>OX463235.1:69805509-71175509 GCA_949820135.1 Sylvilagus floridanus
TGACTCCTGGGGTAGAGAGCTGCATGCAGTGACTCCTGGGGTAGAGACCTGCATGCAGTGACTCCTGGGGTAGAGAGCTGCATGCAGTGACTCCTGGGATAGAGAGCTGCATGCAGTGACTCCTGGGGTAGAGACCTGCATGCAGGGGCTCCTGGAGGTAGAGAGCTGCATGCAGTGACTCCTGGGGTAGAGACCTGCATGCAGTGGCTCCTGGGGTAGAGACCCGCATGCAGTGGCTCCTGGGGTAGAGACCTGGAGGAGGAGCATTGGTTATGTGAATCCTTGCCACCTTCTGCCTTGTCTGGTGTTCTTGACACAGATTGGAATGACTGAAAAATAAATGTTTTATTTTCAGCCTTGTTCCTTGATGCTGGGTCTAATTTTGGAAAATTTTAATTGTGTGAATTTCTTCAGGCAACTGACACTAATGTATTTTTTAATAAACATCTTTTCATTCATTTTCCAGTGACTTTTTAATTTATTTATTTGAAATACAGATTACAGAGAGAGGTAGAGACAGAGAAAGAGAGAGAGGTCGTCCATCCTCTGGTTCAATCCCCAAATGGCTGCAACAGCTGGAGCTGAGCCTATCCAGAGCCAGAAGCCTCCAGGTCTCCCATAGGGATGCAGGGACCCAAGGACTTGGGCCATCCTTCAATGCTTTCCTAGGCACATTAGCAGGAAGCTGGATTGGGAGTAGAGCAGCCAGGACTTGAACCAGCGCCCATATGGGATGCCAGTGCTTCAGGCCGGGCCTTTAACCTGCTGTGCCATAGCGCCAGCCCCATTAATGTAATCGTAATAAATGCCACAAGGTACAGTTAGTGTTCTGTGAGGAAATAAAACTGGGAAGAACAAAAAAAAAAAAACACAAAAAAAAATGCAAGAAACAAAACAAACAAACAAAAAAAAAACTGGGAAGAACAAAAAAGCAGCTGAACTTCCAGACTTCATCTTTTTTGCTATGTTCATAATTCATACTCCAGTGATGTTGGTTGTGTTTGTAATGCAGGTTACGTGGCTGGATTTGTGGACTTGGAGGTGAGCAACAGACCAGATCTCTACGATGTGTTTGTGAATCTGGCAGAGAGTGAGATCACCATTGCCCCGCCTGCGAAAGGTCAGTTCTCTGTCCTGCCATTGAGACACAGGCCAGCTGGTTATGTTTTTCAGGCTGATTCTCCAAACCCAGTGTTTGAGGGCCTGCTGAAGCTGGGCCTCTTCAGTGTCTGGAACTTAGCGATGTGGACATGTTGGCTGCACTGCAGCGGGCTCAGTGGTCCGTTCATTTTGTTCCTCCACTTTTGTGCTGAAACTGCGTGTATCATCGATGGCTGCATATGCCCCCTTAGACCGCAGTGGTTTTAAAACAGCCAGCATGTATTTCCTCACAGGGCTGGTGGGTCAGGAGTGATGGCTGAGTGACCGGCACTTTTTTTAAACCAGGGCTGGGGTTGTCCGAAGGCTCCGCTGAGGCTGGAGGATCTGTGTCCAGGCCAATGTGCATGGCTGTTGGCAGCAGCCGCCTTCGGTTCCCTGCTGTATGGGCCCCTCCGTAGGGCATCTTGAATGGTGTGATGACATGATAGCTGCTTCCCCGAGAGAGAGGACAGGAGGCCACAGTGCCTCTCAAGACCCAGCTTCGGGGCCGGCACCATGGCTCAACAGGCTAATCCTCCGCCTTGCGGAGCCGGCACACCGGGTTCTAGTCCCGGTTGCCCCTCTTCCAGGCCAGCTCTCTGCTGTGGCCCGGGAAGGCAGTGGAGGATGGCCCAAGTGCTTGGGCCCTGCACCCCATGGGAGACCAGGAAAAGCACCTGGCACCTGGCTCCTGTCATCGGATGAGTGCGGTGCGCCAGCCGCAGCTCACCACCGTATGGTGTTGTGTGTGACTCCTGGGGGGAGTCTCTGAAGGATGTCACGGTAAGCAAGGTGGAATGGTGTTGCGTGTGACTCCTGATGTCGCGGTAGGCAAGGTGGAATGGTGTTGCATGTGACTCCTGATGTCGCGGCAGGCAAGGTGGGATGGTGTTGCGTGTGACTCCTGATGTCGCGGCAGGCAAGGTGGAATGGTGTTGCGTGTGACTCCTGATGTCGCGGCAGGCAAGGTGGGATGGTGTTGTGAGTGACTCCTGATGTCGCGGCAGGCAAGGTGGGATGGTGTTGCGTGTGACTCCTGGATGTCGCGGTAGGCAAGGTGGGATGGTGTTGCATGTGACTCCTGATGTCGCGGCAGGCAAGGTGGGATGGTGTTGCGTGTGACTCCTGGGGGGAGTCTCTGAAGGATGTCACGGTAAGCAAGGTGGGATGGTGTTGCGTGTGACTCCTGATGTCGCGGTAGGCAAGGTGGGATGGTGTTGCGTGTGACTCCTGATGTCGCGGCAGGCAAGGTGGGATGGTGTTGCGTGTGACTCCTGATGTCGCGGCAGGCAAGGTGGGATGGTGTTGCGTGTGACTCCTGGATGTCGCGGTAGGCAAGGTGGAATGGTGTTGCGTGTGACTCCTGGATGTCGCGGTAGGCAAGGTGGGATGGTGTTGCGTGTGACTCCTGATGTCGCGGCAGGCAAGGTGGGATGGTGTTGCGTGTGACTCCTGATGTCGCGGCAGGCAAGGTGGGATGGTGTTGCGTGTGACTCCTGATGTCGCGGCAGGCAAGGTGGGATGGTGTTGCGAGTGACTCCTGATGTCGCGGCAGGCAAGGTGGGATGGTGTTGCGAGTGACTCCTGATGTCACGGTAAGCAAGGTGGGATGGTGTTGCGTGTGACTCCTGATGTCGCGGCAGGCAAGGTGGGATGGTGTTGCGTGTGACTCCTGATGTCGCGGCAGGCAAGGTGGGATGGTGTTGCGTGTGACTCCTGATGTCGCGGCAGGCAAGGTGGGATGGTGTTGCGTGTGACTCCTGATGTCGCGGCAGGCAAGGTGGGATGGTGTTGCGTGTGACTCCTGGATATCGCGGTAGGCAAGGTGGAATGCAAATGTTCTTGGAGCTAAAGATCAAGAAAAGGCCTTTCGTACCACATACAGGTCTCAGTTGTCCAAATCAGCGATAGAGCGGCAAGGATGGGGTTAACGGCTGCTGCGCCCAGGGCGCTCCGCAGATTAAGTACTGGTTTCAGATGGGATAGCTGATCATAGCTTTGTGTTGTCACTTGCCTTGCTCCTACAAGGGACTGGAAAGGGTGGCCAGTGCCCTGCTGCCTCCTCTGGCTCTGGCTCTATACGACGGACTCAGCACAGTCAGCACCGTTCGATTGCAGTTTGTCCGTTGTGGTCACAAGCAGGAGTTGCGGTCACAAACGACAGTTCCTGTTAATCTCCTGCAGACAGTGGCCTGTATGTAACTCACACGAAGCAGCTGTTTCCTTGGCTCATTTCCAAGGGCCCTAAGGCCGCGACTGCTCAGCCGCTTCTGCAAAACTGACAGGAAGTGCTGCTGCCGCAGCATTGCTGCACGAAAGACACATTCATGTTCTTAACTGAAGACCTGGCAAGAAGTCGGGCTCTTGACTTGAAGTCGCAACTCACTCACCAATTTCTCCCTAGGTTTTGTTTGAAAAGAAAAGTAGAATTGCTTGTCAGGTGGGTGTGTGGGGGAGGTTTGGTTTGGGATTGATATGTTTTCCTTCCGGCCAAAAAGTATATAAATTGTGACCATGCCTTCCCTCTGCCATGGGATCACGTTTGTGTTCAGTAGTAAAATGGAAAGAGGGGGTCATCAGCTGTGTTTGAGAATTCCCTCAGGTTTGCAGGGAGTTGGAATTATTGCTTTTTGTTAGTAGACTTCTACATAGTCCCATAATATCTTGATCTCACCAGAGGCCATGGCAATGGGAAAACTGCACAAAGAAATTGGTCAGCTAATCGTCCAGTCTGCAGAAGATCCAGAGAAGTCCGACAGCCAGGTTATACAGGTACAGCCCCGGTCTTCCCACTTAGCCAGAGTCCTGCAGTGGCCCGGGGGAGGGGTGGGGAGGGGAGGGGAGGGGAGGGGAGGGGAGGGGAGGGGTGGTCAGTGCGTGGCAGAGCTGCTGCTGTGCACATGCGCATGGTGAAGGGCAGGTGCTCCAGGATGGCTTGCAGGGCGGCCGCAGCGGCGATGGCTGAGCAAGCGTAGTATTACCGTGGCCCATCAGTTACGTGTGTGAGTGCAGTGGATGAATGGAAAATAAGAAATGACAAGATTCTTGAGAGCCATGACAGAAACTGGGGTGGAGGTAGGGATGATGGGGGCGGGGATAAGAAAGCTCTGAGTGAGGGCGGAGGGCGTTCTGCAGGGCTTGGCTGAGACTCGCCAGCAGTGCAGTTCTTGCTCAGTGCGTGGCCTGTGCAGCCATGGCCAGGAAGAGGGGCGAGGTCTTGTCTGAGACGGGAGTCATCGCTGCCCCCACCCTCGCGTCACCAGCATACAGGCACGTCCTCTTCAGTGTAGACGAAACATGTGGATGCTTGTGTTGCGCATGGACTGCAGGTGATGCATAGATAACTCAGTGTAATGTCTGAGACTGGGGAGGGGAGTGACGGTGCCCAGCAAGGTGGAGGGATTCAGAAACGTCCGAATGAGCAGGTGATGTCAGGAGCATTGCTCACATGCTCTGTTTCTTTGGTTGAGGCACAGAGAGCTGTTATCTGCTGGGCCCGTTCCTCAGATGTCCACGACAGCTAGGGCTAGTCTGGGCCAACCCGACGTGGGAACACAGTCCAGATCTGCAGGTGGCAGGAGCCCAATACTCGCCATGACTGCTGCCTCCCAGGGCCCACTGTAGCTGGAAGCCGGAGCCAGGATCCAATCCCAGTAGTCTCACGGGGGACTGCAGGCGTGCTGCCTGGCATCCCGACGGCCAGGCTAACTGCCTGTCCCAGGAGTCACTTGTTCCAGACTTTCTGTTTGGGATGGTAAAACGGGTCTAGAAATGATGGTTGCATAACGTGCGTGTATTTAATGATGTTGGATGATGTACTTGAAATGGCTAAAGTGTTAAAAAAAAGTCTATGACACTGATTTTTCTGTTATTTTTAAGTTAGCCTCCTAATTTATAAAATTAGTCTGATAAAATGAAAAATAGACAGGCAGCACTATGGCACAGGGTTAATCCTCCACCTGCAGTGCCGGCATCCCATGTGGGCGCTGGTTCGAGGTCCAGCTACTTCCGATCCACCTCTCTGCTATGGCCTGGGAGGGCAGTGGAGGATGGCCCAGGTGCTTGGCCCCTGTGCCCACTTGGGAGACCTGGAGGGAACTCCTGACTCCTGGCTTCGGATCAGCTTGGCTGCGGCCATTTGGGGAGTAAACCAGCGGAAGGAAGACCTTTCTCTCTGTCTCTTCCTCTCACTGTCTGTACCTCTACCTCTCAAATTAAAAAAAAAAAAAAAAAAAAAAAAGGCCACCAGAGTTAAAAAAATAGCAGAAATAATTCTAGAGAACTGGGTCCGCTTTGAGGATAGTAACGTGCTGCGTGTTTTCTTGTTCCATTAAAGGATATCGCCCTAAAGACCAAAGAAATCTTCAGCAGCCTGGCCCCGCTCTCCGAGGTTTCGGGTGACGGAGGGAAGCTGGTCCTGCGCGTCGAGGCGCTGAAGCAGAAGCGGTTCCCGCCAGCCACAGAGAACTTTCTGTACCACCTGGCGGCGGCCGAGCAGATGCTGCAGACCTGACGCACACGGGCCGGACCCCTGCCCGCTTTCACTCTCGTCACCAGGAACTATGGGAGATAACAGAGCAAATGATCTATTTTTAATGATTTACTTGCAAGTTTGAGATTTGACCTGAAAACACTGAAACTCATGAATGTGTCTGTGATTGTTCCCCGCTGATCCGCTGCCTGCCCGCTGTCAGAGGCGGACGCGGTGCCCTAACTACTACACGTGACACGCAGAAGCGGCCCCGAGCCCATGGCCGCCGCGCGCTCACGCAGCTCCGCTGTCGCGGGTTCTCTGCAGCACTGTCGCGAGCGAAGGTCAGTGGGGCTCCCAGCAGGTGCCCTTTCCTGTTCTCGGCCTCTGAACACTTTAGCTTCTGAGGGTTTTGCATCAGGTTTGTTCTCGGGTAGCCAACTTCCGTAATCCACATTTGTATGGCCACGGAAGCCTCTGACAGCGTGGGGGTTACTGCTCTATCCCTGTGTTCTTTGAAGACGGGGGTCCTCCGTGGTAGCAGCAGCAGCAGGGAGCAGCGCTTTCGCGCCATCGGGAGCGAGTGGGAGGATCCACTTTCAGGGGCCACGCCAGAGAATGTTTTGAAGCCGCCACGTAGCAGGCTAACTGCGTCTGTCCCGTCAGGTTCCTTCTTGTAGTCGGAGACCTTAAACTTGCCAAGGGAGCAGAGGTGTGATTCCCCACGCGTCATTTCCGTCCTGTGTCGTTAATGGGAAAGATGACTTTCACTCAGGACTGTGTCCTTCGAAATCTCACCGGGAAACACGCGTGTAAAAATGTCTTTATTGGATCTGTCACTTTTACTGAGGGTGTTGGGCATTGGTTAAAAAAAATAATAGCGTTTTCTCCGTCCCTCTTTGGGTGGGAAGGGGGGAGGACCTGAAGTGAGACGCTGACTGAGGCCGACAGTGCGACATGGAACCTGCACTTTATGGAAATGAATACTAACATTTTCACACATTAGCGAACAAAGTTGTTCAAATTATAAATTCATGTTGTAGAAATAAAATGGAAAATATTTTGATACTTCACTAAGTTTTAGTCTTAGGTGAAGAATTGTGCCCATTTCCTCCAAATCTGACCCCAATCAACAGGAAAAATCTTTTTTTTTTTTTTTAATTTTTTTTTTTTTTTTTTTTGACAGGCAGAGTGGACAATGAGAGAGAGAGACAGAGAGAAAGGTCTTCCTTTGCCGTTGGTTCACCCTCCAATGGCTGCCGCGGCCGGCGCGCTGCGGCCGGCGCACCGTGCTCATCCGATGGCAGGAGCCAGGTGCTAGGTGCTTTTTCCTGGTCTCCCATGGGGTGCAGGGCCCAAGCACTTGGGCCATCCTCCACTGCACTCCCGGGCCACAGCAGAGGGCTGGCCTGGAAGAGGGGCAACCGGGACAGAATCTGGCGCCCCGACCGGGACTAGAACCCGGTGTGCCGGCACCGCAAGGCAGAAGATTAGCCTGTTGAGCCACGGCGCCGGCCAAAAGGAAAAATCTTTTTACCAAGGCCGGCGCCGTGGCTCAACAGGCTAATCCTCCGCCTTGCGGCGCCGGCACACCGGGTTCTAGTCCCGGTCGGGGTGCCGGATTCTGTCCCGGTTGCCCCTCTTCCAGGCCAGCCCTCTGCTGTGGCCCAGGAGTGCAGTGGAGGATGGCCCAGGTGCTTGGGCCCTGCACCCCATGGGGAGACCAGGAAAAGCACCTGGCTCCTGGCTCCTGCCATCGGAGGAGCGCGGTGCGCCGGCCGCAGCGCGCCGACCGCGGCGGCCATTGGAGGGTGAACCAACGGCAAAGGAAGACCTTTCTCTCTGTCTCTCTCTCTCACTGTCCACTCTGCCTGTAAAAAAAAAAAAAAAAAAAAAAAAAAAAAAAAAAAAAAATCTTTTTACCAAGTGCACAGACTTTTGGTTGCCCCCATGGCCACTCGACTCCGCCCCTTCTCTCCCCTGCTCCGCCCTCCCAGAGCCGCCTCTGCGGCTTCTAGCCTTCGCTCCCTGGAAGAGTGCCTGGAAGCTGGACTCCGCCTCCGGCCGCTGGCCCAGCCTCCATCTGCTCTCTGCGTTGTTTGGTCCGAGCCTGTGGCTGCACCAAGCCGCCTGGCAGCTCCTCCTCACCGATTCTGTCTCTAGATTGCTCTGCAACTCCTTTGACCCAGTCTGGGGACAGCCACCATCCTGGCCAGGGACAAGTGAAGGGCACGCGTGCGGGTGTTGGTGACTGGGACTAGGGTACTTTGAAAACATTCCTCAGCACACAACGTTCGGGTGCGTAACATCCAAGGGCTGTCGCGATGGGCAGCACGGGCCCTGCTGTGGAGGCTCGGCCGGCAGGCTTTTGCGATAGTGTGGTCAGGACTAGACCCAATATGGGGAACAGGCTGAGCACATAGCAGGAACCCCTCATTCAGTACCGTGAATCTCGGAAGGCCTCCTGGAGGCAGCAGTCCGCGTCCAAGGAAAACCTGAAGGTAAGCGGAACAGCTTGTATGAAGGCCCAGAGAAACCACAGCCCCGTGAGGAACTGGGAACAGACCCAGGGTGAGGGAGCAGTGGCAGAGGCCAAGGCCCTGGTCTGCCGGGGGAGGGATCTGGCCTCGCTCCTGATAAGGGACTCCACCGAAAGCCCCCAGCAGGTGTGCCTTGAAGAGCAGGCTGGCGAGGACTGAGGGACCCCCCACACGACAGGAGGGAGTCACACCAGCAGGGGGTGCTGTTGCACTGAGCCACCGGAGGGAATTCCCCGACTTAACTACATCAGGCCTGAGCTAGAGCGTGGGGGAGGGGAGGGTACAGGTGAGGCCAAGGATCCTGATACACCTGGCTCGCGGTGCTGCCGTCTCCGGAGGTGGGGGAGAGCTGATCTCCACCTCGGCTGTGTGCAGCTGGAGGTATTGTGCATGCCACGGCGAAAGCCCAGGACCAGGCTGAGGGTGGCAGTGTAACACCGTGGTCAGGGATGACAGCAGGGGAGCAGAATGGGAGACGGGGCCAAAACAGCCAGCGACAGACAGCTCTAGTCTGGCTGTGAGGGGGAGTTTTCTGGCTGACTGGAGAGGCAGACAGCTCCCGTGTGCTGGTTCGTTCCCTAGTAGTCAACAGCCAGGGCCAGGAACGCATCCAGGGCTCCAGCGTGGGTGGCAGCGACCCGATCACCACTCATCACTGCTGCCCCCCGGGGTCTGCAGGGGCCCGGAGCTGACCCCAAACACTCGGGTATGGGACGTGGGCACCGTAACCACCAGGCTAAGTACTTACCCTGGGCTCCCTCGATAGGGCAGGAGACGACAGCAATTTAATACTTTTTATTATCATTTTTACTTGAAAGGCAGAGACAGAGCAAGATCTTCCACCTGCTGGGTCACTCCCCAGATGCCCTAACAGCATGGGCCGAGCCAGGCCAAACCCGGGAGCCAGGAACTCATGAAGTCTCCAGTGTGGGTGCAGGGACCTGGGAACTGGAGCCATCACTTGCTGCCTCTCAGTGTGCATTTTTTTTTTTTAATTGTAGTGGTTTAAATGACACTGGGAAGGAGGCAGCGAGGGAGGCTGGGACCAGACAGGAGAGCAGAGCAGAGTGAGGCCCCGAGGAGAGAGAAGGCCCAGAGCCTGGGGGAGCGCTGACCTTGCAGGGGACGGGCTGGCTGTGGGTGCAGGGGGTTTGCCGAGGGGGTACAAGGACACTACTGCTCGGCCTTGGCTTTCATGGTGGGAGGAGGCAGGGTTATCTGTCAGTGAGGAGAGAGGAGGAGCTGGGGGCAGGTGGCACAAGATTTTCGGAGCTGTCCAGAATCAAGTAGCTGAGTGGGGAAGTAGGAGCGTGTGGGCTGGAGGTGCCCGCTGGGGTTCACCACGTCCCTCTGGGGATGAGCGATCAATTTAACACCTGTGTCCTGCACACGCTGGGCCCTTCGCTTGGTTTTTCCAATTCTCAACTTGCACAAGTTTATTAGGAATTTCACAGTATCTTTTCCCAGGCCAATTCTTCTTTCGTCCCTGGAGGGTGTCAGGCCACCTGCCTGTCACTCTTCCGGCAGCCTCAAAACCCCAGACACAGCCGGCCTGGCTGCCGTCTCAGCGTGTGGCATGGTCGAGCGCCTGTCAGGCACCTGTGGGGTCTCCAGAAGTCTGCTGGCAGCTGGACAGGAAGGCCCAGCGCCCCTACACACCCCTGTGATAGAAGACTTCCGTTTCTTCAGTTGATGACTGGATGTCCTCCTCCAGCTTGGTGCACTGGATCTGAAACCCAATCAGAGTCCTCAGAGTCACACGAATAAACTCACTTCCTGAGAGCAACCACCGCCCAGTCTTTCTCAATGATGTCTAAATCACAGCAAACATATCACCTTTTAAAAAAATGTATTTATTTACGGGCCGGCACTGTGGTACAGTGGGTTACCCCAGCCTGCAGTGCCAGTATCCCATATGGGCACTGGTTCGAGTCCTGGCTGTTCCATTTTCGATCCAGCTCCTTGCTAATGGCCTGGGAGGGCAGCAGAAGATGGCCTAGGAGCTTGGGCCCCTGCATCCATGTGGGAGACCTGGAGGAAGCTCCTGGCTCCTGGCTTTGGATCAGCTCGGCTCTAGCTGTTGCAGCCATTTGGGATGAACCAGCAGTTGGAAGACCGCTCTCGTTCTCTCTCTCCCTCTCCCTCTCTCTGAAACTCTTTCAAATAAGCAAAATTTTTAAAAAGCTTATTTACTTATTTGAAAGGCCCAGGGACAGAGGAAACACACAGAGAGAAATCTTCCATCTGCTGGTTCACTCCCCAAACAGCTGATCTGGGCCAGGCAGAAGCCAGGAGCCTGGAACTCCATCTGGTCTCCCATGTGGGTGGAGGCACCCAAGTACTTGGCCATCTGCTGTCGCCTTCCCAGGTGCTTCCAGGGAGCTCGATCGGAAGCAGAGCGGCCAGGACTGGAACTGGCGCTCTAGCCGGAGATGCCGCATCACAAACGGCTTTACCCGCCACGCCGCAACGCCAGACTCTCATCTGACTTCTTGAGTGGAAAACTTCAAATGCAAACAGAGGCAGAGCAGAAACAACAAAGCCCCAGGTGTTCACGGCTGCAGTGACCAGGAACAACCTGCCGATCTTTCAGCAAGCACCTCCCACAGAGGAACCAGGTGTTTTCTTGAGTGTCTTAAATGTTTAAAAAGAGAGGAGACCGGATCCCAGCAGCTGGCCATCCCCCAAGCTTTAGAGCCTTGTGAAAGGGCCAGGCTAGCCTCACACAGGAGGGTGGGTGCTGATGCACTCACGGTGACGTTTTAAGGGAACACGGGTTCGTCCTGCACTTTCACTGCAACAAGCCCTGTTCACACAGCAGCCCGAGGTCTTGTTCTAAAATCTCAAGGAGGTGCAGCCCCACCCTGCCACCCCCACGGCAAGGACAATGGTTGTCTAAAATAATCCAAGGCTTCTACACTAGATGCTGGCAAAATCACCTGAATTAACGATTCTACAAACCTACGCCTCCAGAATTTACGTTCTGAACAAGATCATTCCACGGGTGTAAACGCTTCTGAGGGCATTACTACTTCTAACTTTAGTGAGAAAAAAAGGCACTGGGATTTTCAGCGAAGAAGTGCCCGAGATGGCTAACACGGCAGCATCAGCGCCGTCCTGGCCCCGGTACCTCCAGGCTGCAGGGCCGCCGCTGGCTCCAGCTGTCTGATAAGGAAACAGCACATGAGCCGTGCTGAGCGGGAACCCCGGCCGTCTGACTCATCGTCAATCATATCAATTTCCCACAGTGCAGTGCTGTCCAGGCTGGCAGCCACCAGCCCCACGCGTGTCCTTAAATAGCAGTTAGGTGAAAATTCAGTTCCTAGGTCTCACTAGCCACATTTCAAGGGCTCGGTAGCCACGTGTAGCTAGCAGACATCTGGTCAGCACAGAGAACGTTCGCCTCACTGCAGGACTTCCCACCAGATAGGGTGCTGCTACAGAACTTCATGGGATATCTAAAATTTCTCCAATAAAATATCTGTAAGGTTTTTCTGTCACGCCCTGACGGGGGCACGTACCCGGCCAACCTGGGGAAACATGCTGAAAGAAACCGGCACCATCAGCCCCATGGTCAGGATGGTACAAGACAGCTTCACGGACCACAGTGACGACGGGTGTTTCAGGAAGAACTGGGTCCTGTAAGAGATGAGGCAGAGCTCACAATGGATGAGGATGAACATCTCTGGACTGTCCCTCGCTGGCCTTTGGCGCCAGCGGTACCCAGTCCCACTCGCACGCACGTGCAGGCCCGTGCCTCGGCTCCCACTCAACCCCCAACCAGCAGAAAAGCAGCAGCACAGGCCGAGTTCTGCTCAAGGCGAGTCGGGCACGGCGCTGAGCACTTCACACACATCTGCCCAGTGGGTCCCAAGCCTTAAGAGGTCTGCATCGTCATCACGCAAGCTCCAGCGGTGCCGGAGCCCGGGGCCACTGGGCTGTGCACATCTGGCGTCCTTGCCTGTCCCCTCTCTTGGGGGAGTAACCGCCAAGCTTACTGCAGTGAGCTCTTCCATGCCGCCCGCCGGGCTCAGAATCTAGCAAGTTCAAAACACTGAACCCTCCCCCAGGGAGCTGCGTGCACCTCTTACCGTTTGAAAAAGTACGTGAAGACTTCAGGAATCAGAGCCGACGTCCCAAACAGCACTGCCCTGGATAGCGCTGTTTCTCTAACGGCCTAGTGGAAACAAACGAAGAGGCTCAGTGAGCCAACGTCCAAGGATCCGGCAGCTCACACCCGAGACACACACCAGCTCGCCCTCCTCCTGCGGGGGATCACACACAGCCTTCCCAGCGCACAAGCTGCGAGAGCAGTGGGGGAGGGGTACCCCCACCTCGCCCCACAGCGGGCTCCACCAGGCCGCCAAGCACCCTGAATAAGCTCCCCGTGTACCCACAGAGCACAAGCCAAGGCAGTCTCCCCATGAATCCCGGTGCAGAACCCCACGGCGGTCTCCTTGGCAGACACACTGGCGGCACCCCTGGGTCACTTTCTCTCAGCCCAGGGCTCTGCCACCGGCCTCCTATGCTGAATGGCTCCCCAGCGATGCCCAGCCTAGTGGAGCCCAGCCCTGAGCACCCTGGTGGGGCGTCTGGCCCACGAGGGTCTGTCCTAACCCTCACAGGGTAACGGGACTGTAGTGCCACCAAACGCTGTTTGTGCCCATCTGCGCGTACAGCACCTGTGCTGTGCACGAATCCATATGTAAACATTAAGCTCTAAACACTGCTTTCAACCTGAGAGGCAGAGATGGACAGAGAGAGAACTCCCATCCACTGGTTCACTCTCTAAACGCCCATGATGACCAGAGCTGCAGCCAGCAGTCAGGCTGGGTGTCCCGCGTGGGGGGCAGGGACCCAGCCAGTTAGCAGGAAGCCGGAACTGGAAACAGAGCCAGGACCTGAACTTGGGTACTCCAGTGTGGGATGTGGGCATCTCACCCGCCACACCACACTCCCGCCCCGGTACCCCAGGCATTCAGACAAGGAACTCACAGTAGGAGTCACGTGCACAGAACTGTGTATCCTTGAGGGCTACGTAAGGGTACACAGTGACTATCGAGGGGCTCCTGTGTTAACCTCAGAAGCCAGCCCCGGGGAAGGCACGGCTCCACACACAGCGCAGTGCTCTGCTCACGGCCAACAGGCACCACTCTGTGGCCTGCCCCAAGCTCCAGTCCTTCTACCCCAGCCTCAGTGACTTGGCCCCGGCCTGCCCACCACCCGGTACCCAGCTCTCTGCTGCCCTGTGCTCGTCCCTTGGCAGTAAGTGCCTTTCACCCGTAAAGACAGCCGGAGCCAGGGAGCGCTTCAGATGGCTTCAGGAATGCAAAGAGCCGCCTAGCGGGCGTGTTTCCTCCAGGCTCTGTCCCATGTGCTTGGGCGACATCCCCAGGGGATATCCGTCTGCAGGAGGCACTGTGAGACACATCCCAGCGTGCAACTGGGTGGGAAAACCACATCAGCCGGCTTCTTGAAACCAGGTCAAAGGTGCCCTGTTACAATCAGATATTGCTGGCTAAACGCACTTTCTGAAATTCTAGCCAAAAAAAATAAACCTTCGATGACAGGGAAACGATAAAGGGATGCGTGTGCTTGTGCACAGCTGGAGACCTTTATTCTGAAGAGAAAGATAAACTTAGCTTTTGCTTTTTTTTTTTTTAAGACTTATTTATTTATTTGAAAGAGCTACACAGAGAGAGGAGAGGCAGAAAGAGAGAGAGAGAGAGAGAGAGAGAGAGAGAGAGAGAGAGAGGTCTTTGATCCAATGGTTCACTCCCCAGATGGCTGCAATGGCCGGAGCTGCGCTGATCCAAAGCCAGGAGCCAGGAGCTTCTTCCAGGTCTCCCATGTGGGTGCAGAGGCCCAAGGACTTGGGCCATCTTCTATTGCTTTCCCAGGCCATACCAGAGAGCTGGACAGGAAGTGGAGCAGCCAGGTCTTGAACCAGTGCCCATATGGGATGCCGGCGCTTCAGGCCAGGGCATTAACCCACTGCGCCACAGCGCCAGCCCCCTTTTTATTTTTTTTAAGGCCGACCATCAACTCTTTAAACCGGGCCTCCCACTTGGGAAGTTCCTGCGGGGGAGGCGGACTCCAGAACCACCAGCCACCAGTGCCGGGCACCCGGGCAGGAAGGGATTCCCACAGGGGCCAGCACAGGGCCTGGCAGGTGGGCAGGTGGGCGGGGCTGGGGAGCCCATGTGGACTCAGCGTCTGCGCTCTCTGCTCTTGGGCTTCCTGAAAGTTCATGGCCATACTCACACCCCGAGGTCAAGGCAGAGCTGATGTAAAATGCACACGTACGCGCGCGCGCACACACACACACACACAGTGTCCACCTGGAGAGCGGCCAGTCCATGTTCAGAGCAGATGTCCACCTCCTGGGGAACAGACAAGCAAAATGCACCATGTCCACGCCACGGGGTGTGACTCGGCCATGAGAGGAACACACGGCAGCCTGGCGGCACGAGACAAGGAGCCGCAAAGAGCACTGCCGGCCAAACGACTACTGCGCAATGCTCTCAGATGAAATTTCTAGAAAAGGCCAAACTAGGGCGACACAGAGCAGACTGAGGCCTCCCTGGGGCTGGGGCTGACTGAACACGCAGAGGGGAAGGTTTAGAGGATGACAGCGTCCTAAAACTGCACTGTGGTGATGGCCGCACAGTTTATTTTGGCTAAAGTTCACCAAACTGTACTCTTACAGTACGTGGATTTGACAGTGTGTGAATCACACCTCTATAAAACTTGAAAAATAGTCTCTCTTGTGGCATATGAGTAAGCCTGTATCGGAATGCCGTCTAAGTCCTGACTGCTCTGCTTCTGACCCATCTTCCTGCTAATGCTCCAGTGAGGCAGCAGATGACGGCCAAGCACCTGGCTCCCTACACCCAAGATGGGAGAGCCAGAGGCAGTGCCGGGCTCCTGGCTTTCCAGCCCTAGCTGCTGCAGGCATTTGGGGAGTGAACCAGCAGGTGCAAGATCTCTTTCTCTGCTTGTCAAGTAGATGAAAACAAGTAAATAAATATTTAAAAATTATCTGTCTCTTTAGGGTGATTCTTTAGGCCTAGAACCATCATTTCAAACCTGAAACATATTTTCTCTCTGGCAGCAATGTCTCTCCTTGTCACTTATAATTCTTGCATCCCTGTTGTAATTCATTGAGAAAATGGGGCCATGCGACTTTAGATGGTGCAGCAGAAATACTGCGGCCTGCACCCGATGGTTCATCATTCGGCTCTGTCAACCAGATTCTGAGGTGAATAATGAGTGTACAGGAGTGGAGTGAGCACGTGAAATGAGGTCTTGGGGCTGGTGCTGTGGCACAGGGGGCTAAAGTCCTGGCCTGCAGTGCCGGCATCCCACGTGAGCACCAGTTCAAGCTCTGGCTGCTCCACTTCTGATCCAGCTCTCTGCTATGGCCTGGGAAAGCAGTAGAAGATGGTCCAAGTCCTCGGGCCCCTGCACCCACGTGGGAGGCCCAGAAGAAGCTCCTGGCTCCTGGCTTCAGATCAGCTCAGCTCCGGCTGTTGGGGTCATTTGGGGAGTGAACCAGTGGATAGATCTCTCTCTCTCTCTCTCTCTCTCTCTCTGGCTCTACCTCTCTCTGTGCAGTTCTTTCAAATAAATAAAATAAATCTTAAAAAAAAAAAAGAAAGAAAAAGAAATGAGGTCTTTCCTGACCTCCTCCTGCACCGCACGCCACGCAGGAGGACGCCAGGTGGCTATGGACATTGCCCGGTGTGCTGACCCTGGGGGAAGCTGGGCTCCCTCTGCCCGGTGTGCTGACCCCGGGGGAAGCCGGGCTCCCTCTGCCCGGTGTGCCGACCCCGAGGGAAGCCGGGCTCCCTCTGCCCGGTGTGCTGACCCTGGAGGAAGCCGGGCTCCCTCTGCCCGGTGTGCTGACCCCGGGGGAAGCCAGGCTCCCTCTGCCCGGTGTGCTGACCCCGGGGGAAGCCGGGCTCCCTCTGCCCCGGTGGGGCTGTGCCACACTGCTCTTCATGCCATTTGCAGCAGGCTGCCTCACACGTAATTCTGCAGCTACAGCAGAGAGCAGAGAGCTCACTTGTGGAAAAACAGGACTGAAGTCTACACCCAAAATGAAATGACCAGTCTATACCAGCTTCTTACAGCTGAATGCACATAGAAGCAGAAGAATAAACTGTAACAGTAAAGAGTTATTTCAAACAGAGGCCTCTTATTATCAGAGTTGTCAATCCTCAGTAACAAACTGGCCCCTAACGATGAGTCTAAGAGAATTTGCTGTTGGGTGGGAGGGAGGAGGGTGCAGCACAGGCTGGGAGTGGGGGTGACCAAGAGGGACGGACCTGGGGACAGACCTGGCCAAAGCCAATGAACAAGATCTCCCACTCGGGTCAGCGCTGTGGTCAGTGGGGTAAGCCAGCGCCTGTGCCGCCCACATCCCATATGAGTGCTGGTTCCTGTCCCGGCTGCTCCACTTCCCATCCAGCTCCCTGCTAATGCACCTGGGTAAGCAGCAGAAGATGCCCCAAGTGCTTGGGCCCCTGCACCCATGTAGGAGACCCGGATGGAGTTCTGGTCTCCCAGCTTCAGCTTGGCCCAGCCCCAGCTGCTGTAGCCTTTTGGGAGGTGAGCCAAGAGATGGAAGATCAATCCCTCTTTCTCTAACTCTGCCTTTCAAATCTATAAATAAAATCTTAAAAAAAAAAAAATCTCCCTCCCGTGACGGACTCACAGGTCAGCTTGGCACACGTGCACAGTGTTTTCATCAAACACTGGTCTATGTGTTGCTGGGAATGACTCCCCAGGGGTCACGGATCCCACCCCGGAGCACATAGGAAGTTTCTCAGAGCTACCGGCCCTAAGCACTCCCAGCTGGCAGGCCCCAGAATGAGTGAGCCCACCCCTCAAGGTAAAGCCCTGAGCGGGGGTGTGTCTATATCCCAGCTGCTCTGCTCCCCTGGGGAATGCAGACTCCAACACCATCTTTGAAACGTCAGGTGCAAGACCCAGGCTCTCCTCCCACATGGGGGAGGACGATGAGGAAGGGTCAAGGGCACACACAAGGCTGCCACCAGCTCACCAACAGGAGAGGTCATCCTTGGCCCACAGGGCCAGCAGCTGCAGCTCCGCCCAGTCCCCTACCTTTCTCCCGGCTCTTCTGGACAGGCCTATGACATTGCCTTCCTTGTCCATGACCTCAATCCCTCGAGCGGGCTCAAAACTTCGGGATGCAAACACGTTTATTCCACTCACTTGGGCTGCAGACGTAAAGAGACGAGCAGGATGCATTTGGGTCCAGCAAAGGGACATCTGTCACTTGTAGCCACCTTCCCCTGATCTGAGGGTCACCCACCACAGGCTGCCTGCTGCTTAGAAATGCTGGCCCTTGGTTCTGACTGTGGCCCAAAGCCCAGCCTGGCTCCTCGACGGCTTCCGAGTGAAACCCCAGAGCCCTTGAAATATAACCTCGTCTTGGCGCAAGCCCCCGTGCCCACGTCCTGCACCCTAACTTCCCCAGCTGCACCACTGACGTCCCTCGGCCAGCTCTTCAGACGGCTACGATTCCCACACCCAGGCCTGGAGCGCACTCGGAATCCTCGGCCAATACCTACGTCACTTCCTGTGGCTTCTGGCCACCAGGCTGGGAGCCCCACAGCACCACGTGCTTGCCATGTGACCCTGGGCCGGGGCTCCCCTTGCCTGTGTCTCAGTCTTCTCATTTGTAAAAGGACTGAGAACACGCCCTACCTGTAAGCGGCTGGCAGGACTCGGTGAGACAAGGTATGTGGACGACTGGGCCCGGTGACCTTTCAATGTCACTTGCATTTCCAGGTGCCTGGTCACCCCTGGACAATCAAAGGGGACACAAAGTGTCACCTCTCAAACCAGAGCTCTAATCTGGGCCTGGAGGCCCTGGCAGGCTGCGATGTTGGTTGTCATTGGTGACAAGGTGGCCAGAGGACCCAAGTGTCTCTGAGGATGGGGGGAAGCCCAGGGCATGAGCTCCAGCCCTTGCACTCACCGATAAAGATGATAGGCAAGGCTCTTTTGATGAAAAGGTTATCCAGGGGGTACTTCATTTGGGCCAAATGAGGGATTAACTAGAAAACAAGAGAGAACGAGCATTAATGCCTGGGACCAAAAGTCCAGCTGAACACACTCAACAGCACAGCGCCAACCCCGACCTGGCTCCTGTGACGAGCCAGGGCTCTCCGGTCATGCCCAATTCTTGCCACAGGAGGCACTCTCCCTGTTCATCCGAGGAGGGAACAGGGGCTCAGCGCAGTGGTGAAAGTCGCCCAGAGTGACAGTCGGGATGGGTTTGAGCCACGATGCGGACTCAGGCTGGCCTGACTCTAAAGCCTGCATTTTAGCCATTACAGCTTCCTGTGTCCAAAGCCACGTACAATCTGCATATCATCGTCATGTAGCATAAGCTAACTTTTAAACAGACAGCAGTACTGCATACAGTTTTCACTGTGTACCCGAGAATACAACGATCCCAGGACGTTCAAGTCCCTTGGACAAAATGGCATAGTGGAGGCTGGCACTGTGGCTCAGCTGAGCTAGGCTGCCGCCTGCCACACCCCCATCCCATATGCACACTGGTTCGAGTCCTGGTTGCTCTGCTTCTGATCCAGCTCCCTGCCAATGTGCCTGGTAACAGCTGATGATGGTCTGAGTACTTGGCCCCTGCACCCATGTGGGAGACCAGAATGGAGTTCATGGCTCCTGGGTTCAGCCTGGCCCAGTCCCAGCCATTGTAGCCATTTGGAGAGTGAACCAGCTGGTGGAAGATCTCTGTCTCTCCTTCTAACTGTGCCTTTCCAATAAATTTTAAAGAATGGCATGGTGTTTGCATAGAAACTGCATACATGCCCATCTACTTTAAAACATCTCTAGATGACTGATAATACCCTACACGATGTAATGCTTTTACAATGTAAGCAGCTTTTATATCGTGTGGTTTAAGGGAAAATTATTAGGAAAAGAAGTCTGTGCCTGTTCGGTACAGTCTGAGGCTGGCTGAGCCAGAGGATGCAATAACCGTGAACATGGAAGACTGGCTGTACACGCCTAGAAACCTGGAGTAATAAGCTGGTTATCTGGGGTGACACGGTGACAGGTGATCTTCATGTACTTCCTATTCCTACATTCTAGGACGTAAGGTAGACTTGCAATCGAATACAGCTTTTTGATGCTGAGGAATTAAAAAGATCCATCAGAGCTTAAAACACCTACCCCAAAGAAGGCTGAAGAAGCAAAGGCCCCCGTCCCGAGGAACAGGCTCTCCACTGGATGGCGACTCTGAGGAGGAAGAAAGGTAACCATCGGGGCCGGTGCTGTGGTGTGGCAGGTCAAGTGGCCACATGTGCCGGCAGCCCACATGGGCACTGGTTCAAGTCCCAGCGGCTCCACTTTTGATCCAGCTCCCTAATGCACCTGGGAAAGCAGAGGAAGATGGTCCAAGTCCTTAGGCCCCTGGACCCAGTGGGAGACCCAGAAGGAACTCCAGGCTCCTGGCTTCATTATGGCCCAGCCCCAGCCATTATGGCCATCGGGTTGTGAACCAACGGATGGAAGACCTCTCTCCCTCTCTCTTCCCCCTCTCTCTATAACTCTGCCTTTCAAATAAATAAATAAATATAAAAATAACTATTTAGCATAGGCCACAATTTTGTCCAGCAACAATATTTTTTTTAATGCAAAAAAAAAAACTCCAAAAGAAATACAAAATGTGAATGAGACATTTTCCATTTGAGTAAAGATTTTCTTAAATAATTTGTATTCGGAAAAACAGTTATAAATTGAGGTGATGGTTACTTCTAACAAGCAGCATGCAATTCACCCAATTCTGTACCGAATGGTCAGATCCTTTGATCACTGTTTACAGTCCTTGTCTATCTCCCTTACACACTAGGGTCTTTTACTTTCTACTTCTTGAACTGTTTTTCTCTTTTTAAATATTTATTTATTTATTTATTTGAAAGACACAGTTACAGAGAGGCAGAGGCAGAGAGAGAGAGGTCTTCCATCTGCTGGTTTACTCCTCAAATGGCCGCAACAGCTGAAGCTAGGCCGATCCAAAGCCCGGAGCCAGGAGCTTCCTCCAGGTCTTCCATATGGATGCAGGGGCCCAAGGACTTGGGCCATCCTCCACTGCTTCCCCAGGCCATAGCAGAGAGCCGGATTGGAAGAGGAACAGCCGGGACTCAAACCAGCACCCATATAGTATGCCGGCACCACAGGCAGAGGTTTAACCAACTACGCCACAGTGCTGGCCCCGATTTGTTGAACTTTCATTTAGTAGAACATCAAGCCTTTGACAATAACATCAATGGGAAACTTGTTATCTCAAAAATTTAAAAAGTAAAAAGAAAATTTTAAAAAGGAAGAAAGAAGACAGCACCGCCGTGGCCATGGTGATACGCACGTAACTGGCGTTTCCGTTGATGATGTTGAAGGCTGAGGTGTAGGCGTACAAGGACACCTGCGGAGACAGACACGCGTCACAAACTGGTGCCACGCACAACAGAACAGAAATCGCGACCTGGTACCACTGCGCACCTGCGGTAAAATCAGGGACTTCAGCCCCCTCGCTGGCATCATCGACCAGAACACCTGAAGAAGACAGAGGGGGAGGAGTTACAGATGCTTGGGGGTGGGAGAGAGCCGCTGGCCAGGAGAGGAAGGTCAGGGGGCAGCAGTGGCGAAGCCGGGGCCGAGGGAGTGCTGTCAGGGCCCTGTGGCCACCCAGGAGCCCCACCGGGGCCCAGGTGAGAGGACTTAGGGAGAGCCGGTATTGGACAGTACGTGGGCCTGGGGCCCGCAGCACCTCTGAGCTCACTGACCCCCTCTATTGTGCTTTGCACATAGTAGGCCTTCAGAACAAAGGGTGCCCTGGTGACCTGGCGAGGGCCAAGGGGTGGGGGCAGGGTGGACACAGGAGCAGCAGACAAGGACACGGGAGGGGCACACGGGCAGCTGCCCGGCAGCTCACTCACCATGGGCGCCGTGAAAGGCAGGAAAGCTGGCAGGGAAGAGAGGAGCCATCGGCGATGGTGGCTACGGCAGCACCGGGCACCGCCCAGCCACAGCCCCCACCCAGCCTCGGGGGGCACGCGCCTCCAGGGACACTCTACTCATCCCTTTGTTGTCTGATGCACGTGGCAAGGCTAAAGCAGCACAGTGAGAAAAACCTCCCCTAGGCCTCTCCTGGGAAGTAGGCGCAGTTAACCCGCACTTGCTCACCCTTCCAGAAGAATGTTCAAACCCACGACCAGGATACACACAGACTTTCTCACACACACAGCCCTAATGGCACAGACGAGATCACCATACACCACTCCGTGCTCTGCTTGTTTCCGGTAACACCAATTTCACAGTAATCGCTGTGTTCAGGGGTCCTGACGGAGCAGGGCGGGATTCACCCCGGGCCTGGCCCCTCCTTCGCAGAGCCCAGATCTTACCGCAGCACAGCACTGGGCTCTGAGCTCGCATGCTGCTCTCCACTGTCACCTCCACTCCCCCTAGCCAGTATATCTTTTTTACATTATTTATTTATTTATTTTCATTTTATTTGAAAGGCAGAGAGTCAGAGTCAGACAGAGATCTTCCACTCACTGGTTCACTCTCTGGCTGGGCCAGGCAGAAGCTGGGAGCTGGGAAGTGAACCCAGGTCTCCCGTGTGGCTGGCAGGGACCTAACCAGCTGAACCATCACCTGCTGCCTCCCAGGGTGCACATAGGCAGGAAACTGAAATCTCAGGAGCAGAGCTGGAACTTAAATCCAGGGGGTGCTGGTGACCCAAAAGGTGTCATAACCATTGCACGAAACACCCACTTTTTTTTTTTTTTTTTTTTTTTTTTACAGGCAGAGTGGACAGTGAGAGAGAGAGACAGAGAGAAAGGTCTTCCTTTTGCCGTTGGTTCACCCTCCAATGGCCGCCGCGGCCGGCGCGCTGCGGCCGGCGCACCGCGCTCATCCGATGGCAGGAGCCAGGAGCCAGGTGCTTTTCCTGGTCTCCCCATGGGGTGCAGGGCCCAAGCACCTGGGCCATCCTCCACTGCACTCCTGGGCCACAGCAGAGGGCTGGCCTGGAAGAGGGGCAACCGGGACAGAATCCGGCGCCCCGACCGGGACTAGAACCCGGTGTGCCGGCGCCGCAAGGCGGAGGATTAGCCTGTTGAGCCACGGCGCCGGCCTGAAACACCCACTTTTTAAGCTGAGCTTTTCCTAATTCATCATCAGAAATCCCTCTTGGGGGGCCGGCGCTGTGGCATAGCAGGTAAAGCTGCCACCTGTAGCACAGGCATCGCACATGGGCACTAGTTCAAGTCCTGGCTGCTCCACTCCTGATCCAGCTCTCTGCTATGGCCTGGGAAAGCAGTGGAAGATGGCCCAAGTCCTTGGGCCCCTGTACCTGCATGGGGAGACCAGGAAGAAGTTCCTGGTTCCTGGCACTGGATCGGTGCAAGTCCACCCATTGTGGCCAATTGGGGAGTGAACCAGTGGATAGGAGACCTCTCTCTCTCTCTCTCTGCCTCTCCTTCGCAGTTTCCATGTCCTCCCTACCCACTTCTGAAAATCAGAGGCAACTCACCCGCAGGCCGGAAGAGCACAGGGATCAGCTTGCTGCTGTCGGGATGCACTGTTGACTGTAAGAGGGCAGATGCGAGGTCAGCGGGAGTGTGGCTCTGCTGTTTTAGAGAAAGCTAAAAAGCAGGAAGGTTGAGACTTACGAGACTCCGCTTCCAGGCTTCTTGTATCTACAGAGAGGAAAACCAAAGAGCAGCTTTGAAAGGCGGCTGGGCAGGTGGCGCCTGCGGGTAGCCAGCGCCACCTCCCACGGCAGGAAGGCAGGAGCTCTCCCCTACCACGTGGGTGGAACAACCACAAACCAACGCCCAGGGCTGGCATCGCGGGGGAGCAGGTTAAGCCGCCAACGGCGACAGCGGTAGCCCGTGGTGCAGCCCCGGTGGCGGCTCCACTTCCAGCCCAGCTTCCTGCTAATGCGCCTGGGAAGAAAGTGGAAAATGGCCTTCAGTCCTTGGGTCCCTGCCAGCCATGTGGGAGACCAGCATGGAGCTGCTGGCTCCTGGTTTAGACCTGGCCCAGCCCTGGCTGTTAAGGACATCTGGGGAATGAACCAACAGACGGAAGATCTCTGTTTCCCCCTCTCGGCTGCTCTACCATTCCAATAAACAAAATATTTTACAAAAAGTGGATCAATAAAATTAATTAATGAACTAACAATAAGCAAACAGATGCTCCGCGTAAAGAAACTGAGCAGGACATCCAACAGTGCCACCTGCAGCCCCGGAGAGGACCAGTCCTAGCGGGCCCCTCAGAGGAGCCTGCACCTGGCTCAGAGCCGGCTGGATGCCGACAAAGACACCACGAGCCAAGTCACTTGCAAGAGAGCCACGTCATTGGCATGGAAGTCCCGGTGAGTTCTGAGAAAAACCAAGTGAAACCTGCGAGCCTGTCCCAGGCTGCCCTGAGGGCCTGGTGCTTGTGGGCTCCACAAAGCTGGGAACAGCGCAGGGCAGAGGACAAATGAAAGCCGCCTCCGTGTCCACTGGTTCTGCACCCACCAAGTCTGTCAATGGCGGATGGAAAATACCTGAAAAAACACTGTGTATTGAGCATGCACAGACTTCCTTCCCTTGTCATTATTCCCTAAACAACGCAACACCGATCTACACAGAATCTACACTGCATCAGGTATGTGAGTAATCCAGAAATGCGTGTGTGCATGTTATATGCAAATACTATGACTCCCCCTCTCCCTCAAGATGGATTTATTTGAAAAGCAGAGAGACGGAGACAGGAAGGGAGAGGGGGAGAGGGAGATCTTCCATGCACTGGTTCACTCCCCAGATGGCCACACAACAGCCAGGGCCTGGCCAGGCCAAAGCCAGGAGCCAGGAGCTTCATCTGGGTCTCCCACATGGGTGGCAGGGACCCAGGGACTCAAGACATCCTCTGTGGCCTTCCTAAGTGCATCAGCAGGGAGCTGATCAGGAGCAGAGCAGCCAGGACTGGAACCAGCCTCTGATCCAGGATGCTAGCGTCTAAGTGGCAGGTTAACCCACTGCACCACAAACTCGGGCCCCACTATGCCATCTTATATAAGGGACTTGAATGAGCATCAGTGGGTTTTGATATCTGCATGGGAGTTGGTAGCTGGAGCCAATCCCCCATGGCCTCCAGGGGACAACTGTACTTGGTACTTGCTGTGAGCAGCTGGGCACACACACGACACTGCCTGGAGTGCAAGACAGGCTGTGACTGCAGAGGCCTGAGTTCTGGAGTCTGCCATGGGCTGCAGGAATAGCTGTGGAAAAGCCCCACTAACATCCACCGCAGGGAAGGAACCCTGCTGTACCCAGTCTATGGGGCAGAATTCTAACTCCACTGCAAAACCCGACCCAGGTTTGAAAGGCTGTCACCTGGGCCACATTTACAACGGCAAGATTAACAGCCAAGCTCCACCTGGCAGAACTCTGGGGACGGCCAGGCCCCGCCGTGAACGGGCACCAGGCACACAACACGTACCCTGTGGTCTCTTGAATCAGGCCTGGAGGCATCGTCACTGGTGAACAGCAGCTGCCTTGACTTTTCTATCTTTTCCTGTAATCACAGAATGGAGAAATCAAGCAGTGATGTCATCACAGTTCAGACAGTTCCACAACCACGAGCTCGTTCACCCGCATGCACCGTTGGAGCTGCACACCAGACATCAAGGCGACCCCCGGCCTGGGGCTCCCTCCTCTGGGGTCCCTGGAGCAGGGTCCCCGTACTGCTGAGACTCAGAGCTCCCAGAGTCCTCAGCAGCTGCTGCAGGGTCCCCTCTGCTGCCTCTCCCCACTCTCTGATCTCACTGCCTCAGAAGCAGCAGGCACTCCACCCCTCGGTTGTGCAAAGCACAAATCTGTAATCCCTTCTCCCTTACGCAGCACCACAACCAATTCCCTTTTCTCTCTTCTCTTGACAAAAAAAAATAGCTAAAAAAAAAAAAAAAAAATCGGGGCCAGTGCTGTGGCATAGTAGGCTAAGCTTGGGCCATCTTCCACTGCTTTCCCAGGCCATCAGCAGGGAACTGGGTCAAAAGTAGAGTAGCCGGGACTTGAACCGGCGACCATAAGAGAGGTCGGCACCACAGGCAGAAGTTTAGCCCGCTATGCCACAGTGCCGGCCCCATAAATAAATCTTTTAAAAAAAAGTCAAAGAAAAAAAAATCAAAGAATGAGTACACACCATAATCCTCCCACCCAGACCCTCATATCCTAGTCTCACCCCCTCCCCGACCCTCAGAGGTGACCACCAACACTATGAGGTATCCAGTCCACGTCTGCATACTTCATACACATACATGTGTGGACACTTTCAAAAGTTTGTGAAAAAGGTATATTATGAAAATCTATGGAGCTGGCTCTGTGGTGTAGCAGGTAAAGCTGCCGCCTGCAGTGCTGGCAACCCATATGGGTGCCAGTTCGAGTCCCAGCTGCTCCACTTCCAATCCAGCTCTCTGCTATGGCCTGGGAAAGCGGTAGAAGATGGCCCAAGTCCTTGGGCTCCTGCACCCACATGGGAGACCCAGAGGAAGCTCCTGGCTTCAGACCAGCCCAGCTTCAGCCATTGTGGCCAGCTGGGGCTTGAACCAGTGGATGGAAGACCTCTCTCTTTCTCTTTCTGCCTCTCCTTCTCTCTCTGCGTAACCTGACTTTCAAATAAATAAACTTTTTTTTTTTTTAAAAAGAAATCTATGTATGGATTTCAAGCGTTTTTAGTATCAAAATAAACTTTTTCAAAAAAAAATTTCTGTATTTGAGAGGCAAGGAGGGTACGTGAATTCTCATCTACTGGCTCACTCTCCAAACGCCCAGGAGCCAGGGACTCCATCCAGGTCCCCCAGGTGAGAGGCAGGGACCCCAGCCCTCCCAGGGTGTCCAACAGCAGGAAGCGGGAACTGGAAGCAGAGCCCAGACTCCAAGCAGACGCTCCACCATGGCAGCATCTTAGCTGTAGTACCAAACACCCCCCCATACCTTTAACTCCATTTTCCACCAACTGCTTAGAGTACCCTCATACCTGAACACATGCACCCAAACACAAAGTGGTTTTGCGATAATTTGTATAGGTGCTATACTTTATATATCGTGCTTCTCCCACTATATATCACAGACTGGTTTTTCCATTTAACATTGTGAATATCACGCGCTTCTGATGAATACTACATTGATAGCTGGTTCCTCGCTTTGAACAGGTGGTGAGCGTTCCAAGGTAAGAATCTTCCACGTCACTGTTCTCTGTTCCCCACGGATGGGCATATGGGTTGTTCTTTGCTTTTCCCCATGATACGAGGCAATGAGAAACTTCACGAATCAAGCCCAGCATGCTTCGCCCTAAGGGGCAGCTCCTCTCCAGCCCTGAGCCACAGCCAGTTGAAAGAATGACGGTCTGATCACTCCCTACACGGCTACCAGAGGGACCCTCTGTGGCACAAGCCTGCCGCTCTGCAGATACCAGCGACGGGCAAGGCCCTTCAGGATCCGCCTCGGCCCCCTGCATTCAAAGCCCCTTGTCCAGTGGACAGGCTCTCCCACCATGTGCTCTGCTTGTGGTCCCCTCTCCCTGATGTGCCTGCCCCGCTCCTCCTGGCTCAGCTCCCACCCAGAGTCCCCCCAGTCCCCTTAGCGCCCCAGCAAGCTTGTGGCCAGTGCGTCTCCCAGTGTTCAGAAGATCTGTGCAGGTTTGCTGTTAATCACCAGCCCCTGGCCTGGGCTTGGTATTACCTGTTACTCAGATGTACCCATTCATTCGTCACCCTTCCAATCTAACCCACTCATTCGAAAGGAACAAACATATATTCTGCAATGTCAACTGCTTTCAAAAGGGCCACACTCTTCAAATTTCAAAATAAACGAGACAGGCCAGCGCTGTGGCGTAGTAGGTGAGCATCTGCCTGTGGCGCCAGCATCCCACATGGGCACCAATTCGACTCCAGGCCTGGCTGCTCTTCTTTGATCCAGCTCTCTGCTGATGGCCTGGGAAAGCAGGGGGAAGGGGGCCCAAGTGCTTGGGCCCCTGCACCTGTGTGGAAGGCCTAGAAGCAGCTCCTGGCTCCTGCCTTTGGCCTGGCCTGGCTCAGCTGTTGCAGCCATTTGGGGAGTGAACCAGCAGATGGGAGTTATCTCTCTCTCTCTCTCTCTCTCTCTCTCTCTGTAACTGCCACTCAAGTAAATAAAATAAATCTTCAAAAAAAGAAAAAAAAATATTTGTTTAAAAAAATAAAATGTGAGGCTCATTATCTCTCAAGATGATACTTACAACGGAAATGACCAGATTTGTAGGGTCTAATATTTCTGTCCACTGGAGAAATCTCCGAACAAAAGACTGCAGAGGAAAGCATCAGAGAGAAGGTGAAAGGCAGCAGAAAGACAAAGTCACACAGTAACAATAGAGTCATCATGTTCCTCCTGGAGCCCATACAACACACCCATTTTCCAGGTGAGAAAGCTGAGGATCAGACTCAGGCCAACACAGCAGAGGACTCAGCAGTCTGTGTGCTCTCCATCGCCCAAGATAAAATTGCTGGGACCTGTGTTGTGGCACAGCGGGTTAAGTATCGGCATGTGACACTCTCATCCCACTCAGAGTGCCAGTTTGAGTCCTGGCTGCTCGGCTTCTGATCCGGCTCCCTGCTAGCGCACCTGGGAAAGCAGCAGAAGATGGCCCAAGTGCTGGGGCCGCTGCACCCGTGTGGGAGACGGGGATGGAGTTCCAAGCTCCTGGCTGCTGTGGCCACCTGGGGAGTAAACCAGTGGACAGAAGATCTCTATCACTCTGCCTTTCAAATAAATAAAAACAAATTTTAAAAAATGCACCTGGGCTCACTCTAAGGGGCCCGGTTGGTTCCACGCGCCCGAACTTAGCAGTGGCTGCAGCCGGAAGCCCTGGCTCTACCCGCACTCTGAGCTCCCCTCCGTCCTCAACTGCAGAACAAAGGGCAGAAGGCCAGACAAGGGGTGCCCAGGGCGGGGTTCTGGGGCCGGAACTGAGTTGCGCCCAGCAAAAGGGATGCGCAGGATCTCGGGAACGCCTCCCGATTGCACGCAGAAGCTCTCTCAGTCCCGCCTGCTGGGCTCCCGCACTGTTACCACCCAGGCAGCTGTTTCTTTCTACCCGTTTTTGTGCGGCTGCCCCGACCTTTCCAATCACCGGCTCAGGCGCGCCCGACAGGTGCGGCCGGGGCTACTTCCGCTCCGCAGGCGGCTGCCCTAGGACTGGGGTCTCGCTCTGAGCGACTCGGCCCCCAGGGCAGGGGGCTGCGGCTCGAGGCGGGACCCGCAGCAGGGGCCGACACCTGCGGCCTGGACCTCTCCGTCTGGGCCCCAAGCAGGGTGACCTTGCGGCGACTCGCCCGGAGCAGCTGCTGCACGTCCCTTCGCCTCCTCCAGGGGCCGGGCGGTGCGCGCCCCCAAGCCATCTTTGCGCCGGGGAGCGCGCGGGGCGACCCCGTGGCCTGCCCAAGGTTGCCGGGCCCGCCCCAGCCCGCACGCCCCGGGCCGTACTTGGTGTTCGGCGATCCAGAAGCGCACGTTGGGCTCCATGCAGCCTGCGGCGCGCACTTCCTCCTCCTCTTCCGGGAACCTGCGCGGTGGTAGCGGTGGCCGCTAGGCCGGGCGCGGAGGAGGAGCCGGCCGCGCGCCCCGCCCCGCCCCGCGCGCGCCCACTACTCCGCGTCCCCGCGCGATCGCGCCCCGGGTTCCAAGGGCCGGGCGAGCCCACATCTCCCGCAGGGAGAGAACTCCCAACCCTGCTGCGCCTCGTAAGGGAGCCAGAAGGTTCGCCTTGCCACCCCTGCCAGGATCCTGGATAGGGCGCGAGAGGCCCCTCCCCTACACAAGGGTGGGAGAGCCCACGCCTTTAGAATTATCCTGAAAACCGCTTCGGTTGCCCATCAAGTTCAGTGTGCACGGTATTGGGTACAATCAGGGCTGCTTACGTTAGTGGCGCATCCCAGTGAAACATGCAAGTAAAGTGCTGCTTATAAAAATTATTGAGAATTTTCGCCAGCGCCGCGGCTCAACAGGCTAATCCTCCACCTTGTGGCGCCAGCACACCGGATTCTAGTCGCGGCCGGGGCGCCGGATTCTGTCCCGGTTGCTCCTCTTCCAGGCCAGCTCTCTGCTGTGGCTCGGGAGTGCAGTGGAGGATGGCCCAAGTGCTTGGGCCCTGCACCCCATGGGAGACCAGAAGCACCTGGCTCCTGGCTTCAGAATAGCTCGGTGCGCCGGTCACAGCAGCCACTGAGGGGTGAACCAATGAAAAAGGAAGACCTTTCTCTCTGTCTCTCTCACTGTCCACTCTGCCTGTCAAAAAAAAATTTTTTTTAATTATTGAGAATTTTAAAAATGCAGCGGCAGAACATGAAACCACGTGTGGGGTCCAGCTGCCAGTGCCACCCCTCAGCCCCCTGGTTTCTCCAGTGTTGGAGCAAGTTCTGTACTTTGTTGAGTACCAGGTCAGGTAAGACTGGTGACCCGGAGGGAGCTCTAGTCCGGTGGCTCACGCCCAAATGCGTGCTGCGGCTGCGGCTGGACCAGGCTGTTGGGGACCTAGGTCTCCACATGGATGGCAGGGACCCGGCTGCTAAAACCATCGCCTGCGCCTCCCGTGGACATTAGCAGGAAGCTGGAATCCTGAGCAGGGGTAGAACTCCAACCCAGGCCACCCGATACGGGCCGTGGGCATCCAATGGCAGCTTAAGGGCTAGGCTAACCGCCTGACCCCAAGTGAGGGCTGTGGTAGAGGAAAATGAGCCTTCCCTCCTCCCCTCGCCCCTCCCCCAGAACAGGGCTGGATGGGGTTGTCTGTGCGCATTTGAATTCACAGAAGGCAAAGTGTGCTTAGGGTATCCTGGGGGCCTCTGGAGCCCTGGGCTGGGGACGCTAGCGCACCGTTTAGTGTGTGACCCTGGCAAGTCTACATCTCACATCCGTCTTCTCATCTGTAAAATGCAGACAGTAGCTGCACACATCTGGGGTCTTGCTGAGGATCAAAGCAGACAGAACATGGGGGAGGGGAGACTGACGATGCTGGACACCAACAGCCGGCCCCTCCAGGAACCTGCAGCCGGCTCAGGGTCTTCTCCACTGACCTCCTGCTCCTACATTGGCTCTCACCATTCTCCTGCCTTCCGGAGCTCGGCTCCTCCCCCACAGCTGGGTCACCCGCCCCCTTCTCAGGGTTCCCACCACTCTGGGAACACTGGCTTGTTCTGTTGCCTCTGCCCTCAAGCTTGTCTCAAATCCAGCTCGGCTGGCCTCTCTGCTTCCCCACTTGGGACCCTCGGGCTCATTTTTTTTTTTAAGGTTTATTTATTTGAAACTCAGAGTTACAGAGACATCTTCCATTGGCTGGTTCACTCCTCAGGTGGCCACAACAGCCAGGGCTGGGCCAGGTCAGAGCCAGGAGCTCCTTCCAGGTCTCGCACATGGGTGGTAGAGGCCCAAGCACTTGGGCCATCTTCTGCTGCTTTCCCAGGCCACCAGCAGGGAGCTGGACTGGAAGAGGAGCAGCTGGGACATGAACCGGTGCTATGTGGGATGCTGCCACTGCAGGGAGCGGCTTAACCTACAATGGCACAGCCCCAGCCCCTCACGCGTCCTCTCGCCTCAGGACCTTTGCACCGGCCATGCCCTGTGCCTGAAGTCTTTTACATTCCCATCCCCCTCCCTGTCTGCCTGTTCTCTCGTGAGCCTCATCAAAACCCTTTGTGTCTTCATTGATTGTAAATGTACAGGAAAGGTGGCAGAAATCAAGTGTTGTTTAACTTATTTGAAAGGCAGAGCAAGGAAGAGGTATCTTCCACCTGCTGGTTCACTCCCCAGTAAGAGAAAATGGGCCAGGGAGAAGTCCCTGGAACGCTCACTACCCTGTGCCCCACCCGCACTGTGCTACCAGGGTGTGGTCCCCTCGGGACATGCACACTTAAGACAGAGCCTCCAAAACAGCACCGGCCTGGCACTCGGCAGGCACTCAGGGACTTCCTGAAATAGCTGAACCGTGTGCCCAGCCAGCATCTTGTGGGCCTTTGTGGCTCCCGTGGAAAGTACCCAGTGCACCTGTGTTGACGCCATCCCAGGAGAAGTACAGCCTCAGAATAAGCTGTCCCAACAGTTAAAGGTACTAAAAACACAAATATTTTAAAATATGTTTATTATGTATTTTATGTTGAATACTTCAAGAGAGAATTACCATGATTTCAAAATGTCATCCCTGGATTCAATAAATATCTTTTTATAATTACACTTCATCAGCATCTAGAAATGTATGTAAATAAGTCAGCTAAAGAACAAAGCCAGTAAAACAGCTCCATAAACCACAAGTCTCAGGGCTGGGGGCCACGCGTGATCGGTTAGGCTGCTCTGCCGCCGCGGCTTTTAACAGGGTTCAGTGTTTCCATCACCTTCAGGAGCACAGCATTGCAAGATACATTAGACTCTTGCTGCTGAAAAGAATCTTTGATATCTTTAAAAAAAATCAGCTTACTGCAAAGAAATTCAAGAAGAAAATTCCAGGACCCTTGGTCTGAAGCTCCCAGGGCTCGTGCCCCTCTGACGCACACGAAGCTATGAGCCAGGCTACGAACAGTGCTCTCCCCAGTGGAAGATGCTAAGAAGCAGGCAAGTGAGGTTCTGCAGGCACAGGCTGGCCCTCCAGCGTTCCGGCGCGGACTCCTTGTGTCAGCAGCTAACCGCCCCTACCTTAGCCAGCGTTACAGAAGCAAAACATTCAGGATAATTATTTATCACAATAAGCGTAACTGTTCTTTCGCCTTCTACAATCAATCACCTTTGAAATGCTACAAGTGGACTCTGGCTGTGGGCTGTGGGTGTCTTCTGGGCTGAGAGGGAGGAGCTACTGATTGACCTTCTCAAAGTACTCCTTGGATGCGGTTGGATGCGGCTTGATCTGAAAATATGAAAAGACATTAGCTGCATGGGTAACAATGACTTTAGAATAAAGTAGTCTCAAAAGTTAAGCTGAAAGCTCCCAAGTGTTAACGATTGTTTTGTTTCTTTTCAAACACAGGGATCAAAGTTACATTAACAGCCTGCCTGGTCCCTGGTGGGCCCCCCACACCCACTCAACCCCACGGCTACTCCCACCTGCACCTGGCCTGCACCCTCCTGCTAAGGGAGGCCCCCTGCTGCAGACACCCCAGGCCGACAGCCCCCAAGGCGCAGAGGACCTGGGCCCTCTGCCAGGGTCCTGCTCTTCTGGGAGACAAGAGTGAAACCTCACCGTAGGAGACTCTGGCGTCCAGTTCGCTGGGCAGACCTCCCCGTGGGTCTCCACATACTGGAAGGCCTTCACCAGGCGCAGGGTCTCCTCCACACTCCGGCCCACTGGGAGGTCGTTGACGCTCAGGTGCTTGATGATCCCATTGGGGTCAATTATGAAGAGGCCTCTGCAGCAGAACGGACCCGTGAGAACCCCGGCAGCACCAGAACCAGGGCGGAGATCAAGCCGCCCCAGTGCTCAACACGGGACTCCCTCGGCTGTATAGGAGGGGCTCTGCGTCTCACTGCCGTTGGACTCTTTAACAAAGGCAGGACTGGACCGGGTCACCGGGGAAACACACGGTATGGTCAAGTCTACGAAACCGCAGGGGCAAGGCTGCCTGCCTCTCTGTGGTTGGGATGCGCGCTTTGGGCTATGGGGTCAAATCCTGGCAAGACGCCACGAGCAAGGGAGAAGGGACAGAGATGGTGCACTATCTGTGGTCCAGAAATATTTTGCAAGTGAGTGAGTTCTCGGGCAACGAAGAGGAAAAATCCCACGGGAAGATCTGCAGCAGGAAGCCAAGCCCATCACCTAGCAAGGTAGTGGCCCACCGGGCCACAGGGTCAGAGGTCATTGTGTTGTGTTACCACGATACATGCAGGATGTTTGACGCAGAGGGTTTAACAGTCCATTTAAAAGTGCAGAATTCCAGGCATTCATCACTCAGGGAAAAGGCAAGTTAGAGAAAACCTCCCTCTCTGGCCTGGCACCTGGGTGAGTGGGGCTAGGCTCTGAGGCTTCACTGGTCCTGGCACCTGTGCCTGGAGGGCGGAGCCAGCTAGAGTCTGCAGGGCAGAGGACAGCTGGGACAGAACAGTTCCCTGGCTTCCAGAAGCCCAGTGTTAGCTGCCACGGTCTCTCTCCCGTGTTAGGCATTCGTGCTGGAACTCCGGAGAGAAGAGCAGGTGACTCTGAGCAATGAGGACGAGGCCGGGGGCGGGCGGGGGCTGGGTAACAGGCACCAAACACTCAGGAGTCACACACGCTGCTGTGTTGCACGGCCCAGTGGGATAACTACAGCACACAACAACCTAGCATGCTGTGTGTAAAGAACTGGGGGAGAGGGGCCGGTAGGCTGCTTGCCCACATCGAGCAGTCACACTCTGCGCATGTGCCCAGACACGGCGCCCAAATGCTGCCCTGACCCCATAAAAAGCCTAAGTATGACACGTTCACCAACAATGCCTCGGAAGACGGACTTTCCGGGGCCTCCGGGAAGCACCTGAGCAGCTCTCAGGGAAGGGGGTCTCACCTCAGAGCGAGCCCGGGGCCCTCCAACAGCACGCCGTAGTCCCGGGCTATCTGCTTGGTTAAGTCCGACAAGAGCGCGATGTTCATGTGGCCCAAACCGCCGTTCTGAGAGATGCAAACAGGGGCTGTCACCCTCCCACACAGTGGGTGCTCCAGGCCCACGGTCAGGGCGGCGAGTGACGGGACGTGGGCACGGACAGCGGGCGGGCTCCGCTCTCCACTCTGTTTAGCTCACTTGGTCAGCAGCTAACCACCCCTACCTTAGCCAGCATTACCAAATAACCACCCCCCATTTATAGAGGGGCAACTGAGGCCCCCCAAGGTCAAGTAAGGACAGAGACAGGAATGAAAGCGGCTAACGTAATCCCTAAAAGCGAACTAATTTCTCAAACACAGACGTGGAAGATCGATAACAAGAAATCGCTTTGATCCTTTGAGCCACCCAGGGTCTGCAGAGGGGACGGCCCAGCCATCTCGCTGCCCTGCTGAGCCTGTCTCTACTGCTGAGCCTGTCTCTACTGCTGTTGTCAGTAGGAAGTACAAGTTGGCAGGCAACAGGAGGTACTTCAAAAGTTCATAGAAAATGACAGAAAAAAACCAGCTAATTCTGAAATCCACGCACAGTTTTCTCCGAATATGCATTCTGGGGTAGGCATCTGCCTGAGACGCCCACACCCCAGATCAGAGTGCTGGAACCCAGTCCTGCCTCTGCTTCGAAGCCAGCTCCCTGCTAATGCTGTGGGAGGCAGCGGAGGACTTGGGCTCCTGCCACCCATGTGTGAGGCCCAGATGGAGCCCCTGGCTTCCGCCTGGCCCAGCCCTGGCTGTTACAGTTATCTGGGGAGTGAACCAGCAGACAGAAGACCCCTGACTCTCCCTCTAGGTCTCTCTGCCTTTCAAACAACTAACCCTGCTTTGCACGGTCTCTCTCGTTTCTCTGATCCCAAGGGCAAAGGCCCGTGTGCGATGCCATACCTTCCGTGGTGTGTTGATCCAGGCGAGATGGCTAAAGTGGGAGTCCACGGAGACGGCGACAACTTCACAGTTCACATCGTGAAACTCATTGGCTTTGTCACTAAAAGCGACAATTTCTGTAGGACACACAAAGGTGCTGGGGAGAAAGGAGAGTGATTCTCAGCAGAGCTTCGGAGTAAGATGTAAGATGTGAACACGAAGTCGTCTAAGACCAGGAGTGAGAAAGGCAAGTGGCTACAGGCCTCACTGCATTCTAGTCGCACCACTGTCTTTTATCCCCTGTTTAAGGAACTGCATCAAAAGTTAAGATGTGTTCTAGGAACAAAACAAATTATATTTAAAGTATATCTAAAGTAGCTTGGAGTAGGTGTGGCACAGCAGTTAAGACACCACCTGGAGATGCCTGCACCCCGAATCAGAGCACCAGGTTCGAGTCCCGTTCCACTCCCAGTGCAGACCCCAGGGGGCAGCTGGTGATGGCTCAAGTAGTTGAGTCCCTGTCACCCACACGGGAGACCTGGACTGAGTTCCCAGCTCCCAGCACCAACCCAGCCCATTGCAGGCATCTGGGGAGTGAACCAAGAAATAGGAGATTTTGTTCTGTTCTCCCTCTGCCTTCCAGATAAACACTTAGAAAAGTAAAGTAGCTTTATGGAAAAAATTCATTATCCTTTTTTTTAAAAGAAAAGATTATTGAAAGGCAGAGACGGACACACAGAGATAGAGAAACAGGCCCTTCTGTCTGCTGGTTCATTCCCCAAATGGCTGCAACAGCCAAGGCTGGAAAAGGATTAAACCAGGAGCCAGAAACCCTATTCGGGTCTCCCATATGGGTGCAGGAACCCAAGCACGTGGGCCATCTTCTGCTGCCTTCCCAGGCACATTAACAGGAGGCTGGATCAGCAGTGGAGCAGCCTGGACTCCAACTGACAGGTACTCTGATATGGCAGGCAGATGTCCCAGGCACCAGCTGAGCCAGCAGGCCGCCAGCAGTAAGAGTCAGGAACCACCCCCCCCCCCTGCCCCGGACAGGCAGTGACGGAGCCAGGCGGGCAGCGGCGTCAAAAGACACTCACAAATCCAGAGGGTAGAAGAACAGCACCAAGTACTTCCCCTTGAAGTCATCGAGGCTTAAGTCTTTGAACTCGCCGTTGACGACAGCTGTGCCCTTGAAATAGGGCGCAGGCTGGGTGACTGCGGGAGCATGGTGCGAGGGACCTGGAAGGCAGAGACCCACCCGTGCACGTTATCCTTGGCTACACCAAGCATCTTTGTGACTGCATTTAACCTCTCCTGATAATTGTCTACTAGCATAAATCAGTTAAGAGACTCAGGTACAGGGTGGGTGCTGGGCACAGCAGCGAAGGCGCCCTTGGGACATAGGCATCCCAGCTCAGAGTGCCTAGTGGGAGTCTCAGCTCCGCTTCCAATGCACCTGCCCACCAGTGCACCCCGGGGAGAGCAGCAGGAAGTTCCTGCCCCCGATGTGGGGGATCAGGATGGAGGTCCCGGCTTCGGGCTCTGGGGGTTTGTGGCCATCTGGGGAGTGAACCAGCAGATGGAAAATTTGTTTCTCCTCCTCCTCTAACTCTACCTTTCAAATAAATAAAAATAAATCTTTTTTTCAAATGAGGACAAAGATAATAAAGATGGAATTAAGAAATGAGGCTGGAGATTTCATCCAGCTCTGGTTCCCCAGGGGGCAGACGTATGGCCCAGCTGCTAAGACGCTCTTGCAGGGGCTGGCGCTGTGGTGCAGCGGGTAAAGTTGCTGCATGTAACACCGGCATCCCATATGGGTGCCTGTCTGTGTCCTGGCTGCTCCACTTCCAATCCAGCTCCCTGCTAATGGCCTGGGAAAGCAGTGCTTGGGCCCCTGCCACCCACATGGGAGACCTGGAAGAAGCTCCTGGCGTCAGCCTGGCCCAGTGCTGGTCATTGCAGCCATCTGGGGAGTGAAGCAGTAAATGGGAGGTTTAAGTCTTTCAAATAAATAAATAAATATTTTAAAAAACAAACAAAAAAACCAAACTCTCTTACAGATACTCTTGTTCCTCAGCCATGTTGAGGCACAGAGGGTTAAACTGCCGCCTGCAATGCTGGCATCCTATAGGAACACTGGTTCGAGTCCCGGCTGCTCCACTTCCAATCCTGCTCCCTGCCAATGCTCCTGGGAAAGCAGTGGAAGGTGCCCCAAGAACTTGGGCCCCTGCCACGCACAATGGAGACCTGGATAGAGTTCCAGGCTTCCGGTTTTGGCCTGGCCCAGCCCTGGCTGTGGCAGCCATTTGGCAAGTGAACCAGCAGATGGAAGAGCCCCTCCTCTCTCCCTGTAACTGTGCCTTTCAAATAATATAACATAAATCTTTTTTTTTAAAAAAGGATACTCTGTTGCACATTGTGTCCCGCATGGGAACGCCTGGATTCTACCCTCCCTGGTCCCCGGCTCCAGGCAGCAGAGATGGTTCAAGCGGCTGAGTTCCCACCAAGCACACGAAGACCGGCACTGAGTTCCTGGCTCCCGGCTTGAGCCGGCCCAGTCCCAGCTGCTGCCAGTATCTAGAGTGACCAGTGACCTGGAGCTCCCTTGGCACGTCTAACTCCTCAAATAATTAACTTTGAAGAACTTGACTGTGCTTCAGATCTTGTCAAGTCTGGGTGAGATGGGACAAACGGCACGGGGGAAAGGTGCCCGCCAGGAAGGCGAAGAGGGGAGACGAGGTGGGCGTGCTGGGCCAAGGCCAGGCTGCTGGGATCACAAGGCCCCGCGGGGGGGGGGGGGGGTGTCTGACGCAGGCAGGAGAGAGCAGCCAGCTGTTTGCAGGAAGATTAGACCGGGGAGGGAGGGAGGAGCAGGGGGGCGGCAAGGCTGCCAGGTGATTTCCGTTATCTCCGGGAGCGCGGTATGGGGGGGAGGGGCACAGAAAGGAAGAATGGATGCAGGGGATGTGTGGGTCCGACGGAGGTCCCACATCACAGTGCATGGCATGGCCAGGAACAGAAACCGATGGCGCGGGACGGGGCAGGGGTTCAGGACCAGTGGAGGACCCCAGGGCGGCCAACGCTCTTCTTCTTTTATTCATTTATTTGAAAGAGTTAGAACTTCCATCTGCTGGCTCACTCCCCAGATGGCCACAGAGGCCAGGGCTGGGCCAGGCCAAAGCCAGAAGCTTCTTCCAGGTCTCCCACGTGTGTATGACAGGGACCCAAGCACTTGGGCCATCTTCCACTGCTTTCCCAGGCCATTAGCAGGGAGCTGGATCACAAGTGGAGCAGCGGGGACACACGCCGGCACTGGAGATGGGCGCTTTATCCTCTCTGCCACGGCGCTGTCCTGTGGCCTGTCTACACTTTACAGGCAAGTACCCTTTATTACATCTGCTTGGCAGAAGTGGCTGGGGCTCAAAACATCTGCACAGACAAAATAGGCCATGTGGGGGGTGGGACCCAGGTCCAAACACACAATCCATGTACTCTTCATATGTATCTTACACACACTAGCCTGAAGTTCCTGTTATGCAACAGGGTTTTTGTTTTTTTCAATTTTTTTTATTTATCTAGAAGGCACAGAGACAAGACACAAGAGAAAGAGAGCTATCTCCCATCAGCTGGTTCACTCCCCAAATGCCCACAACATCTGGGACTGGGCTGGGCTCCAGCCATGAGCCAGGAACAGCGTGGGGCTCCCACATGGATGGAGGTATTGTCACTTGAGCCACTGCTTGCTGCTCCAGGGATGCACAATGACAGGAACCTGGACTTGGGAGCGGAGCCGGGACTCGAACCCAGGATCTCCAGCATGGAACGTGGGCATCCAAGCCGTGGCTTGATCACTCGCCTGGCCCCAGACGACAGTCTTAACAATTTCGTGCATGAACAAACTAGTTGCACGGAGTGAGATGTTCCCTTGTGCTGTCATGTTCTCAAACAGCTTCTGACCTTCGGACTAGGGATGCTCGACAGTGTAAGAAACATCTGAAAGCGCCATGGAAGTTACCAAAACTGTGAAACTTCTTGGAGCCTTTCACCAAGACTGCTGAAGTCCACCTCCCCCAGACTGCATCATAAATGAGCCAAATCCGGGGCAGGAATTTTATCTGAGGCCGACCTTGGCAGAGCCACATCCTGGGAGACTGCATATCCCAGGAGGAGCTCGGAGTCGCTCAGCTCGCATCCGGCACCTGCATCCCCAGGTCTCGCGGGCAGCCCTCCCCTCACCCCCGCCACACGCAGCAAGCCCAGAAGGGTGCCCCGCCATGCCACTCAACACGGGATTAACAAGGGCAGTTCACCTCCCCCCCGGTTCTCCACGCTGACAGCGCCTGGCAATCACCTAACCAGCCTTTAAAAGCCACTGCAGCCTGGTGTCACCCCCCAGACTGCCTTCCCTAGTCCCGGGTGGGGCCGGGGCAGTGCTGTGGTCCAGAGCTGCCCGGGGAGCCGAAGGCAGGGCCCAGGAGTATGGCTGCCTCCACCTGAGGCCACGCAAGGCACAGCACTTACTAAAAGCCACTGCAGCCTGGTGTCACCCCCCAGACTGCCTTCCCTAGTCCCGGGTGGGGCTGGGGCAGTGCTGTGGTCCAGAGCTGCCCCCGGAGCCGAAGGCAGGGCCCAGGAGTATGGCTGCCTCCACCTGAGGCCACGCAAGGCACAGCACTTACTGGTGCTGAAGGCGAGTTTTGCTCCAGACCGCAAGATGTGTGTCAAGCACAGTGTTCCGGAAGCAGCTGGCCTAGGGGCTGCAGAGGCAAGCCTGCCCGGAGCAATGGCGCCCACGTGCCGGGCGAGCTGCAGAGAAACGCGGGGCGTGAGTGTTTCCGGCATGGGGACCAGGGCCAGCGACCTTGAACCAAATGCCAGCCCCCACCCTACCCGCACCCACACTCTAGGGCATGGATAACTGTCCCTCTGCGCCCTCGACAACTAAGACCAGAGGGCTCAGGCCCGGGCCGGGGCGCAGTCCTCCCCGCAGCACCTGCGGCGCCCCCCCCCCCCGGGACCCGCGGCGCGCAGGCCCGCACAGCAAAGGTCGGTCCCCGGGAGCGCGGGCAGGCGCGGACCCCGACGCGGACGAAGGCCGTCCGTCACCCCCGCTCCCGCGCCTGCCCACCCGGACGGAGAGGAAAGCGGGTCGCAGACGCGAGGCCGCCCTCCGCGAGCGCCGTGGACACTGGACCGCGGACGGCCGCTCCGAGCTGGGGGCGCCGCGCACGGGCGGCCCGCGCAGGCGCACGGAGCCTCCCCGGGGCGGCCTGCGGGTCAGCCCCTGTCCACTCCTTCCAGGGGCAGCGAACACGCCGCGGGCGCAGGGCCGCGCGACCCTCTCCGGGAAGCAGCTCCCGGAGCCACCGCGCCGTACCCCGCCGGTCCCCCTCTGCAGCACTCACCGGGGCCCGGAGCAGCCTTGCCACAGCAGCCGCCATCTTCAATGCTCGCGGGAGCCGGGGACGGCCGGAGACGCGGGGAAGGCGGGGCCTTGCGGGGCGGGGCCTCGCGGGGGCGTGGTCTAGGGCGGGGCGAGGGCCGGTGGGCGGGGCGTGTCGGCCCCGGGAGCCGCCCCCGCCCCGCGTTTGCTGATCTCGCCGGAACAGGGCCTTCCGTGCTGTGGATTCTGAACGCTGTCTTCCTGGCGGTCCGCGCGCGCTGAGGAGCCCTCCGGGCGCACAGCCGGGGGTTATTTCCTTATTTCCCACTGGTTCTGCCTGTGGACCTGGCGTGGGTCGCCGACCCTCCCCTTTCTGTGAAGTGATCCCTTTCCTGTCGGCGGGAGATGGAGTTTGCTATGAACGCAGTTTTAGCCTCGCAGGCTCTGCTGGCCCCAAAGCCCCTGGGAGCGCGTGCGAGCTTCCATTCTGGCCTCTTCTCCGAATGAGGAGAATCGGAACACCTTTAGACGTTTGTCTGTTGTTGGTGTGTGCGGCCTGGCCCAGGGACCGGGATGCCACTCGGGACTCCCGTGTCCCCGACCCCAGTGACCGCGGCCACGTCCCCGCTTGGGACTCCCGTGTCCCCAATCCGAGTGCCCGCGTCCCCGTCCCCTGGACTCTCATGTCCCCGACCCCAGTGACCGCGTCCCCGTCCCCGCTCGGGACTCCCGTGTCCTCCACCCTAGTGACCGCGTCCCCGTCCCCGCTCGGGACTCCCGTGTCCCCGGCCCGAGTGACCGCGTCCCCGTCCCCGCTCGGGACTCCCGTGTCCTCCACCCGAGTGACCGCGTCCCGGGCCCCGCTCCACTTCTGGTTCCGGCTTCCTGCTGACGCGGGCCCGGGAGGCGCGGGTCACAGCTCTAGTGCTTGGTCCTGCCGCCCACGCGGGAGACCTGCACGGAGTTCAGGCTCCCGGCTTCAGCCTGGCCCAGCCCTGGCTGTTGCACACATTTGGACAGCAGATGGAAGCTTTCTTTCTGTCTCTCTGCCTTCAAACAAAAAATGAAAATAAACAAAAATGTAAAATTTTGTTTGTGTTAATTACTAACATCCTACCGCCACCACCAAGCACATGAAACGTGACAGTTACACGGAGGCCTCACAGTAAGTACGGCAAGTTGCAAAAACGACTCACTGTTGAAAAACGTAAATGAGTTTTTGAGAGCAAATTTTTTTTTTTGACAGGCAGAGTGGACAGTGAGAGAGAGAGACAGAGAGAAAGGTCTTCCTTTGCCATTGGTTCACCCTCCAATGGCCGCCACGGCCGGTGCACTGCGCTGATCCGAAGGCAGGAGCCAGGTGCTTCTCCTGGTCTCCCATGGGGTGCAGGGCCCAAGCACTTGGGCCATCCTCCACTGCACTCCCGGGCCACAGCAGAGGGCTGGCCTTCTTTCTTCTGGGGTAACCAAAATGTTTTGGAGTGCACAGAGGTGGTGTCAGGAAAGAAGAGACCAAGAAGCCAAAGCCAGAGCAGGTTTGTTCAGAATAAAGCCTGGGAGGGGTGAATGCACACAGGGAGGGAGCCTCCTCCCTTACAGATTGGTGGTTCATGTACAAAGTGGTGGGAAGGAGCTCGCAGGTCTGAGCTGAAGCTGGGCTGCAGAGATGGAGAGCCTGGGCTCGTTCTAAAGGTCCTGCGGGACCACAGTGTGAGCTGGGAGGGCTTTGGGCTGAGGCTGAGGCTGGGCTCTGGGGCCGAGCTGCCGAGCTGGGGGGAGAGAGCTGGGAGGAGTGGGGGGAGCTCCGGCTGATGGCTGGACTCTTCAGATAGTGCTGTGTCAGGCTGTCCAGGCAGGGCAGGGCTGGCCAAGGCAGGGTGGGCTGTGTCAGCAGGGCAGAGAAATGGGGGCCTGCTTGCTGTATGTAGGGTAGGTGAGGGGTCAGTATGGATCCAAGGCTTTTTGTCCTTACTCCCTCAAGGTGGTGGTCATACAACATTCACAACATTGTGAACTTGACACTGAATTGTTCTGTTTAAAATAGTTAATGCTGGGGCCAGCACGGTAGCATAGTAGGTAATGCCACCACCTGCATGCCAGCATCCCACATGGGCACCGTTCTAGTCCCGGCTGCTCCACTTCCAATCCAGCTCTCTGCTATGGCCTGGGAAAGCAGTGGAGGATGGCCCAAGTGCTTGAGCCCCTGTGCCCATGTGGGAGACCCAGAAGAAGCTTCTGGATCCTGGCTTCGGATCGGCCTAGCTCCGGCTGCTGAGGCCATCTGGGGAGTGAACCAGCGGATGGAAGACCTTTCCCTCTCTCTCTCTCTGTCTCTGCCTCTCTGTAACTCAGACTGTCAAATAAATAAATCTTTAATAAAAAATAGTTAATGCTATGTTATATGAATCTCATGTCAATTAAAAAGAAAGAAGACATGGGGACTGCTACGGCCTGCACTTGATTTGTCCCCTCGAAGCCCAGGTTGAAATTGGAATGTGGGTGTGGCAGCGCCAGCAGGTGGGTCCTGTAAGAGGTGATTCAGTGTCACGAGGGACGGATGTCTCCCTCTCTGCACTGGGTTAATTCCCACGGGAGGAAGGTCTTGCTCTCTAGGGACTGGGTTAGTTATCTCACGAGCAAAGCCACCCCTCAAGGTTTGTGTCTTCTGCACAAACCACCTGCCCTCCCACTTTCCCACCGTGCTAACCTGCAGCACGAGGGGCTGGCACTGTGGTGCAAGGGGTTAAGCCGCCACCCGCAGCACTGCTGTCCCACTTCGGAGCACCAGGTGGAGTCCCAGCTGCTCGGCTTCCTATGCTGCTCCCTACTACTGACCCTGGGAAAGCAGTGGAAGATGGCCCAACTACTGGGGCCTCTGTGCCCATGTGGGAGACCTGGATGGAGTTCCAGGGCCCTGATTTGGGCCTAACCTTTCCTCACCCCAGCCATTGCAGCCAGTTGGGGAGGGAAGCTGTAGAAGGAGGACCTCTCTCTCTCTTTTTCAAAAAATATATCTTTCAAGATTTATTTCTTTCAAGGTTTATTTATTTATTTGAAAGACAGAGTTACAGAGAGGTGTGGTGGGGGAGGGAGAGAGTCTACCATCCACAGTTTCACTCCCCAAATGGCCCCAACGGCTGGAGCTGCACCAATCCGAAGCCAGGATCCAGGAGTTTCTTCCAGATCTCCCACACGGGTGCAGGGGCCCAGAGACTTGGGCATCTTCTACTGTTTTCCCAGGCCATAGCAGAGAGCTGGATTGGAAGTGGAGCAGCTGGGTAAGACCCAGCTACTTTGCTTCTGATCCAGCTTCCTGCTAGTGTGCACCCTGGGAGGCAGTGGGTGACAGATCAACACTTGGGTCCCTGTCACCCACATGGGAGACCCAGACTGAGTTCCAAGCTCCTGGCTTCAGCCTGGCCCATCTCTGGCTGTTGAGGGCATTTGGGAAGTGAACCATCGGGTGGGAGATCTCTCTGTCTCCCTGAAAATAAATAACAATTATTAAAATAATTTGTATTGAGGTGATCACTCAGATCTTGCCCCCTTCCCCAAGGAACTCTGTGGGTACCAGGAAATGCTGACAGGATCATTAAAAAAAACCAAAGTTCAAGATCCAATATTTTAAGGGACATGGAAAGGCATAACGATTTGCTATAAAACACCAGCCCTGCCACTTGTGTGGCCTTGGACAATTTACTTAACTGTTTTCTCATCTGTGAGATGGGAATGACATCAATACTTCTCCCCAGAGAGTACTCTGGGGAATAAATAAATAACTTAGTATTTAAAGGGATTCAGCACACTCAGGAAGATGTGGTGTTTGCTGTATTAAATAAACAAGACACCCAAGGAAAGTGCTGTGAGCATTTCAGAGAGGCCCATGAAAGAAGGGTTTCGTGGGGAATCCATCTTCTCTCCTGGGGAGGCTTGTTAAGAACTCACTGCGAGGTTGTTACCGGAGAAGGGCAGGGTTTTTGTCTTCGCCTAAGAAAGAATTCAGGGCCAGCGCCATGGCTCAATAGGCTAATCCTCCGCCTGCAGTGCTGGAACACCAGGTTCTAGTCTTGGTCGGGGCGCCGGATTCTGTCCCGGTTGCCCCTCTTCCAGGCCAGCTCTCTGCTGTGGCCCGGGAGTGCAGTGGAGGATGGCCCAAGTGCTTGGGCCCTGCACCCCATGGGAGACCAGGAGAAGCACCTGGCTCCTGGCTCCTGCCATCGGATGAGCACGGTGCGCCGGCTGCAGCGTGCCGGCCGCGGCGGCCATTGGAGGGTGAACCAACGGCAAAGGAAGACCTTTCTCTCTGTCTCTCTCTCTCACTGTCCACTCTGCCTGTCAAAAAAAAAAAAAAAAGAATTCAGGTGTGAGACAGAGAGTAGTGGAAAATAAGGTTTATTAGGGAAAGGACATCCGTAAAAACGAATGCGCACCTCTCCAGACAGAACCTGAGAGAGAGTGCCCAGTCGCTAGGACTGGGGGAAGAATGAGGTTACATGGTTGAGTGGAATACACCTGGCCAGGCCAGGCGGGCGGCTCAGCAGAGAGGCAGAGTGCCGAGTGTGCAGTCTGGTTGAGGGGTTTAAGGAGATGGGTCTTTGTCTTCTCACATCTCCCCCTGAAACAAAAGACTTTATAGGTGTAAATACTAGAAACTCCTATCTGAGTTTTCCTCCAGAAGTTATCAGACAGGAGGAAGCCTAGCTGGCATCGCCCTGGGTTTAGAGGAAGGGTGAGCAAGACCCCCCTAGAGGATCGGGATCTGAGCAGGGTATTTGAAGTGCAGATACTGGGCTGCATCTGGAAGATTATCAGGCAGAAGGGGCGGGGACCCCCACCTCGCAGGAGCAGGGCAGGATGCAAACGTTATTGGGATGACTTTGAGATGCATATGCTGGACCCAAATGTCTCCTTAGGCCTTTGTCACACACTCATAAGCTCATATCGGACTTCCTGCCTAACAAGGCCAAGGTCTGGGTTGAGTGTGGAATCTTCTCTGATCTTCATGCACCCTGTGAGACAGGTGCTATTTTTAATCCCTCACCCCCTTTCACAGGTGAGGAGACTGAGACTCGGGAGGCTTAGTAATGGGCTCAAAGTCCCTCTGCTGGAATGAGAAGGAGTCGGGATTTAAACCCCGGGAGCTGAGTGCCCAGCCCACTCCCGGCACGATGCTGTCCACCTCTCGCAGTGTCAGTGGGAGCAGCAGGTGGGAGAGGCAGCAGGACAGCAGACGCGTGAGAGCACAGAGGAGCCCTGGCCGCCCGCTGGCCTTCGCAAGGTGTCTCAGGTGCTCATTCCCACGACTGATGGGGTGCTCCCCTTTGACGCGGTCGGTACCGTCTGCTTCTAGTCTGAGCAGCACCAGGGCTTCTGCCCCTGCCACTGGCACTCACCCTCCTGGGGAACTGCCCGGCTGTTGCCCACTCTACTCTCTGCCTTCTTTCCCTTGCCCGGGGTCTAACTGTGCCTGTCCTGTTGCCGGACTTGTCGGGGGACAGGCTCATGCTTAGTGTGACCGCCAAAAATATCTCCAGACGTTATTACCAAATGGCCTTGGGGACAGAGTCACCCCCAGTTGAAAACCACTGCTCAATGGTACTAGCACGGGCTCTGGAGCCACCAGGAGGTGGGATCAAATTCCTGGTCTGTCATGGTCTTGCAGGTAGGGACCACAGCTGGGCCTCATGGAATTCCTTGTGAGTAGTCAGCTAACTTCTTTAACAACAACAACAACAACAACAACTAAAGATTAATTTACTTGGAAGGCAGAGTGACAGGGAGACAGATTTTCCATATGTTAGTTCATTCTCCAAATGACCTCAATAGTTGGGACTGAAGTCCGGAGCCAGAAACTCCATCCAGGTCTCGCACACGGGTGGCAGGAGCTCAAGAACTTGAGCCATCACGTGCCGCTTCCCGGCAGAGGACAAGCAGGAAGTGGGATCAGAGGTGGAGCAGCCGGAGCTTGAGCTGGTGGTTCCACATAGGATGCAGGTGTCCCAAGCCGCCCCTTAACCGGCAGCACCACAAGGCCCAACCCTAGTTAACTTTTCTAGACATCAGTTTCCACATGTGTCATATGACAGCGATTTCGGCCTCTACCTCCCAGCATCAGCTGCACAAGGACAAGACAGTGCATGCAAAATGCCTGGAGGTACCAGCTACAGAGGAGGTGGTAAATCATTATCAGTTATTATTTTGACCGTAAGCAGACATTGCACATATTTTCTTTAAAAAATTTATTTATTTGAAAGTCAGAGTTAGAGAGAGAGAGAGAGAGTGATCTTCCATCTGCTGGTTCACGCCCCAAATGGCCGCAACAGCCAGGGCTGGGCCAGGTCGAAGCCAGGAACCAGGAGCCAGGAGCTTTCTCTGGGCCTCTCACATGGGTGCAGGTGCCCAAGGACTTAGACCATTTTCTGCTGCTTTCCCAGGCACATTAGCAGGGAGCTGGATTGGAAGTGGAGCAGCTGGGACCCAAACCGGTGCCCATACGGGATGCTAGCACTGCAGGCTGTGGCTTTACCTGCCATGCCACAGCACCAGCCCCCTTCACATATTTTCAAACAACTGGCCCGGGCTTTGAATACATTTTTCTGTTTCCAAAATGATGATGTTCCTGTCCTTTTATCAGGAGCAAGGTCTGAGGCATTTGCGCCAATACAGATCCCCAAACAGGTGTTCAGGAACCCAGGGTGCAGGGGCCTGGCAAGAGGTGCCCCGGGTACCCCCACACTCTGCATCTCGACCTTCTCCCCCAGGGCTCCTGCAGGAAACCTTCGTCCTCTCCTTTTAAGGCTCACTGTGAGGAACAGAGGTGACCGCCACGGTAAGACACATATCAGCTCCATCCATCTGAAACAGGCTGGCTTGATTAAAATGAATCTTGACCATTTCTAAGAATGATACAGATATCAGTTTCCAATTGTTGGGTGTCCCTTAGGGCAATTTTTTTTGGGGGGGAGTAAGAAAATGTTCTTTTTGCCTGATGGAAAGTGCTAACGCCTATCTTATGTTCAAGGGGCAAGCATTGTGGTGCAGTGAGTTAAGCCACTACTTGGGTTGCCACATCCGTACTGGAGCACTGGTTCATGTTCCACTGCCCCACACATCCAAGCCAGCTCCCTGCTAATGCACCTGGGAGGCGGCAGATGATGGCCCAAGGGCTTGGATCTCTGCCACCCTTGTTGGAGGCCTGGCTGGAGCCTGCCTCCTGGCTTCCATCTGGCCTAGCCCTGGCTGTTACGGGCATTTGGGAGTGAATCAGCGGATGGACCATCTCTATGTCTCTCTGTCTCTCCTCTCTCAGTCACTCTGCCTTTCAAATAAATAAATCTTCAAAAAATCCTCATGTTTGACCTTGTTCATATAAACGATTTGATTTTCATCTTAAAAACACACTACCTTAAAAATATCTTTTTGCTTTTTCCCTACAATGTGGACCAAGCGAGGACATTTTGTCATTTTTATCTCCATAAAACCAGACATTCTTCCCATCGGTGTTTTAGGTGTGCTCAACAAAGCGCTACTGTTTGCTTTGCATGGAGCACAGAGGCCCAATATAGAGCTGAATTCCCAGGTCTCTCCACCCTGGAGATGAAGTTTCACCGCTTATCGCTTCTCCACCAAACAGGAAGCTGAGGCCGTAGCCTTGGTTAAACAGCTCACCTCCAGCTGCACCAGGGCTCATTGGCTCAGGGGCAAATACCCCTTGCGCCCTCCAGTGAGTACAGTGGCTCTCCTGGTCTCTGCCACTTATCTTAAAGGGAGTGAAATGGCCTAGAATCTCGGGCCCAGAGACCCGAAAGAATTTCATACAAGAGCCTTCCAATGGGCTGTTAAGATTTGCAAATTGAGTGGCTTCCAGCTAATCTCTGGCTTTGGTCAATGGCCTCCCCTGGAAGCACACACAGAGTCCCCCATAGCTCATTCTCTGGTTGGTTTTTGAGCCTCAATCTTAGCTGTAAGGGGAATCAGCAGCTGTTCTGCCAGCGCTGGATCGGCCTGTCTTGTGTTGCTCTGATAAACTCCTGAGGCTCGGTGCTTTATAACCTCCCAGGCCACAGCAGGGAGCCGGATGGGAAGAGGAGCAGCTGGGACTAGAACCGGCACCCGTATGGGATGCTGGCGCTTCAGGACAAGGCTTTAATCCACTGTACCACAGTGCTTGGCCCCTGAAGATTTATTTATTTATGTGAAAACCAGAGATAGAGAGAGGGAAAGACAGGAACAGAACGATCTTCCATTTGCTGGTTCACTCCCTAAATGGCTGGGTCAGTATGAAGCTAGGAGCTTGAATTCTATTCGTGTCTCTCTCATGGGTGGCAGGGGCCCAAGCACTTGTGCCATGTTCCACTGCCCTCCCAGGAGCATTAGCAGGGAGCTGGCTATATGGGATGCTGGTATTGCAAGTGGCAGCTTAGCCCTCTGCCACACGCCAGTCTTTGCATAACCCATTCTCATAGGAGGCAGCATTAATCCCTTGTGTGGGTGATGCCCACAACCTAATCACCTTGCACTAACCCCACTTCTTTTAAAATTTTTATTTATTTTTTTAAAGATTTATTTATTTATTTGAAAGGCAGAGTTACAGAGAAGAGGCAGAGAGAGAGAGAGAGAGAGAGAGAGATCAGTCTTCTATCCACTTGTTAATTCCCCAAATGGCCACAATGGCCAGAGCTGAGCCAATCAGAAGCCAGGAATCAAGGAACTTCTACTGGGTCTCCCACATGGGTATAGGGGCCCAAGAACTTGGGCCATCCTCAACTGCTTTTCCAGGCCACAGCAGAGAGCCAGACGGGAAGCAGAACTGGTGCCCACAAGGGATGCCAGCACTGCAGGCAGCGGCTTTACCCACTACGCCACGGCACTGGCCCCTGGACCCCACTTCTTAAAACCACCCCCATCTCAACAGAGGCACCCTGAGGTCTCAGCCTCCAGTACGTGCAGCTCTGGGCAACAGCCTACATCCTAAGTCCCACCCATTCTGGTTGGAGACCCTTCTCAGGAGTCTAGAACACGTTTCTCATCCCACTGCTCCCACCCGATCGCACTGGCGTCTTTGCATTGCTTTGCCTGGGTCTTAACCCTCCTGTGAATGTCCCGAGGCTGGAGCTCCTGTCCTGCCCATCCCCGAGCGCCCCATGACGAAGCTAGTACCTGGCTCGCAGCAACCACTCAGAAAAGTTTGTTGAGTGAATGAATAAGCAGCGGCTGGCACGATGGCCGCAGTGTTCTTTCCGTACTGCTTCTGGGAAAAAACATCTCCTTAGCTTTCTTTAGCTGTTGCAACAGAGCCACAAATTGTTCCTCTAAGAGAGAAAAGTGGAGCATCCTTGTCCTCATGGACGCAAGAGTAGAAAACAGCAGAAAGTCTTCCGTTCTGAGCGAGGGAGACGACATGTTGGACCTAGTTGAGGGGAAGGCAAATGAAAAGATCTATGCCCTGTTTTATGATGATTAGGAAAATACCCCCCTGGAACCACAAGTTAATGTTCTGGTGGCTGGGGCTATAATTAGAGATGGCAAACATTACTCTGGGTTTTGCTGAGTTCTTCCTCGTTCCACAGCAAAACGCGCTCTGTTTTTCTTTTTCTTTCCCCTCCTTTTTGTCATCCATTGAAAAAGAGCCTGAGATTCAGCCCTGTCCTGGGCTCAGGGAAGAGACCTAGAAACGGGCCCCGTCTGCAACAAAGGCCTGGCCTAGCCATCCCCTCAGCCTTTTCCTGTGGGACCTCATGCTGCTCCAGGCAATCATCTGGTTCGGTTCTTGAATGTCCCCCAAGGAGCCACATGTTAAATATTTGGTCCCCCAGGTTTTATGTTAATACGCTAAAAGGATGGAAACTGTGCCCAGTTGTGGTGTCTGAAGACGGGGCCTTTGATAGCTGACTGGTTGCACTGAGTAGCTGGAGTGGAGTCTGGTTAAATCCTGGTGGCTTCAGCAGAGACCCCTAGATGAAGACAGACACAGTCCCTCTCGCCATGTGGTACTCTGCAAGAACATCCTCACCAGGTGCCCCACCAGGGGGACCAGCACTCCTGGGCTGTGGACTTGAGAACCATGAACCAAAATAAAGCTTTTCTGTCTACAGGTAGCAGACAGGGACTTTCCCAGGGATTTTGTTGTTCCCAGGGATTTTGGCTAAAATGTTTTCTCGAAGATGAGAAACATGGAGAATCACAAGGAGTTGAGCTGGCCTCAGTTCAACCTCCCAGGAATATTTCACCTTGCAGACGCTGAGGGTGCCCCTAGAAGACCCTCACTCGTTGGCTTCAGACTGGCCTGCCTCCGGCCACTCCAGCTGTTGCGGCCACTAATGGATGGACGATCTCTCTTTCTCCTCTCTCGCTCTGCCTCTTCCCTGCCCCACCCCCCATAACTCTTCCTTCCTTCCTTCCTTCCTTCCTTCCTTCCTTCCTTCCTTCCTTCCTTTGTTTTCTGATTTATTTTATCTGAAAGGCAGAGTTGCAGAGAGGCAGAGACAGAGAGATTAGCTTCCATCCACTGGTTCAGTCCCCAAATGGCCACAATAGCTGGAGCTGAGCAAATCTAAAACCAGGAGCCAGGAGCTTCTTCTAGGTCTCTCACACGGGTGCAAGGGCCCAAGGACTTGGGCCATCCTCTGCTGCTCTCCCAGGTGCATTAGCAAGGAACTGGGTCAAAAGTGGAGCAGCTGGGACTCAAACTGGATCCCATATGGGATGCCGGTGCAGCAGGCAACAGCTTTACCTACTATATCACAGCACCAGCCCCATACCCTGCCTATCAAATAAAATAGATATTCTTTTAAAAAGTGTTTATTTAACCTCATCTACTCAAAAGGCAGAGTGACAGAGAGGGAGAGAAAGTGGAAGAGATCTTTCATCTGCTTATCTACTCCCCAAATGCCTGCAATAACCTGGGCTGGACTAAGCTGAAGCCAGGATCCGAGAACTCCATCCAGGTCTCCCACATAGGTGGCAGGGACCCAAGTCCCCGAGCCATCATCCACTTGCTCCCAGAATCCATAAGCAGGAAGCTGGGTTGGAAGAGGAGCAGCCGGGACGTGAGCCAGCACTGTGATTTAGGATGCCAGCGCTCCAAGCGGTGCCCGCCCACGTGCCACAACGCCCACCCTCACCCCACAGAAGCTCCGTCTCCTGTCGGTGTGGACCGGGGCTCACTCTTCACCGCGGTGACCCCCACACGGAGCATGACCACCCTGGACTTGTCGGCTCTCCTCTTGCTTCTGCCCCAGGAGCTTCTCTGTGCTGCTGCTGTTCTCCTACATCTACTTCCGGGGCCCAGCGGGGTCAGCTGCCTCTCACTCAGTTCCCCGATGCTAAGACAGGCAGTCATCTGAGGCGAACAGCCTAGGGGAACAGAAAGGAATCACAGGCAGGCGAAGGGAACACCAAGCGGGGTGTGAGCCTCCGAGTCCATGGATCCCAGCACCTCTGGGTGCCCCAGGGACCCCTAGGGACCACTCTCTCCTTGGCCATTACTCCTCTGGGCCCCAGGTTGCAGGATCTGCTCCCCTGGGGGGACACCAAAGGAGCCCCATGATCTTGCCTCTTTTTCCCTGTCCAGACTTCCTCTCACCCAACCCTGGCTGCACCCAGAGAGGAACCTCCAGGAGTCAGCAGCCCCCATGGGACGGTGCCCTTTTTAGGGTTTTCTGTGCAGCGTTTGACTCCTTATTCCCAACCCTTTATTCCTGAGGAGAAAGTTGGGCCTGATTTTCAAATGACTGAAGTCCCTCAAAGTGATTTCCCAAAACAAAAGAGACTCCTTCCCCACAGATGAACTTTCTCTCTATTCTACCACGGTGGACAAAACTACTGCTTGTCCCGGTCACTGGTGACCCTTTGAGTCATCACCACTTCAGAAAGGTGGGTGCCGGGGGGCAAGGCACACTGTGTACGCAGGAGACATTCCCGTTTGCAAAGGAATGTTTTCCTTTCTGTTTTTACAAAAAGTTTACTTGAGAAACAGACTGAGGAAGACAGCGGTAGAGACACAGAGGTTCTACCTGCTGGTTCATTTCCCAGATGCCCCCAGCAGCCAGGGCTGGGAGTCTGGAACTCACTGCGGGTCCCCCAAGGCGGGAGCAGGAACCTAGTCACTGGAGCCGTCACTGCTGCCTCCCGAGGTCAGCGTGCGCAGAGAGCTGGAGTCCGGAGTGGAATCCGGGGGCTCTGATGCGAGACCCGGGCGTCCTAACCGCCAGCCCGCACCCCTGCTGCTGCTTTCTCTTGTAATCCCGTTTGTCCCACAGACTCTTCCAGGCCCTCCCATGAAGGGAAGTGCCAAGAGATACTGTGAAACAAACACAGTGCTTCCATTTGCAAACAGAAAGACTATATGTGAATGAGTTTTCATACTCATAAGACACCTCCAGAGCAGCAGAAAAGACGAAATCTAATGGAGAGGCAGTGGGGGGGATGACTGAGTCATGAGGTGGGTTCCTCCGAATGCGAACAACGTCCTTACAGAGCAGGCCTGAGGAGGTGCGTGTGTCCCCTCCGCCTGGGAGGACGCGGCAACAGGTGCCGTCCACGAGGCAGAGGATCCCCACCAGACTGAATCCGCCGGCATCCGGGTCTCTGCCTTCCCAGCCTGAGAACCATGAGCAGTAAACTTCTGGTGTCAGGGGAGGAGCAGGCACAGGGGAGTAACCTGCCACCCATGAGGCTGCCATCCCATATCAGTGTCGGTTCAAGTTCCACCTGCTCCACTTTGATCCAGTTCCCTTACTAATGCACCTGGGAAAGCAGTGGAAGGTGGCCTAAGTGCTTGGGCCCCTGCACCCAGATGGAGACCAGGATGGAGTTCCAGGCTCCTGACTTCAGCCTGGGCTAGCATTGGCCACTGTAGCCATTTGGGGAATGAACCAGCAGATGGAAGATATTCCCTCTCTCTCTCTCTCTGTCTTCTTTCTGTCTGTAACTTTGCCTTTTAAGTAAACAAAATATATCTTAAAAATTTTTCCCCATTGTTTATGAATTACCCAGTCTATGGTTGTGTCTTGTTACGGCAGCCTTAATGGACCAATACAACCACTATCCAGGGTCTCTCTGGGCTACGCTTCTCCCCAGCACCCGAAACACAGGAGGTCACATTCAGCCTGGAGAAGGAGAGACTTGCTGGTGTCTCAGCTGGGTCCTGAGGCAAGAGAGTTGTGGAGCTGGAGACACAGTCACTGGACATGGGCTGTGACCTGATGACCACTTCTGCAATAAGTGGGGATTGTTGGTGCTGAGCCTGCAGTGGCCTAGCACGGTCCTGGCCACATGGCAGAGCACCGAATGCGAAGCCTGGACTGGCGTTTTCCTTCTTGGGGCTGGCTACAGTCCTCTCTCTGTGGGGGAGATGGATGCAGCTCAGGGAATGAGTGCTCCAACTGCGCCGCAGGGTTCCCGCCCAGCTCTTTTATACCACGCTGCTTAACCCACATCTTTGCTTTGAGACGGCACTACAGGAGGGAGCTGAGCTGCTCCAAACCAGTTAGGCATATTGGATACTCTACCCTTCTTGATGTAATGGTCAAATCACCAACCTGTACCAAGTATTCCAGTTTTTAAGCTCCAAGTTTTTGTTACATTTTCTTGAGCTCAGGACTGGATAGCTGAGACTTGCATGAGAAAGCAAGCATGTGTCCCTTTCGTTGGACCTGGTAAATATTCACACGTCTACAACGGGCAGCCATGGGACAGTACAGGCTTCACTCTAAGACCGCAAAGGGGGGTCAGAGCTGTGGTGTAGCGGGTAAAGCTGCTGCCTGCAGTGCCAGCATCTCATATGAGCACTGGTTCAAGTCCCAGCTGCTCCACTTCCAACCCAGCTCTCTGCTGTGGCCTGGGAAGGCAGTAGAAGATGGCCCAAGTCCTTGGGCCTCTGAATCCATATGAGAGACCTGGAAGGAGCTCCTGGCTTCAGATCAGCCCAGCTCTGGCCATTGCAGCCATTTGAGGAGTGAACCAGCAGATGGAAGACCTCTCTCTCTCTCTCTCTTTCTCTCTGGCACCAGGGGAAGTTCATGTTATTGCTGCATGAAGGTTGAAACCCTGCAAGCCTCCCTCACCTATGAGCCATCTGGTGGAGAGGGTCCCCGGTGCCGCATTCAGTTCCACGGCCTCCATTTCTCTTTTGAGAAACAGGTCTATGCGAGTAAGATCGTTCCTCCATTTCCATTACAGGCTACCGCTGAGGCTTGAATACCGTGTCCTCTGACAACCTTTGCTGAAACTTTGTTCCCGTGGTGAGTCATGAGAAGGTGGGAACTTGCTCTGACAGTGATGTGGAGAGGCAGGGCCTCTGGGAGGGACTGGGGTTGAATAAGGTCATCAGGGTGAAGCCCCGTGACTATTACCAGTGGCTTTACAAAGGGAGGGACCAGAACAAGTGTACGTGTCTGCCTCTCACCATGCCTCCTCTGGACCCTGCCTCACCAGATGCAGCCCCTTGACCTTGGACCGGAGCTGTGAGACAACACCGAGCTCTTCTCTTTATAATTTACCTAGTGTGTAGTACTGTGTTATCAGCAACAGAGAATGGACAAGACTGCCACCATGCAAAGCAAACGAACTTGGATTTTGTTGTGCCCTTGCTTGATAGACATTGCTCACAAAAAGACGATGGGGGTGGCTTGGATCCCTTCCTTATCCATACTGGCAGACAATCTTTGGCTTTCAAAGCAATGATGGGAGAAGGGGCTATTTTTCCTCCTTCCCGAGTGCGGAATTAATTTTTGTACTTTTACTGTGTATTTCCTTGCCAGTTCAAACATTCTTCCCTCCTCCTGAATTTATCCACTGCTGAGCACAGAACCAAACTCAAAATGGCCAACTATCTGTGAGCCATTTTGGGAGTAAATATCGTGTGTTCCATTCAATCTGAAAACTGAATTGAAATCGGCCCTGTTTCCTTTAAAATTGTGCATCAGCTGGGCTGATGGGAGACAGGCAGTTTTGAGGACAGAGGTACAATCACGGAGCTGAAGTTCCCAAAGAATGTCTTCCCCTCCCCTCCCCACCCCTCCCCTCCCCTCTCCTCTCCTTTCCTTTCCTTTCCTTAGGTTTATTTTTTGAAAGAGTTACAGAGAGGAAGAGACAGATCTTCTATCAGCTGATTCACTCTCCAGGTGGCAACAATGCACAGGGCTGAGCCTGGCCAAAGCCAAGAGCTTCATCCAGGTCTCCCATGTTGGTGGCAGGGGCCCAAGTGCTTGGGCCATCTTCTACTGCTTTCCCAAGCCATTGGCAAGGGGCTGGAGTGGAAGTGGAGCAGCCAGGATGGGGACTGATGCCCATATGGGATACCAGTATTGCAGACAGCAGCTTTACCCACAGTGCCATAAGACTGGCCCCGTCCTTGACTTTCTGTTACATGCTGACCCCTGATAACAAGAGGCCAGTTTCCCCTACTTTTCCTCCTTAATTTCTGATCTGGGGGCTAGCTATCTGGGAAATGAAGCAGCAGATGTAAGATCTCTCTCTCCTTCTCTCTCTGTTACTTTGACTTTCAAATAAATAAATCATAAAAAATAAAATTTTAAAGGTGAGTTGATTTCAGTTAAGTCAAAAGAAAAATAATAAGTGGTCTACAGCAGGACAAACATTTCAGTGTCAAATCTGGTAACCCCTGGGGTGCAATGAAGGGACTTTCAGAGGGGAAGGAAGGCTAGCCAGAAACTTCACGCCCCCTCTTAGCTCACATTTCTCCTTTCTTGGACTTTTCCTAAATGCCTGGAATCTCTTCTTCCTCCTCATTTGCGAGGTCCTTTGAGTATGTCTCCACCAGGGTCCATGGTGCGGAGGTGGTTAGCTCTCTCAGAGCTGAACTCCCTGGGAAACTGCGTGTGCTCCCTGTGGTGCCTGGCACAGAAAGGGAAACTTGGGAGGCGAGAATAAAGGAGAATGAAAGCGCCATCGCAAGCGTGCGGCTGGGAGGGGATGCACACTCCAGCTTCGGCGCTATTCAGAAAGCCAATGCCATTGTCCAGGCAAAGGGATCCATATTGCAAGAGGAAGATGGGTCTGTGGCGCTCCACATACACATTCGCATCTACAAGAGCTTCGGCCCACCAGCTTTATCCAGGGACAGGACAGGTGCCCACAGAGCAAAGATAAGACGCCTCATTGCTTTTGCAAACCCTGGCCTCCCCCTCTCCGTGTCCCATTTGGATTTCCACTCCTGCTCTCAGCTGGCTGTCAACCATGCCCCAAGCTACTGATGTTTTTTAAAGATTTATTTATTTGAAAGGCAGAGGGAGGGAAAGGTAGAATGCTTTTGGTTTGCTTTCCAAATATCTGAAGCCAGAACTCCATCCTGGTTTCCCACAGGAGTGGCAGGGGCCCACGTACTTGGGCCATCTTCTGCTGCTTTCCCCGGCACCTTAGCAGGGAGCTGAATGAGATGTGGAATCAAAGGGGCTCGAACTTGCATCCAGAGGGGATGCTGGCATTGCAAGTGGCAACTTACCCTGCTGCGCCATTAGCCTCAGTATTTAAGATTATTTTGCCTTGAATCAAACTCATTTTTCAAGAGAACTGTGGGTTGTTAACGCAGGTGAGAGAAAAGGACCCATAATGGTGGAATTAAGGACTGTAGTGGAAAATCCCCTTACGCCTTCACCATTCAGTGCCTGTTTGCCTTCTGATAGTACAAGCTCATTCTGGCAGCCCAACAGAACAGTGACAATCGGGCTGTACCAGCCAGCCTGAGCCAGCCAGGAGTCACGTTCACAGACTCTGAGTCAGACTGCTGGTTCAAATCCCCGGTCTTTTACTTATTAGTTATGTGACCCTAGATGAGTTATAAAACCTCCCTTTATCTCTAAAATGAGGCTGTTTCCTGTCCCATGCGGACGTTGTGTTCAATGAGATAATCCACGTAAAAGACCAGCACAGGGCCAGGCTGTAGTTGCTGCACAGTAAACGCGAGCCATTATCATTCCACTCTCACATCCAAATGTCCTCATTTCCTCCTAGAAACACAGATAACGGTGCGCAGCCGTTTATTCTGCAGGCAGGATACATGACCCTATAGTGTAGACAAAACACGGCAGGCTGACCTTTAACTTGTGGAGTGGCCGTTTGCAACTCTCTTGTTCCCTCTGGATCTGTTTCACATCTGTACGATTTCCAGGGTTGCAAATGCAAACATCTACAGAGGCCAGAGAGGTAAAATCACTGATGACTCAGGCTGGGGATAAGACAAAAAAGCGGGGGCCAGCGCTGTGGCGTAGCAGGTAAAGCCACCGCCTGCAGTGCCGGCAACCCATGTCGGTGCTGGTTTGAGTCCCAGATGCTCCACTTCTGATCCAGCTTTCTGTTGTGGCCTGGGAAAGCAGAAGAAGATGGCCCAAGTCTTTGGGCCCCTGCACCCACGTGGGAGACCCAGAAGATGCTCCTGGTTCCTAGCTTTGGATTGGTGCAGCTCCAGCCGTTGCTGCCAATTGGGGAATGAACCAGCAGATGGAAGACCTCTCTCCCTCTCTCTCTGCGTAACTCTGACCTTAAAATAAATAAATAAATCTCTTTAAAAAAAAAGGAGTGGGGGTGGGGGTGACAGTTAGCTGTGGAGTTTCACTACTCCAGGAGGGGTCTACTGACCTGAGGACACACAGAACCCTGGAGTCTGTGAGAAAAATGTCAGAACCTCAGTACCCATCCAGACTTAGCTAAACTCAATCTGCATTTTAACATTGATGATCCCTGGCCGGCGCCGTAGCTCGGCACACCGGGTTCTAGTCCCGGTCGGGGCACCGGATTCTGTCCCGGTTGCCCCTCTTCCAGGCCAGCCCTCTGCTGTGGCCCGGGAGTGCAGTGGAGGATGGCCCAAGTGCTTGGGCCCTGCACCCCATGGGAGACCAGGAAAAGCACCTGGCTCCTGGCTCCTGCCATCGGACGAGCGCGGTGCGCCGGCCGCAGCGCGCCGACCGCGGCGGCCATTGGAGGGTGAACCAACGGCAACGGAAGACCTTTCTCTCTGTCTCTCTCTCTCACTGTCCACTCTGCCTGTAAAAAAAAAAAAAAAAAAACAACACATTGATGATCCGGTGCTTGTAAAAGTTTGAGAGTGTGGAGCATGAGCTAATAGGTATTCAATTCTTAAAAATATTTGAAGGGCCGGCACTGTGGCATAGCGGGTAAAACCGCCGCCTGCAGCGCTGGCATCCCATATGGGCACCAGTTTGAGTCCTGGCTGCTCCACTTCCAATCCAGCTCTCTGTTATGGCCTAGGAAAGCAGTAGAAGACGGCCCAAGTCCTTGGGCCCCTGCACCCACGTGGGAGACCTCGAAGAAGCTTCTGGTTCCTGGCTTCAGATCAGCTCAGCTCCAGTCATTGTGGCCATCTGGGGAGTGAACCAGCAGATGAAAGACCTCTCTCTCTTTCTGTAACTCTACCTTTCAAGTAAATAAATAAATCTTTAAAAAATATTTGAATGACAGAGTGACAGAAAGAGAGTGGGATAGACAAAGAGAAAGCAAGATCTTCCATCTGCTGGTTCATTCCCCAAATGGCAACACAGCCAGGGCTGGGTCATGCTGAAGCCAGGATCCTAAAACTCCATCTGGGACTCCCATGTGGGTGGCAGTGGTCCAACTACTCAGGGCCAATCTTCCACAGCTTTCTCAGGCAGCAAGTGGAGCGGCCAGGGTTTGACCCAAACCCATGCTGTGCCAGGAGAGGCTGGTGTCCTACACAGTAGCTGACTTAACCTGCTGGGCCACAAGACTGGCTCTAGCTATTATTATCATTATTTTTATTATTATTTAATTTGACAGGTAGAGTTATAGACAGTGAGAGAGAGAGACAGAAAGGTCTTCCTTCCGTTGGTTCACTCCCCAAATGGCCGTTATGGCTGGTACGGCTGGCGCTGCGCTGATCTGAACCCAGGAGCCAGGTGCCTCCTCCTGATCCTCATGCGGGTGCAGGGCCCAAGCACTTGGGCCATCCTCCAATGCCCTTCCAGGCCACAGCAGAGAGCTGGACTGGAAAAGGAGCAACCAGGACTAGAACCCAGCGCCCATATGGGATGCCGGCGCCGCAGGTGGAGGATTAGCCAAGTGAGCCACGGCGCCGGCCCTCTGGCTATTATTTTTAAAACGTCAACCAAATAAACTGTGGGCTGTCAGGGCCAGGCGAACGGCTACTTGAAGCTGATCTAAGACGGCTCCTCTTCTTCATGACAAGTTAGGGCACAGTGAATGCGGGTCTGCGGTGAGGCCCGAGTCTGGGGTCCTTGCAACAGTAACTCCTGTAATGGAAGGCAGTAAACTGTTACTGGCACTTGGCAGACAGGTAAGCAAAGCCCGGGAGACCCTGTGAGCCCCATGCAGACCCCGACGGCGGTGGTGGGCGGCGCGCTCCACGCTGGCGACCGTTCCTGCTTGCAAGGCCTGGAGAGCCCGTTAGTCTCTGGGTTCTCCAGTGCATAGTAACTGTTCGTGTCTTTCGGCCACCTCCCCGCTACTTCCTGGCAGCCAAGGGGACAGAAGGTGGTGGCCTTTCAGGACAGAGCAGGCCCACCTCGGAGCAGCGGATTTCCGGCCAGCACACAAAGGCGGCCAAGGCCTCATTGTTCTCGGCAGCCAGGCCGCGCCTCCCCCAGCCCGAGGGGGCGCTGGGCGCGGACCCCAGGAGTCCGGACACAGCTCCCTTCTTCCCCAGGAGATCGGAGCCGGCTACTCCACCGTCGCTGTGGCAGAGTGCATGAGGGGCTCGCCGCGTCCCCGTTGGCCTGAAGGAGTGCGGCTGTCCCCGGGGTCGCCGCGTGCTGGAAGGCTGCTGGTTAACCGAACGACCCTGGCCAGGCCGGACCCCATCCCGCGCGCCGAGGCCGTCGGCGGAGATCCCGGCCGCCGGGGGGCGCTCATGCTGCACGGCCACCGACACGGGCTCCTGCGCGGGGCGGCTGCCGCTCGCGGACCCCTTCCCGCCCTCTGAGGAAACAAAGTACACCTTTGTCCTTGACCTGGCGCGAGCGTGTGCGAGACGGCGGGCCGGGGTCGGGCCCGCGGCCCCTGGGGGCGCGGCGCCGCTCCGGGGCTCAGCCCCCTCGTGGATCCGAGGTGGCCCAGAGGAGCCGGGCTCCGGCTCGCGTCCCACCCCGAGCAACGCCCCAGCCCGCGGACTCCGCTTTCCGGTCACCGGCGCGGCGGGGCCGCCCTAGCTCTCCGGCGCCGTCCCGGGGCGGGTCTGGGATTCCCGCCGCCGCCGCCGCCGCCGCCGCGCGCGGGGCCCGCCCCGCCCCAGCCTCGCTCGGCGCCAGCGAGAGAACTACAAGTCCCATCAGCCCCTGCGGCGCGGCGCCGAGGCGGGAGGCGCGCCCTGGCCTGCGCCTGCGCAGTGCGGGGGCCCGAGCCTGCTGGTACCACACCCCCGGGAGGGCCGGAGGGGAGGCAGAAGCATCCGAAGCGTTAAAGCATCCGAGGGAGGCGGAGGGGAGGAGAATGGAGTGACAGAGGCTGGCGGCGGGTGGGGGGCGGGGGGCGGGGGACCCGGAGGGAGGAAGGAGCGGCGGCGGCGCTGCTCGCCGCAGAGGGGCGAGCTCCGAGCGCTGGGAGCTGGAATCATGCGGTAGGCGAGGCGGGCTCGCGCTCCACAGCAGCGGCAGCCCCGCAGGCGCTGACAGCCCCGCCGGCCGGCTCGCGCGCTGCCCGCCGGCTGTCAATGGAGCTGGAAAACATCGTGGCCAACACGGTCTTGCTGAAAGCCAGGGAAGGTGAGCGCGGGGCTGGCGCGGCCGCGTGCGGGCCGGGCCGGGCCGGGCCGGGCGGTGCGGGCGCGGGATGCCCGGGGCGAGCCGGCTCGGAGAGCGGCGGGGCGGGCGGCCGGGGTCCCGGGCGCGAGGAAGGCGCACCTGGGCGGGAGGGTGCGGGGGCCGGGATGCGGGGCCCTCAGACGGTGCGGGCAGAGGGGTCAGCGCGGGCAGCCGCGCGAACGTGCGCGCGGAACTGCGGCCGGAGCCGGCCGGGCTGGGGCTGGTGCTGTGGGCAGGAGCCGGGTCCTGGCGTGCGCAGCCGACTTGAGACCGACTCTTGGCGGGGAGCAGCCGCGGGGAAACCCGGCGGCGGGGACGGCAGAGCGGGGCGCGGGGCCGTCGGCCCGTCCGCGGCGTGGCGGAGGGGCGGCCGTGCGGGGCGCCGGCTCTCGGCGCCTTCCTCCGGGGCCGGGGGCGCTGCAGGTCCCCCGACCGCCGGGTGGGCTCAGGTGGGCGCGTTGATGGGGTCCTGGAGGCACGTCCTCGGGCGCCGGCGTGGGGTTGGCGGGGTGCGGTGGGCGAGATGCTAAGTCTGCCTGGAAACGCAGCTGGACGCCGCCTTGGCCGGGAAGCAGGGACAGGCGGAAAGGAGCCGGAAACTTAGGTGCGCCCGAAGAGGAGCGCGGGGTCTGTGTCCGCCCAGCGTGCGGCCGTCTCACGAAGGGGAAGTGGCTTGCCCCTGTGGTAGCCGAGGGAAGAAGGCAGACGGAGGGGGGCTCGGTGAGCAGCCCAGGAAATGCCTTACCTACTTCTTAATATTTTCATTCACCCGCTTTGATGAATGAAGGAAGAATTCCTGGCCAGCAATAAAACGGCCCGTGTTTACCCAGCCCATTCCATCACCTTGTGGCTGGACACGGTGTGCGGGAGGAGGCGGGGCGGTGCAGAGCCCACCGTGGCCTGGGGCTCAGCAGCTGAGCCGGCCCTTGGCACTTGTCACTCCGCCGAGGTTTGCTTCGAAATCCCCCAGAGAGGCAGTGGCTGAAGACCCTGAGCTGAGGATGAAACAGGCGGGCCCGTCCCGGCCTTCCCCAAGGCCGAGCCTGGCTGTGAGCACATTTTTGCCCAAGGCTGTTCCTTAGCGACTTTGGGTTCTAAGGCCTGGGGTTTTGTGTGTCTTCCTGCAGCCCCACGTTCTTAACCAGCTGAGCCCAGGTTGCAGCGGGCGGTGTCTCCTCTGGGCTGGGCAAGTGTCCTGTGGGACAGACCCCTGTTTGCAGCCTCTGCGGCAGACCACCTACTGTGGGGACCCAGTGGACCGGCTCCCTCTGGGCTGGGGAAGTTTCCACGCCCCTCATTCTGAAACTGTGTCTTGGGCAGTCTGGTGCCCAGGTCTTGCGCCTGTTGCTGGGGGAGCGGCTTGCTCCCCGGATTGCCTGCAGGGTGCCTCTCTCTTCCCTCACGTTTGGTTACTGAGGTCGGGGGTGGGCAGAGTGATGTCAGCTACCCCCTGTGCGCGCGCACACACACACACACACACACACACGCACTGCTCTGCCTGGTGTTTTTCACTGAAATGAGTTTACCTGCTGATACTTTTGTCAGGATAATAAAATGGTTTTTTTCAGAGCCTTCGGGAAGACAGCTTCTGGCTGGCAGGTTGTGTGGAGTGACCAATGCCTGTTGGCCAGAATTTCAGTGATTAATAGTGTTCAAGAATGCATCTTTTGGTTTTTAATTTTTTCCCTCTTTTAACGTCTTTTTCAGTCTCACTGTGAGAGTTTAGCTCTTGAGGGTGGCTTTGAAATTGAGGGAAAATGTAAGGAAACCAAGAGAGATTGACACGTGGATGAGAAAAATTCATCATTTATGTGGAAACTTCATTTTAAATTTGTACTTTGCTTTCTCTCTTGCATCAAGAGAATCAGTGATTTCTCTGGCAATGGGGCTCAGTGTGGCATCTTTTAGAAATAAAAACAATTTACTTTTCTCCTCTCAGCTCTCTCCTTGAGCTTATTCTATCAAACCTCATAATTCTCCAGATATCCAGATATTCAGAAATGAAAGTTTGAGACCATGTAGTGACATATCTAGCATAACATTTGGAGTACAGAAAAAATTTTGAGTTGTTGGAATTGTTTGAAAAACACTCCTTAAAAATGCTTGTGAATGGTTACAGATAGGAAATATAATTGGTGAATGTGAAATTTAATTTAAGGGGCCAGCGCTGTGGCCTCTGCCTGCGGCGCTGGCATCCCATATGGGCGCCCATTCTAGTCCTGGCTGCTCCTCTTCTGATCCAGCTCTCTGCTATGGCCTGGGAAAGCAGTAGAAGATGGCCCAGGCGCTTGTCTCCTGCACCTGTGTGGGAGACCCAGAAGAAGTTCCTGGTTCCTGGCTTTGGATCAGCTTAGCTCCAGCCATTGCAGCCATTTGGGGAGTGAACCAGCAGATGGAAGACCTTTCTCTTTGTCTCTCCCTCTCACTGTCTGTAGCTCTACCTCTCAAATAAATAAATAAAATCTTTAAAAAAAAAGAAATTCAATTTAGTTCACTTAACAAAAATATATTGGAAACGATTTAAAATGTGGCTTTCAAATAAAAGTCACATTTGTCCCAAACAATAGAGAAACAGACTTTGAAGAAAGACAGACACGCTTTGCAAATGCTATAAAGTAATTTGTAGTTGTCCATGTTTGTGGGTAAATTGGAGCCTATCTTTTGTTATTATTCTGCATTCCTAACGGCTTTGAAATTTGCTGTATGTTCAGATTCTTACCGTGGCAAATCATGGATACAGTGGAAAACTTTAAAGTAGCAACAGTCTACCAGTGGAGTAGAGTAAAAACGATTCAATGTTAGTAATTTAGAAAATGTAGCAGGCAAGTTGCACCTTTGTGACAGTTGTTTAGAAATAAGAAAAGATAGAGATCTGAGCTCAACATTTTAAATTCGCGGAAATGTATTTTTTGGGCTGTTTATTTGTCTTGGTCTCATGAGAAAACATCACTTAATTGCTCTTGGGAATGTTGGATTACTCCCCTAAACAGCGGCTGAGGAAAGAAAGAAAGGAGTTGAGATTGAATTCCTGCCAGTTTATGGAAATGAGCTAAGTGATTAAGCATTTAATGAAAAAGAGACCCAGGCTAACTTTTCTATCTATCTATTTACATTTCAGAATCAGAAAATTGGCAGGCCAACTAGTGTTGAAATAATGGTAGTGAGAAGGAGTGTTTGCAGAGTGCCTTTTGTGTGTTTCTTTTGGTTTTATTGTCGCAATAAAGGTTTTTGGTTTTTCTCATACTTGAGATCTGTTCATTTCTGAGTGAGCTGTAAGGAGAGGAAACTGTGCAAGACCACCCTCCCTTCCTTTCTGCAAGGCCAGCAGTAGCCATAGCTGATCAATAAAGACATCAGAAGGAGTATCGATCATATTTTTCTGAGCTTGAAACTGTCAAGCACCAAGTCCAGGAACCTAACGACTTTACCGTTTGTCACAACTGCTGAAAGCTAGCAGTTCTTGCGCAGCTAACTGCAACTTGCTGGCCTGGATCTTCCTGACCATCAAGATTAGGGACCCGGGAGAACATGCAGCTGGGGGCAGGGAGCGAACCTGGAGGCACTCAGCCTGGAGGGGCAGTCTGCCTTGTACAGACCCAGCATTCCACAGCAGGCCTGAGAGCCAGCGTCCTCACACCTCATTCGTGATAATGTGATGATGACAGCGAAGGCTCACGCTGGAATGTCTCTGAAGCTCCCAGCCCCCTGGCTGCTGTGGGCAGGCACACTCACTCCACCCTGCAGCTTCTCTCTTCTGTGAAAGCCTGGGAGACAGCTCTGTGTGTGTGAAAGCAGCCTGACCTCTTAAACCCAGCACGATAAGTGAAACTGCCTTTCATTTTTTGAGTTTCCTTTTCAGTACTGACAACTTGGAGGTAGAGAAACCAAAAGCTGTGTTTTCAGAAAGCCTTGCTTTGTAAAAGAAAGCTTTTAAAAGAAGATTGTAGCAGATCTAGCTGCCTGTTTTTAAGATCATCGGATAAATGCCCCTAAGACTCATCTTTCAGTATCTGAGTTGCTTCTTGTCAGCTTCTAAACTCTCCAGAGTTTGAGTCTTCTAGTGCCCAGACAAATCCTTGTTTAAATGATGCCTTACTCAGTGATAGCTCCTGTCACAGCTTGCTAACTGACCCTCCCCACCCCCGCTCTGGGCTGAAGGATGCAAGGATGCCCACATGCATTTCAGGAACAGTCTCAATATATGAGCTGAGTCCTCCTTACCCAGGGCTGTTCAGCCTGTACCTGGACCCCTGCGTGTTCTCAGGAGGGCATTCAGACCTGTGGGCGATGTTTGAAGCTGGCACTTGTATATGTGTGGCTCAAGTTTTAGCTTGTCATTCTAGGCATTTTTGAAGTGAAAGAGTCTTCTGGGTGCAAAAGGGCACGATCGCCATAACTCCTGCAGCTCAGATGAAACCTGAGAAAACACCAGGAAATGACTAGTGACACTTGATGTGTTAAAAAGACTATTAGGAATTTTCTTCAGTTCTACTACCTCCGCCCCTACCTCTGACATCAAAATAGAATAGTAAAATGGCTTTAAGAAGTAATTTTAAATACAGCTGATGTTGTGGTGCAGTAGGTTAAACCCCACTTGTGGCTCAGACATCCCCTATCAGAGGGCTGGTTTGAGTCCCAGCAGCTCTGCTTCTGGTCAGGCTCCCTGTGAATGCTCCTAGGAGGGCAGCAGAGATGGCTCTTGCCACCCACCTAGGGGACCCGGGTGGAGTTTCTGCTTCCTGGCTTCTCAACCGTTTGAGGAGTGAACCAGTGGACAGAAGGTCTCTCTGTCTCTGTTACTCTGCTTTTCAAATTAAAAAATTTTTTAATTGATTAAAAATGGTTTATAGTCTTAAAATAATTGGGTGATTTCTATTTTGAACATATCCTGTTATACGTCAGTGAAAAATTTTATTTAAAAACATCCTAAATATTGAAAAGATTTATTTTTGGAGGGTGAAGACAATGTTGTTCCTTTTGCTACCAGTCAGACACTGGAGGGAGCATTCCATTTTGTATAAATCATGCAGCTCCTTAAAGAGAAAGCAGCTACTTCCTGGCTAGACCCTGCCCCTATCCCTACTGCTTATTCTGAGAAAGCCAGTCCTGGTTGTCTTCTGGATCTCTTGCAAGGGGGCAATTCAGTTACCCAACATGTAGTTGCTGAAGGGCCCTCTGCAGAGGTGGCATCAGCTTTGGAAAAGTCTGGTAGGCAGTGGTGTAGAAGATGCAGCTGGAAACTACTCTTATCTTTTCAGGCTTTTTTTTTTTTTTTTAAGATTTATTTATTTGAAAGGCAGAGTGGCAGAAAGAGAGAGAGGGAGAGAGATTGGTCTTCTAGGTGCTTGTTCACTCCCCAAACATCTGCAGTAGCCAGGGCTGGGCCAGACCGAAGCCAGGGGCACAGAGCTCCATGTGGGTCTCTCACATGGGTGGCAGGCACCAAGCACGTGCAGTCTCTGCTGCCTCCCAGGTGCATTAGTGTGAAGCCGGATTGGAAACGAAGGAACCAGAACTTGAACCAGGCATTCTGATTTGGAATGTGGGCATCCCAAGCAGCAACTTAACCTGTTATACTGTAGCACCCTCCTCTTTTATAGCCCCCCCTTGAAGATTTGTTTATTTTATTTGAAAGACAGAGTTACAGACAGTGATCTTCCATCCACTGGTTCACTCTCCAAATGGCTGCAATGGCTGGAGCTGGGCCGATCTGAAGCCAGGATCCAGGAGCTTTCTCTGGGTCTCCCATGTCAGTGCAGAGGCCCAAGTGCAAGTAGGGCATCCTCTGCTGCTGGATTGTAAGTGGAGCAACTGGGACTGGAACCACTGGGTGCTGCAGGCAGTGGCTTTACATGCTATGCCACAGCGCCGGCTCCCCTTTTAGGCTTTTCAACTGGAAAACGTGATGTGAGTAGAACTGATTTTTTTTTTTCTGCAAAGAGCTGAGACTGACTATAGTGTTCTGACCTTAGCTGGGTAGACTCCATTGACTTTGCAGTGCTCAGAATTCGGGCAGCAGCACGAGAGACTTGTGTGTGATTTAAAACAATTTTTTTTTTAAAGATTTATCTGTTTATTTGAAGGGCAGAGTTAGAGAGAGAGAGTACAAGATCTTCCATTTGCTGTTTTACTTCCCAATTGTGGCGGGAGCTGGGCCGATCCAAAGTAAGGAGCTTCTTCTGGGTCTCCCACATGGGTGCAAGAGCCCAAGGACTTGGACCATCCTCCACTGCTTTCCCAGGCCATTTAGAGGGAGTTGGATCTGAAGTAGAGCAGCCAGGACTTGAATTGGTGCCACTTGGGATGCCAGCGTTGTAGGCCATGGCTTTATCTGCTATGCCATGGCTCCGGCCTCCATGTATATGATTTAAGGAGAATTAGAAGGTCATATTTGAGGGATAGGCCAGAATCTGAAAGACAAGTGCTAATTTTCTAGGATATTGAGTTTTGTGGAGGTTAGTCCCTACAAATAGAAATCATTGATAATGATCCAAAAAGACCCTTTGGTTGAGACCTTAGAAGAAAACCGCTAGGTAGTAGTGCCTTCCAGACAGAGTGTGGATGGACTTTCCAGGGGAGAGGCCCAGGCTGCAGGAAGAATGATGGGGGCCACCTTCCTGTCCAGCTTCTTGTTGGGATTGTTTGGGATGTGTCCTCCGATGTAGCCTAACCCTGGGAATAATCTGAAAGGGTTAAAGGCATCCAGTACCCTAAAGGGACTCTGTCCCATGTAGTAGTCACTAACTGCATGTGGCTATTTAGATTTAAATTCATTGAAATTTTTAAAAAATCTTGATGTGAATGGAAGGGGAGAGGGAGCGGGAAAAGGGGAGGGTGGGGGGAGGGAGGGAAGTTGTGTGTGGGGGGAGCCATTGTGGTCCATGAGCTGTTCTTTGGAAATTTATATTCTTTAAATAAAAGCTTTATTAAAAAAAAAAAAATCAGTTCTTCAAGCAAAAGAACTACATCTTACATGTGGCTGGTGGTTGTTCTCTTGAGCAGTAACGTGTGGAACGCTCCCCTCCTAGTGGACAGCCAGTGTGGGCAGAGCAGCTGCAGGTTGAATGAGTGCTATAACCCCTCATGCTCTGAAAACTAGAGGATGGTGAAAGACAGGGAGAGCTAGGGAGCGGGGATGGGGAACAGAATCAGAGTGGGGAAGAGGCTGAGGGAGGGAGGGGGCTTGTAGTGTTGGGCTGTGAGGTTTGGTCCTGACTCACCAGGAGGAAAACTCACTCTCAGGGCAATCATGGAACTAAATCATTGTATCCTCTCTCCCTTTTTTCTTATGTTTTGGGGGAAATTTGCGTAAATTGAGCAATTGACTCTCCTGATTCAAGTTAAGTGCGTGACATGGACATATGTTAGAGCCTCTTGTTCCTTTTTTTTAAGGAAGAAAATTAAGTGGTCTTAAGTACAGCAAGTCTACAAAAGGAAGATAAAGGAAACTCTACATATTTCAAAAAGTGATCTGAAATGAGTGGGGAACTAGGCAAAAAAACTTAGAGGACTTCCCGATTGAAACAAGATCTGGAGAAAATATATTTAGGGAGGTCAAAGACAACTCTTTTTTATCCACTTCAAGAGAGTTTCTCCTTAAAAACTGTTTCTAGGCTGGCGCCGTGGCTCAACAGGCTAATCCTCCGCCTTGCGGCGCCGGCACACCGGGTTCTAGTCCCGGTCGGGGCGCCGGATTCTGTCCCGGTTGCCCCTCTTCCAGGCCAGCCCTCTGCTGTGGCCCAGGAGTGCAGTGGAGGATGGCCCAAGTGCTTGGGCCCTGCACCCCATGAGAGACCAGGATAAGCACCTAGCACCTGGCTCCTGCCATCGGATGAGCGTGGTGCGCCGGCTGCAGCGCTCCGTCCGCGGCAGCCATTGGAGGGTGAACCAACGGCAAAGGAAGACCTTTCTCTCTGTCTCTCTCTCTCTCTCACTGCCTGTCAAAACTAAAAAAAAAAAAAAAAAAAACAAAAAAAAACTGTTTCTGGTGAGATTGGAAACATTTTACCTATAGCTCAGAGTACCCTTAGAAAAGAAAGAGGGCATTTGAAACAATGAAGCAGTCAGTTACTTATACTTGGGTATCTGAAGCAAGGAGCTGTATCCCAAGCAGTGCCAAGGAATCAGCGCAACAGGCAGCCACGAATGAGACCGATTTTAATGGGGCTCGCGGTGTCTCTAGGAATTTGTAATCTGGGGACTATCAATATCCTGTTTAAAGGGCACTATGAAATGAACTCCAGAGGACAACTTCCGGGGCCAGTACAGAAAGCTAAAGAAACAGATAAACAGATAAGAACATTCCTGTGTGGTGAAGCGGCAGAGGCCACGGGCCACCAACGCCTGGGCTGCCCTGAACCTTCTCGGTTGTCCTGACCCAGCCTCCCCATCCAGACAGAGGTCACCTGGCTTGACAGGTGGGGAAATGAGGTGGAATAAAGGGAGTCACTGAACTGAGTACTTTTCTGGAGCGAATGCAGGTGTGTCACTCCACCGGAAGTCTTTCCTCCCTTCTGTAAGCACATAAGCCAGGAAGCAGTGTGAACACCCCAGAGATCTCACCTGTGGAAGAGAAAGGATCTGGGTGAGATCCTTGAGAAAAGGGGCAGACTGGGAATCGGAGGTCCCTGGTTTCAGCTAAGGGCCAGCTTGAGAGAGCTTAATTCCTGCTGTGAGTGACTGATAGGCACATTCTAGAAGTAGGTGTTTCCATTTTATTCGTTAAATTTAAACTTTTTCTATTCACTTATTTTTATTTTATTTGAAAAATGGAGAAAGAGAAAGAGAGGGAGAGAGAGAGAGAAAGAGAGAGAGAGAGAGACAGGGAGAGATCTTCACCCACTGCTTTACTCCTCGAATGTCAGGGACTCAAGTGCCTGAGCTATCACCTGCTTCCTCCCACCACGTGCATCTGTCAGGAAGCAGAACCAGGAGTTGAACCCAGACACTCCAGTGTGGGATGTGGGCATCTCAAGCAATGATTTAAGCAGTGTACCAAACTGCTGGCCCCAGGTGTTTCCATTTTAGCATTAAAACTATGTATCAACTGAAATGGACCTGGAGAGTAGGAACAGAGAGCCTTAGATGGGTATGCACATACATACATGCTACTACATACATGGAGACACGCACACACACGCACACATGCACACACGCACACACATGATTGTGATCCTTTCTGTAGCCCCATTATTTGAATCTTCCCTCTACCTGGGTTCTTCTACCCAGCACATCAGATGAGCAAGGCCAGCCTCTTGGTATTCTTCCTCCTAGCAGGGCTACTGGCTAAAGAATTGCCCTGATGGGCACAGTGTTAAACCAGCTGGTAGGGGTGGGGTGGGAGACCACAGCACTGGCAGCAGTGCCTCTTCCTTTCTCTGGCAGAGCCAAGAGTGGGCAGTGGGCAGAGCAGTTCCTTCTGGCGTTGGCTTACATGCAGCCACGCTGCCCCCATGCTCTTGGGTCTTGCTCCTTTCTCCATAGGAGACCTTTCCCTCAGGTACCAGCACCTGAGGGTGGCATCTTAGGTGTCCGCTTAGGTCTCTGCAACTCTCTTAAAAATGTAGGGGAGAGAGTGGGAGAGATGGGAGGATCACTCTGCCAGACTGCAGGCTCCCCCTTCTCCTGGAAAGAGGGCACAAAGTGGCCCTGCCCCACAGAAAACCTCCCTCAGGGCTAACTGCTGACTGTATGGGTGTTTGCATTTAGAAACCATGCCAGCTCATACATGTGTGCTTTCTGCACTAATTGAGCAACTTGACTTTTCCAGGCTCTTTTAGGAGGCGAGGGAGTCCTTTTCCTTCCTGGAGTCTTTGCTGTCAGACTTGAGATCCTGTCAGGTCTTTGATCTGCTCCTGCAGAGAAGGTGCAGCTCTGAATTTAACCCCTTCAGGAAGAGGAGGGCGGGGGAGGGCTGGAGTTACCCTTTCTGCAGGGTGGAGAGAACATAGGCAGCCAGCAGACGTGGCCTGTGCATATGTGAAACCTCGTTGGGAAATGGAACTCTGTCTTGGCCCAGCCCTAGCACCACTTTTGCAGTAGAAGCTGAGGAACAGCTTTAAATGGCCAGTGCAGAAGTTGTCTGTCTGTTAGTATACTCAGGAAGACCTTGTTGGGATGTGCAGATAACATCCCACGAGAAGGAACTCCAAGCTCTGGGAAGAATAGGGGGTGGAGTGAGGTCAAAGACTTGGCTGCTGATGTGAATGGCAGGGCCCTCTCAGCGTCAATGTCGGGCGGTGCCTCTGTCCCTGCAGGCCCCGATCAGGGAGGGTGTGTGTCGGAGGAGGTGTTCATAGATGTTTCCAGAATGAATGCCCCATGCCTTCCCTATGTTGTGTGAAGAGCCCCAAGAAATGGCCTTGATGTCACAGCAGATGAGAAGTTAGGAGAGGTTTCAACATGGTTAAGAAAGATTAACAAGGGTATAGGACGAATGGGAGAATGTTTTCCAAATGTTTGTCTTAACTGTGAAAAGTGTTTGGCAAGCCCCCCATCCCCCCTAATTTGGAAGTGGTTTGTTTTAGTTGTTTTGGAAGAAATAAATATTTGCATGAGACCCAACGTTTGGGGCAAACTGTTCTCCCCCATCCCAAGGCTCTGTCTTAGAGGCGATGCTTCGTGAGGATCACACAGCTCCCTTTTTGGGCCAAATCGAAGGTAGCTTAGGACACATGCTTCATATGTTTTTCACATCTCCACCAGAATGACGCTGAGCAAATGGAAAGAAAGGAGGGAGCCAGGCAATGATCCTTCCAGACCTAGAAATGGCTGATGACCTGGCATTTCAAGGATGTAATCATTAAAGACAAATTGCCGTTCTACTCATGGGTGGGGAGGCTGGATCCAATTAAGACAAGGAAAACGTATGTTAACTTGAAGGCAGAATCTCTACCAGTCAGTTCTGTGAACCTCTCTTGAAGAGGAAGAGCCCCTGCACGGTGGGGCTTTCTGGCTGCTGCCAGACCCTGTGATATATAATAATTAGTGACCACGGGTAACTCCGCCACACACTCGCTCTGCAAACCACTAACCACCGCTTGGGATGGAACGCTCCGAGCCCAGATATTTACCCCAGATGTCTTCCCATTTGTCGTGTCCAGCTGGAGGGAAGATTTAAAAATTACAGCTTGGTTCTCCATAAGATACAACGAAATATCAATGAAGGATGGAAAAGCCCGATTTCCTAGGATGGTTCCATGGATTATCAGGGTGAGGGCTAGTGTTTGGGTACCCAAATGTGCCTGCTGGGAGACTGGCTGTTCTCTGTACTGGAGTCTGGCGTTCTCACTTATCTTTTTCAGGGCTTAAGAATGTTTGAGGAACGACTGTGAAGGGGTAGAGGTTTGAGAGGCTTACCCAGAGTCAAGTTCTTCTGAGCAAGTGCTGAGAAGGGAACCTTTGTCGGATGGGAATTTCTGTCTCTCAGGGCCGGCCTGTGGACTCTCACCACCTGCCTAGAACAGAAGTATGTGGATGTTTGATGGGAGCAAAATGTGGTGGAAGTAACCATGGATTGACTTCTGCCTCTTCCCTAGAGCATTTAGTTGGCACTTACTGTGTGTTTGGCACCATGGGAAACTCTGAGAAGAAGATAGGTTGGGCAATGGACATCTTCTTTCTAAAACATTGTTTAAAATTATAAAATCCTTCTGACCATCATTTTGTTTGACCTTTTCAATCCTGTGGTTTGTTCTCATTCATTCATTTATTCATTTTCATTTTATTTTAAAGGCAGAGAGACAGAGAGAGAGAGATATCTCCTACCCGCTGTTTCACGCTCCACTTGTTCACAACATCCAGGGCTGGGAGCGGCTGAAGCCGGGAGCCCAGAACTCTGTCTGGGCTTCTTACATGGTTGGTTGGGACTCAAGCATTTGAACCATCACCTGTGGCCTCTCAGAGTGTGCATTAGCAGGAACCTGGATCTGAAGCTGGGAAGGTGGGGCTTAGACAGGCACGCAGGTATAGGATGTGGGTGTCTCAAGAGATGCCTTAGCCGCTGAGCCAAACATCTGCTCCCGTTCTCTGTTCTCACAAAGGAAGAATCTGAGACTCAGAGAGGAACATAACTTACCCCAGAGCACCTGCTAGAACCAGAGCCCAGATCCAGCGGCAAGCCCAGCCTCCGTGTCTGGGGTGCTTTCTAATCTGCACAGCTGCTATCCTCAGCAATCACACCACCTCTTTGTGGAACCTCAATAGTAACATGCACAAGCATTGAAACACGAGTCAAGTGTGCAGCTGTGGCTCATGGGTGAATGCAAGTCATTCTATTTAATTTCTATGATTTTTAAAAATTTGCACAGTACTTGCTTGGTAAAATTTGCACAAAGCATCAAGAAGCAAATTAAAATTTCTCTCTTCCATGTGTGCCTGCTCACATCAGCCTTTAGGTGGACATTTTCCCCGATTTCCGTGTACGTACACACATGAGAACATACGCACATGTGAGAGTATATGATTCTACGTAAATGGGAGCTCGGTATACATGCTGTTCTGCAGCTGTTTTGAGTCAGCACTGTGCTGCAGAGCCTTCCCATATCTGTGTTTATAGTTTCCCATGGAATGAATGCGTGCTAGGAAACATTGTGAAAGACTTTGGAAGCGCAGTGTCTGTCGGGTCAGTGGAATGCTAGGCAGGCCTTTCTGGTAGACCCTGAGGGGGGTTATCCTGTTCCAGAGGGGTCTGTGTCTTTGACTGTCACCGACTATTTTTATAATACACGTAGCCAAGCCCCTGGAGTGGGCCATCAAGGTTTGTCAGCTTTCTTGTATGTTGTAAACAGGGTAGGAAGAGCCTCCCCACTGTACATTCACCTTTAATCACTCATTTTACAGACTTTGAATTTTTGTTCTTAAGGGCGTGTCTGCCTAAAACACCCTCCTTCCCTTTGGGGAGAATGGCGGTCATTTCTGAAATAGAGTTAAGTGACCCTAGGGACGTGCCGAGTGCATTTTCTTATGAGAAAGGAGCATGATGCATGCGCCCTGACATTTTGGAGAGCTTTGGGATTTGACACCCCTCACCTCTGGGCAATCAGTCATCTTTTCTATGGTATTCAAAGCTTGCATTGAGGAATCAAGTGTGAGCTCCAAGTCTTTGTCAGCTCCTTTGTAATTGTCCGTGGGTTTTGCATGTGTTGTAAGCCAGGCAGGAAATACAGGCTCAGAAAACCAGCTCCCTGTTACTCACCTCTGATCATCACACGACACTGTGGGGGGTAGACCTGGAAGCTATTGTTCATATTGTGAATACTCTGGAGAAAGACAGCAGTCAGGCTCAGGGAAGTGAACCGCTCTCTAAGGCCACACAGCAAGGACTCAGGTGCCCTTCCTCCTCTGGTGCTAGCCCATCGCATTGTTTTCCGTGTCTAAGGGCTGTTGTGTCTGTGTGCAGCACAGATCTAGGGGTCATTCACTTTACAGAGCTGGCGTCTGTATGAATGTGGAGGGCGGGGCTCTGACGGCGTCCTGACCTGACCTGCTCCAAGGTATGGCATGTGTTCACATGGGTTCCATTAGTGTCCTTTGTCACTCATCTGGCGTCATGTTCTCCTCTGTGGAATTCGTGACGACTGCTTTGGCTGTGAGTTTGCAGGTGACTTACTTGGGTGGGGGTTCTACGATCACAAGCACAAATAAAAGCAGTCGGAAGCATGTCCCAGGCCCTGCCTCTGCCTCTTTCCAAGATAACCTGGCACAAGGGCACAGTCCAAAGCCTGGGGTCTCCACAGATTTTGGAGCGATTGGAGGCAGGTGGCCTGTTTTTCCCAGAGACGCTGGTGGGTGTGGGAACGCACACTGTGGCGCTCACCATTCTGAAAGCAGCAGGCAGACTAAGTGGGGAAAGGCTGACTTTTCACTGGGTGACTAGTTAATAGGGCCGTGGGCTCAGTGTCGTCTCAGAGGGCAGGAAGGAACTTGCCACGCCAGAGCCAGCTGCTTCCTCCCCAGAGGAGGCTCTGAGAGCCAGAAGGAGCCCGCGGGGCAGCAGTGCCAGAGCAGAGGCAGTCTCCCTGGCCTGCATTTTCCTCCGAGGCAGAGCAGCAGTTCTCATCATTCTGATTCCAGGGCTGCCGTCACAAAGTGCCACCACCGGGTTGGCTTTGAAGGTCAGAAGTTGGAAACGGCCCTGGGTGGGGCCACGCTCCATCTGTAGGACCAGGGCAGGCTCTGACTGGGCCTGGCTCCTTGTGGTGTAGACCATCCCCTGTGTGCATCTGCCAGTCACCTGCCCCTGGCAGGTTTGCATCCGGCTCCAGCCCTGGGCCCCTGTTTCCTTCCTGTAAAGGATGTCAGTCGTATTGGATGAGGGCCTACCATAGTGACCTTTTATTAACCTGATTACCTCTGGGAAGACCCCGTTTCCAGGTAAGGCCACATTGTGAGGTTCTGGGGGACAGGGCTTCAGCAGAAGTTCTGTGGAGAACACCGTGGACCCGTAGCACATGCCCTACCCATGATGCAAGCAACCGGAAGTTCAGGGTGCGAGCCCGGAAATCTGTGTTTTATTTTAGTTTAAGGTTCTATTTATTTGAGAAGCAGAGGGTGGGGGAAGATGCTGGGACATGGAAAGAAAGAGATTTCCCATCGCTGATTCACTCCCCAAATACCTGCAGTGGCTGGGACTAGACTGAAGTCGGGAGCTGGGAACTCAGTATGGGCCTCCCTTGTGGGTTTTAGGAACCCAACGGCTTGAGCCGTCACTGCTGTCTCCCATGGTCCACACTGGCGGGAAGCTGGAGTCAGGCTCTGGAGCCAGGAATCGATTTCAGGTACTCTGATAAAGGAGGTGGGGTATCTTAACCACTAGGCTGAGTGTCAACCCTGGGAATTTGTGCTTTTTGTTTTTTAAAGATTTGTTTATTTTGAAAGTCAGGATTAGAGAGAGAGAGAGAAAGAGAGAGAGCAAGCCAGAGAGAGAGCTTCCATCTGCTGATTCACTCCCCAGACAGCTGAAACAGCCAGCACCGGACCAGGCCGAAGCCAGGAGCCAGGAGCTTCCTCCAGGTCTCCCACATGGGTGCAGGGGCCCAAGCACTTGGACCCCCCTCCTCTGCTTTCCCAGGTCATTAGCAGGGAGCAGGTGGGACACGACCCAGCACCCGTATGTTGCCTGCGTTGCAGGCAGCAGCTCTACGCACTACCCTGCAGTGCTGGCTCCGGGAGTAGATTTGAAAACCCTCTGAGCAGCATCGCAGGACGAGCCAGGTGAGGGGTTGCCGCTGTGCAGATGCTGACGTCGCAGGGGTTTTCTGAGTTTCTTCTGAGATCGTCTAGGGGCTCTGTTCTCTCCTGGGTCCTCAATGGGCCAGGCCCTGCAGCTGCCCTGGCAAGTGGTTTCTGTTCCCTGCCCAAATCTTCCTAGTGATGGGAGCTCATGCCCTTTCCCAAGCAGCCCACTCGTTGTCAGCCAGGTAGGTCCATCTTGCCTCACCCGCTGAACTCCACTGGGGCTGGGACCAGGGCCTCGCCAACTGCTCCAGGGAGACCTGGGCTGCCTGGCTCAGCCTTGCCCTGTCGTTCTGCTCCGAGGCAGCACCCAGGGCTAATGCACCACTCTCTGCTGAGAGTGCCCTTCTGTTACTGGCGACAGTGGGTGCTCACCGGAGAACGGAAGCCAGAAGCCCGGCCTGCAGATCCCCAGGCCGGGCTCTCGTCGCGCGCCACAGCCAAGCAGCAGATCCAGTCCCCCTCGGGAGAAGGGAGTGTGGTTAACATCTGGCAAAGGGCATGGACACAGTGGTTTAAAAACTTGCCAGAAGTGGGATTAAGACATCCGCTTTTTTTTTTTTTTTCTTTTCTGAGGCAATATGGTGTCTCCTCTTGCTGTTACGTGCACCAGGCTCAGATGTTTCGATTCCCATTGAAAAGCTGACTTCTCTGAGCCCAGCCTTCCTGCCTTCTACAGAGGAGCCCAGCCCCCAGGGTTTCTGTGGCTCTTTTCACCCTTTCCAACCTTGAGAATTGGCTGATGCAGTCCCCACCAATAGTAACTCAGCTTCATGATACATTTCAATGTTGATTTGAAGAGCAGGTATTATGCGTTTAAATGAAACTTACCCCCGAGGAAAGAAGTAGAGACAGAAGACTTCACACGTGTAACAGAAACAAACAGGAAAAACCACGCTCGTGCATCACGTAACTGATGCTTGCAATCTAAGGAAGGCAAACGTGTGATTCTAGTATTTTCTTTAATGAGTTATAGAAAGGAAAATTAAATCTTAGAGTAAAAAATAAACAGTTTGATTGTTCTGCCTGTATTATCTTAATAAACAGTCTTCCTGGAAAGTTTAAAAATACACAGTGCTTCATCTGGCCAAAGAAAACAGTAAGTAAATATTGTTGAGAAAATGTAAGAATTTTCCATGTAGATACGAGGGGTGGAAACATGGCCGTGTGGACTTGGAGCCATCCCATGGGAGCCAGAGTTTGACAGGCATTACCTGCTTTCTGAGGCTGTGGCTGGGGACTCTGTTGTCAGCCCCAGGGGCAGAAGCGGGGGGAGGTGGGCTTCTGGCAAGTGCTGACCCTCTTCACTCTGCCATTGTGTGGTCTGCACGGCCCCGTTACCTTGATGGGGACGCACAGCCCTCACAGTCTTGGTGACTCCGGGGTACCTGCTGGTTCTTTTCTGGCTGGTTTCTCTACAGCTGGAAGTGGCAAAGAGTGAACTTCATGGCTTACTTCTCTGGGGCCACACGGCTGGCAGCCGAATCTCTGTGTCTGTCATCACACAGGAATAATGCCCAAGGAGGAGGTCACAGGGACCACGTAAGAATGTAAGTAAAGAGAAAGAGGCAGATCCACATCCGAGTCAGAATTCAGTGTCTAGCAAAGGGAGCATTTCTTAATCAGTTGGGAAAAAAAGACCTATTCAGGAAATGGTGTTGAGATAACTAGCTAACTAATCCTTGGGGAAGACAGGATGTTAGAGGCCTACTTGACACTAACTAAAATGATCATAAATGTAGTAAAGATTTAGATTAAAAAACCAGACTAGGGACTAATGTTGTGACATAATGGGTGAAGCTACCACCTGCAACCCACCTATGGGTGCAATTCAAGTGCCCGCTGCCCCGTGTCCAATCTAGCTCCCTGCTAATGAGCCTGGAAAAGCAGTAAAAGATGCGCCCAGTGCTTGGGCCCCGGCACCCTCGTGGAAGAAGTGGAAGAAGCTCCTGGCTCCTGGCTTCGGCCTGGCCCAGCCCTGGCTGTTGCAGAGATTTGGGGAGTGAGCCAGCAGATGGAAGATCTCTCTGTCTGTCTGTCTGTCTGTCTCTCTCTCTCTCTCTGTAACTGCCTTTCAAATAAATAAAATAAATCTTTAAGAAAACAAACAAGGCTATAAGCATTCTAAAAGAAAACCTAGGTGAATGTTTCTTATGGTTTTGGGGTGCTATTGTAAGAAAAACAAAAGACTTGTTCGACAATTCAAGGAGCAAAGTTCTCTGTGACAAACAAGATCATAATGAGAGTTATCAGTCTCGGCTGCTGCTGTCCATTCAACAGTTTCCTGGTTACTCACTGCTTTTACCATGTGGAGGGGGAGTGTGTTTCCCATCTTACAGCTCCACTAGTGGCCAGAGACTGGTATCTCCTTCCGCAGTTCTGATCTGAGAAATCCTTGGAAATGTTCTAGAAGAATTAACTTAGACTGTAGGCGTCGATTCTTAGAATGTAGGCCGTAGGTGTGAAGCCACATAATCATGCAGGAACTCCTGGATGGCCAGAGAAGGTAGGGCGCTAGATGGGGAGAGGAGAGGCGAGTCCTGGTGGTTCGGGACGTGTGTGGGGAGATCCAAGCACATGAAAGAAAGCCTAGTGTCCCTGGAGATCAAGGACTGTGAACTAGCCAGCCTTGGTCACTATGACCAGACACCGCAAAGGCAGAATGCTGTGTCAGCTCACAGTCCAAGACTGGACAGCTGCCTTGGCCTGGTGTCTGGCGGAGGGACCGAGGGGGGCAGGGAGCGCAGGCATCCCCAGTCATGTGTCTCTCTCCAAAGGCACCATGACCTGGCCAAGGGGGCTCCACCCCAGCAACCTCATCCCTTAGACTCATTCCCCAGAGGCCCCACCTTCAGACACTGGGGTTGGATTAAGTCTGTACCCTAATCCATTATCATGAACATAAGGCTTTGAGGACCAGGCCCCCAGCACTTGGGCCAGAGCAGGGTGCAGAGTCTCAGACTGACAAGGATGTGATGCCCTGGCAGTGCTTCTTTCCGAAACGTTACCTTCCTGTTGCTGGTAGGAGTGTCAGTTGCTGAGTCGCTCAAGGACAGCTTGGCATAGGTACATCAGGAGGCTCGAAGCTCTGTAACCCTTGACCTTGGAACTCCATTCCTAAGACTTTATCTTAGGAAAACGGCAGTGTACAAATGATACGCAGCAGGTTGTTCCATAGATGGTGTTTGTAACAGACGTCGGAAACAATTTCTGGGGCCAGACCCCTGGGATCAGGACAGTTTCTGGTCCCTCAGTAGGGGATTGGTGGAGATCTTTTGGTACTGACATGGAGGGAAGATCTTGGCATAGGAAACCCCAGATGTTGTGCAGAAAGTGTGTGTTGCACTTCGAAGAGCCAAGATATTCCCCTTTAGGGAGAGGGAAACCCTAATTAGTGCCTTGTAAATGGAAGATACAAGGAAATCCTTAAGAACATACATATGTCAGGTCTTCTGGATGCTGGCTCTCACCTGGGAAGTCATGGGATTATTCCCCACCCATTACCCCAGGGATTCTTGGAATCTCTCCCCAGTCCCATTTGTCGACTTTCCAGTTTGGTGGGATGGGTGAAGGCGCACCTCTGTGCACCCAGCATACCTCTTAGACTCTGCTACGTGGTGACATAGATTAAACTTTTAGGTGTGAATTTGATTCTGGGGATAAGCCCGCATCATATTATCATCTGGCTTGATACACAAAGCAAGTGACCCTCTGTGTGGCAGTGGGAGGGGCAAGAAGGAGGAACAAGCAGAAGAATGAGCAAGACCTTCCCTGGGCTGGTGCAGGGTGGGGATTTCTCTGAAGCCCTCTGGGTGCTTGCCTCATTAGGTCCTGCTTCTCTGGGGTACAGGTGCTTTAGCAGGAATCACCATCACGGGCTTTAGTTTATAACAAGATGATGGATGGTGAGCACCATGACTATGGCTTGACAAGCTGGAGAGCTGAAGAAGAGAGGCTCTGAGCGTCTGGGATCCCATAGCCAGGGATCAGCCGGTAGAGGCTGGATTCCTGATAGGTCCGTCTAGTGAGCTGTGGCCAACTAACCAGCAGGAAGGCTTGGGGTGTGCAAAAGCAGTGCCCTGAACGTAGATGATTCGAGACCTCCTGGGTGTCTAACTCTGGGCAAGGTACCCCAGGAGTGCAAAGGTAAGAGATGCTGATCTTTCCCTTCAGGGTTTGCAGTCCTGTTGGGGCTAGGCCAGGTACCAGGCTAACGCCATTGGCAGGTAGAATCTGAGTACAGAGGCAGTCTTGATTGGTGGTGGTGGTGGCGGGGCAGGGGTTATCAAAGGCTTCATCAGAGCAGCAGCACTGGGCTGGGCCTCGAAGCCACCAGTCACAGAGCCCCGTCTGGTGCCAGGCTCTGTGAAGGAGGCTTTATTAAGACACAGCCTGATGTGTAGGGACCACTGTCTTTTGCATGTGACAAGTCCAGCAGGGGCTAACGTACGTAAGGACGCAAAGCAAGTAACCACTGGAGCGGGTGATGCCACAGCCTGTGCTGCAGGGAGAATTCCATTGCAGGAGCTTCTGGTGGTGGCAAAAGGTACAAACTTAGCTTAGGGGCATGGCGGGTAAAGCCGCTGCCTGCAGTGCCGGCATCCCATATGGGCGCCGGTTCAAGTCCTGGCTGCTCCACTTTCAGTCCAGCTCTCTGCTGTGGAGGATGGCCTGAGTCCTTGGGCCCCTGCACCCGTGTGGGAGACCCAGAAGAAGCTCCTGGCTTTGGATTGGTGCAGCTCTGGCCATTGTGGCCATCTGGGGAGTGAACCAGCAGATGGAAGGCCTCTCTCTCTTTCTCTCTCTCTCTACCTCTCCTGTGTCATTCTGACTTTCAAATAAATAAATAAATCTTAAAACACACACACACACACACAAAAACTTGGTTTAGGCCTCCTCCATTGGTGGAATGGCCAGTGTGCAGCCTCAGAGGACACAGAGCCTGCCCAGGCCCGAAAATGGGCATGCAGCAGCTTTGAAGAACATGGGAGCAGAATGTCCGTTGGTGTTCCCTGCCCAGCGCCTGCTCTCTTCTGATACCCGTTCCGCTGTCTTCCTTGGGGGAAATCACTCCTCTTGTGTTTAAATCTCTAGGTTGAGCGGGGATGCTTTCTCATTGGCTCCACTGGTGAGCATGTGACCCAGCCTTGGCCAGTTAGTGCACTCATTCTCTGGCCTCAGGGCCTGGTGTAGGGCTGAAAATGTGATTCTTGGTCCAGAAAGGGCTGCCCTTTGCTGCCAGGGTTGTCAAGCTGGTGGAAGGACAGCCTGGAACTGTTGGAGGTCATTGTCACATCCCGAGAATAAAGGCAAAGTCGTGCCAGGCTACATCAACAATGCTGGGGGTGGAGGACAAGGACAGGAGGGGTAGAGAGTGACTGCCAGAGATTGAGATTACTCGCTGCACTGTTTGATTCTGGTCTCCAGCTGTCCTGGGAGCCAGATGTGTAACTCCCTGGCTTCCTGTTTGGGTGAACTGTGACTTGATGCTTACAATCAGGGGGTGCTGACTCACTCTGGATTAGAAATGACATCATTAAAGGGGATACCTGCCTTAAAGGGCTCAAGAGAGCAGACTCAAAAGGGTGGGGTGTGGGTCAGGAGGACAAGGTCCCCTGAGGCAAAGAAGGCTAGATGTGAATATTGTCTCAGGCTTTGCATTTGATGTTTGCCATGAACAGTGAGATCCGCAACCTGGCTGCCCTTGTGGGACTAGAGTTGTAGCCAAAAAAGAAAAGGAAAAAGAAAAATGATTAGGAAATAGGTAAACAAACATTCCAGTCACCATGGAAATATGAAGCCAAGATGTTAGGAACAATAGTTGTGTTTGAGTCCAGAAGTGGATTCTGTCCACCTACACATTGGTTTGATCCCAGATCTGTTTCCTGTGGGAGCCTGGGCATGTCCCAAAACTCAGGACTGGTGGTCTCTCCCGTGAGCCTGGGTCTCATTGTCATGAAATACCTATAACACTGCTTTCTCACCTCCTGTCTGAGGTAGGTGCTCTTTCATCCTAATTCCACAGAGGGGACAAATTTCTTCCCTGGCCCAAGGCCACAGTAATTAATGGAAGAGCTGGGATTTGAACCCAAGCCCTTAAGTCTGTGCTTTTTCGATAGCTGTGTCCTTCTACCTCACGAGGGTGTTAAAAAGGATTACTAAAAACAGTTCAGCCTTACCCAGCATGTCTTATTTAACCCCTGCCACAGACCCGTGAAGTAGGCCCATCTGGTTAATCCCATTTTTAAGTAAGGACACAGGCAAAGAGACTTAGGAATCTTGCCCAGGTCCCACCCCCAAGAATAAGTGGGAGTGTATTTTGCTTTTTTCGGTTTTGTTTTTCCAGATTGATCTGAATTGCTAACGTGCCACATGTCCAGGACGGGTGATGACTAATTTCTAAGCTGGTTTTCGTCAGTTGTGATGTTCTTCACGTGTAGATTTGTGTTATAGAAACAAATCAGGACAGGGAACATGGTGGGCAGAGTCACGGCACCGTAATTTATCTAATATTGTTGGAAAGCCGGGTCCCGGAACTCACCAACGTGTAAGTAATTGGAAGATATTTAAGCAAAAGATCAAGATTTAGAACGCAAACCACACTATTAAGTCTGTGTACACTGGTTTCTTGGTGCAGCAGCAGCCAGCTGTCCTACCGTCCGGGGGCTGTCAAGATGTGTTACGAATGCCGTGTGCTGGGAGAGCGTGATGATGTTTTCCTGTAACTGAGGGCCCACTACAAGACAGACTCAGGCAGCTTCAACTCCTCAGAGCTCATGAATCGGTTCAATAACAAAGAGCATGAATCATTTTGATATGAAGGCACAGGGACATCTGCTTGAGTAATTTCTAACACTTTTTTTTTTTTGAAAGATGAGTTATATTTAGGATTCACTGTTAGAAGGAAGGTGGTTTGGGAGGGCTGGTATCCTCTAGGCTGTGTGAGGACAAGGCCTATGTCTTTATTGCTCTTGTTGTGTGTCTGTGTACAACAGGCAGTCAATAAATACTATTTGAGTGAGTGAGCCCCTGGATTCTGCCTCCCACCAGGCTTCCTTCTCTCCGGGAGGTTCCTGAGGAGCTGGCACATGGCCCAAGACTCATGGAAACTTCTAGCAAGGTTCCAGCTAGTTTGGGGGCCCAGGGTCTAGGACAGACTTCTAATTAGCTAGACAGGGTGATCTAGTCTTGGAGGCCAGAGTGTCCGTTTACCCCTGCAGCTCAGCCTTAACCTTAATCTCAGCTCTTACCATCCTGCCAGAAAGGCCGAAAATCTCTCTGCAGATGCACTGGAAGAGATGGGGCCGAGAGGACACAGGCAGGAGACCCCAGAGGGATCGGACCTGGTTTGGAGCTGGCGGAAGCCTCAGCCAGATTGTGACGCTGTGTCTGGCTGTCTGCAGGGGTTGTGGTGTTGTGCACTGGGGTCCCTGCCCAGGGGTGACCCTGCTTCTACCCCCTCAGACCTCCCACCCATGGGGTCTGTCTTCTTAAGAGCTTTGTGTTGCTTACTTAAGGTGTGCCACGCACTGCTCTTGGTGCTTTGTGCATCCCCATGACTTTTTTCTTGAAGACTCTGCTAGTTTGCCGTTTCCTGTAACCCTACACAGGCAACTGAACACCTCAGCCACCACCCCACAGCGCAGAATGCTGCATCTCTCTGTCCTGACAGGATCCTATTGGGATGGTGCTGTCATTAGCCCCATTTTACAGGCTAGTAAATTGAGGTTGAGAGGGGCCCTTAACTAGCATTATATGTCTTCTCCGTTGTCTAAACCATGCAAAGGAATATGACTCTTAAGCTCCCTTTCTTCTCTGCTGTGTCTGGGACCCACTCCCCTGCCACGAGCCTGCAAAGGAAGATGTAGGCCTTTGTTCTATGGACCTGTTTATTTGAGTTAGTGAATTTTGCTCTGCCACAGCGGCCTGTGAGCTGGTTTAGGGCTTTCTGCTCCATCTGTCTGTGTGTTTCTGTTGTAAAAAGTGACCACTCTTGATATCTCTTAGATCTCTTTCATCAAAGCTGGCTGTAGAAGGAATTTCTGCCAAGTGCATTTGAGTAAAGGGAATTGTGGTAAAGTCAGTCCTATTTCCTGGTTATTCTTTATTTTATATTTTTAAAAAGATTTATTTACTTCTTTGAAAGTCAGAGTTACACAGAGAGGGAAGGAGAGGCAGGGAGAGACAGACAGAGGTCTTCCATTCGCTGGTTCACTCCCTCATTGGCCGCAATGACTGGAGCTACGCTGATCTGGAACCAGGAGCCAGGAGCTTCCTCCAGGTCTCCCACGTGGGTGCAGGAGCCCAAGGACTTGGGCCATCTTCCACTGCTTTCCCAGGCCACAGCAGAGAGCTGGACTGGAACTGGAGCATCCAGGTCTTGAACTGGTGCCCATATGGGATGCTGGCTCTGCAGGCAGCGGCTTTACCTGCTACACCACAGCCCCAGCCCCTATTTTTTTTTTTTAAGATTTATTAATTTATTTGAAAGGCAAGGTGACAGAGAGAGAGAGAGAGAGAAGGAGTGAGGAGGAGAGAGATCTTCCATTTACTGATTCACTCCCCCAATTGCTAAAACAGCCAAGGGCTGGGCCAGGCTGAAGCCAGGAGCCTCTTCTTGGGTACAGGGACCCAAGCACTGGGACCATACTCCATTGCTTTCCCAGGCACATTAACAACGAGCTGGATTGAAAGTGGAGCAGCTGGGACTCAAACCAGTGCCCATATGGGATGCTGAAATTGCAGGTGGCAGCTTACCAGCCCTGGTTAATTCTTTCCTAAAAACAAGATTGCTCCCAGAAAGTGTCCCAGATGACTGTTATCTCCAGATCTCCAGGGGCTTTGGCTTTTTTTTTTTTTTAAGATTATGTATATTTGAAAGGCAGAGTTAAGAGAGAGAGATTGTCGACCTGCTGGTTCAATCCCCAAATGGCTGCAACGGCAGGGGTGGACCAGGCTGAAGTCAGGAGCTAGAGCTCCATCCGGATCTCTTATGTGGGTGGCAGGAGCCCACTTACCATCTTCTGCTGCTTTCCCAGTTGCATCAGCAGGGAGCTGGATTAGAAGTGTAGTACCCAGGACTTGAAATGATGCTCACATGGGATGCTTAACCCTCTGCGCCACAACTCCAGCTCCAGAATTTGGGCTTTGAGGGGTGGAAATGTGGGATCTGTCTGTGGCCATGGGGTGTGCCCTTTGCCCCCACAGGCGAGGGTGCCGCTTTGGGTACTTTTGTTCTGTGCAGATGGTGACCATGTCCCAAGGTGCTGGGGCCCAGGTTGTGGCTGGGGCTATTTCTCACCTAGCCCCGAGGATGCAAACTGTTTGGTGCACATAATATTCTAGAAATCAGAAAATTTCACCAAGCCTCCTGATTTAAAACTTGGGAAATTGGAAGTTTGGGTCACTTTTGGTGAAAATTCTGGTATAGTCACACTGTCTATAGTTGAGTGTTGGTTGTCTCTTTTGGGGTAAAGTTCCAGGCTCTGTATTTCCCTGCAGGCTGCACTATCCCCTCTGACTCATACCAAGTCCTGTTTATGGGTTTGTGTTACCTGGCCAGCCTCTGGTTTTAGGGCTCACGTCTTCTGCTATGGTGTATTTGCCTCTCAAACTGTGCAAGTTATGTGAAAAGAACAAATTGTACCCCCCCCCTTTAAAAGACTTATTTATTTATTTGGGAGGAAGAGTGAGAGAGAGAGAGAGAGAGACAGAGAGAGAGAGAGTCCTTCCATCTGATGGTTCACTCCTTAAATGGCTGCAACAGCTGGAACTGAGTTGATCAGAAGCCAGGAGCCAGGAGCTTCTGCGGGGTCTCCCACACAGGTGCAGGGGCTCAAGCACTTGGGCCATTTTCCAATGCTTTCCCCGGCCATTAGCAGGGAATTGAGTGGGAAGTAGAGCAGCTGGGACTTCAACCGCCATCTGTATGGGATGCTGGCACCACAGGCAGAGGCTTTAACCTAAAACTAACCTACTAGGCCACAGTCATGGCACCGGCCTCACAAATTCTCCTTCAGAAAAAAATAAATAAGAAAAGGCAATTTGATGGGCATAGGACTGACTTAAAATGCAGTTTCTCTTGGTGGGCGCTGATTTTGCTCATTTATGCTGGGAGCAGGCGAGAGCCCTGTGTAGATACTTAGCCACAAGCCCGTGTTGGCATGGAAGGGGTGCCAGGCTCATCTGGAGTCATCGGCATACTAGACAGAAGGCTTTCCTTGGAAGAAACCAGAAACAACACACAGAGCTGACAGAAGCAGCGTGCTCAGAGGAGGGAGGGTGCTCAGGAGGGTGCGTAGGGTGGGATGGGGGAGAGAGACCCTCCCATCAGCCTGCCCCCTCCCCTGGGAACATTCCAGGACAAAGGAAATGGGAGCCAGCCAGCTGGGAAATACCCCCGTTTAAGCTGCAAGGATGCTGTTTACATGTTCTTACAGGAAGGACCATTGTGGGTGAGCCTTTAATGGGTTGTCTGTCAAGAGAGGCGGGGCTGGGGGAGGGGTGCCAGTCTGGGGATGGAGAAGGCTCTAAGCTTTGCCTCTTGCATTTCCTGTCTCTCCCTTTCACTCGGCCTGGGAATTAAGGGGTTGGGACAGGGGAGGGTGCTGGTCAGGGAGGGAGGAAGGAGATTGTGTGTGTGTGTGTGTGTGTGTGTATGTTTCACTGAATATTGACTGACCCCCCCCCCCCAGAGGACACCCCTTAGGGTGCTGGGGCCAACAGTGACAGTACTGCCCCCTGCTGCACACTGGCAGGCGAGAGGGGGCGGATGTTACTGGTTTCCTGGGTGGAGGATGGACCGGAAGGAGGGAGGCCTTGCCCCAGAGATCTCGATTAAACTTTGGACTGGCTCACCAGGGAGGTGGTGCGATTTCCTCTGGAGGTTTAAAATCAAGAGCGGGGGTGGGGTTCCAGCTGGAGTGAAAGGTGCAGCTGGCACAGTGGGGGGTGGCCCCCTCTTCACCCTCTGAGAGCAGACATCCACCCTCCCTGGCCTGAGACTGGAAGGGGTTAATCTCCCCTGGAGTCACTGCTGGAAAATAGAGGGCCCCAGATCCTTTGGCTTCAATGCTATGGACCAGAGGGCACCACAGAGAACCCCACTCTTCCTTGAGGGCGATGGCTGGACTGCTACTCTTTCAGGCCAGGGAGTGACTGTCCCTGCTCTGCTGTCTGGCAGGTTAGTCACAGGATGACCCCAAAGAAAGGGTGACCCTGTGTCCCGGCATGGCTTTCATTCTTGAATGTATTGTTTGGATAATGAAGTACCTGGTCATTCTGCCCTGAAAGAACAGCAAAGCCTCATGTGAAAACTATTTTGGAAGGAGTGGTGGGTGTGTTGAACCAGAGGCAACTGACAAGCATATGTGTTTCTTTTTTGTCATTCAAATGGAAGATGCAGGAGGAAGTTTTGTTACAGAGAAGCCTACGTAAGAAAAAAAAAATACGTTACTGTTAGGATTAGGCACCCACGTCCCAAATCTAAGAGCCTGGGCTTGATTCTCAGCTCTGGTCCTGATTCCAGCTTCCCGCTAATGCAGACTCTGGAAGACCTAGACTGAGACGCTTGTTACTGGCTTTGGCTCTCGCCCAGCCTGGGGTCATTGTGGATATCTGGGGAGTCGTATTTGCTAGGACTCCTAGCAGATAGGAGTCCTCTCTCTCTCTCAAATAAATTACAAATCCATAAAATGATTTTAAGAAAAGAATGCAATGTAAGAACCAGGAGCTCTGCAGTCAGAGGACCTGTCTACGCTCGGGCTCCGGCTGCTGGAGCTGGCGCTGTCTCCCATCAGTGTGACAGCTCCCTGGGGAGCCTAGGCTGTGTTGTTGTTGTTGTTTGTAAGATTTATTTATTTGTTTGAAAGGCAGAGTGACAGAGATAGAGAAAGAGAGAGAGAGATGTCTTCTATCCTCTGGTTCATTCCCCAAATGACTGCAATAGCCAGCCAAGGTGAGGCCAGGCTGAAGTCAGGGGCCTGGAACTTGATCTAGGTCTCCCATTGGGTGGCATCACCCACTGCCTCCCAGACACATCAGCAGGGAGATTAAGGGGAGCACAGAGCAGCCGGGACTCAAAGCACTCAGATTTGGGATTTGGACCCTAAGTGGTGGCTTACCCCAGTGTACCACACACCCACTGCAGGAGCCCGGTTTTGAGACTAGAAAGAACTTAAGAAGTGCATGCCTCAGTGCTGCTCATCTGGAATGGCTGGGAGTGCAGATGTTCAGGCCAAAGGGCTGGAGAGTGGAGGGAACAGGGCTGTGTCAATCCTTTGCTGGAGGCCACTCGGTCTGTCCATGACCACGCTGATCACAAAAGGTGGCGATTAGGTTCGAGAAGAATCTGTGGGGTGGCTGACAGCAGCTAGTTCCCTGCCTTTGGGCTGCACTTCCTGTCTCTAAAGTGGAATGGGTACCACCACCTGTCCCAGGGCTTCTGTGAGAACCTTGGAAGAGGGATAATGCGTCAGAGACCACAATGAGCCATGCTGGTGTGAGCGGCTGGCCCCCAGTCCCTGGCCCCTGGCCCCTGGCTCCCGGATGTTCACAGGACTGCCGTTTCTTACAGCCAGAAGGGCAGAAGTGACCCTTGCACACCTTGGTGGCAGGGGACCTGCGACAGATGGGCTCTAGGATAATCCCTTCGCAGCTCTGTGGTGCCTGACAGGTTCAATGGGGCTTTGCCAAAATGTTCAACCAGCTTTTCCTAATGTGAGGCTTTCTTCAAACTCGGTCCCACACTGCAAACCACAGACTTCTCTGGGAACACATCATCTTTTGCCAGAATGGAGCTGGCATAGTTATGGAGAGGAGTTCTGGCAGTGTCATGTAATTCTGAAACACAGCAGCGGCTGGTTGCATACGGGATGTTAATTCATGTTTCCAATGAGCAGGTATTGAGCCCTCCCTTGTGCCCAGGCGTTGGGACAGTGGGGGTGGCCAGGCAGACATGGTGTCTGTCTTGATCCTCCAAGGCCTAGCCTATAAGTACACAAGTGTAGGGGAGGAAGAAACTTTACCCTCTTAGATCCTGTGGCCGGGGGCTACAAATTAAATTGACAAAAACAAGATTAACAAGAGGGGAAAAAAAAAACCAGATTTCATAACTTGCTTTGGTGTGGGAGCTCACGAAGAAATGTGGCTCAGGGAACCGTTTAGATTTGGGGCTTATATACCATCTTAGGCTAAAAAAGGGAAAATGGGGTTTTGGACCTGGGGAACAGGTGAGTTATGGGAAACGGGAGGTAGGTAAGGGTGGGTAGCTGTCTTCCTATGACATTTCTACAGAGGGACATTGTGTCCTGCTTTAAGTCAGAAAGGAGGAGGGCAGAGCATCATTGCCCCTACACAGAACAGTCCTGGACCAGAGTGGAGTGACACAGCCCGGTGCCCTTCCTTAGTAACTTCCACTTTTTTGTGGAACAGTAAAGGCTAAGGGGGCCATGATTGGGCATGGAGTGGAAAGGTTTTTACTGCCAAGTGGGGGCCCAGTCTAGCCCAGAATCTCAGCTCACAGAGTGATGTCTGGGCAGGGGGAGGTGGCATTGGGATTTCACAGCTGAAGGCCCCCAAGCTGTGTCTTACTCACGCAGGGAAGGTGGGTTGCTGAGTGTTGGTGCCTGGCTGGCTGCAGTGGGCTCCCGCATACCAGCGCTGCCCTGGCTTCATGGTGCCCTGCTGTGGCTGCTGCCTTTGAGGTCCAGCTAGATCAGGAGTGTGGTGCCGGCTGAGGCTTCCCTGGGGTCAGCTGGCCAGGGGGGCAGGCCGGCTTGGTCCCATCTGGTGGATTACAGACCCACTAAAAATGGAGGTTATTAAAGCAACATAGAATCATGAAAAATAATGTAGGAACTCTTAAATACAGAGTAGAGCATGGGAGACTCCAAGCTGTGTGTTCAGAATTGCTCTGGCAGCAAGTGAGAGAAGCTCCAGCCTAATTAGTTTAACCAAATGAGAGTTTATGGACTCATACGTCTGGGAATCTGATGTATTCCTGGATTTCTGGATCCGGGGATTCAAACAATGTCCCTGGGGTTCCTTCCATCCCCAGCTCTCAGCTCTGTTTGTCTCTCCGTCTCTCCTCTGTTTAGTTCTTGGCTGGGTCAGGGGGTCAAATAAGTCCACAGCAAATCGAGTGTCTTTTCTGAAAACCGGCAGGAAGGTCCTGGAAAGGACTTTGTCTCCCTGTTGCAGCTCTGCACTGTGGCTGCAGTGGGAGGAGTGGGGGGAGGCAGGGGTCACTTGCAGTGGCTGACGTTGGAGCAGGGGAGGAAGAAACGCCACATGGTAGAAACCACCACTGTCCCCCCAGCCGTGCAAGGACGAGGTGCCACCTGTTGGGACTCAGAGACCCATCAGTAACTTATCTGCTTGGGTGGTAGGAGCTTGGATTTTAGGGTTGTTTCCAGCAATAAAAATCACAGTGTTGAAAAGAGAATGATCTGACCCAGAAGTGCCCTTCCTGTCACATTATAATGAGGGCCAAAGTAGACATATGCTTTTAAGCCTTGATCATGTACCGCAGGGTTAGCACACTTCCTCTGTAAAGGGCACAAAATCAATGCTTCAGGCTTGTGGGCCATATGGTCTCTGCCACAGCTCTCAGCCCTGCTGTTGCAGCCTGCGGCAGCAATGGGCTATCCCTGAATAAAAGGCACAACTGTGTGCCAATAAAACTTTATTCACAAAAATTTTAAGGTCTACAGACCTTATATTGCTGATTCCTAGCTATAGACATGACTGAAAACTTTATACTGTAATAGACTATAAGACACTGCACTAAAGTAAATTGTATATTTGCAAATCACATCTAATGAGTTAATATCCAAAATATATAAGGAACTCACACAACTCAATAACAAAAATCAAATCACCTGGTTAAAAATGGACAAAGAGGGTAGGCATTTAGCCTAATGGTTAAGTTGCCATTTTAGACACCCACACCCCACATTTAAGTGCCTTGGTTTGGTTCTTGGCTCTGGATCCTGATTCCAGCTTCCTGTGAATGCACACCCCGGGAGGCAACAGCGATGGCTTCAATAACTGGGATCCTGCTACCTATGTGGGAGACCTGGACTGAGTTCCTAGCCCCTGGCTTCGGCCCAGCCTAGCCTTGGCCTTTTGGGTCATTTGAGAAGTTAACTAGCAGATAGGTGCTCCATCTTTCTGTCTTTCTCTCTGCCTCTTGAAAGAAAATGAGCAAAGGACTTGAATAGACATTTCTCCAAAGAAGACACACAGATGGCCAATGGCTCCGTATCACCATCAGGAAAATGCAAATTCAATCCATAGCGTGATAGCACTTTATACCTGTTAGAGTGGCTGTTATTCAAAAAAGTGAAAACTGAGTGTTGGCCAAGATGTGGAGAAACCGGAGTTCTTGTGCACTGTCGGTGGGAATGTAGAAGGGTGCAGCTGTTGTGGAAACTGACACTTGGTGACTTCTCAAAAAATTCTAACGGAATGACCACATGGTTCAGCAATCCTACTACTGCACATTTATACAAAATATTAGGAAATCATGATCTCAAAGAGACATTTGCATTCTTGTGTTCATTGGAGCATTATTCACAGTAGCCAAAAAGTGGAATCAACAGTCTAAAGTGAATGGATAAATAAAATGTGGTACGTACAGAGAAGGGAGCATTACTCAGCCTTATAAAGGGAGAAGATCCTATCACAGCCACACATAGAGGAGCACAGAGGACATTCTTCCAAGTGGAATAGGCTGGTCACAGATTGACAGGTTCTGCCTGATTCCGTTCCTGTGAGGATCTCCCAGGGAGGAGGGTGGCCTTGGACAGGGATCGGGAGGCCCAGATGAGTCGCTGTTCAGCGGTATAAAGTTTCAGTTCTTAAAGTGAAAAAGCTCGAGAGGTCTGCGGTACAGCGTGGTGTTTACAGCTACAATAATACTGCACTCAAACACTAGAAATCTGCTAGGACGACAGATCTCATCCTTTTTGATCACAGCAAATATACATAAAATACATTTTTAAAAGATTTATTTATTTACTTGAGAGGCAGTGTTACAGACAGAGAGAGGGAGAGACAGAGAGAGAGGTCTTCCATCCACCAGTTCATTCCCCAAATGGCAGAAACCACCAGAGCTCGGCCAGGCCAATGCCAGGAGCCAGGAGCTTCTTCCCACACAGGTGCAGGAGCCCAAGGACCATCTTCTACTGCTTTCCCAGGCCATAGCAGAGAGCTGGATTAGAAGTGGAGCATCTGGGACTTGAACCAGTGCCCATATGGGATACTGGTTCAGCAGGCGATGCTTAACCTACTATGCCACAGCACTGGCCCCTATAAAATGCATTTTTATAACAGTTTATCTTTTGTTCCTAATGTGGTGGAGGAGAGCATAAAACTGACCCTATCACGAAAGCAAGGGATTAGAATTGCCTTGTCCAAGGGAGTAAGTGATGTCTCACCCCAATTTGCAATGTCCAAACAGTGGCACCTGGGGGTCATGGCACCACGGGAGAGTTTTGTCTTCCAGTTTGGGCAGCATGTGCAGTCACGGCATACATTTGGGATTAGTGCAGCACGCTCGGGTGAGGTTCCAAGCTCCCCCCTGCACCCTCCATGCCAGGTGTTGTTTGTGATTGCAAGCGTCCATTGTTTGGTCAACAGAAGGCCCCCACGGCTCTGATGGGGATACCACTCGGAGATTTGCCTTTCAGCCCCTTTGGACCCTGCTTCGGGCAGCACTGTTTTAATTGCCACAGAAGGGACCGGCAGAGAGTGCCTGGGAGCCAGCCCAGCTCTGAGAGCAGCTCTAGGTTCCTGGGGTCAGAACCACGTACTGGGCTTGGCTGGGGGAGGCGGGGTTCTGCACCTTCCTCTTGTCTATGCGGAGACGGCCTAGGGCTCGGGGTCTGTGTGACCAGAGGCTCAGCCATCCAACTCTAGGCCAGTCAAGGGCGGAAACTCTGAGAACATTCCATTTGAATAAGATGCATTTAATCAGAGCAATGGAAAATGGCAAACCTGGCTTGGGGTAAGGGAATGTGCTCTTTCATGTAAAACAAACAAACAAAAAATGTGACTGCAAGAAGCGTCCAACAAAATAAGATGACCTGGAGGCTGGATTTAAAAATTGGCACGGAGAGAAATCTCATTTCCACAGCCGATGACTCCCCCTCCAGCTACGTTCATGCCAGTGAAGCAAACCAAAATAACTTCATAAATGCAAGTTTATGCAGTCAAGAAAGCTATGCCTGGTTATCACACACCAGACGAAAACCTTGAAGGCTTTGTTTACAACTGACATCCGTTTTGAAGGCTAATGGTGCCTGCAGAGGTGAGGTGGGGAAGCAAGGTTTAAAATCAGACATGGCTGTGTTTATTTGCTCTAGTTTACGCCACCTTTGTTTGTTTGTTTATATGTTTGTGTGTCTCTCTGGAAAGAATGTCTTTGTCCTGTAATTAATTGTAACCAGCTTTTGTTTAGATTGGGGCTCATGGAAACTGCTTCCACTGCTCAGTCTGTTGGCAAGTAGTGGCTTGCAACCAGGCCCTCTTCTTCTTTTTTTTTTTTTTTTTTCCTTTTATTATGCACATGTGACAAGGGTGCCTTTGGCATGTAAAAGGTTCAAAGCACAGAGCCGCCTCCACACACACACAGCCAAGGCCTGAGCCCCCTTGGCCGTGCCTGGCCACTGCTGTTGGGTGGAGGTGTTTCCAAGCCTCTTTGTCAGTGTGTGAACGTGTGCGTCTGTGGGTGCACGTGATCAGCTTTGCTCTTAATACACAAATAGAGTCGTGACGTCTGCTGATGCACAACTTGCTTCTTCCACCTGCCTGACTGGCTCCTTCGTGTCAGCCGTGTGTGTTTGACTTTTTTAATAGTGCAGAGCATCTCATAATGTGAATTCCACTCATGATTTATTGGACTGTTTCCCGACTTTTTTTTTTCCCCCTAATGAGATTGTGGCTGTGCCTTGTGGAGCCTGAACTCCCTGGCATTGACTCTGGACTAAATGAATGAGCTGGGCAGGAGGTGGCAAGCCACAGCCCCGGGCCAGATCCACCTTTGCTTGTGTTTTTGTATGGCCCAAGAGCCGAGAATGAGGGTTCATTTTTACATGATGAAAAAAAATCAGAAGATAATTATTTCCTGATATATAAAAAATCACACAAAATTAAAATTCCATGTCCACGAGAAAGTTCTGTCACAGCACAGCCAGCCACACTTTTGTTGACCTCTTGTCTAGGGCCACGTTCCTCCTCCGACAGCCGAGTTGGGTAGTTTGACAGGGACCATATGGCCCACCCGAAATACTTACCATCTGGCCTATCACGGAAAACATTTGCTGACCCTTGACATAGGGCAAATTACGAACCTCTCCATGTCTCAACTTTCTTGTCTGTGAAATGGAGATAACACCTGCTTTGTAGGACGGGTTCTGTGACTTCATACTTCCCTCCACTAAAGAACGTATATAGTATATCCACTTGTGGGGATTGTTTAGATTACTTCCTACAAAATAAATATCCTATGTAGAACATACCAGATGTATCATTTATCTAATGTGCAGATTTATATCACACATAAAGAAAGTGTTTGAACTTTCTCAGTGCTCAGTAAAGTTGAGCTGTGATTGTGGTGTCATTGTGATCGCTGTCCCAACTCTGTGTCCACTGGGAGGGTATCACAGATGCTGGAAGTGGGCCCAGTGGTGGCAGGTGTGTGGGTACCGGCCCCTGACCGCCTCACAGTCACACAGTCTCTGCTTTCCCACCTTCTCCACGAGTCTAGATGAGGGCTCGGGGCTTAGACAACTCCCTCCCATCCGTAGGAGTGCCGCGTCCAGCCCTCTGGAGTGGGTCTCCTGGGAATCTGTCTCCAATCAGACCACGCTGCAGGCTTGCGGAGCGAGACCCCCTTCTGTGCTACGCCGAGGGGCTCAGAGTCTCAGTCGGCTCAAGATCAGATCGGCTAAATGCAGACGTGGGGTTGGAGCCCTGCCGTGGGGGCCTCTCGAAGGCTTCCTGGCCTGCTGTCCCTCTAGGCCCAGGCTGGGGTAAGGAGAGGTCAGACGGGCTCTGCTCCCTATGTGCACATTTCAAAGCCAGCATCTTCAGCACCGAGTCAGAGCTGCAGGAAAAATTGGAAGTGGCCCTGGGAGGGAGTGGCTCCGTCACGCCGGGGTTTATCGTCTCGTTCCGTGTCGCCATTGGAACAGCGTCCGCTCTTGCATTCCTCACGCGTCCGTGTCGTAGTCTGCACTGCTCCGCCATGCTGAGAGTGATGCGGTGTCATGGATAAAACTTCTTTGGGTGAAATGTCTATTTTTAGGCGCTCCGCTGCTCTCCCATCAGTGTTGCGCATGTGACCCGCACCTCTGGAGTCCCCGGATGTTCCTGGTCTTGTCTGGGGTCGACGTGTCAGGGTCCAAGGAGCACTCGTGTCCTTTCTTCCCCTCCCCTTTTCCCGCCGACATCAAGGAAAACAGAAACACTGCTTATCCCCCAAACTGTCTGGACTCAAGACTTGGAATCGTAATGTGCATAGACAGTAGTTCTCTGTGAGGAATGTGAAACATTTAACAGAATTTCCTGAAGGAACAGAGAGCCACGATTCCTTGATTAAAACCACATTAAAACAAAAAGCAGGCAATCTCCAGGACACCCAGCGAAAGCATTTCTCATTTAACCAGATTTCGGAGGCAGCGCAAGTGGGATGTTTATGGCATCGCCAAGGCCGTGTGTGGTGCTCAACCTTTCAAAGAACACACTCAGAACTTCCAGAAGGCTCGGCCTCCCTTTGTGCAGCCCCGTTACCAAGAGTGACTGTGACAGAGGAAAACCAAGCTTCCCTCTGACAGGCTGCCTGTGTTTATCCGGAGCTGTCATTGTCATACTCCCACGGTGTTGTTTTCTTGCTGTCTTACAGAGCAATGATGAAAGGTGTCAGGGGGAACGAACATAAAAGAAAGAGCCTTTCAGTAGATGCATGCCCAAAGCAGGCCTTGTCAACCATGACACTTAAAAAAATTATTTATCATTTTATTTGAGAGGGTGAAAGACAGGAAGAGCGACAAATAGACACACAGAAAGAGCGATCTCCCATCTGCTGGTTCTCTCCCCAAGTGCTTGCAACAGCTTGGGCTGGGCTAGGCAGAAGCTGGGAGCCAGGAACTCGGTCCAGGTCTCCCAGATGGATGGCAGGGACCCAAGTACTCAAGCCATCACGTACTGCTTCCTAGGGTCTGCATGAGCAGGAAGCTGGAGTTGAGAGTGGAGCCAGGACTTGAACCTAGGTACTCTGGTATGGGATGTGGGCTTCCCAAGGAGCGTTCTGACCTCTAGGCCAAACGTGCCTTCCAGGGAAAGGCTCCTGCAGCATCCAGGGTCCGGAGCACAGCCTTTTCCCAGGAAACGGGGTTTGCCTAAATGCACTTTGAGTCCTGAGTTGCTGGTGGGTGTGTTTGTGAGGGGCTGGGGTCATTCAATGGCTTTTACCTCCTGTCTATGGGCTCTAAGGGGAGACCCTGACAAATAGCACCCTTCTGCCCCAAACAAACTGAGCAGTGCAGCCATGGGGCAAGGTTTGAACTTGAGCTTCCCCAGATCATCATCAACAAATGTCCAGAAGGCCAGGAGTTCCCAGGGAAGACGAAGGACACTCGGAATTGAGGGTCAAGGCCAGTTAGAGTGCCTGGGCCCTGTCCCCATGCCAGGTAGGGGAGGTCAGCCTGGTTTTCCGGCTCTTGAGGCTCATTGCCGCCCTGATGTGATAACCACTAGTGTAGGGGACGCAGCCTCAGCCTCCCAGCCACCCAGTGTGACCCAAACCCAGGCCTGGCGGACTCCTGACTTTGCGGTGGCCTTCAGTGAGGTCCCACAATTCCAAGGAAAAGCATCAGAGTTGGAGTGCCCCCTAACTACCTCAAGTTCAGTGTTGCATCAGAAGAGGAGTCACCTCGGGTCACTGATGCCTCTTCTCCCGCCCTGGTGGCTTCAGCAGCCCCGGACCCTGCCCAGGGCAAGCTTGTTCTCTACCCCCACTTCCTTTATTTTTACACCAGGAGCTGGGACGCCTCCACACAGCTGCTCTGTTTTTTTTGCCCAGTGGGCTGAGGCCAAGCCTGCCTGGGCCTGTTCTGCAGGGCTCACAGGGCACTGCCTAGTCACGGTGGGACCAGCAGCCCACTCCAGCCTGTATGCACCCAGCTCATCTGGAGGTCTTAGCTACCGTTAGAGTGATGTGAGTGGCCAGCTGTCTCCACTGTGGCCCGGACAGCCCCACCCAGCTCTCGGGGGGCTGTGAGCCCCGAGCGTGACCTTTGTTGGGAAGGATGACACAATTCTGGAAAAATGCAGCATCTCCCAGACACAGCTTCTGGGGCTTTGACTGGGGGAGTGTGTGGGTTCTGCTCCCCAGGGTTGTGTGTGCGTGCGTGTGCATGTGTGTCTGCTTTTTCATGGGCACTCATGTTCTCAGATACTCGTATGTTCTCAGCGACCCCTGGGAAGGGATGAAGTCCAGAATGCTGTGACACCTGATGAAAATGTTGGGCCTTAGTTAGGGGCCAATGTGCATCCTCCAATTCCTGCCCTTTAAACCAAACCAACCACAGTGGAAGGGGCTGAGCTGCCTGCTGGGCTGGCGACACACCTTTAACTTCTTCTTCTTCTTTTTTTTTTTAAGATTTATTTATTTACTTATTTGGAAGTCAGAATTACAGAGAGAGAGGGAGGGAGGGAGGAAGGGGGGGAGGGAGGGAGGGAGGGGAGAAGGGGGGAGAGAGGAGAGAGGGAGAGAGAGCTACCATTTGCTGATTTTACTTCCCAAATGGCCTCAATGGCTGAGGCCGGGCCAGGCCGAAGCCAGGAGCCAGGAGCTTCTTCCAGATCTCCCCTGTGAGTGCAGGGCCCTGAGCACTTGGGCCATCTTCTACTGCTTTCCCAGGCTCATTAGCAGGGAGCTGGATCAGAAGTAGAGCAGCTGGAACTCAAACCAGTGCCCATATGGGATGCTGGAGCTGCAGGCAGCAGCTTACCGCACTGTGCCACAGCACTGACCCCTTAATGCTATGCACCTTTGAAGAATGCTGTCAGAGTCATGCAGCACTTGTGTTGAGGAGAACTTTAAAGAGGATTGCAGCCAAGCAACCCATTTTAAAGAAACAAACAGGGTCAGAGAGGACCATGATCCCCTCGAAGTCATGCCGCTGGAACTCAGTTCCTGCCTCTTGATGCCCGGAAGAGGGTTCTGCCTCCTCTGCCTCACTTCACGTTTCCGTGTATTGGGATGGTGTTTAGACAGGAAAGAATTTATTTTTTTTGGCATTCTGATTTATTCATTTGTTCATTCAGCAATTCTGAGAGTCACATCCTCTTCCCAGGGCTGGAGATGCAGGGTGGTAAGCAGGCAGACTGTGCTCAGAGAGTTCACAGGGAGAGCAGGTTGGAGCCAGACACCACACATGGGTGCTGTGGCAGTGACAGAGGGGTGCTCACCTGCTGGGCTACCTGGAGGCCAGGCCAGGGAGGCAGGAGAAGGAGTTGGTGTGGGAGATGGAGGATGGCTTCCAGCTTGGGGACCTGGGGCTGGTGCCAAGCCAAGCCAATCGAGTGTGAGTGACTCGACCATTCCTCCTCCAAGAGGAGGTGGGGTTCAGAGGTAAAGAGAAATGGAGAAAGCAGGGACATCAGGATGTGTGATGTTTGACTTTAAAAAGAAAATGAATAGCTGAGTGGAGTGGGCAGGTGTGTATGTATGTGCAGGTAAGGCCAGCAGCTGGGAGGAGGCTGGGAAGAGGATCGACTAGAAGGCTGGGGGCTGTTCTGGCTCCCCTGGCAGAGGAGAGGGAGCTGCTTGGAGCCAAGAGGACCTAGGAGAGGTTGCGGTACAGGCTTCTGGAATGATAGTGGACCTGGTCGGAGGTGAGCTCTTCTTCTCAGGGACAGAGGGGACCCAGGTTCTCTCTGCTCAAGACACAAGGAGCAGGAAGCCTTTGTGGCCAGCAGGACAGGAGCCAGTGGCACCTTGTGAGGGGAGGAGCTTCTGTGAGTGTCTGCACAGGCAGCAGGATCAGTCCCTCAAAAGGGCGTGGCTGTAAGAGCTCATCCCCACCGGCTAGGTCCGAAACACTTTTGCCACCCCAGAGAGAACCTCGAGGCGGTCACTCTGCTCTGCCCCACTGCACCTGCTGGTGACTGCCTGTGTCCTGTCTCCACGGAGTGACCTGTTCTGAACATTTCACATAAATGCAGTCATACAAAATGTGGCCTTTTGTGTCTGGTGTCTGTCACTTAGCATGCTGTTTTCACAGTTCATCCACCCAGTGGCAGGTGTCAGCAGTGCCTTCTTCCTGGTGGCCTTTGGTTCAGACCCACATTTGTTTATCCCTTCGTCTCTGGGTGCCCTGTTCATTTAAACTCTGGCCACAGCCTCCGACACCTCCTTGAGGTGTCTAACACCTCCAGTAGAAACCTCCTCACACATGGTAGGCTGGCTGTGTCTAACTCATTTGCCTGGTGGCTTTAGGAGCCTCTGCAGTTGTGACTTCAGATGGAAAAGTGCCCACATCCCCTCCCCACGCCCCACCGCCACAGGTGGGAGGGATATACCCGGCCTCAGAGTACGGGGTGCTGTGCATGGGCGACTGCGACTTGGTGTCTGTCTTTGGAGCCACGCTGCAGCCATGGCTGAGGAGCTGGCCTCAGCTCATGCAGGAGCATGCTGTGGGACCTCGCTTAGAGTACGGCCTTCATTGTCTTCCATTTCCTCCCATTTTTTCGATTAAGATGTAAGCTGTATACAGTAACAGCTTCCTTCCTTCCTTCCTTCCTTCCTTCCTTCCTTCCTTCCTTCCTTCCTTCCTTCCCTCTTTTGAAATTTATTTATTTGAAAGGCAGAGTTACACAGAGAAGAGATCTCCCATCCCCTTGTTCACTCCCCAAATGTCTGCAGTAGTCAGGGCTGGGCCAGGCTGAAGCCAGGAGCCTGGAACTCCATCCGGATCTCCCATGTGGATGGCAGGGGCCCAAGGACTTGAGCCATTTTCTGCTGCCTTCCCAGGCACATTAGCAGGGAGCTGTATCAGAAGTGGAGCAGTGGGGACTTGAACCAGCACTCTTATGGGATGCTGGCATCATAGGTGGCAGCTTAATCCACTGTGCCACATGCTGGCCCCAACATTTACCTTCCTAATGTGCACAGTTGTGAGTGTTTTAACAAACATGCAGTCTTGTCCTTAACACCATTCAGAGCACTTTCACAGCCCTGGAGCCCCCAGCCTTGGGCACCCACTGATGTTTCCCATCCCTGTGTTTATCTTGACAAGAACGTTGCACAAATGGAATCCGACAGAATGTGGCCTTTTGAGTGTTTCACTTAGTGTGAGGCATTTGAGATTTGTTCACGTCTCTCTGTGTATCAGTTCCTTTGGATTTCTGAGAAGGAGCCCATGCTTTGTTTATCTGTTCCCCCGTTGAAAGACATTTGGGTGGCTTCCAATTCTGGGTGATTATGAATAAAGCCACTATAAACACTCACGCACAGCTTTTTGTGTGAACATACGTTTTCATTTCGCTTGGGTAAATAACTAGCAGTGGGATTGCTGGGTCATATGGTAGGTGTATGTTTAACTTTACCAGAAACTTCCAAGCTGTTTTCCAAAGCGCTGTCTCATTTTGCATCCCCACCGGTGATGTGTGAGCATTTGTTTTCTTTCTTTACATCCCCATCTCTCAAGCGGATCAGAGCCAAGGTGCCTGGCTCTGTAGTTGCAAGGAACAAAGCCTCACGCAGCCTACTTCTCCTGTTCTGGTTTGCGCTCCCTGGAAGTGGACTCTGTGGCAGTGATTTGAGTGTTAATAGCCTTTGTGGGTCCCTGGAAACATCAAGAGGGGAGTGGAGAAGGGAGAGGAAAAGGAAGCGCGTTAGCAAAGGGTGTGTGGTCAGTGAGGTACCCTCTGGGCAGTGGTCCTCTGTCCCATCGAGAGCTAAGTGCAACACTCACCCTGGGTCCTCCTGCACCTGCGGGGCTGGGGACCGGGGGGACCGGGGTGTCCAAACTCCATCTCCCACCCGTCCTCAGGGGAGGGCTGCTGCTAGCTCTCAGTCTTCCCTTGCGCTGCCAGCCTGCTCCGTGTGCAGGGCGAGCTGGCGCTGGCAGCCAGAGTCACAGGAGGGCGTTTCAAAGCTGGCCAAGGTGAGGCAGAACTGGGCGGTTACTTCCTGCTGAGCCCCTGCACCTTCTTTCAGCGTGGCGGTCTCCTTCCCTGTACCACCATTCCTGCTGACTGCCTGTCTCTTGTGGTCCCTCTGCCAGCTGACTGCCTGTCGACTTCAGACTCCCCCAAGAGCTGCACATGGTGGGTGAGGTAGACAGAGATTTTCTGCTGGATGGGGTCTTCAGCCTGGGTCATCGTCCAGATACCCCAGCCTGGGTCATTGTCCAGATCCCCCAGCCTTCCGTCAACTGCCCTTCTGTGGCCTGCCCTAGGCCCGTCAGCCATGGCCACAGAGTAGGTGAGAGAGTGGAGAGCAATGCTAGAACCTTCTGTGAGGATGGCCTGTTCTGTATCTGTCATGTCCGTGACCGCAGTCGTGTGAGGCTGGTGCTACCAAGGAATGGAATTTGAAATTGTTTTTTAATTCATGATTTGAGAGAGACAGAGAAATCTGCTATCCTCTGATTCTTTCCTCTAAAGGCCCACAGTGCCCTGGGCTAGGCCAGGCCGATACTGGTAGCCTGGAACTCCACCTGGGTCTCCCACATGGTGACAGGAAGCCAATCACAAGCCATTACCACTGCCTCCCAGGGTCTGCATTAGCAGGAAGCTGGAATTGGGAGCCAGAGCTGGGACTCCAACCCAGGTACTCCAACATGGGACACAGTGTCTCATCTGTTGTGCCAGATACCTGCCCCTGAATTTTCAATGTAGTTCAGTTTTTTTTTTTTTTAAGATTTTTATTTATTTATTTGAAAGGCAGAGTTACAGAGAGGCAGAGGCAGAGACAGAGAATGAGAGAGATCCTCCATCTACTGGTTCACTCCCCAAATGGCCGCAATGGCCACAGCTGATCCAATCTGAAGCCAGGAGCCAGGAGCTTCTTCCAGGTCTCCCATACAGGTGCAGGGGCCCAAGGACTTGAGCCATCTTCCACTGCTTTCCCAGGCCATAGCGGAGAGCTAAATGGGAAGTGGAACAGCTGGTACTCAAACTGGCACCCATATGGGATGCCGGCACTGCAGATGGAGGCTGTATCTACTATCTACTATCTACTGTATCTACTATGCCACAGTGCTAGCCCCTGCAGTTCAGTTTTAATGAATGAAAGTCTAAATGTGTGTAGCTACACATGGTTAGTGGCCACTGCAGTATTCAGCAGAGTTCTGAACACAGGCTCAGGAGGGATTTCAGCCTCTTCTATCCAGTGTACAGTGTTATGCTAACATTGTGATGTAACTTTCTCTTGAGATAATTTTTAAAAAGCCAATGAACACCTGGATTTTTAAACTTTTTTACTATCTATTTTAAAAATTGGAAATATCATCTTAGGCTGTGAAGTTAAAATTGATCCAGTGAGATGATGCCACGATACTTTTTATCAAGTTCCTTTGACACATTTACATATCCATTCTCAGAACTCACTTCTGTTCTGTGCTGTGCACCACACTTTGTGTTGTCAAACGGAGGAGTGCAAGTTGCTGATTTTTCCCACCATGCACGCAGACACTTGGCAGCCAGTCTGGCCCGCCAGGAAGTATGGCTGAGGTTGTGTCTTGGAATTTAGAAGCACAGTGGTGTCCCTGTGTGAGATCCTGAAGTCAGATCCAAATTAGGTTCTGTGCAGCCTGAAGATGACATATGAATGTCTTTAAAAAAAAAATGCGAGGCCGGCGCCTTGGCTCAATGGGCTAATCCTCCACCTTGCGGCACTGGCACACCAGGTTCTAGTCCCAGTCGGGGCGCTGGATTCTGTCCTGGTTGCCCCTCTTCCAGGCCAGCTCTCTGCTGTGACCAGGGAGTGCAGTGGAGGATGGCCCAGGTGCTTGGGCCCTGCACCCCATGGGAGACCAGGATAAGCACCTGGCTCCTGCCTTTGGATCAGCGCGGTGTGCCGGCTGCGGTGTACTGGCCACAGCGGCCATTGGAGGGTGAACCAACAGCAAAGGAAGACCTTTCTCTCTGTCTCTCTCTCTCTCTCTCACTGTCCACTCTGCCTGTCCAAAAAAAAAAAAAAATGCGAGTTAGCCTTGGCTTTGGGAAACAACCAAGACTGGAGTGATTAAACTGACACTGAGGGTCGTTACGATGGGCTGGGGCGCTGAGGAGCACTGGACAGGGAGCCGAGGAGCCAGGGTTTCTGCTCTGGAGCTGCTGACGTGCTTGCTTTGTGATCTTTAGCAAGGAGCCGCACTTCTCTGAGCACAGCTGTCTTCCTCTGTGGGTATGCAGCTTTGCTTGGATCTACATTTAACAAATATTCCACGGAACACCCGTGCAGGAGGTGGTCAAAGGGTTCTGTGGTCAAATGTGCTGGGGAATATTTCTGCCTGTATCTCCTTGGATAGTCATCAATACATTCTGATATCAAAGGCTTGATAAGTCTTGCAGAGGAATTTTAAAATGTCTATTTTGCAGCATTAATCAGGTTTCCCCAAGTTCTTTGAGCACTGAATCCCACTTTTTTTTTTTTTTTCCTTTGCAGAAATCTCTTGGCACTGCTGGAATAGTTTGGGAAACGGGGATCAGCGATGTTCACCTTTTTTACCTTATAAGTCTGAGTATCCTTGGCCAGGGAGGAAGCTAGCTCCCTTTCCAGCTGTGCGCTCTCCTGTTTTCCCTCTCTTCTCCCAACACAGCACCAAGGCCCAGCGGATTATGCAGGGTTTGCTTCCTTTTCCATAGCACAGGACCTGAGAGAAGGAACGCCCCCAGGCAGGAGCCTCACTGGGGAAGCCCATGTGTGTCCCCAGAATGAGCGGCTCGCAGCATGCTCCCCTCTGCTGTCTGCAACTTGCCTCATTTTCCTTTGTCAGCCCTGGTTCTGCTGAGTTCCAGCCAGACGGCTGTGGTTAGGCCTATATCTTCCTGTTACAAGTCACAGAAGCGCAACTCCAAGTAGCTTAAGCAAAACTAACACCTCCCAGGAATTGGTGGGCCCACAGGTCTGGGAGGTTCAGTCCTGGGTGGGGCTCATGTGCTTTGCCTGAGGTTGTCCCTCTTTGAGTCCTGCCTGCCTCTTCCCACAGCTCTGGCGCTGCTCCTCTCTGAGTGGTGGCTGCCTTTTCTTTGGCCACTGCTCACTTTTTCCCCACCACGGGAAAGATGGTCACCTGCTGTGTGTCCTTGAAGGTTGCCCTTCCCTAAAAGGAAGACCTCTCCCTGTCCAGCTCCACCTTGCTGGGGTTTTGTGGGCGCAGCGGGAACGGATGGCTGTGGACAGGGGTGGGCATTCTCAGTTTGTCAGGCCCGAGTCCTAGGTGGGGGCAGGGTGCTGGTTGGCATCCAGCGCGGCAAGCGGGGGGAGGGCAGTCCTTAGTGGAGACGGCAGCCCTGGGTGGGGTAAAACGACAGGCCCCTGCCACGGGGGCCTCTCCTTTTCCCTCTTGGCCAGGGCTCCCTTGAGTAGCCTGGGTGCGATGTGTCTGCCGTTGTCTGCGAAAGAATAATTCGTTCAGGGTAGTCGGGTCCAGAAGGCACAGGCCTGTCCCCAGGAGCTTAGGGTCCGGTGGGGAAGGCCAGCTCAGAGATGCCCTCCACCCTCACGTGCCTCCCCACTGCTGGGTCGAAGGGGCTCCTGGAAGCCTCCTCAGAGACAGCAGCTGGGAACCACGCCCGGGTTTCTGGGCTCAGTGTGCTCCCCTGCAGCCCACCGTCTTCGGGGCCCAGCTCGTGTGCCACCTCCTGTCGCCTTTGCTTTCTGTTCCTTCCTTTCCTCCCTCTTGCTGCTCTTCTGGGCGCCGGCGCTGCCAGCCTTGCCGATGAGGTGACCCCGGCTCACTGTAACAAGAGCTTTGCCATCTCCCAGCAAGTGAGTGGCGGTGCCAGGACTTGGGCCTGGAGTTGGAGTTGGGGCCGAATGCTCGCCGCCCCCTCCCCCACCGCAGTCAGAGGGTGAAGCCTGAGTCTCCGGTGGGAGCTGGGACCTCTGAGTGCAGGTAGGCTGAGATGAGGTCGTGCCAGTGAGGACCTAGGATGAGATAAATCCATATTTGATAGAAGAGGAAGGGGGACCAGGGCTTTCTCTCCACCACGTGGGGACACAGCAAGGCTGGACGCCAGCCCTCACTGCGGAACTGCATTGGCCTGCACCTTCATCTTGGACTGCCCCCTCCAGAGCTGTGGGCAACAGATCCCTGTCTCAGCGGGCTGTCTCAGTGGCCCTGGCCACTGTGCTTGGTTAGGGCGGCCCAAGCTGACAGTGCATTTGGTGTTCTCAACCCACAGAGTACCTGGTTCTGCTGTGCTGGAAGTGGGGGCCCCTCCTCTGGAAGGCATGGATGTTTCCAGACATTCTGGGTGCCCCAGGAAAACACTGGGCCCTGCAGGACCTGGTCTAGAACCACTGTGAACTCCCAGCTGCGTTCAGCATGAGGGGTGCCCAGGGCAGGCGGCTTTGATTCTGTCTCTAGTCCCTACCAACCGTGGGGTTCTCAGAGGTCATCTCCCGCTGAGTCCAGGACCACCTGCAGGCTGAGGCATCCTGGCTTCTCCCGGGAGGATGGCCCGAGGTGGCCGATTGTGCCCGTCGGTGCATGGATGTTTGCCTTGCAAGGCACGGGCCTGAGAATCTGGTTTCTTAACCCACTATTTTTTTTTTTTTGTCGTAAAGAATCTTTATTACTTTCTTAACAGCCTCTCATGCTTTCTTGCCAGATGCCTTTGGCGCAGGTGCTTTCTGGGCGGAGCCTTCTTGCCCGCAGCGGTCGCCTTTTTGCTGGAACCTTGGCGGCGGCGGCGGCGGCTACAGCACCCTTAGCAACAGGGGCTTTTCTGGGAGAAGCTTTCCGCAGGGCTGCCTCTGAAGCTCCCTGACTTCATTCTTGATTATTCTGCTCCTCATTTTCTTTGCTTTCGTGACTTTCTAACGGTCAAAATCTGTCTTTCCTTTCTCTGGCTTCAGTTTTCTTGGCCCATCTTGTGGCTGCCCATTTTGCACTGATGTCTGCCTTCTCCCAGGCTTTTCGGGCATACTCTGGCGGGCACTGTGCGGACACTTGAGAATGAAGCCAGTCAGCTGCATGCACTTGAAAGGCATGGCCTGTCTCCTCAGGGTGCAGGGTCCATCAGCCACAGCCCTGGTCAGTGACATCCACGACCGCCACCAGCTTCTCGGCATGCGGCCCAAAGGAGACACAGGCCACTCGGCCAGCCTCCACGATGCACCTGAACACCATGTCGGCGGCGTTCGGCGAGAAACGTCTTAACCTACTTTTAGAAACAATGCTGATTGTTTTCTCCAAGGAGAGCCCTTCCCAAACGCTCAGCCGCCCTCCAGTGAGCTTTTCCTTCCCTTTCATAACTTGGATGTTTTTAAGGGTGAGGAAGTTGAGTAGTAAGGCCAGAGGGTCAGCACATGGCTAATCCTGTAGCCGGGGTAGGAGGCGGAGAAGGTGGGTCCTTCATGGACACGGAGACATCTTCCTGGCTTCTTCTTTTTATTTATTGATTTTTTTTTTTTTGGACAGGCAGAGTTAGACAGTGAGAGAGAGAGAGAGAAAGGTCTTTTTTCCATTGGTTCACCCCCCCTCCCCCAAATGGCCGCCACGGCTGGCATGCTGTGCTGATCCGAAGCCAGGAGCCAGGTGCTTCTCCTGGACTCCCATGCGTACAGGGCCCAAGCACTTGGACCATCCTCCACTGCCTTCCTGGGCCACAGCAGAGAGCTGGACTGGAAGAGGAGCAACCGGGACAGAATCTAGCGCCCCAGCTGGGACTAGAACCTGGGGTACTGGCGCCGCAGGCGGAGAAATAGCCTAGTGAGCTGTGGCACCGGCCATGACTTCTTCTTTTTAAATATTTATTTATTTATTTGTAAGGCAGAGTTAGAGAGAGGGAGGGTGATACAGACAGAGATCTTCCATCTACTGGTTTACTCCCTAAATGGCTGCAACAGTCAGGGCTGGGCCAGGCTGAAGCCAGGAGCCAAGAACACTATCTTTGTCTCCCATCTGGGTGGCAGGGGCCCACATATTCAGGCCATGTTCAGCTGCTTTCTCAGACACATTAGCAGGGAGCTGTAGAGGAAGTGGGGCAGCTGGGACTTGACTTGGTGCTCGTATGAGATACCAGCATAGCAGGCAACAGGTTTACCCTCTGCACCACACAACGCCAAACCTCCCCCTCCTGCCCTGTCCCGACTTCTTCCTGCCTGGCTGTTGGGGACCCACAGGGCCTTTGTGCCCATTTCTCACCAGGTGTCGACTTGGCCAGTTATGGGGCCTGGGGGAGATGTGGGGGAGAGGGGTTTGACTATCTGGGACTGGTGTAGATGGCTGCTCCTCCCATTTCCCAGTCTGGGGGTGGGGTGAAAGTTGGCAGGAAGCTGAGCATGGGGTTGTGGGCTCCTGACGGGGGCTGCACAGAGGACGCCCACGCTGGGGCCCTGCCCGAGGTACTATGGAGTAGGGCAAATGGACAGGCCAAGGATGAGCTGGGCTGGGCCAGGCCTGGGTTCCACAGCAGATGGGTCAGGCTGCTGCTCTCCCCAGGGCCCAAGAAACCTGCAGGAAGAGGGGTCGGAGTAGACAACCCCAGGAATTGCTCAAGGCTGGGTTTTCATCGGGGGCTTCGCCTGGCTCAGCCACACAAATGCCACGTGGGACAGCACTGACCCTTGGCCCAGCTGGGTGCAGGAAGCGGGGCCCTGAGAGCCTGCATTTCTGTAGGACGGGGAAGAGGAGGGCAGAGTACCCGCACGAGCGCTGAGCCCCAGCCAGGGCCCTGTGGGCTTTGGGGACCCACAGGGTGCGCTACTTAGGTGGCAAAGGGCAGGGTAGAGACCGCTGGCTCCCACTCCGCGCTGGGCGCCCGCCTCGCCCCTCACCCACGCCCTGCGTGTGCTTGCAGAGGGGCGATTCCCTGTACTTGTTGTTCCTCTCGCCTGCGTTGGAAGCGGCAGATGGGAAAACTGCTGCGTGAAGTCAACTCTGAAACGGGCTGCATGTTCCATACCCACCGTTCGGTTGCTTAGAACAAAGCTGCCGCGGTGCTGTTCTGGCCTCTGGGTGCAGTGCTTCTCCAGGGGGAGCCCGGCTTCACTTCCCCCACCTTGGGGCTGCCCCGCGTGCTGGTTCCAGCGGACGTTGGGATGTCCACACCGTGAGTGCAGGTTCCCCTTTGGCTCCTTGTGGCGCACACGTGGGTGTGATTTAGCGGCTGGGAGGCCAGGCCGCCAGGGCTGGGTCCTGACTCTTCCAGGGCTCAGTTGGGACCTCAGCCATCTTACCGAATTTCCCTGAGCCTCTGTTTTCCTCTGTGACGCGGAGGTCGCAGCCGTGTTGTAGGTCTGTGACACATGGTAAATGCAACACGTCTGCCTTGGTGAAAGCAGTGGCGTGGTGTCAGGTCGTCTTCCATCATCACCATTGTCATTCTAGGCCTCTGAGAAGAGATGTCCCCAGGCCTTGAGCCGAAGGGGTGTCCACATCCTTTGCAAAGGCCTGGGCCCCAGCAGCCTTCACTCTGGAATGACTTGGGAGTGAATAACAAAGGGGGCGCCCTCCAGGGGACCACCTGTGCCTCCTCCTTGGGGTGGAACTGGGGCCTTGCTACTCACTGCAGACCCTTCCGGGCAGCTTTCTGTTTGTTCTCTGTGCTTTCTAAACAAAGAGGGACTTTCCCAGGAAGTCTGACGACCAGGTTCTCCTGTGTCTCCCTGCTGTGGGAGCACTGGCCTCCCCTCTGACAACTGGGGGGACTGGCTGGGAACAATGGACAATAGCCATGGCCTACTTCCTGCGGGAAGGAGGGAGGGAAGACTGGGTGCAGGTAGGTGTCTGGAGCCCCCTCCCCACGGATGGGATTTCCTGAGAGCACTCACGGCCTCGTAACTGGTGCCCAGGGAGCAGCTGGCACCTGTGTGTTCAGCCCTGGTACAGGAGCTGCCGGGGGCTTGTGTTTGTGGGGTGCTGTGGGCAGGCTCTGCTCCCAGAGCTTTGCACACTTGAACCCTGTAGAGGTGGTCGGGACTGACAAGAGCGTCCAGACTTGTAATCCAAGTCTCTTCCTAAGAACCACCTTGAAGAGGTTTGCCAGCCCCGGGCAGGGGTATCTGGAGGGAAGGGGTCCTCCTGGCTATGCCCCTGCCCGCTGCACCAGCCTCCTCTCTGTGTCTGCTGCTGCCACTGTGCTCCCTTGGATGCTCTGACTGTGCCTCCCCCATGTGCTGCCCCTTCGCCTGCAGCCCCTTCGCCCCTCTCCCTTGCCCTCCATCCAGTTCATTCCTCATCGACCTGCAGGGTGTGGCACAGCCCTTCCCTCCTCAGGGGGCCTCCGTCTGCCCCTCTCATCTGGTCTCATTCTTCTTTTTTTTTTTTTTAAAGATTTATTTTATTTATTTGAAAGACAGAGTTACAGAGAGAGGTGGAGACAGAGAGGGATCTTCCACCCGCTGGTTCACTCCCCAGATGGCTGCAACGGCTGGAGCTGCGCCGATCTGAAGCCAGGAGCCAGGAGCTTCTTCTAGGTCTCACAAGCAGGTCTAGGGGCCCAAGCACTTGGGCCATCTTGTACTGCTATCCCAGGCCATAGCGGAGAGCTGGATCGGAGGAGGAGCAACCGGGACTAGAACCGGCGCCCATATGGGATGCTGGCGCTTCCGGCCAGAGCTTTAACCCACTGTACCACAGCCCTGCCCCCGGCCCCATTATTCTTCACTACTGAACCTATTCAGTTCCTTTTTTGCCAGTGTTTGCTGAAGTCTGTGCCTGGGCCTTCCTGGTATGTTATCCAACTCCCTGACTGCACGGGTGCCAGCCCTGGGCCACGCTGCCCATGGCCTGTTTGATGGAAGGGGCTCTCACATGCTGGGTGAATGCTGGAGTTGGTTGGGGAGGGGAGGCTGTAGCAGAGTCTCAGCTGCTTCTCTGAAGAAGTGTGAAGTGGAGAGGTAAGTGTGGCTTTTGTAGGTAAAACAATAGGCTGTTTCCTTCCAGCAGCTCTGACTGCTGGGTGCTTGGCACACCAGTTCAAAGAACAAAAACCTCTGCATTCTTAAGAAAGCTCTGGAAATTTCATTTGTGTCGGAGTGAATGGACAAGCCAGGCCTCTGGCAGAGTATAAATGTGGAATTTGAACTCTCTGCCACCTCAGAGAGCAAGGCCCAAGCGATAGGATGAAAGGTGTTCAACTGCCAGGAGCATTGTTAATAGTCCTAATCTTATCGTGGTTAATAATAAGAGGGCCCGCCTCGCCAGCTGACCCGCACCTTGCTGAGCTCCCGTACTGCAGCGCTGGTGTCCACGGAAGTCCTGCCCTCGTCACACATGTTCAGCGGTGCCCTTTGGGGCCCTGGACCCTCGCAGGCACTGGTGTGGCCTCGAGTGCAGGCGCTCCAAGGCCGAGTCTGCCCAGAGTCCTGTCCCGGCCTTTCCCCTTCTATTGTTTGTCTCCCAGCCACAGGCCGCAACCATGTGTTTCCTACAGATTTTGTTTGCTCCCTTGACTTCTTTGTTTGGCTTTAGTAAACAGACATTTAGCGTATACAGATCTGCACGCTGGACAAAGAAATCTGCAGCCCTGGACAGGGCGACTGCACTGAGTCACCAGCTCTTGAACCTGAAGACCTTGGCCGTCCAGAGCTCGTAAATGACTCATACCATCAGTGCCGGGTGGGGTGTGCGGGCGTCCATGGCCGGCCACGGCCACGAATGGGGAGGTTGGGCCTGACCAGCTCAGAAAAACAGATGTTTGAGTGCAGGTTAGCGACCAGGCTCAGTGTGGACTCTGGACTGGCTCCTGGAGTGTATTCCGAGCGCCAGCATTTGTATTTGCAACGTGACTCGGAGTATTTCCTTATTTGGGAAAACTCTGCCTACCTCATAGGGTTTTGTAAACCTAATGGAGTTAATATTTGGTAATCAGGGGCCAGCACTGTGCCATAGCTGGCATCCCATATGGGTGCTGGTTGGAGTCCCAGCTGCTCCACTTCCCATCTAGCTTCCTGTTAATGCACCTGGGAAAGCAGTAGAAGATGGCCCAAGGCCTTGGGCCCCTGCACTCACGTGGGAGACCTGGAAGAAGCTCCTATCTTTGGGTCAGTCCACTTCCAGCTTTTGTGGCCATTTGGGGAATGAACCAGCGGATGGAAGATCTCTCTCTCTCTGCCTCTGCATGGGAATCTCTCTCTCTCTCTGCCTTTCAAATAAATAAATCTTAATAAAAAAGTTTGGCAATCAATGACTTTGTGACATGTGCATTAGGCCCTGTTTTGTGTACTTTTCACAGTCTCAGTGAGGTTGCATGTCCTTGACCTGGAAGTGAAGTCTGGGTGCCCATCCCTGTGGGCCGGCACAGTCCTCCGAATGTGGCAGACATTCCCTGTTCATCACACGTGGTTCTGAACAAGCTAAACTTCTACATCGACTAGGACCCGTGCCGGCCAGATGCACACGTGCTGACTGGGACAGGCCTGGGTTTGCACCCTGCCTCCTGCTCTCGCCAGGGGTGGCCGTGGACGTGCTTCGCACGTTCTCAGCGCACTTCTCATGTGTGAGAGCCAGTGCACACAGGGTGCTGCGAGTGTGAACTGTGCCGACGTGTGTTTGCAGTGTGCTTAGGTGGGGCCTGCATGGGGCCAGCACACAGTAGGGGTTTTGTCCTGATGAGTGAGCTGAGCCTGAGATGCCTCAGGATCTGCAGTGGGGCCAGATGAGGTGACTGCGTACTTTAATGTCCCAGCGCCGTCAGATCATCAGGCCTGGCTGTGTCCTTTGTGCCCCAACTTGAGAGACCTGGAGTGACAAGGTGGCTCGGCCATTCCAGAGGGGCCTATGCTGGCTGGAGAGAGGGATTTCTGGCAGGAGAGGATGCCAGGCAGAAGCTGGGTAGTGCCTTGGCTGGGATATGGTAGCCACTGTCTGATGGCCTGGGAAGTCCTTCCCAATACTTCTAGGATTCCTGTCTAGAACCTAGAATATGGGGCCAGTAGCAGGTGTGGTATGGCCAGTAGAGCTACCACCTGTAGAGCCAGCATCCCATATGGGTGCTGGTTCTAGTCCTGGCTGCTCCATTTCCGATCCAGCTCTCTGCTATGGCCTAGGAAAGCAGTAGAAGATGGCCCAGGTCCTTGTGCCCCTGCACCCATATAGGGGACCTGGAAGAAGCTCCTGGCTCCTGGCTCCTGGCTTCAGGTCAGTGCAGCTCCAGCTGCTGTGGCCATTTGGTGAGTGAACCAGCGGATGGAAGACCTCTCCCCGACCCACCACCTCACTCTCTCTCTCTCTCTCTTTCTGCGCCTCTCAAACAAATAAATAAATATTTAAATAAACAAATAAATAGAACCTAGAATAATTATCCCTGTCCATGCCATGTACATAGCCTATGCCTCAGAATATGGATGAAACTAGCCCCTCCCCCTTTTTTTCTATTTTATTTATTTGAAAGGCAAAATTACAGAGAGGCAGAGGCAGAGAGAGAGGTCTTCGATCCTCTGGTTTACTCCCCGATGGCTAGAGCTGAGCTGACCTGAAGCCAGGAGACAGTAGCTTCTTCTGGGTTTTCCACGCGGGTGCAGGGGCCAAGGACTTGGGCCATCTTCTGCTGCTTTCCCAGGCCATAGCACCATAGCAGTGAGCTGGATGGGAAGTGAAGCAGCCAGGGCTTGAACCGGCACCCATATGGGATGCTGGCATTATAGGCCAGCACTTTAACCTGCTGTACCATAGTGCCAGCCCCTTCCCCCTCCTCCTTTTTTTTTTTTTTTTTTAAGATTTATTTATTTGGAAAAGTACAGACAGAGAGGAGGAAGAGAAAGAGAGAGAGAGGATGGAAGCCAGTCCAAAGCCAAGAGCCAAGAACTTAATCTGGGTCTCCTATGTTGGTGTAGGGGCCCAAGCACTTGGAGCATCTTCCACTGCTTTCCAAGCAGGGAGCTGGATCAGAAGTGGAGCAGCCGGGACTCGAACCAGTGCTCATATAGGATGCTAGTGCTGCAGGCAGCTATTTAATCTGCTGTGCCACAGCACTGACCCCTGCTTTGGCCTTCTGAGGTCTTGGGGTGAGAGGAGATAGCCTGGAGTCATAATCAAACAGAATATGGGTTTCTAAGAGGGGCTCTTGGCAGCTGAGCTCTAAGTGCAAAGCAGTTGACTTTGAGATGTGTCCTGTGCTGGTAGCATCAGGGGCCATGGGCGACACTGGTGGCACAGAGAGGGCTTGGATGTGAAGCTGCCTGCCTTGGTACAGCAGGGTGCAAAGATCAGGGATGGTGACCTTGAGAGCAGCCAGACTACAGGACCTTTTGAGAAAGGATTTTAAATAAATTCATCCATGATCCATCCACGGTGGTATGGGTGTTTGGGGCAGTGTGCCAGCCTCTAGTGCTCCAGCAAGGTGCTAAGGCACTGGCAGCCCCAGATCATGGCTTAAGGTGCTTCTCTACTGCGCATGTTCCAGACTGGGCAAGCACCTGCCGAGTGACACTCTAGCTCCTGGTTTCCCCACCCCCTTGGCTGAGGGGCTCTCCGGTCCTTTAAGAGAACATCAGCACCCAAAGGTTTCAATCTTGACTCCAGCTCCTTCTGGGTGAACTTGGGGAGGCCTCCAGGCCACCAGGAGCCTTGGGTTCCCATTGTTAGGAAGAAGTGGCTGTGTAAATTCAAAGATCCTTTGAGTTTAAAATTTCTTGGGGAGAACAGTACCTTTGGATCAAGTGGCTGGGTACGTTTTTAACCTGAATGTCCTTGTGGAGGACTAGGTGCAGTGGGGTCCAGAGTTTGCTTGGCCTGTGCTCCTCTCGCCAGAAGCTGTGTGTCTGTGAGGGACTGACATCTCTGTCAGCTCAGCCGGCCCCTTGACAGCTCACGGGCTGCAGCACCAAGCACAGACACCAAACTGGTGCTTGAATTTTGGTCTGGCCACGTGTTAGCTTCCTAATGCTCTCGGAATGCCCTCCTGTAGATGGGTTACTGACAGTCCCTACCTCTCTGGGATTGAGGAAGATTGAGTGGGCACAGCTCCAGGCATAGGCAAGGCTCGGCAGGTGGCAGGCCCTCATTATTAACCTCACAGGTGTGTCCAGCCTGGGGAGGGAGGTTCCTGCCTGCTGCTGAGCTTCCAGACCAGACTGAGAGGAGGAGACAGCATCCTTTCTCTTCTCCAAGCAGCGATCTGCACCTGACATGTTAGAGACGGGACCAGGGCCACCCCACTGAGCTCCTTTCCATGGGGCCAGCTGGGCACCGAGACCTCCAGGTGAAACCACTGATGGTGTTCTCACTTCGGCCAGTCGTCTCTCTTCCAGGTTCCACTTGTTGAAACTCCCTGAAAAGGAGACTTGGCGAGGGAGAGAGAGGCGTGTGGTGATCCCTGTTTCCTGTGATAAGTGGTGACCTTTGCATCCGAGGTCCAGTGTGCATTCTCCATGGCAGACCTTTTTCCTGTGGCGATCATGACATGCCGTGCATTGGCTGCTGCCCTTTCTGGTCAATGACCCCAGTGAGATGCCAAGAAATTAGATGGGTGCCTTTGGAAGGCATTCAGAGATTACACACTGCCATAAAAATGCAACTTTGGGGCAGGGGAGAGCTGGGCATATGTAAAAGTGCATCTTACACTCTAAGCTTCCCCAGTTCAGCATCAGCGAGGAGAGAAGGAGACTTTGGGGACATCTTGTTGGGCAGTGCTGAAGAGGCAGATGGGGTTGATTGTCCACAGCCATTGCAGCTCCCCAGGAGGTTTCGAGAACCCACCTGGCTGCCGTCTCCACGTCCTTCCCCCTTTGCTTGCCAGGTTCAAGTTTCCTACCCTGGAATGGGAGACGCTGGGTTCTGTTGTGTGAGCAACATGGCTCAGCCCTGTTGTAAAGCAGGAGGCTTTGGTTTTTCTTGAAGTCGCCTTTGCCATTTAAGCAGCACAATTACTAAGCAGGGCAGAAGACTCCCAAAGGATGTTGGATGATTCCCAGAGTCCACTTGCAGATGATGAAGTCCTCACTTTACATGTGAGAAGAGCAAGACCCAGAGAGGGTGACAGCACACAGCTGGTTAGGGCCGAGGTGGGCCCTGGGCCAGGTCTTCATTTCTAACCCAGGGCTCTTCGGCGAATGACTTAGGGCTTGTGGCGCTTCCTAGGAGTCACACATGACGGTTATTATGCAATTCATTACTTCCGCACCAATTTATATGGGTAAATGAAATTGGTCCTTTATGATGTGTTTTTCTAACAAATAAAAACGTGACAAAATCAAGATTACAGAAAATCTTTATAAGGCACAAAGTCCACCAACTTGCACCACAAGCACAGTGTTTCGGCACACTGCTTTCCTTGTTTTGTGTCTGAGCATATAAACACGAGAGAGGGGGAGAGAGAAAGACAGGCCCCCACAGTGCTATGCAGAATAACTGTAATAGTGTCAGACGTTTAGGTTGACCTTGATTTATTAGACATTCAGTTGGAGTCCCAGGATAGCCATATGTCCGTCACACGTTCTTATGACTTGGAAACATTTATGACTCCTTGGCCAGACCTTTGGATCAAGTGGCTGGGTTTTAGTCTGTTTTGGTGGACACATTTTTAACCTGAATGTCCTTGTGGAGGACTAGGTGCAGTGGGGTCCAGAGTTTGCTTGGCCTGTGCTCCTCTCGCCAGACGCTGTGTGTCTGTGAGGGACTGACGTCTCTGTCAGCTCAGCCGGCCCCTTGACAGCTCACGGGCCACGGCACCAAGCACAGACACCAAACGGCTGCCTGACTGCATGAGCTTCTCTTCCCAGCGGTTCTCCAGGCTGCTGCTGGATGACAGGAAGCAGCCTTCAGATGTGAAAATAAAATAACGGCTGGCGCCGCGGCTCACTAGGCTAATCTTCCACCTTGCGGTGCTGGCACCTCGGGTTCTAGTCCCGGTCGGGGCGCCGGATTCTGTCCCGGTTGCCCCTCTTCCAGGCCAGCTCTCTGCTGTGGCCAGGGAGTGCAATGGAGGATGGCCCAAGTGCTTGGGCCCTGCACCCCATGGGAGACCAGGAGAAGCACCTGGCTCCTGCCATCGGATCAGCGCAGTGCGCTGGCTGCAGCGCGCCAGCCGCAGCGGCCATTGGAGGGTGAACCAACGTCAAAGGAAGACCTTTCTCTCTGTCTCTCTCTCTCACTGTCCACTCTGCCTGTCAAAAAAAAAAAAAAAAAAGAAAAGAAAAGAAAAGAAAATAACGTAGCCGGCGTTGTAGCGCAGGGGGTTAAACGGCTGCCTGCGAAGCTGGCATCCCATATGGGCTCCAGTTCTGATCCAGCTAACTGGTAATACATCTGGGAAGGCAGTGGAAGATGGCCCAAGTGCTTGGGCCCCTGCACCCATGTGGAAGACCAGATGTAGTTTCTGGCCCAGCCCTGGCCATTGTGGCCATCTAGGGAGTGAACCGCAGGCAGGCCATCCACTCATGTATTTGGACAGCTGGTTGTTTGCAGCTTCTTGCTGTTCCAGATACAGCGGCTATGAATGTTGTGAGTGAGTCTTTCTATGGATAGACACTTCCTCTTCTATTGGGCAATAGAATGCCCAGTACGAATGCTGGGTCCTAGGTGTGATTTTTCAAGATGCTGAGAAACTGGTTTCCAAAGTGGTTATACCACTGGACATGGAACCTGTATGTTTTTTCCCCCCAGATTTATTTCTTTATTTGAAAGGGGGTGGGGAGATAGAGACAGAGAGAAAGATCTTCCATCCGCTGGTTTACTCCCCAGGTGCCCACAATGGCCAGTGCTGGGTCAGGCTGAAGCCAGGAGCCAGGAGCTTCATTTGGGTCTCCCATGTGGGTGGCAGGGGCCCAGGTACTTTGGCCATCCTCCGCTGTGTTTCCCAGGCCATTGGCAGGGAGCTGGATCAGAAGTGGAACAGCCAGGCCATGATTTGGCAACCATATTGGATGCTGGTATTGTAGGTATTGGCTTTACCTGCTATTCGACATTGCCAGCCCCTGTATTTTTAATAAACTTTCCCAGGAATCTGCCTTAGCCTCTTTCTTCCTGAAATGGTCTGATGGCGCTATGATTAGCCCTGAGAGATGGGTCTTGTGAGCCAACCTGTCTACCTGTTCTACAGGACGGGCTGCCCCTCTCTACCTGGTGGGTGTTGGAGAAACATAGGGGGCAACTCAGCGCTTCCTCTCCATAGTGGCCTTCAACTTGCCCAAGCCATAGCAGAGTGGGTGGCAGGTCCAGGGCCACAGGGGCCCACACAGAGGCTTGAAAGAGGCAGGTGACTGCTGGGACCCCCTGTGAAAGCCCGGGTGCTTGAGGGCCAGGAATCCTCTCTGGGCTGACCTCCGGTTTGCTGTGGCCCCACTGGAGAGACAGTCTGGGATCTGACAGGTTTGCGATGTCTCCAGAAGAGGTGGATCTGAGCCCCCTTTCCCTCTTCCCTTCCTATTCCCTGCTTCTTCCATCCATCACCTGTTGATTGTCCTTTCTTAGGTGCCCTGTTTGCTGGGGCTACTATAACAAAACGCTGCCGCGTTGAGTGGCCTAGATGATGGCATTTCATTTTCCCAGGTCAGGGTGCCCCCGGTGCTTGCCCTCTTGCTCCATTCTCACCTGGGTTTCTCTTCATGCGTTTGTACCCCTGCTGTCTCTCCGTGTGTCCTAATGGCCTCATTTTAACACAGTCTCCTCTCTGAAGACCCTGTCTCCAAATGCAGGCCAATCCTGAGGTGCTAGGGGCTAGCTCTTCAACATACTCATCTTTGGGAACACAATTCATGGCAGGTGCCAGACCCTGAGCCAGGTGCTCAGAGTGGAAAGAGGAGCTGGGTGGTTCTGTTCCTTGTGGGACCCAGCAAGTACAGGCAGAGCAGAATCTGATTTTCTTTATCCTTCCTTCCTTCCTTCCTTCCTTCCTTCCTTCCTTCCTTCCTTCCTTCCTTCCTTCCTTCCTTCCTTCCTTCCTTCCTTCTTTTCTAACTCTCTTTTTTTATATTTATTTGTTTGAAAGGCTGAATTGGGGGGGAGGAGAGAGAAAAAGAGAGAGAGAGATCTTCTCTCTTGGTTTACTTTTCAAATGGCTGCAACAGCCGGGGTAGGCCAGGCTAAAGCCAGGAGCCTGGAACTCCATCCAGGTCTCCCATGTGGGTGTAGGGATCCAAGGATTTGGGTGTCTTTTGTTGCTTTTCCAGGTGTATCAGCAGGGAGCTGGATTAGAAGTAGAGCAGCTGGGACTAGAACTAGTGCCCATATATGTACTCAATACCTACAGCACCAGCCCCAGGGTCTATGGAAGGAGACCCACAAAGGAGCACACGCTCGATGCTGGGGGTGGGGAAACAGATGGCTACAACACACCTGCCTCCATGGCAAACAGCAGGGCCTCGCACCTTCCACACACACCTTCAAAGCAGGCTGTGGGGCTTGAAGGGTCCATCTGTGTGGCCAAGGTCAGATAGATCAGTTGATCAGTTTGTCTCTGATTTAAAGAATCTGTCCTTGGATGTCTGCACTGAAACATACTAAAAGTTAGTAGGGAATTGAAATATCCAGGAACAGGGGATTGAAAATGCTGCTTGCAGATCAGCCATGCCAGTGGATTTGGCCAGACCCGAGAACAACACATTGCAATGAACACCTCTCCTGGTCTTGCGTTTGGCTTTACAGAGGACCCGCTGTTTCTGCTCTGCATGCCAAGAACATGGCATGGACATGGAGGTTGAGATCACTGTGGTGAGCCTGAGCATGCAGGCTACCAGGGAGAGGCGGGGTGATGGTAGACACGGCAGAACCTGGCTTAACTACTGCAAAATGGGCAGCAGAGTTTGGACTGAACAGTCACCAACAACTTGCGTATAACCGATAGCTGGGTCTTGGGTAGTGTCGGGGATACCAAAAGCCTATATTTTCCCCCTCCAGAGAAGAATTTGACCCTCAGAGACAAGTGATTCAATTGAAGAAGTAAAGAAAAGCCTCCGTTGATGCAGCTGGCTCTCGCCCTGCAGGGTGAGGAGGCCCTGGGTGTTTGAGCTGGGGCTCTTGGTGGAGGAGTCTCTGTGTTTGTCCAGGGGGTCGTGAAGTGGGAGGGATGGAGCAGCCGTGGGAGTGGGGGTAGTTGTCCCCTGGTCTGCTTGGGGCTTGGGGGGAGGGGTTGGCATGGATGCACCACCTGGCTGCACTGACCATTTGGATCCTTGGATTCCTGCATCTGGAACTCTATCGACCCCATGCCTCCTGTGTTGCACTGGGGTCAGAATGGGAAAATCCCTTAGGGCAAGAGGTCATGGGTGCTGGGACTTTCCCTGTAGGCCCAGGGCGTTGGAGGCCAGAGACCCCCCCCCCCCCAGCCTTCCCTGTCTGTGCAGAGCAGCTTGTAGAAACTGGGGCAGGGAGAAGTGTGTTTAGTAACAAATTAGCCCAAGCACACTCTGTCTGAGTGTTAACAGGCAATGACGATAAACATTTAGGTCTGGGACACACAGAATGACTTCTCAGAGCCTGCGGCCCAGCACACTTGTTGCCACCAACTCACAAATGGAGTTCTTGTTGGCATCACTACCTACAGGACTGTAATGTTGGCTTTCTTGGCGGCCACACCAATACCACCCATCCATCTCTCTGTCATTGTGCAGGATTGGTTCCAGCGTCCCTGGTCCATGGTCATGTGCCTGCCAGTGGCCTCTGCCTTTGTAGGTGGATGAGAATTTTATTCTTTTATTGTTATTTTGGGGGTCTCAGGAAGGACCCCCAAATTGTCCACATTGGTGGACAAGTATCAGTTTGCTTCTCTGTTTCCAGTTCTCTCTGTCTACACCCACAAATGCAATTGCTGGGTGATGCAGTATGGTTAAGGTTTGAGGAGTTGCCTAACTGTTTTCCTCCCACAATGCTTTGGAGACAACAATTTCCTGCGGGATCTGGCCCCCATTTGTGCCTCTTGCCCTCAGGACTCGCTCCTCTGGCCTCAGTGTCAAGACCTGTCATTCCAGGCTGACCTGCCTCTTGCAGCCTCCACACTGGCCAGGTCATTCCTATCACTGGTATACCCCTCCATCTCCCTCCTTTTTTTTTTTTTTTAAGATTTATTTATTTTGGCCAGCGCCGTGGCTCAACAGGCTAATCCTCCGCCTTGCGGCGCCGGCACACCGGGTTCTAGTCCCGGTTGGGGCGCCGGATTCTGTCCCGGTTGCCCCTCTTCCAGGCCAGCCCTCTGCTGTGGCCCAGGAGTGCAGTGGAGGATGGCCCAAGTGCTTGGGCCCTGCACCCCATGGGAAACCAGGAAAAAGCACCTAGCATCTGGCTCCTGCCATCGGATGAGCGCGGTGCGCCAGCCGCAGCGCGCCAGCCGCGGCAGCCATTGGAGGGTGAACCAATGGCAAAGGAAGACCTTTCTCTCTGTCTCTCTCTCTCACTGTCCACTCTGCCTGTCAAAAAAAAAAAAAAAAGATTTATTTATTTTATTTGAGAGATAGAGTTACAGACAGTGAGAGGGAGAGACAGAGAGAAAGGTCTTCCTTTCGTTGGTTCACTCTCTGAATGGCCACAACGGCCGGAACTACGCCAATCTGAAGCCAGGAGCCAGGCGCTTCTTCCCAGTCTCTCACGCGGGTGCAGGGGCCCAAGGACTTGGGCCATCTTCTACTGCTTTCCCAGGCCACAGCAGAGAGCTGGATTGGAAGTGGAGCAACCAGGACTAGAACCAGTGCCCATATGGGATGCCAGTGCCGCCGGCAGAGGATTAACCAAGTGAGCCATGGCACCGGCCCCATCCTCCCTCCTTCTGCTTTGTTGGAAAGAATTGCTCCTCCCTGCTGCTCCCAAGGCAGTCCCCCAATCATTTTCTACCTGGGGTTGCCGTCTTGCCCTGAGCTCATCTCCCTGCCCTGCTTTTAGGCTCCCCTCAGCCTTTGAGCAACCAGGACCACGTCTGCTGATGGTGCCTGTGCCTGGTTCACCACTGATGCCTGTGTGCAGACGCCTGCGATGATGCTCCCCATACCCAGGCCTCTGCTCTGTGAGCGGCCTCCCTGACGGTGCGATTTTTTCCAGTTGCACCCTGGGTGCTGGTTGGCTGCCATGGATTCCCTGGCTGGTGACCAGCCACCTCCCCTCTTAGGTCCCTGCCCATTTGAGTGCTGTTACCCCTGTCCGGGAGTCACCTAGTGCTTGAGGTGGCTGCGACACCTGGCGAACTCCCCTGCTGTACACCGGGGATGCAGCCTCTTCTCTTTGCACAGAAGCCAGCCTGAGGAGCCTGCCCCCAGGCAGATACCTGGGCGTCATCTCTGAGCCTGTCCCACTTCTCATGAATACTGGGGATGCTCTCCCCAAGTGTCTGTGTCTCTGCCACCGTGGTCCATGCCTGAGGGCTCATCGACCACTCTGTCTTCCTCTGTGGTCTCTCTGCTCTGCCTCCCCTCCCAACTGCTTCCATAATCCGCCTTTTCCCCCTGCACCTTCTGCCTCTGTCCACATCTGAGCCACGTGACCCCCAAAACCCCTGCCTTCACTGATGGCTCCGCTCCTTCCCATTTATGCCCTTGAACTACTACCGTGCCCCAGGAGGGTCCTGGGCTCTCCCTCTCATTGTCTTCATTTGCAGGCCCTGCTCACAGCTCCCATGGAGCTTCAGGAGGCAGCTTAGCCATCTGGGAGACAGTCTCTGACCCCTGTTCTGGTGTCCCCTCAACTTGCACTCATTGTCCTCTGAGCCCATCTCACCAGCTCTCTGTTTCCCTTGTCTGTGTCCCTCCCCAACCTAGCCGTGTCTGTGCCATGTGTCCTGAGCCCAGGCGTGGGAGAAGTGGGCACTGTGGGGCTAGATGGGCTGACGTGGGTGGGTGCACTGTCAGGATCAGGCCTCACCTGCAGCCTGGAGGGCTGGCCCCGCTGGTCTCCTGCTCCTACAGTCATTGGCTGAGCGGAGGGCCAGCTGGTATGGAGGTGAGTGCCTGGGAGTGAGTGGTTGGTAGGGTGCAGGCTGGCGGAGGCCCTGGAGGCTTTTGGAGGCTTTCTTGAAGCATCAGAGCTGCTGTCTCTGAGCCAGTGAGTCCAGGAGAGGACTAGTGAGGAGGCAGGACAGTGGGAGGCTAGGGAGGGCTGCCAATCCCTTGCTTCACCTGGGCAGCCACAGGTCCCTCTGGGGCCTGGTCCTTCTGCAAAGTTGGGTGCATCTTGGGGCCTCTCAGAGGTGGCAAAAGGGCCTTGCCTAGTAATGAGTTTTTGTTTGCTTTGAGGCTCCCAGTTCATTAAAAAAAAAAAAAAAAAGAAGAAGAAGAAGAAGAAGTTTAATATGCCACAAAAAGGCTACCAATGTTATGGTGTTTTAAACTAGTAGCCTTTACCAAGATGATGCTTTTTAAAGGGAAAACTACATAGCAATTTAATTATTCTAGTCACAAGGCGATAACAGGATTTATGAGAAAACACTAATACACCGTGTGCGGCAGGCAAAGCAGGCTTGGAATGGGACAGAAGTGTCCCATAGCCCTGTGCTGAGCATGGTCACATTTTAGATGATACAGAATGTCTGATCTTGAGGCTTCTGTGAAAGTGAGTCCACAACCCCCCCTCCCATTCCCATCCTGGTCTCCCCTTCCAACCCCCACTCCAAAAGACCCTGTAAGTACAAGAGGAAGCCAAGTCATGCACATTCCTGGGGCCTTGAGTTGCCAGGTTTCAGGAATGCCCCGTCCCTGGTCTCCCTGGCCAGAGCTGACGGTGCCTCCAGCAAAAATGCGGTGGCTGGGGAGGCTTGTCCTTGGGCAGGAGCTGGTTCAGATGCCTGCTCTGCGTGATCTGACTGCCTGTGGTTTCCAGGAGGTCCTCAGGTCACCAAGGGTCACTCTGGACCACGAGCCCTGCTCCCAAAATGTGGCTTGCCCAAGATCACACAGGGCCCTCCGGGACCTGAATGGGGGATGCCTTGGCAGGAGTCATCTGTGTGTCCCCAGGGCTTGGCAGGAGCCTGGCATGGTCCTGTGGGCATCGGTAAATGTCTGCTGGGTGACTATCAGCAGCCATCACTGGCTGAGTGCCAGGAACTGGGGCAAGTGTGCCAGCCCACGTGATGTCACTGCATCCTCCCTCAGCTCAGGACGGTGGGGGCAGGTGAGGAAGCTGGAGCATAGGTAGGAGAGACCGTCTATCCGGCGTTGAACAGCTGGTAGGAGGAGCTGAGGCTTGGGCCCAGAGAGCTTAGCTTCTGCCCAGCCAGCGTCGGGAGCACAGCTGTCCAATGGAAATAGACGCAAGCCTCCCACGAAATTAAAAACATTCCAGCAGCCACATTAAAATAGAGAGGAACAGCTGAGGTTATTTTACTAACGTATTTTATTTAATCCAGCGTAAACAACTGATTACCATAGTATGAATATAAAAATTATTAGTGTGATTTTTTTAACATTCTTATTTGTTTGCTAGGTATTCGAAATCCAGTGTGTACTTTAAGCTGCAGCGCATCTGAGCTTGCGTTCGCTGCCTTCCCAGTGCTCCACAGCTTCTTAGGCCGGGCGGCTTCAGCTCGGAGCAGGTCTGTGCCAGTCAGCGGATGAGTATGGAGGTATTCGAGCTCTCTGTTGCTGAGTGAAGTGTGAGGAAGGAAGACCTGGAGAGACAGGCCTGAGCACACGTCTCGGGCTCCCGAGGGCCCCGTGGGTCTCCCCAGGTGTCGTGCCGGTGAAAGGGGGCTGCCTCGGCCGAGGAATGTCTCTCTAGTGGCGGCCCCTACCGAGGCGTGGCCCCACTTCCGTTCACTGAGCGGCAGGGAGGGCTTGCTGGTCTGTGCGCAGCCCTGGCTCTGAGCTCTGTTGCTTTTGGCCAGGAGTTCTTGTAAAACTCCCAGAGCACAGAACAGGTACGATGTGTTCCTCGGAAAAGGTTATGAGGTTTCAGACACAACAGAGGTTCTGAGTATTTGTACAAAGAGCGTTCATCTCCGGCCTGTGTCTGGAGTGAGGTCATCAGACCCATGCATCATGGGGTTGTCTTGGCTGATGCCTCGAAGGGTTCAGAGGTGATCAGTTCTGGAGGGACTGGAAGTCACAGGCTGGGGGTGGCGGAGCACTAGCAGCCAGTGTTTTCTCCAATGCAAGGGGCTCAAAAACTGCTGCTTAAAGCGTTTCCGAGGGGTCAGTGTTTTATTTAGCCTAGTGGTTACGATGCCTGCTGGGCACCTGCATCCCACGTGGGAGGACCTGGGTTCAACACTGGGCTCTAGCGCCTCACTCCAGTTTCCTGTTAATGCAGCCGTGATGGCTCAGGTGACTGAGTTCCTACCATTCGCGTGGGAGACCTGGATCATGCTTCCAGCCTCTAGCTTTGGTCCAGGCCCAGCCCCGAGCCCATGGCAGATACTTGGGAAGTGGAACCTGTAGGTAGGATTCCTCTTTCTCTCTCTCTCTCTCTCTCTCTCTCTCTCTCCCTCTCAAATAAATAAATGAAGACGTTTTTAAAAAGTCCCCAAGTTGGTCCTAAGAGGGTAGGTGGTGAGAAGGCTCCCTGGACCAGGCTCTCCCATCTGGATTCCTGGGTTAGGGGCAGTGAGAGGAAGTTGCAGCTCAGACAAGGTTCTGAAAAGGTGACTTGGGGTTTGGAGCCGTTTTGGTTTTGGGGTAGTATTCCTTTGTGACTTGATTTCTGCCGAAACTTTATATTCAGGATCACCCAGTGGCTCAACAAGTGGCTGGTCTGAGATCCCACAGGGACAGTGGATGCTGGGTGGGTAGTGAGTGCTGTGTGGCTCGTAGGGTGTGTGGGCATAGTTCTTAAAACCCTGTGTGGGATGCAGGAAGAGTGGTGAAAGGGTAGAAGTGGGCAAATTATTTTTTTTAACATAACCCACCACCCTGATTTGATAATGGTTGTATCCACCAAGGCAGGAGTTGGGTAGCAGGTTGCTCATTGCTAGGAGTGGGCCGGAGTGAAGGAAGCACGGAGTCCATGCAGCGGGCCTGTGGCCAAGGTCAGGTTCTCCCCATGGGCTTCCTGGTAGAAAATCCTTGGGCAAGCCTGAGTCTCAGCTTTCCTATCTGCGCAATGGGGCTAGGAGCGCCCGCCTTCCTTGTATGCTCCACTTAGATGCTGCACTTGGAAGTGCTTTATAGAGTAGTGCACCCTCAAATCCTGGGGTTACTTTTACTAACCCCTCTGTGTATATTTTAGGGTTTATTCACTCAACAGCCTTTAGATATGGTGCTATTTTATCAGGATTAAAATTGTTTTCATTATGAGAAATGTCTAATGCACTAAAACATAGCAGGGACAGGATGAGGAGCCCCTGTGCCCTGCAGCCAGCTTCAGCGACTCCTAATACGTCATCGAGCAGTCGTAGCTCACTTTATAACAATCCCTTTCATTAACTGAGTTTCCAAGGGCTTTAAGCCCTTTGAAGTAAAATCTTACTGGGCACATTACCACAAAATCTGTCCTCTTGCTTGGGAAAACGGGTGGTTTTGCATGTCCGGCTCTTTGGACTGCCATGCTGTCACCATCTGGCATTGGATTTTCCTGAAACATCTAACTGTTCCTGGCGGCGTGGTGTCACCCCGTGGGCACCAAGCACCCGATGGCTCCCCTCACCCTTCCTGAAGCCTTAAGGGCACGTTCAACCCTCTCAAGAGTTTGGGGCCCTGCTTTTCAACTTGCTTTAATTGGAAGGGAGAGGGTTGTCTGGAGCCTAAATGATTATTTACACGAGAAGGGAGCGGCTGGTGGGAATAACAAGGGAGCTGAGAGTTTATCGGCTCCGGCTCCCTGCATCCGTCATTCAGCCGCCACACAGGCGCTCCTTGCAAGTGGCACTCTGGGGACAGTCACCCATCCCTTGCCCGGGTGCAGAGGTTTCGTGGGAGAGGTTGGGGGGGCTCAAGGGATGAGGGCTCTTCCAAGGGTCCAAGACAGGGAGGGTCCGTGTGTGTCAGCAGGCTTGCCCGTGTGGTTCTTTCCTCGCCTGGGGAACCATGCTAGGGACAGTGCTTGGCCAGATGTACTCTGGGCAGCTGTGAAGGTCAAAGGTGAAGGCCAGGAGATGACCTGGCCCTAGGACAGCGTCTGGCACATGGGAAGCGCTCGGTGAATTTGTTGAAGAACGGGAGGAAAGGAAGGAGCGAGGGAGGGCAGGAGGGAAGTAAAAGCTACATCTGTCCACCCATTATTAATGAGTCACCATGAATCTTTCATTTCAGGATAAGGAAATGTCATTAGAAGGTCCCTGAGGGAGAAAAAATGCCTGTGTCCTCTGGGCTAGGAATGCCTTTTTCCATTTTTCCTTCCTGTAAAAATTGTATTCCCATCTCTGGGGCTTAGCGCAAGCCATATTTCCAAAGAGGCTTGGGAGGACTTCTGGCAAAATCCATCCCTCCACCCCTACCCTGCCTTTGACAATTCCGTAGGGTGGGGATGCTCGTTGCTACAGATCCTCGGATGCCGGGGCTGGCGACTGGGCACTGGGAAGCCACAGAGGCCGCTGAAGCTGAGGGGGCAAGTGACTTGCCCAGGGAGACTCAGCTAGGACACCGTGAGCCGTGTGGACTCCAGAGCCCCTGCTGTCCTGGGTACCTCCCCACCTCTGCTTTTGGCTCCCTCTGTCTGGGCAGCTCTCCAGGAAGAAGAGGCCTGTACTTTTGGCCCCTGCTCCCAGGGTTCGCCTGCAGTTAAGGCGCCGTAGGTGTGCTCCTCCTCCAGGCTGGCTTCCCAGTGCCCTGTGTTGTAGGCAGCCATGTGGATCTGTTCCCACTTCACGCTCTGGGGGGTGAGAGCATGGCTCCCCCAAGATCCCTGCCGGGCTCTGTGCACGTCAGTACCCAGCAGGGCTGGTAAGACTCTGCCAGCGTAGGGGCTCCAAAGAGCTGATTGTGAACCGCTTGTGGGCTGGGGTCTGTCTGGCTTGTTCAGGGTTGAGCGTGGGATCAGTACGTAGTGAGTGTGTGTTGATCAACTTCCCCAAAGCATGCTTGTGGGTCCTCTGGCTACTGCCAAGAGGCAGATAACCGGCCGAGGGTCTGCCCAGGGTGGGGGGCCCCGCCCGTGGTAGATAGTGGCTCTGCTACTCCTTCCCCATGCCACTGTCACATCGCTGTGGTGGGCTTCTGCGTGTCTGGACTGTGTCCCATAGCACATGGCTCCCAGACAAATTTCTTTCCACCCCGACTCGCCCAGGCTGCCCTCCGGTAGTCCCTAGGGTGGAGGGCTTGCTGCTGTGTCCCTTCCCTGGCCCCTCTTCACCACCCGGCCTCTCCTTCTCTCATCATCTACGGGAGAACGCGGCGTCCGAGCCTCTAATCCCTGGCCCCGGGTGTGCCCTTGAACTTACTTTTAAACAAAGCTTCCCGACCCCAACAGCGCTTGGGTCACATTCCCAGAGAGCCTGCAGATGGGGGCCGAGTCTGTTTATTTTCTAAGATTTCAGAAAACATGCCTTTTTTCCCTCCTCTGACCTTAAACAAAACTTTTTTTTCCCCCCCGACACTTGTATTTTTAACCTCATGAGAAAATACGGTACGGGAGCAGATTTTATTTTCAGAAACCGTCATTCTTCAAGATTTTCAAATTAAAATAAAACAAGCTTGGGGGTAGGCGAGAGTAAGGAAGGGTACTTTTCAGTTTGGGTGCTGGAGTGGGGGAGGGGAAGCTCCCTAGAGCCGTGTCTGTGACCAATGCTGCACTCTTCTGGAAGTTTCTGCACGTGGAGCCTGCAGCGGCTTAGTTGTTATTGTGAGCACCTTTTCCTCTCCTGCAGACGGGGACTGACCGGCCCACCGAGGGCCTTGTACAAGCCCTTCCCTCCCACACGGGAAGTGCCAGTGCCTTCTCTTTAGGGGAGGGTGCTGTGGGCTGGGTGGGCCGCAGCACCTGCCCTGCTCAAGGCCCTCCTCCCATGGTGGGGGTCACGAGATGCTGCAGTCTGGGGGCGTTTGCTAGCCCTGCATTCTCATCTGGGTCACAGGAGCTGAGGCCCAGAGGGGTAGGCGACTTGGGCAAAGTCACTCGCCACTCAGACAGTAGTGCCTGGCGAGGGGCGGGCCTCAGGCTCTCCTGGTCCTGGTGCCGGCTGCTCCCCGTGGCCCAGCCATAGATGACCAGTGGGCTTTCAGCACCAGCTCCCTCTGGCTCCCCAGTACTCTTGTTTTCAGTTTGTACAACACCCCCTCCCCCATTTCTTTGCTCAGCCCCCAGCGGGGTCATGCAGCACAGACATCTAAGTTTCAGGGTTCTTCTAGAATGGAAAAACTGGCATTTGAGCAAGTCCTTACTGATTGACAGCAGCCACAAAAGAGACAGAAAGCCCAGTCACTGCTTAAGCAGTGCAGTTCAGCGGGAACCCAGCGGCTGACCAGCTCCCTTCTTACTGCCTCCGCCCCTTCCCACCACTCTTTCCCCTTCCCTCGCCTCTGCTGCTACCGCCTGGTCCAGCCCAGTCCTGCTCTTACCTGGCTTGTGCAGCAGTCCCTGAAACACCTCCTCTCCCAGTCTTGCCCCTGTCATGATGGTTCTCAGACCTGTGTCTGGCCAGTCTCCCTTCCCTGACCTGGCTCCAGCCTCTGCCTGTAGCCCTCACCCAGGGCTACAGCCCCTGAAGCCCTGCTCTGTGCTGCAGCCACCTGCTCGTCCTTGCGAGGTCTGCAGAGATGTCCCTCCTCCCGGGAGCCCTCCTGTTGCTGTGGGTTCATTCTGAGAGGAGCGTGGTGGGGGCAAGAGGTGCAGAGTCACCACACAGACCCAGGGAGCAGCCACAGACTCGTTTATTTCAGTTGGTACAGCAGCTTATATAGCCGAGGCAGCCAATCCGGTCAAGGGGTGATTTATGCCCTAACCAATCACACAGCCTGTTGCCAGGCAGGCTCTGTTGCCAGGTGGGTTCCAAAGCCATTCCTGAGTAACTGATACTGGCTTGCCAGCGGCCATCTTGGCATGGCCTTCTCATTCCACCACACCCTCCAGACTCCTTGAGCATGGCTTTCCCCTTCCGAGCTTCTGCAGTTTCGGTTTCCAGGAGCCCGGCACCCCTCATGTGGAGACCCGATCTTCCCTCACTTGTTCATCTTTTGGGCTGGGCTGCTCTGGGGAGGGCCTGCTCCTGACCCTTTGATCTGGCAGAGATGTAGGAAGGCTCCTGGGGTCTCACAAAGCACCAGCGATTTGGCAGGAAGCTCAGTGAAGTCTGTGCCTCTTCTTAGCCACTCCCAGGGTCAGTGTCCAGCCTGGCGTTGGCATCGTGGTAGTAACAGGTGTCTGGGCACAGGCTCCCTCTGGCCACTAGCAGGACTGTTGAGTCCAGAGCTGGTATGACAGTGGCTGTGGGGTCCTGTGGCCATGGAGCTGCTTCCTGGAGCCAGGAAGGAGCTGTCTCTCTTTTAGATTTATTGTATTTATTTGAAAGAGTTACAGAAAAAGGTTGAGACACAGAGAGATATCTTCCATCCACTGCTTCACTTCCCAACTGCTGGAGCTGAGCTGACCTGAAGCCAGGAGCCAGGAGCTTCTACTGGGTGCAGGGGCCCAAGGACTTGGGCCATTCTATGCTGCTTTCCCAGCCCATAGCAGAGAGCTGGATCAGAAATGGAGCAGCCGGGATTCGAACCAGCACCTGAATGGGATGTTGACGCTGCAGGTGAGGGCTTTAACCCACTGTGCCACAGTGCTGGCCCCAGAGCTGTCTCCTGGGGCTGCTGTCTCTTCTTCCTCCCCCTTCTCCACCTCCTCTCCTTCATCTGCATCTGCTGCCTTGGCCTCATGGGGACGGCCCCCTGCTCATCTGCTCATTGTTTGGGGGCTGCTGCCTTGGGCAGGTAGCTATTTTGGGGCTTCCAGAAAATTTTAAAAACAAACCAACAAAAATCATTCCACCGCACACCTGGATCTGACCGTCAGGGAGTAAGAACATTTCGAAGCTATGCATGAGCTTAACATCACCTCGTGCAGGACAGGGCAGGGTGTGGGGTGGGCTCTCCAGTGACATGGACTCGGTGGCTTACAAAGCGCCTTATGTTTTTAAATAAAGATTCATTAATTTATTTGAAAGAGTTAGGGAAGGAGAGAGAAAGATCTTCCATCTGCTGGATCACTCCCCAGACGGCCAAAACAGCCAGTGCTGGGCTAGGCCGAAGCCAGGAGCCAGGGGTTTCTTCGGGGTCTCCCTCACAGATGCGAGGCCCATCTTCTGCTGCTTTTCCCAGGCCATAGCAGAGCTGGATTGGCAGTGGAGCAGGTGGGACTCAAACTGGCCCCCATATGGGATGCTGGGGCTGCAGGCGGCAGGTTTACCTGCTGCGCCACAGCGCTGGTCCATCCATGGTGGCTCTGGGCTCTGGGCTGACTCTGTGCTAAGCTTTTGAGATCCCTCAGCATCATGGCAAGAATGACTCCATTTCCCAAAGGAACCAAGGCCCAAGAAGCCGCGTTTAAGCTGCTCCTTGAGGCGTGTGGCCAGGAAGCGGCTGAGTGTGCGAGTGGCCTCCTCTGTCCTTTGACTCTTACGGAAGCTTTAGAAACCAGTGCGGGACTTTCTTTTCTTAACCTCCCATGTAACAGGTAAGAAGCCAGCCTGCAGTCATACAGAGGCGCTTCCCGCCTGCACCCAGGCTGCTGGCTCTGATCCGCGTGCTTTCCCTGGCCTTGCAGCCGGTCCTGCTCGGGCTCTACTCCCTGGGGGTGCAAGCTTGACCCTCAGTGGAGGGGCAGCACTGGGGTTACAGCTGGTGCTCTGGTGTTGAGTTCTCGCCATGCCACCCTTTGGCCTGCTGTTGTGCTGCCTGCAAGCTGTTCCCGGGTGGTCTTTGCCCATGGGCGTTGGCAGGTCCGGTCATGTCCACTGTCCAGTGCCAGGTGTCTTTCCGGGGAGAGTGGGCAGCGTGCATCTCTGTACCTCCTGCTCTTCCAGGTAGACCTTGTGCCCACCTCCTTGCTGCCTGCAGGATTCTCCAGTGGAGTGGATAGGAGCAGATGGTGGCCTGGAACCCAGGGCCGTCCAACCTCTCCAAGGCAGCAGGGAGCTGCCCCACCCCTCTGGTGGTCTCTGCAGGGGGGTACCCCGCTCAGGAGCGGGAACTCTCCTTTCTTGAGATGTTAAGCCTGACGCAGACACCCATAGATGCGGGAGCCAGCGTGAGTCTGTGACACCTGCCCATCCCCCGGGGACTGGACGCTGAGCCCTCTGCTTTGTGGCGCTGGGGACAGGCTGAGACCCGGGGCCGCAGCAGTGTGGACACTCGGCCTCGCCAGCTGCTTTTGGGGTGGGCGTGAGCGGCATGGGCGTTTGCTGTAGACCCCTCCTTGGGGCAGAAAGGGGCACCTGGGCCTGGGTGAGAGGTGTGTGTAGGACTGAGCAAGCCTTGCACAGAGCCAGGTTCAAATCCCCACTCTGCCGTTTGGCTGCAATTCTGAACCTTTCATGGTCACGGTTTTTCTGTAAGGTGAGACCGTGCCCACTTATAAGTGCCCTGTGGGGTCCAGCCTTACCCAGGAGGTGCCCTGGACGTGAGGAGCAGGCACTCTTCGCCCTGCCAGGACCCAGGAGCTCGAGTGAGTTGCTGGGCACTGCGGAGTGTTTGGGTTCGGAAAGGAGCTTCTGCAGGCCAGTGTTGTCCTGATGGGTCCTCCTCCGGCCCCTGCTCGGCCTGACTGCTGGATTCTCCCCTCCCAGTGCTCTGTTCTCAAGAGATGGCCGGAGCTTCCGGGCCGGGCACAGGCTAGCAGAGGCAAGCTGTCAGGGGCTCGGATCCAGCCTCCTCCATGTGGCCAGGCCACCTCTGTTGCCCGCAGGCAACAGGTGGACAGGTGGGAGAGAGGCCAAGAAGACGATTTCTAGAACTTGGGAGGCTGCAGGCCAGGGGCTGGCACACCATGGTCCAAGGCCAAATCTGACCTGCTGCTGTTTTGTAGGTGAGGTTTCGTTGGAACTCAGCCATGCCCATTTGCACGTCACCTCCAGTCTCCTGCTCTGCAGTGGCAGCGGTCAGTGGCCTTGGCAGGGACACCTGGTCTGCAAAGGGGAGGCCATTTACAGAGAGAGGTTGCTAACCCCTGACGGGGACCGTGCACATCTCAAGGGCAGAAGCCACTCAGCCGGGAGTGTTCTCCTGCCCTCCTCTGCTGGATGACCTGCTTATGCCATTTGGGAGGCCCTGGACTCAACTCTGGAACTGGACACCCAGTAGATTAGAGTATTAGTGGAATAAATAAGGGGGAAACCTATTAGTATGATCTGAGTTTCAAGGAATAAAAAATGACCAGTGGTTTAAACAATAACAAATGTCTATCATCCCATGTAAGAAATCTGTAGCTCTGTGGCCCCAGGACCCACTCTGTAGCTCAGCAGGGCCATCAAAGAGGACCCAAGCTGTCCCCTTCTTTCTCTACCAACATCCTCAACATATTGACTTGGTCCTCAAACTTATTTCCTCTTGTGACAAAATGGCTGCCACAGTCCCAGTCATCACATCTAGTTAAGACATTCAGCTGAAAAGGGGCTTTATCTCTTTTCATCTGTGAGGAATGGAGTCCTTTCCTAAAGCTCCCCAGCAGATTCCCCTCGTCCTACCATCTAGGACCGGCACACGGCTCCTGCCCTCACTGCAGGGGGCACAGTTTCTGACTCCACAGTTGGGGGCGGGCCCTGTCCACAAGGATTGAAGGCAGAGGAAGCACTCACAGCTGGAGGAGCACTGTTTGAAGTCTGCCACAGGGCTCCACTGCAGATGGAAGAGAGGTTGTGTAGCTCTGGCCGGGTCGGCGGGGTCGGCAGGGAAAGCTTCCCGGAGGAGGGCCGGGGGCCACTGCTCAAGGTCCGCGTGGTGACAGAGGATGCCCTGGCCGCTGGCGGATTCCGGCTGCCGAGGGGAGCAGTTGCCACGGTTGCATGCACAGCTCTCACAGGGATAGGGTTTGAACAGGATTTGGCTCCTGACTACGCCGATGTTTAGGTTCACTACAGAGGGTGGAGGCTTGATCTAGTGTCGGCAGGTGGGGCTTTGGCGACTGATGGATTCCGCTGCCGGGTAGAGCCCATGGCTGGCTCCTGAGAGGCCACAGATTCAGGATGGGGTGCAGCCCTGTCTCGGCCTCCTGCTCGCGCTGTGACCTCTGCCCTGCACGCCTCTCAGCCACCGTTCCCCCCCAGATTGCAGACCTGCAAGGCTGTGAGAGCGATACGCCGTGTTCCCTCCCGAGTGGCCCTGGACTCCTTCAGTCCTGGCAATGAAAAGCTGGTGGATGCACACGGGTTTGCGTATTTTTTTTTTTTTCCTCCTGGAATCAGTTTTTCATCCCTCTTCCTGTAGGTTCCTTAGAACAACCCTTAAGGGAGGTTATAAATCTTGGCTTCATTTCACAGACAAGTGAAGTGGCTTGTCCACAGACAGCTAGTGCCGGGGGCCAGAGCTTGCGACTGTCTGAGTCAGGTGCAGGGCCGACTCCAGTGGCCCTGCGCAGAAGCACACAGGAGCACCCGTCCCAGCCGCCCAGTCTGAACACTTCTGCTGCCCTGGCACCTGTGGTCCCAGCTGGCAGCTCCTAACAGCAAGGCAGAAGCAGGGTCATCTGGGATAGGGATTTAGGGGCATGGGTACGTCTGAGCACCCTGGGGGCCAGCCAGGCAGGAGAGGAGCGTCAGGGAGCCCTGTGCAAAGGGACTTCCAGGGGGTTGGCCTTATGGCATAGTGGGTTGGTCTGTGACCTGCAATGCCGACGCCCACTTGGGCGGCTCCACTTCTGACCCAGCTCCCTGCTGATGCCCCTGCCCACCCACATGGGAGACCTAGATGGAGCCCCAGGCTCCTGGCTTCGGCCTGGCTGAGCCCTGGGCATTGTGGGTAGTGAACCAGTAGATGGGAGATCTCTCTGTCTCTCCTCTTTCTCTAACTCTGCCTTTCAAATAAATTTTAAACAAAAAAATTTTTAAAAAACCCAAGGGACTTCTGGGGGACTTGGTGTCCCAGTGCTCAGTTGTTCTGCACACTGCAGGCAGGCTGGCAGCAGTGGGGCACTGCGTGGGTCCAGCCCTACGCAAGATTGGTTCAGAATAGAAGCTGCTGGACGGAGACTGGCTCTCTCGGTGAGAAGAGCAAGTGTGATGGCAGTGCAGCGTTGGCTGTGGACAGGGCCTTGCGTCTGCCAGGTGTTCCATAAACGATAGCACAGTCCTGTCACCGTCAACGTCGTCATCCTAGTCGTCCTCAGTGTCACCGCCCCCTCGGCGGCGGAGGAGGCGAGGAACGTGGCTGCCCGCATCACAGAGGGCAGGTGTCTGGCTCTGGCCCGCTGCTCTGGCGCAGGACTGCCTGGCGGAACCCAGCAGGAGCGTCTGGTTCTCATCTGGTCTCACAGCGGCAGGTGCGCGCCCTCATTGAGGCCCACTCTTGCCCGTCTGGACCCTGTTTCCTCCTCAGATGTTTGCCCCTTGGGCTCAGTCTGGGCTGTCTTCTCCTCTCACTCCCGCAGTCCCTTGGGGTGCCCACTCAGAGCTAGCGCGCCCCGAGCACATGTCCCCATGTGAGCTGTGCTCAGTGCTGATCCTGCCCCGCGTGGTCCTCATGGCGCGGCCCTCTGGGGTCTGTCCTGCTTGCTTCCACTCAGCAGCATCATTGCAGTCCTGCTGTGTGGCACAGTCCCAGGTGCTGAGTGAGGCAGACCGATCCTGCTTCTGAGGGGTTGACACCTGGTGGACATTCCAGAATGGGGAGCAGAGCAGAGAGCAGAGGCCTCTCCTCCCATCCTGCCCTTGGGCACAGAGGCATCAGCAGAGGGCCGTGCCCTTGAGCGCTTGCTTTCTTGTCGCACCAGTGGCCACGTCTCCCTGTACCTCCAGCCCAGGTGTCTGGACACCATCGTCTCTGCCTGGGTGGCCAAGGCGTTTCCAACTGGGCATTTTCCATGGACCTCGCTGTTGGTCTCTTTTCGTCCTCTCCAAACTTGCCCTTCCTCTTCGCCTGCCTCCCCAAGTGGCTGGGTAGCTGATCCACACTTCTGTCTCCCATGCTCTCCAAGTCATGTTACCTAGAGTGGTCATGGGGCTGGCGCCGTGGCACAGGGGGTAAAGTCGTGCCACCTGCAGTGCCGGCACCTCATATGGGTGCTGGTTTGAGACCCGACTGCTCCACTTCTGATCCAGCTCTCTGCTATGGCCTAGGAAAGCAGTAGAAGATAGCCCACGTGCCAGGGCCCCTGCACCCATGTGGGAAATCTGGAAGAAGCTCCTGGCTCCTGGCTTCAGATCAGCCCAGCTCCAGCTGTTGTAGCCACCTGGGGAGTGAACCAGCAGATGAAAGACCTCTCTGTCTCTTCCTCTGCCTCTGTAACTCTGACTTTCAAATAAATAAATAAATCTTTAAAAAAAAAAAAAGTGGTTGCATCCACTTCTGGTGGGCCCATCCCCACCACCCCTGCCGTGGCTCCAGGCCTTCCTCCTCCCTTGCCAAGCTCGGTGTGTCCAGCCTTGCTGTCCCGCCTCTCAGCCTTTGCTATACTGTTCCTCCTGGCAGGAACGCGCTTTACCCCCGTCACACACCCCACGCCCTCCCATCCTTGCCAAACTTCCCTCTCTGAGCACCCCTGCTGGCCCCCACACTCCTGCCGCCCCACTGTGAGCCTGACCTCCTACAGGCTGGCATGTCCATCTGACCCCACCACCTGGGAACGCAGGGGCCAGGCCTGGGTGCCTTTTTCATCATGGAAGTTGGAGTTGAGCCTTTTATTTATTTTTAAAAATTTATTTGAAAGGCAGAGGCAGAGAGAGAGAAAGAGAGAGAGAAAGAGAGAGAGGTCTTCCCTCCACTGTTTCACTCCCCAGATGGCCAAAATGGCCAAAGCTAAGCTGATCAGGAGCTGCTTCTGGGTCTCCCACATGGGTGCAGGTGTCCAAGCACTTGGGCCATCTTCTACTCCCTTCCCAGGCCATAGCAGAGAGCTGGATCTGAAGTGGAGCAGCCAGGACTTGAACTGGCGCCCATATGGGATGCTGGCCTCACAGGGAGCAGCCTAATCCACTACCCCATAGCTCTGGCCCCTCCATTGTCTTCTCAAAACCCAGAAGAGGTGTTTGTCGACTGACGGAATGGATAGTAGGTGGATATCGGAGTAGGTTTGGCAGACTGAGGAGTGTGGGACCTTGGACTTCTCTTTGACACCAGAGGCAAAGAGTAGAAGCCGGCGTCTCCCCGCAGAGCCTTGTGTGAGTCTAGTTCCCTGGTTCCCAAACTGGTAACCAAGCTAGGAATCCGACTCTCAGGTTCTGGGTGGGGTCCCTGGGGGAGCCCTGGAGGACCCTCGTGAGAGAGCTGAATGTCAGTGGTGTGTTCAAGCCCGTGCTGATGGGCGGGGGCGCTGGGATGGGGGAGGAGAGGAGCGGCTCGCTGCCACCCCTGGTTTCACAGTGATGGAAGCAGGCACGGGGTGCCGGGCTTTGCAGGGAGCACGGATCCCCTGGTAGGCAGATGTCTCGAGGGGAGGTAGCCGGGGGCACTGCAGTGAGCAGCCTGCTGCAGAGGCTCAGTTGCCGCGAGTTTGGATTTTTTTCTTTAAACCCCAGTCATCATTATCCCCAAAGAATATTGCTGGTGAATGGAAGAATGCATGTGCCCTGGGAGCCTGGGTGCCACCGCACCCCATTTTTACAAGAACTGGCAAATGTATTTTTAAAATTGAGAGGTGCACAGGAAGCAGGCCTGCAGGGAAGGAGAAAAGAAGTTTCTGTCCGTCGGGGTGTGAAGTTGACCTTGGCCCGCGGTTTCCTGTAGGACCCGCCCTGGGGCTTGGGCCTCTGTCCAGCTCAGTGGGTCCATGCTGCTAGTAGTTTCTCACCCACCGGAGGGCGACTTGGAAAGCGGCAACGCGAGGCTTTGAGGAAGCTGGGGAGTGACTAGTGTGCTATGGCTGTGGGTCATGGTGATAGCAGCGGTAGAGGCTGGAGAGCAGTGTCCACGGGCAGTGGGTGGAGGGCAGGGGCGCCCCCTTGATGTCTATGCATGGTCCTGGGCAAGAAGGCCAGTTTGCCGTGGTCCCCTCAACTCACAGGGTGAACCAGGCCAGTGGGAGATTTTCCCACTGCCCTTCACTGCCAAGGAGTCGATAGCACCTGTGTCTAGGACGTGCAAGCTGGAGGCTTGAGGGGACGCCAGCTGGTTACTAGGGGTGCTGGCCGCACAGGGAAGTGGACATCCTGCTGGAAGCGTTTGACAAGGCGCAGGCTTTGTGGAACTCTAGACAAGAAATTGAGCAGGACCAGCACCCGGGGCCCCTGGGACCCCATGGAGGCTCCATCACCCTGGGCTTTGCCTCCGTGGAACCCCCATGCGGCTGGAGTCAGGCGACGTGCGCCCTTCTGCATATGGCTGTGCCACTTACTGCTGCCTCTGTCATCATGCAGGCCACCTGCACTTGAGTCTGGTGTTCATGGAAACCCCAGGGAGTCCAGGGAGGGGGTGTTTCCTGGGGCATACAGAGAAGGAAGCCCAGACTTGGGGCACCCCCAAGGTGGCCCCGTGTCGGTGGTGAAGGGATGCCATGCTCTCCAGGTGCACCTGCTTCCCACGCTCCCTGCCTCCCTGCTGCGCTGCGGCTTTCAAATTGTGAACCCAGCCAGAAACCTCCAGCGGAGTTGCCTCTGTGGGGCACATGGTCTGAGGCTGGCACGAGGGTGGCCTTTTCCTGGGGCCTTGTGTTGAGGTAACACCCTAAGGAACACGGGGGCTGCTCTGTCCTCACAAAACACTGCCAGGCCTCTGCAAGGCAGGCTGTTCTCCGGGGCTGTGAACCCCACATGCCTGACCAGTGGGAGCCATGGATTGTTCTGTGACTTGGCTGCTCCATTCTCTTTCTTTCTTTACTTTTTTTTTTTAATTTTACATATGGGTTGGCACTGTGGTGTAGCAGGTAAAGTGGCCACCTGCAGTGCCGGCAACCCATATGGGCGCCAGTTCAAGTCCTGGCTGCTCCACTTCCTATCCAGCTCTCTGCTATGGACTGGGAAAGCAGTAGAAGGTGGCCCAAGTCCTTGGGTCCCTGCACCTGCATGGGAGACCTGGAAGAAGCTCCTGGTTTTGGATCAGCTCAGCTCCAGCTGTTGCGGCCAACCGGGGAATGAACCAGTGGATGGAAGACCTCTCTCTCTCTGCCTCTCCTTCTCCCTGTGTGTAATTCTGACTTTCAAATAAATAAATAAATCTTTTTAAAAATTTTGAGAGAGGGGGAGAAGAAGGGTGCACGTCGCCTGACTCCAGCTGCTGCCCTCTGGTTCTGTGACAGTTTTGGAGCAGTCACTGTGCCTGGTCCCTTTGCCTCTGCAGAGGGGTGCCTGGGGGCTGGCGGTGGGCTGTCCTGTCCGGGAGGAGGTGTGTACACAGGAGCCGGCAGTCTTTAGGTGTCATTGGCTGCTTCTAGAGCAATATTTTCCAGGAGACTTGAAGTTTGTCAAGCAAATACCTGGGCTCCCAGCCTGTGGGGGTCTCACACTCATGGGTTGCTAGTGGAGTCCCCAGAATATATGCAAGAGGTTAGGGTGCCCATCCCACTTCCGTCTTCTTGGGTGACACCCCTTTTCAGGAGGGTTCCCAGGGACAGGGGCACTCTCCTGGCACCGGGTTTGGGGGTGGTGGTGCTCTGTGCTCTGCATGTTTCTTCCCTACACCATTCCTGCCTCTGCTCGCCAGAACTGCCTGCTCCTTTTACCACGGCGGTGTTGGGCAGAGAGTGGGCATGGGAGGTGGCAGTTCCCCTCTCACTTCCACATCTGGTACCTGTCACCCAGTGCACCTTACAAGTGCAGCTTGACTGGCTGGCCAGGTGCACCAGGCCTCAACCCAGCCTCGCTGGGGGTTTGCACCTAGGCATAAGTGGAACGTGACTACTCCGAGGGACCAGAAGGCAGCCAGGAGCTCGGGAGTGGACGGCCTCTCGGGCTCCTTCCACACAGGGATCCTGGGGGCCCCAGGGTGCCTGGCAGCCCCACCTGCCCCACCTGCCCCGCCTGCCCCGCTGCTGTGTGTAGGCGCTGCCACTTGGGCAAAGGTTGTTTGGTGGCAGCATCTGCCCCCTTTCTCCTTCTCTGGTCGCCCCAGCAACCCTCGCCCGAGGCAGTGACGAAAGGGGATTTAGAGATCACTGGATCCAGCCCTGGGCACTTTACAACAGGGGCGGGGACACCTGGAGGATCCGTGACCTTCCTGAGTACACAAGGCGTAGGAGGTGAGCACGTGTGCTTAAGGAGGGCTCGTTGTGCGCTGAGTGACCAGGGCAGGTGCAGTTGGCAGGGGTGGTGGCCTGAGAGTAGACCAGTAAGCAAGCAAGATCGTGTTCTGCGAGTAAGTAAACACCCGAGAAGCAGGTGAGGGCCTGGCGCTGTGGCACAGTTGGATACAAGCCACCGCCTGCAATCCCAGCATCTCATATGGGTGCCGGGTTGAGTCCCAGATTCCGCTTCCAGTCCAGTTCCATGCTGTGGCCTGGGAAGGGCAGCAGAGGATGGCCCAAGTGCTTGGGCCCATGCACCACATGGGAGACCTAGATACAGCTCCTGGCTCCTGGCTTTGGTGTGACCCAGCCCCGGCCATTGCGACCATTTGGGGAATGAGCCAGTATATGGAGGATCTCTCTCTGTCTCTGTCTCTCTCTCTCCCTCTCTGCCTCTCTCCCTCTCTCTCTCTCTCTGACTTTCAAATAAATAATAAATAAATCTCAAAAAAAAGGAGAAGTAAAGAAATGGATGAGCTCCTTTCTAATGGTGTGACTTCTGTGAAGGCTATGGAGGCCGCTATGGAGAGAGTGGGACACGCTGTGTGGGTACAGGGGCTCTGGGAGCTGTGTGTGGGCAGGGGTGACAGTCTGCAGGCCCTGCTGAGCAAAGGTTGGGAGGTGACGCAAGCTACTGGGCTGGAGGCAGCTGGTACAGGCTTGGTATGTGTGTGTACACATGTGTGTGTACACGTGTACATGTGTGTACATGTGGGGGGGCATGAGAGGCAGATGTGGCCCGTTGTGTGAAGTGTTTGGATCTCACTCTAAGCTTTCTGGGAAGTCACTGGAGGATTTTAAGTGAGAGATTTCCATGGTTTGATTTGGGTGTGAGTGACCAGGCTTTGAAGGGTGCAAGAATGGAGGTAGGAGAGTGACGAGGCTGGCCTGGTCCAGGGGGCAGCCATGGAGACAGAGGAGGGAACAAAGCATGTCTCTCCGTGGAGCCCACAGATGTGGGGTAGACCCAGTGTGGAATGGGAGGGGCAGGCAAAGAGGAGGATTGCGGTGTCTCCAGCATTGGGTGACAAGGGCTCCTGTGCTGGACCCTCTCGCAGCGTGGTGTCCCCACCCCGCCAAGCACTGGGCCTGCTGGCCCCGTGGTCACCCAGGAGGGCTGACTCCCTGGCCTTTTTGGATCCAGAAGGCAGAGGGACATGGTGTTACCTGGAACTGGGGATGTTGGAGTGCTCAGAGCTTGGCCTTCATCCCGACTGCTTCTAGTGTCCCAGTGACAGCACAGATGTGAGCCAGAGGCCACAGTGGGCAGGGCTGATGGATGCTCAGGGCACCCGGGCACTGGGGAAGGTGTGGGGCTGACATGATGGAGGTGCACGCTGCCAGGGCTTGTACGTTCCTGGGCCACGAGTCAGTGCGTTTCTGTTGTTACCTCGGGCAACCTGGGCTGCAGAGTGGATGCTCCTGTCCCCACTTCCTACATGCAGAAACAGGGGCTTGAAGAGTGTTTGGCCTAAGGTTTCCCAGCTAGGAGTGAGTGGCTGAGCTCAGCACAGGGCTCTGACTCTGGACTCACTGAGTCCTAAGGGGCACTCAGCATTGTTGCCGGTGTACCACGCTGTCCTCCTAGCTGCCGTGCCCATCCAGATCAAGGGGTGGGGGCGTTAGCCCCAGAGGTGCTCTGCGCGGTAGGCAAGGACGCCGGGCAGTTTGCAGAAAGAGCAGCTGCTCTCCTGGAGGGCGGTGTTGGGGCCACTCCCCCCTTTTCTTTCATCCTGCTCTCCCCCTGCCCTTTCTTTCTTTCCATCTTGCCCCCCGAGTTTTCCTTTTGCCCACACCCCTTTCCAGAAAAGCCACCAAAAAGGCTGGCTGCCAGGGCTCGGGCCCTGTGAGCGCTGCAGGGGTGGAGCCTTCTCTGGTGGGGGGGGGCAGGGGGCGGGGCCCACAGTTGCCCTGGCCTTGGCACCTGCAGGGCCCCACCTGACCCAGCTCCACCGGACTTCCTGCCAGTGACGGGAGCATGGCGCCTTCGTCGGGTTTGGGCACCCTGGAAGGTCGCGCCTGGGGGTGAGGATGAAGGTCACACCAGGAGGGATTGTGCAGCTTCCTCTTAGCAGGCGGGGCAGTGATAGGAAAGGATAGAAAGTGCCCACTTTTTCCATTTCTCGCGTCTTGTGCCCTGGACTGACAGGTGCCCAGCTGTCAGGACCCTGGACCCTGGGACGGAGCCAGTGGGCTGTGGTCGCCCCTACCCTGCCCTGCCAAATGTAAACGTGTGGGATGGGGACCCCTCCTGCTCTATTCCGTGTTTCCCAGCCCTCGCGCCCGCGTGGCCCCATCAGTATCATGAGTGAGTGAATGAGTGAAATGAATGAGTGAATGAGCTGTGCTAGTCTCCCTTGACCTGTGCCGGGCATCGCAGTGGCCATGAGCCATGTGTGGCCATGGAGACGTGGATGTGGCAGGTCTGAACGGAGCTGTGCTGGGCGGTACAACATACGTGGGACTTCAACAACCCTGTGAAAAACTGCACTGTCCCTTTAGTAGTTTTTCCTACTGACCACGTGTTGAAATGATAATATTTTGGATATATTGAGTGACATAAAGCGCGCTGTCAAACTGTTGGCTTCCTCCCCTCCGCCTTGCTGTTGTGTGGCGGCGGGCACATGATGTCAGGTTTCCCACAAGGCTGCATTGTTTCCGTCGGGTGGCGCTGCCCCACTCTGAGGGCGGTCTTTCTAGGGTTAGAATCCTAGCTCGCCCTTTCCTATCTGTGCTACACAAAGCAGGACTCTGGGTCTCAGTTTCCTCGTCTCTGAAACGGGGCTAAGGAGGTAGACCTCACAGACGGGAGCAGACAGAGGAGCCCTGTGCGCATCGGCCCCTCTGTCTCTCAAGGGGAAGGCTGCGACCTCGGGGGTCTGGGGTCAGACCCACGTGGGAGCCAAGCTCTGGGGACTCAGCAGACAGCAGCAATGAGGTGCTGTAGGACCGCGGGACTGAAGAATAAGGTGACCCTGCCGTGAGGAAATGTGTGATCCGAAGGCCAGGATGCGTGGAGGGGCTTCCTCTCAGAGCCACCAGCCTGGGTGGGGTGCAGGAAGTAGGGACGGGGGGATGGCTACAACTGGCACTGCCTCCATGCCTGTAGCCCCTGGTGCTCCAGGCTCTCACAACCCGGGCAGGCTATGAGTGTGAGGGTGAGAGAGAGGGTGTGAATGCCAGTGTGAGAGAGTACGTGAGTGTGTGTGTTTGAGTATATGTGTGAGTGTGTGCAGGTGTGCGTGTGAGTGTGTGTGAGTGGGGGGGCGCAGGACTTGACCCCAGCTGCATGCTGGGTGCCCACATCTCCCTCTGCCATGGAGCCCAGTAGCATCATGGCAGGTGGGGCCAGGACACGTGCAGGCTGGTAGCCCTGTCTTTCTGGAGCACATTCTCACAGTGTCCTGGCCCCAGTGTGCAGCTGTCTGCCCTCCGCCTCCTGGTTAGCTGCTCCCTGAGCCTGCGGGGTTCAGGTGCCAAGCACCTCTCAGGCAGGAGGAGATGGCTCCTTGCAGCCCACAGGGAGATGCGCAGAGGGCTGTGCTGAGTGCCTTCCCGCTTGCCCAGCTCTGTGGCAGTAGAGGTTCAGAGCAGGGCTCTGCAGCTGGATGGGCTGGCCTTGTCCAGGGCCCCTGTGTGGCCTGGGTTCCCCTGGTCTTCACATCCAGGTGGGGGAGGCCTAAGTGGGGCTGGCCTGCGAGAGGCATTACTGAATCCCAACGCTAATAGGTAGCATCATCTCCTTGGCTCCCCTATCCTGCCTCCCCCCACCCCCAAGCTGTGTTTTCCATCTCCAGTGCTTTGTCTGGAAGTTGCGGGAGCCAAGGCACCCAGGGGCTGGGAGCAAGTGCAGTCTGGGGAGGGGGGCGGTTGACTGGCAGCCCCCAGCCCAGCCCTTGCAGATCCTGAAGCAGCTGCTGCTCATGGTGGGGGCGTGGCTGTGGGAAATGCCCCCAGCCTGCCTGGTGAGCCGGCCCAGGTGTCAGGTGGTGGCAGCAGCAGGAGGGCCTGGATGAAGCTCTCCTGAGCCTTACCTTGCGTTGGGAGGTGAGGGCCTGACTCGAGCCCCCAGCAATCAGCTCCCCGTGCCCTGTGCTCAGGGTCTCCTTGCTTGCAGAAGCTTTGGGGATGCATGGCCCCTCCTCTGCCTCCTCCTTTGTCTTCAGGGCAGGGCAGAGGGCACAGAGGAGGTCAGGGTCATCTCTTGCACACCTGTATGGAATGAGCTCCGCGTGGCAGCTTCAGGACAATGCCTCGGACAGATGTCAGAGATGCACCCGGGGCTGCTGGTGCCAGCCCCTGTCCCAGCACTGAAAGGACATAAATCAAGAGGGTGGGGAGGGCAACACGGAGCCCGAACTTCCCGGCTGCTGGGAGGGGGCCTGGGAATGAGACACTGAGGCCTGGGGATGTGTCCAGGTGGGTGTGTGTGTCAGAGTGCTCTGAGCACCACTGTCATTTTGTTCTTTGTAAGCCTTAGGTGTTTCTGAGAGAGAGAGAGAGAGAGAGAGAGAGAGAGAAAGAGAGAGAGAGATTTTACAGGACGCTATCTGGCAGTGGGAATGGTACGTGCAAAGGCCCTGAGACAGAGAACGACTTTTCCTAATGAGGAAGCAGGTGAAGGCTGCACCTTTGCCCTGGAGGCCTCCCTACTTGGGTATCTTCTCTCTGAAAGGTCTGCTCCCAGCTACTTCTGAGCCTCCGAAGGCCTTTCCAGGCGTGCTAGGTGTCAGCAAGAGCTCTGGTGGGGAAGCCTTCTGGGTGTGTCGGCCTCTTTGATTGGAAGCAGCAGACTCTCGATGGGTTCTGCCAAGGATCCGTGGTGACCCTTCTCTTCTTTGGTGGAAGAATTTGCCGGCTAAGCTGGCCATCTGGGTGAGCTGAGTCACTGTTGCCCCACTTTCTTACGTCACAGACATCCTGGAACAGGTCCTGGCCCGCAGTGCACACACTGCTGTCCGCGATGGTGACGCCCGTGAGCAGGTTGAGCATTTACTTCAGCTCTATGTCCGCGCATGGCTCTGCTGGCAGTCGCTGAAGCTTGGGCCGGGGTCCGGGCCCCCTGGGAACCTGGGATGCAGAGTGCCAGCCTCTGAGCTGGTTCAGGTCTTGCTTTCCTGATGAGGGAGGGGTAGGGCCTCTCCAGACCCAGGTCACGCAGTGGGGGAGGAGAGCCCCGATTGCAGCCCAGGGCACCCTCTGTTGGCTGTGAACATGGGGCTCCGCATCCCTAGCCAAGAGGAGTCCCTCTGACTTCTCCCTGGGGAAAGATTGCATCGTGTCTGCTGCAGGCCTCCAAGCCTGGCGGGCTGGCTGGGAACTGTGGCTGTGCAGCTCTGGCTGGGCCGCTGCACCTGCAGGTGCTTCCTGCTGAGTGTTTTGCTGGCGAGCACTTCCCTCTCCCTCCCCGCCCCTGCAGCTTGCTGGCTGCAGCCTCCTCCAGCATCTACTGGGTGCAGGGCTCTGTGCTAGGAGGTGGTGCAAGAGTGCTGGGGGTGGTCTGATAACATGCTGTGGGCCTACACCACTCACCATGCTAGATGCTCAACGGGCTTCCGCTCATCCACTCCTGTTCTGCAACCTTCCAAAAGAGATGATTGAAGCACAGAGAGCTTGAGTAACTTGATCACAGTCACACAGCTAGTTAGTGACACGGCTGGGATTTGAACCCAGGCCATCTGGCCATGGAGTGCGCAGTCTTGGGTCACCCCTGTGGTAGGCTGAATAATGGCCTCCCCAGAGATTCTGATCTCTGGTGGAAGGGATTTTTCAGACATGATCAAGTTAAGGATGTGGAGACAGAGTGGCCATCCTGGGTTATCTAGGTGGGCCCAGGGTCTTCACAAGCAGGACGGGGGAGCTGGCTAAGGAGTGGAGGTCAGCAGTGCCTCTTGAGAAAGATGGGACCAGCAATTGCTGATCACAAAGGTGGAGGGAGGGCCTGGAGCGGGGGAATGCAGGGGCTGGAGAGGGGTGAGCGTGGATTCCCCTCTGGAGCCTCCAGAAGCGACCAGCTCTGCCAACACCTTGATCCCAGCCTGTTGAATGTAGGTGTAGACCCCAACTTCCAGAGCCATAGAGCACACATTTGCATGGTTCTAAACCACTCGATGGGTGGCCACTTGCACAGCAGCCGTAGGACAAGGATACAACCATTCTTGCTCTCCTGGCCACTTCATTTTGAATTTCTAGTGGTGGAAACCTAACTGTCCAAATGGAGGCCTTCCTGGCCATGCCACAGCTTACGAAGCATTTGGGAGCCCGAGCAAGCCCAACTGCCTTACCCGTGCCTACTCAGTGGTGGGCATCACGCAGGCAAGGATGCAGAGGAAGGAGGGGCATGAGGGAGCGCGGGGTCCCTGCTAGGCCCCGCCTCTGGACGTGTCTCTGGGCATTGCCTTTGGTCCCTGGGAGTGGTCACCACCTGCCCGACACATCTTCGTACGCTGGCCTGGCACCATCAGGGCAGGGCCTTAGCTCCTTGCAAGGAGCACAATTCCCTGAGACGCGTTTGGCTACCCAACATGAGCTGTGCCCACGGCAGCCGCTATTTGGTGGTAGAAGGAGCCATCGCTGATCACGTGCCTCACACACACACCCTTCTGCCCCAGCCTCAGCTGCCTCACCTGTAGAATGGGCACCAGGCTGCAGGCCTGTTGAAGTCCTGTGCTGGTGCCAAGGTAACCTTGGCTGGGCGAGCTCTGTGCCGGTGGGGCTCCCTCTGCTTCTTCCAAAAGTCACCTTTTGGCATGAGTGGGCCAGCCTCAGGCCCCCCGGCTCCAGGAGTGGCCACTCTGTGGAGCTCGCCTTGGCCCCAGGCAGGTGTGAGGGGAAGTCTTGAGGCATGTGAGTACCCCTGAGTGACCATGGGCTGGTCCACATCGGTGTCTTCCCCTGACAAGGTCAGGCTTAGGGCAGAGAGTCACAGTGACAGCTCCCATTTGCTGAGGGTAACTAGTGTCCACTGCTAACCACTCACTGTCCCATGGAATCCCTCCAGCAAACTTCAGAGAGAGGGGGACATCCCCGTTTTGCACTGGAGGAATCCGATGCCCAGAGAGGTTAAGTGGCTTGCCTAGGTTCACACAGCTGTGAGCACAGAACTAGATGTGAACCTGACCTTCCTCACTGCATGGCAGGGGGTTTTGAAGGAGCCCTGGAAAAGAAAGCTCTGGCCTCAGCCTGCACTGAGTAGGGCCCAAGAAAGGGCTCTGTGGGTCAGGAAGTTGAATGGTGCTTGGAGAGAGCAGAGACGCTGCCTGGAGCGGATCCTTAGGGACCAAGTGCTTGCTGTGGAGCCGAAGGGAGCAGACACCGGGGCTCCTTGGCCTTCCCCAGGATGGGGCTTGGCTGCTTGGGGCTCTGTCCCAGGACCCTCAGTGCCGAGCTCACCTGAGCCCAGCTTCACCACCATGGGAAGAGATACAGAGAGAACTAACCTGGTGGCATGGGCGGAGGGAATGTGGGACAAGCCCCGGTGCGTGGCCTGAGTGACTGGGGGGATGGAGGTGCCATTTCCTGAGGTGCTGGGGCCAAGTGGGGATCGAGAGCTCTACCCGCTCATTCACTCACCAAGTGACTGCAATGGCCGAGAAGCCAGGAGCCCAGAGCTTCTTCCGAGTCTCCCATGTGGGTGCAGTGGGCCAAGCACTTGGGCCATTCTCCACTGCTTTCCCAGGCCACAGCAGGGAGCTAGATGAGAAGTGGAGCAGCCAGGACTGGAACAGGCGCCCATATGGGATGCTGGCACTGTAGGCGGCAGCTTTACCGCTACGCCACAGTTCTGTCCCCCACGGGACTTCATTTCTGCGGTGGGAACTCTCGTCCCTGTTCCAGCTGCTGGTTTTGCGTCTCCGTAGCCTCAGACTTTGGGAAGTGAGGGGCCTTCTTTGGGCCCAGCTCTCATGGGTCGCTGGAGCAGAGACCCAGGCATATGACTGTCCAGCTCCCAGCTCAGCCGCTTGGCAGCTGTGTGGCCCCAGGCTGCACACTTGACATCTCTTTGTTTCCTCACCTGCAGAACCAATCTGCCTGGCTGTGGGGTCTGGAGGCTCAGCTGCCGGCGCTGAGGCCCTCGGGCCAGGGCCTGGCTCTCCGACATCTCCGTGCGTCAGACTTCCCAGGGCCGTGTGGGCACCATGGTCATGTCCATATCATAGCATCCCCGGCGCTGGGTGGATTTAGGCTGGGAAGAATTTCCAAAGAAATCCCCAGCTTCCTTTAAGTGAGTGATGCAGAAATTCTGGGGAGAGCAGCAGGAATCATTACTCATAGGGAAATGCAAATATTTTTGTGAATATCCTATGAAAAAAAAAATGGGGCATTTTTCCTGAGCAAATAATCTTGTTTATTTCTCTAACAAAATAGCCACAGTTGTGCCGCGGGGCCGGCCTGCCACTGCCAAGGGCATTTCTCGGGGGTGCAGCTCACCTCCCTCCCCCTCACTTTCTCTTCTGTAGTGCAAAGTTGATTTTTGTGGCCACTTTCTCATCTGTGAAAGCCGCTGTGGGCAGAGGCATCGAGAGCGCAACAGTGCACGTGAAACGTTCTTTTCCTTGCAAAGCACATCGTGATGAAGATGGGCGGCTCTCACAGGGGGAGGGGGAGCCCTTTCCTGGGGAAGGAACTTCGCAGGGAGAGGAAGGAGCAGGAGAGGGAGGTTGTGACATTGGGGTGGGAGCAAGAGGGTTAGTGTGGGGTCGCTGCCCACCCTGGGCCCAGCACGGTGCAGGGGCACTAGGCGCACTCTCTGTCCAACCCCTACGCAGGACATTTGGTTGCTACACCAGTTAGGAAAGTGTGGCTCAGAAAGGCAAGGGAAGTGGCCTGGGGTCGCTTGGCTCGTGGGCCAGAGTCAGAAGTCCACTCTGCCTGTCTGGTGAGAGCCCTGCCCTTTCCACTTTGCCCTCAGAGAAGGGGCTCCTGGTTCAGCAGCCAGGTAACGGATGCAGCTAAGTGGGGAGAGACAGCCAGGGCAGGGCGAGGGGGCTGGGCATGCCCCGCCCGGGCTGGGAAGGTGGTTGCACTCATTTTCAGAGTGGGCAGTGCAGCTCAGGGAAGAGCAGGCCATGGGCTGTGGCTTCTTGGTTGCCAAATTCATTTGGGAGCCCCGTCTTCCCTCCTGGTCCCCGTCCATCCATCGTCTGTCCTTTCTCCCATCTGTCCATCCATCCATCCATCCATCCAGGATGAGTGCAGCAGTCACTCCATCCGAGCACTGTTCTAGGTGCTTGGCACCTAGCAGGGAGCAGGAGGAAGATACCTCCCGCCTGAAGTCTGCCTTCTAATGAAAGGGAGGCAGAGACGGCAGGGGCAGTGGGGAGGCTGACTCAGAAAGCCGCGCTGCAGGCTGGTGTGAGCAGTGGAAATGGAGAGGGGTCAGGAAGGGGGCGGTGTCAGATCATTGTTGAAAAGGTGTCAGGTGATGGGGGCCGGCGTGGTGGGGGTGGAGCTAGTAAAGCTGCCGTCTGTGATGTCGGCATCCCACATGGTTGTAGGTTTGAGGCCCAGCTACACCGTTTCCGTCTCAGCTCCTTGCTAATGTGCCTGGGAAGGCAGCAGAGGATATCCCCAGTTCTTGTGTCCCTATACTCACATAGGAGACCCGGAAGAAGCTATGTATTTCTGGCCTCAGCCTGGCCCAGCCCCGGCCATTGCAGCCATTTGGGGAGCGAACCAGCAGATGGAAGATCTCTTTCTGAGTTTCGCTCTCCCTCTCTCTGTATAACTCTGCCTTTCAGATAAATAAATCTTAAAAAGAAAAAAAAAAGGGTGACCAGAAGGCAGGCTTTGGAGTGAGTGTGGGAAAGCTGTGGGACTGGGCAGAGGTGGTCTCAGCCCCACCTAGAGAATGCACGGAACGCCCTGAACGGTTCACGTTCAAGCAGCTCTTTGGGGGCAGAGTTTGGCACGGTGGTTAGGGCACCAGCATCCCGTACGGAGCAGCTGGGTTTCAGTCTCAGCTCTGCTTCCAGGTCCTGCTGATGTGCACCCCGGGAGGCAGCACGGGTGACTTGAGTCCTTGAGTCTCTGCCACCCACACAGGAGACCTGGAGTGAGTCCTGGCTTCTGGGTTCAGCCTGGCCCAGCCCGGCTGTGGAGAGCATTTGGAGAGTAAAGCATAAGACAGAAGATCCTTCTCTGTTTCTGTATTTCTCTCTGCCTTTCTAATTAAAAAAAAAAAAATGTAAAAAGCAGTTCGTCTTATGTTTTTGAATTTCACTCCAGTAAACTGTTTCAGAAGAGAAGGTAGGCGGAGTCTGCTCCCCAGAGAAAGTGATGGCGGTGCAGAAGCCTAAGGCAGGCCGAGGTGTGAGCCCGGCAGGTGCTTCCTCCCAGGGGTGAGGAGGCTGGCTCTAGGCAGAGGGAAGGGCAGAGCTGAGGCAGACTAGGCCCCGGGCCACATCCAGCCACCGCCTGCTTTTGTAGATAAGGTTTTATTAGAATCCAGCCGGGACCACTTGTGTACGGACTGTCCATGTGACCCAGAAACCTACCTGGCCCTTTGCAGAGCGAAATCCTCAGGGAGGAACATGGCTGGGGTGTCTGAGGACCTGCTGGGAAAGGGGGTGGGGGGCTGCAGCACAGCAAGGGAAGGCGAGAGGAGGAGGTGAGAGTGGAGAGGCAGGAAGCTCCTGCCTGCTTCCCCTGACACCTTGGGAGCCTCGACACAGACGCTTTGATGTGCTAATGGAGAAGCTGTGTGTGTCTGTGTGTGTTTGGCTGTACAGCCTTGGCTGTGAGACCTGCTGTTTGCCCCTCACCAGCTCTGTGTCCTCAGTTCTTTCATCAGATATAACCTGATGGTGGGGATGGTGGTGACCATGATGGTGATGATGATGATCGTGGTTATGGTGATGGTGGTAGTGATAGTGATAGTGGTGACGATTGTGGTAGCTGTGATGGGGTGGTGGTGGTGTTGATGGTGGTGATGGTGATCATGGTGATGGTGGTAGTGGTGGTATTGATGGTAGTACTGATGGTGATCATGGTGATGGGGTAGTGGTGGTGGTGTTGATGGTGGTGGCGGCAGTGATGTCTGTGGTAGTTGTGGTGATGGTGATGTGGTGATGGAGGTTGTGGTGATGGTGGTGGTGTTGATGCTGGTGATGATAGTGATCATGGTGGTGGTGGTGGTGATGGTGGCAGTGGCGGTGATGTCTGTGGTAGTTGTGGTGATGGTGATGTGGTGATGGTGGTTGTGGTGGTGATGGCAGTGGTGGTGGTCATGGGTACGTTTCGTGGCACCCATGCAACAGTGCACAGCAGTACAAAATGCGGAGCAGCATCTTTGCAGGAAACAACACTGAGTGACCACCCAAACCACACAGCCCGTCAGTGACAGGTTCAGATCACAATGCAATGATGCCTGCTTACACGGCAGTGACAGGGTCACAGAGCATGGCTGAGTGTCGCTGTGAACACCGGTGCAGCTGTCACTCCAGGGGGCAGCCTTTGGTGGAGATGGCCCAGTGTCAGCGCTGCCCTCAGCGGGAGGCTTTCCTGGGAGGGACTGTTCCCAGCTTCCCCGCCTGCCCAGGCCACACCAGGCCCAGTGTGCTGGGGAGGGGCCCTGTCTCCTCGTCCCCATGGCGACCAGTTACTGGGCCTGTGTGGGTTTGGGTTTTCCTAATTTGAGGTTGTGGCTCTTCTGGTCGTGGCTGAGGTTTTCTGCTCTGGCAGCACTAGCTGTGGTGTGGCTGCCGTGGTGCCTGGAGGTGCCGGGACCTGCCCTTGACCGCAGGCCCCACAGGCCCTGGGCTGCACCCCTTGCCTCTCTCAACTCCCATTGCAAAGTTTTGGGTTCTTGCAGCTGAGAACTGTGGCACCACGGCACTTTCTGGGGCCAGGACCGTGTGGCTTCGCTTCCCCAGGTCTCGTCTTGTAGAGGGTGAGCTGCCGAGAGGCCCCAGCCACGACTTCTGTCCTACCTTCCCGCTGGGGCTTTTGCTGACCCTCTTGGTGGGGGCCTCTTAGACAATGGAAGCCCCAGCTAAGCAGCCAGGCAGCTGCCTCCTGGTGCAGGGAGGGGCCCCGAGCCGCTCCCTGCACCACCGGGCCTCTTCTGTTCTGCCTGTCTCTTGCCCACCTCGCGGTGCTGAGTACTGGTGGGTTGCTCCTGGCCTGGCTGTGCCCACATCATGGTGCCAGCCTCTTGAATGGAGCTGGCATGACTTAATCCCGTGTGATCTGGCGCCCGTTCCTGGGGTCTTTGAAGCGGTCCTTGTGAAAACAGGGTCTTTGGCCACCCCATGGTGAAGCTGGGGGTGTTCTCAGGCTGTGCAAAGCACCCCAGGACAGGGAGAGGCTCTGTTGCCCCCAGATCTCCTCCTGCCTCTTCTGCCCACTCCCTAGGGTCCTGTACCCAGCCAGAAAGGCTGCCAGCACACCTGTGACGTCAGGGCCTCAGCCCACAGACTTCCTGCCTCAAGGAGCCATGGACTGGGGACCCCCGGGGTGAGCTGCACAGTCTCCCTTCAGGAGGGCCTCAGGGACCCCATACTATGTTTTCTTTCAGACGTTTTGGTCTGTGACTAGTTTGGGGTCTCCCCCTGGCAGCTCCAGACCTTCCTGGCTGGAGCACGCTGTGGAATGCTGGACAACAGGGCAGGACCGAGGCTGGGCTGGCCTGGGTTCAGGGAGGGTGCCCTGGGGCAGGGCTCTGCCAAGCACTCCTTGTCTGGGGAGGTGAGAGCTGCCCCACCCACCCCCTTGCCCCCCTCATTTCTGCCACATCTAAGGGGATTGCCCAGTCCTGCTGCAGTCTTCCTGGATCCAGATAAGGAAAGGGGTGTGGAGGGGGGGCTTTCTCCCAGCTCCCCCAGTGCCCACCTGCCTCTCTCAGTGGCTGCCAAGTGTATGGGGTTGGAGAAAGTCCGCTGCAGCCGAGCCTGCCCAGGTCCCTTCTGAAGGGGCTTGAGTTTCGTGACAGCCCCCCGTGCTGGCCCTGTGGCTGGGATCTCACCTGTCTCCAGCCTGGACGGATTCCATGCGAGGCCACACCCACCTCATTGGCTTCCGTACAGCCCCTGTGCAGGTGGCAAGGGTGGCGGGGGGGCCCAGGTACACTGGAAAGAAATGCTGGTGGTGGGAGAAGTAGGTGAAAGGTGCCCCAAACTCGTAAGAAAAGCCAGCCGCCTTTGCGTCACTTGGGCCAGAGCCAACTCTGAGAACCCCACGGCCTGACCATGGTGGTATTTTCTGGACACCCAACTCTGCTGGCAGCAGGGCAGACGCTGACGTCACAGGCACAGCGATGTCACGAGCACAGTGATGCAGACGCTGACGTCACAGGCACAGCAATGTCACGAGCGCAGTGACGCAGACGCTGACGTCACAGGCACAGCGATGTCACGAGCACAGTGACACTCGCTCCCTCCTGCCCTCGCTGCCCTCGGTGGCAGCATAGAGACCCTTGGCATGGGCAGTCTCCCTCTTCCTGCCCTGAGGGCGTGTCCTGAAGCCCCGCCTCACACCTGACTCCTCTCATTAGCATAATGCCGACCTCTCTAGGCCAGGGCCCTGCTGCAAAGTCCTGGGGCCTCCTGAGCCTGTGCCCCTCTCTGCCCCACATCCTTCCTGTTACAGAAGCCAGGCAGAAGTCTCTGCGGCTCGGCCTGCCTGGGGGCTTCTGCCATGCGCCCGAAGGCAGGAGGTGGCCTGCAGCTCCCCCAGCCTTGCCATCCATCCCACACTGTCCCCTGCATGGACCACAGCTGACTGGGTTGTCTCAGACTCCACGCCCTGACATGTGGCCTGGCAAGGACAGGTGAACTGACCAGCCAGGTTTGCCCCTTGGGGCTTGAGAGTCAGGAGCCTGGGAGCTGGGTGGGCAGCTGGGCTAGCATGGCCTCCATAGGCCATACAGCCCTGCAGCTCACTCTCGGCATTGGCATAGATGTCAGAAAGACTGCCCTCCCTTCAGACACCAGCCACAAGTTGGGGTCCTGGGCCACCTACATGGTGCCCCGGCTGCAGAGTCAGGACTGCCCCGAGTCCCTCAGGTTCCATCATTCATGAGGAGCTCACAGAACTCGAACACACTGCATTCAGTGCATCCAGTTCTGTTATCACAAAAGGATACAAATCCATGCCAGCCAAAAGGAGAGACTCGGAGCAAGGACCCGGTGAGTCCTGGAGGTGAAGTGGCCCTCTCTTCTGGATTGTCACTTCCCAACCACCAGGAAGCTCACCCAAGCCTGCATGTCCCCAGTTCTTATTGAAGACTCATTAGGTGGGCATGAGTGACCCGACCCCTGGACGGTGTGGTTGAACTTGGTCTCCAGCCCCACGTTGCTCCCTGGAAGCTGGGATGTGATTGCACAGCTGAGCCCCAGCCTGCAATCACAGGGCTCACGTTTCTGGCATGGATAGCCCGCAGCCTGAGTCATCTTGTTCATGGTCTCAGAGATCCATTGGTTAGACCCGACACTGCAGCCCTGTGGAGTCCAAGGAGCAGAGGCTACGTGCCCGGGACCAGGCACAGGGGCCCATCCTATTCCTGCTGGGGTAGGGCCCAAGAATCTGCATTTCTGGCAAGTTCCTTGGAGGCTGTGCCGCCATTCCGAGGGCCACACTGCTTTCCAACAATGTGCCGCGCCTTCCTCAGCTTCCCCAGGCGCTGTTCCTCACCGAAGTCCTGCTTGTCACAGGGAGGACTGGAACACAGGAGTCCGCGTCAGAACGCTGCCCGTGGTCGCGACAGACGCAGACTGCTTCGTTGACGAGAGGTGCTCGCCTCTCTGGGACTCTGCCTCCTCCTCTGTGAGACAGCTCCACGACAGGACCTGCCTCCTGGAGCTGACCAGATGGACAATGTGCTGGCAGCGCCCCTTGTTCCCGACCCGGAGCAGCCCAGAGCCCATTGTCTGAGCTCCACCCGGGCTCAAAGGACTCCCATGAATCCCACCTCAGACCACCTGCATCACTGCCCTCTGTCGGCTTTGTCAGTGTGCTTTGGAGGAGGGATTCTGCTGGCCCATCAGTCACGGGGCCCTGGGGGGGCAGCCGGCGGAGGCCTGCTCTCCTGGAGCCCGGGTCTTCCCCACCGCCCTCGCTGTTGCCTTGCGTTCTGTCACCAGAGGTGGCGATTCTGGCTCAGTCTTCACTGCTTCCCCAGAGCCCGGAGCTGGCGCAGCTCAGCGCCCGTCCTCGGCTTCCACCCCGGACACCCTGCTCCGGGTTCTCAGCGCCAGCTCATTTCAGAGCCATGTCCACTCTTGGGAACGGCCAGGGTGGCACACTCTTCCCCACAGTGACAGTCTCTTCTCCGTGGTCGGCTCTGGGGGCCACAAAGGAAACGCGAATGGGTGTCCTGGGGCTGCTCCCCATTCCAGGCGTGGCCCGTGGCCCTTTATCATCGTGCGCTTGCCTCTGCCAGGCCCTGACCCCCTGCTCCGGGACCCCACTCCTCTCTGTCCCCAGCCTGGCAGGAGAGCACCATTGCTGGTAGCAAGGCTTCCCCAGTGCCCGGCGGGGCTGGAGGGCGGCAGTGGAAGGGTGGGAGTAGCTGGGCCACTTCCTTCCTAGCGGCTGCTGCAGGGGGCTGGCGGGCGCCTGGGGCCATGAGTCAGGGCGCACCCGCCTTCCTGTGGCCCACCTCCTGGCTGTTGCCTTGGGTTCACTCAAGGTGGAATCCTGCCGCCTCAGTCCTCTGTGCCTTCCCCAGAGCTGGTGGAGCTCAGCGCCCCCACCACTCAGCCCCACTATGGCCTGTTGCCACCCAGGGCAGGAGCCCTCTTGTCAGCTCTGGGCCCTCCTCCAGGCAGCCTTCCCTGCCTGCCTGGCTACATTCCTCTCTGTCTTGCTCATCGTTTCTCTTTAACACGTGGAGCGAGCATGCGTGAGCATCCACAGTGGCCGGGGCCATGTCCTCTTCCCTGGCTCGCCAGTGGTAATATGCCATGGCTGTAAGCCCAGGGGGGTAAGAGGAGGGACTGCCCCTCTTTGGGAGTCTGCATCGTTTGTTGCCTCGTTAATTCCTCTCCCCGAGCCTCAGTGCTTTATCTGTGAAGGGGGCCGGTGCCGTGTAATGAGACCCACTGGCCAGCGCCTCCTTCACAGCTGAGCCTGGAGGGCTGGCAGGGTAGAGAGGGAGGTTGATGCAGGGTCCTGCGAGCATCCGTTTACCCAGTCAGCCAATGCAGAGCAAAGAAAGCTTGTAGGGAGGCATTCGTGTGTCAGCTGCACCCCACACACCTCTGGCCATGACTGCAGGGCCAGGGCCAGGGCTGGGGCCAGGCAGAGGGCAGCTGCTCAAGAGCATCAAGGGGTGGGGCACTCAGCACAGGGCTTCTGCAGGTAGGGGGGTCAGGAAGGCCATTGCTGGCAGGGAGGACTGCATCTCCAGGGTGGTGGGGAGATGGGGATGCAGAGGGGCCCCCCAGGGGCTGGAGCTAAAGCACAGCACTGGCATCCACTCAGCAGCTCCTGCCTGGGCACTGTGGGGGCCCAAGGAGGGAGAAAGCAGCTTCCGGGGGTGCTGTCAGCACGGGGGCACGGATGAGAGGCAGGGACTCCAGTGAATCTGGCTATTTCAGGTGGGGCTGGTTCCCAGAGGGTGGAAAGCAGCGACTCCACTGCAGAGTTGTGCGAACACCCACAGCAGCCGGGTTCACAATGGCCAGCAGGCAGAAGCCGCTCAGGCAGCCACCAGCAGGGGAATGCCTGAGCCAGAGATTGTCCAGCAAGAGAACACTGCTCATCCCTGCTGAGGGAGGAGGCGCTCGCCCCTGCTCCAGCAGGGCGGGCCTTGGGGCCTGGTGCTGAGAGCAGGAAGCCAGACACGGAGACACCTGGCGTGTGAGGTGCTGAGAGCAGTCTCCTCCTCAGAGACAGAGGCTGCGTGTGGGTGCCCTGGGCCGGGAGAGGGTGTTCTGTTGGGGCTGACAAAGACATTCCTGCAGTGGTTGGTGGCGATGGCTGGACAACAGGGTGGACAGACTTAGCGCTGCTGAGCCATGCTTCTGGAAGGGGCTAGACGACCAGTTGTACGTTGTCTCTGTTTAAGCCCTGCCTTGCCCAGCGAGGTCATGGGACTCAGCAGCGTGGGACTGGGACGAGGCAGCTCTCCTGGCACACCAGGCCTCACAGCCTCAGAGCCTGCACGCTGGTAGAGGAGCCTGGCTTGGGCAACCTGAGGGTTAGGCTGATATGGGAGAGGGCGGCCCTTCCATTGTGGGTGCACCGGGCAGGCCTCCTGATGAGGGCCCCAGCTGGTGAGGGCTTGTCCTCCTGAGGCCACAAGTCCTGTCCACGGGGCAGCTGCTGTCCGGCTGCAGCAGGTCTTTGCCTGGCTATGAGAGAGCTGTTCAAGATCTGGGCTTGGCTGACTCCCCTAATGTTTAGATGTCAGCACCTGCCTGGTTGTGTGAACAAGCAAGTGGCATGACCCCTGCAGGCGTCAGTCCGGGCGCCCACAGCCTGGGTCCCAGCTAGCTCTGCATTCTGGCCCCTGTTAGCAGGTGCTGCGTCACTTTGACCCCGGCTCTGTTGTTGATCCTCTGAGCATTTCTCTTACTTTCAGAGCACTCAGAGGAGGGGTCTGCAGATGGAGAAGCAGGGGCGAGAACCTAGGGTCAGGATTCTCTTCAAGTTGAGGTCGTGGCTCTGCCATTTAGGAGCTACAAGCTCTGGATGACTTGCTTCTTCCTGTCCGTGCCTCAGTTTCCTCATCTGTCAAGTGGCAATAGAATAGTTCCCAGCTTGTAGGAGTGGGTAAAGACTGCAGGAGGGTGTTGGTCCAGGGCAGGGGGAGCTCCTTGGGGTGTGTGTGTGTGTTGGCCCCTGCAGGAGGAGAGTGAGTGCTGAATTGGACAGGCCACCCTCTGGAGAGTTACACAACCTCGGGCGTTTGTTCCTGCGTCTCTGACTTAGGTCCTGGAGCTCGTCTTCAGCGTCATCCTGAGGATGCAGCAAGACCATGTTCTGATGCTGCCTGGCCACGGGGTGCCCAGTACTTGCTCCTTCTGTCACTTGGATTTCAGGCCATTGCCATCTGCCGAGACTTGAGAGAGGCGAGCCGGGGCTGGCCAGGGTGAAGCCAGGATGAGCTTAGAGTGCTTCCTGGACACCTAAGGGGCCCTGTGCCCCCAGAACCAGCTTACTCTCTGATCAAGGCCTCCATTGGAGCCCCCACGGCAGTTTTGAGACTGTTAGGGATCCCTGGCTCTGTGCCTGCTTCTGAACACCTTGATACACCTCCCATGAGCCCCCTGAGGAAGGCCTTCGTGGCCCTGTTTCACCAAGGGAGGAATCTGCAGATGGGGCTGGACAAGAGGTGAGCTAGCCAGGCTCACCTGTGGGAGGCCAAGAGCCAGGCTCCACCAGGCATCCCCGGATTTGCTGTTGGGGCCAAGGACCTTATCTCGCCCAGACCTCACCCAGGAGGGAGAGAGTGGAGGGCCAGGGAGCCATGGCCCCGCCCATGGAGGGGGCAAAGGGCCCTTGGAATCCTGATACTGGGGGGCCCAGAGGACCTCATGGCTTGTGGTGGGGACACACTGCTGGGTACACCAAGGACCCACTGCTGTGGAGGGAGGGGCACAGGTGCACCAGGGACCCACTGCTGTGGAGGGAGGGGCGCAGGTGCACCAGGGACCCACTGCTGTGGAGGGAGGGGCGCAGGTGCACCAGGAACCCACTGCTGTGGAGGGAGGGGCGCAGGTGCACCAGGGACCCACTGCTGTGGAGGGAGGGGCGCAGGTGCACCAGGGACCCACTGCTGTGGAGGGAGGGGCGCAGGTGCACCAGGGACCCACTGCTGTGGAGGGAGGGGCGCAGGTGCACCAGTGATTCACTGCTGTGGAGGGAGGGGCGCAGGTGCACCAGGGACCCACTGCTGTGGAGGGAGGGGCGCAGGTGCACCAGTGATTCACTGCTGTGGAGGGAGGGGCGCAGGTGCACCAGGGACCCACTGCTGGGGGTGGGGATGGGGGTGGGGGTGGGGGCGGCCACAGGAAACTCTCAGGCTTGAGGCCTGCCTGGAGGAGATGTGTGAGGGTCTCAGGCTTGGGAATATGGCTGACTGGACCTGTAGCCCCTGCCAACTGTGAGCCCTGGAAGCAGGGGGGTGGGGGTGGGATGCAGGCTTGGCAGCTGGGGCAGCACCCACATGAGCCCACCGTTTTCTTCCCCATCTCTGCAGGGGGTGGAGGGAAGCGCAAAGGGAAGAGCAAGAAGTGGAAGGAGATCCTGAAGTTCCCTCACATCAGCCAGTGCGAAGATCTGCGGAAGACCGTGGGTAAGCAGGGCTGCCTCGAGGGGCCCGCCAGCTGTCAGCCAGTGCGTCAGAGGGAGTCCCCTAAGCAGGGTGGGGTTTCGGGGTGGAGCTCGGCCGACGATGTTGCTAAGGGAAGCGGAGAGACCCTGGCACCCCTGAGTACTTGGTGCTGCTGAACAGTTATCCCCCAGCTGCCCTTTAAGGCAGGTGCTGCTATTTTTCATCACCGGTCAGATGGAGAAACCGAGGAACAGAGTGGTTGTGTAACTGGCTCCAAGTCTCCCAGCTCCTGGGAGGGCAGTGAGGTGGGCCAGGCCCAGCCCTGAGCCCCCAGCTGTAGCTCTCTGCCGTCCCTTTCTGGAACCTGTGTGTCCTGCTCCCAGACAGCAGCTGCAGGCTTCAGGAGCTGGGCTGGGAGGTGAGCGTCTGGGTCCCCTTTCCTCTCCCTGCCCCCCACTCAGGGCCCAGCACAGTCCTCTCCATCCGGCTCCTGCATGGCCACGGCTGAGAGTGGCATGGGGCTCATTTTCCAGGGGGACTGGTACAACCCAGCACACCAGGCGGGTCCGTCTGTGGGGAGGAGGCTGGGATGGCTGGGTAGGGGCTCCTGGAGGGAGGTGTGATGGTGGGGGGTCCCCCCTCATCTGTTCCTGTCTGTCAGAGTCGCAAACAAGCTAGACCCATTTCATAATGTCCAGGTCCACTGAGCACCGAACACAGGATGGCTGTTCCCCAGAATACTGCAGGCCAGCTGTTTTGGGAGATTTGTGCCCAGGCCTTGGGGTCTCTGCCTTAAACCTACCTTGGAATGTGCTTTTCTGAATGGCGCCTCCCAGAGTTCCCTAGGCAAAGTGGACTTCCACCCTTCCCCAGGCTTGCTGCATCCTGGCCCTGGGCTGTTTGCTCCACCCCCCACCCCCGAGACCCTCGTTGCCCTGCGATGAGAACAGCTGACAACCGTTAGCTCCATGGCCCTGCACTGCCCAGTGTGGCAGGGAGCTCAGTTATCTGGTGTTTATGACCCGAAAGGCAACCCCTGCACCCCACGGAGGCTGCTGTGAGCAGGGGGAGCTGGGGAGGGAGCTGCAGGAGGGGAACGTGTCTTGGATATCTACCTCCCGTCCTTGCAACCCCAGTCAGGTCGGAATCCTGACGGTGCTCTTGAGGTGGAGAATGGAGCTGGCTCATGGGCTTGGGCCTCTGAGCCCAGTAGGTATGGGTTCAAATCCCACCCTTCCTAGTGGCCACATAAGTTACTTTCTCTTGCAGAGCCTCAGTTTCCCTAGCTGTCACACATGGCTGTGAGCCCACTCTGGGGTGTGAAGTGGATCGTATGAGGCTGTGTGTACAAAGAGTGGAGCGGGGGACCACTCAGCAGCCCTGGGCCTCGCTCTCCAGCACTCTGGCTTGCTTTCTCGAAGTCCCACCAGCCAGCCCCCTTTGTGGCCCCTCCTGGCCTGAGCCTTGGACGCCACACCCACCCTTGAGATCCAGCCTTTCTGCTGGAGACCCATGGGGCGGAGGGAGAGAAGAGCTGCTTCTCTCCTCTCCACTTCCGGTCTGGCATCTGGGAGTGCAGGGTTCTGCCAGGAGCCCCCTGGGTCCATGGGCCCCTGGGTGTGGGCACTGTCGCCATCTGTCCCTCAAGTGGAACTTGAACCCAGCACTCTGATATAGGGTGAGGGCCTCCTGACCACTACACCATGCCCTGGGAGGCTGTGAAGAGCCTGGGGGCTGGCACATGGGCACGAGGCTGTGCTGTCCTGGAGGGCATTGAAGAGGCTGTGTGTGGTAGGTAGAGGCAGAGGGGCAGAGGGGCGGCAGCACAGCCTGTGACAGGGCCCGGGGCCTCCCTGCTGGTTTATAGCCTGGCGAGTACCTGGCCTCCATGGGGGTCCCACGGGAAATGTCACTTCTCTCGCAGACCCTTACACGAAGTAGACCTGGCAAACACTGTGTTTATGGTTCTCGTGGGCACGTGAGTACTGGCTGAGGCTCCATGGGTGGGTGTCCTGGAGTGGGCTTCCTGCCAAGGAGACAGGGCCCCAAGGGCAGTGGGGTGGTGCGGTGGGAGATCTCTGGATCAGAGGGAAGGGCAGAGCCCACAGGACCCAGGGACACTGCCCCTGGGGACCATCCAGAAGAGGTCATTAAAGCCACAGCCCTCTCCTGTCCCCAGCTCTGGCCTGGCCGGCCACAGGCCTTCTCCCAGTGAGAAGGCTTCCTGTGAGCCTTCTCCCCCAGTACCCCATCCCACCTACGGTAACCCCCAGAGTCCTTCCCGAAGCTCCAAGCACTGCGGCCAGTGGAGCACGCTCATGGTTGGGCAGTAACTCGTCACTGTGAGTCTGTATGAGAAGCAAGTCGTGACTTGTCCAGGGGGTCTCTGCAGTCTCCCCGGGGCCGCCTGGGGTCCCTCCCTCCTCCTCCAGCCAGCAGCCGCAGTGCCCACCCCTTTGTGCTGTGAAGGCCTCTGCGCCTGCTCCTCCCCCACACTTCCTTCCAGGAGCGTTTTCCATCTCGGTCCTCAGGGAAGCCTCTGCAGAGGGCCCCGTGCCCTCCCTCCGACTGCGCCGTTCCTGCCCATGGCACTGCTTGTGTGTGCTCTTTGCCCACAGCTGTTCAGCTGAGTAGTTTCTGCCTCCCACTCTGGACTGGATGTTCTGTGTTAATCGCGACTGTGTCTTGCCTGGCTTGCTATTAGAACAGTGCCTGGCACAAAATAGGGGCTCATTAAATACTGTGTGAATGAAGGAATGAATGAGGTGAAACATCTGAGATTAGGGCTCTTGTTAAAAAGCGTATGACGTGTGTTTGCCGTACCCAGATGTCACCTCCGCCAACAGCTTAAACTGAAAGCAATGACAGTGGAGCCTCAGAAGGCACCTTGGGCAGCATCTCACCCTTTCTACACGGATGACACCCATGGGGACCCTGGCAGGAGTTACAAGGCTCAGGCACATCTCATGGACACTCCAAGGGAGGTGCATGGTGGCTGTCTGCCCAGGCCAGCTTCCCCTCCGGTTGTCGACCTAATAATGATCAAAGCAGTCTCAGACTTCGAACTGGAGAGCATGCTGTCCAACCACCCAAGACCGAGGGGGGCAGACAGGCTCCCCGAGGAGACGGAGTGCCTGGGACAGGGCAGCCCCCTGTCCTCACTCCTCAGCACCCTACTGATGCCTGCACATGGGAGGCATCCCTGCGGGGGGTGGGGGGCGACGACTGTCCGGCCCCCTTTACCGTATCGCGTAAGGCTGTGTTGCAAGGTCGCTTCCTTCTTCAATGAATGCTCACACCTGCCGTGTCCTGGGAAGCAGAGCTGCTCCCTGCTTCTCTGGCGCTAGTTCACGGCTGAGCCCAGAGGCTGCAAGTCCAGAAGTGGTAATGACAAATTGACACGCTTGCACCATGGTGAGGGACAGGCTCCTGAGCAGGAAGACGGGGCTGAGGGTCTCCGTCCATCAGAGCTTCCCCGAGCAGGGGGCATCCCTTCATGGGTCACGTCCTCTCCATCTGGGAGTCTCCATGGCTGGGGTGAGTGCATGGATGGACAGACAGATGGATGTCCCCACCTCCTCAGCCGGGAGCCCAGGATGGCAATGGGGAAGAGTGCTTCCAGTGTGAGACCCGGACATGAGCTAACCAGTTTCAGACAGAACTGGCAGAGGGAAGACCGTGAGAGGAGGAAGGGTTTTTTGATGCCTGCTCCATGGAGCATCAGTGACCTTACCCGTAATAGGCTGATTGTTCATGTCTGATCCAAAGAAGTCCTCAGAATGTCCAGAACTTGGACAGCCTGGGACGTCATCGTGCGGATGAAGGATTGCTGAGGTCTGCACGTATTTCGCAGTGACGCAGAAAGTTTGGCTGGGCCAAAGTGTGGCATTTTTACTGATTTAGCTCAGGCTCATTGCATACTTTATCCTTTCACTTAAAAGCAGAAAGTAGGAGGGGGCTTGAGTGAAAGACTTGATTATTCTACCACTTGGCAGTATTTCTGTAGGAACTGTCCAAAGCTATATAATAAATCAAGGCCCCCTGCCCACCCCCTGGCAGCCTGACGTTTACCGGGGCATGATCGCAGAAAGCGGCTGCTGCGTCTGGCCCGTCACCACCGTGCCCCGAGCCCTGGTGGGCAGGCCAGAGGGACTGACCTGCCTTGGTATGGGAGGGGCTCTTGCTAGGCTGTGGGGGCATTCCTAGCTGCAAGTGTAGAATCTTAACGTGAGAAAACAAACGCAAACCGTGAGAATGTCAAGACTTCCTCGCACTTGCCTGGTACTTGATTATCCACTCAACATTGCCCGCGTTCTTTAAGCAGGAGATGGGGCAGCAGCTGTTGGTTGAGCCCCTACAATCGATCACTACATGTTGTCGTATCATTGGCCACAGGCTTGTGGAAGGCTCTTGGTCACTGTTGCCAAGGTCAGATGGTGACTTTGGGTGTGTTGCTTAGTTTCTCTGGGCTGCAGTTCCTTTGTCTTTAAAATGGAGACATTAACATTTGTTTGGGAGGTCCAGCAGAGTGTCTTGCACTGGTGTCGTGATCATCTCATAGTCATGGTGGTGGAGATTTTAAAATTTTGTTTATTTGTTTGAGAAGCAGAGGAGAGAAAGAGAAAGAGAGAGAGAGAGAGAGAGTGCGAGCGTGCAAGTGTTCCTATCTGTTTGCTGACTCTGACTCTCCATTTGGAGCCCACAACAACCAGGACTGAGCTAGGGCTGAAGCCAGGAGCCAGGAACTCAGTCCAGGTCTCCCACATCGCTGGTAGGAACCCACACATTTGAGCCATCGCTGCTGCCTCCCAAGGTCTGTATTAGAAAGCTGGAGTTGGGAGCCAGAGCAGAACTTGAACCCAGCACTCTGATATGGGATGTGGGCCTCCCGACCGCTGCACCAAACACCCACCCTGGTGGAGTTGGAGACCCCTGAGGAGGCTGCACAGTTGCCCAGAGAAGCTGACTGGGCTACAAGTGAGGCGGGGAGCCAGCTGTCTCTGTGCCCACGCACAGCGGGCCTCAGGCCTCAGGGACTCTAGCCATCATCTGACTCCTCCTCTGCCTAGAAGCCCACTCTGATTCCTGCAGCCCCCAGCCTCACAGCTTCTACACTGCAGCATCACACTCTGCCCGGACCCCTGTTCTGCCCCGTGGGTCTCTTTGGAAGGACATATGTCCCAGGATGTTCTGGAAGGTTGCAGCCCAGAGACCTGCCGCTGTCTCCCCCGGGGAAAGGCCCGGCGTGCAGAGGGACATTCGCTGTCCCTGTAAGGCAGTTTTGAGGAGAGTGAACTGCATGTTCTTTGTGTAATTAAGGTAAAGACATCAACCCGGCTGCACGGCCTGATTGCACAGCGGGGCAGGGCGGACGGTGACGCTGCTTCTCTCCTTCCTTATTGACTCTGTGCCCCCGGAGGAGTCTGTGGGTTCCAGAAGGACAGCGTCCTCGTGACCCAGTCCCCTCAGACCCCTGCACTCTCGATTCCATTGTCAGGGAGACCACGTCTCTCTGCAGACGTCACTGCCGTCCTTGGGGTGATAAGGGCGCGTCACGCCTGTCATTCTGCCACTCAGTCGTGCTCTGATAAGGCACAGCGTCTGCTTGTCCTTGGAGGGCAAGATAAATTCCGAGGTGGCAGATCTGGGACATCAGGTGACCTGTTTGCAGCTGGCTTTCAGGAGGCAGAGGGTGGCCCAGCCTGTCTGCTCGCTGTTTCCCCGTTACAGCCTTACCGTCCCTCTGTGGCTGGGTGCACACAGAGGCCTCTCCAGGATGGCCGGCCAGGGGCTCCTTGTTTGGGGTTCTCCCAGTGGGGTTCTGGTGGGGACTTCCCAGTGATCTGGACGGTGCTTTTCCAAGGCTGCTCTGCGGGGAGGGTGTTTGACCCAGGCCAGGCCTTGCTTCCCATTTTTCTAATTGGGCTTTGATGTCAGATTTTATTCCAGGGCTAAAACTAAAATCAAATTTGAACCCCACTATTCTAGGCCAATCTCCCCCTTCCCAGATAAGTAGACTGAGTCCCAGAGAGACAGGTGGCTCACGATGTGCTCCTGTGACCCGTCTCCAAAGCGGGCTTTCCCTCGGTGTTGGATCCCCAGGCTGCCATAACCACATCTTGAACAGCAGTGCATTGTCCCCGTCTCCTCCCCATCCTGGAGGCTGAAATCCAAGCGCAAGGTGTCAGCAGGGCTGGGTCCTCCTCAGCACCCCCGGGGCTTTGCTGGCCACCTCTGGCATTCCCCAGGCTAGCTGAAGCATCTTGCGCCCCATGGCGCTCTCCTTGTGTGCACATCTGTCTCAAGGTGCCCCTTTGTATCTGGATGCAGTTTAATTGGCTCAGGGCCCACCTTGATAACCTCGTTTTAGATTGATGACCTCTGTAGAGATCCTCTTTCCAAGGTCCTAGGGCTTTGGACCTCAACAGATGTTTTTTGAGGGGCCTAACTGAACCAACCCATAGCCTGTCGCTTCACATGGGCTGTGGACTGCAAGGCCCAGGGGTCCAAGGGGACCCCTCCCTCCCTCCTGATCAGACTTGGAGTTAACCCCTGCAGGCTGACCGCTTTCCCAATGGGTCACACAAACGATCAATGGGAAGGTTCATTGTGCCCAAGTAGCATGTTGTCTGGTGCTTTCTCAGTCTCTCTTTTAGCTATTGGTAGAGTCACAGGAATTGGTGAATCGCTGAAAAAAAAAAAAGAAAAAGAAAACCAAAAAACAAAAAACACAGGAAACTTGGAGAGAAAGTCACCCACAATGTTACCGTTCAGACACAGCTGTGGTTAACACTTCCCTCTAGCTCCGCCCTCCGTACACATACACATGGTTTCGTTTCTTACCTTTCTTCTTAACATAATATCAAAAATATGTCCCCACGTCATTAAAATTCTCCATAAGTGTGATCTGTGGTTTTTCCACTTGACACATGTTTGTCGGGTGTCAGGCATGGGGGACACACGAGTGAACTAAGCACAGAATGTCCTGTTCTCCTGGGCTGCCCTTCTGCAGAGGAGTGACTGCCCCAGGGGAGGGGGGACCCACCTGCTGCCCACAACCCCCATCTCCCCCCACCCATGGGTAATTTCCTGTGTGTGGCTTCTTCCTTTAAGTCGTCTTGAAAACAAGCCTTCAGCCAAGAACCCAGCGTAAACCCGCCTTTGAAAGGCCTCCTATCCATTTCGTGTATTTCGGGTGCTGTTGAGGCGTCCTGGTGGTTTTCACCGTTATAATTACCGCTCAGATGGGCACCTTTGCCCTTTGTGGCTCAAAGGTAAGAAAGCCCACGTTGTCTTCTTGAAGGCCAGAGTGCAGCTAGCTGCACCTGTGCAGCAGGCCTGCCCCCTCTCTGATTCCTTGGTTTTTTCTGGAATATTCCATGGTGCTTTGCCCTTGCATGGGAAGACACCATCCCCTGCCCGAAGCACGTGATGTAGGTGAGCGGCCTCTGCCTCACGCGCCAGCTGGGTCTGCCACACTGGGCTGGCCCTGGAAGGGTGCTTCTGTCTGCTCCAAGCCCCAGTGGGAAAATCAAAGTGGGTTATGCAGCCACGGGGACCTCGAAGCAACACGAGAGGCCCAGCTCAGAATGACAGAGTCGCGCCCAGGAGGAGCCACGGCACTGCCAATGGTGTCTGCCCAGACTCTCGCTGCAGAATTACTTTCCCAGAGCTCAGACCCTTGAGATACCCTGGCCATGGGACGGGCAAGGCCACCGCTCGCATCTCCCTTGGCATCCGACTCTGTGAATTAAATGTCCCTTGCTCCCTGTACTTTGGAGCTGGCACCCGAGAGACAATGAGAAGGAAAACTGGGGGTGGTTATAAGAGACCAATAGGAACCTCTCAAGTTGGGGTACCAAACGCCGCCACCAAATGCTGCTGCCGTTGCCTTCTTGCCGCCGCCCAGCCTGCCGATCGTGGGAAGGAAAATGAATAATCGAGAAGCATCTTGAGCGCTGCCTTTTTGTGTGTGTGTGTTTTTTATTGTTCTATGCTTGCATCATCTTTAAGAAATACTTTTTTGTTATCTTTTAGTTCTTTTCCTCTTTACAGAAATAATGTGCACCTGTGGGTGAAATTGCTCAAAGCTAATTTAGGAAGAGAAAGGCAGAAATTGTCCCTGAGGTGACCACTGGGCACATTTGGATCCAAAGCCCTTTTGTGTTTGTTCTGCTGGGGGAGAAGCGTGCTGGCCCCCATGTCTTCTATCTGCACAGAAGTCAGATCTTACTCACGTGAGATGGAGGCTCCCACTGGCCTGGGAGGCAGTAGACCCAGTTCCTGGGGAAGTCACTTCGCCCTGAACTGGGGGTCCATGACAGCAGGTGCCTGCAGGGTGCCCCCGAGTCACTGCTGGCTGTTCTTGGTATGGGCTTGTGATCTTTCGGTGGGGCCACTAGTTGGAGTAGTTTTCTGTGACCCTGTCTCTGATCTTGGTGCTCCAAGGCTGGAGGCCTCCCTCTCCCTGCCCTACTGCCTGCTCCCTGCCCCAGGGAACATGTCCCATCCTTCTCTGAGCCTGGTTCACTGGGCCTGCCAGCTCCCCGTGTCTGCCCTGTCCCTTCTTCCTGGCCGCAGCTCCTCATTGGCTCCCTACTCTCTCCAAGCATACCCCCACCTTCCAGCCTGGCACCAGGCAGCAGCCAGGAGGTTCTTTCTCAACGCCCACCTGGTCTTGCCACCACCTGCTTTGTAGCTTCGCTGGTGTCAGAGGAGCCCACAGGGCTGACCACACCTGACCACAGCTGACCACACCTATCTGCCTCTTGCTCACCACTCTGTTTCCACCCTTCCTACCTGTCTCCCAGCTCAGCCATTGCTTCTCTCCCCCAAGCCTCTGCCAGGGTTCTTTCTTCTGCTGGGTGTCCTTTCCTAACTGTTGGGTCACCTGCTCAACTTCAGTCCCCTGTCTACGGGTCACCTTGTCCAGGAAGCCTCTGGTGACCTCTCTCAGTCCAGGCATGCTCCCCACCCTCCTCGGGCTGCCACGGACCTCAGTGACTCGCCTCTGTCCTCTGCTTGACCAAGGGCTCTGAGGGGAGCACGGGAGCAGGGAGCACCCTGCTTTCCCGCACCCACCAGGGGTGTTTCCTATGCACCAGGCTCTTTGACCAACCTGACTTTCTTCCTTGCTTAGATATTTTCGTTCTCCCCAGGGGATGGAAAAATCAGTTAACCTTGTCCAGTCCTGGACTGATGGCTGATGGGTCCTCTTGTTCTCTCTGAGTTTAGCTCTTGTCTGTCCTGAAGTAGCTGCTCTCCTCAGAGATAGTGTGGGCAGCAATGTCCAATCAAAGCCCCCACTGAGAGCAGTGACCCCAAAGCCCCCCACAGGCCTAGAGGGGCAGCTCTGCTGTCAGTCCCCTCTGGCTGCCAGAACCTGCCTGACCCCCTAGAGGATGGCACCAGGGAGGCCCTGCGCTGAGAATGGCTTCCCCGGAAGACCCCATCTTCAGGCTTGGGTGTCAGCACCCTGGGTGTGCCGAGGCGCTGGAGGCTTGACCTGACGTGACAGGCAGGTCAGCTGGGACCTGGTCGGGACGGAGATGGCAGTGAGGAGCAGGAGCTTCGGGGCAGAGGGGCTGGCTTGGAGCCAGGCTCCGAGTGACTGTGACGCAGTGCAGTCATCAAATTTCCCTAACCCTCAGGAAAATGGAACAGGGGTTGCTGGGAGGGGGAGGGAGTGCTCGGGGCCTGGGCCAGCACTGGGCCACTGCTTCCTCCTCGTCTTCCTTGGTGTTGTCACTGCTTTGTCGTCACTGTTGTCGGCCTCGGTCCTGTTCGGTGCAGAGCTGTGTTCTTGGTTGCCAGGTCCTGCTGGGCTCAGTTTATCTGCTCATTCATTCATTCCTTCATCTGTTAAGCCCTTCCTCTGTGCCAGGGATCCAGGGAGCTGCCAGCTGGTGGGGATTGGCTTTCCGAAGTGGCTCTTGGCAGCCTGGGCTGGGCCACAGTTACTGGCTTTATGTAACCCCTCTTACCTCCCCCCTAACCCGTTCCCATTGCTCACGCCTCTATTCACAACCTCCAGGCAGACTCGGAGGTTCAGGGTAGGACCCCCACCCCCTCATCTCCCCTCAAGGCTCCCTCTGCTGCAGATGCATGGGGTAATAGCTAGATATGTCCACAGGGCCTGGGCAGGTGTTCCTCTGGGCAGGTGTTCCTCTGGGCAGGTGTTCCTCTGGGCAGGTCCTGTGCAGTGCCCCCAGGGGAGGATGTGAGGGCCATGCCATCCCTTGGGAAGCTGGCCCTAGTTGGGGAGATAGATCAGTAGAAAGCACAGGGGATGCTGGGAAACAGCCATGGGAAGGACGGGGGCAGCTACCCAATGTCTGACCTTTGTCCCGAGTGCCTGGCAGTGGGCGTGGAAGGGGGCATCCACGTGGGATGGGAGGGGCTGGTTAAGCAGATGAGATCAGCAGGTTCTGCTGTCAGCCAGCGTTTCCTGGGCCCTTGCTGTGGGCCAGGCACTGGGCTGCACACCTTCAGACACGCTCAGCCGGCCATTGCAGCCCTATGGACTGCAGTTCCTTTTCCCCACCCCTAGGCTTTGGAGGAGGAAGTGGAGACCAGAGATTGGTAAGTTGCTTGGAGTTACAGAGCCCGAGCAGCATGGCCCAGATTCCAACCTGGGCTAGAGGCAAGGCTGTGTAGCTGGTGGGTTTCCTGCAGGTTGGCCCTGCTTTCCCATGGAGATGGACAGTGTGGTGCCTGTTGGGAGGCAGTGTGTGCACCGTCTAGGTGGACTGTGTGCAGAGCAGTCACAAGGCAGGAGGTCAAAGAGAACCTGGCCCAGGGGGGGCCATCCTTGCTAGTATCAATGGTCTCTGTCCTGCTGGTAGTAGGGAGCCATTGACGGTTGTTGTGATTTGATGGTGGCTTGTCTCCCAGAGGTTCACGTGTTAGGAGCTTGGGCCACAGTGGGGCCATGTTGAGAAGTGGGGGGACCTTTAAAGACAGAGCCTGGCGGGAGTCACAGGATCAGCCCCTCCCCTCACCGTGGCATCCTTTCTTGCAATGTGGCCTCTTCCGCCCACTGGGCTCCCACCGTCATCCATGAGATCCTCACTACAGCCAACCCAGTGTCCAAGTCTGCTGTACCTGGAGCCATGAGCCTCCGCTGGCATTTCCCAAACGGGGCCTACCACCAGGACCCCTGGAGGGGCGGAGTGAAGGCACACATTGGCCCCACCCCCAGACCTGCCCCTCAGCATCTCCTGCCTCCCTCAGTGCCCTGGGCGAGTTCTCCCAGCACAGCCGCTGTCCTGGTGCCGTTTCTTGAACCTCCAGAATTGTGAGCTGAACAAACCTCTTTTCTTTATAAAGCAGCCATCCTTGGGCATCTGGTTATAGTAGCAGGAAGGAGAGCTGTCCGGACATTCACCTCTCAGGAAGAGAGCAGCGAGCAGGGGGAGGCCACAGACTGCGCAGCCTGGGTCCCCAGGGCTATGTGAGTCCATCACTCATCTCCAGATATTGGTCATGGACCCACTGCGTGCCAGGGAGGAGTGGGGCAGGGCTTATCAGGTCCCCCTGAGACCCCAGGAGCTGCAGTGCACCCTACGCAGCCCCCACTCCAGGTAACGCCACGTGGCTTCTCTCACTTGCAGCGTCGTGCCAACAACAGGTTTCTTTTGGTGACGCTGGGACATGGGGCGCCTTTCAGCACCAGCTGTCATTGTCCCTACGCCAGCTGCTGTTCTCGCTGCTCCATCTCCTCCTCGCTCCTCCCTGGGGAAGCTTCTCGCCCCCTGCTGTGTCCTCTCCTCCTGCTCCCCCTGCAGAGCCTTCCAGAAGGCAGCAGATGGACATGAAGGTCACACTGGCTACCCCTCTGCCTGCATGGCACACCTGCTGTGCACAGTGGTGGTCTCGGGCTGATGCAGGTGGGGCTGTGGTGGTAAGAAGTTCTCATCAGCCTGAGCTAGGGTTCAGAATGTGAGTGTGGCATGCAGGAGGATCCCCCACCTCTGACAGCCCTCCCAGCCTTCTCCCAGCTGTGAGACCCCTCTCTTGGGGCTCTTGGGGTCGGCAGGTGCTTTGCCATCCCGTGTCCTCGTTTGGCTTTAACATGAGAGAAGGGCTCCCTGGCCTTGCCCACTGCTGCTGTTTTAATTTCCCACCCATCCCCCACCCGCATCCCCCCCCTGGACTCCTGCTCCCCACAGTGCTTTACTGGCCCGACCAGGTGGAACCCTAGGGCGCTGGTCCCCAGCTGGCTGGGTGCTCTCTCTCATCTCCGTCTCCTGGCCTGGGCACACCCTCCTGCGTGGACCAGTGCAGCAGCCTCTCCCTGGGTCTTGTTTCCAGTGGGTTTCCTTTTCCTTCCCCCCATCCAGTCTGACCTGCCTCACTGCTCTTAAGCACTTTTCTGAAGACATCAAAGTCATGACTCCTGGCAGACATGAAGGGTCTGTCCCCTGCCTTCCCTCACTATGCGCGCGCTCTGCCACCTCTCAGAAGGCTTCAGGCTTCCTCACCCTTGGCTTTCAAGTCTCGGTGCCAAATCCCTTCACTTTTGCATAGGAGCTGTGTGACTCTGGGCAATTTGCTTAACCTCTCTGAGCTGCCAACCCAGAACAAAGATGCTCATGACAATGACTGTGATAGCTGTCATTGATCAAGCTCTTCCAGGAGCCAGACACTGTGCCCAGCACTTTGCATAACCGCTTTCCACCCCCTCCACGGCAGATGAAGGAATTGGGGTTTGTCACAATGAAGTCAGTGGCCCAGCTCACACCCTACTAGGAGCTGGAGCCCGACTGTTCCCCTCAGGGCTGCCCTCCACCCACCCACGTGGGGGCCACACTACCCACTTGTCAAACTGGCACGTTCCAACATGGCGGCATGTGTGGCAGCCCCTGCCCTCTGCTGCGCATCAGGGAGCAATAACTTAGTTAGACAGGCTTTCTTCCTGCTTCTAGGCCTTTGTTCAGGCCCCATCCTCTGTCCTAGCCCCTGACCAGGTACTGCCTCCAAAGCCAAGGTAACCGTCCACCCCTCCAGCCATGCCTTAGGGCACTCCCTGCATCCCGCCAGCAGTTTTCCCCACAGAACCCTGACCACAGAGAGCAGCCTGGGCTTAGTGGTCTGTTTTCCTAGCAGGTACATGCCCCGGCTTAGTGCCGCCCCTGTGCCTGGGTCTCGGCGAGTAAGGAAGGGCAGGGAGGCGCTGGGTGATGAGGGGCAGAGCCGAGGGCCTCTGGAGTGGGTGGAGCAGGTCAGGCAGACCCTCCTTGTGCCCGCCCAGCCCCCAGCCTCACACCTTGCACTCTGCAGGGTTTGGGCATTGGCTTCAGTTCTTTACTGACCATCACCTCCTACGTCCGATTTATTTATCACTTTCTGGGACACAGAAGAAAGAGCCTCACAGGGCCAGGCTTATGGGGAATCAACACACTCCTACCGCAGCCAGTCAAGCCCCAGGCCTGTCCGTGGAGTGTGCAGTGCCGCTGCTCCAGGAGTGGTCTGGGGTCTGGAGTATGTGAGCTGGAGACTGAAGCTGGGCTGCCTCAGCCAGCTACACATGCCACGTGACTGACCATCCGAATGCCGTCCTGCTGGGAAGGCTCATGGGGACTGGGGTCCTCCCTGGTCATCTGGTCCCCTGGCCCAGGCCAAGGACACTGGCGAATCAGCTCATCAGAAAGCTCAGTAGCAAGAGCCGGTTTTCTTGTGATTTTCCCACAATAGTCCCCTCTGAGGATGGAGATGGCTGGGCCTCCTCAGGCCCGGATAGGGGGCGCTGGTTAGAATGTCTCTGCTAGGAATGGAAAGGAGGCTGTCCAGTGGGCATTGGCCCAATTTGCCATCTGTTGGGTCTGTTCGGCCCACCCCGGGGTGGCAGAGTGGTCCTACATGGGGTTTTTGCCAGTCCTGAGGGCAGCCGTGCAGCTGGCACCTGGCGCATCTGTGCAGAGACCAGGCTTGGGCTGTTGCCTCCTGGCCCCCCACTAGAGTCTGCAGGGTTCTGTCTTGATGGTCTTCTTCTGCCTGGCCTTTGTGTTCCACGACCATAGCGTGTGTGCATGTATGCATGTGTGAGTATATGTTTATGCGTGTCTCTGTGCCCGTTTGTGTGTGCATACATATGCATGAGTGTGCATGCCCGCATGCCCACCACCAGCCTGTAAGCGTCCTGAAGGCAGGTTGCTGGCTTTTCTGGTTCCTCCCACCTCAACAGGTGCCAGGGGCTATGACACTGACCTGGAGACAAGGCCAGGACCAGGAGGGAAGCAGAGGGACAGGGAGGGGAGTAGCCTGGGCCAGAGGCTACATGTTCTGAATTCCACTCCGCCCACGCCCCCAGCTCCCTGCCTTGGGGTGGCTTGTGCGGCTCCTCACATCCTGCTACCAAGACCTGGCTTCCTCACCTGCTCTCTCCTGTGCCCAGTGCCTGCACACAGTAGGTGTTTACTGTGTGTGTGTAACGAGGAGTCTGGAGACCTGGCTATTAGTGTGTGCTCCACCCCAGCCACCTTGGTTTAAACAGCGGGAAAGCCCAGAGCCCACAGCCTGGGTTTAGGTCTAAAGCAAAGCTCTCGGTACATGTCCTGAAGGAGCTCGTTTTATCCTCTGCTCTCCCTCAGCCACTCACTTGCTGCCCTTTGTCTTTTCCGGAACAATCGAACATGTGCTTTTACTGGAAGATGCCGTGGTTCCTGGGGAGCAAGCAAGCAGGCAATCGATAAGGAAAGGGAGGGGGAGCAGGGTCCTGCATGGCTGGAGGAGCTGTGTTCTCCCCTGTGTTCTCCCCTGGACTCCAAGAAACAGAGGACAGACTGGACTTTGCCCATACTTCCTCCAGGGCTCTAGAAGATGGGTTACTCAGGTGTGGGGGTCAGCTGTGGAACAACTGGAGGGGGCCCACGCCTGTGCTGACCAGCTCCCCATTCTGGAGAAACTGGCCGTGGAATTGGCCAGACAGACCACTGGGCACTGCCCCGGAGTGAACGACAGACAGGTCTCTGACGGGAGCCCTAGCAGCTCCCAGCAGTGCTGCTACTCAGCTTTTCTTCCCCATCCTTGGAGACTGAGCAGCTTCTGCACCAAGGCGGTGACACTGTCCAAAAAAGGAGACAGCTCGATGGTGAGGTATAAATAGGAGTGCTGGGGAGGTGGCCAGACGGTGTGGCCGCCGCAGGAGGGCTGCTCGCAAAGTCTTGGCCACTGGCAGGAGGGAGATTTTTTTTTAAGATGTTGGCAGGGGATGCGCGTTGAGCCATCTCCCGTCTTCCTTCGCTGTCTTCCTCCCACCCACCCACTCAGCCGCCAGGAGAGGCTGAGAGAACGGCCCCGGGTGGACAGGTTAGACATGGCCCACTTGTGTGTTCGTAGGCAAGCTAGTCGGGGAGAGGCAGGCAGGAAGGGGGGAGTGCTGCAAGGTAAAGCCAGCAGTGGGCTAAGCCTGGTCCTCGTTGCACTGAAGCCCAGTCCCACTGGGGAGGGGGCTTGAGGTGGTTGTAACAGTGGGCACTGGGCCTGCCTCTCTGCTGGTCTGCAGATACAGCCCTTGCTGGGGTCCTCGTCCAGCTGCCAAGTGTTAAGCCTGCTTTCCTGTCCAGGTCTGGTTCAGCGGCCATCACCTCCTACTCGTTCGAGTTCCGGGGACTCCTATAGACCTGCCACAACCACCCTCCACCCACCCCACACACACCCCTGCCTTGCTGGTCACTCACACATGCCACTGGCCATGGGCTGTAGCTCTGCGTGTGTGACTGCGCTCCCTGGAGAGTGCAGACTTCTGTGGGCCCTGGGAAGCTCTCAGCGCTTCCTGAGCCCGCACACAGCAGCCCCCAGCAGGTCCTGGGGTGCTTCCACTCTCCATTTGCAGACGAGGCTCTGAGAGGCTGCCTCCGTCGCCCATTTGCAGCTAAGGCCGGGCCCACGACAGCTCACTGCCACTTCTTGGGGCTCAGTCACGGCTGTGAGCAGCGCCCAGCTTGCCCCATGATAGTGTGAGGACACAAGACCGCTCTGCTGGGTGGACCTCCTGCACAGTGCTGGCCACCATCTGATGGGGATCCTCCAGCTCGGCCCCTTTTAGCACATGGGTCTTTGAGTGTCTGGCCCTAGGCAGCTGCCACCGACACCTGTCTTACTTTTTCAGTGTGGCGTCTGGCACGGGATGGGGAGGTGGGGTAGAAGTGAGTTAGCTTCAGGTCTGAGTTGGCAGGAATTTGCCAAATAAAACATTCAGCTTATGCCAGAAAACATCTCACTTGGTTACTTCTTAACAGGCCAAGTGCGCAATTTTCCATCAAAACTTTTCCACTGCTGAAAAGCCTCTCTGACACAGAAGCTGGGTCCTGCAGCATCCTTGTCACAGCTCACATTTTATTTGGGACCCGGTGTTTTCAGGATGTCACCACCTCTTGCTTTGCGTAAGACCCCGCTCCCTGATGGAAACATTTTCCGAGCCTGTTTGCAGCTGCCGAGGTGGTGCAGGCTCCTGCAGAAAGTTTTCTTTGTCCAGCCCAGAGAAGAAGCCCTTTTTTGTGAAGTCCCTGCCACGTCGCACTGGCCAGGCCGGGGCTTGCCAGGGCGCCAGGAAATGGATCAAATCCCATGACAGCAAAAGCCATTTGGGTTTCAGGAAAGTGTTTGTAGAAACAATGGCAGGCTCTTGTGCTGACAGCCCACTTGTAATGTGTAATTGTTGATAGAACGTGCATCCAGCACAGTGCAAGGATTTGGACAGCCCTCAGAATGCGCTGGACTGGAATTTGCTCAGGCCATCTGTCCAGGTCTCTGATAGGAATGCGAGAGAATGATGGCTCACTAATTAGGCATCTATTAATGGGCTCCTTGTATGTTCCAGGCGCGGGGCTAATCGCAGAGATAAGAGCAGCCCAGCCCCACCCTGAAGGGCCTCCTTGTTGGGGAATGGAAGAGGAGTGTGCATTTCATTCCTAAATACACGAGATCACTTAAGGGAGGGCAGCAGCCATGCCTCTCGGGGTGTGAGATGATTTAAGGGGGACCACAGAGGACCGCGTTATGCATTTGTTTTAAGGTATGTCATTTAAGGGGGAAAAGAAGCCTATCGCTGCAGTGGAATTCCCATGTGTTATTGCTTTAAAAAGGTGATGTTGAAAACAGGCAGGAGGGCGAGAACATTAAAACTCACAAGAAAATACCAAATACATCCTGTAATAATAATGGGACCTATTTCAGGGGGTAAGTGGTGGTCCAAGTGGCTTGAGAATGGCTGATGTCTGGGTGTATCGCATGCTGATGGGAACCATGCATTTTTACCTCTGTTATTATCCAATCCCCAGGAAGCCCTGGGCCGTGGCAGTGTCAGCATCCCAGCCGGCAGCTGCTGAGTCTGAGGCTCCAAGATGTGAAATGATTTATTTGTCTGAGGTCACCAGTAATCACTGGGAGATCCACCAGGGGATCTGAACTCTGCACTGTGTGCTGCAGCTGATCAGATAAAGGTGCAATCCAGGACAGCTCCTGGAGGAGGTGGCTTGGACTGGAGGGTAAGGGTTTGGCTGGGAAGGTAGAATGCCCCAGGGAGCAGATCCCTGTGACTGTTGGATGGGTGCTTAGAATTGGAGTGATGTAAGCGTGCTTGCCCTCATACAAATGCAGTCTGGAGGGAGGCTGTGGTTAGCTCATGCTTCCCGCATCTCCCTGCTCCACCAGACAGCCCCTGGTCCAACGTGGCTGATGCAGCTCCAGCCATTATATCCTTGTTCCAGGCTGTAGAAAAAGTCAGGGAGGGAAATGCTGAGTGAACCACTTTGAGGGTTTTCTGGAAGCCAAACCTAACAGTTTGTCCTCACAGCTCCTGGACCAGCCCAGGTTGTCAGAGAGAGAGGCTGTGATGTGACCAGCACACGCGAGCGGACAGAGTGCTCCTGGTGGACCCAGCTACTTCCTGAGGCTGGAGAGGGGCAGCAGCTGAGTGCAGAGGAAGAAGCCTGCTCTGGACTGGGGCTTCTGGAGTGGCCCCGATAAGCCTCTGGGTCCATCTGGGTTTGTCAGAACAGTCACTAGGGATTGAACGGGAGAGTAGAGTTGCGACAATGATGCTGCCCAAGGCTCGCCCTATGGACCTCTCAGAAAAGACAGAATCGATCTTGAGTGCAAACCAGCCCAGCTCCCTAACCTGTCCCCTCCCATGCCCACAGGGCAGGAGCCCAGAGCCCGCGTGTCACCAGAGTCCTGGGTGGGACATGGCAGGGCTAACGTGGTGTGGGGGCATGCAGCCCCCGTGCCTGCACTGTTCTCATCAGGACGCTGTGTGGGTCAGAGGCAGCGGTGCGGGGAGCTGGCTCCCTGTCCTCCCCCAGCCTCCGCCTTTGTGTTGTGATTGCTGGTTAGAGAGGCTGCAGAGAGGCCTCCCAGGGCCTTGGAAATGAAGCTGCTATTAATGTGCTAATCACGGCAGGTCCAGGCTAGCTCGCCTGTGGCAGCACTGTCGGACACCCCTGTTGGACACTGGGCTCTTGACATGGAGAACCCCAATTATCTCCTCACGGAAGCTCTAAGTCCAGCTCTCCAGCCCTTTTCCTTGGAGTTGGTGGGTCCAGCCCTGGCCGCAGGCAGTGAAGGCTGGGTAGAGGGACCTCAGAGCCCCCTGCGGGGGCTGGGGCTCTGCAGCGCCCAGGCCAGGCACCTGCTGACGTCACTGCTCATCCAAACTGTATTTTTAGCAGTGGCGTCACTGCTGCTGGCTTTATTTTTAGACTCATGATGCAGGAGCTGTTTGGAATGTCTTTTTCCCTCATATCACTTTTTGTCCGGAAAGTAGCCGCTTACATGAGAAAACAAAATGGCAGCCTCCCAGCCCAGAGCGGTGTAGATCCTTGGTAGGAAGCAGGGGGTGGGTGGCCTGTTTGCTCTGAGGGTAGGTCACAGGGGGAAGGAAGCAGGTTGACCCACCCTGTTAGCCATATGCGGCGCTGGGCAGGGCAGGGGCCCTCTTTCTTTGAGGTGGGGGGGGGAGCTTTTATTCATTGACAAACAGGAGCGTGATCCTTGGTCCTGATCCAGGATTGATGACGTCCGGGTAAGGACAAGCAGCTTTTCTGAAGAGCAGTCTGGATTCAAGAATAATCTGCTCACGTATTTTGCAGGTCACAAATAGGAAGTGTCCGCTGTGAAATACACGGGAAATTCTAGTTACCAAGACCAAGTGGCTTGGGGGCGTAAAGTGGTTATTATGTTCACAGGATTCCAACAGGTGGCTTTGTCCACTCCATGTTGTTCAAGGCCTTGGCTGCAAAGCTAGAAGGCCAGGAGGGGAGGCTCATTCACGTGTGTGGCAGACAGTGGCAGCTGTTGAGTGGTCCTCAAGCTCCTGTCCAAGTGGCGGAACCACGTGGTCTGGCCTTTCTCACAGCACGGTGCCCTGCTCCGAGGGGAGGCACCCAAGAAGCGGAGAGCTCAGCAGAAGTCATGTCCTTTCTGTCACCTGGTTTCTGAGATCACATTGTCCTGTTGGTTAGAAGAGTGACAAGCTTCTATCCCGATTCCAAAGGAGGGACATGGACCCCAACCTTCAGTGGGAAGAGCCTCGTCCGCATTGTGTGAAGAGGGCTTGAGGTGTTTGTGTATTTCTGGAACTGTGAGAGGGAGAAGAAGCTTCAGATGTGGCAAAGTAGATTTGAAAAGAGAAATAGAATTTTTAAATATGAAAATGTAAGTAAAACTCAGTGGACATGTTAACCAGCAGATTAGACTCAGGAGGTGACAGATAAGAGAAAAGAGGGGCTGGTGTTGTACAGCGGGTTAAGCTGTGACACCAGCATCCTCTATCTGAGTGCGCATTTGAGTCCAGCTGCTCCGCTTCCAATTTGGCTTCCTGCTGATGTGTCTGGGAAAGCAGCCAATAGTGGATCCCTGCCACCCATGTGGCAGACCCAGATGGAGTTCCTGGCTCCTAGCTTCACCCTGGCCCATTGCAGCCATTTGGGGGAGTGAACCAACAATTGGAAGTTGCTTTTACCTCTCCCTCTTCCTTCCCTACCCGTCCCCCTTCTCCCTCTCCCTATCCTTATCCTGTTGCCTCTCCCAGTCTTGTACTGTCAGCCTGCCTTTTAAATAGGTAAATCAATCTTTAAAAAACAAGAACAGTAGAAAAGATATGGTAATAAGCTAGGATGCATCCCAGAGGCATACAGAGGTTTAACTCATGAGATGGTGAAGAGACAGGTAGCATACCATAGAAGATGTCCAACTGGATTTTCAGAAGGAGATAATATGAAAACCAGAAAAGAGACAATATTTTAAGAGACAATGGCTGAGAATATTTCAGTCTTTGAAAGGTATGGAGCCTCAGCTCTAGGAAATTCAGTGCCCAAGGCATAAAAAATAACACTAAACCTACCCCTTGATGTGTATCTCAGTCCATTTTCAGTCACTATTATAAAGTACCTGAGGCTGAGCAATTTATAAAGATTAAGAGGTTTCTATATGTCTCAGTTTTGGAAGCTGAAAGTCCAACATTGGGCAGCCATGGCCAGCGAGGGCCTCATCCCCTTCACAACATGGCAGGTGGCATCACGTCCTGGAAGTGTGTGCGAGAGCGGCGAGTGGTGCCTATGGCAATCAAACCCAGCTCCTGAGAACCCATGCTCACTATAACTAGACCTAACCCACTGCCGTGAGGACATCATCCATCCCTCCCTGACCCAAGTGCCTCCTGCCCCTGTTAAACTGGGGACCAAACTTCCAGCTCCCAAACCCCTTGGGGACCACATCCAAACCATAGCAGCAGCTGGTAGGAACCTGCAGTCCACCCCAAGGAGACAACTGTAGATGCAACCAGAGGCAGAGGACGAGGAGCAGCCCAGGAGCAGTGGCTCATCTGTCACAATGAGTACAGCAGCCGGAAGATGGTAAACATTTCAGTGTGCCGAGAGGAAGCAACTGGTAACGCTACTCCATACCAGGGAACGTGCCTCTCAGATCAGGAGCAAAATTAGACAGGAGACAGGGATAGAAGAAAAACACTTAGATGGTTTACCAAAAATGAACTTCACAGGAACATTTCATTTATTTTTTGTAAAAAGATTTATTTATTTGAAAGTCAGAGTTACAGAGAAGCAGAGGCAGAGAGAGAGAGAGCGCGATTTTCCATCCACTGGTCACTCTCCAAATGGCCGCCACGGTCAGGGGTAGGCCAGGCCGAAGCCAGGAGCCAGGACCTTCTTCTGGGTCTCCCACGTGGGTGCAGGGGCCAAACACTAGGGCCATCTTCCACTGCTGTCCCAGACACATTAGCAGGGAGCTGGATCAGAAGTGGAACAGCCAGGACTCAAACTGGTGCCCATATGGGATGCTGGCACTGCTGGTGGTGGCTTTACCCGCTATGCCACAGTGCCAGCCCCTCTCTGGGACGTTTTAAAGGATAAACTTCAGGCAGAAAAAAGTACCAACTGAGATTCTGAGGTGAAGGATGGGATGATGTGTGAGAACTTTGGTAGATATTTGGCTATATTGGAGCAGAGGCTGGTTGTGTGAAATAACTGAGGGACTGAAGAAACAAGAGAGAACTAAGACAGCTGATGGAGACTGGGAGGGGCCCATCAGAACCAAAGCGTCCTGAGCTCTTTCTGTCTTTTTTGGAAGGGAAGACACTTTGGGTTTTTAAGAGCTGGCAGCATCACTGATACTCTGGCAGAGTGGCAGCTCCAAAGGCTGACTGGGACCCTCGCGAACCCCTGAGGCCCTGTGGATTTCCACAAGATTCCCGGATAGTGCTGTTTGCCCTTGGCACGCTCATCCTCTCACAGGTGACAGTAGCATTTTCTAGGATCTCCTTCTGTGTGATGACACTATCACCCTGATGGTTAATAGAAGGTGATATGCCTGTGTGTTTTACCGTTTTCTCGATTTCCTTTTTATGTGAGGTTATTTAAACTTTAGCATGAACATTCTTTCATTTTTCTGTAGAAATATTACTATGATTTGGAGTGGTTGGTTTATATGGTATGTTCATGGATTACATTTTTAAAATCCAAGAAGTTTCAAGTTATGAAGTATATATGATCTGAAAGATACCTCTCTCTCTTTTTTTAAAAAATCTTATTATCTCAGTTTAAGGTACATAATATGATGTTTTGCTCTATATGTACATAGTGAATGGTTACCACAGGCAAGCAAACAATATATCTGTCACCTCTCCTGGTCACCTCTGTGTGTGGGTAAAATCAGACCACTGCAGACTGCTCTCATGGCAAGTTTCCATCACACAGCATGATGTTATTAAGTGTCGGCACCCTAGAATTATTGTCCTGTATCGCTACAGCTGTGTATCCTTTGACCTGTATGTCCTCATCCTGCCCCTGGTAGCAACTGTCTTCTTTTTTAAAATATTTATTTATTTGAAAGTCAGAATTACAAAGAGAGGGAGAGGCAGAGAGAGAGAGAGAGAGAGAGAGAGAGAGAGAGAGAGAAAGCAAGTGTGGGGGGCGTCTTCCATCCACTGGTTCACTCCCCAGATGGCCACAACAACAAGGGCTGGGTCAGACCGAAGCCAGGAGCCAGGAGCTTTGTCCAGGTCTCCCACGTGGGTGGTGAGGCTCAGCCATCTGGGCCATCCTTCACTGCTTTTCCCAGGCCATTAGCAGGGAGCTGGATTGGAAGTCAGGCAGCTGGGATATGAATTGGCAGCCATATGGGATTTCATTGTTGCAAGTACTGTGCCACAACACCAGCCCCAGCCACTGACTTATTCCGTTTTTCTATGTACTTTTTAAAGAAGCTCCACATAGAGAAGAGAAAATGCAGGGCCTTTTTCTGTATTTGACTTATTTCATTTAGCATGGCCTCCTCCATGGCAGCATCCATAGCTGCATCCATGTGTTTCAAATGGCAGGACCCCCTTCTCCAAGGCTGAGTGATGTCCTGTTGTGTCTAAAGAAACAATCCCATTGTCTTTATCTTTCCACTCATCCACAGACACTCGAGTTGCTTCCGTATCTTGGTAATTGTGAATAATGCTGCAGTGAACAGCGGGTGCAGATGTATCTGCACAGTGTTGATTTCATTTCCTTTGGATGAATACTCGAAAGAAGGTTTGCTGAGTCATGTGGTATCCTATTTTCTAATATGGAAAATATTAATAGATGCAACTCACATAAACAAAAATTGCTTGGGGTCTTTGATAATTTGTAGACATGACCTGAGTCCATAAGGTTTGAGAGTCACCAGGTAGAGAGAGGGGTTTGAGAGTCACCGGGAAGACTTAATAAACAAACCTTGTAAAATAGCACCTCCTGAGCCCCAAGGCAAAAATTGGTGCATTTAGTCGTTTTTCATTCTAAGACAACTCAAAATAGAATGTTTAAATCTAGAGAACTGACAACATAAGGTACAAATGCATTCTGCAGGCCTGAACCCTGATCTGGAAGAGTCTAATGAGCAGGTAATGCTCACTGTGGGTTAGACTGAACAGTGGAGACATTGCACCGCAGCTCTATGAAACAAAGGAGCAGCAAGAGCAAATGCCGTATTCAGACCAGAGGACACAGCCCACACAGGTTCTGTTGGACAGAGTGTGACATTATATAATAGGCACAGACAAAAAACAATTCAGAGTGTGGAAAGCAACTCCAAAGAGACAAGAGAATTCCTTTGCCCGTATGCATTCTTCCTCAGCTGGATGGGAAGTTAGCAGTGCGGTGGGAATCCAGAGCAGAGAACAGAATCGAAATTACCTTGGTACTTTCAAAAAATGAATAATTTTCCAGAATCAAGAGTCTCTCGGGCCAGAATTTTGTATTTTAAAAACTTCCTTGGGAACACACAGACTGTCCCCAGCTTATACCAGCTCCAGTTACAATGTTTCAGCTTTGGGGCTGGTGTTGTGGCATAGCAGGTTGAGCTGCCACCTGCAGTGCTGGCATCCCATATGGGTGCCAGTTTGACTCCCAGTGAGTTCTGATCTAGCTCCCTGCTAATGCACCTGGGAAATCAGCAGAAGGTAGCCAGGTGCTTGGGCCCCTGCACCCACATGGGAGACCTGGAAGAAGCTCCTGGCTTCAGCTTGGCTCAGCCATGGCTGTTGTGGCCATTTGGGTAGTAAACCAGCAAATAGAAGATCTCTCTCTCTCTTTCTCTCTCTCTCTCTCTCTCTCTCTCTCTCTCTCTCTCTCCCGCCCTGCTCCCTCCCCCCCCCCCCAAGTAAGGGCTCTGGGTACATGTGAGCCAGGTAGGGCTGAACTGTGATGTTCAATAACTTTGGTTCAGTGATTCTGACATGAGATACTTTCAACTTAGGATGTGCTTGTTGGGAGGTACCCTACTCTAAGTCATGGAGCAGCTGTAGTTTTATTTGACACAGAATCTCTGCAGAGGATGATTTCCACCCCACAGGAACCACATCAAGGCCGGAGCTGAACGCTGTGCCTTCCTGTGCCAGGGGCTACCCAGCTCTCCACTGGCGGCTCCCCAGTCCCTTCCTCTACTGTCAGTGCAGGTTTTGGACTCCAGGCCCTGGGCTTTAGGCCATGTTCACGGCTTACACCTTCTTGATGTCAGGATCCTGCCTGACTTCCAGGGCTGGGCTAGCTAGAGTCCTGTTGGTCCATCTTCCTTGAAGCCAAGTAAGATCAGCCTCTTGGCAGTACCTGAGCATCTACTCCCAGCACTGCCCATGCCCTACTTTGGACAGGCATTGGGCTCTTACATCTCCTTCTCTTTCCTTTTACCCACTTTATGCCTGATGATTATCAACAGGGAAGTGAAAACCATCAAAAAGGAAGACAAGCAACAAAACAGAACCACAAGCCTCTGTATGCACCAGTCTCCAGCAGCTTCTGCCCAAGCCACACTTGATCCTTTTTGTCCCGTCTTCTCTGCAGTCTGCGGGGGGATCGGGCCTCTTGTCCCCTGGGCACCCTCCCCATCATCTGCAAAAGGAGAAAGGCCCTGCTCTCCCCACACTGGCTCTGCCGGCCCTCTCCTTAGCAGCCCTCCCGGGCTGAGCTATTACTGCGTGGTAGCACGCTGCATTGTCAGAGAAGATAGGGGGTGTCCATGCCCACCGGAGGACAGCATGCACGTGAGGCCCAGGCTAGGGGAGGGAAATCCCAACACGAGCTGAGGTGTGAAAGTGCCGGGAGCCGACCGGAGCCTTGAGGCCATGCGGAGTGCAGTGATGCCCTCTCCATGGCCATGGAAGGGATCCACGAGCAGGGTGAGGCATGACAGCGTGACTATGACTGCTGGTGGAGCTGTGGGCGGGGGCAGTGGCCTTCCTTGGCTCTGGACAGACTCCCTGAAGACCATCTCAACACTGTAAGGAGCTGCCTTCTGGGGACCTGGGTCACGTCTACAGATCTGAGCCCGAGAGGTGTCTTGTGGCAGCATCTGGCCGTGTGAATTGGCACATGGGGTCAAGGAGATGTTTGGAAAGGCTGGGGCTGCTAACCTGGAGGGGGTAGCCCTGCTGGGGAATGTCCATCCTGGTGCCTGCCTTGCTCCTGGGGAAGGCATGGGTCGACATGGCTGCTGGCTTGGCTGCGTCCAGGTGCCAGGGGAATTCTGACCAAAGTTCATTCACTGGGAGAGGAGGCAGCTCAGACCCCCACTCTTTACTGCCCTGGATGCGTTTCTTTTCCCACACTCTCTCCCCCACTTCTCAGGCCACCGCTGCCTTCTGGCCCAGGTTGTAAGACCCCTTCCTCTTGGGCGTACTTCTGCACTCTCTGTGTGTATTCTGGCATTTCCATCCTTAGTAGACTCGCACCAGCAGGGTGAAGGGAAGGGGCAGCTTCTGCACACGGATACCTTGACCCCACAGGGACTGGAGTTTGGATCAAGTGGAGGCAGCCTCCCAAGCCAGGCTGGGTGGTGTCTGTGAGCAGGTCCTGGTCCTCGGGGTGGCCACACCATCACATCCAGAGAAGAGAGGCATTGGGATGTATGTGAGCCTTCGATAGCACCTTAGATGGCCCTACATGGCTTGGCTCCTTTGCAAGATCCGGATGATCCTCCCATTGTTCAGTGGGGCCGGGGCAAAGGGCCAGCTTGCCTGAGTTCCTGAAGCAACAGTGAAGTCCATGGGCAAGGGCAGGGGTCAGGGTTCTGGCATGGTCCCCCAGCACACAGGGCTGGCCCTGGCTCTTACCCCCACAAAAATCAGAGCCCTACTGAGCAGCCAACAGCCCAGCTGAGCAGATCCTGTGTGCCTGGGCTGTGGTGGATAATTAGCACACAGGAGCTGCTCTGACAGTGAGACTGGCCTGCCCAGATGCTGACTGGTGGGACCGGTCTCATGTCCCAGCCCAGGCCCTGGGCCCCAGGTGTGGGGAGAGCCGCAGTGCATCTGTATCTCCCCAGTGCCAGTCGCATGCGTGCTCTGTCTGCCCCTCCTGCACAGGCCTCTTGGGGAGCCAAGTAGGGCAGAGTTCACCGAGTAGCAAATTGAGTTCAGGTGATTCCCGAAGCTTGAAAATGGCAAAACAAGGCCTCATAGCTTGCTCTCGAGACCATAGTCTTGTCTTTGGCTGAGTGGGCTGCTTAGCCAAAACACTGCACACTGCGGGGGCTTAAATGACACATTTATCTCACCACAGTTCTGGAGCTGGAGGTCCAGGATCCAGGTGTCTTCAGGCTTGGCTACTGTTGAGCCTGCTTTTCCTGGCCGTAGACCACTTCCTCTTGCTGTGTCCTCACATGGCCGTTGCTCTGTCCTTGCAAGGACACTGGCCCTATCAGATGAGGCCCCACCCTATGACTTCACAGAACTGCAATCTCCTCCCACAGGCCCTGACTCAGCCACACAGGGCCGAGGGCTCCAACGTGTGAGTCAGGGAGACCACGCCATCCACAACACACCCTGGGCCGCTCCCACTGTGTGGGGTGGCTACTACTGAGCCGCAGAGGAGTTATGGCGGCTGGAGCTATCGCGAGAGGCTTCCTGGAGGAGAGGAGTGCGCACACGCTGGGCTGGGGTAGTGCGGATTCACACTTAAGGGAATCTGGCCCGCTTACAGGCACCTCCGCCTGCAAGTCTGCCCCCAGAAACTCAGACGAGCTGTGGCTGGGTGCCAGAAGCCACTTCCACTCCATGGATGTGGCACACGTGGATCCCACCCCCACCCCACCCAGTCCCTTGGTTCAGCAAGGTGGCTGTAGGTTGTCGCCAGTGAGGTAGCACGTACGGGTCTGCGAGGCGGGAGATGTGGAAGCCCAGCTGGGCAGCACTGGACATCAAGGGGCAGAAATGGGGTGAGCACCTGTGGAGCCTCCCCTCAGCAGTGCCATCAGCAGATGGGGGCAGCCTGGCTGCTGGGGCAGATGAACGAAGGAGGCCTCTGCTGTAGGAGCCCATGGCATGCCTTCACTCCCCTTCCTCCTCCACTGTCTGGCCCCTCTTCCTTTCACGTTCCTCCAGGCTTAGTGAAGTTACATCTCTGCCCGGTGTCTGTGTCTCTGGAACCAGGGGGACATTCCCAGGAGGGGGCACTCATGCAGCAGCAAGCGTGAGGGGTCCTGTGAGGTCACAGTGGGTACCTGGCCGGAGGCTGCAGGAGGCTGAGGGCCTCTGCACTTTAGGTAGAGCTTCCTGTTTCTCGCATTGCCTCTCCGGAGGTCACAGAGCCGGACCCTGCCTGGAGCTCCCTGTGAGCCTGGGCCCATCACTGGGGCCCAGAGCTGTCTTCAGCTTCTCTCTTTCTCTCTCTTAAAGATACATTTATTTATTTGAAAGGCAGAGTTACACAGAGAGAATGAGAGAAAGAGATCTTCCATCCACTGGTTCACTCCCCAGATGGCAGTAGGCCAGGGTGAAGTTAAGATCCAGGAGCCTCATCTGCATCTCCCATGTGGGTGCAGGAGCCCAAACACTTGGGCCATCCTCCGCTGTTCTCCCAGGAGCATTATCAGGGAGCTAGATAAAAAAAATGGAGCAGTTTGGCCGGCACCGTGGCTTAATAGGCTAATCCTCCGCCTGCGGCGCCGGCACCCCGGGTTCTAGTCCTGGTCGGGGTGCCGGATTCTGTCCCGGTTGCCCCTCTTCCAGTCCAGCTCTCTGCTGTGGCCCGGGAGTACAGTGGAGGATGGCCCAAGTGCTTGGGCCCTGCACCCCATGGGAGACCAGGAGAAGCACCTGGCTCCTGCCATCGGATCAGCGCGGTGCGCCGGCCGCAGCAGCCATTGGAGGGTGAACCAATGGTAAAGGAAGACCTTTCTCTCTCTCTCTCTCTCTCTCTCACACACACACACACACACACACACACACTGTCCACTCTACCTGTTAAAAGAAAAATGGAGCAGTTGGAACTAGAATTGGTGCCCGTGTGTGATATAGGTATTGCAGGCGGCAGCTTAACCTTGGCCCCTTGGCTCCCCTTTTGTCCGCCCCTCGCCCGGCACCTGCGCCCCTGTAGGCCACTGCCAGTGCATGGCAGGTGCTCTCTAGAGTCTAGGCCATTGCCTGCCAAACATAGTTCCACAGGGAAGCCCTGGAGGCTGAGTGAAGAGGAGCCGTGCTGTCCACTGCACCTGTCGCCCAAGCCCTGCCTCTTCCTCTGGGCATGCCCGGGGCCCTTTGTCCTAAGTCAGCCTCTGTTCCTGGGAGCACTGGGAATAAATCTTCCTGCCGAGGGAGGCCCCTGTGTGTTTCTGGGCCCTCACTGCTGCTGTGGTGGGAAACAGAGGTTTCCTTGTAGGGGAGGCACGTGCTGCACCCTTCCCTCGCTTTCCCCAGTGTGAGTCCCTGGGACAGCAGAGGCCTCTGCGTGGGTTCTTGCCTCCCGAGTGGCACCATGGACTTCAGAGTCAAAAAGGTCCCACCCACTATGGTGCATGCGGACCTAGGTGAGTCCTTGCATTGCCCATGCCCTGGGTGCCTGTGTTGTGGAGCTGGGCCATGCTGTCCCCCTGTGATGGGCTTGGCGGGCAAGGAGCAGTGACACCTGCAGCTCACGGTGGTGAGGGGGTGCCCGGTGGGGAGCCTGAGCAGACACCCACTTGGGGTCAGCGGGCAGCCTTGGCTATCCGCCTCCTACCTCCCCTGCTTCCTGATTGAAGCCATCCTCTTACTCAGTCATTCATTCGCACCAGAATCCCACCCTGAGTGGCCGGGCTGCGTCTTGCCCTCTGTGGTTGGGTTGAAAGGGCCTGGGCTACAGGAGAAGTGAATCGAGCAAGCGGCTTCGAAGGGCCACTTTTTTTTTTTCTTTTAAAGATTATTTATTTGAAAGGCAGAATTACAGAGAGCAGAAGCAGAGAGAGAGAGAGAGAGAGAGAGAGAGAGAGAGAGAGAGGGAGAGAGATCTTCCATCTGCTGGTTTACTCCTCAAGTGGCCGCAATGGCCAGAGCCAGAGCTAGGCCAATCTGAAGCCAGGAGCCAGAAGCTTCTTCCAGGTCTCCCATGCGGGTAGAGGGACCCAAAGACTTGGGCCATCTTCTACTGCTTTCCCAGGCCACAGCAGAGAGCTGGATTGGCAGTGGAGCAGCTGGTACTCGAAGTGGTGCCCATACAGGATGCCAGTGCTGCGGGCAGAGGCTTTACCTGCTACGCCACAGCGCTTGCCCCTCGAAAGGCCACTTGTACTTCTCTGAGTATAAGACCTGAGAAGCCCTGGTGAGGCTCCTGCTGAGCTCTGAGGGGATCCAGAGCTGAAAGGTAGCCTGACTCTGGCAGCCGCACCTGCAGGCTGTTCTCTGAGCTCTGTGTGCTTTGGACACTGAGATGCTACGACCTTTTTTAAAAAAAATTTGTCAGCTCTTAGCATCCTGTGACAATCATGTTTAACCTGGGCCTTCTGAGGGCCTGTCTGGTTGTCTGTGCCCTTAAGTGTGACCATACCACCATGCTTCCCAGCCCTTGGGCCTGGAGGTGGGGTCATCCCAGTTGCTGCATGGCCAGCTGAGGGTTGCCTCTTGCCCATCTCCTGGGAGAAGCTGAGGACATGGGCGCCCAAGTGACCTGGCAGGGGCCAGGACAAGGGCAGTCTTGCACAACTCTTGCATCTTAGGAAAACAGATGTGATTCCTAAAGTATTGCCTTGAGTTCCTGGAATCAGGGTGTTTATTTTATGTAATATACAGCAAAAAGGGTTCTGTTGACTTCAGAATCTTCCAGCATCTAAACTGGAACTCTGACTTGAATGTTTTCTCAACACGGATTAGCCAGGACATCGCAGGGAAGGCAGACGAAATAGCGTTCCGTGGAGAGGAGACCTGTGCTGCGTCCCAGGTCACCATCTCCAGAACTAAACGCGAGCTTTCTGGAGGTTTGAGGACCTTAATTCCATGACGGGAGAGACTGCTCCGTTTGCTAATGTGCAGGGGCTCTCCGAGGAGTATGGGACCCCTGGTGCCTCATCACAGCGCCATTGGTCAGGTCGGGAAGTCGGTGAGTAATTGTGTTCGAGGCCCCTGCGTGGCCGAGAAGCACCTGACTCCCAGTGGCAGCCACGCTGCACCAGTCAACCCCTACCAGGCTCTGTCCTGGTGGGCACGTGAACAGGGTGGATGTCAGGGACTGGGGCAAGAATGGCTAGTGGCTGCTGCTTAGAACAACAGTGGCTGGGTGCAGTGTTTCCCAAGGGCCCGCGGTGTGCCAGGCTCTGTGCTAATGTCCTGATTGATCTGTCTCTTTGGGGGGCGGGTCTTGGGGAAGGTCACACAGTGAGTATGCAGTTCTGTCAGCAGACTGCGGGTTCAGTGGCTGGAACCTGACCCAGACTAACAGTGTCTGAAGCAAGGTGGAAACATGTTTCTCCCTCAGGGAGCAGTGCTGGCCTTGGGGTCTGGGGCACTGAGGCCCAAGGGTGTTGTCTTTATTGATGTGGCCCAAGATGGGACCATCCTGGGATCAGAAGGGGAGAAGCAAGGAAGGGGCGCATACCCTGTTCTTTCGAGGGCACAACCGAGAACTAACATGGACCCATGGTTTCTGTTCCCGCTCCTTTGGCCAAAGCTTGGTCACGTTGGCCATACCTAGCTGCAGAGGAAGCTGGGAAATGTAGTCTTTGTTTTGGGTGGTCAGGTATCCAGCTCTGTTACTTTAGAAAATGCCATGAACAGCTATGGGTGACAACCAGTTGTTTCTGCCCCCAGAGGAGAGGCTGGGATTTAAGTCCTGGTGGTCTATGGATGTGCCCCTCTTTTCTTTACTACTTCCTCCCAGCGGAGTTCTAGGTCAGCATCAAGGAAGAGTCCGAAACTAGACTGAGCTCTTTGGAAAGCGGTGGTGGGTCTTTCTGCTGACTATTTGATCTGGGTCAAGCATTGTTTAGAGCACAAAGTAGCTGCTCAATAAATCAGTCTTGAAGGGAGGGAGCTGAGCCAGCCTGAATGTTCACCTGGGAGTGTGCTGGAAACAGAGGCAACCCCAGTCAGAAGGCAGCTCCACAATGGCTTGGGCTTAGACCATAGCTGTGGGGTATCCTGTGCACTCCCCTGGTTTAACCCCTACTCTGAAAGACGCCTGTGGTCTGTGCTTCCAGAATGGAAATTGGATTTCAAACTACCTTTTGGGAGGAACTGGAGGCACCAAGCGTTTTCTCTCCTGGCGGGGTTGCTCGGGCTACGCTGTGGACATCCTGGACTCAGGGCCAGCTCTGTCATCTGCAGGACCCTGTCTGCCAGGAGGGCTCTCTGCCTCCCTCTCACTGTGCCCCTCCGCCCCCACTGGCTGGTGCTGACTCATCTCGTACAAAATGCAGTCACGGCCCGGCTGCTCCGAGTGCAGGGCCCCCTTACAAGTCCCCAGGGGGCTTTCCAAGGCAGCGTGCTGGTTACGGGGCACTTGGAGAGCGCCTGTCCCTGTGGTTATGTTTTCTGAGCAAATTCTCCCCAGGCAGGTGTTCAGCAGGAAAAATAAGTGAGCCTTGGAGGTACCCATTTGGAATTTTTCAATCATCTGAACATTGTTGTTGGAAGGAGGAGTTAGAACAAGCAGCCATTGTGGGCCATGTTGGTAGACCAGTTAGACACCTAGACCCAGGGCTTCTGCTGGTCTTGTTCTTTGATTGTCCCAGTCTTTCCTTTTCCCCAGCCGCCTTGTGCTCAGTAACTGAGCAGTAAGCCTCTTAGCGTTCCCCTGAGTTAAATATCTGTTTAAAAGCCTGCTTCAAGCCTGGCAGTGAGTGGGGAGAGACGAAGTGTTAACCGAGAGCCGCGCCCCAGGCTGCGGCAGATCTTCTGAGGTCCAGACAGTTAGGGGCTACGTGGGGCTCCTGAGAAAGAAAGAAAGAAGCCAGGGAAAGCACATGTTTTAGGTTCTGCACGATCCTATTCTGTGCTTGTTGCATCGCCGAGAAAGCTGTAGTTTAAAATAAGTGGTATTTGGCAAGAAGTGCTAGTGCATGCTGACAAATTGATTGTGCTCTTTCACTTAGATAAAAATGAAAATGCATGAGGCAATTTGCTTGTGCTCCAGTGGTGGGTGATTAACAGCGTCTGCTGGGCTGCAGGCTGAGATGGCCCTGGAAGACACCTGCGGGGTGGGGCTCCCTGCCTGGGGCTGACAGAAGCAGCTGTCTTCAAAGTGCCAGGTCCCTCCAGGGAGTTTGGAAGGCCTGCCGGGTCTCTGTACCAGGCCTCGGCAGTGGGACCCTTGGGTGAGTGTCTTTAGACTTTAATAAAGCGCTCCCCTTGGCCCCTCCCTGCTCTCATGACCCCTGGCTTGGGGCGGCCGGGAGGCCAGGCACAGCCCTGGGGTGATGAACAAGGCAGGACGCCGCCCGCCTGGGCCTCAGTTTCCCAGCAGGAAGCCGAGGGTGTGGACCTGTGTTCCTTTGGGTTTTCCATGAGGCCTGCCACCATGTTGCCCCAGCATGCCCTTCCTGCAGCATTGCCATTATTGGGCATTGGAGGACAAGGACGTCACTGTCGAGAAAGGGCTCGTTTCCTGTGCCCAGAGAGAAATCTGGGAACAAGCATGCTAGCCATTGATTCCATGAGTCGTTAATTTACTCATTCGTTTGCTCCCCAAATGTTACTGTGCACCGGCCTTGGGCCAGGCTCTGTGCTGGGCGCCGGGATGCGCAAGGAGTAATAGAGCCCAGCCCCGTCCCTGCTTGCTCCCCGGCGGCTCCAGCCCTGTTTGGACTCCTGTCTTGTTAGCTTAAGGTCCTGTGGCCTCCGTGTAGGTCCCAGCACAGGAATGTGCTGTGAAACGCAGTTCCAACACCCTGTTAAAGCCAAGCATTTACTTCTGGACACTAGGGACTTGAAAATTTTCCCTTAAAGGAGCAACGGATTTGTTTTGACAAAAGAAGCGTAAACAGGATCCCAGTGAATAACTTTTCTCATGACTGCTCCTGCTTTAATCAATCGTATATTTATTGGTGACCTCCTGAGTGTCTAGACTGTCCCAGGCTCCACAGTAGAGGCACAGAGGTGGCCATAGAGAGAGAGAATTTACAACTCCACTGAGGAGCTAGGCTAGCTCCCAGAGGCATGCGACAGCACGTAAGTGACACAATCTCATGTGACGCAGGCCACAGAGCTCAGGAGCTCAAGGCAGGGAGGGGGGCCGTGTACTCGGGCCCAGCTTTCTGAGTTATCGAGAGGAGCAGAGGAGGGCATTGTCCTCTGGGTAATCTCCTGGGTCAGCCCACCATGCGTGTGGATGGCCAGCTGATAGTCAGCCCGGACTGCTATGCTTCCCACGCCTCGGCTGCTCCAGGCTCAGAGGGTAGAGCAGCCAGAGGGGACTGGATGGGCCATCAGAACGTCCTGTTACTGGGGACCCTTGTGCCCCAGGGCCCTGGGAGGTGGCCACAAGTGCCACTGGTGTGGTGCCATCCACCTCCCAAGTTCTTGTCTGGGATCCCCAGAAGCAAAAAGATGTGCAGCAGTAACTGTTCTGCCAACAAGAGCTGAGTTCAGACACCAGCTCTGCCTCCTGTTTGCTCTGGGGCCTGGTGCCTGTTCCTCCTCTGCCCCTCATGGACAGGAATCTGGAAGTCAGGTTGGTAACGACGCCTGTGTCACGGGCTGTTGTGAAGGTTGCGTGAGGCAAGCGTGTGACGCGCCCGGCGCGGTGCAGTGCCTGCGTGGTCAGCACCCACCCATCACATTGGCTGCAGTTTTCTTGGTGATTATTGTTGTTATTATTACTACTGAGGGGCCGGCGCCATGGCTCACTTGGCTAATCCTCCGCCTGTGGCACCGGCATCCCATATAGGCGCTAGTTCTAGTCCCGGTGGCTCCTCTTCCAGGCCAGCTCTCTGCTGTGGCCCGGGAGGGCAGTGGAGGATGGCCCAGGTGCTTGGGCCCTGCACCCACATGGGAGACCAGGAGGAAGCACCTGGCTCGTTGCTTCGGATCGGCTCAGTGCGCCGGCCATGGTTACCATTTGGGGGGTGAATCAATGGAAGGAAGACCTTTCTCTCTGTCTCTCTCTCTCTCTCTCACTGTCTATAACTCTACCTGTCAAACAAATAAAATAAAAATAAATAAATAAAAATACAAAAGTATTACTACTGTTGTTCCACATCAGATGGCAAAATGGCCACATCCAAGATCCCGACCCCCCTGAGCTTTCGCTATGCTGAGCGAGCTCTTGCGCCGGCCTCACTTCCCCTGTGTTCCACGCTGCTGAAGCCCCACACCTCCCCTGCCCTGCCTGTGCCTTAGGCACAGGATGAGCTCCGTGTACTGTGAGTGCGCTCATCTCTTCCTTCCTGGGCACCAAAGCCATTCGTCCTGCATCTGAGGCCAGGCTGAGCAGGAGGCTGGACGGACGGAGTTGCCCCTGGCTTGGCTTTGACTACCAAAGACCAGGTTCCAGCGCCCCGCTCCCCCGCTCCGCTCTCTGTTACAGGGTGTGGTCATGGGTTGCTGGGGGAGCTGGAGGCCTGTCTGAGAGACCACCCCAGCAGCAAAGGAACCATCTCCAGACCTCTGTCCTCTGCCTCCCTAGAGTGAGGGCCACAGGGCAGTGCAGAGTAAGGTGGGCTTGGTCTCAAAACAGGCATGAGTGTGCTGAGACCCAGCACCAGACCCTGAGCAGGAAGTGCTCCCTGGCCCCGGGGCGCAGACTGGGGTTGGCTGAGGCTTTGGTGGGGAGCACATTGGGAGGATCGGGAGTCCTGAGACGTCAGGACTTCAGGAGACTGGCAGTTGCCTCCCTCCCCAGATTTTCCCATCTTAAGCCACTTTCGGCGAGCACTGCTGGCCTTGACCAGCGGCCTGGGAAGAGGCAGGGCCACCTTGTCAAGGCTGCGCCCTAGCCTGGGGCTCCTGAGACCTATGCTTTATTAGTGCATAGCTTTGGCCGGAGCCAGGCCCGAGTGCTGGCTTCCCTCCCTGCTGTCTATCCTTGGCAGGAAGGATGGGTCAGGCGTTGACCCTTGCATGAAGGGTCATCCAAAATGCACTTGAAAGGAACTGAGGCACTGCCAAGGGGCCTGAACACCCCTGGGCTCTGCAAAGAACTGTAGCAGGGCTGAGTCACAAGCCCTGGTCCTCCTTGCCCCAGGCCATCAGACACTGCCTTTAAGTTTGTGCTGGTGTTGTCCCAGCTCTGTGGCTACAGAGCATGGTGCACCAGGAAGGCAGCCGAGCAAGTTTAAACGTCCCGGTGTTGACGAGCTCTGCGTGGTTCTCTGATGCTGGAGACAGCCCTGTGCCATCTCAGGCCCCTGCCCCCACCAGCTCCCAGCCTCCCTCTGGAGGCACCAGGGTGGAAGAGGGAGACAGCATTGCTCTCCTCCCTTGTTTACCAGCTCCATCCCATAAAAGGGAAAACGAAGGTTTGGAGAGAAGTTTGATGGGGCTGAGATCACACAGGGCCCAAGGTGGAGAGGAAAGCAGCGAGCCAGGCAGGGGCCCAGGGCTCGGGCCACCAGGCTCCTTGGGTCTGGGCTGATGCCGCTGCTGGCCTAGGCCTTTGTGTGGTTGAGCAGAAGTAACCCTTCACTCCCTGTGGCTGCAGGGAAACTTCTGGCATGCTGACCACAGAGCTGTGTTGAGGGAACGTGGGCCTGAGACTTCTGTGGCCAGTTTGGAAGCCGGTAGACTTAGTTGTTCCTTTATTTGTTCACTCATTCGTTTGTTTTGCAGATACACCTGAGCTCCTGCTTGGGCCAGGCCCTATTGCAGGTGCTGGGATAGAGCAGTGGCTGAGCTCCTGCCCTGGGTAGGGGTGGGAGGTTTCCACTCTGAAACTGCCTGTGTCTGCATAGAAATCTCTCTTCAAGAAGACAGCCCCCGTGGAAAGAATGTGCTCCTAAGTGATGGCATTTCCAGGAAGGTTACAAGCAGAGCACAAGCAAGGGAGGCCCTGGGCCACCAGGATGGGAGAGAGTTGTAGCCACCCTGGGGCCAGTGGTCCCTGTGCACGGCAGGCCACACGGGACAAAGCACAGAGCTCCCGTGCGCCACTGTCCACGCGGGGTCACAGCCCTTTGCTCTCCAGGTTTGCCAGTGATGTTGCAGCTGTGCTTTTACATTAGTCGTTTCCTCCTCGTTTGTGGAAGCTTGACCATCTACAGAAATAGAAACCAGGCCAGGTCACGCACGGCCATGCTTCCTCTGCACCCAGCAAGAGGAACCAGCACGGCCGCCGTCCCGGGGGCCTTTCCTGGACATGGTTCTATGTGGCGGTCTTGGGCTCCTGGCATGGGCGCACAGGGAAGGGCTTACAGTCACAGACCTCTGACCTTGCAGGCAGAGCACCGGGCTTTGGGCTGAGTGCTGGGGCTTTGTGTTCAGACCTGGCCAATAGGAAAGCCAGGCCCAGAATCTGGGCCTACCTCTGCCCACTCCTGCCACCATGCCAGATCCTTTCCAGCTACTGCCTGCACAGCACCTGGGTCTGCCTGCTGGGGGCCCTGGCCGAGGCCTCGGTCTGCCCTGCATCACCCAACTTCCATTTTCCTGCCCAGCTCTGCATCCCACTCTCCACTGAAAGAACTTCTCTAAGTTCTTTGCTTTTCTTTGGCCTTGAGGACAAGGGGAGAGGCCCCTGCTGGACTCTGGGGACCCTCTGGTTGTCCAGAGGACACTGTGGTGGTGCACATGGCCATGTCCTGTCTACTCAGCACCCAGCCCTTTGCCCCAGGCCCGCCCTGCCCCAGGCCTGCCTCTGATGGGTTCAAGCCCAGAACCTGGGCCCTAATCACAGACAGAACTGGCAGGGGCTGCACCCTGCAGCCCGGTGTGGTGACATGTGGCTTTTCCAAGTGCCTTTGTGCGACCTGGGCATAGAGACCCGGAACAAGCTGAAGACATTGAGTAAAACCCGAGGCCAGAGCGAAGGGGCAAGGGACACAGGAAGCTGGGGCCGGGTTGGGTGTGTTTGTGTAGTATGCCCCGTGTCATCTTGGATTCACAGAAAAGCAGCTCTCTTGAAGTAACAGGAGCACGCTCAGCCGCGGCTGGCCCCACACCACATGCTTCCCTAACCCCCTTCCTTGCCCAGGCGGGCGGTGAGGAATGGCCGGTGGCCATGATGCTATCTCGCAGGCCAGCGTCACGGAGTTCTTTCCTCGCAGCAAATGCCCTGTTGTTTTCGCCAGCTCTGGCAGGACTTTTTAAGAGAAAGCTGACTCCAGACGAGTTCTCGCGTGCATTGTTTCAGACCTGGAAGTCGCCAGAGCGGAGGGCGCGTGGCCTCCGTCTGAGCCGGCCCCTCCCATCTGCTTCCTAAATGCTTTTCCTATCTCCCAGGAGCCAGCCCCCGAGCCCTGCCCCGCAACCTGGTATTTTCGGACACCAAGGTTACATGAAAGAAAAGAGAGCTGAAGGTGGTAGCGCCATGGCTCCCAGCGTCACTGTCAGAGGGCACCCCCCCCCCCAACATGTGGTTTTACTTCCAGGGGCTCTGGTGTTAGCGTTTCCATTTCCTCAGGAAACGCGGTTCTTTCTTGCGCTGGATTCGGTCATGGGAGGCGGGTTTTCCTTGGCCCAAGTCCAAGGAGTGCCTGCGGCAACAATGCAAACAGTCCCAAGTGGGTTCCATTCACCGCCCCCTCCCCGCCTTCCTGGGGCTGCGGAATCCTGTGGCCATCAGGGGACCTCCGCTGCCTTGTGCTGGGAGAAAGCTGGGTGCCCTCCAAGTGTCCACATGCCACAGGCTCCTAATTAAGAAAGTATGTTCCCGCTTCATGTCACGGGGAAGGAATGAAAACAATGACAGCATTTATTTACCTCCGCTATCAGTATCTTGCCTGTGACTGAGTCTATTGGGGGTTACATGTCTTGAAGGAATTGGCTGGGGTTTGAGGTTTTGACCTCCAGTAGTGCCTGTCAGGACACGTGGCTTTTTCCCTCGAGGGTGCCCTGTCCCCGTGCCCTCCCAGAGCCCGGAGGGACAGCAGAGCAAACTTTGCCACCTTTGGTGCAGCTGGGAGGTCAAGTCCCCTTGCGCTGGCTACGTCCCATTTCCTTTCTGAATCTCTAGAGGAGTGAAAGCCATCATTTCTGGAGTCTAGATCTGTTCAAATGGCTTCTGTTTATGAAGCACCTACTGTGCGCTCAGACTGGGCTAGGGGCTCACGTATGCTCTTGCAAGTCCTTGGTAGCCATGGGCTAATGCTTGTTGCCCATTGGGTATGGGAGGCAGCTAGGCCTCAGGCAGAGGGACTTACCCAAGATTGCCACACAGACCTGCTCAGCCGTGGATGGCACCCTTGCCACTCAGAGCTGGATAATTGTGTGTTGTTGGGACGGGCTGCCCAGCCGCCTCCCTGGCCTCTATCCACTCCATGTCGGTAGTAACCCCCAGCTGAGACAACCAAAAATGTCTAAAGGCACAGCCAGTATTGACCCAGTTGTGGGCCTTTGAGTTGGAGGACAGAGGTAGGATTCAGACCCACGCCCGTGCAGGCTCTGGATGAGACCACGTCTGGGCGAGGCAGCCCTGCCTGTCTCTGGGTGCAGGCAGTGTGGGCCCAGGTCTCTTGTTCCTGAGATGTTGCACTGATCAGACCTTCCAGAGTCTCCGTGAAGACCCAGCATCGTGGTGGAGGCAGAGGACAGGAATTCCTCACCAGGGCTGCCGCAGCTGGCGGTGCTGACTGTGGGGTGGAGCATTTCACTGTTTGCTCAGTCTAGGATACAGGTTTTCACTTGTAGTCTCCCAGATACTCTTTGAACCCGAAGGGCTTATTAGTCAGCACATTTTTGGCTGCAAGTGACTGAAACCCAAATCAAAGTAGCTTAAGGATCAAAGGCAATCTCTCGGTTTGTGGGACTGGAAAGTCCAGGGGAAGATCACATGTTTCAGGTATAGCTGGATCCAGGACTCACACATCATCAGGATCGCACTCCTGTGCTGGCCACTTCATTTTCTGGCAGGTCTTCCACATGACCACAAGGTAGCCACCAACAACTCCAGGCTTATATGGTCTTAAGAATTTAAGACTTAGGAGAAAGAAAAAGTGACTTTCTTTAGAGTGCCAATAAAAGTCCAAGATTGTGCCAATAAAAAGTGGGGCGGGGGAATCTGCATACCCACTGGTCTCCCCGGCAACATGGATGTGGCCACACTTGGAGCAATGCCATTCTTGAGTGAGTCAGCCACTAGGGTTTTCCTGTTTTATAGGTGAAGAAACAAGCTCAGAGAACTCAGGTGACTTGCCTTCAGTTTTCTGTGTTCTGTTTTCCCGAGAATGTCAGTAAAAGATTCATACTGCCGAGGCCTGGGTCCTGTGCCCACCTCTCAGGCTTGTTTGGGCCTCACTCAGAGAATTATTGCAGGTAGAGAGAGGGGTGGCTCTCCTAAGGAAGGGCTATTGATACTGAAAATGGGACCTGTTTGATGATGCAGTGTTGCTTGGGATGCCTGCATCCCATTTTGGAGCACCTGGGTTCAAGTCCCAGTTTGGCTCCCAATTCTAGCTCCCTACTAATGTGCACTTTGGGAAGCAGCAGGTTAGTACTTGAGTCCCTGCCACCCATGTGGGAGACCCGGATGGGGCTTCTGGCTCCTGGCTTGGGCCTGGCCCAGCCCTGGCCATTGTGGGCATTTGGGGAGTGAACCAGAGGATGGGAGACCTCTGTCTTTGTACCTTTCAAATAAATGGAAAATTCAAAACCACAGCTTGTGTTTCCAGAGCGGACCCACCCCGACAGCTTTTCTGCTCCCAAGCAGGGTTGGGAGACTGGTCTCCTTCAGCAGCTCACGGGGCCTTGGGTGTCGTCAGACCTGCATGGGAAGGCGTGGGTGGTGTGGCCTTCACAGAAGTGGCAGTCTGTGACGGCTACATGTTGTAGCGACCGGTCCTGTCCCATAGAAGATTGGGAAGGCGCTGCTGTAAACTGGAGAGTCTGAGTTTCCACCAGTCCCCTGATGCCGCGGAGCCCCACACTTGAGCAAAGCCATTTGGAGTGAGGCAACAGTTAGGATTTTCTTATTTTATAGATGAGGAGCCAAACTCAGAGAGCCGAGGCGAGTGGCCTTAAACTTTCTTCCTTTGCTTTGCTCTGCTTTTTGAAGTGCTAGTACTTACCTACAGGAAAATTCGCCAACTTTAAGCATACAGTTCAATGACTTGGCAAACAGATACAGGCATTCAACCACCACCATCTTAACATAGAGCATTTTCGTCTCTCCTCCTCAACCCCACCCCTACACCCAGCCTCTGGTCTGATCTCTGTCGCTCTTGGCTTGCTTTTTCTAGAATGTCAGATGAGTGAACTCAGCAGTTGTATGAGTCTTGTGTGTCTGGTCCTTTGACTTGGCGTGATGCTTTGGAGAGCATCCATGCTGTGTGTGTTGACCGTGTGCTTCCTGATGCTGAGTGATGTCTGTGGCATGACTATGCCACTGTCTGAAATTCCTGCCTACCTGGTGATTGACATTTAGGTTCTTTCCAGAGAGCACTTGACTTTGGAGGGTCTGGACTCATGCAGGAATGAGTCTGGGTTTTCTTTCTCTTTTCTTTTTGAAATATTTATTTATTCATTTGAAAGAGTAACAGAGAGACAGAGGCAGAGAGAGAGAAGTCCACTCCCCAAATGGCCACAATAGTCAAAGCGGGGCCAATCCAAAGCCGGGTGCCAGGAATTTCTTCCAGGTCTCCCACACGGATCAGGGGCCCAAGCACTTGGGCCATCTTCTACTGCTTTCCCAGGCCATAGCAGAGAGCTGGATCAGAAGTGGAGTAGCCGGTTCTCAGAGCAGCACCCATGTGGGATGCCGGCACAGCAGGGAGCAGCTTCACCTGCTACGCCTCAGTGCCGGCCCCCAAGCCTGGGTTTTCTGATTTTACTCCTGGCTCCCTCTGCCGCTGATCACAGCAGCACATGATGGCAACTGCTTCAGCAGCCCGGAGGCTCCTCCCTGGTCCTCTCCAGGCGGCTGCGGGGTCCCTGCCCCAGGAAGGCAGCAGGCTGCGGCGGAGCAGCTGGGTTACCATCTCCTTGTATAGGGCTGGAGGCCTAGGGCCCAGGAAAAGAGACTGGGCAGAGCAGGGGCCAGGCCCTGTGCTTGTCTTACCAGTCCACAGCCGTGCCTGGGGACGGTGTATGTGTTGTCTGGGGAGGCCCTTGCTACAGCAGTTGAATCATGTGAGAGAGACCGGGTGACCCTCAGAGCCTCAATATTTACTACTAGTCCTTTACACGGAAGGTTGCTGATCCTTGCTGCAGAACGGGGGGCCCGATGCCAGGCCAGGGATCCCCTCTGGAGCGGGGCACAAGCAGAGACCTGGAATCCTGGTTCAGAATCTGGCCCAAGTCCCTGTGATCATCTGCCACTGTGATGCTGTCACCGAGTAGGCCTCCAGGCGGAGAAGGGGCATAGAGGTTTTTACTGTAATTCCTTGGGCCTGGGAAGGGGAAGTGACTTGTCCAAGGTTACACAGGGTGGACGCCAGAGCTGAAGCGTAACCACCACTGTGGTGTCCTTGGCAGTGGGCCGTGGTGCTGCTCTGGGAGGCCAGGGCAGGCCTTGGCAAAGCATCCGGGCATGCCTAGGTAGAGGGCGAGGATAGGGCCTCTTGTGTCGTTGCGCCCTCTGTTGGTTGACAACTCAGCAAGTGTCGCCCCACCTGGCAGTCAGAGTTGGCAGTGACATGGCTGTGGCCAGACTCAGGACATGCATGTTGCTTGTCTGTGTGTGTGTGTGCATGCATATTTCAGTTCCATCCGCTATCAATTAAGCTTCCTTGCTGGCCCCCTCACTGATCATGCTGATGCTTGCCCCTTCGTGCCTCGTCTTCCAACCCCAGGCAATCTACCACGTTCTGTCCGTCTTCTTCAAGCCATTCTTGAAGAGCCACTCAGTGTTACCCGGAAGTGGTCGCAAACCCAGGCCTGAATTCACGTCCCAACGTGGCTTGTCCCACACTTTAGCACGGCTTCCAGGTCCTCCTGGGTCTCCCTGGAGGGTCCCTCACCACTGTGGCTTCTCCTTGGTCCTCCGCAGTCCCTGGCCTCATGGATCTCTGACTTTCCCCTTTGTCTTATTCTTCACCTGGTCTTGGTTTCTCCCCCTGCCTGCCTTGCCTCCAGCTACACCACCATTCTCCTTTCCATACTTGCCTGCCCTCCCATGGGCACCCCTGAAACTGACCCAGCATCATGAGAGCATGTCTGTACCCCCTCCGCCGAGGCACCCTCCCAGGCCCTCCCCAGCTGGCTTCTGTAGTTTTGATCCATGAACATGGTCACATAGCTGGTCTTCCCACACATCCACGGATCTGCCTCCCTCTGAGCCCATGACTCGGCAGGTGTCTGTTAACTTGCTAAGGGACTGCACAGAGCGACCAAAGTGCTGGCTGAGGGCATGACTGGCATGTAATGTGCCACAGGAAGATGGTGGCCCTATCTCCCCAGCTCAGCTGTGGGCGTTCCTGGAAGAAACAAACCACACATGGTTTTCAGCCCAGGTCCTCACTGGACAAGGGACTTCCTCTCAAAGTGTCTTAGACGCCCTACTCCACCCAGTTGCCCTCCCCCTTTCTGTGGACTGTAGCTGGATGCATTTGCTATCAAATCCTTGCTCCCCCAGTGTTCATGATTCCTTTCCTGCCTGAGTCCAGCCTGCTCTCCAGCATCTCCCAGATGGGTGTTCTAGATCCTTCTCATTCCCCTGGCGATGCCTCAGCGTGCAGCCAAGCATCGCATCATGGAGATGGGGCCCACCCCTTCGCATCTCTGCTGATGGTCAGCTGTTCACTGGACCATTGACCTGCCTGTGGGTATCAGATGTATCCCCTCCCACCCACCCCCAGGTGTTGAATTCAAGAAAAAACTCTTAAAATGGAAGGAACATTCTAGCATCAAAAAGTAGGAGACCTTGGAAAAGAGTTCACTGAATGAGCAAAGGATCCAAAAGAGCAAAGCAGAATGGATGATTTGGGGATACTTTTGGGCAGGAGAGCCTCGGGCTCTCTTACGTGTTACACTGGCTCGGAGGAGAGGCCCAGCGAGAGATGTGGCCCAGAGAAGGATTTTCGTGTTTTGGAAGAGCCGGGGTGTGCAGCGTGTGTGTGCCTGTGTGGGTGGCAGCCCCGAGGTCACGCAGTGTGAGAGGCAGAGACAAGGCTTGTGCCCCTTGTGCCCCTCCACAGCAACCCCAGCATACCTCGGGAGCGGGGTTGTGGGCAGGGAAGATCCCCTGGCAGCCTGGATCTCAGCCCCTGGGGAAGCAGCTCAGACAGGGAGAGCTCCACAGTCAGACGGCAGAGCTCCCGCAGCCTCCTGACTTTCAAGAAGCCCCTGCACCTGGGCCTTGTCCTTGGCACACAGGCGACTTCGACTTGCTCCTCCTCCTGTCGCCTCCGTCATCCCCAAGTTCATCCTCCTCCTCCACCGGCCCAGATCTCTTTAAGAGGCGCTGCAAGCGCAGCACTTTGATTTGGCGGTCGTTTGGGGCGCTTCCTCGGGCCCATTTATCTTCATCACAGGCTGAGCAAAGAGTCTGAACAGGTGATTACGGCTCCTTTTCTTTCTTCCGGGGCTGCAAATCAGTGGCTTCCCGTACAGCTGGGAGAGGCGCAGACAGCTTGTGTGGGACTCACACAGTGTTGGCTGTGCTGTGAGTTTATAACAGCCTTGTTTCCACACTGGCAGCAAACGCCATATGGAGAGAGAAGAATGCTGTCGGAGGAACTCGGAAGGAATCGCAACATGGCACACGAGATCTCATAATTGCTGTTGGGGGGGGGGGGGGCTGCCTTGCTCGAGTCACATAGGAGCTCCGGTGCTCGTTCCCATATCCAAATAAAACTGGACTTCAGGCAGAGGCATTTACTTCGGGTCTGGGTTTGTGCCGGGGGACTCGGCTGATTGGGAAAGGGTTGTGAGGGTTTGTTTTCTGCCCCCTGAGGGACCAGGTGGAGCAGGAGGTGGTGAGAAGACAAGCTGTAGCTGCACTGTGCTAACAGGTGCAGGCTGCAGACCGGAGCGGGCAACAGAGACCAGGTTTCCTGCTGTGGCTGACAGTAACACTCATCAAAGTTGACATTTTATAACTGTCACTTGGGATCTTGTCTGCTCTCCCACACACCCCCCTGCTGCCCCTTCCAACAGAGTAGCCCACCTCCCCTCCCGCCCGGAAGTGGCGGAGGCTAATGCTTGTCGGAGCGGCCATCCATGAGCCATCTGGGCCTGCGGTGGCCAAGCCTGCACCCACAGTTGAAGGGCGGAGTGAAGGCAACAGTCCAAGGCCAGTCTGAGCCACCAAACCCCTCTGGGAGGGGACGAGGAGGGAGACGTGGCAGGTGGCTCATTCTGTTGGTTAAAGTACCTGCTAGAGAGAAGACGGCACCTTTGAGCACTTTCATCTGCGTGTGATACTTAGAACTGGTGAATTCCTGTAAAAATATCCCCTACCCCCGGTTCATGTGCATGGAGAAGAAGGCAGTAAAACTCCCCAGCCCGCGTGCCCAGCCACTGCCCCTTCGATTCCAAGAGCCAGATGCCCCACCCCCACTGGCCTAGCCCTGCGCTGGGCAGGTGGACAAACGTCCAGGCACAGGCTGGCCTCTGGCAGGGGTGCCCTGCAGGCTCCTCCCTGCCCCCCTCAGCTCTGCTTCCCCCCTTGCTGGCTTCGCGCTCTGTGGGCTCATGCTGTGTGGAGGAAATGTGGCCCCTGTGGCTTTGGCTGACCAGTCCCAAGGCCTTGGCACCCTGGAGATGAGCAGGAAGTTTTCCAGGAAGTTCTGGCAGAGGCCCTCGGAGGACTCCAGGGCCCACTCCACCACGTGCCCCGACCTGAATGGCCCATTCAGTTGTGAGCCGTCAGCGCCCCTAGAGCCAAAGGCAGGCCTAGGCTGGATTTGTGCAGACTCAGGGAGAACCGGAAGGGAGATGGAACGGACCCCAGACCCTACCTCCATGCTGGCAGCGGTGGTGGTTCTAAGCAGGCTCCGGTCTGAGTACCTTCTATGAATTGTCTCGTTCAGTCCTCATGGCGGTCCTGGGAAGCAGGCGCTGTCATTGTACCCAGGTTACAGATGAGGCAGCCAAGGGGTAAAAATGCCCCAGATCACAAGGCCACAAGGATCTGAACCCTGGCAGTGTAGCTCCAGGAGCCACACTCACTGCTACGAGGTCTCCCACTGTGCGTCACGGGTTGGCCTTCCATAGACAAAGGCTCTGGGGACCCACGACTGAACCCAAGCTGGCATGAGGGAGGTGCTCAATCCCCTTGCTGCACTCTGTGTCTCCAGAGAGACCCCTGTGTGGATGGCTAGCACCTCCACACTCAGCCAGGAGACAGCAGTCATTCCTTCCAGCCCAGCTTCCCTCCCGCCAGAGTGCCACCATCCTCTTCCCAGCCCCCCTCATCCCCATCCCAACTCCAGATCCAGAGCTGAAAACTGAGGCCCAGAGAGTACAAGTGAGTTGCTGGAAGTAACACAGCAAGTCACTGGCTCAGCACCGGGTCCCTGGGCCTGGAGTGGGTCCCCACACTTGGGGTTCTGCAGGGTCCTCTTCGGAGCCCTCCTGGCTGCTGAGTGGCTGAGTGTGGCTCACTTCCTGTCTCTGTCTCTGTCTCTGTAGCTCCTTGGCTGGAAAGTGCAAGGCTTTCATAATCTGAAGCATCCTAAGACCGGGCTTTGCTCCGGTTTAAAAAAAAAAAAAAAACATCATAGCCACTAGGATGCTTCGAATTATAAGTGACTTTAAAATGTTTTCCAACTTTCCTGAACAAAGGGATGTGTCACCTCTCATAAAGCAGCTTTTCAGATGTGGTTTGGGCTGTGGGCGTGGTGAGATCCAGAGACACAGGGCGTCAGCAGGTGGGCTGTGGGCGTGGTGAGATCCAGAGACACGTGACGTCAGCAGACTTTCCCGGCTCTGGTCTCCTCTGTGCCAGCCCTGACCTCACAGCCACTCTGATGCAGTGAGGAGAACTCGCCGCCACACCACAGCCTCCAAACCAAAAACCCACGTGTGTGGGTCACGCTGACTGGACTGCCAGCTGTCCCCAGTCACCATAGTCAGAGAATGCCATGTGCTGATTGGCCAGCCAGGAGCAGAAACACAGCCCCTTGAACTGCTGGCCTCTCCGAGCACATACTGGAGGCTGGCACCTCTCTCCACACTGACCTTGGCCGTGGCGGATGCATGGGGTCCCGAGAGCTTGCCGGTCACCTGGCTGCATCCGTGCGGGGCTCTGGGCCTGGGTCTGGGTCTGGGTTGCTGGGGCGGCCCGGCTGGCCCTCCCTGGGCCTCACCACACTCTTCTTTCTTCCTCCAGACAGAGACTACTGCAGTTTATGTGACAAGCAGCCAATCGGGAGGCTGCTTTTCCGGCAGTTCTGTGAGACCAGGCCCGGGCTGGAGGGTTACATCCAGTTCCTGGACGAGGTGGTAAGTCCCTGCTCCCAGGGCGCAGGGTGGGGGGAGCTTTGATGCTCTGCGATGAGCCCCCATTTTTGACTGAGGCGGGTGAAGATTAAACCTGTGGCTTATGGAGCTCCTAGACTTTAAGAGGACAAAAGCTGTCTCGGGACTAAACCTAGCAGGTGGCCTTGGCTGGTTCGCCTCCCACTCTGGACCTTGTCGCTGCTGCTGTAAAGAGGCGCCGTCAGCTGTCTGATGCCAGGAGCCTGGGTCACTGTGGGAGGCCGTGCCTGGGATGTTGCATGTGTCTTCCTGATGCATTAAGTGGCTCTTACAGCCTGTGCCCCATCCCCAGATGAAAACCCTCCTTTGTTAAAGATTTATTCATTTATTTGAAAGCCAGGCATACAAAGAGAGAAGGGGAGAGAGAGAGACATCTTCTATCCTCTGGTTCACTCCCCAAATGGCCGCAGTGGCCGGGCCCGGGCCAAGCTGAAGCCAGGAGCCAGGAGCTTCTTCCAGGTCTCCCACATGGATGCAGGTACCCAACACTTGGGCCATCTTCTGCTGCTTTCCCAGGCCATTAGTAGGCAGCTGGATCCGAAGAGGAGCAGCCAGGACTTGAACTGGCACCCAGTTGTGACACTGGCACTGCAGGCTGAGGCTTAACTTACCATGCCACAGTGCTGGCTCCCGAGAACCCACTTTACAGAGTTGTGAAGTTTGACTGTGTCAACTTGTTCCTGAGTGCTTCCCATTCGAGTGCCAGCTCCCTGAGGGCAGGCCTGGGCTCCCATTGCCCCCGCTCAGCACAGTGCCCTGCACACACCATCAGCCAGCGAGTACCGTGGGATGAATGTGTGCCGGCCGTTTCTAGGCGATCTGACAGCTGTGACTCTGCAGGTTGCTGGCTCAGTGGTCCTGCTTGATGTCCTGGGGTCTTCCTTCACCTTGCCAGTCACTCATCTGTAGAACAAAGGCTGGTGGCTTTGCATGGGCTCTGAGGACAGGATGGAGGATTGTCCAGGAGTCCCTCAACACTCACCTGGAAGGCAGGGTGGGCACCAGGGCTGGCCACCTGCCCCTTGGGTTTGTTTGTTTCTTTCTTTTTAAGACTTATTTTATCTATTTGAAAGTCAGAGTTACACAGAGAGAGAATGAGAGGAGGAGAAAGAGAGAGAGGTCTTCCACACAATGGTTCACTCCCCAGTTGGCTGCAACCGCTAGAGCTGCACCAATCCAAAGCCAGGAGCCAGAAACTTCTTCCAGGTCTCCTACATGGATGCAAGAGCCCAAGGACTTGGGTCATCTTCCACTGCTTTTCCAGACCATAACAGAGAGCTGGATCGGAAGTGGAGCCGCCAGGACTCGAACCGGTACCCATATTGGATGCCAGCACCTCAGGCAACAGCTTTACCTGTTACACCACAGTGCCAGCCCCACCCCTCATGTTTCTTTCTGAGGAGGGAGAGAGAGGGTGGGAAGGCAAGAAGTGAGGTGAGCAGTGGGGCTGCCCAGGCCTCTTCCCAGTGGCCAGGACCAAGATACTGACATCTCTGCAGGCCCTCACGCTGTCTGGGTTTGGGGCTCAAGTTCCTGTGGCTGCTTCAGGATCTCTAGAGCCACAAGCCAGCCTGCCCTTTGGACACCTCCACCAAAGCCACACAGGCCCCCTCAAGGTCACCACGTCCAGTTAGCACCTTCTCCCAGGCCTTGGAAATACTGGCCCTGACGCACCCCCACACTAGCCTGGCATCTGGGCACTGCCTCCCCACCCTGGTCAGGGGCCATGTGCACGAAGCCCCATGACCTCTCCCAGACCAGTTCCCCACCACAAACTCTGCCTGGGTCTTCAACACAGGTGTGGAGTCTCTCGTCCCAAGGGCTGATCGTTCCCAACCTTGGCTGCGCTTTGGCAACGCCTTGGGAACCTTTAAAACCGCTCGTGCCGAAGCCCAGGCTGAGGGGTTTGCGTCTCGGGGGGGGGGGGGGGGAGGGCTGGTGTCTTTATGACTTTTTATTATGGGAAGTTTTGCACCATGAAAAGCAGAAGTCAGCAGAATGGTTTAATGAACCCCATGCAGCCCTATCCCACTTCAGCAACAAGGAGCTTGTGGCCAGTCTTGGTTCATCCGTGCCCCTATCCTTGCCTCTGTAGCATTCTGTGACAAATCTAAGATATATAATTTCATCTATGAATCTTCCATATGTGTCTCTTAAAAAAAGGCTCTTGAAATAATAACCACATGGAGCCAGCTCTGTGGCATAGCAGGTAAAGCTGCCCCCTACGGCTCTGGCATCCCACATGGGTACCAGGTCAAGTCCCAGCGGCTCCACTTCTGATCCAGCTCCCTGTTAATGTGCCTGCGGAAGCAGTGGAAGGTGGCTCAAGTGCTTGGGCCCTGCACTCACATGGGAGTTGTGGAAGAAGCTCCTGGATCCTGGCTTCAGCCTGGGCCAGCCCTGGCCATGGCAGCCATTTGGGGAGTGAACCAGCAGATGGAAGAATTATTTTCTCTCTCTCTTTGTGACTCTTTGAAATAAATAAATATATCTTTGTAAAAAGAATTAACCAAATACTAGCAATACTATTATCATAGCCAAACATTTTTCTTTGGGCTGGCACTGTGGCATAATAGGTTAATCCTCCACCTGTGGTGCAGGCATCCCATATGGGCACGGATAGAATCCTGACTGCTCCACTTCTGATCTAGCTCCCTGGTGACGGCCTGAAAAAGCAGTGGAAAATGGCCCAAGTGCTTGGAGCCCTGCATCCACGTGGGAGATCCAGAAGAAGTTCCTGGATCCTAACTTCGAATCGTCCCAGCTCTGCCATTGTGGCCATTTGGGGAGTGAACCAGTGGATGGAAGACCTCTCTGTGTCTGTAATTCTGCCTCTCAAATAAAAAATAAATAATTTTTAAAAATTAGCTTCAATTATCAACTATTAGGCAGCATTCAAATTTCAAATTTTCTCAACATTTTGTAGACACTTAAACTTTTTAATTTAAGAGACAGAGGCAGAGAGAAAGTTGCCATCCACTGATTCACTCCCCAAAGGCCTACAACAGCTGCGCCTAGACCAGGCGGAAGCTGGAGGATAGGAACTCAATCTAGCCTCCCGTTGGGTGGCAGGACCTAGTTACTTATATTGCCTGCTGTCTCATAGGATCCACGTTAGCAGGAACTGGAATCAGCAGCCAGAGCCAGGAACTGAACCAGGCGGTCCGATATGGGATGCAGATGTCTTAGCCAGTAAACCAAATACCGGCTCCCCTCATGCACTTTATACACATGTGTTTAAACAGTTTGTTTGAATTGGTCTGGATAAGGGGCATGCACAGTGATAGGTTGGTCTCCTTGACTCTCTGCTGCCCCATAACCACCTCCCCCTGTGGTGGCTTTGTTGTCCTCCACCAGGGTTTCCCACGGCCTCATTTTCCATTGTTACCTCCAAGCCATTTCTCAGGTTTCTCTACTCCGTGTCAGTAGCTGGTTGGATCTAAAAACTTGATCACATTCAGTCTCCCTCGCTGGGAGCTGGAGATAAGGAGTGACTTCCTAAGGGTTTTATGTCATGTGGCTGGATGGGGCAGCTATCTGGATTTTTTTTTTTGTCTTAAAGATTTAATGATTCAAAAGGCGGAGAGAGAGAGAGTGAGACAGAGAGACCTTCCATCTGATGGTTCACTTCCCAAATGACCACAACAGCCAGGGCAGTCCAGGCAAAGCCAAGAACCTGGAGCAACATCTGGGTCTCCCACATGGGCAGCAGGGGCCCAAGCACTTGGACTCAGCCGCTCAATGCTTTGCCAGGTGCATCAGCACAGAGCCGAATCGGAGGCAGAGCACCAGGAACTTGAAGCAGCGCTCCTATGGGATGCTGGTCCATCATGCCGCAACACTGGCCCCTGGGTCTTCCTCTCTGAAGTGGCAGCGGCGCTTGATATGCAGAACCCAGATCTGTTGACTAACACAGGGTGTGAGCTGAAGCGAGTTAACCCCATGGTTCCTTCTTGGATTGCTGGGCTGAGCCAGGCAAAGCCAGGAGCCAGGAACCTAATCCAGGTCTCTCACATGGGTGTTAGAGACCCAACTACTTGAAGTATCACCTTCCACCTCCAAGAAGCTGGAATCATGTGTACAGTGGGAACTCGAACCCAGGCACTGTGCTCTGGGACATGCGTGTCTTAACCACCAAGCCAGACGCCTGCCTCCTGGGGTATTGTGTGGAAGGCAGCATGCACGGTGTTTCTCAGTGGACTGAGGGTGAGAGGAGAGTTAGCGATGGCTGTTACGCTGTGGCCTGGCAGCTAGAAGGTGGTAGGGAGGACAAGGCTGCGGTTAGGTCCAGCAGGGACAAGGTCAGGGGCCGCACCATAAACTCACACAGGTTGCCATGTCCACAGGCCCCCCAGTGCACCTGTTCCAAGGGAGATGGTATTTGATTGTGTGGAGTCCCAGACAGGGCTGGGCTAGGAGGGCCCTGGGGTTTGTCAGCAGGCACTGGCGTTGGATGAGCTCAGCACACAGGTGACTGCGGATGGAGAGATGGAGAGGAGCCATGAGGACCAATGGTGGAGCCCCACAACAGGGGCTACTGCCCCTTTGGAAAAGATGAGGCGGCCGGGCAGCTTTGGGACCTGTCTGGAGACGTGACGGGCAGAGCAGGGTGACAGGAAGCCTCAGAGCCCTGTGTTTTGTTAGACACGTACACTCAGCTTGTGAAAGGGGCGGGGGATCCAGTGGCCACTGTCTGCCTCCTGATCACGCAGTCCCTCCTTTCTCTGGGCCTATACCAAAAGCTGTTCTTTGGAAAGGAAACGTGAGCCTGGCTCCCTGCGTTAATGCGTCAGATGCCCCTGACGTCCGCCTCAGCGGAGCTGCCACTCACCAGCGGCTGGGACCCGCCCCACATTTGTCTCCGCGTCCCCGGGAATAAACGCTGCCGGTTCCTCGCCCATCCTGACGTCAAGTGACAGCCCTGGGCCGCCTCTTCCACGCACGAAGGCTTTATTGAGTTTTCCAGGGCTGGCGTAACTTCTGTCTGCAGCCCATTTTTTCCTCTCTGCTGCCTGGAACTCCGAGGAGGGAGGCGGCGGCTGTGCCCCCGGTTGTCGCGGGCTGCCGGGGTGCTCCGCGGCTCAGCCGACGCCGCCCGTGCTGGTCCTGCCTCCCTGCTGAATTTACACCCCCCCCCACCCCGTGGAGCTTATTAAAAATAGCCCGTTCTCACCGGGCTCGCCGCAGCCGCGGGAAGGGCTCTCCACTTGCACAGCTCGCACATCTGCCCTTTTCAAGTCGGGTAGAAGCCTGCGCTGTTTTCAGATGGGCCCCGGGTGACTTGCTGGGCAGCAGCGCTGTTTGTGTGCCTTCAGCGGGCAGTAGGGATGACTTAGCCTTCAGTCTTGCTTACCCCATGGCTTCCAGGGAGCTGAGAAAGCCCCTCCCCACGGCCGCTGCCCTCCCAGAGAAACAGCCAAGCACCTAAGTCAAGGCCATGACCAGTGTGGTCTCAAGGGCAAGGTGGTGGTGCCTAGATGTCCCGGGACAGGAGGGGGTCCTGGCGAGAGTCAGCTGCCACAGGGTGACAGGGCCTTGCCATGGGCCTGTTCTCTGTGGGGGACCGGGGCGGGGGGGCTTGCCCCAGAGCTGGCTCGTCAGAAACCCTCCTGTCCCCACACCTGGGTGAGACTTAAAGGTCTCAGGTCCCTTCTGTCTGGAGTTGGGCTGGGAGGGCTTGGCAGAGGCCCAGTGTCTCCTGCGTGCCGGGCTCAGTTCCAGCAGCAGGGACCGCACGGTGGACAGAAGGAAGTTCCTGCAGTCACAGCGCTTGCTCTCTGGGGAAACGAAAGACAGAAAATACACAAGGCAGGATGGTGTTAGGTGGCGGCTGGGCACCTGTTCAGTATCCGACCTCATGGCTTGGGGTCACAGCAAGCAGGTTCACGTCTCTTACTTTTAGGCTTGGTGGGCCAGGGGTTTGGAAAGGGTTTAGCTTAGGTGCTGCTGGTTCGAGGCCCATGAAAAAATGTGTTCCAGTGTGGGCCGGGCGGCAGTCACCTGCAGACTTGGCCATGGCCGGAGCATCTGCCCCCAAGCTCACTCACATGGCCCCCAGGGCATGCTGGCTGGCGGCAGGAGGCCTCGGGCGTTCTGATGGCCCTCCTCAGGATGGGGCAGGCTCTCTCCCGAGCGGGGCATCCGAGGGCCTGGTTGAAGCTGCAGTGCCTTTTATGACGGAGTCTCAGGGCTTCCACACTGTCAGTGCCCCCGCATCCCTCAGATGACTGTAGGCGAGCTCCACCCGCTGTGGAAAGAGACTTCTCAAGGCCCTGAATGGAGGGGAGCCACGGTGACTGCCGGGCATCGTGGTGACTGCAAACAGGAAGGTGCCACAAATGAAGTCTGAGTCGGGAAATGCTACAGGCCTTCCAGGCAGGTCTGTAACCCAAAGCCACAGAAGCGCACAGGAAGCCAGTGGGCCACCACCTGGCTTTAAAGTGCCCGATTATCTGGCATTTTACAGTCAAATCATCTGCAATGCCTCACCAGGAGAACCAACTCTCCCGCTTGCCTTCCTTAGTGACCACATCCAGCACCTACTCAACTCTGACTCCCCGTCACTGCTGTGATCTCCCCAAAAGAGGGAGAGACAGCTGGCAAAGCCAGACTCTGGGAGCAGGGTTACCTCGAAAGTGAGCTCAGAGTAGACATCCATGGAGCAGTCCAGCCCTGGGGTGCTCCACCCCAGGTCCCCAGATACCCTGGCTACCGGGAGCTTCTGTGTTCTGAACGATGTCACCCCTAAACTGCAGTGGACGGGCGCAGGGCTGAGCCCGTGAGCCAGGGTGGCCGAGGAATCCTTTCTCTGACCTGACAGACTTGAGGCGGGGGGCCGACCTCTGGTACAGAAGACCTCCAACGAAACACTGGAAACCCCTGGCTGCCATGTTTGCTACCACTGGACCAAGCCAGTCGGCACTGAGAACCGTGAAAGCAATGCACACACACACACACACACACACACACAGGCGCGAGGGGTTCCAGCGGGGCCCAGTGTCCCTGGTTCCTGGACTCTGGGCCTGGCACATTCTCTTGCTCAACTTATCCCTGGTTCCGAAAGCCAGGAGGTGACAGTGTAGCCAGCGCTGGGCTAAGTTGGGATTCTGTTCATTTGGGACCACAGAAAGCCACAGGGAGCGTCAAAGACCTTTGTGTGGTGTCCTCCTGAGCTTTAGTTGTGGGTAGGGGTGGAGGAGTGTCCTAGGGGCAGCTAGGCCAGGGGTGGGGGGAGAGGGTGCTGGTCAGGGCGGAATCCCTTAGAATCGTGGGGCAGACAGAAGGGACCGATACTGTCTGTGAGCATCTCACCTCCACCTGAGGGAAGGGGGGGTTTCTCCCCCACCAGAGGCGGGGTGCCCCTTTTCTCATCCTTTTGCCCAGCACCTGCCTCCAGCCAGGACGTGGGACACACGCTGGCTGCCGTGGTACTGTCGGGGAAGCCCAGGGCCCCTTCTGGGCCACTCCCCTACCTTGACCTGTGTCCCTGTGCGGTCAGGACCGCACTCTTCCCTCCCTTCTCTAGTTCCAAGCCACAGGTTGTCCAAAGGTAGGCCAGTGGCACGCTCGGGTGGAAGGCAGGGTCTGAGGACAATCTGTCTGAGCTGGCAGGCACAGGCTTTGGGGCTGAGCAGGCCCATCTGACGCCAGGGTCCCTGGGGCACCCCTTGCTGCAGGGCTTCGGCATGCTAGCTGGGAAGCTGAGGTCAGTGCCTGGCCACCTAAGTTCCTGGCAGGAAACAGACAGCTATCCAGGTCATGAATGAAGAGACGTTTCCAGTGAATGACTGTTTGTAGTGCATTGGCCCAGCAGGGAGCAAAGAGCGGCTGATAGTGCCTCAGAGCCATCACCACCTCCCATCCTGCAGGCACAGGGGAGGGACAGACTCAGGAGGTGGAGGGTGGCGTGGGGTGGGGGCAGGCCAGGCTGCAGCAGCAGGGTCTTCAAAAGAGGGGTCCAGGGAGCTGCAGTGTCCAGCTGGGGAACGAGCTGGCAGGAAGCAGCCATGGCCTCACGCCCTCCTTGCTCATGGCAGGGAGGGGAGGGGTGGAAGGGACTCCGCGGGGCAGCCGTGTGGTCAGCACAGGCAAGATGCCAGGCCGGTGCGGGTGGATCCGGGTGTCGCCAGAAAGGGCCGTGGGGAGCTGTGCTGCCTCCCAGGCATGTCCCTGCCCCTGCCTCGAGGACTCTGGGAAAGCTGACCGTGTCGACAATTGAGGAGCCAGAGATGGCAAGACTCATGGCATTTCTGACTTCAGCTTCCTGGCAGGCAGGGGAAGGGCTCCAGGAAGAAGGAGGTGACATAGAAAGTCAGGCCGGGCCAAGAGGACTGCCGCTCGGACTCTGCCCTTTAACCGGAGCCGGCTCCTTTGACAACGTGGCAGGTTCTAGAGACCATCAGAGGGAAGTGAGTTTTAATGGCCAGGATGTGTTTTCTCTGGCATTGCCTGAGGCTGATGATGCAGTGAGAGAGCAGAGATGAAGCGCTCAGTTTATAAGCCAGGGTGTCATGGGTGCGGACACTCAGACAGGAGGAGGAGTCCCTTGTTCCTTAAACTCAGTACAGGGTTTTGCTCTTTATGTCAGAGCAGTGCACGTGTGCGCGCGTGCACACACACACACACACACACACACACACGCCTTTGGGCCAGCCCTGGGGTTGGCAGAAATCTCATCACGTTCACAAAGAGAAGGCTCAGGTGTGAACCTTGCATGGGTCTGGGTGGAGGAGCACCCTCCGAGAGCACTGGCACAGGGGCTCCCCGGAGCTCTGGCTTGTTGGTACAAGCTGTGGGCACGGACGAGGTTCGGGTGAGCAGAGAGAGGCCTGGGTGATGGAGATCCCGGCGCCTTCCCTGTACGGGGACTGGTGCCATTTCCTGAGCCCAGTGGAAGTGTAGCATTCTGGGCCGGGGACACAAACTCTCACTGGGTGCTCGTGCCTTGTGGTTTAAAGCTTTCTCCCACTTCCTGGCCAAGGGGCTTCCCAGGGCAGTGGTTTCTGGGTGGTCCCAGCTTGTGCAGTGCCATCTGCCTGAAGCCGCCACAGGCTCCCCTTCTCCTGACACATGTAGCCGGGAGCCCCAGCGTGGAGACAGGGCCCGTCACGCCAGGTGACTCGCTCAGTGCCGAGAGCCTGGCTGGAGGCCTTCCCTCGGCTTCTGCCTCTCAACACAAACGCTCTTCAGGTGGCAGTGGCCTGACGCAGACTCCTCAAAGAATGGCCTTTTGATCCGGGGCCGGGAGGCCTGTCCCCGCCTGCTCCCGGCTGCCTCCCTGTGGAGCTCTGTGTCTGTCCACCCAGCCGGGCCTCTGTCGGGCGGCCGCTGACCTGAAAGTGACGTTAGTTTTCTAGCACAGGTTTGAATCCCAGAGCTACAGTCTTCTTGGCGCGTTATGGAGGCTGATGAGCGAGCCCTGGGCCTTGGGGAGACCCGCTGTCACAGCGCATGTCCAGTGGCCTGGGTGAGGCTGAGTAGCCCCACAGGCCTGGGACTGCAAAGCAGGCTGGCTGTGCTCCCCTGGGGCAGGGCCATGAGGCGCTGTAGACGCTGGGAGCGTTCTTGCCTCCCCCTGGAAAATGCTTGGCCCCTCTGGGAACACAGCTGCCAGCTCCGTCACTTGCTAGCCCTATTGTATCTGACCCTCTCGGAGTCTCAGTTTCTTCATCTGCAAATTGGGAAAAAATAATACCCCTTGTGTAGTCAGTGTCCTTGTCAGTTTTAGAGGATTTAGGGGGAGTAGAGAGGGAAAAAAATCACAGAAAAAAAATCAAGGAGCCACTTTCCTTAGGGCACATCCAGAATTCAGTGATAAATCATCAGGAAATCCTCACTCCCTCAAGGCTCAGCCTGGTGCTGAGGAGGGTCGTGGGGAGCGGCTCTGACCCCGTGGCTCAGTGGAGTCCGGGGGCCAGTGCACCTGTCCTTGCTGTTCCAGCGCCGGCCATGTGACTGTGAGTAAGGCCTGCATTTCTCTGGCCCTCAGTGTGCAGCCCCGGATTCCTTCCAGAGACACCATCCTGTGATGCGGGACCCAAACAACCACTGTGTTCACGTTTTTCCTTTGGAGAAAACGTCAAATCCTGGCTGAGTGGTAGAAGCAGCAGAAGACAAGGAAGCTTGCTCTCCGGGTGGAAATGAGCCCGGCCACCTCTGTGGACGTTCCAAGAGCCGCCTGAGCTTTCCCTGGCTCCAGGAGGGTCTTCTGGGCTGGTGAGGGAAGTGTGAGGTGGTCTTGAAGCGGGCGGGGCATCTGGAGCCCCAGCAGAGGCCTCGAGGAGCTCTGTCTGTTCTGGACAGTGCCTGCGTCGCCTTGGAAATAGCTGTGCCTAGGGACTGAGGCCGAATCCTTGGGTGGTGGATTCTGAAATGGTTATAAACAATTTGCAATTAGTTCCTTTGTCTAAATCAAAAAGGCAAGCTCACTCAGGCTGCTTGTTAACTCAAGGCCTTTCATCCACTTGGCAAGTGCGTCAGACGTGAGTCAAGGAGCCCCCGCACCCCCACCCGGGAGCTCAGGAAATAAAAACGGCTGGGTTGTGGAGGCCTCGTCTGTCGAGCTCGGGTTCCCATGGCTGGCGAGGCGCAGTCCTACAGTCTGGGGATGCTGAGGGGGTCTGGGCTTTTGCAGTCCTGCTGCTGCCCCTGCGTGACCTTGGAGAAGTCGATTCCCACTGCAGACCCTGCTGATCCCCATCCACAGAGGAATGGGCACAGTGGCAGCCCCTGGCCTCCTGTAACACGATCTGGGCTCTTTTGAGGCTCCAATAGAAACCTCTAGAAAATCTGTAAAGTGAAACTAAGGCGGCCATAGCGTTGCTTTTGCAGGCCAGGTGGAGTGACCCCATCGGAGGCGACGGTGGCATCTGTCTGCAGAGTGCTTGTCACGTGCTGGGCCCCGGCTGAAAGCTGCACCCCCTGCTGTGTGCACAGTCACCCTGCACGTCAGTGCCAGTCCCGTGTGTGATTTACAGAGAGGTCAAGCACGGCGTCTCAGGCCACACAGCTTGTGAGGTCTGAGTGACAGTCCCTGCCCTCTGGTTTGGTGGTCAGTGGTTTCCTGATTCATCCTAGTCGGTGGTCCTCAGCCCCGGCTGCCCAGACGCCAGCCCTCACACTCCTAGAGGGTCCGACTGCAGCGGGCCGGCACCAGTGTCTCCCTGGGGCTTCCCGGGGGTCTCAGTGGAGTAACTGTACTAGAGCCAGCGTCCAGGGATGCAGAGCAGTTTGGGGCGCCTTGGCCAGGTCTTGCCCACCCTCTGCACCTCAGCTTCCCCGCCATGGAAGAAGGGCTTGGTCAGGGGCCTCCTGCAGGCACTTCTAAGGTTCGAAGCCGGGAGACGCTCATCAGGACATCTGTCATTGTTCCTTCCCCACTTTCGTTTCAGGCAGAATATGAAGTTACCCCGGATGAAAAGCTGGGAGAGAAAGGGAAGGAGATTATGACCAAGTACCTCACCCCCAAGGTAAGAAGCCCTCAGACACCGGAGGTCCATGCAGGACGAGAGACCTCAGATCCCTACCAGGGGACACAGGAGCCAGGAGACACTGGGCCGTGGCTGCCTGGGTCTCCAGACACCCTCAACCCTCGTGCACCCCAGAAGGCACCTGAGCCGGGTGGGTTGTGGAGTGGGTAGTCCAGGCCAGGCTCCACAGGAGCAGGAAGTCTGCTTTTGGGGGCCCAGGCCCCTCCAAGGACCCCACCCACCATGCATGCCCCAGTGGTGGTTGCAGGACAGGTGGCAGCCTGGCTTTGGTGGGGTCAGACGTGCCCAGCGGAAGTGCTGGGCAGCGGCGGTGATGCGAGGCTGGTGTGGAGGGGCTGGGGCGGGGGTGGCAAGCTTTGTCCGCAGAGCACACCACCCAGGGCTGCGGCAGTCAACAGCACACACGAAAGAACTGGAGGTTTCCAAAGTATATCCCAGTGTGCTGAGGACTGAGGGAACCGGGCAGGGGAGGGATTGTGGCACCATGTGTAGGTCTTAAGTATATCCTAGTGTGCCGAGGGCTGAGGGAACCGGGCAGGGGAGGGGGCGTGGCGCCATGTGGGGGGCCCCAGAGCCCGGGTTCTCAAGGAGCTGCTCCACCCTCACCTGCCATGCCAGAGCAGCGTGTCCCCAGCCCATGTCGTGTGCTACCCACTCGGCTCCCTGCTCCCTCACGGGACTTCCGTACCAGACCCCCCCAGCAGAGGCACTGAGCCTGAGGTGAGAGCAGCACATGAATGCTTTGGACACATCCCATGCCCTGGAGACCAGTGGTGGCTTCAGGCCGCTCAGGACCCAGGTCGCTGCGGCCATCGCACTGCCTGGAAGGGAGCTGCTTGTGGCAGCTGTCCCAGGCTGCCCATGGACTGTCACCACAGGGCAGTCACCGTGGACTGTCACCACAGGGCAGTCACCGTGGACTGTCACCATAGAGCAGTCACCGTGGACTGTCACCATAGGGCAGTCACCATGGACTGTCACCATAGGGCAGTCACCATGGACTGTCACCACAGGGCAGTCACCGTGGACTGTCACCACAGGGCAGTCACCATGGACTGTCACCACAGGGCAGTCACCGTGGACTGTCACCATAGGGCAGTCACTGTGGACTGTCACCATAGGGCAGTCACCCGTGGACTGTCACCACAGGGCAGTCACCGTGGACTGTCACCATAGGGCAGTCACCATGGACAGTCACCCGTGGACTGTCACCATAGGGCAGTCACTGTGGACTGTCACCATAGGGCAGTCACTGTGGACTATCACCACAGGGCAGTCACCGTGGACTATCACCACAGGGCAGTCACCGTGGACTGTCACCACAGGGCAGTCACCGTGGACAGTCACCACAGGGCAGTCACCGTGGACTGTCACCATAGGGCAGTCACCGTGGACTGTCACCACAGGGCAGTCACCGTGGACAGTCACCATAGGGCAGTCACTATGGACTGTCACCACAGGGCAGTCACTGTGGACTATCACCACAGGGCAGTCACTGTGGACTGTCACCACAGGGCAGTCACTGTGGACTGTCACCATAGGGCAGTCACCCGTGGACTGTCACCACAGGGCAGTCACTGTGGACTGTCACCACAGGGCAGTCACTGTGGACTGTCACCATAGGGCAGTCACCCATGGACTGTCACCACAGGGCAGTCACCGTGGACTGTCACCACAGGGCAGTCACCATGGACTGTCACCATAGGGCAGTCACCATGGACAGTCACCATAGGGCAGTCACCGTGGACTGTCACCACAGGGCAGTCACCGTGGACAGTCACCACAGGGCAGTCACCGTGGACTGTCACCACAGCCTCCAGGGGCGGTCCTGGCCAGCAGTGTCCTGGCCCCTCCCACACCTCTCGCCCCGCGTCAGGAGGTGTGCTCTTCCCACACCCTCTGTGAGCTGCGAGGCCCGCCTCTTACCCAGTACCGCGGGCCCCCATCGGGGCCTGTGGCTCCAAACACTCACCTGTAGCTTCTCCGTGCCTCCGCGGCTGCGTCTCCTTCCATCAGAATCAGATGCGGCTCTGTGTGCACGGAGACGCCCAGGCCTTCTGCACCCTCCACAAGTGACAGGATTAAAATGTGTAAAACGCCTCCAGCAGCAAAGCAGGCTGGCCCCACAGTGGGCACCGCATAGCCCTGGGCAAACGCAGCTGCCCTCTATGGCTGCTGAATACGTGCTTGGCCTCCTGCCCGGGGCAGATGTGGGCCTGTTGGTGTTTGAAAGCACCTCCTGGAGGGGTGGAGGCCCAGATGTTTTCACCAGTGCCTCTGCGCCGGCCAACAGTCTTTCCTTAAGTTCACCTCCATTTCTGAAATGTGAGGCACACCATATGCTACGGCCCAGGGGCCTGGGGCTGGCTGTCCCTTGGGTCGTCCCTTGGGTCAACTGCTTTCCGACAGTAAGTTTTGCAGTGCCCTCCCAGCCCTGCCCATAGTAGCTTGCCAAGGAGACTGTTTTACTTCCCAGTACTGCAGAGGCCCAGGTGCAGCAGGGTGAGGGGCTAAGCTGGTGCCTGAGACCCCAGCAATGACTCTGAGGCCTTCAGACAACTCCCAGAGCCCCCAGCCCAGACCCTCCTGGCCACAGATCCTACCTCAAGATGCTACTCACATATCTCTGCTCTAAGCAGCATTTTCCAGGCATTACATAGGCCATGGGACACTGACCAGTTGTGGGGCTCCGTGATAAACAGCCTCTGGGGTCCGTTCCTGGTGGGCACCCCTGCCTGTCCATTCTGTGTTCCGTGGCCGCATCTCTGTGCCTGAGGTGGGCTCTTGAGGAGCCTGCTGCAGAATGCAGACCACACACCCACACACCCCCCATACACACACACCCACACACCGTTTATGCAGTGTGACGGGAGATGGCAGACCTGTGCCCTGGCAAGCAGAGGGCCCCACAGACGCTTCACCCAGCTCTGCAGCAGGGAAGGCTTTCAGGAGGTGCTGCTGAATCAGATCTGAAAGGCCAGAGAGCAGGAGCAGAGACGGGAGCAGGGGAAGGAGGAGGACCGTTCCCGGGCCGAGGCTGAGTCCTGGCTCTCATCTGGGGCATTTTGCCCTCCAGGGAGGGAACATGTGGCAATGTCTGGAGCTATTTGTAATTGGCAACATGGGGAAGGGGTGTGGCTAATGGGTGCTGAGCACCCCACAATGTGCATGATGGCTCCCAAGAAGCCGGGTGACATCCAGGTATGTATGAGAGGCAAGTAGAGTCCCCAGTGACTCTCTGTCTTGAGCTTCTGAGTGGGTGGAGGAATCCCCAGGAAGGAGAGATGGCACAGGAGACGGGTCATCACTGTGCCCCTTGGGAGCCACTTCCACACTCTGCAGAGACAGGGCTGTAACTCACTGGACGGAAAATGTGCTCTGCTTCTCGGTGTGTTGCCTCGCCGACAACCAGCTCTCAATCAGTGTGAGTCCGCTCGAGTGAAATGACAAGAGGATGCCTGGGAAGCTCCCCTTGTGGGCGCCTCTCCTCCCTCTGGGGAACCATCCCTGGGCTGGATCTCCCACGGGGTCTGACATGATTTGCTGATGTCTGGAGGGAAAGTCCCCACTCGTCGTCGCTGCTTGGGCCACAGCTGCATTCTCCCTCCCTTCCTACCCTTACTGGAAGCATCCATCCCAAGAGGCAAAGCCCATTCCTTGGACACACCCACAGCCAGCTTTACTTTGGGGGCTGCTGCAGGGTACCAGCCACCAGGGGCTTTGGATGGGGTTGAAAGTTGCTGGAGATCACATGGGAAGGAGACACAGAGCTCAGTGAGAAGCAGGTGAGGAGGGGGCATGGGGCTTTAGGATGACAGACCTGGGTCCAGAGCCGGGGTGGCCCCTTTTAGCTGCACAGCCTCAGTAACTGCCAGGCTGGGGAGATGGGCAGTGAGGGTCGCAGGGAAAACTGGCAAGCACATAGTAGGGTAGCAGGTGCGCATGGGACAGCAGTGCCAGTGCTGTCATGCACCTGTCCCCTCCCGCCTCTGTGCTTTCGAAGTCCGCTGTTGAATGAGGCCCGCGGGACTCCAGGCTGTGGAGTAGTGAGAGGCCGAGAGGGGCCCAGGGTCCTCACCAGAGGCTGTCCATTCAGAGGCAATGCCCTGGTCGGGGTGGCGAAGGGGAGCGCCACAGCAGTCCGGGCCCCAGGCTCAGGGGATTCTCGCAGCAGGGCTTCTTCCTCATGCACAGTCTCCAGTTCCCCTGGGTGCTTCTCCATGGGTGCCTTTTATCCTGTGGCTCCTGGGATTCCAGCATCTTGAACACATCATCTCGTGGTCACCACTGAAGGGGAAAGGAGGGAAGAAGGGGACACAGGAGCTCTGTACCACCTTGACCCGGGAGCTACACACGTCACTTCCTGTTTTGACCTGGACGCATCACATGTCACTTCCTCTTGCAGTCTTGGGCCAGGAGGGATGGTGGGGGGGGTGGTAGAGAAGCATCTGTAGGGGGGTGTTGGGTGAGTACGCTCCTGCTGCGTTGTCACCCCTCAGCTCTCAAGCAGGAACCAGGCTGGTGCCTGGGACTGGTCACACAGCCACGAGCATGGCGTCTCGTAGTCAATCTCGGGTTTGTCAGCTCCGAGAAGCTGGCCAGAGAGCCCCACAGTCCATTCAGGTGTGTGTGCTGGCCCTGTCAAGATGGACAGCCCACCTTTGGGTCCCTGCAGACCAGAAGTGATGCAGGTGACAAGTGTTCAGGCAGGGGAGGGACACTCTGAGCCAGGGTAGATCAGGGAGTATTCCTTAGAACAAGCGGTCACCGAGACAAGCAGTGTTACATATCACCCATCACTACAGACTTCATTTATTCATTTGAAAGGCAGAGTCACAGAGAGAGGGAGGGAGGGAGAGAGAGAGAGAGAAAGAGGGAGAACTTTTCATCTGGGTCTCCCATGTGGGTGCAGGGGCCCAAGCACTTGGGCCATCCTCTGCTGGGACTCCAACCTGGGCTCTACAGGATGCGGCATAGCAGGCAGCAGTCTGAACCCTGCACGCAACACTGGCCCCTGGCTGTATTTTTAAAATACTGTCTTTATTGAGCTCAACTTCACAACCATAAAATTCACCTTTTTAAAGCGTACAGTTCAGTGACTTCGGAAATATTCAGTTACGTAACCAACACCGCAACCTGATTCTTGGACGTGTTATCACCCGTGCCAGTCGGAATTCCATGCCAGTCGGCAGTCTCCAATTGTGCCCTTTTCAGTCCTGGCGTCCAGTAGTCTACTTTGGGTCCATAGGTCTGTGTGTACGTATCGTGTAGATGGAGCACTACTGTGGGTGGCCTCTGGCCCAGTGTCCTTGGGTCCATGCTCCGTGTGGCATGGGGCTTCACTCCTTTCTGTGACCAAATGGGGACACCACGTGTATTTATCTTGTCGTCAGAGCATGGACACATGGGTGGGCTCTCCTTTTGGCTGTGATGACTAATGCTGCCATGACCACGATGCACATGTTTCTTATAGGCACAGGTTTCCGTTGTCCTGGGTGTGTATCCAGCCATGTAATGGCTGGGTCGTTTGAGAAACTGCCGGCTATTTCTCTGAGTACTACACCCTAAGCGTCTGAGGCATCCCCTTTCTCCACATCCTCATCAACACTTGTAATTTTCTGTCTTTGACTTTATCCGTCCCGGTAGGTGTGGCTTGTTATCTGGGTGCCATTTTTACTTGCTTTTCCCTAGTGACTAGTAGTGTTTAGACATTTTCTCCTGTGTTTCTTGGCCATTCTTTGCCCATTTTTAAATCGGGTTGTTTCGTCTTTCCAGCACTCGTGGTGAGAGTTCTGTGTCCTAGAGCCAACCCCTTATCAAAGTGTTGCACGTGCTCTCCCCCAGTCTCTGGGCGGTTTTTGTTGTTCACTTTCTTGATGGTGTCCTTTGAAGCAAAGGTTTTTAATTTGGATGAGATTCAGACTTCATTTTGCTTCATTGTTTCTGGGTGACACATTTTAGCTTTGCCTCAGCTATGTAAGAAGGCCTTGGTTCTCTGGGGAACTCGGTATAGACGGGAACAGAGGAATCGATTCCAGATCCCGTCCAGCCAGACCTGGCCTTCCTGGGAGCAGAAACCTCACTGCCTGCTGGGGAGCTCACGGCCAGGCCTGGTCTTACAGAACCTCACACCTCTCATCTGCGGACGTGACGACAGCCCCCAGCCTTTGAGCCCCTCCACAGCCAGCTCCACATTGGCTGCCCACACACGTGCTCGTGGATCTTCCCAGCCACTCTCCAAGATGACTGTTACTGTAGCCATTTTACATATCAAGCAACTGAGTTTTGGAAGAAGAGGCTGGTCCGGAATGGCGCAGCCAGGGCCCAAGTGGGCTCCCAAGAGCTGTGGCTCAGTTTCGTTGGACCCATGAGCAGCAGTGCCAGGTCTCCATGACAGGCCTGCCCCACTCCAGTGACTGTGGCCCATAGGTGGCTCCCGGTGCCCATGTGGTTTTTCTAGGAAGCATCAGTGGGTTCCAGGGGAGGCATAAACGTGGCAGAATGTCCCTCTGAAAGGGCCTTCTGGGGTTCTTCCTGGTCTCTGGAGGTGGGCACTGGGTTTGGCAGGCTCCTGACATGAGCTGGCTCAGCCCTCTGCTGCGGGAGGCTGGGGTGCCCCTCCCAGGTGCTCTTGGGGCCCAGGTCATGCCAAAGGTCACAGGCAGGACACTGACCTCTGGGCCGACCCTCCAGCAGCACAGCCCTTCTCTTTCCCCCTGGAAACAAGGATAGAGCAAGACAGGGAAGTTTGCCCTTGTTCAGGGGGAGATTGCCCAAACCTGGGCCTCAGCTTCTACTCTGCGCTGTGTAGGTAGCAGGTTCTCACGCTCCCGTCTCCTTAGGCTGCTTTTTTTTTTTTCTTTGAGAGACAGAAAAGGCTTCCATTCACCGGTTCACTCCCCAGATGCTAGCAATGGCCAGCGCGAGGCAGGGCTGAGAGGGGGAGCTGGGAAGTTGACCCAGGTCGCCCACGTGAATGGCAGGAACCCAGTCACCCGAGCCTTCACCTTCTGCCTCCCAGGGTCCACACCAGCAAGAAGCTGGGATTGGGAGCTGAAGCCAAGAATCAAGCCAGGGACTCTGATGGGGGACATTTTGAACGACTGTGTAATTATTCTTTACACACACACACACAGCCTTCCCCAACCTGTCTCTGTCCACACCCTGACCTCATTTGCCTCCTCCAGACATCCTGGAGGCTGATGTGCCGGCCAGGGCCCCCCCCCCCCGCCACTGGCCAGGCCTGCGGACCCTTTTTCCTCTCTCGTGACCTTCCAGGTTGCAAAGTGGATGTGGCTTTGATGCTGAAGGAGCCGGCCGTGCTGCTGACCCCATTCTGTGTGTGCACAGCATTTCCTGTGCAGAACTCCTGTCTCTGGAGTTCCGGAGACGGAGAAGGCAGCTGGCGGCCTCCTGCAGGCACCCCTGCCCCCAGCCCTGCCCTGGGCGGCAGGCGGTGCCTGTGCCCAACAGACTTCCTGCGTAGCCCTCCCCCTCCATGGGCCGTGAGCAGAGAAGTGACATTGCATGTTGGAGGAAGGGGTTTCGGTTGAATTCGAGGGATCTTAGGGGATTCCTGCCTCCCCTTCATCCCCAAGCTCCATGGGATGGAATTGTCACTGGAGGAAAAGCCAAAACCATTTCAGGTGGCGACCAGCTTGGGCGCTGTGGACCAGAAGGGCAGCTGGTGTTCTGGAACATAGATGGTTGGCTGGCCATGGCCTTAGAATTAGCACCCTCCCTGCCCTGAGCATTCTGCACCCCAGCCCCTAGGGACTGGGGTCCACATGCATTACCTGCACGAGGTTGCGACAGCCCAAGCAGAGCTGGCTGGATGCGACACTTGCCAGGACAGCGCCCGCTTCTGCCTGCACAGCTGCCGTGGGCCTGCGAGCCCCTGTGTGTGAGCCTGTGCAAACAGCACATCTTCTCCGTCCACATACTTGGGGCCCGCAGGTCATGAACGGGGACCACCAAATTGACAGAGCTCAGCCAGCCCCAGTCCACGTCTGGGCACATGGTGTTTTCTTAATTAGCGTCTCCTGCTTTTGATGTAAAGGGTCGCGGTCCAGGTCAGGGTCGCAGTGGGTTTTCCTGTGTTCTCATTAAAGCTGCCCAGCTCCTGGGGCCCCTGCTGCAATTCTGCCTGTGTTTAAAAGACGCCCTCTCTGGCTGCCTGCCCCCAGGACGCCTTCAGCCTGCTTTCTACAAAGCCACTGGAACATCGGAGGAAGTGTGGGTCGAGGTCTTTAAACCAGTCTGCTCTCCCCTTCGTGATGGGACCTGGCTGTTTCTCCACTTGCTGGTGGGGAGCCGCCTGGGGACCTGGCTGGCCAGGGCAGCGGGGGCTAGAGGGACAGGGCCTGCCCCTGTGCCCCTAGCTCCCCTCCTCAGTTGCTGATACCCACGAGCCACTGTCTGGAAGTTGTCCAGATAAGTGTCACTTTCGGTCTAAAGCAAACATGAATTCCTTTGGAGCCCCAGTCCCCTTGGCAGACTTCCCAGTGTGCAAACGTCAGGAATCAAAGGATGGGAGGCCTGGCGCTTCAGCCTGCAGACTGGGGTCAAGCCTGCCTCAGCCACGGAGCCACCTGTGTGTGATGAGGTGAATTCCATGAGCAGTTCTTCCCACACTGGGCCGCCCGCAGTCCTCACTAGCCTGGGACTCCTGCCATTGGCCAATTAAATTGATCTGTGAGGTCCCTGGGAGAGCATTTGATCTGAGCACGGAATGGACCTGGGGGACCTGTGGGGCTGATGGACTCAGCTTGGGCCACAGTCGGAGAAGCTTCCTGCCCAGCCCCAGGGGCCACCCTCCTCTGACTCCAGCCCTCTGGCCTGGCGCAGTGACCAGCTCTCTGCAGGGTTCTCACCAATGGGGCGCAGAGGTGCTCACCCCGAGAGCTTGCTTGAGTAGCAGCCCTGTGTCTGGGTAGTGGCAGAACTCTGGGCCTTACCAGGACAGAGGGTCACCTCCGGGCGGAGCCAGGGCCTCGCTCCTCCCCTTCTGCACCTGCCACATCCTCTCCGGAGGGGACTTTGGGCTCTACAAGGACAGACGCCGATGGCTGATCAGGTACTGGCTTCTGGAAGACCTGGAGGCAGGAGGTGGATGAGGGAAGGCCTTTTGAGACTGAAGACAGCGGCTTAAGACTCTTGGCGAGTGTCCTCAGTGAGAAAAAGAAGAGAATGTTATGTATGCAAATGAATCCTCTGAATGAAAAAAATCACGGCTTATTATGGAGCCTCCAGGTTCCTTCACCCGCCCTCTCCGCTTACCCCAGCTTCTGTAGCTGCAGCACCCCGAAGCTGACGCCGCCCATGCTTCCTGGTAATCCTGGCGACCGTGCCCACCTCCATGGGGAGTGGTCAGCACCACCGCCCTAGGACGTAGAGGCACAGCGAGTCATCTGGGAGCAAGGAACTTGTCGTTTTTCCAGCTTCCACCCCAGGGTCCCCAGCCCCCAGCTGCCTGTCTGGCTGTGTTCCTGACCAGGACCTGCATCTGGCCCGGAGCGGGGGCCTTGCAGCCCGTCCCCTGGGCTGGCCATGCGCACCCTGCAGCGGGGAGCTGGGAGTGCTCCTGCGAGGCGCTGACAGCAGAGCAGAGCAGAGCGGAAGCAGCAGCAGGCCCCCCAAGCACTTGGCCGGCAAGCGAGCCTGATTGACTTCCTCCCGTGACCCAGGAAATCCAGCCCTGCTTTCGCCTCTGGTCTGTTCTTGTTTGCAGCCCGTGGACTCTGTCTCCCGCCCGGTTTGGGCGGCAGCGGAACCGCTCCAGACACACACGAGGGCGTGCAGCTCCGAAGGGTTTGATTAGAAAGGTGGATGCATGGCGCTTGTTCTTCCTGTCGGCCAGACCCTAAATCAACCGTGCAGGGAGGAAACGCTCCTGCGGCTGCCCGTCAGCAAACTTTCTCCTCTGAGCTCTGGCTCTGGCTGCACGTGCGTGCTTCTTTGCAAGCCAGGAGATGGGACTGGAACGAGCCCCCATTTTCCCCATCACCTCCTGCTTTCTCCACCCCAGTTCCTGTCCCTGGAGCTGGTCAGCCAACTTCAGGGTAGGGAGAGAAAAGTGAGGTGAGGGAGCTACTGGCCACTCAGACGATACTGGGGGGACCCCTGGTCCCCTGGCCCAGTGCCCTACTGATGAGTTGGTCTGGATTCATGGGGGCCAGGGACAGACTCTTCTCCCAGTTGCTCACATGAAGCGGGGAGGTTGTTGGAAAGATAGGGAGGAGGGCTTCTCTCAATGAGAGACACAGTGGTACCTGGGCTGGGAGACCCCTGGAACCAAGGACAGTTCCAGGTTCCCCCCAGCCAGAAGCCCCCACACCTCCAACCTACAGTTTCTGCCTGAGTTGGGCACTGATCCCTCCTCACATCCAACTAAGAAGAGCTCTGATTGGCCCAGCTTGTCACCAAAGCAGGAGGTCTACCCAGCCTTGAAGGTGCTTCTGCTGGACCCCTCACTGCCTACCTTCCTGATCTGTGCCATGAACATTCTCGTACCCCACACCACATTTACTCAAGTATATTGAGTGTCCACACATGCCAGAAACATCATCCATTCATTTCCCTAAGTGGAGTGGGACGATGACAGGGTTTGGAGCCACACAGGCCTGGATTTGAACCTTGGCTCCACCATTGTTCCGTCCACATGCATTCCCGGAATACTCACTGCACACGTGCTGTGTGCTCCATTCTGGAGAAACGAGAGCGAAACAATAACCCTGCCCTTCACACAGCTCCCGGGGCTCGGTCTCCACAGCTGTGGCTCTGGAACCGTGAGTCCCACCTTGCAGCGCTGTGCTGGAGAGCAACAAGTGTGTATGGATGGCAGAACCCACACAGAGGGCCCAACCCCGTTCCCAGCCCAGAAGAGAGATGAGGGTGGCCCCCAAGAAAGAGCTGCCCCCTCCCTGCCAGGGTGGGCCAAGGTGTCCCCTTGGCTGGAAGGAAGGGAGCCCCGGAACCCTTGCTGGCAGAGTCTCGCTGTCTCCTGCCCAGCTCTCCCTGCAATCCCAGGGTGCCCACGGTGGGAAAGTGCAGATGGTTTACATGGGGATGTCAGCAGCCCACATAGGAAAATATACACATCATTAAGCCCTGAGTGCTTGTGTCTGGAGACAGCGCCGGTGCCCTCCCGGGCTGACCTTCTGTTCATAATGAACCACTGCTAATGAGCCCCGGGCTTCTAAAGGGCTGTTTGTGTGTGGAAGGGAGACGTGTGCTGGATGTTAGCCTGTGTGTGTGTGTGTGTGACACACAACAGCACTATACAATCAGCGTTTCTCAAAACACACAGTGTTCATGGCGTCTCCTTATCCAGCTCCCATGAGCTTCCAAATATGGCTTGCTCATCAAGGCAGAAGTCATGTCCTCTGCACGCTGCCCAGGAGGGAACATGACCACTTTGGGGGACACCGTGGTGTGCAGGATGAGGCTCACTTGGTCGGATTGCCTGGGTTTGAGCCCTGTCTTTGCTCCCAGGCCAGCTACATGACCTTGGGCAGGTTCCTTGGCTTCTGAGCCTTTGTCTGCATCTATAAAATGGGGACAATAGTCATCAAACCCCCCTTGAGGGGATTAAACAAGACAACCGTAGACCTGGCTGAAGAATGGCCATGCTGATACTGACCGTGATCGTAGCAGTCGGCACTGGGGGCGGGGATGGAGGGGCGGAGGATTCTGCCTGCTCCAGGGATCATCTTGGGTGCAGCTGTGTTAGAACTAGGCCCTGGATGCTGTGGGGACTGGACGTGATTGGGCAGGAGAGCAAAGCCCCAGCCGTGGACATCCAGGGTAGGGCCAGAGCCCAGGGAACAGAGGGCAGCAGGTGCAGAAAGGTGTGTGAGGCCAAGTCCAAGATGGCACTGGACTCTGTCCTGTGGGCAGTGGGATCTCTGGTGCTGTTTGGTACAGGAAACCCCTTTGGGGGCTGTTGTGATAAATGCAAGAGTGACTGGTAGCAGGGGGCTGTGAGGGGCCTAGCGAGTGGCCCCAGCAAGAGAAGAGGGTTCCTGACACCAGGACAATGAGGCGGGGTGGTCAGCATGCAGCAGGTTGGGCCAAGACTGCTGGGTGTGTGTGTGTCCCCTCTCTGTGAAATGGGGACAAGCTGGTTTTGACTGGGGTCTTCTCCAAGAGCTGGCTCAGGATGCCTGGTCGAGAGTTCATAGGCTCAGGTCAGCACCCCGGTCTGTGGTGCCTGCTTATGAGGTCCCCACCTGTGCTGTGAGTAGGTTGGAGGCACTGAGCCCCACAGGGTCCAAACGGGGAGCCCCCTCTGATCTCTCCACCTTGGGTCCTGAGTCTCTGTGCGAGTGTAGAGCATGTGTTTCCAGAAGTCTCCATGGGTGGCCCAGAGGTCCTGCAGAGTCTCTCATGGCCCTGTAGTCACACTCCAGCCCTGGGAGCCTCGAAGGACGCCAGCCACATAGCACTGATCTCATTTCCCGTCTGACGTTTCAAAACGAGAGCTGATGCCAGAAGATGCTTCAGAACAAGGGCCTCGGACATCTGGAGCTTCTCACGGATGCAGGAGGTGACGACCCTTCCTCCTGCCAGTCATTCATGGAGCAGAGGGAGACAGCAGGGTCCCGGAGGGAGCAGCTGCAGCTACCGAGGCAGCCGAGGGAAGCAAGCAGCCTTCAAGGTTCAAACTCGGGACTGATGGCTCAGCAGTCTGTGGCCGCCCGGAGGGGTCAGCCTCTTGAGATGGCAGCCACGCTGCCAGCTGGTCCTGCGTGTTTTCCACGGTCTGGATGAGTCCTGCTCACTCTGTGTCGCACCCAGGCCTCTGCCATGCAGCCCCTTTCCGCCTGTGTCTCCCCTCTCTCCAGAGCTCCATCCCATCTCGGATTTCCCCTCAGCTCTTGGTGCGAGGGCCACAGTGCTAAGGTCCGGGAGTGGCCACTTGATCACCATTCCAGGTGTGCACATCTGGCCTCCCTAACTCTTTGAGAACTGGAGGCTGATCCACCCATGGGCATCTCCAGTGTGGGCTGTGCTCGAAGGGCAGTGGTGTAGGGACTCCATAGCACCATGTCATGGTCTGACCTCTCACTGACCTTGGCTGCATGGGTGGAGGCAGAGCTGGGGTGGGGGTGCAACCAGCCCTTGGGCTTGTACCCTTCTCTGTGAGGTCATAGGCTGTAGGCGTAGGGGGCGACCTGCCCAGGCCTCCCTCCCCACTGTCTCGCCCCCAACCCCAGCCCACCTCAGTGCCTGGAACACACTGGTTGTTCCAGCTTTGGATTGAGTGCAAAGTCTCTTGTGAAGCTGCCGTTGTGATGGGGAGTGGTGAAGCATTGAGCAGTGGCTGTGCCCGGGGGCACGGTGCTGGGGTGGGGGGACCACTTCCTGTGGGCAATCTCCCTTAGCCAGCAAGTCACCCCAAACTAAGCACATATCCACCCTAAACCCTCTGCAGTACAAACATGGCCCTAGCACTCTCGTGTCCTGTGCAGGGGTCCCTCAGCTCCCCACATTGGATCCGTACCTCGCTCCCACACCATGCCTGGACAGAGGCAATGGAGTGGACGTGCGAGGCCTGGCCTGGCTGACTTGCTGAGGTCTGGGGTCACGCGCAGAGGAGGATGCAAGAGATGAGGATGCGAGGGAGGGCATGGTCAGGGCCCTGCCCTGCTTACCCTCGGAGTGGCCTGAAGGACTTCTCTCGGTGCACTGTGGGGCCTGAAAAACCTGCCTTAAAAGCTTCTATCTGGTTCACAACTCCGGGAGCTGCTGGGTCCCCCAGAACCTGTGGCATTAGCATCAGGAAAGGCAGAGAAAGAGCCTGGGTCACGAGGCAGTGGCAGAGAGAAAGCAGGGATCCAGACCAGATTCTACCACGACACCCCTACCCCTCCCTGCTGACCACTGCACCCCTGCAGACGCCTCAGTGCCTTGAGGGCCTCCCCCTAGGATCTCCTGGTTACACACTACAGGCATGGAGAGCTGTGGCCCCTGTGCTGCCTCCCCGCCCTGGCCTGTAGCCCTCACTGCTCCCTTCCCCAGACTCCCTCTAGCCCCGAGACCAGGGAGGTTCGCATTCTGGAGGGAGCTGGCGTGCCTGGAATCACGCTACCTTTAGAGGCCTGGCGATGGACCACAGGTGCTGGCCGGGGTCGCTCTGAACTCCAGAGCCCCCCGAGCTCGCCGGAGTCCTTTTCCTTGCACGGTGCTCAGATGGCACTTCAGGCTGCCTAGTGCCTCCGTATGGCTCTGCCTTTGCCATCAGCCCCCCTCCCTGAGCTGGCGGGGAAGCGCCCGACACCTCCGGTTCCACAGACGCAGAGAGAGCAGCTGCTCACCCCTCACCCTCCTGGAGGGTTTGGTTTTGGTTCCAGACTTACCCTGGCCAACAGCTTCTTATTCCTACTTCTTGGCAAGGGCACCAGTCCCTGGAGCCACATGAAAGGGGGTTTGGTTGGAATCACTTAATCGCTTCATGTCAAGCCAGAGACTGAGTTTAAACCAATGGTGGCTAAAGCAAAGGCATTATTATCCACTCATTACCTCCTCTGTTAGGCTTGGCTCGGGAGCAGCCAGCTCCCTGGGATGAGCGTGATATGACTGCAGAACTCAGCAGTCCCCTCTGGACCCTAGCCAGCCCCGCCATCCGCTGAGAAGGGAGGCGTCTTGCCTGCAGGTGGGAGGGGTGAGGGGCTTTGCTGACAGCCCTTAATGATCTCTGCACTCACTGAGCACTGGAGTCATTGTCCTGGGCTGCATCACCTGCCTCCACCCAGGGGCTAAGGTCACACTTTGGGGATCTCCAGCAAGGGGGGTGTGAGGTGAGAGGGGTGTCTGGGGGCCCAGACAGCCCCTCCGCCTCCAACCAGATCTTACTTGAGAGTCCCCCAGCCTAGACTCAAACTCCTCTGCCACTTATTAGCTGGGTGGCCTTGGAAACGTTGCTTAACCCTTTTGAACCTCAGTTTCCTCATCTGCAAAATGGGCATCTTAACAATACCTGCCTCGTAGAGCCATAATGAAGAATAAATGAAATAATTTGCAGGAGGTGTTTTTAGCACAGTGTCTGGCCAGAGTTAGCCATCGGCATTCATATATATATATATATATATATATATATATATATGAATATATGTAAATATATAAACCTCCGTTGCCAATTCTGTTATTTTATTGGTTTTAAATATTGGGTGTGTAGACAAATTTCATTTGGATAAGGAGAGAACTTTGCTGCTAAAACGGTGTGAGAGCCCCTGAATTCTGCCTGGCCCCTTTTACACATGACCGTGTGTAGTAAGGTGCAAGAGCTCTTCAATCAGGAGAGGAAGCACTTTGGGGCCAAGAATTACACTGGCTTCACCCTCTAAGCCCCACCCCCTATCCCACGCCAACGGCAGGCTGGGCCTATGGTGGGGGTGGGGGCTCCCTGGGCAGAAATGAAGGCAGAGCCCTGGCAACGCTGGGGGTGCCCGGGGGCAGGCAAGTGGAGAATTCGCCTCCCGCAACACCCCACATCTCTGCTTGGTCCTTACCGACCCACACCAGGTTCAAGGTCATATCCTGGCACAGCACATCCCACCCTCTCGCTCACTGATGCATGAGGGCAAGCACCTGCTCCGGGCCTGCACTGGGCCGTCCACTCTCTCCTCGCCGGAGCAGAGCTGCCGTGGCCAGCGGTTTGTGCTGAGCTTGGATTGAGGGGGCTCGGAGTCAGTGGTTCCTGTGAATGTCAGCAGCCAGAATTCCGCCAGTTTTCCCCAAATCCTCAAACACACCCAACCCTCAGTTCCCAAGTCTCACAGGGACCTTAGGGCCTCTGTGGTGCAGCTCCGTTATTCAAGCAGAAGAGACAGGGGCACAAAACAGCCCAAGTCGGAGCGTGGGGCTCAGCTCCGGCTCCTGCCCCTCGCCCCCTGGCTCCTCCCACCGTGCTGAGTATCTCCTCTGTGAGCACCATGGCCATTGCTGTAGAGGCCGAGGCCGGCACTGCAGGCGCTGCTCTTCTGCATCTCCCTGCCAGAGGCTTCGGGCTGGGGAGGGGGCAGAAGGTGGGAGGGGGTGGCCAGTTCCGGGGCAGCGTGCCCCTCTGCCCTGGTGCAAGCAAGCCAAGCTAGCAGTGACCCTCACGGCAGCTCTGTCCACACCTGCGGCCACCCTGCAAGGGGCTGCAGCCTCTGAGGCCCTGCTAAGGAGGGAGATGCCCGGGCAGGGGTGAACTGCATCGCCTGGGGCCTGGGAGGAAGGCAGGAACTTGGGCACAGAAAGGAGCCACTGACTTCCCCCGGCAGGGATGTGCCAGCTCCGGGACCCCACCCAGTGGAGTGAGCAGAGCCAGCAGCCAGCCCCGGGGTCAGAGTTCAGCGGCTGGGAGGGAGGCAGGCCTTGCAGGTTTCAGCGTCCCCTGGAGAGAAGGATGTCGCCGTGCTCCTGTTTGTGAGCCTACTCCCAGCAATTTTCCCAGTTATCCCTGTCATTTATTAAGAATCCACCTGGGAGCCCCGCTGGTGATTCAGCCCCTGGGAATGGTGGGGGTGGGAATGGGACGGACAGGACCCTGGGCTGGGCGCCTTCCCGGGGTGGGAGGGGCTGCCGCTCTTGGGGAAGAGGCAGAAATGTGGACCACTCAGGCCAGCCCGAGGAGAATGAAATGACAGTGGCAATGTTGATTTCACACCTGGTACCGCAAGCCAGGACGTGGGCCAGTGCTCCACTGGAAGTTTTCATGGATTCATTCAGGAAAAACTCGATTCCCGATGGTCTTCCTGCTAACAGTGAGGCTGAGACACAGGCCCCAGCGCTGCGAGCCAGCCGTGCAGCTCCCTCCACGCTGAGCCACCCTGCACTTGCTGTTGTCTTTTTGGCCCACTCCAAACTTGTTTGCACCTGAACCTCAAGGCTGGGCGTAACCCTCAGAGGACACGGGCTCGAGAGAGGCCAAGGCCGTCCCCCAAGCAGGGGGTCCCGCTGCTGAGCTCGCACGCTGCTGACCACTGGCCCAGGCCGCAGGATGGCCATTACGCAGGTGCATGTGGTGTGAGGCTCAGTGCAGCCACAGGGCCTCCCTGGGCTCACGCGACCTGTGGGTGGCAGAGCCTGCAGTCTCACCGTAACTGGGCCTGTTCTCCATCTCCCAGCCCAAGCACCTCCCCGGTCCCTGGAGCACTGTCCAGGCAGCCCAGGCCGCCCTGCTGCTCACCTTCACTGACCGCCCCTCTTTCCTTCCTCCTTGCAGTCCCCAGTCTTCATCGCCCAAGTTGGCCGGGACCTGGTCTCCCAGACGGAAGAGCAGCTGCTGCTGAGCCCTTGCAAAGAGCTCTTCTCGGCCTGTGCACGGTGAGTGCTCCTACCCAGCCCCATCGCGGTGCCGGGGTGGGGGTGTCAGCCCCGGGGGAGGGGCTGGCCCTGGCCCTGCACCTGGCAGCCAGAACAGGACTTCCGTGCCAAGGGCCCGGCCAGGCCTCTCAGCTCTCTCCATCCACAGCTTTCCCACACTCAACCTCCGCCCAAAAGTAAAACATGGAATATCCCAGAAACAAATAACAATATGGAAGTACATCGTTATAATCGTTATACTCTGTTATTAGTTGTTGCTGTCCATATCTTACCTTGTCTAATTCTTTTTTTTTTAAGATTTATTTATTTATTTGAAAGTCAGAGTTACAGACAGAGAGAGAGAGACTGCTGGTTCACTCCCCAAATGGCTGCAGCATCCAGGGTTGGGCCAGGCCAAAGCCAGGAGCCAGGAGCTTCCTCCAGGGCTCCTACATGGGAGCAGGGGCCCAAGCACTCGAGCCATCTTCTGCCGCTCTCCCTGGCATGTTAACAGGGAGATGGGTTGGAAGCAGAGCAGCTGGGACTCAAACTGGCACCCATATGAGATGCTGGTGTAGCAGGTGGCAGCTTTTTTTTTTTTTTTTTTTTGACAGGTAGAGTTTACAGACAGTGAGAGAGAGACAGAGAGAGAGGTCTTCCTTCTGTTGGTTCACTCTCCAAATGGCCGCAATGGCTGGAGCTGCATCAATTCAGAGCCAGGAGCCAGGAGTTTCTTCCTGGTCTCCCATGGGGGTGCAGGGGCCCAAGCACTTGGACCAAGTGCTTGGGCCATCTTCCACTGCTATCCCAAGCTGCAGGTGGTGGCTTTACCCATTTTGCCACAATGCCGGCCCCACTCTCTCTAATTCTTGAGTTAAACCATCATGGGTGTGTGTGCGTTTGCATAGGAAGAACAGTGTAGGTGGAGCGTTCATTGTGATCTTGAAACGTATCCCCTGTGGATAAGGGGGATAACTACTCAAAGGGAAAAAGCTATTGGGGCTCCAAGTCCAGAGAAAACACCTGCTGCTAGGGATGGTGGAAGCAAGTGGCTCTCTGGGCGTGAGACAGATGATTGTGCAAAGTTTTGACCATGCTGGGGTGGTTGGGAAATCTTCCCCAAGACTCTAACCCTCACCACTGCCACCAACCAGAGTAGGATCTGCACACACTCCAAAGATGTGAACACCTAGGAGCACACACACCACCCCCTAATGTACACCCCTGCTGTTGGCTGACACAGGCACACACAGACACACACACACATGCACTCCTAGGGCCATCCAGAACCAGATCATCCACCCAGCTGGAGGAGTATGGAGGCTTCCTGTGCACTGTTACCTGGCACCACAGACACTGAGTGCTGCTATACACACCAGCACAGCGCCAGGTGCTGGGAATCCTGGGGTGAACAGATAGCCAGGCCTGGCTCCCGTGGAGCCCACTCAAGTACACCAGCGCTGGCCTGTCAGCACCCCACCCCAGGACCACCCTGCACCCAGCCTTGTGTTGGTGCTGGGGAGCCACGGGCAGAGCTAGTGTCTTGGAGCTAGCCAGGGTCAGGTCTGCTGGTGGGTGGGGTCCTAGCTGGCGACCCTGACCCTGAAGAAATGACCTTCCTGGCCTCCCACACTGGCCCATTTTCAAGTTTGGCAGGACACAAACTCAATGCCCCTACCCTGCCATGGTCTCCTACTCACCCTAAGGCCCAATGCCTGGGCAGGTTGGTCAGCATGGCCACTTTTTCTTTTTGTAAAAAAAAGATTTATTCATTTATTTGAAAGACAGAATCACAGAAACAGAGAGAGAGACAGATCTTTCATCCACTGTTCACTCCCCAAATGACTGCCATGGCTGGGGCTGGGCCAGGCTGAATCCAAGAGCCAGGAACTCCATCTGGGTCCCCTACATGCGTGGCAGGGACTCAAGCACCTGGGCCATCTTCCACTGCTTTCCCAGGATGTTACCAGGAGCTGGATTGGAAGTGGTACAGCTGGGACTCGAACCAGTGCCTTTATGGGATGCTGGCATTTCAGGCGGTAGCTTAACCCATCAACCCCGCAACACCAGCCCCACTTTTAAAGGGAAGGTGCCCATCCCTGCCTCCAGACAGGTACAACCCTTGCCAGGCCCTGCCCTAGTGGCCTAAGAGACACAGGAATCCACCCTGGCACCTGGCCCATAGACAGTGACCAGCAAACTCTGCTACACACAGGAAAACAGCCCAGTAGCTTCTCCGGCCTGGACCAGGTCCAAAGCTCAGGCCCTGAGGGGCAGGTCCCCACTCTGCGCCCTCTCACCCACCAGCTCTGCATCTGTTCTCAGCTTTCCCAAAGGCCCCTTCCTCACAGAGGCCACACTGAAGCCCAGTTCACGATGCGGCATCTCCAGGAGGGCTTCCCGAACCTTTGGGGTTTCCTGTTTGTGTCCCCATCTCAGTGTCACCCACTCTCTGCTGTATCCCAGGGCCTCGAACAGTGCCCAGCAAATGACAGGTGCTCAATATGCATGTGCAGGATCAACCAGTTTGAGACCCCTGTGGGTAGGGGCCGTGGTGCCAGGTGCCAAGGCTTGGCAGCTGTCCTGAGCCCCCGTGGTTTGCATTTCCGAAAGCCGGGAATGCACCAGGCCGGGCAGTGACGGCTGCCTATAGCCGGGCCCTTCTGCCTCCAAGGGCGACTGTGACGCACTCATCCCTCTGTTCCCTCCGAGCCAGGTCTGTTCACGACTACCTGAGCGGAGAGCCGTTCCACGAGTACCTGGACAGCATGTACTTCGACCGCTTCCTGCAGTGGAAGTGGCTGGAGAGGTGAGCGTGCCGCAGCCCGGGCTGATGGGGGAGGCGGGGCGGGGGGAGGGAGACCCTTCGTTCCAGAACTCACCCTCAGACCCTCTCAGACCCCTGGACCCGGGGCGGGAGTAAGCTGAGCCGTCCTCCTCCGAGCTATGGTTGTAAAAGCCCGTGTACAAGCTTGGCGCTCAGCAGGTGCATGCGCTGTCACAACCTGGCTCCTGTCTGGGATTTTCTGCCAGCCAATGAACGCTACCATATTCTTTGATGTAGTCACACTCCCTTTGTTCACCCTCTGCCCTGTGGATGGACACTGACCTTGTGCTCAGTTTTTTTATGTAACCTTACCGTAAATAACGAAGCGCTTTGCACATAAATCCTTACTCCTTACACGTCTTTGCAAGAACATCCACAGGGATTCCTAGCAGCAGGATTTTGGCATCCACAGGCTCCTGGCTGTTAAGCTGAGGGACTCTTACTCTGCCCTGGGAAACAGCGCCCCTACCCTGCACCTGCCGGGGCCCTGCTGCTTCCCCTGAGCTTCGTCACCCTGGTTCTTGTGCTTCCTGCCCCATGAGCGAGCCACGGGTCCCTCATCTGCATCTTCCTCTCTCTGGTGGTGTCTGTTCCTGTGTTGTTTGCTGCTTTGTTCTCTCTGTTAAAAATTATGTATTTGAGAGACAGAGGTAGACAGATAACGATCTCCTAGCTGCTGGTTCACTCCCCTGATACCCACCATGTCTGAAACTAGGCCAGGCCAAGCCCAGGAGCTGCGACTCAATCTGGACCCTCCACATGGGTAGCAGGGATCCAACATCCCGAGCCAGCGGCGCTGCCTTCCAGGGTCTGCACGAGCAGGAAGCTGGAAGAAAGAGCAGAGCCAAGGCTCAGCCCAGGCGCTCACATATGGGATGCAGGCGTCCCAGTCCGTGCCTAAACCACTGCGCCAGACACCCTCCCCTGCCGCCTTATTCCCTTCAAAGTGTTCTCCCGTGCATGGCTGGACTTGGCCCAGCAGATGTGGCCTCCCCGTGACTGACGAGGAAGCAGAGACATAATCCAGGATAGGTGCCTCATCACCATGGCACCTGAGATAATTCTTAAATGGTAAGGCCGGAGTGTGGCCTTGGGGCACCTGGGCTGGCCCCACGTAGTGCTCTGCATACTTGGAACATTCCAGGATGTGCCAAGCAGGGCGATGCCTGGGCTACCTCTGTGCTTGTGAGTTGGTAGATGGGGTGGGAGCTTCTTGCAAAGCCCAGGAGTCCTGGTCTCATGGCTGTCTGGGAGCACTGATCACGTAGCCCGGAGCTGTCCAGCTGCTGCCTACCTGTGCATCACACCACTATGGATCAGGTCTCCTGCAGACACCCAGGAAGCCATAGGACAGGTGCCCCCTCAGGCCCCAGTCTTAGCCTGCCCTGCAGCCTTTGGGTGGGCCGTTTCTCTGCCTGCTGACAGGTGGGGACGACACACTGCTCCATGGATGGCATGCTTGGTGGGCTGCTGACCACCACTGGCCCCCGTGCACCTGCACATCATGGCTATCATAGAGCCAAAGCAGGAAGTGAAACGTCCACCCAGATGTCCTGCCAAGGGCACCGCCACCCCTAGCCTGGGTCCGAGTCTTCCCAAGGAGGGGGCTCAGGCCTGTCACCTCTCCACAGCCCGTTGTGCTGCTGGGGACAGCTGTGCCTGCCCTGTGGACTTGCAGTGAGGGAGAGACAAGAACATCACAGCTGGAAGAGACAGGCATTCCCCAGACGCCAGACGCTCAGCCGCAGGAGGCAGACAGCCGACTCCAGCTGTCGCGTCCTCAGCACCCTCGTCAGCACCCCATCACGTCCTCTCGGGAAGGAGCAGTGGCCCTTCCTGTGGGCAGCACAGTGGTGGGGATGGAGTCAGGCTGGGCTGTGTGACACACGGCTTCCCAGAGCAGCCACGTGCACCAGGACCCCAGGGCCAGTCCACCGCTTCCCAGCCACCGGGACAACTCGTTTTACTTCTCGAAGCCCACGCGTGGCCATCTGCAGAGTGAGGACCGTGGCAGCCCCACCTCCTGAGGCGGCCACATGCAGGGCGCTTGGGGCAGTGGACCTCGTTATCCTGGAGACCACAGAGGGGGCCACGTGCTTTATTCCAGAGTTGGAACAAGGACATCACAGCAGCAGCTCCCAGAGCCCTCAGCTGGGTGCCTGCGGCTTCTCATTATCGCCATTTGATGAAGGTGTGAGACTCAGAGAGGGTGGTGAGTTGGGCCCGGGCCACACAGCCAGGGCCCCGCAGGGCTGGCCCTCCTCCCAAGCCCGTGGCCCTCGGCCCTCCCTGGTGCGCTGATGCCCATGGAATTCTCAGGCTGTGACCACAGGCTTTCATTGTACTTGTCTGCCCCAAGCCCATGAAATGGAAGAACACATTTGTTTTTTTAAATCCATGTGCTAACTGTAAAGAAGTTAGGAGTTCTGCCTCCTAACAGCGTTAAGTTTTGGGAGCCAGGAGGGAGGACCCAGGCCTAGGCGTGCTCCGACGACTAGCAGCACCCTGCCTTCCTCCCGTGTCTTTCCTTTTGCAAACAAGGTCGTGGCCTTCCAGTACTGCCCTGTTGAAATATTAAAGGGATTTTTTTCCCTCCCACGGTTAACCAAGAAATTCCGGGGAACTCGTATGACACTCCTCGCCCCAGCAGAGCAGCCCTGCGGTCGCTCGCCTGGCTGCCTGTTCCCCACGTATCGTAAACTGTCAGGCCCCGGGCGCCTTCATGTGGTCTCGGGGTGGCTGGGAGGAAGGCCGCCCCGGGCCGCATGACGGTGCAGGCACATGGCAGGTTTTCTCCACGGCCACCGGGCTGCTCCTGTGCATCAGGCAGTGGGGAGTCCTGCTCTGTGCTTCCGGTGGGCACTGGACCCCTCTTCCTAAGTAGATACCCTGAAAGAGGAAAGACTCCCAGACGGGAGTTCCCGAGAGTGCCGGGGTTTGGGGGCTGCCCTCATCAGTCCTACAGATGATCCAATTCTTTGGCTCAATTCGGTTTTGCCCCAATCTCTGCCCTGGGCAGAACACTTGGCATGATGCCTTCAGGAATAGTCCCTGAGAGCCGAGAGCCCACCTGACTTTTGAGGCTGGCTGTTCATAGCCCAGCAAGTGGACTCAGAAATCTGTACCGTGCAGCCCTCTGCTGCAACTGGACAGCTGTGCACTCACTCCGAGACCATCAAAGCCCTGTCTCAGGGCCAGTGTTGTGCAGCAGGGTAAGCCACCACCTGCAGTGTGGGCATCCTGTATGGGGTCCTGTTCCAGTCCTGGCTGCTCCACTTCCAAGCCAGCACCCTGCTAATGTGCTAGGGAAAGCAACACAAGATGGTCCAAGTACCTAGGTCCCTGCCACCCATGTGGGACACCTGGGTGGAGTTCCTGGCTCCTGACTTTAGCCTGGCCCAGCCCCAGCCATTTGGGGAGTAAACCAGTGGATAGCTCTCTCCCTCTCTCTTTCTCCCTCTCTCTCTGTGACTCTGCCTTTCGAATAAATAATTAAATCTTTAAAAATAAGTAACCAAAGTCCCATCTCAGTGACATCATGAGCGGCTTTAGCGAACTGAGAAGGCAGTGAGGACTCACACAGCTGGTGGCTTGACCACCACTGCGGGCACACGGGGTCCTCCAGTGCCCTGCATCCGAGGGGAGCAGACGAAGGGGTCCTTGGTGGTCGAGAGGCTGGGGCCGAAGCTTGAAGGTCACCCCATCTAGACCTGAAGCCAGCGGTCTTCACCCCCAGGGAGGCCGGGGCTTCTGCAGAGAGGAACAGGCGGCCCCGGACAGGAAGTGTGGCATCCTGCCCTGCAGGTGTGGCGCTGTGGCTGCCGGCCCCTCCCTTCTCCCTGCACAGAGGACGCGGCTTCCTTCCGAGGCCACTGCAAGATTTGCATTTGGGAGAGGGGGAGACAGTGTGGCCGTATGGCGCTGGGCTCACACGTTTTCAAGCCCTCTGCACAAGCTGGGGCTGCTCACTCTGGCCCACAGGGCCCCCGGGCCGGTAGCCTGGGACATGGATGCCCCTCCCTAGAGTCTGCAGCCATGATGGCCGGGGATCCCCTGGGACTGATCTGGGGGTCCTGGAACGGTGCCTTTCACACTGGCTGCTGTCAATGGGGCCCTTGTCCATGTCTTGTGGTTCTGAATCTTAACACCGGGAGACCACTGCTGGATTCTTGCTTTTTTTCCAGGCAACCTGTGACCAAAAATACTTTCAGGCAGTACCGAGTACTTGGAAAAGGGGGCTTCGGGGAGGTGAGTGAATACCCACACTCGCGGTGGAAAGCTCCTGTGTGCTGGACGTTTTTACTATCCAGGACCACCCTAAAGTGTCTTCCCCAGCCAGCCAGCAGCTCAGCGCTGGGCCCCTGGAGGCCAAGGGAAGAGGGGGTCGGAGGGCCCAAGGCCCACTGCTGGGCAGGTGGCAGGGGGGTGGCATCACAACCAGGCCTGGGAGGCCCCCAGCCTGCCGGCACAATGGGCTCTCCTGCTGTGTGTGGGGAGGGAGAAGCGGGGGCACTGGGTGTGGGCAGAGCGGCCTTGGCCACTTAGTGGTGTGCATGGTGCTGCCGTGAGTCCTGTGTGCGGTTATGTGGCATGAGAGACTTCACTGTGCAGTGTCTGGCCTTCCCCCGACACAAGGCCAGCCTAGCCAGCACCACTTTAGAGATGGGAAAAGCTAAAGTTCACTACGGTTAGTGACCCAGCCAAGGTTACACAGCCCATAAGGGCAGAACAGAGGCTGGAGCCTGGAGCCCAAATATCCTGTTCCCATTCCTCTGAACTAGGAAGTCAGCAAGCCTGAGGGTCTCCCTCCACTGCTCCCCCGAACAAACCTCTCCTGCCAGCATCTCGTAGGAGAGGACTCTTTCCCCCGAGTGGAGACAGCTCTGAGGCCTTGGCTGGTCTCCCAGGCGTGGGGGTGGAGGGCTGGTCCTGCACCTTCACAGGCTAGGGCTCTCCTAAGGGGAGGAGGAGGCGGGCCGAGGGCAGTGCTGGGGCCAAAGTCGGGTGTTGCTGGGTGCCATGGGCCTGGAGCACAGACAGGCAGCCCCAATGCCTGGTCTCGGAGGAGCCGGGGGAGCCCACGGTGGTGCCCTGTGACCCTGGCGTCTGCCCTGCCCTCAGGTCTGTGCCTGCCAGGTCCGGGCCACGGGTAAAATGTACGCCTGCAAGCGCTTGGAGAAGAAGAGGATCAAGAAGAGGAAAGGGGAGTCCATGGCGCTCAACGAGAAGCAGATCCTGGAGAAGGTCAACAGCCAGTTCGTGGTGAGTGTCCGGCGTGACAGGCCCTGCTGCCCAGGCACTCCTGCTCCAGGGTGGTAGGTTCCTGTCCTGCCGGAAGTGGAAAGGCAGTGTGAGGAGCAAGCTGTGCAGAGCCAGCCACACACCCTCCCTCTGTCACAAGCACCCTTGGTCAACTGCGGATGGCTCTGTCCTGTCCCCAGAGCTGCCAGTGCCCAGCACCCCTCTCTGTGTGAGGCCAAGGCTCTGCCCCCAGGGACCACTTTGTCAACAACTCAGTGGACGAAACAAGGCCACCCTTGGCCCCGCCAAGGAACTCTAGGTTCCACGGATCCTCGTGCTGGGGCCTCAGCATCCTAGAGATGCACCCTCTTGCTTGTGTGCATTGTGTCAGGCGGCCTCGGCGAGGTCCTGGGTGGCTGGGAAATGAAGGTTTGTCTCCCATGCGCACACAGTCCAATCAGACTGGGCCACCCTCCTGCCCACAGATGGCTGGCGTTGAAAGTGAGTGCTCGGGGTCCCCACCAGGACTCCCCACTGCCTCCTCAATCCCACCACCATCTGCAGGCCCCCTCCAGTGGCCTCCAGGGACAAGCTAGCTGCAAGGGAGGCTGGGAAGTGTGGCACAGCACATGGCTTTGGGGCGTCCATTATAAAAACTAACACATGCACAAGATACAAATGCAGACAGCACACGGGGTGCACGGTAAGCATCAGCAGCCCCTCTGTGATTGATCCTTAGACAGGTACCGGGCTGTGCCCTTTCAGCCCGTGGGGTCTTCCTGTGTTTCTTTCCCTTAAATTATAAGCTGTTTTCTCTGTCCACACCTGCATCTGCACCCCTTTTGTAAGGTGCACAGTGTCCTCCTGGAGAGGCATAGTCTGGATAGCCAGGCCCTGGGGTCTCAAGCCCCCGGACACAGTGCCATACCATCTGTCCCCAGACACCTTGGGGGATATTCCAGGAGTGTCCTGTGTGATCAGAGCCCCTCCCCTTCCAGCTCACTCAATGACACTGCCTCCAGCCGTGTGTGGAGGAGGGAACACCACCAACAACTAGCGCTTTGTCATTCTCCAGAGCAGAGTGGCTTTCTAAAGCGACATGCAAAGGACCAGAGGTCCGGGCCTCTGGGTGTCATTGCAGGCTACCCTCAGCTGCCAGCCACGTCCAGCGGGAAAGGGGTGGGTGGTGCACAGGCACCGTGCCGGAGAAGGTGGGCAGGCAGCCCGACACTAACACCGGCCATGGTTGTGGCTCTAGGTCCCCTTGAGTCCAGAACCTTCCTCACTGCCAGCCCCCGTCTGCAGGGACCACTGACTACTGCCCCAATGCCGCCCATGGAGCTCTCATCTCTGAGAGGCAGTGCTGGGATTGGTGCTGGTGGGTCCTAGGCACGTGGTTTAGGGCCATGGGTTGGTGTCTGGACCTTCCTGGACTGAGCCCTGTCCACCGCACAGGCAGAAGTGTGCCCCACAGTGGCACGGCCCAGAGCCCTCCCTCAGCACCACCCCCTCCTGGCAGGTGTAGGGGAGGCAGGCAGCTGCAGCCGTTAGCTCTGAGCCGCAATCCGCAGGGACCCCTCTGCAGGCTTTGCAACCCGCATTACCTCCTTTGCTTAGAAACAGCCTCGTTCCTGATGTGTGTGTCCGAGTTGTCCCCTGCCTGGCCCAAAGTGGCCGGGTTGTGTCTGCAGACCCCCCAGGGAGCTGTCCTGGCTGTTGCCACCACCCAGCACCGCTGCTTCCTCCACTGTCCCACGGCCTCAGCCCTTGTCCCGACCCCACCGGCAGGGGGCTGGCCTGCCTGGGCTGGTGGTCCTGTGGCAGGTGGACCAGGTTGGTCTGGGCAGGTGCTATCCCAGCATCCCCGCATCCCGCCCCCTGCCCGCAAGGCCCTGCTTTTCTGACTAGCCAACGAGGCAGCCTCTAGTTTAACCAAATCACACACCAGCTTTTGTGGTGAGAAGATTGCCGAAGGTGCCCCACCCCCACCTCCTCACCACTCATCGGGAGGAGAGGAAGGAGCTGAGCGTGAACCACACAGACACTAGGTGCTGTGAGCAGGGTCGTGGCCAGGCTGCCCATCCCCCACACCCACAGCCTCAGGATCCCCAGGAGTGGGCGGAGGGCCCTGGACCCTCCCCATGGCATGGCTTTTGCCGCTCGCAGGTCAACCTGGCCTATGCCTACGAGACCAAGGACGCACTCTGCTTGGTCCTGACCATCATGAACGGGGGGGACCTCAAGTTCCACATCTACAACATGGGGAACCCCGGCTTCGAGGAGGAGCGGGCCTTGTTTTACGCAGCGGAGATCCTCTGCGGCTTGGAAGACCTGCACCGCGAGAACACTGTGTACAGGTGAGCGTGCCCGGCTGAGCCCCCGTGGGCGGGGCCTGGGGAAGCCAGGCCTGGCTGGCACAGGGCGCAGGTACAGGAGTCCAGCGGGTGGGGTGAGCTGCTGTCGGGTCACTGTTCTCCAGGCTTAGGGGGCCACATGTGGGAAGTGATGCTCCCCAAACCCATGGCTGCTCCGAGGTGAGGCGCACAGGTCCCTGACAACGCAGAGCCAGGAGAGCTCCCTGGAGTCTGGTGGCTCAGCTGGGGCACCACCCTGTGCCCTTGTCCCACCCATCCTCAGCCTGCCCCACCTTCAGCACCTCTCCCACTGCCCTCAGTCCCACAGGGACTTGGCTGGACCACTGAACTTCACCATGAGCAGTGTATGCCCAGCCTTTTGCAAAGAATCGTGAACATCCTTGCACCCCACACTTTCAGCAGATGTCTAGAATACTCCACCCCATGTCGATACAGTGGCAAACACTGGTATTTTGAAATGTCACACTTATTTGGAAGTGTGAGTGCGAATGCTGATATTTTGAAGTGGCACAGTTCCCTCGCACTTCTCAAGGCATCCGGTGGAATGCGATTGTGTAGCCAGTTGTTTTCCTCCACCACTCATCTGGAAGAGCACAGAAACATTCCTCTTGAATGGCCAGGAATTCGCTGCCCTTCCTTGCCCACCCCCTGCTCCCAACAGAGTGTAATGTATTTTTTCCTGAAAGTCTTTATAGATCAGCGTGCATTTCTGAGACAAATGCATGGGCCAGTATAAGATTTTTTTAAAATTCATGAGGCCCTGGGCGTTCAAGCAGTTTCTTGGGTGGAGTTGGCACACTAATTGCTGGGAGTGGATCTCATGTCTGATGGGCCCTGGGAGCCTGGGGCGTCTCTTCCACGCAGTGGGAAAAGAGCTATGGAGAAAGGGCAGGAGGGAGGAGACCCAGAGGGCGTGAGGGAAGAACAGGCCCAGAGCTGGGTGGGCTGGCCCGGCAGTTAGGACTTCCACATCCCGAATCGGAGGGCCGGGGTTGGAGTGCCCTCGGCTCGGATCCAGCTTCCTGCTAGTGTGCACCCTGGGAGGCAGCAGGTGATGGCTCAAGTGCTTGTCCCCTGCTGTCCACCTGGCACACCTGGATGGAGTCCCCAGCTTCTGGGCTTGGCCCAGCCCAGCCCCAGCTGTTGCAGGCGTTTGGGGAGTGAACCAGTAAACAGGGCTCTGTCTATGTCTCTCTTTTGCTCTGCCTTTTAAATTAAAAGAAATAATCATTCCGAGCATTAAAGCTGCCCGTGGGCCAGAGCCCTGGACAAGACCCCTGCTGAAGACCTTCGCTGTGGAGCTCATGGTGGCCCAAGAAGGTTTCAAAACCAAGAAAGAGATGTCCTGATGCGAGCCCTTCCCCCACACAGCCTCTCCCGTTTATGCATCTGTTTTGTTTTCATTCAAGTGAGAGAAGTCAGAAAATTCTCCCTAAAAGGATTGAGAAAAACAATCTTCCACTTGATTGCCTTTCGCTTAATAAAAACACGGCTCCGAGTTCCTCTCTTAGTGAGGCAGAGAAGCTCGGCGCTGACCCCTGACCTCTGGCCTCGGCCTCTCCATGGGTTTGGCTTCTGGCCAGGGCCCACCTGGGAGCTGTCAGTCCAACCTGGTGGTGACTCTGGCCATCCTGGAGTTGAGTAACAAGGAAAGTACCATGCACAGACCCCAAGGGTGGATCTGGGTGCATTATCATGCCCCATGAGGACAGCGGCCTTCAGTTAAGTATGCAGAGCTGGTTGGCTGAGGAGTAGCCCTCAATCCTGACATCTGTGATGGAGTCCCCGTGGCTCAGCCAAGTCACACACGTTCCTCTTGGCTCTTCTCATTTATCCTAGACAGGACTGTCACTCGTAAAACCAGACTCCGACCGCCTCCCCCTGATCCCGGGACTACCCAGGATCCCCTGTGACCAAGATCCTGGAGACGAGGCCAGGAGGAGGCAGCTGGACCTGTGCTTCCTCCCAGGCTGTAGCAAAGGGGGCCCTGGGGTCCTTTCCCTGTTCTCTCCCCGCTCAAGTGTGCGGCTGCTGCTTCTTTCCCAAGACTTTTCCCCATCACCCTGCTCGGCCATCAGGGCGAGGCGAGACCTCCGGCGTTCTGGGCGTTGGAGGGGCTCTGCCGCCACCGCAGGCCTGGGAGCTGGCGACCTGTGGGCAGCTGCCAGTACCGCCTCTCCCTCACCTTCCCCGTCACTCTCCAGGGACAGGAAGATGTCTGGGGGGAGAGACTTTAGCTCAAGATGGCCTGACCCGGCAGGACACCAGACAGCGGAGCTGAGAGGCGGGAAGGCAGCGCCCGGCTCCTTGGCCGGCTGCCCCAGGGGCTGCAGCAGCCGTGCGTCCTTGCCGCGCGGAGTGCCACGCTCAGCACTTTGCTCTCTTTCCCTTGCAGGGATCTCAAGCCTGAAAACATCTTGCTGGACGATTACGGTAAGTCGGGCCGCGCGGGAAGCCCTTTGCCGGCGACGCCAGCCCAGGTGAGCCTCGCACCCTGCGCAGTGCGCGGGCCTCCTAGGGGCTCAGGGAGGAGAGGCTGACGCTAGGAGGGGACAGGCAAGGGGAGCAGACCCCAGCCCTCTCCTCCATCCTGGGACCTGGGGAACGCCGTGGTGTGCCCAGAGGTCCTGTGGCAATGTGGCTTGGAGAGAGAACTGGAGCCAGAGCCGGGAGACTGAAGGAGGAATCCAGATTCCCAGAGACTGGCTGCTCTGTCCGGAGCAGCCCAGAGCCCCTTCAGTGCACCTCATCCCATGTGTGACATGGAGACCGTGTGCCCCGCCCCGCCCCACCCTGCGTGCTTCCAGGGGTGGAGCCAGTGCTGAGGCTCCTCCAGGCCGGTGTCAGGGGGAGCTGGCATCACTGGTGCCACCCAGTGTTGTTTTCTCTTGGGTGGGAGTGTGTGGGCAAGAGCAGCCCAGGAACCCCTCACAGCTGTTCAGCCTCCCAACCTGGAGAATGGTTTTACCCTCTTCTGTCCACCTAGATCTTCCCATCTCTGCAGAGGGAGCAGGGTGGCTTCCTATACCCATTTAACAGATGACAAGATTGAGGCTTAGAAGGGCCAACTTGCCAAGGTCACCAGCAATGTCAATAGGGAGGCAAGAGCAGAAACCAAGTCTCCTGCCAGCAGGCTGTAGACCCAGACAGCCCCAGAAGCAGGAAGGGTTGGGGGAAGGCCACAGTGACCTGGAGGGAGGTGTGTGTGGGGTGCTGCTGGGTGGAGGAGCAGGTGGGAGCTGGGATCTGCCACCTGGGGATGAGCCCCACCCGAACCACTGTGCCCCGAGGCGGGCCGCTGGCCCGACGCACCCTGGTCCCCTTTCCTGACTCAAACTCCGCTGAGCCGGAGGAATTGATGCAGCTCTGGCCTGGCAGGTGTCACTGGAATCGAGCCCTGCTGAGGTCCAGGCTGCGGGGGGCCATGGTGTCCACAAACAAGGAAGGGGGCTGGTTGTGTCCCTTCCTGCAGGGTAAGATGTGGCAGTGACCCTGCTGGGTGGGCAAGACAGGCAGGGGCAGCGCTCTCAGCATGGGCCTGTCGCCTGGGCCTTCGGGGTCAGCCCTGCCCCTGAGCTCTGCCTGCGCCTCCCGGCCAGGCCAGCCCAGCCGTTTCCTCCCCTACTTCTACAAGGGAAAAACAACCTCCACCGACCAGCGAGGCAGCGCAGGGCGTTGCTTCCTAAATTGCTTTATAATTTTTTCCCCTTAAGCAAATGGTTGCAAAATGTCAGGAGGATGTCATGCTTTTCCCATGAAGCAAGCCCAGAATCGGGCCAAGGCGTCTTAAACTTGGTGACCTGCGCCTTCCAAGAAGCCCATTAGGGCACTTTATGGGGCCTGCCCGCCAGCGGCCAGCCAAACCCAGGTGACCTTTGCGTCTTTGTTTTGCTCTGAAACTGCAGTAACTCCCCCCCGCCACCCCTAACTCCTGAGCTCCCCAGGGCCCCGCAGTGGCCCTGAGAAGGCAGCCTGGGCTCGCAGCCGTCACTGGCTAGATGAACAGGACAGCGTGTGTGTCTCCTCTGTGTGGCCCGGCCAGGTGGTCCCATGTCCGCACCACTGCCTCTGGGGCCCGCTGACCCTGCCCTCCCCCTCAGGCCACATCAGGATCTCAGACCTGGGGCTGGCTGTGAAGATCCCCGAGGGAGACCTGATCCGCGGCCGAGTGGGCACCGTCGGCTACATGGGTAAGTGCGTCTGCCCACGCTCCCCACGTGCTGAGCCTCCGGAGCCCGCCCCACGGAGCCCTCTGCTGCTTTGTGCCTCACTGGTCAGAAGCAGAGTCAGAGACTCCCCTGGGGAGCTTGGTGGGTGGCCTTAGCGTGGTGGGGTGGAGCATGGAAGGGCCCCTAGGAGCAATGTGACTCCACTAAGCTCTAAAATCCCTGACCCCAAGCTCACCTGTGTCTCCAAGTCAATCACTCGGGTGGGAGCAGGAGGGGCAGTGACCCAAGGCTGGTGCTCAGTGGTGCTGGGCGGGGCGACAGCCCTCTTGTGGAGACCCCTCAGAGGAAGGAGGGCCCCAGGAAGGGCCCCAGGGTGTGAGGGGCACACAGCCAGCTGCAACACCCAGTGGGACTCCAGCTAGGGGCCAGCCCTGGCTCCCTGCCCTGCCCCGCCTCTGCTAAAGCAGTTCCCTGGAATCCCCCTTCCAACTAGGGGCGTGGGCTGGGCTTCCTCACACACATCCCCATTCCCCCCCGGAGGGAGCCAGGCACTTGGCTACCCTCAGGCCAGGTTCATGCCAGCAGCAGATGCATCAGTTCTGTACTGTCTCTGGTGCTGAAGGTGCCTTTTCAGTTGCCATGGCATTGGGCAACCTGGGGGGGGGGGGGGTGGAGAGAAAGAGAAAGAGGGAGAGAGAGAGCGCCCATGTAAATATTATGATAGATGGGTGGATTGGGTGGATATATAGATGGATAGGTAGGTGGATGGATGGATGGATGGAGGGATGGATGGATGGAGAGGTGGGTGGGTGGATGGATGGACGATGGATGGATGGATGGATGGAGAGGTGGGTGGGTGGATGGATGGACGGTGGATGGATGGATGGATGGATGGAGGGATGGATGGATGGAGAGGTGGGTGGATGGATGGATGGACAGATGGATGGATGTACATGCATACATGAATGCACGGATAGATAGGTGGACAAATGATGGCTCTCTCTGCATACCTGAGTGAGCATCAGCCTATGCATTTGCACAGTGTTGCGTATTTGTCGTGCACAATCTCTGTTGTGTGCCCACCAGGGCGTGTACGGATGCATTTGCCTCTGGCCTGCCCAGTGACACAAAGCTGTCTTTTTTACACTTCTGTGGTGATTCTATAATTCATTCCATCAAAGGGTAAGGAAGACCTAGGGAGGGACTGGTAAATTTAAATAAGTGCTCATCAAAACAATCTTTAATTGGGGAGGACCCACTTTTATTCACGGGAACGATTGTGTGCAGCACCTGCTGTGTGCCAGGTGTCACGTGTGTTAGTGGGGGCACAGCAGGGAGTAGGCAGCTCACGTTGCAGTAGGGGAAACAGAGTCAGCGTGGCATTTCCATGCACTGTGGTCCAAAGTCTGAAGCCACAGTCAGAGTCCCTCAGGAAGCACAGAAGGGAGCCATCAGGGCAGGCTTCCTGGAGGAAGCAGTATTAACAGACATGGCCGGGTAGGACTTGGCAGGGAGGAGTGTTTCAGCGTGAAACCACAGGCCTTCTGTGAACGACGCCATCGCTCCTGGGTGCAGGATGGCTGAGGCCCAGCTGGGGCACGGAGCAGCACTGGGCTCTGCCCTGCCCCCCGCTGTCTCTCACCCTCCTCACCCCTCTCCTTGACCCCTAGCTCCAGAGGTCCTGAACAACCAGAGGTACGGCCTGAGCCCTGACTACTGGGGCCTGGGCTGCCTCATCTACGAGATGATCGAGGGCCAGTCACCGTTCCGCGGCCGCAAGGAGAAGGTGAAGCGGGAGGAAGTGGACCGCCGGGTCCTGGACACCGAGGAGGCCTACTCCCACAAGTTCTCCGAGGAAGCCAAGTCCATCTGCAAGATGGTGAGGCCCCGCGCAGCTCCCGGCTCCCAGCCACAGGGACCAGAGCCCGGGCAACCAGGGTGCGGGCGGCGCAGCCCACGCCAGAGGGGCAGGTGCCCCCTGCTGTGGACACACGTGGCCAAGAAAGGATTCAGGAAAAGCCTGGGTGGGGGCCAGGGCCCCCCATGAGCCAGGGGAGGGGCTAAGGTGAACCGTGCAAGGCCCCTCACACCCAGCTTTGTGGGGGCAGCCAGCCCAGGACAGGGAAGAGATGGTCTGAGCTGGTGTCCAAGATAGAAAGGGACCATGGCGAGCCCCTGCCCTTGACCTTGGTTGCCTGCTCCCAACAGCCCTAGACCCCGCACACTGACTTGAGACGAGGGGCTGCACGTGGGGTTTGATATGCTTACAGTCTGCCTGGGAGGCCAGGGGGAGGAAGGAGCGACTGGAATTGTCACAAGCATTAGGGCGGGGAGGAAACCCACCCCTGGGCCAAGGCCCTCCCCACCCTGGGGCTGGCCCAAGCCCTCCTTTTGGCTCTGGGCAGATGGGCACTTCCTGCCCCTGCCTGGCTCAGGTTCTGAGTTCCAGCCATGCCCTCCTGGGTCCCTCAACCATCCGTGCCAGGCACAGCCATGCTGACACCCTCACTGCAGGCGGCTGCCCTTGGTGCCAGCCATGGGGGACAGCAAGGGCCTGGACACCCCCCCCCCCCCGCTCCCGCTTCCTCTCCCTAGAGCCCCACCACACCTGGAGCAGCAGGTGGGCTGGCGGATCACCCGAATCCACAGGGACCTTGCCGCAGGTTCACCTGTGCACGAACAACCCGGCCTGAGCTTGGGGAAGAGCGGACCCCGGCGCTGAGAAGCGTGGCTTCTGCTTGCAGTGCACTGGGGCTGCACCGCCAGGGGCCAGGAGCTGAGTGGCTGAGCGCAGCCATCTGCCCTCTCTACGGCTTCCCCACGCCAGCTTTATCCTCTGGTCACAGCGCTCTGGGAAGAAGTGTTGGGGGCTGGATCTGCACATGGCTGCGTCTGGCAGGAGTCGCTGAGGGAGTGGGAGACAGTATCTCCTGCAAACTCACTCTCCAGCCGCATGGCCCGCGGCCCTGTGCAGCTGGGGCCCCATGGAGGTCCAGCAGTCACAGCAGAGGCGGGGTAGGGGAGCAGGAAGTGGAGATGTGGGTGCCACCATGCGTGGTTAAGCCACGGCAGGGTGTCTATCCAGCGTGACCAACCTGGACCAGGGTGGGGAGTGGGGGGCTGACAGCCATGGACAGAGCACCACCAAATGTCCTAGGTCAAGCTCAGGAGTTCAGAGAAGCAAGTCTTGAGAGACCTGAGCAGGGGCGTGGGATGGGCTGTGAGGGTGAAGAACCCCTCTTTCCCCTCAAGTCTCCCAATCATCTTTGTGGCAGGTTCTCCTGATGCAGCGGGGACCAGGAGCTGCTGTCCCTCAGCTGCCCCCTGGTGGCCACTGCAGAGAAAGGCGGTGGCCGACTCAGTGATGGCAGGCCTGGCCCCTGGGTGCAAAGTGTGGATCCCCCCTTCCCTTGTCTTCCTCCTGGAGCCTCGGGCCCTGCTCTGTCTTCTCTTACCCATGATCCTGGGGTTTGGAGACGCTGGTCTTGATGGCCTCGTCCTGTCCCCTGCCAGCCAGCCTGGGAAGGGAGCTCCACACACAGCCAGGAGGCCGGTCATGGGCCCTGGTTCTAGCCCCCTTCTGTGTTGGCAGCCCTGCCCTGGGGTCTGGGAGTCATGCAGCTCGTGCCCCTCCCTGTCCATGGGTCCAATCCCTCAGCCCAGACCCAGCGTCCACCTGCCTTGACCTTCCTCAGCCTCCTACTGCTCTCTCTCTGGCCTCGGCCTTCTTGGTCCCACCTGCGCTTCCAGCCCGTCTCCAGTCCTCCTCCAAGGAGCCCACTCTGCCTGCCCTCGACCCCAGCTCACACCTCCTCTCCCTCATCCCCACCGTGCCACTGAACACAATTGCAAACACTGGCCTGAGCCGAGCTGGGAAACAGGCCGCTTTAGAGGAGTGTTCTGTTCACTCTGTGCGCTGCGTCTTAGAAAGGGGAGGTTGGTGGGCTGATTGCCAAGAGTGTACGAGGAGAGGAGACTTCACATCAAACCAGGGTCTGGCTGGCATTCAGCCTGGCAGCTGCTAACGAGCAGCCTGGCTCCGCCCCCAGCCCCCCTCACCTTTGTGGCCCTCATCTATGCCACCTGTCGGGGCTGGTCACTGCGGGCTTTCGGGGGCCACAGCTGGAGCCTTGCTTCTTTGGATTTCTGGGAGCAGAGAGGACCCTGGGCCCAACAGGGCCCAACTCGTTAGCCGAGAGAAGAGCGGCTGAGGCGTGGGCACCAGACCCCAGCCACGGCACAGTGGTTGGTGGACTGAAGGGTGATACCTGGCTCGGTTCCCTCGGGGATGGGACTGGTGCCTGTCCCGCTTTGACATCCTTGTTTGGAAGGAGGCACCTTCTGCCACAGGCTGTGAGCTGCAGGAGGCCACTGCCCGCCCTCTGTACAGCGTCCTGGCCAGCTCCGTGCCTGCCGCACGGGGGCCAGCCGGCAGGAAAGGTGCATCCCAGGAGTGCAGGCAAATCCAGGGTGCTGGTGGCGGACAGGGCTGGACTCCCTCCACCTTGACTTTAGTCCACTTAGTAGACACCAGCTGTATACGAGTGCTGCACTCCATGGAACAAGGGAGGAGGGGGCCCAGGAGTGCGGGGGAGGGACAGAGGCCTACTGGAGGAAGGTGTGGACCCTGAGAATATAGAGAGCAGAGTCGCAGGACGCTCTCGGCCTTGGCTGTCCCCGGGCAGCCCTAGCCAGCCGAGGCCCTGCCCACCGGGCTGCACCTTCACCCACCTCGCCTTGCCTGCCAGCTTTCCTGTTTCCTGGCTGTGATGAGATCACGCCTCCCCCAACCATCTCTAGCCTCTTCTGCCTCCCGATCCGAATCCTCCCTCCTGACCTGGCCCTCAGGACCACCCCCCGCATCATCTCTCCCAAACCAGCTCCCTTGACCCTGACCACCCCACCCCCATGCTCCCCATACCTGCCCTGCGGGACCCCACTGCCCAGATTCTTTCCGCCTGTGCCCCTGCTCCACCTCCCCAGCCTCCAGGGCCTGTTTGACAAGTCGCACGCAGCCCAGCTGCCCCTTCCCCACAAAGCCTCCCCCTGACCCCCGGGCATCCCCCTTGGCTGCAGCATCTTCTCTCAGCACACAGGTCTTCTGGGGGAGGCAGAGACCTACAGAGCCAGTCCCGGGGCCCTGCTGCTCCCCTGAGTCACTAACAGTGCAGGCCCAGGAACTGTAGCACATGGGGGCATCCAGTGGGGTGGAGACGCAGACAAGACCCTGCCCTCCCATCACGGCATCCAGCTGCGCCGTGGACGTGGGGCCGCGAACGTGCTTGGAGTGGCTCAGGGGGGCAGCGTCTTCGGGTGCTGATGGGGGCCCAGATGTGGCGGAGGCTGGAGGGGCACTGGGAAGGGTGCCAGGACATCCACGGGAAGAACAGTGGCTGCTCTGCCCACCTGGCTGCGGGCGGGACGACCTGCCTGTCCTATTGTCACTCTTGTCACCTGCCTGTCCTCTGGGGACTCTCTTGACAGCTGCTGACCAAAGATGCGAAGCAGAGGCTGGGCTGCCAGGAGGGGGGTGCCGCCGAGGTCAAGAAACACCCCTTCTTCAGGAACATGAACTTCAAGCGCTTAGAAGCCGGGATGTTGGACCCTCCCTTTGTCCCCGATGTGAGTAGCCCCCCATCCCCACCCCCACACTGCTCCGCAGGCCTGGGCCCCCCAGTCCTTGTGGGACCAGCGTGCCCCCTGCCCCTTCCTTCCAGGCCACTTCACGCTGACGTTGCCAATGAACTTGAAGCCAGGCAGAGCAGGTGGGATACGGGCTGGGGAGCTCCACAAAGGGTGTGCAGAAACTGGGGAGCTGGCCTAGGCCAGGGACTTGGACAAATCTTTCAGCTTCAGTTCCTCGCATGTCCCATGAGGCCAGTGACACCCACTGGCCCGACCCAGCAGGGCGGTTGCCAAGAGAAATGAGAACTGACGGGAGAGCATGCACGCGGGTCGAGGACCACCACGTTCCGTTCAGGTTGGGTGCACCGAGCGCCCCCTGCTTACACTCTGGGCTGGACTCAGCACAGTCAGCTCAGATCGCAAGGACCTGGTGGTTCTGTTCTGGGGAGCCCCACGTGGTGGTAAAGCCCAGGCTCACAGGCAGACCCAGCAGACGCTGAGGGGGCCGAGGGTGTCACAACTAGCGGTCAGGACCAGGAAGGCCGTGCTCGGGTCTCTGTTCAGCCAAAGCTCCTGCGCGCTGAGAAAGGCCCCCGCCGGGGCGCTGTCTGGGGACCACAGAGGCGTGGGCACTGCCCCCACTGAGCGCTGACTGCTCCTGGGAGCTTCACGTGGGTGTCTTGCCCTAGGCCCCAGTGAGAGTGCACCACAGACCAGGGCTTCCCCCACCCTGTCCAGAACCAGTGTAGCACTGGGAGTCGAGGATGGGGACAGTGCCTGGACGCCAGGTCCCCCTGGAGGGGAGGACGCCCTGGTCGTGGGGGCCAGGCAGGAGGGCAGCAGCAGGCTTGGGGAGCACAGCGCTGGCCCCAGCCAGCCCGTTACAGCAGCGGTGCTGGGGGTGACCAGGGAGCGCCTTCTCGAGGGAGGCGGGGACTCTGAGAGTAACAGAGCAAGGTCGCTGGACGCCACAGGCTCGGCCTGCAGATGGACTTCAGCAAGTGGCGGGGAGCATCCCGGTCCCGCGTTTGGTCTCGGCCTTGGCTGCCCACATGGGATCCCCTGAAAAGCATGCATGAATCCCGGGCCTGAGAATCTGGGATGAGGCCTGGGCGCCAGGAGTTTGTAAATCTCCTAGGAGAGTCCAACATGCAACCAGGCTCGAGAGCCGCCATGCGCCAGAAGTGTCACAAGTCAGCAGTCTGTCGTTTGTTTTGTCAAGGGCTTGGGGAGTGGACACGGCTCAGTACTCCCGGGTGCTACGTAGAATGACCATGCGTACACGGCCACTGGGTCACGGGGGCTGTGTTGGCTTGGAGAGCAGGTGGGTGCCCTGGCTGCATCGTGACAAAGGCTCAGAAGCTGGTGGCCATCCTCATAGTCACTGGGACACCTGTCATCGTGGTGACCGGATGGGCTGAGTCACAGCGCAGGAAATATTTCCCACCAGCCCCCCAGGACCCCTCCAGTGAACAAAGCAGTCGGGTCTTTCCTTCCTGGGACTTCTGGGCTGAAGAGAGGGAGGGGAGGTGTCGGTAACCGCCCCTGAAATTAAAGAAATAGGGCCCCCAGGGAGGAGTCCAGGCAAAGGCGGGGGGGGGGGGGGCGACCCGCCCTGCTTTCGGCACTGAAGTCGTGGGTTTGCAGGTGTGGCTGGTCACCTGGGCGGGCACCACCAGGGTGCAGGGGAGTGAGCAGGGCCAGGCCCTTGGGCCCCTCGCGGCCCACAGCTCATTGTGGCTCCCAGATAGCAAGTCACCAGGCGGGCAGGGCAGAGCCCTCCCCTGGCCCGTCCCGGCTGCACTAGCACAGGCCCTGGTGATGGCCTCGCCCAGGCCCAGTGGCCACCATCGCAAGCCAGGAGGCTATTGTTGGCCTCATCTTTTCGCCTCAGCCGAATCCTCTCAAACCACAATAAGTGGATTCCAAAAGGGAGCCGTGCGCTGGGGTTGCGTGCACGCCTTTCGGGTGCAGGTGCTGCCCTTTCTGTTCTTCAGCATCACCTGCGTGCGTCCCCCCAGGCAGCGAGGCCCTGCTGCCCTGGCCCCGGGCCCTCACTCGTCATCCTTGCCGTGCAGGAGTGGCCCAGAGGCCCCGAACCGAGATGCTTGGGGACATGGGTGCCTCCTGATGCGTGGGCTCCCAGGGCAGCAAGAATGTCTGGCAGGGGTAGTGGATGCCCAGAGGGGCCCTGTCTGTCCCTTGGCCTGAGCTGGAAGGCCTGTGGTCTGAGTGTGGGAACAGTGGTGAGAGGAGCCCCAGATAGGGCGTGTGGACGCCCCGAACTCTGGTTTCGCCCCAGACGGCAGCAGCAGTTTCGGGGAGTGTCTCAGGAAGATGTCCCTGCTGCTCCCCACCCAAGCCCCCAAGGCCTGGCTCGGGGAGGCAGAGCCCCTGCAAGGCCGTGCGTGACCGAACCCCGCCTCTGCCAGCCCCGGGCCGTGTACTGCAAGGATGTGCTGGACATCGAGCAGTTCTCCACCGTGAAGGGCGTCAACCTGGACCACACAGACGACGACTTCTACTCCAAGTTCTCCACAGGCTCCGTGTCCATCCCGTGGCAAAACGAGGTGAGCCTCGCTCTCGGCCGGAGGGGCGGCTGGTGACCCCCACCCCACCAGGCGGTGTGTGGGGAGGATGGAGAGCTGGCGGCCTGGGTGGTCCCTGGGGTCCTGGCCAGGCTGCGAGGCAACAGGAGGCAAGACCAGGCCCCCGAGAAGTTTGCCTGGGAAAGGAAAGACAAAGCTGGGGCGAGCTGGAGGCCTGGGCAGGATGGAGCCAGCGGAGTCAGCGCTGCTTGGAACGAGCTGGCAGTGCTGGGAGGAGGCCAGGGGCTGCAAGGGTTTGGTGGCGGGAAGAGGAGTGTCCCCCTCTTCCCCGGGGAGGCAGCATGCACACAGCCACAGCGTCAGTAGGCAGTGAGGACCTGCGCCCAGCCACGGGCCTGCAGAGCAAGGCTTTGTCCCGCCCCCGAGGCAGAGGGCAGTGGTGTGGGGGGCCCAGGGGAAGGGGAAGCTCAGGGGCTGGCGGACGAGGGATCCGTGACTGTGCCGGGCCCCGCAGATGATCGAGACCGAGTGCTTTAAGGAGCTGAATGTGTTCGGACCCAATGGTACCCCCTCGCCGGACCTGAACCGAAGCCACGCCCCAGAGCCGCCCAAGAAGGGGCTGCTGCACCGGATCTTCAGGCGGCAGGTGAGGGCCCCGCCCCCGCCAGGCCCCGCCTCAGCGCCACTCGAGCCCAGAGCTGCAGAGTCCCACCTGGGGTGGGAGCAGCAGGAGGGCCGGCCAGCCTGTCCACAGCCCCGGAAACCCCCATGGCCGAGGGAACCCCAGGGCAGAACGGGCAGCCCACCCAGCTCTCTCAACCCCGACCCTGTTGTGTTTGGGGGGACCAAAGGGTGTCCCCAGCTTCACAGGATCCCCACCACGGTGCCTCAGCTCCCCACTTGTGCCACCCAAGGACATCGCCAGGCAATGCCAGGGACCCTTGGGTGGTGAGAGCCCCTGGATGAGAACCACTGCCTCCCTGGGCCCTGGTAAATTTCCCTAGGTACAGGCTGCACCTGAGAGCAGGTGTGTGTGTGGGGGGTGAGCCTGCAGGACCTCATGGCTCCTGGGGTGGACCCCCTCTGGTGCCAGGCCCCCAGCCCCTGGCCAGTGGAGCCTACTTTTGGGGAGGCACATTCTCCCCTTCGGAGCCTGGCCCTGGAGGAAGGCCCTGCAGGCCTGGGGAATGAGGAACCCCGAGGGCCCCAGCCCGCCCAGCAGCCATGACGATGGCCACAGCAATGCCTCCTTGTGCCCTGGCCCTTCGTGAAGCCACAGCCCTGGGGTTCTCATCCTGGGCCCTGGGTGCCTCCCCCACACACACACACACCTGGTCCCCAGGCCCAGTCCCCTCCGGGCAAGGTGGTGTTGACAGAGCTGGGCTGTAGACCAGGCCCTGGCTGAGAGCTTTCCAATGGCTTCTCCTATCCAGGCTGCACAAAACCCTGGGCCCTCACATCTTGCTCACCTCCCCCTGCCCCCGGTGTGTGTGGAGTGCCTCCTGGCGGCCAGGCTATGGTCCAAGGACTCAGACCCCATGGTCCTGTGCTCGGGCAACCTAGTGAAGTGTAGACCTCATTGCCCCATTTCACAGATACGGAAACTGAGGCCAAGAGAGGTGAAGGGACTTGCCCAAGGTCACCCAGCTGGTGAGCCCCTGGGAACGGCCTCGGGGTCAGAGGGCAGAAGCACACACAGGTGTCTGGGGAGAGATACATGGGGAGGCACCTGGAACTGTGGTCTTACCCAAAAGCTTCATGGGTCACTTTCTACTGCATAACGCACTCGTGTTCAGATGGGAAAACACAATGTGGAAATGCTGCCACTGGCCACAGCTGAAGCTCCAGAAAGAAATGACTGTCCCCTCCCCTGTGTGGCTGAGCCCCCAGGACCCCCTTATCTTAGAATGGGGACTGGCCGTAGGGTCTCCCGGCCCAGGTTCGAATCCAGCTCTGGCATCTCCTCCTGTGTGGTAGCTTAGGGAGCTTCTCCCGGCCTGAAGCATGGGGGTGGAGACGGCCAGAGGACGGGGCAGGTGGAGGACGGCACCCCGGCCGAGTGCCCAGCGCCAGCACCTTCACAGCAACATCCCCCCTCCCCCGCAACGCTCAGGGCCTGGGGTGCAGACGCCCGCCCAGTCACAGGAGCAAGCAGCCAGCACCCCTTGGGTCTCACTTCTTCCTGCAGCCCCGTGAAAGGAACTGCTCTGCCCCGTGACCCAGGTGAGGACGTGGCGGGCAGCCAGGAAGAGGCAGCTGGTGCAGCCCAGGCCAGGCAGGCCAGCAGGGCATCACAGGAGGGGCTGCACCCCCCTCAGCCGGGGGTCTCTTCCCAGGCCCAGGGGTCGAACCCTGCGCCCACCGGGGGACCTCCGGAGCTGGGTCTGGGGGCAGAATGCAAATGGCAGCCAAAAGCAGGAGCAGCCGGCCCCCAGAGCCCCGGCTGTGTCAAGCCCAAGCTTGATCAAGGGGGCTGACTCTAGCCTCTCTCTCTCTCTCTCTCTCTCTCTCTCTCTCTCTCTCTCTCTCCCACCCCGCTAGCACCAGAACAATGCCAAGAGTTCGTCCAACACCAAGAGCAATTTCAACCACCACATAAATTCAAACCACGTCAGCTCAAACTCCACTGGAAGCAGCTAGTGTGCACTCCGGCCTGCGGTGCGCAGCGGCGCCGGCCCTGGCCCTCGGGAGCAGGACTTGCGTCTGGGGGGGCTGCCGCCCACCGCCCCCGCGACGCACAGCCTCGAGGTTTCTCAAAGAAACCCCCACTCAGGTCTGTTTCTCGAGGCGGCCCCGCGCCTTGCCGAACATTGCAATAGAGGTCCCGTGGGACGCAACACCTTGCACGCGTTTGAACAGTATCCCAGCTAGAACTGAATTTTGTCTCTATTATTTTTAAAGACAAGTTTTGTAAATTTCTCTATCGTCTCAGTTTACATTTTGTATATTTGTATTTAAATGAAAGTCTGACTTTGAGGGTGTATATTTTCTGTACAGCTGCATTAAGCCATGTGTTTAAGATGTTAGGGGGGCGGGGGCGGGGGATTTACCAAAAAAGAAAAAAAAAAAAAACTGGCTCAAAGCTTCCGGAGCCTCAACATTTTTATTAAATGTAGAAAATGATTCACTTCCACTTTCAAAGGATTGGTTGCATCTGCCTATGTCCATCTCCCCGGTCCCATCGCCGCACTGTCACGGTGTCGTCACCACCGCTGGCTTGTAAGAACCTGAACCATGCACACTTGGGGACAGCGCCCCTCCTGCAGGCCACAGCCAGGGGATTGTCCCTGGGGACCTGAGTGGTTGCTGGGGGTGTGCCCATCTCCTGGGGGGGCACACGCCGCTGTGGTCGCCTCAGCCTCTGCCACCTGTGTCTTCTGGGAGGCAGCTGGTACCCAGAGGAGCTGCTTCGGCTCTGCCTCCGCACGGTCCCGGCTGCTGGACTTTGTTTTTAAGGATGGCGTAGAGGTGATAAGGTGGGGTCATGGAACTCCTAGCATCCCAGCCCCGTGGAGGCGCCAGGGGGTGGAGGTGTGGGTTGTGCTGAACGTGCCCACCTTTGCATCTGCAGGGGAGGACCCCAGCATGTGTCCTGGGGGTCCTAAGGCCTCTCCAAGGCCCCCCAGGTTCGCTGCTCAGCTTGTGTCTCAGGCAAATGAGATGCCCCAGGCGAGGCTGGGCCCCCGGAGATGCTCAGACACTCCCCGTCTTTTGCCCAGGAGGCGGGGTCTCACATCTCGGATCTCCAGGTTTCAGGCACGAGGAGCCCCTGCAGGGCTCGGCGGCTTTGCCAGACCAGAGGCCCCTGGAGGCCGCCTCTGGCCCCAGCGGCTGGCCAATCCCTGCTGCTCCCAAGAGGTGACAAGGAGCAAACCTGTCCTCCCTCCCCTCCAGGGCAGGGTGAGTGGCTGCCCTCCCCCCATCCCGCCTGGCTGAGCCTCTGGCATCGATTCTGCCCCAGAACCCAGCAGCTGCCAGATTTCTCGCCATGTGGGGCCTGCGCTGTTAAAATGCAGATTCCCAGGCTTTGCCGAATGGGAACCTCTGAGTGAGGCCCAGGAATCTGCATCTTCCAATATCCCTGCCCTGTGAGAACCGCTGCCGCCGGCCACCAGGGGGCTTTGCCTGTGACCGCCCCAAACGTGCTTCTCTGTGACCCAGCAGCTGGGGCGCCCAAGCTTCTGGGGAGGGGTTGGAGGCACAGGTGCAGGCCTCTGGGACAAGCTGCCCACAAGGGACCTGACCTTGGTGACTGGGTTTGTGTGTGTGTGTGTGTGTGTGTGTGTGTGTGTGCACGAGGTCATTCTCACAAACAGGCGAGAAGAAATGGCCAGACCCCCGGGCCCTCCATGTGTGATGTCACTTTAGGGCCAGCGCTCTTACCAGGCTGCTAAAAACAAACCTACGCTCAGGTTTCGCTGAGCAGGTGGGAGGTCTTGGGACAGTATTTTAAGACCCTCCAAGAGTAACCACCAGTCCAGGCCACACCCCCTAAAAAACCACACCCCCTCCACTTCTCGCCAGAAGCTCCGCCCCTTTTGCCCAGTTCATTGCAACTCAGTGCTCCCTGGGTTCCCCAGGGTTGCGGCGCAGTCTCTGCAGTCTCTGTGCCTCCGAGCAGGGCGCTGTCCTTGGCTGGCAGGAATCCTGCGCACCAAGGAGGAAGACGCAGCCGGCTGCCGCGTTCCTGTGCCTGTGAGATCCTGTGTCTGTGAGGTCCCACACACAGGCCTCGGCCAGACTCTCGGGGCCACTTGAGCTCCTTCATGGTCCCCACCTGTCCTCCACACATGCCTGTGGGACACGGGGCAGAGCCACGGGGCCTGCGCAACCCTCCCCTCCTTCCAGCCTGCCCCAGGCTTTATAACAAAAAGGAAGTCACTAGAACAGTATGGGAGAGGCCACCCCTTTCCCACCGAGACCCTGGTCCCCAGTCCTGCCCCCTCACGCTTCCCAACCTTGGTTTCCATAGCTGCATTTTTAGAATACTTTTTAAAACTAGAAACCATCCCTTCTGCCACCCTCCAGTCCAGGACAAAGGCTGACCGGGATAGTGAGCGGACCCAACTCTCTTAGGTGCACCTGAGCTCTTTGCAGAGGGGCCGTCCCTGTGCCCGGGGTGACACTGCCTTCCCTGGGCATTTGCCTTTGGGATGGGACCAGGTCTCCCACAAGTGTCTCTGCTTGCGCTGCTTGGGGGCCAAGCAGCTGTCCCCAGTCGTCATGGGTGGTCTTGGCCTTGATCACCATGGCCTACAAGGGTTTGGGAGCCCCCCGAGGCTCCCAGAATGTGAAGAAGACCTGACCCCCACGTCAGCTTGTTCTCGAATCTTCCTTGGCCAGGAATATCACACTTTAGACTGCTGAGGCCGAGGGCTACTCGCTGCAGAGCAGCTGAACAAGTTTCCCTAAAGCGTTGCCCATCTTGGCGAGGCAGACACAGCAGTGTGGCCTTGCTGACAGGCACGGCTGATGGCAGCCCCCAGGGACAGCCACATGGACACCCTTGGAGCTCGGGGCAGCCCCTGAGGGTGCTGAGGGCTGCCTGTCTGGAAGCCAAGACGGTTCAGGCTTTCCGAGGAGCCCACCCCACTGTTAAGTCTTGTCTCCCACACCTCGGCCCTTGGAGAAAGACTTGCAGCACGGGTCCTGTTTTCCCACTGACGTTCTCACTAAGCCATGGTCCTCAAAACAGAGAGGGCACCCAGCCTCCCCAAGCCTGCTATCACCCCGGCCTTGCCAGAGGGAACCGGGCTCCCGGGGCCCCTGGGCATCTCCTGAGAGCAAAGGAAATGCCAGCCAGCCTGGGCAACATTCACCCCTCCTCTTAGGCTGCCATGGGCTTGCACGTCCACCTGGTTACCTGGGCCCTGCTGCGACAGCCTCTTTTGGGTTGGCTCGTGTTCCAGGGCCTTCCGGCTTCTGAGCCTTTGCTAAATGTGGAATCTTTGTGCACTGGGAAGTGATAAAGCTGTGTAAGTTGTGAGCAGTAGAGAGCTCACTTCTCTCCATGGTGACTGGGGAGCCTGGTCCCCAAAGACACCTCCTGCACCTGCACCTGCTCCCACAGCTCAGATGTGTGCACTGCAGACCCCACACAAGCAGACCTAAAAGTACAGGCTCGTGCTGGGGACAGGGTTTTAAACACTTAAAAAGTGGTCCTAATCTTCTAGAATCTAGATGTCTTCCCCCATCCATCAGGAAGTCATTTTTATAATAGATCAAAAGCAAACATCCTCGATTAGAAGAGCTTCGTGGCTGTCGGTGTTGTTAAAGTAATAATAATAATTTCTAGTATCCAAAGGCTTCTGTTGTTTTCAGGGAGACTTTAACACTGATGAATGGAAACCATTGAAGATGGCGGCTTTTGTTCCCGGTACCCTGCGTCTTTGTGTTCCGTCTGATATGTCACAGTGCTGCTGTATCCAGATCGAACCACTGTTGTTTTTTAAGACAAATAAATTCCTTATTGGAAATAACATCGCATCTCTTTCCTTCTGCTGCTCTTCTTAGTCTTCTTCATGTGACAACCACCCCCAAGCTGCCCCGGCCCTGACCTCACACTCAGTCGCACCCAGCCTGGCCAGGAGCGTGCGAGGTGGAGGGAGAGTCCCGGAGCCGGGCGCTGAGACCTGGGAGCAGCTCCTGCCCCCTGCCCTGCACGGCCTGACAAGACCAGAACCACAGTGCTTTTCCCCTTGGCTCCCAGAAGCCGGCGTCTTTGCCATTAGGGGAACAGGCAGGGCAGGAAGCTACGCACGGGGGACTCTCTTTGGAAATGGAGAGAAAGGGGCTGGCTGGCCATGGGGGTGGAGTGGGGGGTGGCCCTGCCTGGAGAAGGGTCTCTCCTGGGATGGAGTCAGCACAGAGCTGAGGGCGCCGAGGTCAAGGGTTTACTGGCTTCATGGGAAGATTTCTTAGGGAGAAAACAGATGGGCAGAGGGACAGGCGTTTGGCACAGTGGTGACGATGCTGCTTGGGACACCCACATCCCGAATCTGAGTCCCCGCTCGGCTTCCAATTCAGCTTCCTGCTAATGTGCACCCAGGGAGGCAGCCGTGAGAGCTCAAGCATTCGCATCTCTGCCACCCACATACGGGACCTCACTGAGCCCCGACTTTGACCTGACCCAGCTCTGGGTGTTTTGAACATTTGGGGATTGAACCAACAGATAAAAGAGTTCTCTCTCTCTCTCTCCCTTTATCTCTCTCTCTCTCTCTCTCTCTCTCTCTCTCTCTCTCCACCTCTGTCTCCCTCTTTCTCTCTCCCTTTCAAATAATTTTTAATGTTTTCAATTACAAATTATTTTTAAAGACTTTTTAAAAATATTTATTTATTTGAAAGGCAGAGGCAGAGAGAGGGAGAGAGAGGCCTTCCATCCGCTGGTTCACTCCCCAAATGGCTGCAATGGCTGAAGCTGGACCGATCCGAAGTCAGGAGCCAGGAGCTTCTCCCAGGTCTCCCACGTGGGTGCAGGGGCCCACGCACTTGGCTCTTCTGCTGCTGCTTCCCCAGGCACATTAGTAGGGAGCCGGATGGGAACGGGAGCAGCTGGAACATGAACCAGTGCGCGTATGGGATGCTGGTGTCACAGGCAGCCCCAAAGGGGTTTTCTTTCGAGCAGAAAAGTGAGCCGCACAGGCAGGAGCAGGTGCAGGGAAGTGGGGTGACAGGGTGGCAGGATGGGAAGGAAGGTGGGAGAATGTTGGGCCCTAGGCCAGCCTGAGCTGTGGAGAGGCTGCCTGCTGACTCGGGCTAGAGGTGGCCGAAGTCCAGAGCCCAGAGGGAAGGAGAGGGACAGAGCTTGAGTGTGGCTGACAAGCACTCTGTCCCAGTGGGCCAGGGCCGACAGCAGTTCAGCTGATTATGTCAGGCACAGTGCGGGGCAGAGTGACCGGCCTTGCCACAGTGAACAAGGGGGTGTCCACGGCTCTGGGGAGTCACAGAGGCCAAGCTGCTTTCTTGCATAAACTATTTTTAGAACTCTGGGCAGGCCGGTGCCATGGCTCACTTGGCTAATCCTCCGCCTGCGGTGCTGGCACCCCGGATTCTAGTCCCGGTTGGGGTGCCGGAATCTGTCCCGGTTGCTTCTCTTCCAGTCCAGCTCTCTGCTGTGGCCAGGGAATGCAGTGGAGGATGGCCCAAGTGCTTGGACTCCTGCACCCACATGGGAGACCAGGAGGAGCACCTGGCTCCTGGCTTCGGATCAGCGCAGCGCACTGGCTGCAGCGGCCATCTTGGGGGTAAACCAATGGAAAAAGGAAGACCTTTCCCTCTCTCTCTCTCTCACTGTCTAACTCTGCCTGTCAAAAAAAAAAAAAAAAGAACTCCGGGGGTTGACGGGGTGGGGGTGCATTTCCTTCAATGTGCACAAAGCTAACGTAGAATTCAACGTTGTTTCGTGTGATTGCTTTAGACTATCATGAAACAAAACAGCATTAACAAGCAACTCCTCAAAACTCAAAATGGAACAAGTAAATCTATCTGCATAGGCAGTTGGTGGTGTTGGCGGACGGAAGCAAGCTCTGGACAGATTGGTGTGAGACGGATTCCGGGCAGAACGGGAGTGACCCAGGCCTGGGAGGCACGGGCCGAGCGACGCTCGGTGAGCCTGCGGAAGGATTCCGGAGCGGGACCTCGACCCTGAGCTGAAATATCTCAGCTGAGAGAAACCGAAGGAGAATGACATGCGCTGTGCTTGCGCACTGGGAGAGTCCAGGTGACAACAACATCTAGTGTCCCAGATGTAGCTGTGTGCTCAATGCAACCCTAATGAAAACCCCAGCAGGACTTCTTGTGAAAGCTGATATCTGATGGCAAAATGTAGATGAAAATGGAGATACTTAGACCAGCCGAAACAACCCTGAAAAAGACAGTTGGAGAACCTGCATGGTCTCTATTAAGTCTTCTGTAAAGTGACAGCGGTGAAAAATGGTAACGTGTGGAATGGCATTCCGTAAACACATGGATCAACAGCACAAAGTTATCCAGAAACAGACCCAGACTTCGATGATCAACTGGTTTTTTTTAAAGACTTATTTATTTATTAGCAAGTCAGAGCTACAGAGAGAGAGGTCTTCCATCCACTGGTTCAAATGGCTACAGCAATGGCCAGAGCTAGGTCTATCCAAAGCCAATAGCCCAGGAGCTTCTTCCGGGTCTCCCACACAGGTGCAGGGACCTAAGGACTTGGGCCATCTTCTACTGCTTTCCCAGGCCATAGCAGAGAGCTGGATTGGAAGTGGAGCAGCCGGGACTTGAACCAGCGCCCATATGGGATGCTGGCATTGCAGGCGGCAGCTTTAGCTGCTACGCCACAGCACTGGCCCAATCAACTGCTTTTGACAAAGCTGTCAAAGTAACTCAAGGGGAAAAGGAAAAGCTGTTTAACAAATGACCCTGGATCAACTGAACATTAGTATTGACCATGAAATTGAACCTCCACACCTCACAAGGAAAGGCAATGATGTAGTTTTTAAAATTATCTTTTAGAAGGATGCACTCGACTATTTACAGATGCAATGATCATGTCTCGCTCTTGCTTCCAAAGTGAGAGAGAGCAAGGAGGATGAGCTGGCAGGACCAGCGTAGTTAGAGAGAACAAGTTTGGTCAGAAATGGCCGGCCCCTGGAAGTGGGTCCCTCTGGGATTCAGTACAAAATGATCTGCACTTTCCCATATGTTTGAAATGTTCCACCATAAGGAGCGATTTTAAGAGAATTTTGCAGGGCTGGCACTATGGCGCAGCGGGTTAAAGCCCCGGCCTGCAGAGCCAGCATCTCATATGGGCACCAGTTCAAGTCCCGGCTGATCCACTTCTGATCCAGCTCCCTGCTAATGTGCCTGGGAGAGCAGCAGAGGATGGCCCAAGTCCTTGGCCCCTGTACCCATGTGGGAGACCCAGAAGAAGCTCCTGGCTTCAGATTGGCTCAGCTCTGGCTGTTGTGGCCATTGAGGGGAGAGGGGGTGGTGAACCAGCAGATGGGAGATCTCTGTGTGTCTCTACCTCTCTCTGTAACTGAGTGTTCTACCTGGAGCCTTCCACCTCCAAGTCGGGGTGGTCCTCACTCCCCCACCTGGCAGTCTGTCCTTTAATGCATAACAGCTGCTAACTCACCTTGTGTGCTTCCCATCGGTCAAGCTCTAACGCACACCTTCAGTGCGTCGTCTCCGGAAGCTCTTGTCCCCCGGCCGAGGGTGGACAGTCTTACTCTGCCCATTCACAGATCAGGACACGGAGGCTCGGAGAGGGCCAGCCAGCCGGCGGAGCTCTCCCAGCTGCAGAAGCGGAGGCGCTGGGGTTCCCACCCAGACAGCGGGCTCCACGACTTGCATGCTTTAGCACTGGGTCATGCTGAGTGTTTGCTTTTCCCGAGCAAAGGTAATGACGTGGAAAGACCGAAACGCTCAGACAGGAAATGCCAGAACGTCCAGCCTGCCGGAGCCTGGAGGGTCCAGTCCAACACAGCCGCTTTGCAGAAAAGCTGCACCCTGCTCCCCACGCTTGGGTTTGCCTGTGACCGTGGCCTAGCGTGTGGGAGACATTATTAATAATGTGATCATCCCCCCACCCCCTGAAAAAACCAATAATGACAAAATGATTGTACACAAGGCCAGACCCAAAACCCGCATTTCAGGGCTGGGCTAGTCATGGCGCATCGGAGCCAACTCGTTCCAGCATCGATGTCCAAGCTCCTGCTCACTCAAAAGACCATCCATCACGGGCCTCCGCAGAAACCTCATCCGAGCAAACTCCAGCTCTCGGCCAGGGGGGCCGAGGCCCGAGCACTGAGGAGGGCGCCTGCCGCACGTGTGGAGCTGGCGGACTGCGAGGCCGAGCAGAGGAGCCGCTGGCTGCAGCCTCCCGGGCTGCTCTTCCTGGCCCTGCTTCCTGGGGGTCTGCTGCAGCCGAGTGGCAAATGCAATTCCTGGGGGCTTCCCGTGGGCACTGAAGGGGGCACTCGGCGTGCCTGGGCCCTGGCTGCTGCACAGTGAGCCCTGACGGCCCCTCCAGCCTCCTGCAAGGGTCTACGGGTGCTCCCAGCTTACTGTGGAGTTACGTCCCGATAAACCCATCGCAAGCCAAAAATACCCTATCTCAAAAATGCCCTGGGTCCACCTCACCTCCGGCTCATTCAGCCCAGCAGCACAGCCCACTGTGGAGCGGGGGCCGCCTCACCTGGTGCCCACAGGGGCTGCACGCACTACTGCCGCACAGGGACTAAACCAGGGATCGCCGCTAGCCCGGGAAAAGCTCCAGATTCAGTTTCAAGTGCAGTTTCCATGAAGGCACATGGCTTCTGCTCCACTGTGAAGCCGTGCCATCTGGTGGGGAGCCAGAGAAATGTGAGGTGGGTAGAGCGTCACATCACCGCTGACACTTACCCGACACTGCGCCAGGCTAAGCGCACGGAGGTGCAGTCCCGCCAGCGTTCCCGCCCCACAAACAAAGCCAGCACACGGCCTGCAGGAGCCTCTGCGGACCATGTCCTTGACCCCCACTCAGCAGCGTCCGCGTCTGGGGCAGCAGTTAGCAGCTGAGGGCGCAGCGTCTGGCAGGACTGCGTCAAGCCGCGGAGCTTCACGTTCTCTCTTCTGAAGTCCAGGATGGCAGGGGAAGCCGGGGCACAGAGGGCTCCATGGGACAGAGGGCTCCGGGGCCCTGGAAAGGTCTCCCTCGGGAAGAAGTGCCTGGCAGGGGGAAACCCAGGTGGGAGGGGGCTGGGGGTGCCAGACCAAGCCAGGGCGGGGCCTCTTGAGCGAGAGGTTCTCCCTGTGAAGATTGGAGGAGGAAAGGGGGTCCCCTCCCCCAGACCTGCCTCCTGGGAAGTCAGGCTCCAAAGGCAGCCAGCGAGGGCTTTCATCGTGGGCTGCTAGGGGAGGAAAGGGGCTCTCTCCCCTCCCCCTCCCGGGGTTCCCCAGCTGGGCCCCATAATTGAGACTGCGGAGAGAGAGATTTACAAGAGCAGGTGCATCTCACAGACACGAACGGCAGGGGCTGGAGCTCAGCTTCCACAGCACCTTCACCTTCACAGATCACCCGAGGGGCTGTGGGGAGGTTTGCTAGTGGATTCCAGACAAGCAGACAGCGGATTAGCGTTAGCGCTGGTGACTAACCCCTGCCCTTCCTGGTAGACCGGGAGGGGACAGCCACACAAATGTGTGTCCTGCTTCTAGGCGAACAGCAGGAAGGCAGGGAGCTTCCCTCGAATCTGTGTCTTCTCGAGTGCCTTTAGCTCAAGCTAATCCTCATGCCAGAGCGGCGTGTTCTGGCACATTCGGCAAGCCTCGGGCTTTTCTGCTTGTCCACGTTGTGACACCTCAAGGGTTCGTCTCAAAGCGGAGGTGACGCAGAGACAGCGTGGGAGTGAGGAGACACCTGCGCCCAGGCACCTGCCAGTAGGAGGGGAAGCTTGCACTCCGGGTTCTGTGAGGGCAGCGGCCGTGGGCTGCAGGGCCCTGTTTCCACTCTGTGGCTGCACTGGGAGCTGGACAAAGACCTGGAAGCCGCTTGCCATGCAATGAACACCCGGTCTGAGCAGAGGAGTCTGGGCACACGGCAGTGCTCCCTGGGGTCCACGGGGCATTGGCTCCAAGACCCCCGCGGGGGCGGGAGCAGGATCTTCCAGCAGCTCAAGGAGCAGAGTCGGGGAAGGCTGTGTGCACACGAAGTTGGCGCAGGGTAAAAGAGGGGCCGTCACAAGAGCCAGGTTCTCCAGGGGCCTGAAGGCTGATGGCCAGGCTCCCTGGGGTCCACTGGGGAACTGGGTTTCTTCCACTCTCCACCCTTTCTTCTGATCACAGACTTAACCCCAAAACCATGGGTAGACACGTGCCCAGGTGTGGTTCACCAGAGACCCCCAGCCTCTGGCAACACGGTCGAGTGAAACGCCCCACACTGGCCCATTAGCGTCCTTCCCTGGGACAGATACAGGGACAGAAGGAGGTTCCGTGCTGTCAGCTCACCGAAGCTGCCAGCTGCCATCCAAACCCCGGCACCCACGCAGCAGGAGTGGGAGCCCCGGCTGGCGTGAGCCCTGGCCTCTGTCCCGAAGCCTCTGGGCCCCGAAGACTGTCCCCAACTTCTCCAGGTTCAGGAACCCATAGCCCTCACCCCGCTATGTTTCTCAAGTACTGTGAACTGGTTTCTTGTTACTGGTGATCCAGACTCCTGCTCCCTGACACCTGAAATCATAAAAGACACATGCAGGTCCCCTCTGCTCCCTGGGAGGGAGGACTGCGGGACCAGTGGCCACCTCAGCGCCCAGCCTGAGCTTGGGAGCCGGGACTCCGGCTGCAGGTCAGGGCCCGGGTCTGGTGCCCTGAGCCGCCTATGTCTGGATCCTGTCCCACGCAGGCGCATAGCTGGCTGCTCGCACACATTAGCTGCTCAGACCAGCCCTGGGGGATGGGAAGAGAAGCCATCACCCGTCCTGACCTCTGAGAAACAGGCTTCCTGCCGGGCGACTGTGCCTCTCAGCCACACGGGGCTGCTTGGACCTGGAGGCACGAGGACCAAGAGGCCCAGGCCTCCCAGCCATTCTGTGAGCCAAGAGACGTCAGGTTTGTGACACCCCCCCCACACACGCCCCGTGCCTGTGCCATGCACTGTGGATTTTTTATATTAATTCTGGAATCACATTGTAAACAGCACAATTAGGTGCTGCATTGGTGGGGTGAAATTTGTTCAGGCAACGGCTTCTTTTATTTCGCTAATTGTTTATCCTTTTGTGGCATTTTTAACCTAAAAGCCTTAATATGGGGAGGCCAGGCCTCTCCCCTTCCCTTTAAGACGCCCTGGGCTCATGGAGCCTCCGAGTCCGCCTTCCATCCCCTGCACGCTGGCAGCTCCTGCCACCTGCCTGACTCTCCCAGGAACCATCTGGTGACTCAGGCGGAAAAGTCCACCTCCCCAGCAGTCTCCTTGGATCCCCACCTGGACCAGGGCCAGAACCCACACAGCTGAGGTGGACACTGCAGAGCTGCGGTGGGCGCCAGATGGGGGCTCTGCTGCCAAGACAGAATCGTTCTCCGGTCCCAGGAATGAGGGTAGCTGGGACCTGGCCTCATTTGTGTGCCCTTGAGAAAGTCCCCTCCCCGGTCCTCAGTTTTCCCAGCTATAAAATGGGAAGACTGGACAAGCTCTAGCCCTCGGTTCTCAACCTGGGATACACACAGGCCTGAGTGCAGAACCCGACGTTGAGTTAACAGGTGACCCTTCCTGGAGCATCAGATCTGCCCTACGGCCACTAGTTTGCTTGTTTTTTAAAGATTTTTTATTTATTTATATTTATTATTTATTTATTTATTTACAGATAGTGAGAGGCAGAGAGAGGGAGGAAGGACTTCCATCCGATGGTTCACTCCCCAAGTGACCGCAACGGTCAGAGTTGCACCTATCAGAAGCCAGGAGCCAGGAGCTTCTTCCGGGTCTCCCACGCAGGTGCAGGGGCCAAGGACTTGGGCCCATCCTCTACTGGTTTCCCAGGCCACAGCAGAGAGCTGGGTCGGAAGTGGAGCAGCCGAGACATGAACTGAGGCCATATGGGATGCCGGCACTGCAGGTGGCGGCTTTACCTGCTACACCACAGTGCCGGCCCCGCCAAGAGTTTTTAATATTTTTCAGTACCCATAAACCAATAAATTATGGAGAAGAATTCAAACTGGCGTGAAATTATAAAATGGGTGGCTCTGGAAAATGTGCTTGCTTTGGCCCTTGGGACAACACTCGGGCTCCCCTGCATGTTCAGGATGCTTGCCTGCTACGGGAGCTGCCGGAGCCCTGGCCTTGGCGGGCAGGGGCCAGGCCTCCCCGCCCCCGCACCTGCAGCTACTCCTGCTTTTGCCTCCCTGTGTTTTCTCTTTCATCTGAGAGTCGCCGTCTCCCACAACAGCAGCAATGACAGTGAACGAAGGCATGCATGAAGCCTGAGACACCCCAGGGTGCCATCAGCATAATGTTCTACATGCTCCCTGGAGCCAGGAAGCCCAGGTGCTCTGGACTGGATGTGTGGATGGGTACAGGGGTGGCTGGGAGGTGGAGGGGTGGGTGCATGGACGGACAGATGGGTGGATGGATGGATGGGTGGGTGGATGTGTGTGGATGGGTGGGTGGGTGCATGGACGGACAGCCAGATGGATGGATGGATCGGCAGCCATGGTCCCATGAACAAGATACACTCCAGATCCAGATCCAGCTGCGACCAAGGAAGTCCCCAGGCAGAGAAGGCCTTCCCCAGGGAGTCCCCAGGCCGGCTGCCTCAAGTCCTGTGTTCATATAAGTGGCACTTGACTCGGTAGAAGCAATGGGAGGAGGTGGTGGTTAGTTAACCAGGGCCCCAGCCCTTACCGTAGCAGCTGCTGCCTCTCACACCAGGCTGTGTGGCAGCGCCCAAGGCGATGCTATGAGAGGAGTGGGCATCTGAGCCGTAGCAGGGTGAGCCACTCCTGCTCACTGGACCTCCGTTTCTTCCCCTAAGGGTCCACAAAGACATTCAGGATTCGACGGCTCCACTCCTCCCTCTGGATAATGAGAGTGACTCAGAGCAGAAGGGAGGAGAGTTAGAATTAGGACTGAAGTTGCCCCGTGGGCCTGGAGCGGAAAGGAGAGGGGCTCACTTCCCTGGGCGGGCAGTTACCAGCAGACCCGGGCAGGGAGGGGCTGGCTGCTGGGAGGAGGATCTGCCAGGTCCCCCAGGACCTCCGCTGCCCCCACCACCACTCGTGGGGTCTCCAAGGCAGCTGCTGGCTCCACTCGGCCCCTGGGTGCCGGCCAGGGACGGGCCCCTGGGTGACAAGACTTTCCTGTAGAGGATAGAGTGGGAGGGGCTGGGCCCTCACCCTTCCTCTCAGCTATGCAGCACGTGTGTCGTGGGGAGCAAGCCTCCTCCCACCACAGGCTCCTGCCAGGGCTCACGGGAGCTCTCTTGGGATTTGTTGCTTCAACAAGAGAAGCCAAGCGAGTGCCTTGGTGGGGAGGCACACCGGACTCTGTGCATTAAACCTCCCCTAAAATGTCTGTCTTGGGGCTGGCACTGCGGTGTAGTAGGCTTAGCCTCTGCCTGGGGCACCAGCATCCCATATGGGCGCCGGTTCAAGTCCTGGCTACTCCACTCTGCTCATGGCCTGGGATAGCAGTAGAAGATGGCCCAAGTGCTTGGGCCCCTGCACCCGTGTGGGAGACCCGGAAGAAGCTCCTGGCTCCTGGCTTTGGATTGGCATAGCTCTGGCCGCTGTAGCCATTTGGGGAGTGAACCAGCAGATGGAAGACCTCTCTCTCTCTCTCTCTCTCTCTCTGTAACTCTACCTTTCAAATAAATAAATAATACTTTTTTGAAAATTGCAGTCTTTCCCGCGGTACTGGAATCAGCCCTAAGGAGGCGACAGCAGAACCACAGGCAGCAGGCCAGGCTGGAGACGCTAGGCAACTCCATAGCGCTAACTGTCGGGGTCCTCGGTTCCCAGGCCAGCCTTCTGCACAACTCTCCCGGCAGGCAGCGCGGTTTCTCCTTAGGAGCCCGAGCTGTTTGCTGTGGCTCGGGCCCTGCCCTGTGCCTGGCCTATTGGGGAAGCTGCCCACCCACCAAGACATCCCTGGCACCCCCAGCGTGGCCCTGTTGGCTAGCACTGGCTCTCTTTGCTGCACACATGACCTGCAGCCAGAACTCGCAACAGCATGGCCAGGGCACGGGCTGGGTGTGGGCTGGGAGCCCTCTTCTGCAGTTAGCAAGTGGCAAGGACCATTCATGGGTACTCACCAGCCACCGAGTCGCCTCACCGTCACGAAGCCCTCCATAAACTGGGGCTCCCACGGTGTGTCCTGTCCGCCTGCACTGAGCCCACATGTGCAGAGCCAGGATTCAGTCAAAGTCAGCCCTGCGTCCCTGCCCCTTCTACTCCCCAGGGAGTAGCCCCTGGGTGCCGCTGGGAGGGGAAGAGTGGCCGCTGTCCTGCGCGGGTGCCCTCGGCTCTCTGGGTCTCCCAGTGGGCAGAACGCTCCTTCCGTGAAAGAGGGAGTCCCTGGAGAAGTGGACCAGACCTGAGCTCCTGTTTTTAGTGGGTTTCAGACTCACCTAAGCCCAAGGTACTCCAGCTGTGGCCTCATCCGGGGCTCGTCAGGGTGTGGAAGCTCAGGCCCCAGCCACATCTGCATTTCAGCAACCTCGTGGAGACCCTGCCCTAAAGCACTTGCCAGGCACACGTACCCCCAGGTTCTGTCCCCAGGGACTCTGAGGACCCAGAAAGCAGGAGCTGCTGGGTGCCACTTCCTGGGACCCCTCGGGGAAAGGCTGGAGATGGTCCCTGGATTGAGAGGAAGGGCACACCCGCACTGACTGGGCAGATGGCTCTTCCGTCTTGGCTTCCTAGAAGGTTCTTTGGAAGATGTGGGTGACTGCTCTCTTGCCGTCAAGTTCGCGGTCAGGAGCCGCCGCTGCCTGCCCTGTAGTCAATCCCAGAATGTTCTGTTAGCCACAGTTCTGCGTGGTGAGACAGCACAGAGGAACTTCAGAGAAAATGCTGGAAGGAGACACGGAATCTCTCAGACACAAAGGCAGGAAGTGGACCTCTCGGGTCCCAGGGCTGTGGATCTGCCCCTGACGCTTCTCCGTCCTCCATCGGAACTGGACTTTCCCTGCTTCTCTGCACACCTGGTCATCCCACCCCCACCCCCACCCCCACCTCCAGCTCCAAGTCCATGTCCTCTGGCCCCACCTGGGCAGGTGCCCCTCCTGATGGAGTCAGCACGGCCAGCGAGCAGAGCAGGTGAGGGTCCCAGAAGAGCCGAGGGCTGAGCACAGGTCGAGGAAGGATGTGCCCACTCCCCTGGGTCCAAGGCAGGCCAGAGAGCCACAGGAGGGAAACAGAACAACACTGGAACATGCATTTCTCACGGAGCACTGAGGAAACTGACACGCAGAGCAAGGCCCCTCCCTGGACCACCAGCCTATACCGGACAGAGGTCACCAGCTCCCACGCCCCGTGCCTTGAAGGGAACACAGGAAGGGAGGAAGGGGCAGCTGTGTTGTCCCCAAGCCAAGGGGCTGAGGACAGCCCGCATCCCACATCAGAGTGCCTGGCTCTGCTTCTCTTCCGATCCAGCTTCCTGTCGACCCATCCTGGGGGCAGTGGGTGGCAGCTCAATACTTGGGTCCCTGCCACTCCCATGGAAGACCTGGGTGGGGCTCCAGGTCCGTTGCTTCAGTCTGGCCCAAGCTCAGCTGCTGTGGGCATTTGGGGAGTGAATCAGCCAATGGAAGGTCTCTCTGTCTGTCACTCTGCCTTTCAAGTAAGTAAAAATAAATAAGGAAAAGGAGCATCTAGAGCCAGGGGCTGTGGCGTGTGTGTCCGAGTCGGCATCTCTGGCTGCAACACGGGGACAGTGACAGTCCGGCTTCTGAGGTCATCGAAAGATGGGATGAGGAGACCTCACCCTGGGGCCCAGGAAAGTCTGGTGTGTAGTCGCCTCCCCAGCTACCCGGAGAGGCAGGTGGTGCGAATCCCTTTCACAGAGGAGCAACCGTGGTTTGGTGGCTAAGACAGCTCGCCCAAGGCCACACGACTCGAGGCTGGGACTGGGGTTGACATCCTCCCTGTGAGCCACAGCCGCCTGGTGCCTGCCCAGCCTCGCTGTCCTGGTGCCAGCCCTGACGTAGCCGGCCTCAGGGGGCAGGGGCCCCTCTCGCTCGTGCCGTCCTTTCGGGCTCTGCCAGCTTCTCCCATCTCTTCTGGAGGCTTCTCTCAGGGCTGGCAGTGGACAGGCTCCTGTGGCCACGGGAGAGACAGGAACCTGTGGGACTTCAGATGTCTGGACATGGCTTCCAAAGGACCCTGGGGTCCAAGTCCTCGCCCTCCCCCTCCCCTGAGCTGTCTCTTCTTGTCCACTCCTGCCTGCTGTCACCAGCTCACAGCCTTTCTGTCCTCACTCCTCTGCCAGCCGCCCAGGCACCGTACGCATGCCACTCAAACCCCGGGGAGGCACAGGACTGGGCAGCCACGGCATCTGAAAGCGCTGGCCGCCTGCCCCCTGGGTGCCCGTCCTTGGTCCGGTCCCTGACAGCCCCCAGTGGACAGGTGGGAGAGTGGAACGGGGCCTGCCAGGGGCTGTCCGCTCCAGCAGTTCTATGCGAGGGTTCCTGACCCTGGGTCTTTATGCCCCGCCTGTTGCCCCCCCCCCCAATTCCCCAGGTAGCCAAGACAGAGGACTGGGTCCAGGGGAGTGCCCTAATATCAAATCCATTCTCAGGTCCTGTCCTCCTCACATTCCTACCAATATGTCACAGTGCCACATACGCCAGTGTAAGCCCCAGGGCACCACAGTGCAAGCTGCCTTTCCCACCTGCCAGCCCGGGCCTGCAGCCCCGCAGCACCCACCCATAGCCTCCAACTCCCGGGACCACAGGAGAATCGGCTTGGGCTGTGTGAAGCCACGGAGCTGTGGGGATGTCTGTGGCAGTGCTAGGAAGCTGACATAGCCTCCGAAGAAGGGAGGGAAGGAGAGGGAGAGGAGGGAGAGGAGGGAGAAGGAAGGAAGGAAGAGAGTCAGAGAGGGAAAGAAAGAAAGAAAGAAAGAAAGAAAGAAAGAAAGAAAGAAAGAAAGAAAGAAAGAAAGAAAGAAAGAAAGAAAGAAAGAAAGAGAGTGAGAGAGAGAAAGAGAGAAAGAAAGAGAGAAAGAAAGAGAGAAAGAAAGAGAGAAAGAAAGAGAGAGAGAAAGAGAGAGAAAGGAAGAAAGAAAAAGAAAGAAAGAAAGAAAGAGAGAGAGAGAAAGAAAGAGAGAAAGAAAGAGAAAGAAAGAGAGAAAGAAAGAGAGAGAGAAAGAGAGAGAGAAAGAGAGAGAGAAAGGAAGAAAGAAAGAGAAAGAAAGAAAGAAAGAAAGAAAGAAAGAAAGAAAGAAAGAAAGAAAGAAAGAAAGAAAGAAAGAAAGAAAGAAAGGGTGAGCTTAGTTTCTGAGCTCGACATTTTATAAGCCCTCATGTTTCCCTTGTTTATTTCCCTTTGGGCTTCGTGGCTGTCAGTACAGTTCCATTCCGGACCCCCTGCCAGCATCCTGGAGCCAAGGCAAACACAGAACAGGAGCCTGCTCAGCCCGCACTTGGCCAGACGTGAGCATGATGGGGGCGGGGCCCAGCTGAGGGTGGGGCTTTGCAGGTTGCTTATGTTCCCTAAATCTCAGCCTCTTCGTCTCTAAAATTCATCCACTTTCACCCCACAAATGGCCTTACTGGGGGCTTACTATGTACTTAACGACGTTCCTGGCCCCAGAGACACAACGCACCCAAGAGGTGGAAGTCCCTGCTGTCATGGAGGTTACCTTATAGACGGGAACACAGATAAACATGTACGGCTGCTCTCTGGCCAATGGGCTCTGCACCTGTGGATCCAACCACTCACCCATCAGAAGTAACCAAAAAAAAAAAAAAAAAAAAAGGAAGCCAGCGTTGTGGCGCAATGGGTTAAGCTTCAGTTTATGATGATAGCATCCCACAGCAGAGCACAGGTTCGAGTCCCAGCTGCTCTGCTTCCAATCCTGCTAATTCACCTGGGAAGGCAGAGGAAAATTGGCCCAGGTACTTTGGGTCCTTGCCACCCATGTGGGAGACCTAGCCATCTGGGGAGTGAATCAGTGGATGGAAGATCTCTCTCTCTCTCTCTCTCTCTCTCTCTCTCTCTCTTGGCCTCTCTCGGCCTCTCCATCACCGTTACTCTGCCTTTCAAATAAATACATCTTTTTTAAAAAATTGAAAAAACTGGGGGCCGGCACTGTGGCGCAGTGGGTTAATAACACCCTGCCCTGAAGTGCAGGTATCCCATATGGGCGCCGGTTTGAGTCCGGCTGCTCTGCTTCCCATCCAGCTCTCTGCTATGGCCAGAGATAGCAGTGGAAGATGGCCCAAGTCCTAGGGCCCCTGCACCCATGTGGGAGACCTGGAAGAAACTCCTGGCTTCTGGTTTCCAATTGGCACAGCTCTGGTCATTGTGGCCAATTGGGAAGTGAACCAGTGGGTGGAAGATCTCTCTCTCTCTCTCTGCCTCTCCTCTCTCTGTAACTCTGACTTTCAAATAAAATAAATACATCTATTAAAAAAAATTGAAAAGCATTGCATCTGTCCTGAATGCGTGCAGCGTTTTATCTTGTTGCTGTTCCCTAGACAGCACATTACAACAATGTCCACGTGGCATCTACGTGGTGGAAGGTATCCCAAGTCATCCAGAGGTGACTGAAAGACTGGGCTACAACCATGACCCTATACACCAGGGCTTTCCCAAGACTTCATGGAAAATGCATGTTATGGGGGGAATGGTATGGAGGCAAAACTTTCACCCCAAAATCAACTTATCTTTTAATTCCATTTTCCCTGAACTTTTTGTAGTGCCTTGTACACTGCACCTGGCTTCTTTCACTTAAAAGCACAACCCACAGACAGCTCTGAACTGGGCCCATAGATCGGCCTCATTGCCTTCTACCTGTCTCAGAGTCTGTAGGTGGGCCCCATGACTGTTTTCCCAACCATTTACAAATGCTCACGGGGTGGGGACGGGCTCCAGAGATTTCCTCCCACGCGTGCCACCAAGGCTGCGGTCCACACTAGGCCTGTCCAGTGCAAAGCAGCTTGGCCGTTCCCTCTCCCTGGGATCGGGCTCTTCATCTGCAGAACGAGGGGGACCTGGGGGATTTCTTCAGGCCCAGCGCAGCCTCTGCTCTGCCCCCTCCCTCCTGGCGCCGCACATGGTCCTGCAGGGTGGACAGGAGGCTGAGGCTGAGCAGGTGCTGACCCCCAGGGTGAGCAGTGGCACACCCCCCCGGGGGGGCAGCAGCACACCGGTGGCCCCAGGGACGGATTTCCACCCCTGTGGCCCAGCTCTGCTTGCCCTGCACCTCTCCACCTGTGCACCTGCCTCTAATCCACTTTGGGTTTGACCCTGGGCTGACTCTCCCCCCTCAGCCCCTGTGCAGAGGGCTGGCTCAGGACACAAAGGAGCAGACAGCTTCTCCAGGGGCAGGGGCTGCCTCTCCTGGGGCGTGGCAACAAGGTGGCCCAGGGGCTCTGATGCGGTGCCCTTTAGACAGCCAACTCAGGCCGGTAACAAGGAGTCCCTTGGGCAAAAAGTAACAGACAGACGGTGAGGCCATGGGCAGGATGGGAAGTCACCCCAAACCCAGCAATGCCCCTTCACCCCAACCTAGCTGAACTAGGCACTAACCGAACCAAGTAATCTCATTACTGTCCTCTGCTCCTGAGAAAGTTTAAAAGCAGGAAGAGGAAAAAATGCAGCCTTTGAAGTTTTGGCCCTACGGCTCGGGTGGTCCACACTGCTACAAACCCCCTGAGGCTGTGTAACTTATAAAGAACAGAAGCTCAGTGCCTGCGGTTCTGGAGGGAGGAGGTGCACGCCCAGGGCACCAGCAGGTGCAGTGTCGGCTGACAGCCCTGTCTCTGCTCCCAGACAGCACCCTGGACGCCACATCCTTCCTGGGGGAGGAGCGCTCTATCCTCACGTAGCAGCCCTTCCACAGGGCACTAAGCCCACCCGCGAGGGCTCCACTCTCGTGATTCCGTCTCTCCCTAAAGACCCCACCTCTTAACCTGCCACAGAGCCGACCGCGTCTCAGTGGATGGATCTGGGGAAGCCGCCAGCCTTTGGCTCTCTGAATCCTTCGCAGCACGGTGCTAAGGAGCACTGAGTTGGAACATCAACTTCAGCCCACACCAGGCACCCGGCCTCAGTCTCATCAGCTGTGAAACCTCACGGGTTGCTGCAACAAGGCAGGCCCAGCGTTCGTGCAGTGCCCAGCGCGCGCCCACTCCGTGTCACTGGTGCGGCGTTGGCCCTGGGTTCTCCGAAGCAGAGCCCAAGCACTTGGGACATCTGCTGCTGCTTTTCCCAGGATGCAGCAGAACAGCTGGGACTCAAACCGGCACCCACAGGCGATGCCAGCGTCCCATGCAGCTGCTAAGCTCACTACACCACAGTGCCGATCCCTTTCTTTTAACGAATGAAATAGAAGCCTATTCTTACCTCGGCTCTGCCTGTACAAGGCTGTGATCTTGTCCATCAGGGAAGGCTGGAGGGCACCCAGCCCAGTATCCCAGGAAAATGTCACCTACAGCCAGATTCACTTACTTCCGAGCAGAGTGCAGGGGGCACCTTTTGAGATGGGGGTGCATGTGGCTGGGCCCAATACAAGCCAGGCACCTCCAGCCTCGCAGGACCCCCCACTCCCACTGTGGCCCTACTGTGGCCTCCAAGGGGGGAGGGGAGTGAGGATCTCCACCTCCCCAGACCTGGGCAGCGGCCATCCTCCAAACCGCCACCCACATCCCTTCCTCCTTAGGCCGTTCCCAGGAGTGGGGGTGCTGAGAACAGCGGGGCCTGTCTGACGCGCCTGCCTCGGGGTCTCTGCTCGAGCCTCTGCTTCCGCCGCTCCTGTCCGGCTCTGGCTTGGACTCTCCGGTCTCTGGCTCTGGGTCTCTCGGCCTCCATCTCCCTGGGGCTCTCGGGGATCTCTGCATCTCTCCACTTGCTCTCTGTCGTGCACCCTCTCCCTCACCCTAACTTCCTGTAAGCCAAACCCCAGCTCTCCAAGTTCCCCCAGGAACATGGGGTGGGGATCCCCCAGGAGCTGCACAGTGAGGCCACTGGCGGCTCCATCAGAGGCTGTGACCAGGAGATGCTCAGCTTTGCCAGCCTCCTCCTGTGTTCTTGGTGACACGTCCTGCATGGAGGAACAAGCTCCACAGGTCCCCTCTCCCCGGGGCCCTTCCTCCCAAGACATTTTGTCACCCAAAACTCTCTGGGAGAACAGGCAAGGATGGGGTGGCCTGGTCCCAGCCAGCAGGGCCTGTGGGCACCTAGTTGGGCCTCCTGGGATTTTTTCCATGGCTCGTCCAGCCCACCTCGGTTTGGAGCCGGCTGTGTTTGGCACACCCTGGGTAGAGTGGCGTCATGAGGGTGAATTCGCTGTGAACATGGCATTGCTCACGTACTGGGGAGACCATCCACCATCCACGGAAACATACTGGGGCCCTTGGACTCCTGCTGGGACAGGGAGCAGAGGGTGGTCCCAGCGGGACGTGTGGCCTGGCCCTGGTCCCCACACCCCGGCTGGCAGCAGGGCTGGCTTCATAGTCGGCTGGTGGGATTGAGTCATGTTCATTGCCTCGGCAACACCCTGGCTCCGGCTCCACCTGGCCGTGTGGACCAGCGCCCCAGGCATCTCTCAGCAGCTGCCCGAGACCTTGCAAGTCCGCCGCCTGTGATTTCCAGTTCTGTGTCTGTCCCCACCCCTGGGTGGCTGGAAGGAGGACAGTCACCAAGAGCTCTTGCCCAATCCTGCACCATCCAGCGCTTTCTCTGCAGGCTGTCGCTCTGCCTCCCACACCAGCAAGAAGAGGAACAGAGGCAACGATGAACAGGACCTACACCCCGGTATTGTCACCAGGATTGTCCTGAGCTGCTGGTCCCATCCCAAGGCCTAGAGGCTTCCCCTTGGCCGTGGCCCCAGGCTCACCGCTGCTTCCAAACACCACGAGAGCGTTTGAGGCTGGGAAGCGTCGTCCCAAGATTCTGTGCGTGTTTTCATGAACACACAGCATTCACGCGAGCCACTGGGAAAACTCAGCTGTGGAAACTGGACAGAGTGTGGAAGGGCAAGGTGGAGACAGGTTTCTAGAAGAGACCTCCTCCCCCTGGTGGCCCTGGTGGGGAAGGTGAGTGCTGGGCCGTTCCCAGAGCTCTGGGGGAGGCAGTGACGTCACTTCCCTCCACACCCTGCTGGCAGAAGCTCCGCAAGGCTCACAAACAAACGACTTTTGAAAATGATACTTTTTTTTTTTTTTTTGACAGGCAGAGTTAGACAGTGAGAGAGAGAGACAGAGAGAAAGGTCTTCCTTCTGTTGGTTCACCCCCGAAATGGACGCTATGGCCGGGATGCTGCACTGATCCGAAGCCAGGAGCCAGGTGCTTCCTCCTGGTCTCCCATGCGGGTGCAGGGCCCAAGGACTTGGGCCATCCTCCACTGCCTTCCCGGGCCAGAGCAGAGAGCTGGCCTGGAAGAGGGGCAACTGGGACAGAATCCGGCGCCCCGACCGGGACTAGAACCCGGTGTGCCAGTGCCGCAGGTGGAGGATTAGCCAAGTGAGCCACGGCGCCGGCCAGAGAATGATCTTTTTTATTCTCTACAAAGACTTGGCTGAGCCTTATCTCTGCCTGCCCACCCATCCCGAATGTGCTTAGCAAGCGTTTCTCCGCTCTTCACCCCCTGCCCCATTCTTCACGTGCCCACTGCCCGTGTCTCAGTTCGTGGTGCTTGCATTTTGCTCAGTGCCTAGAGCCCAACAGGGATCCCTTTCCAGCTTCTTTGACTAGGACCCTGTGGTTCTATGACTTAAACCTTGTTATAAAGGGGCTACTCAGAGAACAGGAATGCAGGGCTCGTCTCACACCTGCCCGGGGACCCCTCTGCCTGCGGCTGCCAAGGGCGAGCTTGGGGAGGAGGGGGCGCCCTGCCCAGCCGCCTTTGCCCATCTCTGTGCTGCGAATGAAGGTGCATTCAGGGGCAAAGGCACACAGCTGGCACTCACAGTGTGTCCTGCTGGGCCCAGGAGAGCGACCCTTCTGGGGTGGACAGGATGCGCTCCCAGGACAGAAGGGCCCCCACTCGCTGTCCTCCCCAGGGGCGTGGACGGCTTTCCCGCTAGGCACTTGCCCTCGGCTGCCTCCTACCCCTTCCCCACTTCCTCCCAGCAGCCCAGGCTGCAAACCCATGCAGAGACACTGAGGGCTGTCTCTGCAGACAGCGAGGAGAAAACACCTGCTCGCTGCCGGGGAGCGAGCGGCAGGAAGTGGACGGTGGTCTCAGGAGAAACAGACGCCTCGAGCCGAGGCTCAAGGGGCTCCAGTTCCAGTTCTGGAAGGTCAAGTCCTAAAATAGTGGAGTTTGTTGTTGATGGGGCTTTGACAGGCTGGGGGAAAGAAGAGAAAGGCAAATCTGGGCTGGAGGGGGTCTCAGAGGAAAGGGGTGGCGGCTGTGTGTAGGGCTGGGCTCAGGGAAGGGGACCCCAGGTTTCAGCCCGCATCTCTGAGCACAGGAAGGCTGCACTGGAAGCTCATGGACACACAGAGTCAACTCCACCCGTTTGGCAGAAAGAGAGGGGCGATCGCCATAGCCGTGCCGGCAGCTCCACGTGCCAGCCGCGCAGGTGCGCTGCCCCTGAGGGCCCACCGTCCATCAGTCCCACTCGCAATGATACCTCGCTACTGCGTGCCATTCTGGCATGGACAGAGGCTGCCTGCCGGGAGGGCACTGACCCAGATTCCCGGGAGCCTGCCCCCGCCACGGTGATCTGCATTGCACACCTTCCTGGGGTGTTTCCAAGAGAAACTGCGACCGAGCAAGATGCTTACCCGATGCAAGGCCTTAGAGCCACAGCCTCCCAGGAGAGGAACTCGCCCGACCCTTCTGGCCAGCAGTGGCTGAGCTGGGAGACGAGGGCAGTGAGGCCGTGGAACAGGAGGAGGGCAGAGCACAGACCACTGCGTCTCAGGACCTCGGCGGCTGGAGAGCCGAGCTTGGTCCTCACAGACCCAAGTCAGCGGCGGGCTGAGCCTGGCCTTCAGCGCCTGCTGCCCACTTAGCCTCCGGTGATTCTCTGGCGTTCCCTGCCCCACCCTCACTGAGACCTTAGCCACTCCTCATTTCATGGCCTTAAGCTTCCCATGAAAGTAGAAACAAAGGTGCCCCCTTAAGGAAGCTGGGCCCCTGCACTAGACACCTGCTGTGTCCCCATGAGCAACAGAGAGAGAGATGGAGAGAGAGAGAGAGACAGAGAGAGAGAGAGAGAGAGAGAGAGAGAGAGAGAAATCTTGCATCCACTGATTGATTTCCCAGATGACTCCAACAGCCAGCACTGGACCAGGCTGGAGCCAAGAGCCAGGAGCCTCATCTGGGTCTCCCACCCAAGTGGCAGGGTCCCAGACACAGAGGCCATCTTCTGCTGCCTTCCCAGGAAAAGGCCAGGAGTTGGGAACTCAGTTCAGGTCTCCCACATCAGGTGGCAGCGTCGCAAGGACTTGAGGCACCATCCGCTGCCTTCCCAGGGGTGCACTGCAGGAAGCTGAAGTTGCAAGTGGAGGAGCTGGGACTTGAACCAGGCGCTCCAACATGGGAGGCAGGTGTCCCAACCAGCATCTAACCTGCGGGAACACACGGGATTGGCTGAAGCCTCAGACCCACGTTCTTCAGTTTTCCTTGTGAGTGACGCACACTGGTCTGTTTATGGCAGAGCAGGGCAGGTGTCGGGAGGAGGGGAGCCGACTGCTGCTTCCTCAGCGCAGACATCAGGCTGCCCCTCACTGCCCTCTGTTCCCTCCTGAGCCTGGAGGGGAGGCCCAGGCTGCAGCCCCAGGCTTCTGTAGGCACCTCCCGACAGGGGCTCCATCCCACCCACTGGGGGGCGCCATGATCGGGCCCCAGGTCTGGGATTCAGGGCCCCAAGCTCACTGTGGCCTCTGTTAGGGCAGAAATGGGGATCCCTGGCAGATCACGTGAGCTCTGCCCCTCAGCACTGAGCCGGAGGAACACAGACCAGGCAGCCCCTCCCCTCCCCAGGCCTCTGGTGCATCGTAAGCTTCGCAGACTTGCTTGCATCTTGAAATCTTTTACTTTTCTCCATTAAGGGGAAAAAAAAAATCCAGTGAACTGGTTCGACCCCGTCAGAAACTCTATGGTTTGCACAGCTGGAACCTGAGTGAAACTGGAACGTCAGAAACTGCTCGCCTCTGTGTCGGCCGTGAAATCCCCCGACCGCCTCCCGAGCAGCCGCCGCTGCACAGACCGGGGCCAGCGAGCGCCCTGGGAGGCTGTCTCAGAAAACACGCTCTGTCGTCCCCTCTTCCTGGCGCCTCTGTCTCGTCTGGGGCGGGGAAGGGGGCTCTCTGAGGACTGCAAGCCAGACCCCCTTGCCAATGAGCTGCCGAGTGACTGCGTTTGCTTTGCTTTTTCATGTAAACCCCAAAGCCCTCCGCACAAGAACCCAGTTTCCCCCAACACCTCCTTTGAATTGGTTGCAAATTAAGCTGTAGAAGGCTCCGTCTCTCTGTCCCATTTAGCTTGATTTCTGCTACTTTGCTTCCAAGAAATACCCCGGTCCTCCCTCCAACAAACAAAACCAAGAAAGGACAAAGGCAGCGCCCTTGCTGGACTCTGGGAACAGCACGGACAGAGGCAGCCCTGGCTCCCCGGCCCTGCACCCTCTGCGCGCCCACGCCAGCACCGCAGCGGAGCTGAGGCAGGCAGAGGCACGCGGGGCCATTCTGGCGGGACAGATGTCATTAGCAGTCTCATCTCTTTGTGTGTGCAGAATGCCGCCGCCCACGTGGTGCTCTGCCTCTCATTTCCATAAACAACTTGCTAGGGCTTTGAGAGGTGCCTCCAACAAGCAGAGAAAGGCACGGAAAAACACAGACGCCGATTCAGCTGTGAGTTCCAAAGTTAGTTGAGAGTTTTTCTGGGGACAGAGAAGCCAAGCAAACGTGCTCACTCTGCAAGTCCAAGTTCAGATGGAAGGAGCCTGGGGTTCCAGGGGCAGGCAGCAGTGCATTGTGGGAGGAGGGCCAGCTTGGATCATCCAAAGTGAGTGCTCCCCCTTTACTGTGCTCCTTGCGCGACTGTCACCGGATGCCTTTGGGTCTCACTCTGCACATCTGCTTAGTGGGCATATCAACACTGGGGTGTCCATCTCCTGAGACAGGAAGTCTTTGTGATGAGTGGTTCAGGGGGAGCCTCAAGGGTCTGCACCCACAGAGGCGGCCCCATCCCGAAGGCTGCCATGGGCCATGCCCTCCGCCCGGGGCACCCCACAGCCGCTGCTCACACAGTCTGAGGGCTAACAAAGCCACTCACACAGCCCCTGCCTGTCCACCCGTCCAGCCTTGGCAGCTGTGTTTTACTCCAGTTTTCCCCAACCACCAAGGGAAAGCCAAATTGTGAGTTCTAGGAACTTCCTGAGCCCCCACGTGCCCCCTGCTGCCCGTGGCCCTCCTCCTGATGGCCACCTGCCGCCTGCCACCTCCCCTCCTCCTCCCCTCTCACAGCTCCCCCCACACACACACCAGCCTGTGGGGCCCAGCCTCGCCCCTGCGCTGCTCAGGGGCCTTTCTTGAGCAGCCTCTCCCAGCAAGAGGGGGCTCAGGGCTCTGGAGTCTAGTCCCAGTGACGCCTGGATCTGAGGCCGGCATCCCAGCCGGTGATTGCCCTGCCTCTGCCTACACTCCTCCAGGAGGGGACCGCTGCTGCCTCCTGACATCACACCCCAAGCCCTCCTAAGGGCACTCTGGCTTCCCAGCCCACAAAGCACACTCCCAAGAGCAGGGAGGGAGGTCACGCAAGTGCCCACTCGGTACCTGGTGTCCAGCATGTTGCAGGAAAAGTTCAGAAGGAAAATGACCTAAACCTGATCTGTCAGTGTTCTGAACGTCTCATCTCAGATCTGTGACTCGAGCTGTCTTTGGGGAGGGACCCAGACCCACAATGCAGTCAACAGCAGGAAGGCAGCGGGGGCACAGGCCGGCCGCAGGGCCTGCTGACAGCACCAGAGGCCAGCCACGGACCACCTGGGGGCCTTGAACCACTCCCACACCGCGGCCCTACCTCTCCATCTCCCAAATGGGCTAACAGTCCCTGCTCGGCAGGCCTCACAGGCGTGGCTAGGCTCAGTGGAAATGAAGCCTGTGTCAGCTGGAAGGGAGGGACTTTGGAAACACATGGGTCTTTCCCATTCTTCTTACTAAGGACTAAAGAACAAAGTCACGGAAGGCAAAATTATAATTTTAATAATTCACCAAGAAAATATTGATTTTTCATAGAAAAGTGCTCCAAACTCCTCCTACCTCCTGAGGTCTGGGGCTAATGGCCTCATGTGGAGACCATGGTGGGTGGGGGGTGGCAAGCATCCATTTCCCCGGAAGCAGCAGCTCTGGGGCGTCCACCCTGGCTTCCGGTCATGCCTTGACGGACACTAGTTCTGAACCGCTCCGAGAGGCTGCTGCAGGAGCACGGGCTGGGCTTGTGCATCAGGTCCAGCACACCTGGGCTCAGGGATTGGCACACCAGGTGGGCTCAACCAGCACTGTTCAAGAGAACGGGTTAGTGAGGGGCGTTCACGAGCCCGCCGACCTCACTCTGTTGGCTGGATTGAGACCCGAGCTTGCTCCCTGATCCTCTCTCTCCTGTCTTCCCCCATTCTCCCTAAATCTGCCATCAGAGATGTCCCAGGAGGGCTGTGCTAACACAGACAGGGACGTCAAGGGTGATGCAGTTTAAAGCTCAGGGGTGTTTGCCCTCAAGCCCCAGTGACCCCTCAGCTCCCCGCAAGACCCCTGTGAAGTGTTCATGATGGAAAGGGAGCAGACGGGGGCTTCACCAACAAGGGGGCATTGAGTCCTGGGCTGGGAGCCCCGAGACCCCGACCCTGCTCTGTCAGCTGGGACTGGCAGCCCCTTTGCCCTCCCAGCCATTGTACAAGGAGGGCCGGCCAGGCGCAGCTGCTCTCAAAGGGCCTGGCCACCTCCACAGTCGGGAAATGGACAGTGAAAGTCCCTTGGTGGCCGAGGGTTTAGCAACACATTAAATTGGACGTCTGTGCATGGACAGAGCAGAGGTGGCCGAAGGAGCCCAGGAGCAAATGACTCCAGGCGCCGGAGTCACGTCGGGCACGTGCAGAGGGCTCGGCTCTGTTTTCTAACAGCTAAGTGGGGGGAGGGGGGAAGGATAAGAACCGAGCTTCTTCCTGTGTAGTTAAATGTGCTCGAGACTTTTCCCGGGTCTTTGGGTGCCTGCCTCCGACCCCGGCTAACGGAAGACGGCCAAATGGTGCTTGGCCAGGGGTGCCTGTCAATCCCCACGGAGAGTAAGGCACCTTCTTTACCCAGAAGTCCCCCAGGGGCTGGGAGAGTGGACCACAGGCCCTTTGCATCCTGCGGCCCTAGACCTTGGGCCATCCGGCAGTGTGTCTCAGAACAGGGTTGTGCATAGAGAGAGAAGTCAGCAGGCCTGGCGTGCTCAAACCCCACCTGTTCCAAAGAAAGAGCTGGCCCTAGACGACCTCCTGGAACTATGGCCAGGCCCTGGGGTATCTGCGTGGAAAGAATGCCTTCGCATACCTGGGGTCTTGGACCAGGCCAGCCTGATGCTACCAGGTGCTCTCTGGCCGCAGCCACACAATTCACCTGGACCTCCGGGGGAGGGGGGCATTCAGAGAGAACCAGTGCATGGGAGACTCTCTCTCTGCCTTTCAAGTAAGCAACAATTTATTTAAATAAATAAATTAGAACATAAGAAGCACTGTGTTCTGTGTTTGCTTTGTTGAGGCAAAATCATTCTGAATACAGAGAAAGAGTGTGTGTGTGTGTGTGTGTGTGTGTGTGTTAGTTTCGTTTGCCTTCAAAGAATTCGCAAGGCGGAGTTACCAGACCTTGAACCCTTCCTGTGGTTCACACACTGTCCGCCAGAGCACCCAGAGGCCCCTGCAAACCCACAGGGGGACTCTAGACCCCTCTCCTCTTCAAGGGAAAAGCAGCAACGCCGACACACGCGGTCAGGACTCACGCTCAGCCCTGCTACGCTCCCCACAGAGGAGCTGTCTGTGCAAAGCTGCATCTCGGTGGCTGCTGTGACCAAGAGGAAGCACCGCACGGAAATCGGCGCAGGACAGGAGACCGGGCGGTGAAGCCGGACAGGAGACCAGGCGGTGATGCCGGACAGGAGACCAGGCGGTGAAGCCGGACAGGAGACCCGGTGGTGATGCCGAGCTGACCGGGAGGTCTGGGCAGCTGAGTGGTACCCACAGGTGCACACAGCCCATTTGTGAGTGATTTTGGTTATTATAGACAAATAGAAATGCTCATCTTTCTTGCAACTTATGCATTTTTCAAAATAGCAATTAATGGTTACTGTGGCACAAACACTTATTAAGTTGTTGGGGTCCAACTTTTTAATAAAGAGCGCTGTCAGTTTTTCATTTGCTTGATCTAAAAATATTACGTGAAAATTACTGAGACACGAAAGGCATCACAGACTGAGGAACTCAGGAACTGCTGGAGTGACAGGAGAGTCGGCCTGAGTAAGATCTCCTTCTCAGAGCGGAGGAAATACAAGTAAAGCGACATGGGGCCGGCGCTGTGGCCTAGTGGGCTGGGCCTCCGCCTGCATCCCATACGGGCGCTGGTTTGTACCCCAGCTGCTCCTCTTCTGATCCAGCTCTCTGCTAAGGCCTGGGAAAGCAGTAGAAGATGGCTCAAGTGCTTGGGCCCCTGCACCCGTGTGGGAGCCCCGGAAGAAGCTCCTGGCTCCTGGCTTTGGATTGGCGCAGCTCTGGCTGGTGCGGCCAATTGGGGAGTGAACCAGTGGATGGAAGACCTTTCTCTCTCTCCCCACCGCCCCTCTCATCTCTCTCTGTAACTCTACTCCTCAAATAAGTAAAATCTAAAAAAAAGTAAAATTAAAATAAAAAAATTAAAAATAAAGGGACACCAAATATAACTCATCAGACAAATCCAGACACAGGACACTTTGCTCTGTGTTTGGCTTGGTCCCTTCAAAAATTCAATGCCATGAAATACAAGGTTGGGTTTTCTAACCTGAGAGCCGTCACAGCGCAGGCTCCCCGAGTCCCGGCTTTACAAAGGCCTCATCCCAGCACTCTGCAGTGCGGAGGGCTCGCGTATGGGCTGGGTGTTAGGACCCGAGTCCCGGCTTTACAAAGGCCTCATCCCAGCACTCTGCAGTGTGGAGGGCTCGCGTATGGGCTGGGTGTGAGGAGATACTGGGAATCATTGTTTATTTCATTCAGTGTAAGAAATGTTCTTAGGTGCTGCATCAGGTTTACTTTTCCTTAACATAGTTTGACAAAAAGCATGAAGAACACGTGGCAGTGTTAATAAGCACTGAATATAGGCAATTTTTGTAATTGTATTTTTACTGTTCTGAAAGGTTTTTTTAATTAATTTATTTAAGAGGCAGAGTTACACACAGAGACAGAGAGAGAGAGAGGTCTTCCATCCACTGGTTCACTCCCCAAAGGGCCGCAATGGCTGGAGGTGTGCCGATCTGAAGCCAGGAGCCAGGAGCCAGGAGCTTCTTCCGAGTCTCCCACACGGGTGCAGGGGCCCAAGCACTTGGTCTGTCTTCCACTGTTTTCCCAGGCCGTTAGCAGAGAGGCGGACAGGAAGAGGAGCAGCCAGGACACAAACCAGCACCCATAGGGGATGCCAGTGCCACCGGCGGAGGCTCAACCCACTACACCACAGAGCCAGCCTCTGTTCTGAAAGTTCTGAAGTCTTCCCAGTAAAAAGATTTATTTTTAAAGTGATGGGCGAGTAGCAAACAATAACACAATTCATTATCATTGAGGAAGTAGGGGTGTTGCGATATTGACAAATCCACTGAACTCCCTCCCAACTTCGCCACCAAATTGGACCAAACAGCACCTTGGCGGCTGAAGGCTTGTGAAGTGACCAGCTTCCCCAGCAGCAGCAGAAAGGGGGGCGGGGAGGAGGAGGAGGAAAGAAAGAGGAGGAAGAAGAATAAGGAGGAGGAGGAGCCCATGCAGGAAGCATAGGCCCCTCTGCGCTCACTGCGCTCACTGCACCCAGCGGGACGAGGAGTGGGACAGGACAGAGTTGGGCTTCCCCTACCAGCTGAGGACTGAGACCCCAGGGGGAGTCAGGACCTTCAACCTCCACCCCAGCTTCGCCACAGTCTCCCGTGGGTGGGCTTCTCAAGAAGACCCTGCGGTGGTCTGAAAGTTCACCATCCCTCAGACCACCTTCAAAACAGGTGCAACGGTGACAGGAAGCGGGGTTGACAGGCCGGTGGGCGGGGTTGATGGGGCCGTGGGCGGAGCCCCCTTGCCCCTTCCACCGCATGAGGACATGGCCAACAGGTGTCCACCATGAAGGGAGCTGACTCTCACCCGATAGAACCTTCCAGGGCCTGGAGTGTAGACTTCTCATCCTCCCAAACCACGAACAGATACCTCCCATTGTTTATCTGCCACCCAGACGGAGACATTGTGGTATAGCTGCTCAAATGGACTGAGGCGATGCCCTTAAAAGCTGTGCCCCACGAACACGCGTGTGGCCAGGTGGTGGAGAGGCCGCCTGGGACGTCCACACCCCACGTCGAAGGGCTCGTGTTTGAGTCCCGCCTCCACTCCCAATTCCTGCTCACGTGCACCCTGAGAGGCAGCAGGTGACGGCTCGAGAATTCGGGTATTTTCACCCACGTGGGAGACCTAGGTTCAGGCTGGTCCAGCACTGGCAGTTGCGGGTATTTGGGAGTGACCCAGCAGATGGAAGCTCTCTGTCTGTCTCTGCCTCTCAAATAAATAAGTAAATAAATAAGCAAGTTGTGCCCTAGATGGTGGAATTACGTAGACCAATGTGGACATTCACTGAGCCGCCATCTAAGGTCTGTATACCCCACTGAACATTGTTAACTGAACCTCAGTTAAAAAGAAAAAGAAGTCCCTTCCCCCCACTCCCCAAAAATAAATGCATCCCAGAGAGCTGGGGAGGATTAAGTGGAATTTCAGCCTCTTACAGTAGAAGCTTCAGAACTCATCAGTATGTTAGAACGGACCCCACCTCCCCCAGTTCAGGTATTTAGTTATTTTACAATAAAGCTGTGGGAAAGGAAGATGTTTAATAACTCCGCCACTGGGAACCGTTTCGTCCCTGTGCACACAGCCAGTCACTTCTTGATCTGCTAATAGGACTTTAACTACCATGTTGTTTATTGTACAAGGACCTGCAGTTCTTTAAGTAATAAACTCTCATAAGACACAGTTTCTAAGCATTTTTTAAAAACAAAAATAGTATTCATTGGGGCCGGCACTGTGGCGTAGCCAGTAAAGCCGCTGCCTGTAGCATCGGCATCCCATATGGGTGCTGGTTTGAGACCCGGCGGCTCCATTTCTGATCCAGCTCTCTGCTATGGCCTGGGAAAGCAGTAGAAGATGGCCCCAGTCCTTGGGCCCCTGCACCCATGTGGGAGACCTGGAAGAAGCTCCTGGCTTTGGATCAGCCCACCCCAGCCATTGCAGCCATCTGGGGAGTGAACCAGCAGATCGAAGACCTCTCCCTCTCTCTTTCTGCCTTTCAAATAAATAAATCTAAGAAAGAAGGAAGGAAGAGAGAGAGAGAGAGAGGGAGCAGCCGGCCCACCCTCTCCTGCCCCATGTCAGCCCCTGTGGCACTCACACCTGGAAGCCAGGTGGGTGGTTCTGATTATACCTGGCACAGACCTGGCCTGCTCACTCTGGGTCTGGGCTCTTGTGAGCCATCAGCACAAGACGTTCACACCTGGAGTTGGGGAGGGGGCTCACAGAACATCTGTCTGGGGGCTGAGGAGCTTCCTACAAGGATGGGTGCCCTGGGTCTGGGCGGGCCCCAGGTGTCCAGTGGCTCTCTCCCTTTATGGCTCACCAGCTCCCCCCTGAGGCAGAGCCAGGAACTTCAGGAAGACCAGCCTTGTCCCCGGTGTTTGTCCGCTGATTGAGTCCAGAACATTCTGAAAGGCAAGGGCAGCTCTTGCCAAGGGAAAGTCACTGAGGTCTGAGTGGATCCTCGCAAGAACGGCGTGGGATCCCCTTCCCCTTCCTTCAAATGCAAACTCTCTGGAGAGGAGGCACCTGGCTGTGGGTTGGAAGTAGAGCCACATCCTGGGTACCGGGGGCCCTTGGCCTCACTCCTCTGAGCACCCAGCTGCTTTCAAGACTGCAATTGTCTGAGCGATGCTCAGATCCAGCCAGCTGGATGCCGCGAGCATGCGTGTGCCTGGGGAAGGTGGGTGACCAGGAACAAGCCCCAGCCAGGGAGTCAGGGTCAGACTAGGACCAGGAATCAGTTGCCCATCCCAGTGGAGCCTTGGACAGAAGACTCCACCTCTCTGTGGTCGGTGGCCCCATGATAACCACTGACCTGCACCGTCCCCTGCGGGCCAGACCCCACTCTGCATGCCACATGTGTTCTCATGGAATCCTACGTGTGCTGGGTCTGAACGTTCATGAACACACATGTGGACTCCTGACACCCGATGTGATAGGTGGGACGGGGCGGTGAGGTCAGCAGACCTCAGGATGAGAGTAGGGCTCTTGTAACAGAGGCAGGGGGAGCCTGGTTGTGGCCTCCGACGCATGGGGACATGAGGGGAAGGCGCCGTCCCTGTGGAATGGGCCCCCCGCAGACACCCAGTCTGCCGGCGCCTTGATCTCGGGCCTCCGAGCCTCCAGAGCCTGAGCAGCACATTTCTGCTCTTTGCTGGGTGCCCGGTCTGGGGAGCTTGGGTACCGCAGCCTGCGCCAAGCAGGGCACAGGAGCCCTGTCACCCCCATCTCCCAGGGTCACACAGCTAACGGGGGCGGAGCTGGCTCAGAACTCAGGCAGCCGACCGTCATGACAGGATCATAACCCAAACCCTCACGCTAACAGCGGCAAGATCATCACAGCAAACTTTTAAAAGATTTATTTATATATATTTGAATAGCAGAGTTATAGAGGCAGAGGCAGAGAGAGAGAGAGAGAGAAATCTTCCACTCACTGGTTCATTTCCCAATTGGCCGAAATGACCAGAACTGTGCCAATCGGAAACCAGAAGCAAAGAGCTTCTTCCGGGTCTCCCACATGGGTGCAGGGGCACAAGGACTTGGGGCATCTTCTACTGCTTTCCCAGGCTATAGCAGAGAGCTGGATGGGAAGTGGAGCAGCCAGGACTCGAACTGGCACCCAAATGAGAATGCCAGCACTACAGAGGGCAGCTTTTACCCACAGTGCCAGCCCCTCACAGCAATTTTTTAAAATGGTAACTGACAGAGGTTCTCCCATTGCTAACATTCCGGGAAAATCTGCAGAGCCAGTAAACAAAGGTGTTCCCTTGACCTTGCCCAGCTAGGAGGACACAGACGCTCCCCTACCGGAGGGAAGGGACGGGCTCCGGGGGGCCCAGGCTGCCCTATTCAACCAGGACCCGCCTGGGGTACGGTGCTCGTGCCATGCCCAGCAGGGTGAGGGGCGACCAGGGGACCCAAGCCACATCCTGGCACAGTCAGCTCTCCCGGGCTTTTCCCGAGAAACGATCCTGTGAGGCAGACATCTCCTCTCGGACAATCCCTTTGCCACAACAGTTTAAAAAACAGAGTTTCAGTGCTTAAAGAAGAAGAAAACAGTTTGCCTGCGTTGCAAAACAGCACATAAACTGTGCTGGAATTAGCATAGGAGACATTTATCTTCCAGATAATCTCAAAACAGGACTTCTTTGGGATGGTGTATAATTGTGTTTACTGGCATGGAAAGATGCTCATGATGTATGGCTAAAGGGGAAAATACTGATTGCAAAGACAAAGCCAGACTTTTTCCATGGAGCAGAAGCTCGGCTTGGCTGGCTGCATCCAGGCTCTCTCTGCTGTCTAACAGAAGAAAAGTGGGACTGGATGCAGACAGCTGGGAGAACAGGGACAGAGTTGCACTGTGCAGCTGGAGCGACCAAAGGCAAGCCTGAGCTGCAGCCTGACCCTGGCGGAGGGTGAGAGCCGCGGGGCTCCACAGCCCTGGGTCCGGTCCTGGCCACGGACCTCGCCCCCCTATGACCTGGCCAGGGTCAGCTCCAGGGACGCAGTGGAAGTCACGCCCCCTGTACGCACACCGGGGAGGTGCTCAGGACACGGTGGGCTCCTCTGGGCCTGTGTTTTTGTGACAGTCGCATATGTTGGGAGCCACACTGAGGCGGCAGTGAATGAGACCCCGGCCATGGTCCCGCTAGCCCCACGCCGGCCATGCACTCAGCACCACCTGTCTGCGGTACCCACTGCAGCACCGCAGGAGACCCTCGGTGGGGAAAAGCCACGGAAGCCCTCGGGGAGCTAGCGGTACGGGACCGTGGAGCACTTTGGGAAATGCGAGTCCTCGGACAAGTACAGCCGAAACGAAAGTAAATAACGCCCGAATGTGAGTCATGACCATCGGCCTCGCGGTTCGCGTTGCTTGTAAACAACACGGCCTCCCAAAGTGGGAACCGCGGCCTGGGCGCCCGGGACCATGCCTCGCCCCCGCGCGGGAGAGACCCGTGTCCTCAGGAGCGGGGCCCGGGGGCCTCGGGGTTGACCCCATCGTGATCCGGCCAGAACAGAGCGCTTGTTTTCACGTCTGGTCAAAGAACGGGCCTCACCGCCAGCGTCAGCATCCTGATATTTAGGGGAAAGGCAAAACGACTCAGCGGTGAACTTTGGAGATGAACACAGCCGGCGGCTCACGTGCCCCGGGCTCCCCTGGGGTGGTGGTGTGGGGGGGTGCTGGCCACTGTCTTGAGGCAGTCTTGGGGACGATCCTATATCGTCTCTGACCAATTACTGCAAAGGGCCCTCGTCTTTCATCCCCTCCACTCCTGGGTCTGGCGTGCAGTAGATGCTCACTGAAGTTTGTTCTGAGAGTAACCGAGCATCTTTGCTGCAGGCCGACATCCACCCCAGCCCTGGCTGCCCGGAGACAGAGTGGGTGCTGGCCTGACTCCGACCCTTTGTGCCCATGTGCAGGGAGATGGAAGGGGACCGCAGCACGCCTCAGGGGGAGTTCTGTGATTGAGAAGGCAAGATCCGCAGGACTGTGGGGAGAAATGAGACCATAGCTTGCTCTCAGAACACCAGGCCGATCAGCAGAGCAGGGGTGGAATGCGGGGTCACAGAGGAAAAGGCTACAGGGCTGTGTTCCGTGCACACGGGCAATGAGATCAGGGCACAGATTCTGGAGCTATCAGATACGAACATAAACGTGTGAGGCCTTGCCGTGGAGCTACAGGGAACAGTGGCCCACTGGGGGTTGCACAGGGATTCCGCCTAAGGCATTGACTGGTGTTGGAAGATTTGAAGCAGGTGCCCCAGCGGACTCAGCAAAATGAGCCTGTTGTCTGCAGGCTGAGCGTGAGACCCCTGTGCATGGTTGTTTTTATTCTGAAGCTTGGACATCCGGGGCCTTGCTGACACTGGAGGGACTGCCCCTCCCAGGGCTAGCTAGTCCCTAGAGATGGCAAACCAGCAGAGTGCACCTTTCATATGCACGCAGCCCAGGCACCGCCCTCTAGCCACCTGCTCTAATCACGCCAGGGCCAGGCACCAGACGACCAGGGGCAGTCCCTACACTCCGGAGCCCACTGAGATGACTCAAACCTGCTGGCCCCGCTGCTCTCCCAGGCAAACACAGGAAGGGCTCCTGCCCACACTTTCCCCTGCTTCTGCCTCCTGGTTGACCCAGGTGCTTCCCCCAGGGGTCCCCACACCAGATGGGTGCTCCCTCCTCTTGGTGCCTCCACAGTGGCACCCGTTACCTGATCTGGTGGCCTCACTATGTCTGAGTGATGAGGGAGCCTATTTTTTAAAATCCCTACAGTAGCTGGACATATGGCACCGTGGTTAAAATGCTGCTTGGGACAGCGGCCTCCCAATCAGTTCCTGGGCTCTGGTTTCAGCTCCACTCCTGACTCCAGCTTCCTGCTATGCAGGCAGCAGCAGGGGATGGGTCAAGTACTTGGGTTCCCACCACCTACGTGAGAGACCTGGATTGAGTTCCAGCCTCAGCTGTTCCAGGCATTTGGGGAATAAACCAGTGGATGGAAGATCTCTGTCTCTGCTTACAAATCAATACAAATTAATTTTTAAAACATCTGTAAGATCCACTGAATGTAAGTCATCCCACCATTGCACGTAAGTTCTTGCCACCATCGGCTCTTGGTTAGCTTCACGAAGTTTCTGATGCATGGCAGGCACGGTTAAACATGGATGGGGCCGGCGCCGCGGCTCACTAGGCTAATCCTCTGCCTTTCGGCGCCGGCACACCGGGTTCTAGTCCGGGTCGGGGCACCGGATTCTGTCCCAGTTGCCCCTCTTCCAGGCCAGCTCTCTGCTGTGGCCAGGGAGTGCAGTGGAGGATGGCCCAAGTGCTTGGGCCCTGCACCCCATGGGAGACCAGGAGAAGCACCTGGCTCCTGCCTTTGGATTAGCGCAGTGCGCCAGCCGCAGCGTGCCGGCTGTGGCGGCCATTGGAGGGTGAACCAACGGCAAAGAAAGACCTTTCTCTCTCTCTCTCTCTCTCTCTCTCTCTCTCACTGTCCACTCTGCCTGTCAAAAAAAAAAAAAAAACAGATGGATGGACAGACGCAGGGATGGGGGCTGGACAGACGCACTGATTCGGCCACAAGGGTTCCCTGCACTTCAGCCTCACTCTTGCACTTGCTCAGGATACCAGATTCTGTCTAAGCCTCGGTTCTGGGATAAGCGTTGACCTTGATGGTCAGCAAAGCCAGTGGAGGCAGCGAGTGAGCCCACACCAGTGGGAGTCAGCTGGGGTTAAACTTCTGCAGCTGACAGGCCTCTGGTTCTCAGGGAGCTCCTAAAGGGGCTGGGGCGGGGGTGTTTTTCTCTCACAAGCTTCTGGCCAACTCTGGCTTTTTCCTTGATTCAAGTGCTCATCAAGAGAGTGCCATCGCACCAGATCTCGGAACCCAGTGGTACAAGGCGTGAAGTCAGACAGAGGCCCCCGGCGCTGGCACCTGCCCAGGACAGGCTCTCCAAAGGGGGCTGGTCGGGTTGCCCTGCACCTGCCTGTGTTCACAAGGGGGTGTATGTGGGTGGGGGTCTGCACCCCTGCACTTCTCTTATGGAACCTGGGCTGTTTCTTATCTTCACTCTTTAAAGTGCCTCACATGCTCTGCCTGACGTTCATGTCTGAACGTCTCTGACAACAGGATTCTGGAAGTCATTGTCATTGTCTCACGCCAGGTCCTGGAGGCAGGGAGGGAAGGAGAGGGCAGAGGCAGGAGGAGGCCTGGGTGGGGAGTATCTGCGGAGCGTGGAGAACCCCTGGCTTGCTCTTTCTGATGAGTATCCAGGTGCTACTGAGCAGTGAATGCAGCTCCCCCAAACCATTCCTTCCCCCAAGCCCAAGAAGGAAGGGGTGGAACACAGCAAGAGACAATGAGGCCATAGAAGCTGGGCTGTGCCAAGGGGTCTCTGCACAGCGGCGGGTGTGTGGTGGAGCTACTGTGCACTTTACACAGAACTGTGGCTAACCACAGGCTTCACCCCCATACTACTATTAAGCTGCCCCCTACCGCGCCCTGAGCCCCATCTCGCTCCAAAGTGTCCTGGTTTGATTGATAAATTACCAGGCTGGTCTCGAGATCAGGGATTTTGCAGATGGAGAAGGGACTGGGTCTGGAGGCTCATAAGCGCCGAGGCTGGTGGCTCCGTGCAAAAAGGAGTCTCAAGTTTTAGCCAAACACACAGGGGGAGGTCTGGCAGCAACGCCCAGTGCTCACAGGGCAGAGACGTTAGCCAAAGGGAACCGAGCCTGACCCTGGAAGCGGCGTGCCCGGGGCTGGCAGGGACACCCTGGCAGAGCTGTGGTCACGGCCTCCCCTCCCGGGAAAAGCAGACTCCTGCTGGAGTCTCAAGCCGGAGTGAACCAGTCCAGCAATCGGAGAAACAGAGCAGGAAGGTCAGGCTCTGACCGCCGATGGGCTCTGGGAGCAGGGGACTACGGGCTCCTACAACCCCCTCAGCACCCGCCGTGCGCCACTGGCCCATCAACACCACCTAGAGCTGCCACGGGGCCCTGAACAATTTCCCACTTGTCTCTTTTTCCTTCCCGGCCGAGATCTTGTTTCTATCAAGATGAACCGTGTGTCTGTGTTGCAGGAAATGTCACGACTGTGGGCAACCCCAGCACCGACCCGCGCACGGGAACTCAGCACCCCGAGGGCACTCACACTCAGCCTCCCCGGGTCTTCAGCGGTAGGTGACTCAATGTCCTTTTCTAGAACAGGACTCGTTCTCGGGCAGTAAAAGGCTATGAGCAGATGATACCCCCAGCAGCCAGGATCTGTCAGATCAACTCACACTGCAGTTAACCTGCCAAGTGGATCTGTGGATACGCACAACCCCGAACCAGAGAGGCAGGGCACAGACTGACCAGGTCAAAGGTGGCTGCACGGTTCACCTTGTGGCCTCACGTGAGGTTTAATCAAAGGATAAAATGCTCAAAGTGTCCAGTGTTGAAGGAGGCTCTGTCTCGTGAACTAAACTTTCCAAGCTATTTGTTTTTATGTAAGATTAGCCATCATGCAAAACTTACGGGTCAAGCAGTTAATAAAACACGCACAGCCCCCAAAAGGGTTTGCACATTCCAGTCCTTGCACACAGCAAGGCCACTGGAAACCCCGCACGGTCCTGAGTGAGGTCCTTCGCTTCCTCCCGCCGGCAGCCCCGGATTCTCGGGGGGCTCATGTGTTGTAAATTCTGGAAGCCCTCTTGGCCGCACTCTGCGTGTCGGGCGGGTCTTCTTCCTCTTCCTCGGTTTGCTTGTGTTTTAGAAACAAGTCAGACTTCAAGAAGCGGCTGTAGCTGTCATACTTCATGAGATTGAAGATCTGAGGAGGAAGAGAGAAAGACTGTGAAAGCGGAGTCTAACCCAGGCCATGAATCATCCTATCCACTATTTATTAAATACCTCGTCTGTGCCAAAGACAAAGACGGAGAAATAAACACTGGGAAAGCTAAAGTGAGCGTGCTGGCCGAGACTGCCTGGAGGGTTCTGGTCGCTGTGCAGACATCCCCGTGGGATAACAAATACACTTCACTTCACGCAGCACCGACACAGCCCCCTGATTCAAGGGGTCTGTCAAGGTCTCCACTTGGTCTGGCTAAAGAGCACAGGGCTGTGTTTCTCCAAGGACCTGACACAGAAGGGCAGAGGCAAGGCATGTCAAAGGTCACTGCGGGTCAGACAATGCCCAGGGCGTGAAGACACCTGTCCGTCTGGCACCTGAGACCTCACCCACGCCTCTCAGGATGCTGCCAGACAGAACCAGGCTTCCTCACTGCAGGGTGAAGGAGTAAAGCCACAGCCTCAGCAGAGAGCCCGCAGGACCACGTCCCAGTGAAGGAACAGAGCAGACATGGGTGCAGGGAGAGCGGCTGGGGAGCAGTCTAGAAAAGCCATCGTCCGGTGTGGCAGCCAGGGGGGCCTGACGGGGCCTCAGGGCTCTGGGCTAGGAGCTAATGCTGCTGGGACCATAGCTGCTCGGAGCACAGAGCCCCCTCGGCTTCCTCTGCACCTCTTCCAGGCCAGGGTCCTCATGCCCAGCGCCCACTCGCCCACTCCCACACCGTCAGGCTCCTCCCCGTGCTGCAAGAGAGGGAAGAAAGAAGCAAAAGGCAAGCGTTTCCTGGTGGCGAGGGCGTCTCTTACTCTTCATCTCTCTCTTTCGCGCTCTCTCTCGCTCTCTTGCTCTCTCGCTCTCACTCTCATTCAGACCTTTTTTTAAAAAAAAATTATTTATTCTAATTTATTTGAAAGGCAGAGAGGCAGAAACAGAGAGGGAGAGAGATCTTCCATCTGCTGGTTTACCCCCCAGATACCCACAACATCCAGGGCTGGGCTGAGCCAGGCAGAAGCCAGGAGCCCAGAACTCCTTCCAGGTCTCCCACGTGGGTGGCCATCACCTGCTCCCTCCCAGAGTGCACATTAGCAGGAAGTTGGAATGGGGCGTGGAGCCAGGATTTGAACCCAGGACTCTGATATAGAACGTGCACGTCCCAAGCCAAGTGTCTTCACCGCAGTGCCAGACGCCTGACCCTCTCTCAGACCTTCTGACTCAACTTCCAGAAGATTCTGCAGATCCAACATCTGCACACTGCACCCTGGAGCCTTCCCTTGGTGGCACGAACACAAGCTCCACCAAGTGGAATGTTCCAGAGGCGTCCGGAATGCTGCTCACTGCCAGGCGGAGTTATCGAGTGAGTGGCAAAATCCCGACATCTTTTACACCCACTCTCGCAGCACGTGCGCATGCACAGACACACAGAGTAAAACAGCATCTGAGGGTCCTAAGGACTCAGGACACCTGCTTGGGGGACTTGGGGGGTGGGAGAGATTCCGGACCTCCCACCTCGACTGACACCTTCACTTCCGGAGACGGCTCTGACAGGGAAGACTGCCCGTGTCATTTTGCTCCTAAGCAGAGTCCACCACCCAGGGAAAGACTTAAGACCTGTCAGGCCACTGCCTGGCCTCACCCGGGGCCCGGCCAGCCTTGCCCAGGCTCTGAGACCCTCTGAAGCAGTCCCCGGTGTTGGAGGCATCACCTTGTGATCCTGGATGTCATCAGGGAGGCTTGAAGAAAGTGCTATTTTTGTAATCCCAGAAGACACAAGCCAAAGCCAGGGGTGAGGAATGCCATTCGCAGCCATGCTAAGCGAAAACACCCCAAAGGCAACAAAGTCAGGGATGGGTGCTCACGGTGAGACTGAAGGAACCGGCTGCATGAGGGAGGGGGAGGGCCCCCCTGGCTCCCAGCCCCACGCCCCCTCCCCACCAGGTCCCCCAGAACCGCCACCCTGAGCAGGATGCGGCGCCCCGGTCACGTCTGAAGTCTGCGCGTGTGGGAGAGGAACATCCTGTTTGCCTGCACTGGGTCTGAGGCTCACTCTTCAAAGGAAGGAAGAAAAAAAGCTGGGGCTGCAGGCCCCCAGGGCCAGAGCAGGTGGGGAGGGGAGGGGGCTGCTGGGGTGCGGGCAGAGGAGGCCCAGGGCTCTGCCCAGGGGTGGGTGTGCCAGGCAGGCAGAGATGCACCTCTCACCGTTCTGAAGGCTGGAGGTCCAAGACCAAGTTGCCGGCAGGATGTGGGGTGTCCCACCCCCCACCCCTGTCTGTGTCTTCATCCCCTCTTCTTAGGCACACCAGATGGACTGAATTAGGGTCCACTCGTGTGACCTCACATGCTGAGGGACGGGGTTAGCACTTTAACACGTGAACTTGAAGGGGGACACGATTCAGCCCCCTGCAGTGATTGGAGACAGGCAGGACGCAGACCCTGGCAGGCTAGCTCCCGAGCCCACCCCTGACCATCAGGCAACGTGGCCGTTCATATGACAGAACACACGGTGGTACAGCTGGGGGATGGCACAGCATTCGGCCCCGCTGCGAAGAAGCCTTTGAGGCCATCAGAGTGCTCAAGCCCCAGCTCCACTTCCAGCGCCAGCTTCCTGCTAATGTGCACCTGGAAGGCAGCGGGTGACAGCAAGTGGCTGAGTCTCAGCCACCCACGTGGGAGGCCTGGACTGAGATCCCGGTTCAGACCCGGCCCGGCCCCAGGCATTGCAGCCACTGGGGAATGAACCAGCAGATGAAAAATTTTCTGTGCTTCTCTCTTGCCATCTCAGTCACACTGCCTTTCAAATAAATAAATAAGTAAACCTTTAAAAAAAAAAAAAAAGAATGTGACCTTAACTGGATATAGGACTGGTTAAGGGTCTCAAGATGAAGTCATCCTACATTTAAGGTGGGCCCTAGATCCAAGGACTGGTGTCCTTCGAAGAAGACAGGGACACACAGAGGGAGTGGCCATGTGCAGGCAGAGGCCGTGGCCAGAAAGCCGCACAGCGAGCCCAGCACGCCAAGGGCTCCCAGCCCCTGCCAGCTCCCAGGAAGCCGGAACGAGGCAGGAAGGGTCCTCTCCCCTAGGGCCAGCAGAACAGGCCCGGCCCAGCCAACACCTTGACCTTCGACCCCGGCCTCCTCAGCTGCGAGAGAGCAAGTCCCTGCCATCCCAGGCCGCCCTGTTGCAATGGCTCTGGCAATGAGCAGGTCAGCTGACTGATGTCACCGCACTCTCACTCAAGACTCCACTGGGCCAGGACTCCCGGATGGGGAGCGCTGGTCTCACCAGGGCTGGACCACGTCGGCCACCTGACCAGCACAGCCAGACTCCTGGCGACATGTGCAGGAACAGAAGAAAGCAGGGACAAACCGGGAGGAGGGGGAGCCTCGGGGGGGGGGGGGTGCAGAAGGCCTGGGAGCGCAGCTGCGCAGGGGACGGGTTCGAGCCGGCAGCCGGGGAGGCAGAAAGCTCAGGCTCACAGAGTTTCCTGCCGTATTTTTTTTTCCCAGCCAAGACAGCTGTGGCTTTGCACGGTTTCGAGTTTCGGCAGCCCCTGCGTCTGTGAACCAGATGCCTGCACTGCGGATTGTTTAGCATCCACCACCGCCTAGGGATCCATCCTGGAGGGAGGACGTGGAGAGGAGGGCGAAGGGAGCCACCCAGGTGCCATACCCTCTCCAGATCCCAGGCTGGGCAAGCAGTGGCCAGGGTTTACCTTCTGCAAGGACAAACATCCACCTTCAGGCTGCTCGCCCTCCCTGCAGAGAGCGAGGAGTCCAGCATTTCGCCAGTGACTCAGTGCCCTGCATTTTAGGCCTGATCCACCTCATGCCACTTCTCAGATAGCAGGTGCTCCTGCAGACCCAAGCGAACCCTCCCCCGTGGCATCCAACCAGCACAGGGAGGAAAAAGCAGCCCTTGACTGCAGATGAGATTTCTATTGGCTTCAGGAACTTGGTTTAGTTTTTATAAGAAAATTGCTGAGCTGGCAGCAAGTGGTCTCTGGACTGCAGTTCTAGGAGGTCCCCTCCCACATCCAGACCCGACACGCTTTCCTACCCACGAGGGCAGAGACAGTGGGGAGCACAGAGGCTCCCTTCCCTGCAGGTAACGAGGATGGAATTCTGGGCGCATGAAGCCTGCATGGGCAAGGCACAAACAGGGGTGTGCCCACCCCCCGAGACGAAGACCCCCCCCCTTCCTCTCCAGTAGAAAGGTGCACTCAGGAGGCCTGAGAGCGGCTGACAGGCAGCAGCAGCAAAGGAAACAGTTCAAGCCACTGCTTGCCCCAAAGCACCAGCGTGGGCCACATGGAAGGTTCTGTCGCCATGGAGGGCGCCCCTGTCCTATAGACAGGCTCACCAGAGATGGAAGGTGTGCCAGGGCTGGGATCAGAATTCCAGAGCGGGCTGGACGGAGCCAGAGAGAACCCCTGTGTGGGTAGAATCTGTCCGGCACAGTGGTGCGCGGGGCCGTTTGTCCACTTTCCCAGGGAATCCACTATTCTCCAATTCAAAGCCCCCAGTGATGCGGTGCTTCCTGCCTGCAGGGAGGTATCTGCTTTGTCTTCTGTCGCCAGAGGGAGGGTCGAAGGCTCTGTGGCACCCGCCCTCCCCTCCTCTTCCCCTAGACACCATTTTACAGCTGTAAAAAGTGCTCAGAGAGCTTCCAACGCCATCACTTATACCCGATCCCTCGAAGGCAAAAGGCTGTGGTTGACCTAAGGAGCCAGCTCTGCTTCCATTTCCAGGACAAACCACAGCCTGTCCTCTGGCTCTGCACGCTGGGAAATGTTGGAAAATGCTGAATTCTGGGTGGAGTTGAGGTCTGGGAGGGAGCGTCAGCTGATACCCACGAGACTCTGACACCCTGAGCCAGCGCTGGCCACCTCTGCAGCCCAGGGGAGCTGGCAGTGCAGGGGAGCTCAGGCTGAGGTCCCATTTGGAGAAACAGGGGCCAAGGTGGGGGGGAGTGGGCCTCCAACCCCCACCCCTGGGCTAGACGGCCCCTCCTCCACCCCAGGTCCTCCGCGGCTGCTCCTGTCCTTCCTTTTCAACCTCTGTAAGGAAGCACTTCCTGCATCTTGGGTGCTGGGGAAAGTCAAGCTGCGCCACTGGAAGAGGGGCCAATTTCAGTCCTTCTCTGGGGGTAAGTGGCTGGGGGTGCAGGTGCCCCTGCAGCCAAGTCAAGCCTCTGAGGCTAGGGACTTCCTTTTTTTTTTTTTTAAGATTTATTTATTTATTTGAAAGGCAGAGTTACAGAGAGGAAGAGGCAGAGGCAGAGAGAGAGAGAGAGAGAGAGAGAGAGAGAGCAAGAGCGAGAGCCGAGAGAGGTCTTCCATCCACTGGTTTACTCCCTAGACGGCTGTAACAGCCAGAGCTGTGCCTATCTGAAGCCAGGAGCCAGGAGCTTATTCCAGGTCTCCCACGCAGGTGCAGGGGTCGAAGGACTTGGGCCATCTTTTACAGCTTTCCCAGACCATTGCAGAGGACTAGATTGGAAGTGGAGCAGCCAGGACTCGAACCGGCTCCCATATAGGATGCCAGCACTGCAGGCAGCAGCTTTACCCACTACACTACAGCGCCGGCCCCTAGGGACCTCCTTTTGAGTGGAGTCAGCCACCTCCACTCTGCCTTCCAGGCTAAAATTTAGAGCCCACCCGAGTCTGGGCATGGCAGCAGGGCAGCCACCGAACTCCCTTCTTGGGGCTGCTGCTGTGGCACAGCAGGTTAAGCCACAGCCTGCAGTGCCGGCCTCCTGTACAGATGTCAGTTCAAGTCCTGGCCACTCTGCTTCCGATCCAGCTCCCTGCTAATGCATCTGGGAAAGCAACAGAAGATGGCCCAAGTGCTTGGGCCCCTGCACCCAGAAGTTCCTGGCTCCTGGCTTCAGTTTGGCCCAGCCCTGGTTATTGTGGTCATTTGGGGAGTGAACCAGAGGATGGAAGATCTGTCTGTCTGTCTCTCTCTCTAACTCTGCCTTTCAAATAAATAAATAAATCATTTTTAATTAAAAAAAATCCCTTAGGTGTAAGCATGGTGACCCCTAAAATTAATGAAAGCTAATGAGTGCTCCGCTGCCCCAAACCTATGCCATCCCTTACACCGATGGGGGAGGCAAGGGTCTCAAGACTGCCGTTTGCAATGGCCTTGACCTTTCTCCTTCACAACCACTGGTCCAGGGGACAGATCGTGCTGTGCTGGGAAAATCAACCCGGAGCCCTCACAGCAAGAAAAGCATGTGAACCAGTGCCTGGGAACCCACTGGAGCCGAATTCTTGTGTTTAATCTTTCCTACGGGTCTGCATTGTTAAGCCACTACTTGTGGTGCTGGCACCCCAAATTAGAGCACTGGTTCAGATCCTGGCTGCTCCACTTCCGATCCAGCTCCCTGCCAATGCGCACTGGAAAGCAGCAGATGATGGCCCCAGTGCTTGGGTCCCTGCAGCCATGTAGGAGACCCAGGCAGAGTTCCGGATTCCTGACTTCAGCCTGACCCAGCCCCAGCTGTTGTGGCCATTTGGGCAGTGGACCAGTGGATGGGAGAACTCTTTCTGTCTCTCCTTCTTCCTCTGCCAAATAAATAAAATGAAATAAATCTTAACAATGAATAAATCTTTCCTCTGGCACAGTTCCTCATCCCCAAGCAGACTGGTAAGCACTCTTTTTTTTCTTTTATTTATTTATTGACAGGCAGAGTGGACAGTGAGAGAAAGAGACAGAGAGAAAGGTCTTCCTTTTGCCGTTGGTTCACCCCCCAATGGCCGCTGCGGCTGGTGCACCACGCCGATCTGAAGCCAGGAGCCAAGCGCCTCTCCTGGTCTCCCATGGGGTGCAGGACCCAAGCACTTGGGCCATCCTCCACTGCACTCCCGGGCCACAGCAGAGAGCTGGATTGGAAGAGAAGCAACCGGGACAGAATCCGGCGCCCCGACCGGGACTAGAACCCAGTGTGCCGGCGCCACAAGCAGAGGATTAGCTTGTTGAGCGGTGCCAGCCTCTTTTTATTATTTTTTTTTTTTTAGAGACAGAGAGGGAGAGATCTTTCATCTGCTGGTTCACTCCCCAAGTGACCTTGACAGCCAGGGCTGGGCCAGGCCAAAGCCAGGAGCCAGGACTCCATCTGGGTCTCCCACCTGGACAGCAGTGGCCCGAGTACTTTAGCCACCTGCTGCTGCTTTCCCAGGCCCATCAGCAGGGAACTTGGAGGGAAGGGAAGTATCCGGGGCTCAACCCAGCACTCAGATACAGGATATCGTACCCCATCACAGGTCACAGGTGGCAGCCAAACCCTGCCCCACAACGCCGGGCCCCCAGCACTGTGTTTTCAGATGTTCCCAGTAACGTCTGCCAGAACCGAACTAACGGATTTCCCACTAAGAAGGCGAGAGAGACAGGCCCGAGGGACGCTCACTTTTCACTTCACCGTCTCCGAACTACACAAGCTTTCTTTTCTTTACCTTTACAATGCACATGTACTAACTCAACAGTTAACAATAATTGTAGGGCAGGTGTTTGACGCAGTGGCTAAGACACCACTTGGGACACCCACTGGGACGTCCGTGTCCCATATCAGCGTGCCTGGGTTCCAGTCCCGGCTCAGCTCCCACGTCCAGCTTTCTGTTGATGCATACATCGAGAGGCAGCAGGTGGTGGCTCAAGCAGCTGGGTTGCTGCCACCCAGGTGGGAGACCTGGACTGAGGTCTGGGCTCCTGGCTTCGTGAATTCTGGCCCAGTCTTGACTGCTGCAGGCATCTCAGGATTGAGCCAGCAGAGGGGAGACCTGGGGCCCATGGTGGGGCACAAGAGTTGGCTGAGGGGCCGGCACTGTGGCATGGCAGGTAAAGCTGCCACCAGCAGTGCTGGCATCCCATATGGATCCCATATCCCATCCCACTTTTTTTTTTTTTTTTTTTGACAGGCAGAGTGGACAGTGAGAGAGAGAGAGACAGAGAGAAAGGTCTTCCTTTGACGTTGGTTCACCTTCCAATGGCCGCCGTGGCCAGTGCGCTGGGGCCGGCACATCATGCTGATCCGAAGCCAGGAGCCAGGTGTTTCCTCCTGGTCTCCCATGCGGGTGCAAGGCCCAAGCACTTGGGCCATCCTCCACTGCACTCCCGGGCCACAGCAGAGAGCTGGCCTGGAAGAAGGGCAACCGGGACAGAATCCGGTGCCCTGACCGGGACTAGAACCTGGTGTGCCGGCACCGCTAGGCAGAGGATTAGCCTATTGAGCCACGGTGCCGGCCCATCTCACTTCTGATCCAGCTCTTTGCTGTGGCCTAGGAAAACGGTAGAAGATGGCCTAAGTCTCTGGGCCCCTGCACCCACGTGCCTACGTGGGAAACCCAGAAGATGCTCCTGGTTTTGGATCAGCTCAGCTCTGACTGTTGCAACCATCTGGGGAGTAGACCAGTGGATGGAAGACCTCCCCCTAACATCCCCTCCCCATGCCTCTGCCTCTCTGTAACTCTGCCTTTCAAATAAATAAATAAATCTTTAAAAAAAAAAAAAAAGAGCCAGATGAACCAAAGCGCTGGACTGCAGTTCTGTTCCCAGCCTCTCCACGTTGCACAACCTCAGGCTGATCGTGTCATCCCCCTCTGTGAACCTGGGCCAGCTGCGTGCCCTCCCCGACAGAGAACCTTCTCACTTACACACCGAGGCACCAGGTCCTCCCTCCCCTACGAGTGCCTGACAGTCACACGAGCTGCACACACAAAAGCGTCGAGTGAACCACGAGGAAGTGTCGTCTTAATGCTGTTCAGGTCTCGCTAAGGTATAGGAGATTGACATACACATTCTTTGTTGTTTGCAGGTAGGGACCGGAGGCTTGCTGAGGGTCAGGCTGTGAACTCTGCCACACTTTCAGAAGTCACGTGAACCCAGGGTTTCCCCACCTCGGCACTATCCCACTTTGCACCAGATAATTCTGTGTCATGGGCTGCTCTGTGCACTGTGGAGTGCATAGACACATCCCTGGCTTCTGCCCAGTAAGCACCAGTAGCAAGCCCCTCCCCCGAGCTGTGACAATCAAAAATGTTTCCAGACACTGGGCAGTGTCCCCAGCTGCCCCCAGTCAGGAACCACTGCATCCAGCATCCACCTTCCCCTTCCTTTGAGAGGGCATCCGGCAGCCAGGGAGTCAGCTAAGACGCCTGTACCCCCACCAGAGGACTGGGGTTTCATCCTGGGCTCCTGACTCCAGCTTCGAACCAATGCACACCCTGGGAGGCAGCAGCTCGGGCCCCTGCCCACCACTCACTGCCCTGAGCTCCAGCACACTGACCGCCCACACACACCCAGCTCCTTCCTGCCTCAGGGCGTTCGCACATGCCTGTCCCAGGAAGGTCCTGCCCGCCTGACAGCCGGGTCTCAGCCTCCAGAGGAGCCCTCCCTGCCGGTCTCAGCCCCCCTCCTGGCTGCTGTGTTTCCTTCTTGGCATTTCTCTTTCTCTTTTCTCAGGGGGTGGACAGGCACTGACCTCACTGCACACACACAGCTCCTAGCTCGGTCCCTGGCACGCAGCAGGCCCTCCATCTAGACTGGTGGCAGAAAGCAATGAATGGAAGAACAAATCCACAAACTGAGACAGATCTCCAGGGAGTGGGCTTTGAAAATAAAACATTTTATAAAAGAAGACACTGCAGGAAATTCATCAGCGAAACCAGCACTTTAGGGAGGCTGTCTGTCTGCCTTCCGGCTTCCTCCAGTGTCAGGTTATCCACAGCAGCCTCGGGCTTTGGCCAGCACAGTGCCGGGCACACAAGCAGGCCAAGTGTGCAGAACTGAACTAAATCAGCGAATGACCTCTTCCCTCGGAAGGACCTTCCAGGCGGCAAACTTGCAAGCCCCCAGGCCTCTCTTAGGGTGTCCTTGCTTCCACAACCTAACTTTGGCTCGATGCTGTGGGGTCGTCTTGGTCACCACGCTTTAGCTCAGGGACGCCCACAGTGCGATGTGTGGCAAGGTGGTCCTGACTGCCCATCACTCCACAGCCTCTTCCGGCCCCTCAAATCTGCTCTGAACTAAAAAACCTGTCAGAACCATGTAGAAGCCAAGAGTAAAGAGGACCTGAGTGAGAACACAGGACGCTCTCCTTTAAACACCAGGCAGGCATGTGACCCAGCACCCTGGATCCCGACTCCAGCCTCCTGCTAATGCTGACCCTGGGAGGGTCTAGACCCCTGCCACTCACGTGGAGACCTGGATTGAGTTCCTGGCTCCCAGCTTCAGCCACTGTGGGCATTTGGGAAGTGGGCAGACTGGAGTTTTCCGTCCAATTTTAAACAATTTAAGAAAAAAATGAATACGGTGCATGGATATCAGGCCCAGTGATCAGAGGCTCACCCTCTAGATTCCAGCTGTGCCCCCAAAGCCAAGGCCACCCCCTCAGCACCTCTCGGGAGGCACAGCCAGCTCTGCCCCACCCACGAGGCGCCCAGCTGGTGAGCAGAGTGCGAACGCAGCCCAGCGCGCGCCAAGCCGAGGCCCGCAGGCAGCTTTCATGGATGGGACAGCACCTGCCACCGCCGGTGTTCCCCTCTGCCGCACAGGCCCCAGAGGGGGCCCCTGGGGAGCCACATTTCCACAGTTACCCAGGCCTGAAACACTTCTCCAAAGTGAAACAGAGCCCAGGGACTCTGTGACAGCTCAGAACCCAAACCTCTGGCTGTCCCCCGAGGATGCCTTGGGACAATTGTCACTGCCTCTTTCTCCTTCTCAAAAAAGCACTGTTTACCTTCAACCGTTTGCAAACCACATCTACTAGACGCGCGCGTGTGTGTGTATACAGGAAAAAAGATAGCAAGTCTAGACATCAGATACTACTTAGTGGTTCTCTCCAGCTATGGAATCGTGAGGGCTTTTTTTCTTCTTTTTAATTTCTCAAGCATCTTTTGTTAGCATGTATGCCTTTTAAAGTTAGGTATGAAGTATAACAAAATGTTTGGAGAAACTGGAGTTAAAGGATAAGTTTGACTCGGTGCTAAAATTTGTATAATCCATGCATACCATGAGTCTTCAAAGACCTCATCAAACATGCATATTTGGAAAAAATACAAATGAGTTTCAAATTTTTCTGCACCAAACTAAACTCATCTTTTTTTTCTTTTTAAAAGATTTTTTTGCTTGAAAGAGTTACACACAGAGAAAAATCTTGCATCCACTGGTTCACTCCCAAGATGGCCCAAGATGAAGCCAGGAGCTTCATCCAAGTCTCTCACATGGGTGCAGGGGCCCAAGTCCTTGGGCCATCTTCCACTGCTTTCCCAGGTACATCAGCAGGGAGCAGGATCAGAAGTGGAGCAGCTGGGACTCGAACTGGCGCCCATATGGGATGCCGGCATTGCAGACGGTAGCTTTACCTTATTGTGACACAATGCTGGCCCCTAGGCTTATCTTTTAATTCCATTTCCCCAGGACTGTTTTGAATATGCATGTACACACCAAGTATGGCAGGGAGCTCGCCGGGCCAGCTGTTGGTAGGGAGTGTTGTGATACCTACAACACAGGCCTGACTTTAAGCACGCTAGGAGCTTTGAAGACGTTCTGAGGTCCGGGGTGGAGAGGGAGGACGTCTCCATGTGACTCTGCCCACAGAAGCTTCATTTTCAACACACTGCCACTTCCTGTCCCTTCCAAGTGCATGCCCATGGCACCCTGCCCGCCGGCTCAACATCAACACCTCCAGGAGGCCCTTAAGTCTCCCTATACAGGAACTAAAATTCCTTGATAGCCAAATTTCATTCCAAATTCATGTGGAATTTGCCCTTGCCACTGTGTTTGCTGGGAACCATTCCCATCTGCATTTTTCCACCTATCTTGCATTCCAATGCTGAGCCCTCTTGGATGCTGGAACACACCCTGGGCTCTGTGCACGACCCCGGCCATCAAAGAGGCAACAGGCGGGCGGCCAGCGTCTGCAGCATCAGCATCACCTGGGCATGCCCAGGAAGGCTGGCTCCGCCCACCCAGGAACCACAGAGTGAGTGGTTAACTCCCCACCACCAGTTTTAACAGGCTCTGCAGGTGATTCGGGTTGGCTCACATTTGGGAACCGCTGAATTAGAATCTGGTCTCCACCTGTGTTGATGAGGGAGGCCTTTGCTACCTCAGTTGGAACAAGATGCAGGAGTCCTGCCTTGTCTGTGTCCTCCGGTTCATGGGAACAGAGCCTAACAGGAGCAGTCACATCTGTCAGTCGGCATCTACAGCAGCCCCTCTCCTTTAAGTGCCAGAAAACTAGCACCCACTCCTCTGGGTCCACCTGCTAAACCTGATTTCTGGGGCCAGCATTGTGGTGTGATGGGTAAAGCCACTGCCTGAGATGCCGGCATCCCACATGGCCCCTGGTTGGGTCCCTGATGCTCCATTTCGGATCCAGCTCCCTACTAATGACCTGGGAAAAGCAGCAAAAGATGGTTCAAGTACTTGGGGCCCTGCACCCACGTGGGAGACCCAGAAGAAGCTCCTGGCTTCAGCTCGGCCCAGCCCCAGGTGTTGCAGCCATTTGGGGAGTGAACCAGCAGATGGAAGACCTCTCTCTCTCTCTCTCTCTCTCTCTCTCTCTCTCTAATAAATACATAAATCTTTAAAACAAACAAACCAGCCTGATTTCTCCTATAATGTGCAGGTGCAAGGTGCTGCCCAGTACGGTTCACTCTGCATCTGGTGCAGGGGTCGTGTAACGATCCAGCTGACAGAAGCAGGTGGAAGCGTTTGGATGTTCCACAGAAACAGCCCCAGGCTCCCTGCCCCTGTGAGACCTTGCTTTCTGGATTTTCCGTCCGCCCCTACCTTTGGAAGTAACCACACGGCGCCTCCTCAGTGTTGGTTCCTCCACCGGCCCCCAGCCTCCCTCCCCATCTGGGTTGAGAAAGCACAGAACCCTGATGGTTCACACTGTGTATAGACCAGGACTTGGCAGGCGGCAGGGAGACTCCTACGGGTCACCCCTGAGCCTGGGAGTGTCGTGTCCTTGCCTGTCCACACCACGACCCCTCAGTGTGTCCTGCATGTGGGGTGTCCCTGAAGGCTCCCAGGCCTGGGCTTACTGCAGGTTTTCAACTCCAGGTGCAGGTGGGGGAGCCAGTACCTGGTCCTGGAGTTTCTGGAACATCAGCGGGTGCGGTTCTTCCAGGATCTTTTCATTGAGCCGAGACTGGCCCTCCACGTTGACCTGTGATGAGGCCTTGCTGGACAGGAAGGTCATGTAGATCTCCTTTGCTTTTTCTTGCATCTGGAGGACATGGTGGGGTGGGGTGTTATCTCCAAGTACAGCCCTTCCTGGCTTGAACCCAGCCCCCCGCCCCCCACCCCGCCAGGCTCAGACGTTGCTGCCACAGCAAGAAAGCAGCTGCCACCTGCAGCCCAGCTCCACCGGGGAGCTGCTGGCAGCCCAGTCCTGACCCTGCTCCCTTTCAGGAATCTATAGCCACATCTCTAGTCACAAAATTGCTATGCTAACCATTTGGAAATGAAGGTAGAGTGCGCATTCAGAATACTTGGGGTCATCTCGTGAATTCTCCAAAGTAAGGAACCGTGGGAATATCACTCAGCCATGAAAAGGAATGAAGTACTGAGCCAAGGGGCCTGCACTGTGGCGTAGTAGGTAAAGCCTCTGCCTGTAATGCCGACATTCCATATGTTCAAGTCCCAGCTGCTCCACTTCTGATACAACTCCCTGCTAATGCACCTGGGAAAGCAGTAGCAGATGACCCAAGTGCCTGGGCCCCTGCACCCATGTGGGAGACCCAGAAGAAGCTGCTGGCTCCCAGCTTTGCATCAGCCCAACTCCAGCCCATTACAGCCATTTGGGGAGTAAACCAACAGATGGGAGATTCTCATTCATTCTCTCTCTCTCTCTCTCTCTCTCTCTCTCTCTCTCTCTCTGTGTGTGTGTGTGTGTGTGTAACGCTACCTTTCAAACAAATACATAAATAAATCTTTATTTAAAAAAAAATACTGAGCTGTGCTATAATCTTCACGGACTGTGGAAACAGTGCTAAATGAGAAAAGTCCTAGGGCGTCAGATTCTAATTCTGGCTGCTCCACCTCTGATCCAGCTTCCTGCTAATGCACCTGGGAAGGCAGCAGAGGATGGCCCAGGCGCTTGGGCTCCTCACCCACATGGGAGACCCAGATGGAATTCCAGGCTCCTAACTTCAGCCTGGCCCAGCCCTGGCCATTAGGTCATTTAGGGAATGAATCAGCAGATGGAAGATCTCTCTCCCTCTTTCTCTGTTACACTGCCTTTCGAATAAATAAATCTTGAAAGAAGGAAGGGGGAGGGGGGAGAAGGGGAGAGGGGAAGGGAGAGAGGGAGAGAGGGAGAGAGGGGAAGAGGGGAAGAGGGGGAGAGGGGGAGAGGGGGAGGGAGAAAGAAGCCAGTCCAGCATAGAAGGCCATACTGCGTGACTTCATGCATATGAAATATCCAGAACGGGCAAATCCACTCAGCAGGAGCTCAGTGGTTGCGGGGGGCTAGGGGACGGAGAAGTGAGGGTTCTGCCTGGATGATGACAAAGCTACAGAGGCAGACGGTGACGACGGCTGTGCAGCTCTGAGGATGTACCCAACACCACTGCATGTGCACTAGCAGATGTGTGAAATGCTATAATGAGGGCTTATAATGGCTTAAATTTTGTGTAATGTACATTTTGCCACAATTTAAAAAATTAAATTAAATGATGCACACATATCCTACAGCTATCAGACACGTGCTAGGTGTGGTTCTGTTTCCTCAATCCCCTGAACACACAACCCAGGGCCATTGCCCGGCAGGTCCCTCGCCGGGTGAGCACAGGGCCGGGATGGGGGATGCGGCTGAGGAAGCTCTGGGGGAACTCTGCCTTCCGGGCCCTTGGATGTGCTCAGTCCACACCTGCGAGAGAGCCCTTGGCCCTCCCAGGCAGGGGGTTCCTTCCTTCTGGCACAGAGGACAAGCCGTGGAGACCGCTCTGCCGCCTGCTTGAATTCCCAGGTGCAGCCCTGCTGGGAAGCACAACCCTCCTGAAGCCCCCACTGCCTCCAAGATGCCCCCTGTTTGCACTCCTGTCTGCCCAAAACCCAACCACGCAGCCCAGGCCCACGCGCTGATGGGCAGGGACGGCATCCAGCGCGCCCACTCCTGCAGGGCTTCCCCAGAGAGCTGTTTTCTTTCAGAGAAAGACTTCCTGTGCAGGAGCCTCCGAGCACCAGGATGGGGGCCGTTGCTCTCAACAGTCGCGCTAACGTCACCTTACCCTGTACCGTGAGGCAGATGGCAGAGGCCTTGAAGTGCAGCCACCCAGGTATGACTTGGGGGTGGTGGAGGATGTGGGGGGGTCTGAAAAACTGCCCCCTCCTCCAGCACCCACCTGGTGCCCCAGGCATGCTGCAGAGCAGGGCTTAGGGAATCCCAGGTGCTGAAAATCTTGGCTCTTAGAGAAGCCACTAGAAGGTTTCGATAACGGGGGCCTGAAGACAGGGGGACGGTGGTCCCTTTTTGGCCCCATGAGGCCCAGGCCTGTCCAGCTCCGTTGTCCCCAAGAAGGCCAGCCTGTCCCAAGCATGCAGGCAGCTGGCCGGGGCGCGGCCTGGCTGTCCCTGACCAGCAGTGAACTGACACCAGACTCAGGGCCCAGGACTGGCCTGGGGTCCGGGGGCGAGACCCAGGCACAGCAGCACTTGGGAACGGCTCCCCGAAGCCACGAGCCGCCCTCCTCCCACCCCCACTGTCAGGAAGGAATATTTTTGGAAAACCACTTCCTGTTTGAAAACTACTTCATAAATGTCCGATTTCAGCCGGCTAGAGGAGCAAACTCCACACAGAGCTCTAGGGGCCGAAAGCACGCGGTCCCCTCCCCCCACCCCAGCCCAGCCCCGCGCACAGGTGCAAAGCAGACCCTGGCTCTCCAGAGTGTATTGAGACCACTGAGGCTCCGGGGGTAGTAGGAAGGGCCCGGGAGAGGAAGCAGGGGCCAGGACCACAGGTCTGTAAGTCCCAGGGCCTTCAGCCCCTCCCGAGTCCCTGCCGGAGAGCAGGGTGGGTGCCCAGGGCGGCAGAGCACGCGCCGGGCCTGTGGCATGGCAGGGCTTATCTCGGTGGGGATAGGAAGCACGACTGGGAAGGGAAACCCTGAGACTGGCGACCGCAGGCCAGTCACGGGGAGGCCTGTTGTCCCAGCCGAGAACACACTGGACAGAAAAGAAGAACCAGTCTGTGGAGCTATTTCAGTAGATTTTTCCAGAGCTCTGTTAACCCTAGCGCGGCCATTAGGGGCCTAGGAACCCAAGAGCTGACCAGTGCGGGGCGGGAAGGGCAGCTGCTTTCTTTTCTCTCACGCTGCACATGTGCCGGCCACAGACCAGGCCACAGCCCAGGCCACAGACCTCGCCCTCCTGGGGACACCACCTGTGCCCCGCAGCCGCCCCTGCCCGCAGGAGTCTTGGTCCCCAGCTGGGCCTGGCGAGAAGTCAGCACCCAGAGCCTGCTGCCAGCGAACGCGTGTGCAGGGGAAGCAAATGCTGTCTTCCTCAGCCCCAGCCACTCCACCTGCTCGGGAGGGCGTGGCCCGCTGCACTGGTTCTTCTCCCGCATTCAGGAGCTGCGCTTAACCTGCCCCCAACGGGAAAATGAAGCAAAGCCTCCTTCGACTTCACAGCCCTTATAGCTCCGCACCCCCAAACTCTCACGGAAACATCTCAGAAGAAAAGGGTGCCCTGGGGCTCGCCGCCTCCCTGGCAGTCACTCAGCCCGCTGGTGCTGGCTCCCACCCACCCCGCTTGGCCCGCTCACTGATGTGCTCCACGGGCGACCCCTGGAGCCTGGCCCGGCCTCTTCCTCTTCTGATCCCTCTCTGTAGCAGTCTGGCCCTGGGGGGGCAGCGCTGTGGCATAGAAGGTTGAGCTTCTGCCTGTGGCACCAGCATCCCATGTGGGTGCCAGTAAAGTCCCGGCTGCTCCACTTCTGATCCAGCTCACTGCTGCTGGCCTGGGAAAGCAGCAGAGGATGGGAGACCCAGAAGAAGTTCCTGGCTCTTGACTTTGGATTGGCCCAGCTCCTGCGTCCTGGCCATCTGGGAAGTGAACCAGCAGATGGAAGATCTCTTTCTCTCTGTCTCTCTGTAACTCTGCCTCTCAAATAAATAAATAAATAAATCTTTAAAGAGTCTGGTCTCGGGATTTTCCGCCACCTCCCTGTCTCCTGTCCTGCCCCCTCCCCAGAGCTCTTCCCAGTTGGCTGACTGTTCCATTCTCTCCCAAGGTTCAACCCAACACTCTCCCCAAGCACCTGGTCGAAGGAGCCAACTTTGATATATATTTTTTTTAATTTGATAAGCAGAGAGACAGAGTTTCAATCCCCTGGTTCACTCCCCAGATGCTTGCAACGGTCAGGGTTGGGGCGGGAGCCAGGAACTCAATCCAGCTCTCCACATGGGTGGCAGGGACCCAATCGCTTGACACATCACTGCTGGCCCCTGGAGGCTGCATTAACAAGGAGCTGGAGCTGGGCATCAAACCAGGCCCTCCAAGCTGCTAGCCACCTGATTGTACCAACGTGGGCACTGATAGACCAGACGCCTCAGACTTAACCAAAAGGGAAGGAGGGGAGCCCTCCTGGCCAGCGGGTCCTGCCGTCTCTACCCCAGACAGTTGGAAACTGGGATCCCCTTCAACGCCTCCTCACCCCACATCCTGTCTGCTACCACGTTCTGCCCCCATCGGCGCATTCCTGTCACTCTGCCAGAGACGGGCCTTGGGAGAGAAGACGTAATAGAGATAAAGGATCAGACTGCGGACTCTGTCAATATCCACTTAAGAACGAGAAAATACCAAGGACACGATGCAGAACTCTTTCGAGAACCAGCTCAGGAAATGGAAAGCGGTTGGAGGGAAGCAGGTGACTGTGCAGAGAGCAAGAACAGAGCTGGGCACCGCAGGCTGGGGCAGGGGTGCGGCAGAGCCAGAGCCGCACCCCGTCTCGGCAGGCCCAGGGGCATTGCACAACCTGGACGGCAGAAAGAAACTGTCCGACCCCAGGTCCTCAGCCCCTACCCCACCCCTGAGCAGGCGGGGGACTCTCTCTCTACCCCTGGGGGCTTCTGGAAAAAGAGCTGCAGAACAGAGAACCAGTGGAGGGCAAGGATGAGAAACGGCAGAGGAGGGCTTCAGTGACATCCACACTCAGACCCCAGCAACTGCCCCCAGGCCAGCCGGCAGAGATGTGTTTGACTCATAACGTGGTGCTTGTGGCCCACCAGCAAGGGTGGAGGGTCCTGTCGGGAGAAGACAAACGGATTTGAGATAAAGGTCGTGCTAGAAGTATAAACCGAAAGCCAAAGAGATGGAAATTAAGAGGAAAAGAAAATCAAGGGCTTGATCAGAGGTAAGGGACCATCGCTGGGGAAAAAATGGAGAAAACCACAAGGAAGAACTCACTCAAAGAGCAGCAAGAGGATGCTTCCCAGACTACAGGTGTCCAGATCACAGGCTGTGCACGGGCGCCCGCCCCATGAGTTTACAGTGGAATACTGTGATGGAAAGAAGACTCGATTCTATTCCAGAGAGGAAAAAGCAAACAAAACAAAACAAAACAAAAAACTGGGGCTGGCACTGTGGTGTAACCAGTTCAGCCGCCTCCTGCAACATGGGCGTCCTAAATGGGCACCTGCTCAAATCCCAGCTGCTCCACTTCTGATCCAGCTCCCTGCTAATGCGCCTGGGAAAGCAGTAGCAGATGACCCAAGTGCTGGGGCCCCTGCACCCATGAGGGAGAACTGGAAGAAGCTCCTGGCTCCTGGCTTTGGCCTATCCCAGCATCCATTTGGGGAGGGAACCAGTGGATGGAAGACCTCTCTCCCTGTCTCTCCCTGTCTCTCCCTCCCTCCCTCCCTCCCTCCCTCTCTCTCTCTGTAACTCTGCCTTTCAAATAAGGTAAAATAAATCTCAAAAACAAAACAAAACAGTTTACATACAAAATGCTGATTTTTAACAAAAGTGGAAGATAGTCAATCTTCAAAATTCCAAGTGTCAACCTAGAATTCTATGCTTCATCCAATTTTTTTTTTAAAGATTTATTTATTGGCCAGCACCATGGCTCAATGGGCTGATCCTCCGCCTGCGGCGCTGGCACCCCAGGTTCTGGTCCCAGTCGGGGCTCCGGATTCTGTCCCGGTTGCTCCTCTTCCGGTCTGGCTCTCTGCTGTGGCCCAGGGGTGCGGTGGGGGATGGCCTGGGTGCTTGGGCCCTGCACCCTTGTGGGAGACCAGGAGGGGCACCTGGCTCCTGGCTTCGGATCAGCGCAGTGCGCTGGCCGCGGCGGTCATTGGAGGGTGAACCAACGGAAAAGGGAGAACCTTTCTCTCTGTCTCTCCCTCTCACTAAATAATAATAATAATAATAATAACAATAGAGATGTATTTATTTATTTGAAAGGCAGAATTACAGAGAGAGTGGGAGAGAGGGCAGAGGGAGAGGGAGAGAGGGGGAGAGAGAGAGAGAGAGAGAAAGAGGTCAATCTTCCATCCACTGGTTCACTCCCCAAATGGCTGCAACAGCCAGGGCTAGCTAGGCTTAAGCAAGAGCCAGGAGCTTCTTCCAGGTCTTCCCTGTGGGTTCAGGGGCCCAAGAGCTTAAACCACCTTCACTGCTTTTCCCAGGTGCATTAGCAGGGAGCTGGATCAGAAGTGGAGTAGCCAGGACTCAAACCGGTGCCCATGTGGGATGCTAGTGTCAGGCAGGAGCTTCACGCCCTACGCCACAGTGCTGGCCTCCCTCCATCGGATTATGAGAGAACTGGGAAAGTAACATTTTTACCCCACCAGGTCTTTCCATGTCCACCCACCGGGTTCCCTTTCCGAGGAAGCTACAGGTTGAGCATCCCTAATCTGCAAATCCAAAATCTAAAATCCAAAACATTTTTTGCACTGACATGCCACCAGTGGAAAATTCCATGCTATGAAACTTTGTTCACGCACAAAGCTTCTTAAAATACTTTATAAAATTAGGACTTGGAGCTGGATGAAGTGATTAGGTAACCTGCTGAGAAGCCTGCATCCCCATCAGAGTACTATGCTGGATTCCTGGCTCCAGCTCCGGACTCCAGCTTCCCACTAACGCAGACCCTGGGAGGCAGCAGTGATGGTTCCCACTACCCACATGAGAGACCTCAATTGTGTTCCTGACTCCTGGCTTCAGCCCCAGCCCTGGCCCTGGTCCAGCCCCAACCCCAACCTCAGCCATTGCAGGCATTTGGGGAGTGAACCAGCAGATGGAAGTGTGCTCTCTCGATCTCTCTCTTGATCTCTCTCTCTCTCTCGATCTCTCTCTCTCTCTCGATCTCTCTGCCTTTCAAGAAAAACATATTTTAAATAATGTAAATAATGAATACAGTGGACAGGGATATAAGAGCAACCTCAGCTCCAGGAAATCGACAGATCCTATCTGAAAGTGATGGAGGAGCCACAGCTGTCTATGGCTTTTGTCTAGAAAAACATCAAAAACCAGGAGATGCAGCTAAAGCAGTCCAGGTGGCTTCGTGCTGGGAGGTAAGAGCACGGAGCTCACGTCCCGATCCTACTCTACGTGTATTCATTTTAACCTTAACCTCAGTTTTCTCAGCCATAACATGGGCATGAGAATAATACCATTTGCCTCACGAGTTTGTTGATTACATAAAATAATCCACATAAAAGTTCTTGGCCCAGTGCCTGGGACAAAAGAAGCATAAGTATCACCCACTGTTTCTGCAGGCGCTGCTGTTATTTTGAGAGCTCCGTTCAGATTTTCATTCCTCGCTTCTGAAGGGGATCTAAGAGGTTGGAAGGGCAAAGATTATTTTTTTATAAATGTCAAGTTTTAAAGCGACACAGTAACCTCTCAGACACAAAACACTGGGTTTCATTTCCCGATTTTGAAAAGAAAGACGCGCTACTGGCACTTTTCTAAGGCAACAAGGACCACGCCCACTCTCCCCACTCCCCAACTCCCCACTCCACGGACCAGCCACTGCCACGGGCAGAGGCATTCTGGGCTGAGGCCCCTCAAGCAGGGTGGGACCCCCTGGGCCTCTGCCCTCTAACTCACGGGGGTTAGAACCAAGGCCCGGGCAGGTGAGGCCAGGTCCCCAAACCACACAATGGGCAGCTGAGCCCTCCAGGCCTGAGCTGGACTCACGTCCATGGCAAAGGCACCGTGTAGGCACCGTGTTAAGACTTGTGCCACAGGCCAAGGCTGGAAAACAACCTAAACCCAGCAGTGTCTGAGCTTTGGGGGGCACTGAGGGGGAAAGGAAAGGGACCCCCCGTCCACTCAGGGAGGGAATGGGCTTCCACTAGGAGCAGCTGTCTCCCCGGGAATTCTAAACACCTTTAAAAGTATAAAACTCCAAATCACACTCGGCACCATGATCAAGTCATCATGTCACACAATCTAAGTATATTTATATATTGCTTTAAATAATTTATTTGTGAGACAGAGCTCCTATCTGCTAGTTCACTCCCCCCAAATGCCCACAACAGCTAGGGCCAAAGCCAGAAGCTCAGAACTCAATCCAGGTCTCCCACGTGGTTGTCAGGGATCCAACTACTTGAGCCACCCCTGCTGCCTCCCAGGGTCTGTTATCAGGAAGCTGTGCAAGGAGCCAGAGCCAGGGATCGAACCCAGGTACGCCCGTTTGGGACAGAGGGACTTTAACCGCTAGGCTAAGCACCTGCCCCCATGACATTTTTAAAGTATCCTCCTCCAGGTGCTGATTCATGAATGAATGAATGAATTCAGGGGTAGCTAAAGAGTAACTACTTTGCTGGAGCTTTTTCTGAGATCTTACGAGACCTAGATGCTGGTTTGTTTTCCCAGCTACACAGGGCTCATGTGCTAATTCGCAAGGAAGAGGCTCCAGAGAGAAAAATCTTCAACCACAAGCAAAACCAGAAGGAAGAGAACGGCTTTGAAAGCCAGCTGCTGACTATGGAGCCCGGGAAGGTACAGCAGCCGCAGGGACCCGAGGAGGGGGCAGGAGGGGTGACCCTCCCGACTTCCTCTACGTCCCAGCATCCCCACGATCCACGCCCAGTGTCAAGACCCTCCTAAGGGACAGGAAGACAGCAAGCACACAGAGCCGCCACACTGGCGCTTCTGAGAACAAAGCCCCAGATGAATAGAAAATGTGTTCATGTCTCCGCTCCATCGCCCTGGCCGAGGCCACAGCAGGGGCAAGAGACCTGCATCAGCCCCAGAACTGCCTAGGCCGACCGTGGACAGATAAACCCCCCAACGGACGCCTGCCCGGCCCTATGTGCTAAGTCTGATTGTGAAATTCACTTGGGCGGCTGCTTGCAGCGCCTCCATCCTCCTCCACCTCGAAATCACTGACAGCTCAGATCCTGCGGGGCCCACAAAGCCAGAAGGTGGCAGAACTGAAGGCTTTACCCTCCCCCCACACCAGTACAGTCTTACCCTCCCCCCACACCATTAGTCTTACCCTCCCCCCACATACACCATTACAATCTTACCCTCCCCCCACACACCATTACAGACTTACCCTCCCCCACATACACCATTACAGTCTTACCCTCCCCTCACACCATTACAGTCCCAAAGGAGCTTGCCCAGGCCCCGGGGCCCCCACTCCCTCCCCTCAGCTCTTCCTCCCAGGCCTGCTCCCCTAAGTGCTGTCCCCTCCCCGGGGGAGGATTCCCCACTCCACCCCCACCACACTTAGAAGTCACTCCTCAGGCTGGCGCTGTGGCGTAGCAGGTAGAGCCGCCACCTGCTTTGCCGGTATCCCATATGGGCATCGGTTCAAGTCTTAGCTGCTCCACTTCCAATCCAACTACTGCTGTGGCCTGGTAAAAGCAGTAGAAGATGATCCAAGCACTTGGGCCCCTGCACCTGCGTGGGAGACCCGAGGGAAGCTCCTGGCTCCTGGCTTCCGATCGGCACAGCTCTGGCCATTGCAGCCAGTTGGAGATGGAAGACCTCCCTCTCTCCGCCTCTGCCTCTCTGTAACTCTACCTATCAGATAAACAAATAAATCTTTAAAAAAAAGAAAAAGTCACTCCTCCAGGGGCCTCCCCGGTGATCCACGGCCCCATACTTTCCACCTCTAGGCTTGCGGCACCTGGAAGATGCTCCTCCAACGCATCCCTGGGCTCCCGTGATGCCTGGAGTACCAAGGGCTGGCAGCAAGTGACCAGGGGATGCCTGGGTAACGTCGGGGTGCCAGCCCAAGCCCCAGTTCTGCGTGGTACAGGGGGACACCGACTTCCTCATCTACACAGCAGGGGAGGCCCCGGGCCACCGGGGCCTTCCCACCCTCACGCTTGAAGAACAAGGCAGACAAATGAACATGCGCTCACCTGCTCGACTCCAAGCTATGATTTTAGGGTGAGCCTGGCCTCAGCAGGTGCAAGTCCAGCGTGCACCTATGGTTGCCGGCAGCCCTGTCCTAGGTGCTGAGAAAAAGGGGAACCAGGAGTCCTCACTTTCCCAGAGGCCCTCCTGCCTGCTTTCATTTCGCTACCCAGGAGGCCCCAGTCAGAATCACCCTGGGGGAAGAAGGCAGAAGAAAGCAAAGCCCAAGGGTCACACCCAGGGAGGGCTTTCAGGGCAACCAAAATGCAACCCAGAGGGAGCCCCTCTTGGAACGTGTCCTCACCACCTGCAGAGAGGAAGCAGTGCTCCCCGTCCTCACCACCTGCTCCCCCGGACCTGACCAGTGCTCTGCCCTGCACAGAGACCCACCCAGTGCACGGCCTTCTTCCTTATGATCTCATGCACCCCTTTCGCTCCCAACCTTCAGTGGCAAAACCCAGCGGAGGGGAGCGACGAGAGGCCACCCTGAAATGAGCACACGGCCACCAGGGAGAACGCTCAGCAGCTTTCTATGCGGGAGGCTCTGGACAGGCGCACGGACGCATGGATAAATCCCCCAGGTGCGTGCAGGGCTCGATCCAGCATCCAGAGATGCAGACGGGCCAGACCCTGGGGTCGACCTCCTCATACCATATTCATGAAGACAGCAGCCGTGCCTGCAGATGAGCTCCAAACGACACCAAGGGTGATTTTTACTTTAAATATCGGTCCCTTTGAACAGCTCCGTTTCAAAACAGATTAACTCACTCCTTTTTGAATTATTAATATTTGATCAACACAAGAGACCCGATCTGAAGCTGAAAACTTCCCCTCACGTCTAATGTGAACCGAGTTCCATTAGACAATTTGCAAGTCTCCTGGAAGGGCAGCTGTGACTCCGTGAAGAGAGGGGGAAGTGACCAGGAGTCCTTAGGAACGGAAGGGTTACCTGCTTCTTATCCTGCATTTTCTTAAAGTCTTCACACGCCAGCCAAAACAAGACATTCTCCTCGCTGAACTCCTTTTTTAAAAATTCCTATGGATAAAAACAAAAACCATTCATTTAATCTTCTCTTTACGAAAGAAAGAACAATAACGCATTTCCTGACAAGCACTGACTTGGCAAAATTCAACAGCTGAGCATGGCCCAATCAGCCCTTGAAAACTCCACCCTGAAAAACAAGGAGTGTGTTTAATGTACAAGCCAGGATTTCATATGCATTTGGCCTCAATGGCTTTGACGTAGTAAAGAATAAAAATGAGGCAGGGATCCACTCCACTGCTTAGCTGACAATAAATTACCAAAAAGTAAAGGAAAGTGGAGATGCGTTAGTTCCTTCCAGACAGTGTTTAAACAAGGTGCATTCCTCTAAAATCAAGCCCATTTTTTTAAACAAAAGGAAAGGAAAACAGGAGGCCTGTCGAGAAAGGCCAGGAAGAAAACTATTTTAAGTCGGAGGTGTGTTTCCTTTTGGCCGAGACGGAGGGCTGGTGGCACGGCCAGCTGCTCCACAGAGCAGAGACCTCCCTGAGGTCCAGACGAGGCTCACGGCCTGGCGTCACCAGGAACCGGGGCCCTGGCTCGGCTGCCACTTCCCGCCCAAGAGGCTGACCACACAGGGCTCCTCCTGTCTGACTCAAGACCTAAAGACAGAAGTTGCTGGAACCGACCCTTGAAATTCACATGCGGTCACCTGGGGGTTCCAGCGGCCACGGAAGTGACTTCTCCAGGACATCAACACTTCCCCAACCACTGGTCCTCCCTCTGGGGTCCCTTCACCAAGTCCACGCTGCCAGCTTCTCTCACTCTGCCAATGATGCACCCCGAATCTCCCCCAGGTGCAAATGGTCACAGCAGAGAAACCCAGACAACCCACCCCCCACCCCCGAGGTGTCACAGAGCTGCAACTCCTCCTACAGCTGGCAGCAATGGGCAGGGGACCTTCTCCCTACCCCAGCCCACTCCCACCTACACAGGAGCAGACTGCACACGCCCTCAATGCCAGTCCAGGGCTGTCCACACGGGTGCTACCAGCCGTCACAACACCGGAGCCATTCTAACTCTCCCGTTGGGACAGACAGAGTTAAGGACTGGCCTGTTTCCCCCACCTCTGCACATGACACACCCACCCTGATTAACAAGAAAAATGGCAAACCCTAAATCTTTTGACGCCTTCTGGGTCTTCCAGCAGATTCTCCAAGGAGGCCGCCCACTTGGCTGTGCTCCTGAGGCCCTGGTGGCTGCTGCTGGAGCCACCATCACTGTCGTGGATGTCTGTAAAACAGAGCGCAGACCCCATCACAGGATACAATGCCACCGTCACTATCACGGCTCACATACAGTAAGTTGCATGATGACCTAGCACGTGGCATATTCAAAGAATTCCTCCAATTTACAGATAGGAAAACCGAGGCCGGGGTGATGAAGACTTATGCAACACACCTTCCCCCACTGGTCAGCGCACAGGCAGCCCCCAGGTTTCCCTCCACACCCCGTCCCCTGCCCCGGGGCTGTGACTCAGCAGCAGCCATGATGCGGTGCAGAGAACAGCTAGTCTATTCTACAGCTCCCGGCTCACTGGCTGGTGCACAAGGCAAAGCGTGGAGCAGGACGCAAAACCTAAGGGAGTTGCCAAAACACTCAGGCATCAAGATAAACCACGTTTTCATACAAGATTTATTTAAATCAAACTTGATACCAAAAAATTCGCAGGGAACCAAACATCCAAAGTTTAAATGAAGAGAAGATCTATACTGTTGCTTTTTCTTTTTGCCTGGGGCTCACCGCGGCTCGGCATCCCACAGTTACTCATCCTTTCTTTATTTAAACTACTGATATTTAGTTTATCATGGAAGTTTATGCATTAATTTTAGATCTTTTCTAAAGATTTATTTTATTTTTTTAAAAAAAGATCTATTTTATTTGAAAGATAAGAGTTCGGGGCCAGCACTGTGGCACAGTGAGTTAAGACATGGCCTGCAGCTCCAGCATCCCATGTGGGTGCCAGTTCAAGTCCCGGCTGCTCCACTTCTGATCCAGCTCCCTGCTAAAGCACCTGGGAAAGCAGCAAAGGATGTCTCAAGTGCTTGGGCCCCTGCATCCACATAGACATCTCTCTCTCTCTCTCTCTCTCTCTCTCTCTGCTTCTCTCTCTGTGTCACCCTTAAAAAAAAAAAAAAAAAAAGAGTTATAGAAAGAGGGCTCTTCCATCCACCGGTTCACTTCCCAAATGGCCACAACAGCAAGGGCTGGGCCAGGCTGAAGCCAGGAGCCTGGAGCTCCATATGGGTCCTCCAAGTGGTTGCAGGGGCCCAAGGACTTGGGTCAGTTTCTGCTGCTTTCCCAGGCACATTAGCAGGAAGCTAGATCTGAAGTGGAACAGCCAGGACTCAAACCAGCACCCATTTGGGATACAAGGGTCTCAGGCGACAGTTGAATCCATGACATCACAATGCTGGCCCTAATTGCCATTATTTTAAAGAAACATGTTCCTATTTTTAAAAAGGGGTTGAATCTGGGGGAAAAAATAAACTTTTAATGAAATGAGGAAAGCAAATCACTTTTAAAAAATAAATTTTAAGTTTTAAAAATATTCATCACTGGGTGGGCGTGTAGTCTAGCAGTGAAGAGCTCCGTTCCACATCGGAGAACCTGGGTTCATGTCCAGTTCCAGCTCCTGACCCTAGCTTTCTGCCAATGCAGACCCTGGGATGCGCAGTGATGGCTCAAGTGACTGGGCTCCTGTTGTTCACATGGGAGACCTGGACTCGGCTTCGACTCCTGCCTTGGACTTGGCTCAGCCCTAGTATTTCAAGGGTGAACAAGCAGATAGAAACACTCTCTCTCCCTCTTTCTCTCTCCTCAATCTCTGCCTCTCAAATAAATAAATAAATAAATACCTTTTACAAAAGACAGTAATTGCTGCAAATAAGTAGGGACCACACAGCTAACAATGCTTTGGGAGAAAACTCATTTCAAAACACACTGAACTTCACAGTAACAGATCCAAGACCCCTGATGTTCACTGGGGCTAAACTACTCATCAGTCTCTTCATTGGCTGAGACTTGCATCCCAGCACCTTGGAACATACCTGGATTTTAGCGTTCACTGGCTGAACTTGGCTTTAAATAAAAAGAAAGCAGAACCCAGAAACCCAGCAGAGACTGTGCCTCAGGACTCATCTGGGACAAATCCATGCTGCTCATCAAAAAGCAAATGGACTCAACCACATCACCCAGTGGACTTGGTGGTCATGGGTACGAAATCAGGTCCCCGCCCTCTTTGCAAATGCTGGAATGACAAGCTCCTGGACTCAGAGTTTCTTCCCCACGAGGCACAAATCAAATTAAAAGATCATCAGGACAAGAAATTCTGCAGCAGGGTTCACTCTGCCAAGCATTCCACCGACTCCTCTGCTCTTTAGCAGGGAGCGTGGCTGGACGGCTTACTCCATTTCCCCAGCAGACCTCGTGAGCAAAGACACACAGAGACTCAAGTGTGTTGCTCCAGGACAGCCACAATTTCAGGCAGCCACAAGCTTCTCTCGCCCCTAAAACGACGACTTTGGCTGTAAGTTGTCAACCTCGGCCTGAAAGGACTCCAGAACGCTTGGCCCTTCTTTGCAATGGTAAGGCAAATCATATGTGGGTTTTCAGTGCCTCACAGTCTTGCAAGGCAATGCAACAGTGGATTCCTGCTTGGCCAAGAGTGTTCTGAGAAATCCAAGCCGGCCCCACTGGTAGACAACTGCTAAACCCCTGCCTTTATTTCATGCTCTAATCACTTGTGCATAATGGGGACTCTGCCAACTTTCATTTCATTAAACAATTTTTAATTTATTTGAGGGCTGGCATTGTGGCATAGTGGGTAAAACTGCCGCCTTGTGATGCCAGCACACCATATGGGCACCGGTTTGAGTCCCGGCTGCTCCATTTCTGATCCAGCTCCCTCATAATGGCCTGGGAAAAGCAGCAGCAGATGACCTGGGAGCTTGGGTCCCTGCCACTCACATGGAAGACCTGTGGAGTTCCTGGCTCCTGGCTTTGGCCTGGCCCAGCCCTGGCTACTAAAGTCATTTGTGAAGCAAACCAGTGGATGGAAGATCTCTGTCTCTCCCTCTCTCTCTGCACCTCTGACTTTCAAATAAATAAATCTTAAATTTAAAAAAAAAAAAAAAGGACTTATTTATTTGAAAGGCAGAGTGGCAGAAAGAGAGACAGAGAGAAACAGAGAGAAAAAGACATCTTCTATCTGCTGGTTCACTCCCCAAACAGTGACAACAGCTGGGGCTGGGCCAGGCCATAGCCAGGAGCCTGGCGCTCCATCTGGGTCCCCTACTTGGGTGCAGGGGCCCAAGCTCTTGGGCAGCCATCTTCTGCTGCTTTCCTAGGCTCTTCAGCAGGTGGCTGGATGGAAAGTGGAGCACCTGGGACTCAAACGGATGCTCATAGGGGTTGCTGGTGACTATGCCAGGCAGTGGCTTAACCCACTGTGCCACACTGCCGGCCCCAGTAGCTTTCATTTCAGCAAAAAGTTTTATGAGCCTAAAAACCTATGCCTCTGGGCCAACCCCCTGAAAGACTCCAAAGCAAACATCCAGAAACGGGAAGGACCTGTCCAGAGTGAGCCCACGAAGGAATCACTGGGTGGGAGCCGTCTCAGGATCTATGTGTAAGGGCAGCTGTCCCCTGTCCTCACCAGGACCACCTCAATGAGACCCCAGCACTCATTGGAACGCAGCCTGAAAGCCAATGGGCCCTTCCCTCCCTTCCTTCCCTGGCGGCCCTCTCTCTGGGCTCAAACGTCATGCTGTTTTAGACAGCGTGGAGCTTTCTCTCATCACCCATGGCTACTGCTGCCTTGGCTTTGGTGCCCTGAGTAGAGAGAAATTCCTTTTTGCCTCTTTCTGTCCCCCTAGGAAGCATCTAAGATTCTTCCATCCATTGCTTTTCTGTGTTTGCCTTTGGCCCCCAGAAACACTGGTGTGAATTTTTCCCAAACTCCCTGAGGGTCTTTGCGATATGATTAAGGCTTTTGGTTATGCCCCCTCCCTTTTTTATCATTAAAATTCATTTGAGAGACACAGACAGAGAGGAAGAGTGAACTCCCTCCTACCATTCACTCCCTAAAAGCCCACAGTGGCCAGGACTGGGCTGAGGCTGAAGTCAGGGGCTGGGAACTCAATCCAGGTCTCCTACGTGAGTGACAGGAACCCAGTGACTTCAGTCATCACCCCAGCCTCCCGGGGTCTGCAGGAGCAGGAAGGAAGCTGGAGCCAGGCATCAGAGGTGGGTCTCGAACCCCGGCACTGCAATATGGGATGCGGGCATCTCAACCGGCATTTTAACCATTAGGCCAAAGACCTGCCTCAGATGCCCCCTTTTAAAATTCTTCTTGAATGCATCAGTGTAGACAGAGCATGAGGGGGCCGCATTTGCAAACCCCTTCACTTAATGGCATTCCCTTCTGCAAGTCATTAACCTCCAACGAGATCGATCCACTCCTTCGGGCAGTGCTCTGGAGATGGTCCTTTAACTAACAGGCCGTGTCCATTACTCAGGGCTCCCTGCCCAGGAGACGTCTGCTACCTCCCCCTCCCCGCGAGCCAAAGACGGGATTCCTCAGGCATCTGAGGACACTTTAAAGGTCACAATCAGTGTACAGGAGAGATAAATAACCGTTCCACCAGCAAGCAGGCGTGCGTTTGAACTTCAGAGTTAAGCCAAATCAAGGTTGCACAGCTGCCCAATTCCGGGTGCTTGGACCCACAAAGTCCCAGTGCTCTTCCACCTCTTTTCATTGATAAAAGTGTCCATTTTGGATGGATTACACAAGATTTGCTGGAATGCAAAGGTTGGAGAAAAAATGTTCCAGCTGTTCCCCAGCAGTTTCAGGTAACATTTGCTTCTTTAGCCTTCTTGGCTGCTTTGTGTTGTTTAGTTCAATTGTAAAACATGGCTGCAACAAGTAAAAGGATTTTGTCTTTTTTTTTTTAAGCTCCTGGGCTCTTAAATCATTTTAGATTTTTCATTGTTGTCATGTCAAATACTTGTTTTTCAAGAACCTTATCTTCCTACTCATCTGTGTTAGGGAATAATAAGAGTTAACACTTGCAAATTGTTCGCCACACACCGCTACTGCTTTGAGCTTCCCTTGTAGGTTAAATCATTCAGTTTTCACAAAGCACTCTCGTGGTTAGTATGCCCACTTTACAGATGGGGAAAGTGGGGCACAGCAGAAGCAAAGGATCAAGGTCCACACCCAGGCAGCCAGGCTCTTTCCCAGGAGCCTCCCTGCCACTTTGTTGCTATCTGCTGATCTCACTTACACAGGACAGACGGTAACAGCCTTGTTGAGGCTGGAAGCAGTCACGCCACGGGCAAATGAAGTCACGTAAGACAGGTGCAACCCTCCAGCAGCAGCACCACGCACACATGCCTTCCACTCAGGTTGCTCTGTTCCGTGTGGTTTCTGACTTCAGCAAAACCATTATTCCAAAGGTGGGTGCGGCACCAGCGCGCAGATGGCTGGAGCGGGTTGTGCACAGCCCGTTTCGTACTGCATTATTTATAGATGTTATGATGTCATACCTCACAGAGACCATGTCCAGACATTAATTCCTTGGACTCCATTCTCAAAAGACATCTGTGACACTAGTCAGAACTGAATGCTCACAGCACCGGTTTCTGCTCTTAGTCTGCAGGAAAGCGTGTGTCACAATCCAGCACAATTTCCCGAAGTTAAAGCCCGGATTTAGCAATATCTCAATATCCAGTTTCCTCAACAGGTCTGTCCTAAGCACCTCTCTCCCCCGCACACTCACAGCGGGTTAAAGAAAACAAAGCAAGCATCCGAGCCCAGGAAAAGGCAGTGATGCGAACCCTGTATCTCCAAGTGGCTTACTGACATGCACACACAACCTTGGCAACGAAGTTTCAAGGAAAGTACACAGCCCACAAAACTTACTGAAAACCTCACATTCAAAGTATTATATTAACAAACAAAAGGCACACCGATTTCCAATCAGAGTCCATTTGTTACAACTGGTGATCTGCAAAAGACTCCCGGTGGGTCATGGAAACACTCTATCTAAAGATTGCTTAAGTGTTTCTCCACCGGGCTTCTAGCTTCTGAGAAATGCCCTTCAGGCGAACAAGTCCCCAGCCAGGGAAGGTTGAGAACTGCAGATAGCAGAAAGTAATCACAGCGGTGAAGTCGTTTTAGAATAACCATAATCAGAGCCAGCACCCATGACAGGAGCAGGCAAGCCCGGAAAGAGGGCTGCCAGGCTTAGGAAGTGCATTTCACACGGGGGCTCAGCTTCAGAGACAGTCAAGTGCCCTCAGCAGCCCTTCAGGAGTCACCTGTGCACCTCTGTCTTCAAGCATGCTCCTGCCGCCCCCGCCCCCGCCCCCCTGGGCCAGGCCCAAGGCCACGGTGCGGGGTGCTGGGTGGGGTTCCTTACATGCCATGCTCTGGGTCCACCTGTGGCGCTGCACGCAGACCAAAACGCTGCCGTCTTCTCGCAGTCGCTTTGTGTGAGCCAGGCAGAGGGCTGCAGGGCTCTCGAGCACTGGGTGCCAAGGAAGAACAAGTCCCAACATCCTCTTTTGAGTGGACTAAACAACAGATGGCCCCGTCTCCACCAGAGAGAAGGAAATCAGAGCGCCCGAGTGCTATTTGCAGCCTCCCCACAATCCTGGCCGTCTAGGAGAGCCCTCTCCTGGGGGTGGAAATGCACACCCTGCCGTTGGTTTTCTCCAGTGCCCAGAAGCCCCTGCGCTCCATGCCAGACATCCATGCATAACTATGCCCTGGCTCCCCCTCCCCGCCTCCCACCCCCCTGCAGCAGCAGTGGCTCTCTCCCTCCAGCACCAGTCAGGTGGACAGTGCGTTTCTGCAGAGCAAGGGCAGTGCCCTCCTGGGGTCCACGCGGCATCTGGCGCTCATACATGTGCGTGTTTTTCACTGATCAATGCTAGGCCTGTGTGAACAGCAGAGGGCATGGAGGGGAGGATTCACTGTGCACTTACTATATCCCATCTAGGCTATACAATGGCCTCTGGAGCTTGATCCCATCCTTGGCCCATTTTACAGATGAGGAAACTGAGACACAGAGAAGTAAAGCAACTTACTACCCCCCCCCAAAAAAAAAAGAGTGCGTCTCTTTGTGACACAGGGAGTTAAGCCTCAGACGACAGACGAGAGATCGGAATGCTTGGGTTAGAGTCTTGCCTCTGCTTCCCCTGATGCACACCCTGGCAGGCAACAGGGATGGCTCAAGTACTTGAGTCCCTGACAGCCACATGGAAGATCTAGATGGAGCACCAGGCTCCTGGCTTCAGCCTGGCCCAGACCCAGGTTTTGTGGACATTTGGGGACTGGACCAGCAGGTAGAAGGAAACACGCTCCATCTCTCTCTTGCTTTACTGTTCAAAGGAACACAAATAAAACAAACTTTAAAAAAAAATAGCAAAGAAGGGGAGGGACTAGGACCCCACCCCTCCAGAGAGAAAAGCCCAGTGGAAGATGCAAGAAACAAAACGTAGGGGACGGCAGGTAAAACTGCCTGTGACACTGACACCGCTGGTATCCACATGGGTGCCGGTCCATGTCCCAGCTGCTCCATTTTCTATATATATTTTTAAGATTTGTTTATTTATTTGAAAGAGTTACAGAGCAAGATCACTCCCCAGATGGCCGCAACAGCCAGGGCTGGGCCAGGCAGAAGCCAGAAGCTTCTTAACTGCCTGGAATCAAATGAGCACCCATATGGGATGCCAGCGCCCCAGGAGACGGCTTTACCCACCACACCACACCAGCCCCAGCTGCTCCACTTCCGATCCAGCTCTCTGCTATGGCCTGGGAAAGCAGAAGATGGCCCAAGTGCTTGGGCCCCTGCACCCATGTGGGAGACCTGGAAGAAGCTCCTGGCTCCTGGCTTCAGCCTCACCCAGCCCTGATCCTTATGGCCATTTGGGTAGTGAACCAGTGGATGGAAGATCTTTCTCTCCCTCTCTGTAACACTGCCTTTCAAATAAATGAATTTTAAAGAGAGAGAGAGAAAAACGAAAGGCAGACACCTTTTCCTCACAGAATGTGAAGTGACTTGGGAAGACCAGGCCAGGCTGGCGAGGAGTTGCTTTTGTTGGTCCGTGAAGAAATGTGGACGGGGATAAAGAACCATTGACCAAGTGCTGGTGAATTCCCTTATCAGTCCTGGGCTGTGTTTTGGGTTAGTTTAAAAAAACAAAAAACCAGACTGTATCTATAGTAGTCCCCCCACGTGAGGCTCCATCTGCCTCTGTTTCACTTACCTGCAGTCAACTGCAGTCCCAATATATTAAGTGGAACATTCTAGAAATAAACCACTCATGTAACTTGTCTTTCAGCATGGTATAATGGTCCCATTTTATCACTGATTGCTGTTGTTAATCTCTTCCTGTACCTAATTTATAAACTGAATTCTATCATAGGAAAAACAGTTACAAGAGTGCTTGAAAGACTGTGGAAAATGGAATTAAAAGGTGAGTTTGTTTTGGTGCAAAAAATGTTTGAGATACACGCATACTTTTTTCACAATACTATTTTTTCTGAACTCAGGGCCATCTGCAGCCTCAGGCAACCGCTGGGGGTTTGGGACAGGGCACGCAGCTGTGGCACTCAATAGCCACAGCCCCCAGCTGCCCAGTGCTTCTAGAAGATTCTTGCCCCTGAGATTCTACCTGTCCTACTTTTGGGAAATGATAGCGACAGCTGCTGATGACTTCATCTGTGTTTAAGGTACCGGCTGGAGAAAGGAAGAGGGTGGGGAGCGAGAAGAGTCATCAGCTCCACAGCCAGCCTCCAGGGCATCTCAACAAGGCCACAGCAGAGGCTGGGCGCTCCGGGCCCTGGACTGGGCTCTGAGACTCCCCTCGCCTTGTCTGGTCTGCCGCTGCCTCTGCAGCTCTCCAGAAAGAAGGGAAAGGGCCCTCTGGCTTGGACAGCCTGCACCATCAGACGCAAAGGGCTCAGAGTTGGGACGTGGTGAGCCATCCCCCACCCCACCCCCAGGTGCAATGCCCAGGTGGGGACGTCCAGCTCTCCCCAGGGACAGGTGGAGACGCTGGAAGGGGGGCAGGCCAGGCTTCACCCCGGCACTTGGAGGAGCCCCCAGGAGAGGAGAAGAGACTTGGAAGGGAAATGTGTCCCTGGAGTCCGAGGGGACTGTTTCACTCTCAGGGACGCCTCTTGACAGCTCTTATCCAGGGCAGCGGCTGCCAGCCTGGGCCCCTCTGCTCCCGCCGCCACCCCAGGCTGCACGGCCGGGAGCTATCTGCGGGAAGCAGAAGGAACTGCAGAGGGTAAATTTAGTGCTGTTTAAACAGCAAGTTCCCGGAGTTCAGCATGGAGGGGCTGCGAGCATTTCTCAACCCGTGGAGAGAAATGACTCCGTTCACCCAGGAAGCCCCAGACAATGGCCAGGCTGGCCACCTGCCTCAGTTTCCACATGTTCAGCCAGTGAGGAAGGAGGCATCAGAGCAGCTAGGAATCACAGGAGACAAACAAGGCCCCCCAGGCGCCTCCCCCACCCCTGCCGTCTGCTCTGGGGGCCAGAGCCAGCTCCATCCACGCAGCTGCTCACAGGGGCCCCCGGCCAGCATGGCATTTCTGTCCCTGAAGCCCAGGCCTGGGCCACTGGTGTTCTGCAGGGAAAGTCTCCCCAACATCGAAGGCTGATTGTGAAAACAAAGACGTTAAATTGCTGTGCAGACTGTCATCTCCAAATAAAAACTTAAGCCCCGCAATAAATCTTAAACCGTTCCCAAGGGTTTAATGAGATAATGTGCAACAGGCCTGGGTGGCCTGCCTGGCAGGGGGAGGATTCCCCTGACAGTCACCCCTTGGCCTGGCTGCAGGCTTGGGGGGGCTGGGGTGTGGCTTGGGCTTCGGAGATCAGGTGGGCCCACCCCAGTGGTTATCAACAAAGCCAGGAGCTGTGGAGGCAGGGGGCCTCCCATTTCAGTGGCCCAAGAACCGGGGGCATGGGCACTTGGGGACAATGCAGTGACTCTCCCTCCCCACCTCCCACCCCCAAGCTCCAATGGGCACATCTGGGGCGAGGCTGGGGAGCTGAATTTATCAAGGCCCCTTCCCCCTCCATGTGGTTGGTGGAACACACTTTGGGAAAAAAAAAAAAAACACCTCGGAAAGGAGGAGGGCGTCCCATGTTGAACTTGGCTTTGGTGTCAATCAGCGTCCTGAATAAGATTTTGCCAAAAAGCTGGAAAGGTCTCACGAAGGTCCTGAGGCTGCAGGGCGCCAGCCAGGCCTAAATCAGGGGTCCTGCAGGGGTGGATCCAGCTTTTGTGGGGCCTGAAGCTTATTCAATTTGGAGAGTTTCTTTGAGAAGAATAATACCACCAACCCCCGCCCCACCCCAATTCAGTGCAGGTCCAGAGGGTCCCCTTGCCGGTTCCTCTGAGCTTCTGCAGCCCCACTGGGTTCCTTCGGTTCCCACTGATGGCAGCGAGGACAGACTTTAACCCTAAAAATCCCAAGGAAACCGGCACAGGGGCCCAGCCATCCAGCACCAGCCCGTGATGGGTAGCTGCCGACCCTGCCATCAGCCTTCCAGTCTGTCGCCCTCCGGACTGGCCTAGTGGTTAGGACGTCCCCGTCTCTGCGTCCTGGGAGGCAGCTCAAGTACCCAGGTTGCTGCCACGCAGGTGGGAGACTGGAATTGAGTCCCTGGCTCTCAGCTTCAACCTGACTCAGCCTTGGTCACTGTCGTCATTTGGGATGCTCACTAGCAGCTGGGAGATCTCGGTCTCCCCACATCTCAAGACAAAATTGTTGTCCTGAAACAGGTATTTCCCTAAAACTGCCATCAGTCTTTTGGGGGGGGGACAGCCAGGTTACAGGCAAAAGCACCCAATCCACATATCTCCCTTCATTCAATAGTTCTATTTGGGAGTCTTTGACCCAAAATGATCCAATGCAATTAGCAACCTGAAGGACATCCAGAGCAGCTTCGGGTATCATAGGAAGAGAGACAGCTGCTAATGATGACCATGCATTCATTATGCACCAGGCTTCGTCTACTTGCATCTACTCCACAACTTTATGAAACCCATTCCACAGATGGGGAAACTGGTGCATATGGGTGCTGGTATGGGGAGGGGGAGAAGCAACCTTGATTTTTAGCATTTGCGGATTCCCATGGTGTAAATAGCTCATTTCAAGCTACCAATGGTTTAGCAAGCAGTCTCCAAATTTCCCAAATATTTAGCAATTGGGCTCCTGCAAGCCGGTTTGAGCCAGCTGCAGCACATCACCAAAACTGAGGCACAGAGAAGCGACTCACTCAAGGCTGAAGGAGAGGCAGGGCTGGGACCTAAGCCTCTGTCCCCTCCATAAGCCTGGGCCAACAGGCTGGGGTGACTGCCACTAACACCCACGGGGACACATGTGCCACACTCAAGGGTGCACTCAGGGAGCGCAGGACAGCCACGAGGGACAGTCACCATGACCCTGGAAGTCCTGTTCCATTAGGCTTGCTCTACAAGTGCATAATTTGGTGGGTGGGCGCCAGTAAATGTTCGAGCCAGAGGCAGCCACTGCCGGTATCAGCAACTTGCAGATCCTCCTTCTGCACCATGCACAGAAGAAAGTTCCCACGGTTAGTGGTACAGGTGGGCCTGGGACCCGGCGACTCCAGTTCCCCTCTCTTAACCACCGCGCACCTCATAAAACGTGATGCTGGGAGGAACAGGGAAGCTGCAAGTGCAGACTCGCAGCTCAGGCAGAAGTGAACCTTGGAGTGGATGTCGCGGGACCACTGGACTCAGAAACCTGCTGAGACTCAGGCCAAGTGACCCAACACCCCAGCCCCTGGCTCCTGGGCCTCTCTCCCATCGTCCAGCCTCCGGTCGTCCCAAGGGGGAAGAGAGAATTCAGGGGCAAAACCGCTAAGAGCGGTGCAACTGCGGGCACCGTGGCCACTCGGCGCGGGTTCTTGGTCCTTCCAAGTTGCTCCCAAGTGCCGTAGGCCGGCCCCAGGGGACACCAAGGGACTCCTTCCCGATGTCAGAGCCTCGCGGGCGCGAACCACACAGGCGCCCTTCACCACCCAAGGGCTCAGCCACCCACGCGGCCCCAAGCTTCCGCTCGGCAGTGCAGAACCCCAGGCCCCCGCGCCCCAGGCCCCGGCGCCCGGGGGATGCGGGGGTCCAGCCGTCCCACCCGCGCAGGCAGCCGAGCGGAGTCCAGCTCGGGGAAGCCACCCACTGTTCTGCTTTCGGAATCTGGATCCCGCTCTACCTCCAAAGTTTGCGGGTTGGATCTCCTCTTTCTCCCAGACCGTCACTAAAAAGAAAACTACTGCTCTTCCCCTTTCAGGCAAACTTCCTCCCTGCGAGTCTCTCCGGGCTCCGCGCTCGCGCCGCGGTGGGACCGAGCGCGGAGAGGCGGCGCGGCCGGCAGGGGCTCCCGTCGGGGCGCACTGCCCAGCCCCGCCCGAGACCAGGAGGGAGGATGCCCGGCAGGCAGCACCGGCCCGGGCGGCGCCCCGACCCGCAGCGCGCCGGCCCTGGGAGCCGCTTACCTGACGGCGGCCGCTTCCTGCTCAGCCGGCTCACCGCTCGGTTAAACATCGCCGCGGGCGCCGGAGGAGGAAGGAGGAGCAGCCGGCGCGCCGCGCAGAGCCCGAGGAAGGCGAGGAGGAGGAGGAGGAGGGCGAGAAGGAGGAGCCCGCTCCGCCCCGGCGCGCCCGACCCCGCCCCGCGCCCTCCTCCCCGCGAGGCGCCGCGTGGCGCGCTCTGTGCGCCCTGCCCGCCCGCGCCGGTGGGGGCCGTCGGTCCCACCCATGCCAGGGTGCCAGGGCGGGGCCCCGGCCGCCCGGAGCCGACCCCTCTCCCCAGCGAGGCCATCACCCCGGGACCTGGGCTCCCCGCCAAGGCGCTCGGCGCGTCCCGGGGTCCCCACGCCCGCGACGGTGCCCCAGGCCCCGCGGCCATCGCGGTCTCCCTCCCTCTCGCCGCGCCCCCCGAGAACTGGGCACGGCGCCGGGGCGCTCGGCGCTTCCCAGATCCCAGCGCGCCTTTGCCGGCGAGCGGGGTGGGGTCCTCTCCCAGAGCCCAGATCGCGACGCCGAGGCCACGCGGTCCTGCGGGGCCCGTGCGCTGCTGCCCCCGCGGGACCCAGGATCCCAGCGCGCCGGGACCCGCCAGCGCTGACTCCCCGAGCGCGGGACCCAACCGCGCAGCGAGTGCAGGCGGAGCGTCTGCGGGCCAGGGCCCCAGTGCCCGCGCGCCGAGCGGGCCGAGCCGCCGCGGGTGGGCGCCTTCTCTCGGGCCGCGCCGCGCGGGCGGCGGGGCTCTGGCGCCTTCTCCTGCGGCCTCGCGGCTCCCGGGACGGACTCGGAGGAGCCCCGCGGAGAACCACTAGCGTCCCGGCGCCAGCTCGCGGGCGCGCCCTGGGCGCTTCTCTAACTTCGGAGACGCGTGGGCGCAGCGGGGCCTTCGCGCCCAACACCCGGTCACTCGAGTGTCCTCCGCGCTCACCGCGTGTCACCTGCGCGCTCCTCTATTGTTTGCTTTCTTCTGCGAAACAGCCCCTAGAAGAGGCGTCATTAGCCCCGGGTTTCTTGAACATTTGGTTTGCAAGGAATTGTCTTTCTGGCGACTTTTATGTGTCTCTTTGTGTATCTGGCTTTGTCTCCAAATTGGTCTTTATTTTTAGCTGTACTAATTGCTATTTTTCTCAGCCGTTCCCCGCACCCCCACCTCCTCCCCGCCCAGCCTTGTGTGGCGATTGCGCTGGCTGGCACTTTCTCTCACGTCTTCTATTCTGAGCTGTCCCGCTCTGCTGCTTCTCCCGTCTTCCTCTGCCCAGCCCACAGCCTCAAGGCCACTTCAGCTCGGGCCCTCCAAGGATACTTCCCGGCTCTCTCCGTACCCTTCCCCTCGCAAAGTCATTGTCCCCCTCTGCCGACAGGAGCGGGTTTCCAGGCTCCTGAGGGTTCCAGCTGCAGTGGGAAGCCAGCGTGACCGCGAACAGGGCTGCAACCTAGCCAAGAAGCTCTGCGGTTTCACCACGGTGAAACGGTGGAGAAACCGCCTCTCTCTGCCTGGACACACCCCGGGGACAAGCCCCCGCTCGCCCCTGTACTGCGATCCAGCTGTGTTACTTAAACCACAGGCGAGCAAACGCATACTCTAAGCCCACTCTTGTGTAAAATCAGGAGTTAAAATGCTCACTGAGGCCTGGATCCAGATGAAGCCACTTCGTTCTCATGACAATAATGGAATCTGTGTGGCACATCCCCCCCCCCCCCTTCCCCGGGGAAACTTCCCCAAAACCAAACTACGAGCAATCCTTGCACAGGAAACAAGGAAGCTGGCACCTCAGGGCGAGAGCAGGCAAAGCCAGCTCAGTGCTGGCAGGTTCTGCTTCCCCACTGGACCCCAAACACTGCTGGCACCGGCCCCACATGCCTCCGAGTCCCCCTTGAGCTAAGAACCCAGGCCTGCTTTCACAAAAGGGAAAACGGTGACAGCTTCAAACCACGTTTACTCTGTTAGCACACCAGAGAGCACACGCAGACCCACACTGAGCTTCAAGTTTAAAACTTTAGTGCTGGGACACGGCAAGACCGTCCTCATGAGATTGTTGTTGATACCTGTGTTCTGTGGCTAAAGATCCAAAAGCCAGCTTTCCGTGTGCACGCTGCAGCAGACCAAGAAGATTATATGGGGCTTTGTGGAAGCACAGCAGGTTAAGGCCTAGCCTGCGAAGCCGGTGTCCCATGTGAGCCCTGGTTCGAGTTCCCACTGTCCTGCTGATCCAGCTCCCGGCTAACGCGTCTGCAAAAGTAACAGATGATGGCCCAAGGGCCACCTGCCACCCGCATAGGAGACCCAGATGGACTTCATGCTCCTGGCTTCAGCCTGGCCCAGCCCTGGCCCTTGCAGCCATTTGGGGGAGTGAACCAATGGGTGGAAGATTCTCTCCCTCCACCCCGCCTTTCAAATAAACATATCTTTTTACAAGATAAAATTAGAAGGCTCCATGTTCCTAAAGCTTGCCCCCCCCCACATGCTCATGCACACACACTTGCCCACGCATGTGCACACAGCTCAGCGTGGCCAGTGGTTTGTGTTTGGATTGAAGGTGCTCACCTCCCACACAGCACCAGTGCTGCAAGTCCAACACTCCCTCTGAGGCCTTCACAGACAAGGCAGCCAGTTCGGGTCAGAAGAAAGCAGTTCAGCCCGTCTCCCCCACTGATCTCACCTGTGGTTCAAGGCCAAGAAGCCGGAGCCCTGGATACCCCTTGGTAAAGCAGAGTTTCAGAGGAATCATTGATTTTAGAGTTCAGTATTTTTTATATTTGGAAACCTGAAAAAATTGCTAAGCTGTGAATCTATTTCATAGTCTATCACTGGAATCTGTGATTGCCAACTATTCCACACCATTTGACGGATGAAGTATAGGAAAATAAAGAAATAAGTGCTTGGCTTGGAGTCTAGGGATCTGGCTTGTGTGTCCTCAGACACATCACAGCCTCGTGGGACAGGGCGAGGAATGAATGACACCTACATTCTAAGGGTGTGGCATTCGATCACAATCAACAAAAAGGCATGTGGCAGAGTGCCCAGGATATTAGGCACACAGAGAATCGTGGCAATCTGAATCACTCTTATTCCTCCTACAACTCCGCTTAGATAAATAGTAAACTTTAGCCTATGCTGTCACAAACTGAATTTTTTGATGAATTGTAGCAAGTTGGCATAGTAACAGTGGGATGCTCAGAGGGCCAAGGGAGAAGCTGAATTGCTACTACCTCTCTGGAAGTCAGGGGAGGCAGGTGTATGAAGATGGCTATTTGGCTAGGGCCAGCACTGTGGCATAGCGAGTAAACTGCCACCTGCAGTGCTGGCATCCCACATGGGCGCTGGTTCAACTCCTGGCTGCTCCACTTCCCATCCAGCTCTCTGCTATGGCCTGGGAAAGCAAAAGATGGCCTAAGTCCTTGGGCTTCTGCACCTGCATGAGAGACCTGGAAAAAGCTCCTGACTCCGGAACGGCACAGCTCCAGCTTTTACAGCCATCTGGGGAGTGAACCTGCAGATAGAAGACCGCGCTCTCTTTCTGCCTCTCTGTAAATGAGTCTTCAAAATTTAATTCTCTAACTGGTCATTTGTGCCAAAGGATGAGCAAGCCATGCAGGCTTATGAGTAAGGTGGAACATCGTAACCTTTCTATCAGTGTTATGTGTAGTGGCTAAAAACGCCTGTTACGAGCATGGCCAGGGGCTGCTGTCGTGGTGCAGCAAGTTAAGCCACCACATCTCATATGGGAGCTCCAGTTCGAGTCCCAGTTGCTGGGTTTCCAGTTCAGCTTCTGCTGCCACCATGTGAAAGAGCAGGTTGGAGCTCCTGTCCCGGCTGCAGCCTGGCCCAGCCCTGGCTGTCGCAACCTCTCAGGGAGTCACCTCGTAGATGGATGGAAGATCTCTGTCTCTCCCCCATCTCTCTGTTGCCCTACCTTTCAAATAAATAACATCGAAATCAGTCCTGCCAACATCTTAAAAGCTTTAAAAATTATTAAAAAGAAGAAAAAGGGCATGGCTAAGTTACAACATGGTCCAGTTTGGCTTTCTGTGGTTTGCTGCCTGCGATCAATTGTGGTCTGAAAATATTGAATGGGAAACTCCATAAAATAAACAATTCATACACTTTATATAATTGTTATGTTATTGCTTTTGTTGATCTCTTATTGGAGCTAACTTATAAACTGAGCTTCCTAATAGGTATAGGGAAAAGAAGAGCATATACAGGGCTCGGTTCTGTGTGTGATTCCCAGCATTGGGAGTCTTGAAATAGCACCCACAGGTAAGAGATTACTGTAGCTGCAAAACGCTGTGTGAAGACTATTGCATGATGTGGGGATATGCTTATGACAAAGCTAGCACTGAAGAAAATCAGGCTCCCCAGGGCAGGCATATGGGACAGTGGTCAAGTCCCCACTTGGGACACGAGCATTCCATATCAGTCCCTGGGTTCAAGTCCCGGACACTCTACTTCCAGTCCAGCTGCCTGCTCATGTACACCCCAGGAGGCAGCAGACCATGGCTCAAGTAGTTGGGTCCCTGCCACCCATGCAGGAGACCCAGACTGAGTTCCCAGCTCCTGGTCCTGGCTAATGCAGGCAACTGGGGAGTGAACCAGCAAATGGGATCTCCCTCTCCCTCTCAAGTAAGATGAAAAATACTTTAAATTAGAAAAAAAAAATCAGGATACAAATTATAAAAAAGTTTCAGTGGGAAGAAGGATGAGATATTGGTATCTTTATGTATACAAAACTGGCAGTTAATTACACAAAAATATTACTAGAATTTATCTCTGGATGATAGGATAATGGATGATTTTAATTTTCATTATTACATTTTCCTGTTTTGCAACATTTCTGCAGTGAATATGCTTTTATATTGGAGAGAAAATCAGCAATCAAAAACTGGCTGGAGTCTCCACTGGGTTTAATGCTACAAATACGTAAGCCTTCATTTTTACATTAGGTTTGCTTTTTTTTATTTTATTAAATGTAATATGTCTCTTAAGTATCGATAAAGCAATGTGTATTTTGGTCTAAAGTTGGCACTGTTTTAGGTTTGCTTTCTTAAAACTCTGAATTTCCCAGGAAATTCAGACAACAGACACACAGTGCCTTTCCCATCTTGGATCTCTCTTGCATCTCAAGTCACACATTCCGGCATGTCAGAGCTAGAAGGACCCACAGCGATCAGTGTGCTGTGCTGCAACCAGGAAACGGAGGTGCAGAGAGAGGACACGACGCCGGCATCTGGACCATAGGCTGGGGTCTTCCTATATTGCTGTGCTGCATCCATGAAGTGGTACCTAATAAGGAAGACCTGTATGCGAGTCCAAGATAGTATTTTTTTAAGGTTTATTTATTTATTTAGTTAGTTAGTTAGTTTAAAGGCAGAGTTACAGAGAGGCAGAGGTAGAGAGAGATAGAAAGACAGAGATTTTCCATCCCCTGGTTCATTCCCCAAATGGCTACAACGGCCAGAGCTGTGCCAATCCGAAGTCAGGAGCCAGGAGCTTCTTCTGGGTCTCCCACACGGGTGCAAGGGCCCAAGGACTTGAGCCATCTACTGCTTTCCTAGGCTGTAGCTGAGAGCTGGATCAGAAGTGGAGCAGCCAGCAGTTGGTGGCTTTACTTGCTACACCACAGCGCCAGCCCCAAGTCTAAGATTCTAAAGGGGGAAAGGAGGGCAGGAGAGGGTAGACATCAGAATCCCAAATTGGAGTGCCTAAGTTCAAGTCCTGGCTCTGTTCCCAAATCCCCATTCCAGCCAATGCGGGCCCTGGGAAGCAGCAGTGGTGGCTGTCGTTAAGGTCACCAGATTTCCCTGTCTCAGCCACTCTCAGGCTGCTGGTGGCGCCCTCCCTCTCGAGCCCCTTCCTTCCTTTGACCTCTGGAACCCCAGGCTCTCCTCCTCCCCAACGTGTGCTGGGTCTCAGTGGTGCTGCACCCCACCTTCCGGGGGCTCGCTCCTTCCCGCCTCTGGCAGGGCCACTCCCTTGACAGTCTCATCAAGCCTTGTTGCTTCAAGCACCACTCTTGAAAACCAGACTTTATTTCATCAGAGACGTGTGAAGTTTACAGAACAATGAGCAAAGAAACTGCACCTGCCATGGCTCAGAGGATCCTGCAGCCACGTCTCACACCTGTGCTCTCCCAAGCAGCCCCCCAATATCACCCAGAACCCCACCCTCCTCTGCTCTACCAGCTCGCTCCGCCTTGCCCCTCTAACACCTCTGTTGAGTCTGGAACACTCTTCCTCGGCATGAGTGTGGTCCCCTAGGTGGCATTCTGTTAAAGCGCCACTCGCCTGCTGCACCGCCACGCCTCTCCCCTCTCCACCCCTGCCTTGGGTCTGCAGGGAGTGCCCCCTCCTCACCTCTTTGCTTCTCCGTCTGCTGTCTGTCTCCGGCACAGCGCCCACCTGCCCACGCAGGAGCTTCTCCCTTTGCATGCACAAAGGCGGGGATTTTTCAGTTTTGTTCATGGCCGTCCCAGCACTAGCCGCGTGTTTGTCACACAGGCACCGCTCAGCACAAAGGCGCTGCTGAACGGCACCCCGATGGCAGAAACCCGCCTGGACCAGGTGTGAGAAAGGAGGCAGCAGTGGGAGATCCGCCCCCTGCGACAGGGATGGGCAGGCAGAGGTGGACTTGGCAGGAGGAGCCACCACGTGGCGGCCAGGCGGGCACAGGGGCCGGCCGTCAGGAGCAGCTGGTTCTCAGCAATGCATCCGAGGAGCCTGCAGGCCACCACGGCAGGACGGGCCAGGGCTGCAGACAGAGGACTGGAGAAGAGGTGGCTTCAGGGGCCTGCCCCACCCGGGAAATACAGACTGTTGCAGGCCGTGCTGGGCACAGGGGCTCTGCACACAGGGTCTGCAAGCCGAGCCAAGGTGTGGATGTGCTCAGGGCTCGAACGGGGAGGTAAGTCGAGGTCTGGGTGGACTGGGAGGCCCTCTTTGCTGGCCCCTTCCTGGTAGCGGCATGGGCCGGGCAATCCCCCTCCAGAGCACAGCAGATGCTAACATGCAGGGTCCCCAGAGTTCGTACTGGCCAGTCAGAGACAGTCACAGCCCACACGCTTCTTACACACACACAGAGACAGGCACAGTCTACACGCTTCTTACACACACAGAGACAGGCACAGTCTACACGCTTCTCACACACACACACACACACACACAGGGCAGCCATGACGTACTGGTCAGTCAGAGAGACAGGCACAGTCTACACGCTTCTTACACACACAGAAGCAGGCACAGCCTACACGCTTCTTACACGCACACACACAGACAGGCACGGTCTACACGCTTCTTACACACACACAGGGCAGCCATGACGTACTGGTCAGTCACAGACACAGGCACGGTCTACACGCTTCTTACACACACACATACACACAGACAGGCACAGTCTACATGCATCTTACACACATACATACACACACACACACACACACACACACGGTGGCCACAAGCTTTTGACACCTCCCTGAAGGCCATGCACGGTCACAGACATGTAAAGAATGTCTCTAAAATAGGAGGGAGACAGAAATAAATAGAAACTAGCAATGTACAGGAAATACAATGCAGAGAATAGAAACAAATCTTTCTTTTTTTTTTTTTTTTTTTTTTTTTTGACAGGCAGAGTGGACAGTGAGAGAGAGAGACAGAGAGAAAGGTCTTCCTTTTGCCGTTGGTTCACCCTCCAATGGCCGCCGCGGTCGGCGCGCTGCGGCCGGCGCACCGCGCTTGTCCGATGGCAGGAGCCAGGAGCCAGGTGCTTTTCCTGGTCTCCCCATGGGGTGCAGGGCCCAAGCACCTGGGCCATCCTCCACTGCACTCCCGGGCCACAGCAGAGGGCTGGCCTGGAAGAGGGGCAACCGGGACAGAATCCGGCGCCCCGACCGGGACTAGAACCCGGTGTGCCGGCGCCGCAAGGTGGAGGATTAGCCTGTTGAAACAAATCTTTCTAAAAGCTATAATTAGAGGCCAGCATTGTTGCAGGTTAAGCCACAGCCTGCAATGCTGGCATCCCTTATGGGTGCCAGTTTGAGTCCCAGTTGCTCCACTTCAAATCCAGCTCCCTGCTCATGGCCTGAGATAGCAGTGGAGGATGGCCTAAGGATGGCCCCTGCCTCCATGTGGCACACGTGGAGATAGCTCCTGGCTCCTGGCATCAGCCTGGCCCAGCCCTGGCCATTGAGGCCAATTGAGGAGTGAACCAGTGAATGGGAGACATCTCTCTCTCTCTCTCTCTCTCCCTCCCTCCCTCCCTCCCTATCTGTAACTCTGCCTTTCAAATAAATAAATCTTCTTTAAAGTTTAAAAAAAATAAAAACTATAATTATCAGAGAGAGAGAGAGAGAGAGAGAGAAAGAAGAAGAAAGTCACATCATCCATAAAAGAAGAGAGATTGAAATATAAAATACAGTGGAATCAAAACTTCAATAAGGGGTTGGGAGATAATCAACGAAATCACTGAAAAATTGGAACAAAGAAATGTAACACAGGAGAAAAAGAAAAAAGATTAGAGAATCAATTCAAGTAGCAGGAGTTCCAGAAAGCCATTACAGAGAAAATGCTGAAGAGGAAATTAAGGATATGAATCAAGAAGATTTCCCAGCCTGAAGAAAATCCATCTCCATACTGAACAAGCCCACAAAGTGGGCACGACAGACCTACAGCCAACAGGACAGCAGCAGGAAATTTCAAAACATGAAGACAATTTCCGAAAACGTACAAAGAGCAAACTCTTGGTGGGAATATAAAATAGCACAATCACTTTGGACAGTGGTTTAAAAGTTTCTTAAAAAGTTAAACATATACCTACATACCATCTAAATATTCCATTGCTAGATATTTATTGAAGAAAAATGACAGCATATGTCCACACAAAGATTTGCACAGGAATGTTTGTAACACCTTTATTTATAATAGCCTTAACTTAGATACACCCAGTGTTGGTAGCTGAATGGGTACGCACAGTGTGATGTGTGAGTGTGTGTGTGTATATATATATATATATATATATGCACAGTGAAGCACTACTCACTGGTAAGAAAGAATTGACACCTTCGACACCAAGGAATCTCAGAATAATTACTCTCAGTAGCCAGACAAAAACAGAGAACGTGCTTCCGATTCCATTTATGTAAAATTCTAGAGAATGCAAACTAAACCACAGTGGCAGACACAGATCTGTGGTTGCCTGGGGTGGGTGGGAAGGGTGGATCTCAATGAGAACTGTTACAGGGTGGATATTTCGTTATGTTGATTTGGTGATGGTTTCACAAGTGTCAAGCCCTCAATCATATATTTTATACAAAGTTTCATGGGAAGTTCAAAAAGTTCATGGAAACGCATATTATTAACTATGCAAAAACTGTACCAAAATAAATGCACTTTTATTTCTATTTTCCATGAATTTTGACATCCCCTCATATATATGCATTTCATCTTATGTTAATTACACCTCAATAAACCTGTCTGTAAAATCATATATGTGATGAGAATGTAAGTGGAACAACCGTTTTGGGAACGAGTTGGGCAGCCCCTCAAAAATCTAAGCACTGGGGGTGGCGTTGAGGTGCAGCAGGTTAACCCACCAGCAGCAACGCCAGCATCCCACATCAGAGACCAGGGTCCAGCCCAGCTACCTGCACATGTGCTTGGGAAGCCAGCAGGGGATGGCCCAAGCACCTACGTCCCTGCCACCCACGTGGGAGACCTGGGTGGAGTTCTTAGCTCCTGCTTTGGCCTGGTCCAGATCCAGGTGTTGCAGACATTTGGAGGTGAACCAGCAGATGAAAGCTCACTCGCTCTCTCTCTCTTCCTCTGTGTTTGTGTGTGTAACTCTGCCTTTCAAATAAATCTTTTTTTAAAAAGTTAAATGTGGAGTTCCCCTATAACTTCTACTTTTCTGTATCACCCAAGAGAAAGGAAAAACAGATGTCCACACAAAAATCTGTGTGCAAATGTCCACAGCAAAAAGTGGAAACCACAGCCGTGCCCAGCACCTGATGAATGGATGAACAAACGTGGTACATCCATCACATGGAATACTACTCAGCCACAAAAGGGACGGAGTAGGGGTGCATGCTACAAGGATGAACCTCAGAAATCGTATGCTAACTGAAAACAGCACATGGAGCAGCGCAGTCTATGATTCTATTTACAAGTCCAGAGTAGGACCATCTGCAAAGAGAAGTAGATTCGTAGTTGCTGAAGCTTGGCAGCTGGGTCAGGGTGGGGCGTGGCTGTGAGCAGGTGCAAACTTTCTGGGATGATGAAAAAATTCTACAAATAGATTCTGATGATGTGTGTATGACTCTGTAAATATACTCAAAACCATTTATTGTATGCTTTCAATAGGTGAACTTTATAGCATATAAATTGTATCTTAACAAAGCTAATTTCTTTTTAATTTACAAAGAGCAAAAAATGGGTCACATACAAAGGAGCAGAGATCAAGCATCACTGGAAAGCCACGAGGATATCCTGCAGAGAAACAGAAAATGAGCAAATGCAGAAAGAGGAGAAAGCACACAGGCTGCCCAGAACAGGGGCAGATGTGGGAGAGCAGCAGAGTCCCGGCCGGTGGGCGGGCCCAGGACACCCAGGCCAGGCAGGGGCAGGAGAGTGAAGACCAGGAGCCTCATTTAATGATTTTGAGTGTTAAGAATTATGCCGAGGCCGGTGCCGTGGCTCACTAGGCTATTCCTCTGCCTGCGGCGCTGGCACCCCGGGTTCTAGTCCTGTTTGGGCACCGGTTCTGTCCCGGTTGCTCCTCTTCCAGTCCAGCTCTCTGCTGTGGCCCGGGAAGGCAGTGGAGGATGGCCCAAGTGCTTGGGCCCTGCACCCGCATGGGAGACCAGGAGGAAGCACCTGGCCTGGCTTCAGATCGGCATAGCGCGCTGGCTGTGGCGGCCATTTGGGGGGTAAACCAACGAAAGGAAGACCTTCTCTCTGTCTCTCTCTTTCTCTGTCTATAACTCTACCTGCCCAAAAAAAAAAGAATTATGTCGAAAAACATTTGATAAATCTGTTGCTGTATTTGGTCAAAATTAGTGACAAGTGCCTAGAAAACTAACCAAGGAAAAATCAGATAATTACTAACTCCAGGATTAAAACAGAAAGTATACAAGAAAAAAACCCCAAAATAGATAACTTGTGATCAGCATCATCTTAATTACTAAACACCATTAACTAAAAGCTTTCAGAGGGCCAGTGGGTAAAACCACCGCCTGCACTGCTGGCATCCCATATGGGCGCTGGATCAAGTCCCAGCTGCTCCACTTCCAATTTGGCTCTCTGCTATGGCCTGGGAAAGCAGTAAAGATGACCCAACTCCTTGGGCCCCCGCACCCATGTGGGAGACCCAGAAGAAGCTCCTGGCTCCTGGCTTCGAATTGGCGCAGCTCCGGCCATTGCAGCCATTTGGTGAGTGAAGCAGCAGATGGAGGACCTCTCTCCAACTCTGCCTTTCAAATAAATAAATCAAAGCTTTCAGATATTTGGTGGGGGAATGAGGAGAGCTAAATCCTCCTGGAAGATAATAGGGAGTCAACAGAAAAAAAGTTCCATTAGGAATCAGCAGGGACGAGCCCTGGGTCCACTGGTTGTGACGTCCTTGGAAGCCAGAGATTGAGCGCCTGCATTCCGGCTCCCGGCCAGCACAGACCTGGCGGTGCCTCCAAGGGTAGGTGCCTGACACCCACATGGGAGACCTGGATTGAGCTCCAGCCCCTCGCTTCAGCTCCAGGCCTGGGTTACTTCAGGCATTTGGAGAGTGGGCTGGCAAATAGGAGTTTTCTCTCTCTCGAATAAATAAATGTTTCTGAGAACTTAAAAAAAAAAAAAAAAAGGAAGTGTGTGTGTGTGTGTGTGTGAGACACATGGAGGCAAGACTCGGAGGAAGCAGCTAAACACAGAAGATGTCTGGCTCCGGGGAGCAGGCCTGGAGGAGGACGGTGAAAGGTATCTGTTTTTCATTAAACTGTTTAGTTCTGTTTGACTTTTTGAACCATTATACATATACATCATTTTAATGAAAATAGAAATTAATTTTTAAAAATTCTGGTAAACATCACCTGCCTAGAGCATAGCAAAGGAGGGAGAACTCGGTAACAGAACCCAGAACGTCCCACCTGCACCTCGCCGAGTCCTCACTGCTGCCGGGTGCTGTTCCAGGTGCTGCTGTGAACACTGGGTCTTGGTCCTGTTTCTGTTCTTGCTATCACTCGCCTGCACCACCCGCAAGCACACCTCTGGCTCACTGTTGCTTGGGAAGCACCATCCACACGCAGGTTCTTATACTCTGTCCCTACGTCTCCTGACACGGGAATGTGCAGAGGTAGAAACCTCTCCCCATCCTGGCTATGAGTGGAAAAGCAGACTGGAATTCAGGGCTCTCGGTTCCTGGTGCCGACTACACAGCTGGCCCTACATCTGGGAAAAAATGACTTTTAAAGAAAATCACCTTTCAGGGGAATATTTTGTAATATTGCTTCCTCTTGCTTATTTTTTAAACTTACCCATTTAAATTTTTAAAAAAATTATTTCTTGGCCAGCGCTGTGGCTCACTTGGCTAATCTTCCACCTGCGGCGCCAGTACCCCAGGTTCTAGTCCTGGTTGGGGGCGCCAGTTATGTCCCGGTTGCTCCTCTTCCAGTCCAGCTCTCTGCTGTGGCCCAAGAGTGCAGTGGAGGATGGCCCAAGTGCTTGGGCCCTGCACCTGCATGGGAGACCAGGAGGAAGCACCTGGCTCCTGGCTTCAGATCGGCACAGCAGGCTGGCCGTAGCAACCGTTTGGGGGGTAAACCAACGGAAGGAAGACCTTTCTCTCTGTCTCTGTCTATAACTCTACCTGTCAAAAAAAAAAAAAAAAAAAAAAAGGATGTTGATAATTTTAAAAAATTATTTCTTTATTGGAGCGAGAGAGAGAGAGAATGTTCCCACTGGCTGGTTCACCACCTGTTGGAGCTGGACTGGGACCGGAGTCAGGAGCTGGGAACCAATCCAGGAACAATAACCTGGGTCATCACCACTACCTCACAGGGTCTGCATTAGTAGTAAGCTGGACTCAGGAGCCAGTGCCAGGTATTGAACACATGTACCCTGAATGGGGCACAAACATTGCCACATTTAAAAAAAAATATTCTTACTTATTTGAAGGGCAGAGAGAGAGATCGATCGATCTTTCATCTGCTGGTTCACTCCTCAAATGCCCACAACAGCCAGGGCTGGGCCAGGCAGCCTACAATTGATTCCAAGTCTCCCACATGGATGACAAGGACTCAACTACCTGAGTCATCACCTGCTGCCTCCAGGGTGCACATTAACAGGAAGCTGGACTCAGAAGTGGAGCCAGGATTCAAACCCAGGCACCGCGATATAGGACGCAGGATCCCAGGCAGCAGTTTAACCACTGCACCAACCACCTGCCCCCCAAATGGCATGACAACTGCTGGCTACGCAATGGCCCTCTCACGGGATGTTAAATGTTAAAGGAATAAAGTGTTTGAGGTTTCTAAGAGTCTTAATCCATTTTGCAAATCCACATACAAAAATGTCCTCTGACATATGCCGTTGCATATATGCACTCACACACAGAAATTGTGACTGTGACACAAACACTCTGGGGCTTTGGCTTTGTATTTTTAAAGATTTACTTTTTTATTTAGAAAGACACAGTTACAGACAGAAAGTGAGAGAGGGAGAAAGAGAGAGATCTTACATCTGCTGGTCTACTCTCCAGATAGCCACAATGGCCCAGAGCTGGGCCAGGAACCTGGAGCGTTATCTGGGCCTCCCACCTAGGTGCAGGGGCCCAAGCACTTGGGCCATCTTCCACTGCTTAACCAGACCTGAGCAGGGAGCTGGATCAGAAGTGGAGCAGCCAAGACAGGAACTAGTGCACAGACGTTGCTGGCGCCACAGCACCAGCCCGTTTTAAGTCATCATGCTGCAACACACATGTCCCACCAAATGCTGTGATATTCACTGCAATCTACTCGAGTCTATGGGGCCACAGCCACTGCTCACGGTTTCTCAGACACATGTGGAATGTCAAATTCTCTTGGGAATTTCTAGAACATTATTTTGGGGCCGGCGCTATGGCACAGCGGGTTAAAGCTCTAGTCTACAGTGCCGGCATCCCATATGGGCACCGGTACGACTCCTGGCTGCTCCACTTCCGATCCAGCTCTCTGCTATGGCCTGGGAAAGCAGAAGATGGCCCAAGTCCTTGGGCCCCTGCACCTGCATGGGAGACCCAGAAGAAGCTCCTGGCTCCTGGTTTTGGATTGGCACAGCTCCAGCCATTGCAGCCATCTGGGGAAGACCTTTCTCTCTCTCTGCCTCTGCATCTCTGTAACTCTGCCTTTCCAATAAATAAATAAATCTTTAAAAAACAAAAAACAAAAGCAGTATTTTGTGAAACTGACTGGTTGTTGAAGCTGCCAAAAGCTACATGGGGAAATCAGCAGAAGGAGGTGAGCGCCATCAGCAGCAGAATGCTGGCTGAGGGCTGGGAGACATGGCTGGAAACAGCAGAGCCCTGGAGTGACTACGAGCCAAGCTCAAAAACAACCCCCAAACCCCAGGGTCCCGGGCAGGCATGGGACCTGGCAGGTAAGCCACTGGCTCGGATGCCCAAATCCCCAGCACGATCCTGGGCTCCACACCTGGCTCCAGCTTCCTGAACCCGCAGACCCTGGGAGGCAGCAGCGATGATGCATTGCTGGGCTTCTGCCACCCACGTGGAAGACCCAGATTGAGCTCCTGCCTCCCTGCCTTCAAACCGGGGCTGTCATGGCATTTGGGGAGCAAAGCAGCAGATGGGAGACTGTTCCCTGCACCCCAAATAAATTTTTAAAAATCAGTATTAGGAAAGAGGATCACAGATAATTACTGCTCAAGACAAACACATTTGCATTCTGGATAGATATCTGCCATCAACCACTGCTTAAAAGACTCACTTAAAACATTAGTTAAGTCACATTACTGAGATTTATGGTTATAACATAATCACAAATGTTCCTAACTACTTAATAAAAACAACAGCCATTCAGAGCTAATAAGCCCCATGGGATAGAATTCAATTAAAAAAAAATTTTTTTTTAACAGGCAGAGTGGACAGTGAGAGACAGACAGAGAGAAAGGTCTTCCTTTTGCCGTTGGTTCACCCTCCAATGGCCACCGTGGCCGGTGCACCACACTGATCTGAAGCCAGGAGCCAAGTGCTTATCCTGGTCTCCCATGGGGTGCAGGGCCCAAGGACTTGGGCCATCCTCCACTGCACTCCCGGGCCACAGCAGAGAGTTGGACTGGGAGAGGGGCAACCGGGACAGAATCCGGCACCCCAACCGGTACTAGAACCCAGTGTGCCGGCGCCGCTAGGCAAGGGATTAGCCTATTGAGCCGCAGCACCGGCTAATTAAAAAAAATTTTTAAACAGCATATTTAACTGAAGCAAATCCATGTAGTTTCTTTGATTCTGAAAAATATAGAAGTGTTTCATGACTTTTAGTTAAAAATCTTCTGGTTATTCACCTATGCTTGTAAGCAATCTCTGGGGCTGACACTGTGGCACAGCGGGTAAAGAAGCAGAAGACAGGTGGAGTCTTGGGGCCCCACACCTTCGTGAGAGACCTGGATGGAGTTCCGGGCTGCTGACTTCAGCCTGGACCATTTGTGCACTGCAGTTATTTGGGGAGCAAACCAGTGGATGGAAGATTTCTCCCTCCCTCCCTCCCTCCATCTGTACTTCCTTCAAATAAATAAATCTTTTTTTTTTTTAAACCTGTCTAAAACTCTTCAAAAGCTTTAAAAAATCATAAAATCCAACTGGGAAACAGAAAGCAATCTTCCAAGACCAACCATTTATTAAAATATTTATGATTGCCAAATACTTGTCAATCAGCCATCAAATTCCAACCAAAAGATATTACTAAGAGTTATCTTACATGCAGTTATAGAAAATGTTTTTAAAAGGTGGTAAACATTTAAAAGAGTCATCTGACACATACAGGGGCTGTAAATCGTGTCGTCCCAGCTTAAACTGAAGCCAGGCAGCAGCTTTCCTGAATCACTAATTCCTGGCCTTACACTGGTCAGGTTCTCAGGAAATTTTGGCTCACGAGTTTGCTATTTTCCCCAGGTGTAAAAAGGGACATTCTATGTATTCTTATTAATGACTCACAGAATTTTGTATCTAATGGATAAAATCAGCTGAAATAACACCCAGAGTTTTTTTTTATTTTTAATTTTAGTTTTTATTAGACAGGCAGAGTTAGACAATGAGAGAGAGACAGAAAGGTCTTCCTTCCTTTGGTTCACTCCCCAAATGGCCACTATGGCCAGTGCTGTGCCAATCTGAAGCCAGGAGCCAGGTGCTTCTTTCTGGTCTCCCATGCGGTGCAGGTGCCCAAGCACTTGGGCCATCCTCTACTGCCTTCCTGGGCCACAGCAGAGAGCTGGACTGGAAAAGGAGCAACCGGGACTAGAACCTAGCACCCAAATGGGATGTCGGCACTGCAGGCAGAAGATTAGCCAAGTGAGCCACAGCACTGGCCCCAAGAGGTTTTTTTTTTTTTTTTTTAATATTCTAAGTTAGTTTCACTTCTTTTTACTTTTTCTAAATTTTTTTTAAGATTTATTTTATTTTATTTATTTGAAAGACAGAGTTACAGAGAGGTACACACAGAGAGAGGTCTTCCATCCGCTGGTTCACTCCCCAGATGGCCTCAACAGCTGGAGCTATGCCGATCCGAAGCCAGGAGCCAGGAGCTTCTTCTGGGTCTCCCACGTGGGTGCAGGGGCCCAAGGGCTTTGGCCATCTTCTGCTGCTTTCCCAGGCCATAGCAGAGAGCTGGATCAGAAGAGGAGCAGACAGGACTAGAACCAGTGCCCATTCGGGATGCTGGCGCTTCAGGCCAGGGCTTTAACCCGCTGCGCCACAGCGCCAGCCCCCTACCCAGAGCTGTAATTTGGATTTCATAGATAGAATATGTTTGGGTGAATAGGCAATGTATATGCACATAAGTATATATGATTTCAGATGTGTTTGTGCCCAAACATCTTTTAATTCCCTTTTCCCCAAAGTACCCTCATATATTATATCCACATACATACGCACGGGTGAGCACACACTCACTCAATGGCCAGGGCAGGCCAGTCAGGAGCTAAGAACTCCAATGGGTGGCATGGGCCCAAGCACTGGGGCCATTCTCAGCTGCTTTGCAAGGCACATTAGCAGGGAGGTAGACTGGAAGCACTCGAGCCAGTGCTCTGATGGCACGCTGGCTTCCCAAGCAGAGGCTTAACCCACCACGCCACAACACTGGATCTGCAGTTTTATGCCCAAAACCCTTTCCATAAAGAAGTTACCTTTATGGAGAGGAAAACACCCCAAGTTGCTGGTATCAGGATCACAGATAACACACTAACATACTCAGTGTTATATCCTTCCAGCCACAAATACCAGAACACTCTCTCGAAGAGCTCCGAGTCCCACACACCGACTTAACAGGCTAGCAAGTGCCCTTCTGGATCCAGTCCACATTCTACAGGGGTTTATAGATACAGGTAAAAATGTGTTGCCAGGCACTATTTGCAGCCTCAAACAGTATTTCCAGCCGAGGCCCAGGCTGTTCTCAGCCACCACTACCCTCAACCTTTTATAGTCAGGGTTACCACAAAGTTTTCTCACGTAAACATAAACAGTAGTAAATCCTCCAAGTCCACACGTCCCTCCCTGATTTCATAGGCTGAATGAATATGTGCTACAGTAGGACTAAGGATTGGTATCTGCTCCTTGCGGGCACCAGAACCCAAGGGCAAGGCTGAGGTTGCTGAAGCACTCTCTCTCTTCCTAATAGTTCTTTGCCCTTACATTTAAAATACCAGTAGATGGCCGCGGCTCACTAGGCTAATCCTCCACCTGTGGCGCTGGCACACCGGGTTCTAGTCCCAGCTGGGGTGCCGGATTCCGTCTGGTTGCTCCTCTTCCAGTCCAGCTCTCTGCTGTGGCCCGGGAGTGCAGTGGAGGATGGCCCAAGTGCTTGGGCCTTGCACCCGCATGGGAGACCAGAAGCACCTGGCTGCTGGCTCCTGATCAGCACGGTGCGCCGGCAGCGGCAACCACTGGAGGGTGATCCAACGGCAAAAGGAAGACCTTCCTCTCTGTCTGTCTCTCACTGTCCACTCTGCCTGTCAAAAACAAAACAAAACAAAACAAAAACAAACAAACAAACAAAAAAAACCAATAGATGAAAATCCCCATACAGCAAGTTGAATCAAGAGGCAATGCACTAGGAAGCCGCTGCTTAGTCAAGACCTTGACTGCTCCGTTTTCTTAAGCAACTAAGTTCTGCCATATGGAACAAGCACTTGATAAGGCAGGAAACGTGTTTCCAAGTTCTGCTTCTCAAAAAGGAAGTTCTCCAAGAACAGTCACCTACCAAGAGGAAAGCTGGGTGAATTCACACTGAGACGCCACTTCTGCCAGAGCCAACTAGGAGGTGCAGCGCGGGGCCATGTCCCGAAGGAAAACGGTATCTAGGTCCAAGTACAGTGATGGTTCTTCTGTTTGTCTTACATGTGATCTATAAAATAAAAAGATTACATACTTCAGGGGCTGGCCAGTGCTGTGAGGCAGGTTAAGCTGCCATCTGTAGTGCCGGCATTCCATATGGACACCAGCTTGAGTCCTAGCTGCTCAGCTTCCGATCCAGCTCCCTGCTAATGTGCTGGAGAAAACACCAGAGGATGACCCAAGTCCTTGGGGGCCCTACACCCATGTGGGAGACCTGGAAGAAGCTCCTGGCTCCTTGCTTCATCCTGGCCCAGCCCCAGTTGTTGCAGCCGTTTGAGGAGTGAACCAGCAGATGGACGATCTCTGTTTCTCTGTAACTCTTCCCAATGATTAAATAAATCTCTAAAATATACATATTTAAGTCTTTAAATATATATACTTTAAAAACTGGTAAGAAACATACAATGTAGTATTTACTATCTTAACCACTTTTTTAAAAAGACTTATTTACTTGAAAGGCAGAGTTACACAGAGAGGAAAAGCAGAGACGGGAAGAGAGAGAGAGGTCTTCCATCCACTGGTTCACTCCCCAGTTGACTCCAACAGCCAGAGCTGGGCCAATCCGAAGCCAGGATCCAGGAGCTTCTTCTGGGTCTCCCATGCGGGTGCAGGGGCCCAAGGATTTGGGCCACTTTGTACTGCTTTCCCAGGCCATAGCAGAGGCTGGATCAGAAGTGCAGCAGCCAGGACTCGAACTGGTGTCCATATGGGGTGCTGACACTGCAGGTGGCAGCTTTACCTACTACACCACAGCACCAGCCCCTTAACCACTTTTAAGAGTATAGTTCAATAGCGTTAAAATATATTCATGGGGGCCAGTTTGAGACCCGGCTGCTCCACTTCCGATCCAGCTCTCTGCTATGGCCTGGGAAAGCAGTAGAAGATGGCCCAAGGCCTTGGGCCCCTGCACCCACATGGGATACCGAGAAGCAGCTCTTGGCTCCCAGTTTCGGATCAGCACAGCTCCGGCCGTTGCAGCCCATTGGGGAGTGAACCAGCGGGTGGAAGACCTCTCTCTCTGCCTCTCCTCTCTCTGTGTAATTCTTTCAAATAAATAAATCTTTAAAAAATAAAAAAATATGTTCACCTTGTCTGGTAACCGATCTCCAGAAAACTTTCATCTTGCAAATTTGAAACTCTTTACCCATTAAACAATTCCCTTCACCTCTGGCAACCACCACTGTATTTTTGGTTCCTATGAAGTTGACTACTTGGCCAGCGCCGCGGCTCACTAGGCTAATCCTCTACCTGCAGCACTGGCATTCTGGGTTCTAGTCCCGGTTGGGGCGCCGGTTCTGTCCCGGTTGCTCCTCTTCCAGTCCAGCTCTCTGCTGTGGCCCAGGAGTGCAGTGGAGGATGGTCCAGGTCCCTGGGCCCTGCACCTGCATGGGAGACCAGGAGGAAGTACCTGGCTCCTGGCTTCGCATGCTGTAGCAGCCATTTGGGGGGGTGAACCAACAGAAGGAAGACCTTTCTCTTTGTCTAACTCTGCCTGTACAAAAAAGAGCTGACTACTATCTTCTGACTTCAAGAAACATATGGTCGTCAAGATTCACTCACAGTGCAGCATGTGTCAGAACTTTTTTTAAATTTCTATTTATTATTTATTTTGTTTCTATGAATGATATTCCACTGGATGCCTGTGCTACATTCTGTTTGTCTATGCTTTGGTTGATGGACATGGAGGCTGCCTCTACCTCTCTGCTCCTGTGAATACTGTAAATACTGTTGCCGCAGACATGGCCATACGAACCTCTCTCCAAGAACCTGCCTTCACTTCCGCTGGCTGCAGACCAGAAGTGGTTCTAGAACGCATTTTCTGAAGGACCTCCACACTGTTTCCCACAGCAGTGGCATCATTTTACACTCTTACCAACAGTGCACAGGGGTTTCAGTTTTCCACATCCTTACCAACAATTGTTATTCCTGTTTTGATTAAAACAATTAGTATTTTTTACATTCACTGTAAAGTTACTGGAAGTTGAAAACATGGGAAAAGTTATCTAGAATGTTTCAACTACTAAAAACTGTAAATATTGACTAGATCATTGTTCCCAGAACCTCAAGGTCTTTTAGTTTCCTACTAATTCTTTCTTCTGAATGCCTCACCTTTATTCTAGTTACTAATACAACTTTATCCAGAATATTCTTAACGAAGAGTCCATCAGAGCAGAAGAGGAAGGACCCAGCCAGTAGCGACACGGCAACCTGAGCTATCTGACAGAGGCAAAGAAGGGGCAAGAGACACGCATGGTGGCGGCAGAAGACTGGGTTCCTCTCCCAGAAGAGCTCCTTCCCAACTTCCACCACAAGCACCTTCAGGAACCCCAACAGTAGCTCCTTACAGGAAGGGGGCTGCGGCACAGCCACCAGCTGATACAGTTTGAGTCCTGGCTGCTCCACTTCCAACCCAGCTCCCTGCTAATGCACCTGGGAAAGCAGCAGAGGATGGCCCAAGTCCTTGGGCCCCTGCACCCACAAAACAAAAACAAAAACAAAAACGAAGAAGCTCCTGCCTCCTGGCTTTGGTCATTCCAGCCATTTGGGAAGTGAACCAGTGGATGGAAGATCTCTATCTCTAACTCTGATTTTCAAATAAATAAATAAATCTTTAAAAAAATAAGACTTCAATATCTATTGGGGCCGGCGCTGTGGCACAGTGGGTTCAAGCCCTAGCCTGAAGTGCCAACATCCCATATGGGTGCCGGTTCTAGTCCCAGTTGTTCCTCTTCTGGTCCAGCTCTCTGCTGTGGCCTGGGAAAGCAGCAGAAGATGGCCCAAGTCCTTGGGCCCCTGCATCCACGTGTGAGACCTGGAAGAAGCTCCTGGCTCCTGGCTTCAGATTGGCACAGCTCCGGCCGTTGTGGCCGTCTGGGGAGTGAACCTCTCTAACTTTCAAATAAATAAATATTCAAAAAAATATATATATATATACACACACACACATCTATCCTTCATGATAGAAAGCAAACCAAATTTTAAGAACATTATTTTAATTGGGGCTTACTATGGATGATATCAAACAATAAAAGCAACATTGCAAACTTCCTGTTTTCCTAGAATTGCTACAAGTCGTTTTTTACCACTTACCATTACTCTTACTTAAACCTCCTGTTTACCTGTGAACACGCTGAGGCACATGTTGGCCTTAGATGTCTGTGATGTCGCCACCTCGAGAATTTCCACTGTTACTTCCCATGACTAGTTCTGTTTTTGTCTGTTATACTTAAATACCTCCTGTCCAGAAACCAAATTCTTTTTTTTTTTTTTTTTTTGACAGGCAGAGTGGACAGTGAGACAGAAAGAAAGGTCTTCCTTTACCATTGTTTCACCCTCCAATGGCCGCTGCGGCTGGCGCACCACGCTGATCTGAAGCCAGGAGCCAGGTGCTTCTCCTGGTCTCCCATGCAGGTGCAAGGCCCAAGCACTTGGGCCATCCTCCACTGCACTCCTGGGCCACAGCAGAGGGCTGGCCTGGAAGAGGGGCAACCGGGACAGAATCCGGCGCCCCGACCAGGACTAGAACCCGGTGTGCCGGCGCCGCAAGGCGGAGGATTAGCCTGTTGAGCCACGGCGCCGGCTGGGAGTGCATGTTTAAAAGCATTTAACTTAGTGGTGAAGAGAGCTGGTCACACATCCACATTCCATGTCAGAATCCCTGGGGTCTGACACCCAGCTCTGGTTCCAGACTCCAGCTTCTTGGGTTCTTACCACACACAACAGACACCTGGACTGAGTTCCTGACTCCTAGAGTCAGCCCAGACCCAGCCACTGCAGGCATTCTGGAAGTGAACTAGCAGATTGAGAGCTCTCTCCCCCTCAGTCTCAAAAAAGCCAACAAACTGGGAAAGTTAAAATTCAGCATTCATATAGTAAGGAAATTACTCATTGGATACACGTACGTACGTTGTCAACTGCTACTGACAGCTTGTTTGAAAAGGAAACCACGAAAGGTTATATAAATCTCTCCTTCCACCTGACAAAAGCTGAACTCTACAGAAGTGTCATTTATAATTAGTGCCTTTTTTCCCCTTGAGGTTCACCCTACACAAGCCAAAGTCATTCTTGCCCCTCAAATAGTTATCTCCACAAAGTACCTTATGAATTACAGGATCTAGTCTGTGTGTACTACCTTTCAAAATAAACTTGGTTTAGGAAGATGCGAGCCAAGGCTTCATGCTAGTATGGCACACTGAGTGAGTGGGCATTTCCCATAGCAGTCAAGACACTTGGGAGGCCTGTGTCCATACTGTAGTGCCTGGGATTGAGTGACTTCCTGCACCCGTGGAAGGCAGCAGGGATGGCTCAGGTACCTGGGTCCCTGCCACTCACACCGGAGGCCTACACGGAGCCCTAGGCTCCTGCTTTGGCAGGCCCAAGCCCACTTGTTGAGGACATATGGGAAGTGAGCCAGCAGATAGGAGCTCTCCATTATTCTCTCTCCACCATTTAAAATAAATGTGAAATAAAAATTTAAAGCCATATTTTTATAAAACTTAATAAAATTTTTTGGGGGCCGGCACTGTGGTGCAGCAGGTTAATGCCCTGGCCTGAAGCGCAGGCATCCCATATGGGTGCCAGTTCTAGTCTCAGCTGCTCCACTTCTGTTCCAGCTCTCTGCTATGGCCTGGGAATGCAGCAGAAGATGGCCCAAGTCCTTGGGCCCCTGCACCCGCGTGAGAGACCCAGAAGAAGCTCCTGGCTCCTGATCGGCGCAGCTCCAGCCGTTGTGGCCAGCTGGGGAGTGAACCAGTGGATGGAAGACCTCTCTCTCTCTCTCTCTCTCTCACCTCTCTCTGTGTAACTCTTTCAAATAAATAATCTAAAAAAAATTTTTAAGCCATATTTATTTACAATTTGGAAATGTTTAAAAGTCATAATTATTCACATAATTTCCTTGCTTAAAGATGAAATTGATGGCAACCTAATTCATAATAATCTATTTGAACATAATCACTAGGATATTACTAAACACAGCAAAAAAGACATTTAAGCAAAAGTTCCCTCATTTGGACCACTTAAGAATGAAAGCTCAGGGACTGGCACTGTGGCATAGCAGGTAAAGCCACCACCTGCAGTGCTGGCATCCCAAATGGTTCAAGTCCCGGCTGCGCCACTTCCGATCCAGCTCTCTACTATGGCCTGGGAAAGCAGCAGCAAATGGCCCACACCCTTGTGCCCTTGTACCTGCCTGGGAGACCTGGAGGAAGCTCCTGTCTCCTGGCTTCGGATCAGTGTAGATCTTGCCATTGCGGCCATCTGGGGAGCGAACCAGTGGATGGAAGCCCTCTCTTTGACTCTGCCTCTCTGCAACTTTGCCCTTCAAATAAATAAATACATCTTTTTTAAAAAATTGAAAGCTTAAAAAACTAGTGAAGGTGTAAAGAAACATTTTTTTTGCATCCTTCCAAAACACACTAAAAATGCAGTTTTTATAATGTATTAAGAAGAAACCTAAATACTAACTTTTAAGTAACAGTGTATGTATTGCAAAAGCGTTTAGAACACTAAATTCTTTTCCTACTTTTTCTATTTGTCAAGTACATTCATTATTCATAGTACTATACTATCAAAGATCAACCTAGACATGATAATTTATATATTGGTGAATCCCAAATTAATGAGCTTTTACTATATTAACTTTCAACAGAACATATTTCTAGAAGCATATAAATTCTACTCTTGCATATTCAGATAAAATTTTAATTCAACAAAACTAATTAACAATTAAACGGAATACAGAAATAAGTCCTGAAAAATAGACATACACTCCACATACCTTACTGATGATTTATAACCCAATCACTCATGTTCACAGCCTAGAAGGAACAATTATGTAATAAACGACAATAAGAAAAAGCCACTTATATCGTCTAGTCTTTATTGAAAAGACTTACTTCAACTGTGGTTTACAGCTTTGGCTTCAGTTGGCCAGTCATTTTAGCCTCTCACTGCCAGCAGACATAAAATCAAGTGGGAATGGCATAGGGGAAAATACTAGTTAGAGAGATGATTGGGGCAAAGACAGCAGTCAGAAACACATCAACCAAAGAAATTCGTAACACACATTTCCTTACATGCCTAAGAATCTCTGCTGCTGTTTCTAAGGAACATGGGAAAGAAAAGGCAACAATTCTTGGGCTTAAATTGGATCAAGGTAGCACTCACTCCACTTTGTGTTACAGAAGTGTTGAGTCTCTGTTAGCTTGACAGTCATATTTTTTAAATAGTGCATTTCAATTGGTTAAGTAACTTTAAGTTTAAAACCATTTAGCATGAAATAACTTCCACTAACTGATCATGAGATCTTTTTCGCTTTCAGATTAAGACAAAGGACACTTCAGTCATCTGTTTACTATGGCAATATAACTAGTCTGGATCATTTTATTAAATCATAGAATACACAACCAGGAAATACTACAGCTACAGTCAGCTGTTAGTTCTCTCAATAAGCTACTTAATTTATGGGCAGACCATAAAAAGCAAACTGAGAATTCAATAGGCCCTTATCTATCAATCAAAAAAAACCTTTAGTTGTTCAAGTTTCACATACATTCAAGAAATTTTTAACTCTGGGGCATAATTAATTTCTTAAGTGTTCTCCCTATAAAATATAAAATAACCTTTTCCAAAAACATCTCCCAAAGACACTGAACAAAAGAAATAAGGGCAGATTTCATAAGAGACACATGTAATCGGAGACTACAGTGGTTAAATCTAAGGAGCCATAAAAAACCTGGCCCAGTGATGAAAAACTCCAGACTTTGAGTTTTTTATGTTGAATACATTTGGCTATATTTCTAAGTGGGGAAAGAAGCAAAGTAATACCCAAGTCATTATGGTCACCAATTTATAAAACCATCATTATTTTAAAGCTCAATTTTAAGACTTGAAATGTTTCATGAGTAGTAACTTGTGGGTGCCACGTGCATCTCGCTACTTCAGGGGAAAGAACTTCCTATGTTGGTGCCCAGGCCAGCGTTTCCAATACATTGCCAACACATTTGCACCCCCTAGCTGTCACAATTCAGATACATAGTGTTTTAGCTATTTTACATTCCTGTTTTATAGAAATTTGAGGCAGACTTTACCCACACAGCCTGAAAAGTATCTGGGAAGCAAAGTTCACCCTTCCCAATTGACTTTTACAAATTCTGCACACACACAACTCAAGCCTCTGCTCAGGCTTTTCATCCCATGCATACTACCCACAAGGAAAAAAACTTAAAAATAAAAGTCACAACTCTGTGTACTATTTAAACTGAATATCCAATTATAAATTGGTACACTGAACTGTCTAAATAAGATGTTTTAGCAATCTTGTTAAAAAATTCTTGGGCAAAATATATCTAATTTTTAAAAACACCCCAAGATTTTTAAAAAACACTTGTAACTATACAACTTATAGGAACCTTGAAATTGGTTTACAAGGTTTTAATTAAGGTATTTACATACCAAATAATGTGAAGCAAAAAATAAGAAAAAAAATTAATTTTCAATGACATTTTAGAATGTACTAATGCATCAAAGATTTTTATGAAATTAAAATTAAGGCTTTTTCTGTGTAGCAATTTTTGTAACTTTAATTTTACATAGTAGCCAACCTTGGAAACGTCAGTCTAAAAACATTCTTATCGACCCACTGCATCCAATGCAGTGGAGTATGTTAAGTGTTACTCCAAATAATTACATTGCTGCTACTTCTATGTTGAAGCATGCTTTTTAAACACTGTAGTTATTCAATATTTACAATGTATATCATTTAAACTTCATGTAAAAGCACAAGTATGACTGTCTGACTGTAATACAAACACCATACTTGGAATTTCCCCCCAAAATGAAATGTAGTATACTACAGTTTTATGAACCGACACTTTTGAAGTTTTAAAAAGTGGACCACCAATATTTCCTCAAGGAACTCAAGACAATGCTGTTCCTTATTTAGGTTGCAAATTTTCAGTCTGGCTTCCGTTTCTTTAGGCATAGAGAAAGTAAGTATTTCCTCCAAAGCGACTCCAAAATCATGCATTTCTTCCGAATATCACATTTTTCTCTGCTGACTTCAAATGTGGTCCACCTCAGGGGAGGGGAGGGGAGTATCAGGTTTCAAGATGAACTTATATGTGATTCCCAGGTTTTCACGATCCTCCCTTTTTTGCTCTTTTAAAAACACAGTGAGTTAAAATACTGAACAGCAAGATAAAAATGGAATAGTATCTAAGAATCAAAATGTATTACTCATTTCTCCTATCATATCAAAATTTGTAGTCAGAATTGTCTTTATTGACTTTATTTTAGTTTTTGTACACAAAGAAAAATCATGTTCATATCCATCATGAACAAAAACTTAAAAAGGCAGAACTAGAAGACATGTGTCCTTCACCAAAGCAAAGCTGTGCTAAAGGTTCCAAACATTTCAATTTTTAAAATAAATATTTTCATTTTCCGATGTCTACTTTCATGTCTTCAGAGTGTCACAGGAAATCGAAGCCTATCATGAATTACAATTTTGCTTAGAGTCCCAGCTCACTGTGTTTGGTAACTTGCCATACCATATCCAGCTTGGTTAGGAGGAGGTATTACAGGGGGAGGAGCTTGTCCCTGGGGAGGCTGAGCACCGAATCCACCCATCCAAGCAGCAGAAGGTGATTGACTTGGAAGAAAAAACAAGAGAACATTACCTATACATTAATACAAAAAATCAAACAAAGCCTAACCACAGAACTGACAATAAAAAATTCAGCACATCTACAATATTAAGAAACTATATATATGTAAGATAACCACAGCCTAGCACAATAACATCTCTACAGAGTACCCAAAAGTGACTTTTTTTAAGATTTATTTTATTGGAAAGTCAGAGTTACAGAAAGAGAGAGAGAGAGAGAGAGAAAGAGAGAGAGAGAGATCTTCCATCAGCTGGTTCACTTCACAGATGGCTGTCAATGACCAGGACTGGGCCAGGCAGGAGCTTCAGCTGGGTATCCCACAAAGGTGCAGGGCCCAAGTACTTGGGCCACTGTCACCACTTTACCAGGCCATTGGTAGGGAGCTGGATTGGAAGTGGAGCAGCCAGGACACGAACGAGCACCCATATGGAATGCCACTATCACAGACAGTAGCTTTACTCGCTATACCACAATGCTGGCCTCGAAAAGTTATCCATCACATCCTGCATAAATGGTCTATCAACTTCTAAAAAGTTTTACACACAAAATCTCATGTCGGAAACAATCTCAAAAGAAACATCTAGAGACCGGCGCTGTGGCACAACGTGTTGACGCCCCAGCCTGAAGCGCTGGCATCCCATGTCTGCGCTGGTTCAAGACCTGGCTGCTCCAATTCCAATCCAGCTCTCTGCTGTGGCCTGGGAAAACAGTGGAGGATGGGCCAAGTGCTTGGCCCCCTGCACCCATGTGGGAGACCCGGAGGAAGCTCTTCATTCCTGGCTTCGGATCTGCCCACCTTTGGCTGTTGCAGCCAATTGGGGAGTGGACCATTGGATGGAGGACTTCTCTCTCTCTGCCTCTCCTCTCTCTGTGTAACTCTGACTTTCAAGTGAATAAATCAATCCTTAAAAAAAAAAAAAAAAAAAAAACCAGCAGCATCCAGTAAAATAAAGGTCTGGGATGGCCTGGGGGAAAAAATTACAAGGGACCAACTCACTCTTATCAATAAAGAAAAAAAGCTACTTTGTGTCACATAAATTTCTGAATATATCTAGACAAAGATCTTTTATTGGCAAAAAATAAACAAATATATAATATATTAGATATGTAAATCAAATCCTACCAACTGCTTACAGATACAGTTAGATACAACAAGTACTCCAACCTCCCTTTTCACCTAGGTAATGGGAATTTTTTAGTATCATAAATCACATTTCATCAATTTGTTTCTATAATGCTTATGTCAAATAACATAATTTAGAAAAACAAACTTCCTATTTCTATTTTAGGAATTTATTTGCTTCTACACTAGGAAAGACTCAAACAACTTACTCAGGGCCGGTGCTGTGGCATAGCGGGTAGAGCCGCCACCTGCAGTGCCAGCATCCCATATAGCCACTGGTTCAAGTCTTGGCTGCTTCACTTCCTATACAGCTCTCTGCTATGGCCTGGGAAAGCAGTAAAGATGGCCCAAGTCCTTGGGCCCCTGCACCCACATGGGAAACCCGGAAGAAGCTCCTGGCTTCAGATCAGCACAGCTCCGGTCACTGCAGCTAACTGGGGAGTGAACCAGCGGATGAAGACCTCTCTCTCTCTCTCTCTCTCTGCCTTTCCTTCTCTCTCTAACTCTGACTTTCAAATAAATAATAAAAATAAATCTTAAAAAAAAAAAAAACAAAAACTTACTCTACTCCGAATCCTTGTTGATTCCATGGTTGTCCATATACTCCGTACGGCGGTACTTGCCACCCATTAGCCATATACTGTCCATACTGTTGTGGGTTTCCATACACTTGGCTCCATTGGCCCCACTGACTATAGTCGACCTAGGAAAAAGCAAATTATTGTTTTAGGAAGCAAGTAATAAACACCGTACTTGAAGAAAGAGTGGGAGACAAGGAAGAGTAAAACTAAGTAAGCACCCTTATGTGAGTGAATAGGACTCTGTTATTTATCATTGTCTAAGTTTATTGGGGTGGTGACACCTGTGAAAAGAAAGTATTAAGATTCAGTTAATACCACAAAATAATCAATTTTGAAATAGCATTAATACAATAAACTGAAAGTAGCTACTTGTTTTACATTATTTACTGCTTAGTTTCTGAAGCTTTTATGTAGATATGTAAGATGGAAACCTTAAAAAGTGCTACGAAAAATTGAATTACCTGTTGGAAGTTTTTAGTCATATCAGGAGATTCTTTACCCCAATAGCATTTAACCACATGTCCTTCAATCGTAGTACCATTCACTGAAACAATGGCATGGGCTGCACTTTCGTGGGTGGAAAATCTAAGAGAAGAAAACAGTGAGGTTTGTCATCGTAAGCATTCATTTTACTTTAACGGCTTGTGCAGTGGTGCAGCAGGGTAAGGTGCTGCCTGGGATGCCATGTCAGATGCTGGTCTGAGTGCTGGCTGCTCTGCTTCTGATACAGCTTCCCACTAACACACCTGGGAGGCAGTGGATGACGGCCAGATCTTTTGGACCCTGCCACCCACATGGGAGACCTAGAGGCAGCTCCAGGCTCCTGGCTTCAGCACAGGCTGTTACAGCCATCTGGGAATAGATGGAAGATCTTTTCATCTCCCTGCCACTCCTCTTCTCTGTCACTCTACCCTGCCTTTCAAATAAGATAAATCTTTAAAAAAAAAAAACAACAAACTCTGATATCCTGGAGACCAAATAATGTAACAAAGGAATGAATATAAGAATGATAATGATATTACATATATTACCTGACAAACGAATAACCCTTCTCTGGAAAAACTCTTATTTCCATAATTTGTCCAAATGGAGAAAATGTCTGTCTCATAAGCTGATCTAGAAAACAAGATACAAATAAATAAAAACATTTAAGGTTCATTCAGATCATGAAACTCCTAATAGTGATGAAGCTCCACAGAAGAGGTGACCAGAAAACCAAACACCGTACCTGTTAACCCAGAAGCAATTCCTCCACAGTACACAGTACAATTTTTTGGACTTGACTGGTTTACTACATCTTCAAATCTCAACTGCTTAGTGTTATCTATATACAGAAAGAAAATGAAAATGCTGACCATTATAGAGTTATTATAAAACTATCTTTTGTTAATTACCACACACTACTGACTTGCCTCAATGGGAAGAAAAAATTTTTTTTCTTGATGATCATTATTTGATATTGATATAGCCAGCTGATCTGTAACTCAGAAAATCACTTACACCAAAGTGCAATTATTTTAGATCATGAAATACAAGATGAAATAAGTCTTGCTATGCTAATATTTATAAATAAAGACTATATTAGTATGTGATTTTGTGAAGGATCCATAATTCTAACATACAGAACTTACTTTCTTGTGTACTTTTAGGTGCAGGTGGTTTACGTGTGGCCCAGTTTGTTCTGATTTGACGACCACCCAACCACTGACCTCCCATATGCACAATAGCATTTTCTGCATCCTAAAGCAAAACAAAAAACAGTACTGTGTAAGACAAAGTAAAATGTCAGCACTGCTGGATCCAAAAAATCTCATCTGTGAATGAATTCACGAAGCTTAAACAAAACTTAACTATTATCAATAAGAAAAATGATTTAAACTTGAGTGATTCATTACACTTACTTTTATTAATAGATTTTAAAATATGAACATTTAAATTCAGGTAAAGGAAATTTTATTTTATTTCAAGTAACACAGGGAAAAATAACAATCCCACTGATTAGTCAAAAATATTTTTTATTTCTTATATGTAAATATTTGAACGAAAAGTTAAAACAGAAATCCCATCACGTAGAGTAAAATCTAGAGTGTATGGATCATTTGTAATTTTTACTAAAAAAAAAAAAAGTTAAACTTGCTAATATTATCTAAATCATCTACGCCAAAACTCCATACTATATTAATATGTAATGTATTATGACTAATGTAATAAATTATGACCATGACAAGATTAAAAACTCATTTTAAGACAGAATTCTAAATTATGATTTAGAATGCTATAAAATGGCTTTCAATAAAAAGTTAATTGTCCAAATTAATGTGAATTTGCAAATAATCTAAGATAGAATACAACTCTGGCCCTTTATCTTACCATCCCAATAAATACAGGTAATTTAAGATACCTATTTTAAAATGTAACTTAAGTTGTTGAAACTGTTCTAATATCAAGGTCCACTCTATTCTTTAATGTTATAGTTATTGCAGATGCTTACATGTTGGTACTGCGATCTTAAGGATTACAGGGGGAAAAAATCAAGATGAGTTGTTTAAAGTTTCATTCACATAATTTGCTCTAGTTACTAACACCCTGTTTATAAAGTATATATAGTAATTTAAAAGGAAGAGTTACAACTGGGATTTGCATGGTTACACTGAATGGAATCACCTCGCCTCTAAATTCTCACATTAGCTCATTTATCGAGTCTGGGCTTTACTTTCACCACTGCACAAATGCATCGTTCATAGCCTTCCTCACAATGTAATCACCCTTTTCTAGCTATTCCCCCAAGTTTATGAAAGGAAAATGAATTATATTCTATTATGAAAACATACCCCAAAATACATAATTGTGTTGTATTTAACATCCAAGAATATTTAAGATACTATTAACTAATGAATACTCTTAGTAGTAAAATATTTAAATTAAAATAAAAAAACATACCAGTTTATTATAAAAAGATACAAAACCATAGCCTTTGGATTTTCCTGTTGCCATGTCTTTAACTACCCGGGCATCCCTGTGAAAAGAAGCACAGCTAAATGAGGGGAGTAAGAGTCACCCCCAAAATAAAAACTAAAAGGAACCACACACACTGTATTGTGAGCATTTTTTAAAATAAAATTCCAGTTAGCCCTAATTAACTACAGCCATTCCTGAACTCTCCCTAATGCTTCTTTACCTGTTAGAAAAAAGCAGTAGGACAAAAACATGTAATAAACATGCAACCTAATCACATAACCTGCGCTTTCTAAACTAAATGCTCAGATTTGAAGATTAACAGGAACAATAATTTCCTTTGCTAATATTCTATTTGCTAGTGTCCTCTAAGGTTTACTGATTCTATAAATTACTGTAACAATGCTAACTACTTTACCATGCAATCTCTATAAATAGTTAAATGTCTTCTGCCTAGTGATACAAAATATATGAAATATTAAAAAATTGAAAAAGAGGAAAAAATAGGAATTAAAAAGGCATACATGGCCTGTTAACAGATTTCTTTATTTTTCTTGGTCAATTCTCTATCATCATTTTGGAGTTTGGGCAGCTGTAAATTTTGAAAAATTGACATTTTCAGAAATTTAAGAAAGGAGAATAAAAAACTAACAACAATGCTAAGCACACCAGTACGAAAACAACAAATTTACACAGAAATTTTAGTGAGTAAGTTAAAATGATTGGAAATATAGAACTCCACTGAATATAGAATGTTAAAATGTAAATACTAAAATATGTATATATAAATAATGTATAATAAGAATAAATAGAAATGAGAAAAAAATCTACAACTGAGTTCCAGTGTGCACAGTTCCTTGCAGTTAGCCTTCAAGATCCTGTCCATTCTTATGAGCAATTCTGCAAAATAACCAGAATGCTATTACTTTTAATTGTGACTTGGACTTAGAAAAACTGCAGGTCTCAGGTATAAATAAAGATTGAAAAACAGCAACCTGTATTATTTTATACTGATTTTTAAAACAGTACTACTTACCATATTTAGATTAAAAAGCAAAGCAAATATCAAAATAGAAAATTAAAGAATTAAGTCTTTCTTTCAAATAAGTTAATTCTATAGAACAACAAATTGTATAAAGAAAAAAATTGTTGTTCTTAAATGAAACATTCCTGTAAAGTGGTACTAAAACATTTAATTCAAATCTACAGGAAATATACAGAATAAAATTGATTTTACTCAGAAAGATAAACTGTGATAAACATTTTATAGAACTTATAACCACTTTTAATTTTCCAAAATATTTGATCAAACAATAAACAGTAAAACTTAAACACACATTTCATTAAATATCAAGCCAAACCACATTTACCCTCTAACTAGAGAAATCAAGTATCACTAACAACAGTGAATCTCATTACTCCCACATTTACAACTCAGACATTGAAACATTTTAATATTGTAATAGTACTACTTTTCATTTATACTTAAAATAGCAAAACACATTTATCATTGTAATTAAACAAGCATTTCCAACGTAACCGCAATATACCCAAGGACTTGCCTATTTTACTTCATAAACTGCCCATAAAAGTTTATTTAATACACAGTATATATCACATTTACATTTGATTAACCCATTATCTTTAATCACCTAATTTTCAAAACATTTGACAAAAAAGTTGGACTTTATGTTAAGTTTTACCACCTAAACATCTGTTTCAAAGATAACAAACATAACCACTTAAAATTTTAACATATTATACACAGGATTAGATGAAAACACGAGCTCAAAAACACTGAGATGACATTAACATTTTGAACAACATCTACTATTCAAAAAACAAACCAAAAAGAAAAAAACAAAAACAAAAAAATCACACTAACTAGAGAAAGAAAATCTTAATTCTAATACAAGTCAATCATATACAATTTCGCCTATCACTATTGAGTGTAGTACTGATCACGATACTTACGATATTTTACCAAAGGGGGCAAATGCTGATTTGATATCTTCTGTTGTAATTTCTGGACTCAAATCTCCAACAAACACGTGGAAATGATCTGAAAATAAAGCATTTGGTAATGAAATACTTAAGAAGTCCAATACTAAACTCTTCCAAGGCAACACAAATGGGGAAAAAACCCTATTTAAGTCGGTAATGCCGCCAGGAAAATGTCAGAACTCCTCCACAGTAAAATGCAGCAGAAGTACTTACTGGAGGTATCTTTTTTCTGGCTACTTGGTGTTGTTGCCCAGTTTACTTTGACCTCCTAAAAACAAAGATTATATTTAATACAATTATTAGGCATGTCATTATGAACTGTAACACTTACCACTTATTAAATCATTTATCAAGCAGGATTATTTTTGTAAAACCACCAAGTTGAATAAAGCAAAACCATCATTCAGCTGATGAATATCCATTTAAAAACTTGCTAAGAAAGAATACAAACCAATTTGACATGCAAATACTGTCCTCATAAGACATCATCATTCTATGATCTTACCTTTCCCAAAATTTTTCTCCCATTCATAGCAGCTAATGCAGCAGCTGCATCTCTGTGTTCATAAAATTCCACAAAGCAATATGGGTCATTGCTTGTATGCTGCAAAACAGAAAATCCAACAGAAGAGTTGACCCTTCTGCTATCGGGTTGCTGAGAAGAAAATCCAGGAAAAAACATTACTGACAGCTAGGAATGTACAAGGTGAGATTGCATAGCTTACGAAAGCCTAACACTTTAAAAATATGATTTACAGCTAACCCTGACTTTGCACCTCAGAACACTGCTCTACTTGGAACAGAACTACAGAATCATCATCATCAGTATTACATGAAAATACGGCATTCTGGTGAAGCATGCTAAATACAAGATAAATACAAAAGTTGTATTACACCAAACAAATCTCCAAACTCAGATTTTATGAGGACCACTCCTTGCCATTGCACTTCTCTTCCAATATAATTTTTAAAAAAGAAATTCTACTTATGCACCACCATCCTTAGAATAAAAACTACAGAAACAAACCAACTATACAATATACTCCTGATCAAAACTAGGATTCATACTACAAATGAGGGTACTCTATACAGCTACAAAGACTGGATTACATATACACACACACACACACACACTACACTTAGTATATGTGTGTGTGTGCATATATATATATATGCTTTTCTGAATAAGGAAAATATGAAGATAGAAACAAAAATTTAAGATTCACAGTTAGCAACTGAAATGAATTCTCTATCTTCTTCTTATAGTCTTATGTACCAGAAATTCTCTATACTTTGAATTTGGTGTTTCAAAGACCTCAAAACACACTTGTGATCAAGAAAAAAGTTTCTGAAAATGTGTCTCAATAAAATATTCCAAGATGAAGCTATAATTTTATATCACAAATACACTGATAAAAATGTTATTAAATATATTCTACAAACACTACACTTGATAACCGGCAAATACGTTTGTATTTGTAAAGATGCTTGGAAATACTGCTATGAAATTATAGCAATATTATCCCCTAGCCACCAAAATGGAAATGAATTTTTATAAAACTGCAATCTATACTGGATAACTGCACAACTATTCAAAGATATTTTTTACAAAGAGGTAAAAACTCATCACTATTCAATGCAAAATGCCCTAAAATAATATTTAAAATGTGGAATTCTAGTTGGACTTACAAGAGAAAAAAATACCAGATAAAATAAAGATCTTTTCAACAACCACTGATTTTCATTCCAGCAAAGTTTTGGAAGAAAAATCCAAAATAAGATGTATGAACAATACTGGTGAAGCAACCAGAAGGCATTTCCTTGAGGGGAAAAAAGGTGGGATCATTAATACTGACAAGCAAACTACAGGCTGTCATATAAAACTCTACTGTCCCAAAATGTGAATGCTATTCTTCAGAGACAGAGAAAGGACACGAGGGACAGACTCCAAACAAAAATATCCACTTAAACTTCTCTTAAAATGCTAACATTCACCAGACATAGTCATTAAAGAAAGGATTTAAAAGCCAGTAAGCTAAAACTGTGTTGATCAATTTTCCTTTTACTCCTATTTCTTCTGCCTTTATGGTATCTAAGGGACCGTTATTATACCAATAGGCCCAATGGTAGGTCCTACAATGGCACAGGCTTTACGAAACTAATCTACTTCTGCATGCTGATTTCAAGTGTATCTAACTAGCAGTAGGCCAGATCCCATTCACTGTAAGTGGCTGTGTTTGTGTGTGTGTGTGTCCCCACAGCAAATGTCTGAAACTGAACCCTGTATACACTGTTTTACCTAGACAAACGATACACGAATTTTCTACCTTCTTTTGCAGCCACCTTCTGCAATTTAAGGTACAACAATAAAACGAGTATAAATCTATTTTCTCTTCTTCATAATTTCATGGATGGAAGATTTGTTCTTATGGTAGATCTTAGCAACCTTGACATATAATTTTTTTCTTTATTAAGACAAGAATTTCCACCTTTTCACTTAAAGGAAACACTTTATACCTTCCCTTTGGCATATACAAATTACCAGCATCACTACCAAATGCTTTGGGACCATTAGATTGTAAAAAAGGGTTACCTGAACACTTGAACATAAGCATTGTGGTACAGCTGATCTGATCTGAAGAGTCAGAGAGATTCTAAATGACTAATGGGAGGGTAGCACATATAGCCTACACACACTGGACAAAGGGATGATTCATGTCCCAGACAGAGTACAGCAGCTTGCAACTGGAAACTTATGACTTGTTTATTTCTGGAATTTTACATTCAGTGTTTTCAGACTAAAGCTGACCACAGGTAATAACTGAAAGTGAAGAAAGAGAAATCAAGAATAAGGGAGAAAGGGGGGACTATTGTACACATATATTTAAATAAACCCTCTATATATTTACATATTCACATCTCACTGCATCTCACCTAAGACCAATGATGTTCAAGTCACACCCTGTCAGAGATGTTAAAATTTCAGCTTGCCTTAGAATCAATAATGCACATTTATCACATAGGGATGGCTATAATCCATGATAAAAAAAATCTAAAGAAAAAAATCAGAGATTTTTCATATACTGAAATTTATGAAAGGTAAATAAATGCCTAGATGCCAGGCTGACACTCTCTCAGAGTTCATGCCTTTTAGAAGCTAGCTTCCCATTTACACCATCACTAAGTGACAATCTAAATATCAGTCATGTCTTTAGTGTTGCTACTAATTTGTTAGATAGCATGAATGTCCAAACAGAAAAATCAGGATTTTATAACTTTTTGTACTATTTCTAAACTATGGAGAGTTATAAAAAATCATTTCAACCCCTCAAATGGCTACATATACACAAGGATTTTACCAAATAAACACTGGGGGGCACTGCATTATGGCATAGCGGGTCAAGGTGCTGCCTGTGACGAACATGCAATATGGGTGCTGGTTTGAGTCCCAGCTGCTCCACTTCCAACCCAGCTCCCTGCTAATGTGCCTGAAAAAGCAGCGGGAGATGGTCAAGTGCTTGGGCCTCTGCAACCACAAGGGAGACTCAGACAGAGTTCCTGGCTTCTGGCTTTGAGTTGGCCCGGCCCCAGCTGCAGCAGCTATTTGGGGAAATTAACCAGCAGACAGATCTCTTCTGTCTTTCCCTCTCTCTGTAACTCTGACTTTCAAATAAATAAATCTTCAAAGTCAAAGAAAATAAATCTTTATCAACTGTTTCTCAAAATTTTTCCACCGGTGGCTTCTCCGCCCCCGGGCTCGCCCTGCGGGCTGTAGCCTCCCACCCGGTGCGGGTGCCCGTGGAGCTGGGCTGGGGGCACTCCGCCGGGGGGGGGGGGGGCTGCGGGGCGGCGCTTCTCCCCCTCACGGGCAGGCATTAAAGTTGATGGCTCTTGAAAAAAAAATTTTTTTTTCCAGTGACTCTACTTCTCATCTCATTCTTACACCCAATCCTGCTGGCTTCCAACTCATCCATGCCACCAGAACTGCAGTCCCACTCACCAATGACCTCTCTGCCACCCCCATGGATCTCTTTTCTGTCCTTGACTTCCAAGAGGAATTCAAAATGGTTGACCACTATCCTCCCCCTTTATTTATTTTTAATTAATTTATTTGTTTGCAAGAGTTACAAAGAGGCAAAGGCAGAAAGAGAAGGAGAGAGAGAGGTCTTCCATCTGCTGGTTTACTCCCCTAATGGCCGCAATGGCCAGGACAAAGTCAGGAGCCAGTAGCTTCATCTGGGTCTCCCGTGTGGGTGTAGGGGCCCAAGTCCTTGGGCCATTCTCCACTGCATTTTCCAGGAGTATTAACAGGGAGCTGCATCAGAAATGGAGCAGCCGGGGTTGAACTGGTGCCCATATGGGATGTCAGTGCTTGCTACAAGCTACCACTTTACTTGCTACACCCTAGTGCCAGCCCCTATCCTCCCCCTGTACACTTCCCTTCTCCTTACTCTATCATCCTGTTTCTTCTCCAAAGTATTTTAGAAGGTAGTATTTTCTCCTAACACAAACCCTTAACTGTAACTCCAAATGCCAAGCAGCTTCAGGACTCAGACCTCAGTCCCTCTACTCCTCTCTACCACCTCACTCTCTAGATGATCTCAACCAGTGCTATGGCTTCAAACATCACTGTAGCTTCAGCACTGGTCTCTCCAAAGTTCCAACTAGTTCACCCAACTGCCTTCATGTAATGTTCACTTAGATATCTAATTTAAACTTAACACTTCCAAAACAGAACTCCTGATTCCCACCACTCCCCCCGTCTGTCCTGTGTCCCCCTCAGTCATCCTCATTTTAGTAGACAGCATTACCACCCAAACAACTGTACTACTAATAATCTTAAGATCTTTCTTGATTTATTCCTTTCCCTTACATCCCACAGCCAATGCAGTCTTAGGCATTCTACCTCCAAATGACAACCCAAAATTATCTACTTCTATTTCTTCAGAAACCACTGTAAAGAACAAGCCCTCATCATCTCTTACCTAGACTAGTAAACTCAGCTGCTTTCCTCTCATGCTCTTCCTCATCTCAGGACAAAACACACAGCTTCTGGCCCATTCAACACTCTTGGCATTTCTTAGGACTAATCTCATTTTAAACTCCAACTATGCTATGACTTCTATTTTTCCTTTCTCTCCACACACTCCTGCCCTCTCTATTCGTCTAGATCAACATCCTTCTAACTGGAATCTCTTCTTCCCCAAATTCCTGTCTAGCCAGTTTCAATTACTAATGTTTCAGGTGGCAGCCTAGGCACTGACTCTTGCAAGAAGTCTCCCCTACCTAAGGCCACCCTCTGTGTTCCCACAGTACTTTAAGCTATCTGCATCCACAGCATTTATTATCCTATATCCTAAGTGCCTGCTAACTCTTTAGTTTACCTACTAGATTGGAAAATTCTACAGGGCTAGGAACTGTCTTATTCACCACTATATCCCTAGCACTTACCGTAGTACCTGGTATACAGTAAATAATCAAAACAAACAACAAAAAAACACACATTGATGAATAAACAAAATGACAAAGAAAGAAAGAACAGAAACACGACTCTAGGAGCACTACTATGGAGTCTTAACAAGTATAAAAAGTTTTCTTTGAAAAAAGGACAACATGATTAACAATGTAAATGCCTATGTACATAAAACAGCTCAGTCATTAGTATTTGCTAAAGGTGCACCAGACACACAGTGCTGTACTCTGCACATAACAAGCCAGCATTCCTTTACATACACCAGTTCCTACACTTCAAATGTATGCTACTCAATCATCCAGTCTGATTTGAATTATATGAAACACTATCCAATTTTTTACCACTTCAAGGTAAGCTTTTTACACAGAGAATCATCTGATGACAACTAAATCAAGAAGAAAGACCATGAGAGAAACAGCTCTCTCCTATAAAATGCCAGCGATGCCTAGTTTGTCAGCCAAATCAAAGTCAACACAGCAAATCTCTCCACCAAAGTAACTGGAGTTAAGATAAACTTTAAAAATGACACTAACATCTCAAATGTTAAACACCATGCTGACTGACGGCACATGTACCTGGGAAGACCTTACCTCTGTGATCATTTTACAGCTTTTACAGGGTCCAATTTGACTGAACAACTGAAGTATAAGGACTTCTGTCACATCTCTGGAGAGATTACCTACGTATCTGTATACAAAGAAGAAAAAAAGTTTATCAGCAATATTCCTTTAGCTCTAATACGTTACTGTTTAAGTAATCATCTTTTCATTCATTTTAACTTCCTCTGTCTTCAACAGAATTTTTCCAATGAAGACTGATCCTATCGAAGTAAAACTAGCCCTTGTTTAGAAAAGCAACCATTCTTATTGGGCCACTAAGATGCCACTCTGAAGATACTGTAAGAAGAAATTCATAGGGCTTTATAGGCTCTAAAAGTGTATTATTCTGTACTCTATATAATACTCTCTCAACTCAAATCACTTCATTAAATCTTTAAACCAGTTTCAAGGTAATAATCACAATTTCTCATTCAAACTAATTTATAACATACACATATGGCACGATTCACTTATAACACTCAATCATAAAGGGACATTAGAAATGAAGTGAATTCATCCTAGATTCCCAAACAAAGCAGTTAGAATTATTCAAATTATAGCAAAAAGCACAGAGGGCAAAGGGTTCTTTTTGTTTGCTAAATAAGATTATTGGCAATTACATCTCTTGCTTTGTTTTAGGACAGCAGGGTAAAACATTAAAATTTCCTCATTTCAGATGCATCAGAATCAGATACATCTTTATGTACGTCAGAAATAAAACATGGGGCTGGCACTGTGGCCTAGCAGGTAAAGCAGCCACCTGCACTGCTGGCATCCCATATGGGTGCCGATGGAGTCCCGACTGCTCCACTTCCAATCCAGCTCTCTGCTATGGCCAGGGAAAGCAGCAGAAGATGGCCCAAGTCCTTGGGCCCCTGCACCCACATGGGAGACCCAGGGGAGGCTCCTGGCTCCTGGCTTTGGATCGGCTCAGCTCCGGCCGTTGCAGCCATTTGGGGAATGAACCAGTCGATGGAAGACTTCTCTCTCTGTCTCTGCCTCTCTGTAACTCTACCTTTCAAATAAATAAATAAATCTTAAAAAAAAACAACCTAAGGATCTGATTCCAATACCCTTAATAAAAAAATACATACATAAAGACTTCTTGGGGCCAGCACTGTGGCGTAGTGCGTAAAGCTACCGCCTGCTGTGCCAGCATCCCATATGGCCTCAGTTCTAGTCCCGGCTGCTCCACTTCCAATCCAGCTCTCTGCCATGGCCTGGGAAAGCAGCAGAAGATGGCCCAAGTCCTTGGGCCCCTGCACCCGTGTGGGAGACCCAGAGGAGACTCCTGGTTTGGGATCGGTGCAGCTCAAGCCGTTGCGGCCAACTGGGGAGTGAACAAGTGGATGGAAGACTTTTCTCTCTCTCTCTCTCTCTCCTTCTCTCTGTGTAACTCTTTCAAATAAATAAATCTTTTTTTTAAAAAAATAAGATTTCTTCAGAAATTCAGAGAAAAATTAACAAATCCAGATATACCCTGACTATGGATATTTAAAGATGTTTTTTTTTTTCCTATTTACAAATTGGACATACATACTTCATACAAAATATTTTAAATACAGGTAAGTTAAAAGAAAGAGTGAGCACCACTTCACCACCCAGAGATGATCACTCAATTTCTCTTGCACCATGGATTTTTTTTTTCTTTAAGATTTATTTATTTGAAAGCTCAGATTTACACAGAGGGAGAGACAGACAGAAGTCTTCCATCTGCTTGTTCACTCTCCACATGGCTGCAATGGCCAGGGCTGGGCCTGGCGGAAGCCAGGAACTTCATCTGGATCTCTCACATGGGTGCAGGAGCCCAAGCAGTTAGGCCATCTTTCATTGCTTTCTCAGGAGCTGGACTGGACTTGAACCAGCACCCCTATGGGATGCCAGCATTGCAGGCAGAGGCTCAACCTGCTACACCACAGTGCTGGACCCCTCATGGATGTATCTTAAGTTATCTCAATAAACTGCCAAACTTTTAATTCAACATATAATTCCTCAAACTTGCTCTGTCACCAACAACCCCATAAGCCAAACAATATTTGTAAAATTTAGCATAGCATCTTCTGGAAATTAAAAGGATGTAATAATTTTTCTAATTATAAAAATATACACAGGATCTGAAAACTGAGAACCAAGACCAAAATAAGCCTTACAACATGACTGCCATATTAAACACATAATTGCTTTAAGATGGAACACTCTAAAAGGGAAAAACAGACTGAAAAAGCTAAGGTTAAGTTAAAAAAAATACAATTAAGAGTAAGTAATAATTTTCCAAGTAAGAATTTCATTGCAATGGGTACTAAATTTTAGTGTACTTGCTCTATAACATTGAAACACACATCCAAACGTCACTTAACCAGAAGACTAACCCAGAGGCAAACCATGGTCCATGATGCTGTCTTTTCCTTAAAACTGAAGCACAGTTAGCCCACTGGTAGCCAACACAGTGACAACATTTTCCCAGCAGCTGTTAAAGGTTACAGGATTACGAAGTAGCCACAAACCATGCATAGCTCCTTTTAACCTTCAGGGGTTTGTGAGCCTGCATCCATGGAATAATTTCTTTTTGTATGAGTACTTTACATTTAAGGAAAACGAGCAAATGATGTTGATCCTCAGAAACTTTGCTCATCTAACCTAAAGGGCTCGTCTAAGAGAATAGAAGAGTAAATCTGATTTTCACATATTGCAGCTATCTAGTAACAAAATTAAAACATCATTTTAATAACAAATGCCCTACTACTTAAACATGCATTTGCTCAGGAAGAACTTCATGGGCATTAATTAGCTTCCATACTTAATAGTCACGATAAAATCTGCTGCTGTTCAATAGGAGTTTCGTCTCAAGTCAGTCTACTGCTAATCAGTTACAGATTCTGAAGAACTTCTAGAGGTACATTTAGATATGTTACCGACTCACAGTTCTAGTGCTGATGCCAAAAATCAAGATGTTAATATCTAACTTTAGAATATCATGAAATAATTACAGAAAAATCCAATGATACATTTTCATTTTTTTTCAAATGTCTCTACAGAGTTAAATAACAAAAAACAGCAAACTAAGGTGGAAAAACTAATGGAAACTATTCTATAACATGAAGAACATCTTAAATAAAAAGGACAATTTTATCCAAATTTCAAATTGCCCTTTTTAAAAATATTTTATTTATTTGAAAGGCAGAGTTACAGAGCAAGAATTCCATCCGCTGGTTCACTCTTCAAATGGCCACAAGCTGGGCCCGGTGGAAGTCAGGAGCCAGGAGCTTCTGGATTTCCCATGTGGATGGTAGGGGCCCAGGGACTTAAACCACCCTCGACTACTTCCTCAAGCACATTAGCAGGGAGCTGGATTGGAAGTGGAGCAGCTGGGCACCCATATGGGATGCTGCAGGCAACACCTTAACCTGCTACACCACAGCCACCGGCCCCAAACTGGCCTTCCTTTTACAGAGCTCTATAATTCATACCTCACAACACTTCAGAGACGTATTTTATAGCTTTTAAAACACTGTGCTATGCTGGTTAAATGCTATTACATTATCATAAAATAATCTGCCCCAAAATAAATACAAAAGTATTTGAAACAAAATATTCAATACCTTACCTAGTACATCATCTCAGGCCGGCACTGTGGCGCAGCGGGTTAAGCCTCTGCCTGCAGCGCCAGCATCCCATATGGATGCCAGTTCGAGTCCCAGCTGCTCCACTTCCGATCCAGCTCCTTGCTAATGTGCCTGGGAGGGCAACAGAGGATGGTCCAAGAGCTTGGGTCCCCGCACCCACATGGGAGACCCAGATGAAGCTCCTGGCTCCTAGCATCGGCCTGGGCCAGCCCTGGCCATTGTGGCTATTTGGGGAGTGAACCAGTGGATGGAAAACCTTCCCTCTCTCTCTGTCTCTAAACTCTGCATTCCAAATAAATAAAATAAATCTTTAAATAAAGTTCCAAACTTTTAAATATATAATTTTTACCTGATGATCCTAACAAAAAATAATAGCTCAACTTCTTGTACTGAGAGGTCAGTTCAAAAGAAAAAACACTTAGGTAATTCCAAAATGATGTTTAACTCAAGGAAGAATTAAGAAAAGGCATACTTTAAAATCTATTTTGTGGGGCCAGCACTGTAGTGTAGCAGATGAAGTTGCCGTCTGCAGTGCTGGCATCCCATGTGGGCGCCAGTTCAAGTTCAGCTGCTCCACTTCTGATCCAGCTCTCAGCTACAGCCTAGGAAAGCAGTGGAGGATGGCCCAAGTCCTTGGGCCCCTGCACCCACGTGGGAGACCCGGAGGGAGCTCCTGGCTCCGGAATGGTGCAGCTCTGGCTGTTTAGGCCAATTGGGGAGCGAACCAGCGGATGGAAGACCTCTCTCTGCCTCTGCTTAACTCTGACTTTCAAAGTAAATAAATAAATCTTTTTAAAAAATCTATCTTGTCTTCTAAGAACAGGAACTGAAGTATTAAAAACTGAAAATGATAACTTTATCCCTAACACCAGTATTAAAATACAGTCGGACACTAGAAACTTGGCAGTTGCAAAGAAGGCAGAAGTTCACATTGCCAAACTACTTCCTAAGTCCACCTGGGCAGAATTCTACGTTAAGAACACATGGAGGGGCTGGCGCCGTGGTGTAGCAAGTAAAGCTGCCGCCTGTAGTGCTGGCTTCCCATATGGGCACCGGTTCAAGTCCAGGCTACTCCACTTCTGATCCAGCTCTCTGCTATGGCCCGGAAAGCAGAAGATGGCCCAAGTCCTTGAGCCCCTGCACCCACACAGGAGACCCGGAGGAAGCTCCTGGCTCCTGGCTTTGGACTGGCACAGCTCTGGCCATTGCGGTCATCCGGGGAGTGAACCAGCGATGGAAGACTGGAAGACCCCTCCCCCGGCTCTGCCTCTCACTGTAACTGCCTTTCGAATAAATAAATAAAAATAAGTAAAAAAGAACACCAAGCCTTTTAGAAGACAAATGACATGTTTTGGCCGGCGCCGTGGCTCAACAGGCTAATCCTCCGCCTTGCGGCGCCGGCACACCGGGTTCTAGTCCCGGTCGGGGCGCCGGATTCTGTCCCGGTTGCCCCTCTTCCAGGCCAGCCCTCTGCTGTGGCCCGGGAGTGCAGTGGAGGATGGCCCAGGTGCTTGGGCCCTGCACCCCATGGGGAGACCAGGAAAAGCACCTGGCTCCTGGCTCCTGCCATCGGATGAGTGCGGTGCGCCGGCCGCAGCGCACCATCCGCGGCGGCCATTGGAGGGTGAACCAACGGCAAAAGGAAGACCTTTCTGTCTGTCTCTCTCTCTCTCACTGTCCACTCTGCCTGTCAAAAATAAAAAAAAAAAAAAAAGAAGAAGACAAATGACATGTTTGAACACTGAATGTGCTCTTAATCTGAAAAGATAGCCCTACCCAGGCTGAAGCTACCAGCACTTTTTACACAAAATACTATGGCTAAATCCCTCTGAAAGTAACATGTCTGTTTCTGTTCTTGACAAGTCTCTATAAAGAGGAGGTTTTGCAGCAACATCCTTCAACAGACCTCTAAATTGTTCAAGGGGTCAGTATCTGCTTTTAGGAAGGAGGCAGGGTAGAGGAGACTGAGGCCGGTTACATACATGAGGCACAGTCACACACACACACACACACACACACACATTCTGAACAACAGATAATATGATTAAGTTGAATGAGGGGTGCGATTATAGCCACAATATAACCAAATCCGATGGTATAGCTAGTCAGTTTTGTGACTCTGTAATATTTTCTTGTTATTTAGATGTTCAGATCATACTGTAAATCATTAGTCTAGTTCCTCCTTTTGACTGAGTTATCAGAGACAAAGAATGGCCTTAAAGGACGGCATTGCATAACATGATTATTATTATCAGTAGGGATCCACGATCCCTACTGATTTTAATTCAGTGGATGACTGAAAAAACTTACACAATAGAACATTATAATTTAGTGTCTCACTGTAGACATGCAATGCTATACATACATATATGTGTATACATATGCAGATATATATATGTGCACACATATACACAAAATAAACCATAAATCGAATCACGGCACTACAAAGCTATACACAAGCCTGAAACGTGTCCTACGAGGCAGGTGTCAGGCAGGCCACTCCCAGCACCAGTATTAGACGGCATGATCTTGTTTGTTTTTTTAGATCACAAGTTATCCAGTACATAAGATCCCAAAATAAATGTCAAATGAGAATGAAGAACACCAGAAAACTGACCTTTAAGGAAACTATATGACAAACAACTTTAGGCTCAACATCAAAGCAATTCTATGCCACTTTAAATACCACCCAATAAATTAGTAATACTGTAGGTAATGAATATTTAAAAACCTACCTAGGCTATAAACACCATATTGTTTTCTGAAGATAGAACCATATGTTTTAGCTTGTGTGTGTCTGCAGGAAAAAAACCTCACTAGTAACACACAGGCATTTTAAAGAAACAGTTTAAGATACTAGACACTTGAAAATCAAATTCATAGATCATAATGCAAAATATAGGATCTCCATGAACAAATCTCTACTAGATATCAACCTCTAAAATCACTAGCTTTTATGTTACTTTTACCTAAAAGAACCCCTGGAGAAAAAATATGTAAAATGTACACTTTTGAAAACTATTATGGGGGCCCGGCACCGTGGTGCACTACGTTAATCCTCCACCTGCGGTGCCAGCATCCCATATGGGTGCCAGTTCTAGTCCCAGCTACTCTACTTCCAGTCCAGCTCTCTGCTGTGGCCTGGGAAAGTAGATGGCCCAGGTCCTTGGGCCCCTGCACCCATGTGGGAGACCAGGAAAAAGCACCTGGCTCCTGGCTTCAGACCGGCGCAGCTCCGGCGGTTGCGGCCATCTGGGGAGTGACTTTCTCTCAGTCTCTCCCTCTCACTGTCTGTAACTCTAACTCTGAAAATAAATAAAATCTTTTTCTAAAAAAAACTATTATGGGTTATGTTTATTAAGCTCTGACAGAGGTCCCAATTGTGAAACGTTTGTTTTTATCTCAAGATTTTACATTTGAAAGTTTTTTAAAAATATAAAACTAAACATACTACATACGACTTTAACGCCTGCATAAATTTAAACCAATCAGGACTTAAACACTAATTTAATGGAAGAAGTCCAATAATTGTAAAACACTGAGCATCTCTTATGTTGCATGCAGGGGAAGAAATGTGGTAGGCTAAGACCTAACAAGGCACAGCAGCACCTGTCTGAAAAGCGCCCCTCCCCCGGAGAGGAGTGGAAGGAGGAGGAGGAAACACTCACTGACCGCCCAGACCACAGCGCTCCCGTGCTTACTCACAGGCACACAAGTCACACTCTAGACAACTGTAAACTGTTCACACGTGCTTCCCAGAAACCACACAACTGGAGAAGGCAAAGGCAGGAGGCAACAAAGACGCTGCTGGACGGGGCAGACGCAAGGATACACAGGTGAATAACAAGTGCCCCAAAAGCCTATTGTTTAGCACAACGAAGCCAGGAATTCCTCTCGGAAGAAATGGATGCTATTAATAAGACAGGTGGCTTGAGAAGTCATCAATTACTGAAGAGCATTATGATGCGACGATGACACAATGTAGCTTATCTTGGTTAAGGACCAGCGAGCTGGGGACTAAACCTAGCTTTCCAGCGCTTCCATCAAAGTGTACGTTGGACGAAACACCGAGTCTTCTACAGAAGTTGAAGACAAATCTGAAGTGTGTCCCAGAAATGGAAGACAACGCAGAAGTCCTCCTGCGGGCGGCCTCAGTTCCCCACACAGGACGGCAAGTGCTTCCGTGAGGCTTGAGAGGGACGGGACAGGTTCAAGGCCGAGGAGAGCTACACCGCCCCATCACTCCCGATCAGGGGCTGTCCACCTCCCGGCTGCCCACCCGACTGCGTCCAACCCCCAGGTAACTCCCCGACAGCCGGCACAGCCCCGTGCCACAGAGGCGAGGCACAGCCCGACCGCCTGCGCGGAGTCGGAGCCTCCACACGGCTCAGGAACCACCCGAGCTCAGAAAACGTGCGGGGAGAGCCGGGGCGCGCGCGCTGAGTCATCACTCTTCCGTAGCAAACTCGGATTCACCGCTCGGGAGACGGAACTCATTCATTGGACCGGGCCTCGGGCGCAACCCGAGACGCCCCGCACGCCACCCGCTGCGGCTCTGCAGGTCCCCAGCACACGCACACCGGCCAGGGGCGACGCCAGGACCGCGCCCGGCTGTCAGCCCAGCCCAGCGAGCGCTCCGAGCAAACTTCGCCCCCCAAGCAGGGAGACGCTCGCGCGGCCAGACGCGTCCCCGGGCGCTTCAAAAGTAGCGGGCGCCGGGCGCTGACAGCGTGGGCGGGGGCACGTGGGGCGGCCGCTCGGGGCGGCAGGCGCCGAGGACCCGAGGGCGAGCGCTCGCCGCGCGGGCCCACCCGCCAGGCCCGGCCCGGCCCGGCGCCCCCGAAGCCGAGGGGGCGCAGGAGCGCTCCGGGGCCTGACAGCCGCCGCCGGGCCGCGACCCGGCCTGCCCAGCGGGTGCCGAGCGCGCGAGACGACACCCGGAGCCGGGCCCCGGACCCCAGGAAGTGCCCGTCTCCGGGCGAAGGGAGGGCTTCCTTCCCAAGGAGCCGGGGACGGATGAGAGGAATGCACTCCGCGCCCGCGCCTCCCCGGCCGGAGGCCGCCCGTCAGCCCCCCGCGGCGTCCCGCCGTGCCCAGGCCTCGCGGCGCTCGGCGCCCCCAGGCTCGGGTACTCACAGAGTCCGGGGCTGCCCGTCGTCTTCCATCATGGTGGGTGCGACGGAGCGATCCCGGGACAAGGGGGAGGGCAGGGCTGGGGAGGGGGAGGGGGCGGGGAGGAAGGGGAGGGGGGCTCCGGGCACCGGCTGGGGACAGAGGAAAAGGCACCGAACCCGGCTCCTGGGCTCTCTCCCCCCAGCCCGCTCCGGACACTGCGCTCCAACCAGGAGGAGCAGGAGGAGGAGGAGGATGGACAAAATGGCCGCCGCCACCAGCCAGGCAGGAAACGAGGCAGAGCGCAGGCGCCGCCCGCCAGGTCACCGCTCAGGCCAGCTGCGGCGGCCTGCGACGGGGCAGCCGAGGGGAGGGAGAGAGAGGGGCCGCAGATGAAACCGGGGCCCGGCCGCCACACGGCGCACGTCACCGCCGACGCCCAGCCAGCGAGAGAGGGGAGCGGGCAAAAAGAAAAACGCCGGGAAGCAGAAAGCCCTGAGGATTGTGGTCCTGGAAGTGAGCGAGGGAAGCCCTTCTCCAGAGGACTTCTGGGAACTGTAGTCCCAGGGAGCCGACCGGCGCCCGCGCCGCGCTGGACGCGAAGAGGGGACTTCTGGGTAGTGTAGTCGTACGTGGGGACGTGCGGCAACCAGGAAGTCAGCGTGCTGGGTGGCGAGCGGAAGAAGAAAAGCGACGCTCAAAGGCGGGCCGGGCAGCAAACTACAAGTCCCAGAGTGCCTCGCGCGAGGGGGCTGTCCCAGAAGGGCGCCAGGCACGGTTAATGCCATTCTGTTGGCTCAGCCTGAGTTTCCGCTCCGCCTCCGTCCAGCCCGGGAGCGGTTTCTTCAACTGCGGCTCAGGCTGCGCTCCGGCTCCGCGTGGTGTCCGAGCCAGCTGGTCTTCCTGGCTCGCCGCTGCTCCTCGGAACGGCCGGGCCGTGGTCGCCAACCGCCGCCTCGCGCTGCCGGCTGGAGAGAGGCTGGCCTGGCGGGGATGTGGAGGGCCTGGGCCGGACCTCGGGCTTGCACCGGGCGCGTCTCCTCGCCCAGGTAGCCTGTGGGGACATTGCTTGAGGTTTCGCGGATCCAGGGGGTAAGACGAGCGGTCCTCCGTTCAAGTGACTTGTCCGCCGCCCCGGTCCTGAATCCGTGGAGCGAGATGGCCCAGGTGCAGGGTTCTCACCGACAGCTCGGGTGGACAGCGAACGAGGCGCGGGCTCTGCAGCCCGTGGAGCCTGCACGCACACGCACATACCCGCACACTTAGGCACAGGTGCGCTGCTCGCCCCTCTGAGCACCCACAGGAGGAGGTCGCCGGCTCCCTACCAGCTCTTGCCGCTTAGCGAAGGGTGGAGGTCAGGGAAGACCTCCGGTCTACCGCCCGATGGACCTGCGTTGGGACCTCCTGCACCGAATCCTAACCTGGCAGGCGGAGTCAGCCATGCAGCAAAGGGTTCTGCGGACGGGATGTCAGCCTGCGAGACTTCGCGGGGACCGTGGCAAAGGAGCTGAGCCCCTTCAGAGTCCGTGGGGACAGGTAAAAGGGCCCAGAGGCCAAAGCGCGTGACAGCCGTGCAGAGCAGGGTGCCGCCCGGGTGGGCCGGGCCTGCTGGAACCGCGTCGTCAAGGGTCTGTAGCATGCCGAGGGGTCGTGCGCCTTGTCTTCTAGCCCTTGCTGTAGAACTGGATTAATCATAATCCGGTGTATTGATCCGTGCCTGGCTCACTGTAGTAGGCTCCCATTGCCACTGCAGACTTCAGAGGCTTAGAACAACACGACTTGGGGCAGGAATTTGGCCTGGCCGGTGTCTCCTGGCGGGGCTCCCACATCCCCTGTGTTGATGCGTCAGTTCAAATCCTGACTCCAGTGCTCATTGCAGCTTCCTGCTAACGCGGACCCTGGGAGGTGGCAGGTGACTCAATGGCTGGATCCCTGCTGCCCACGTTGTAGACCTGGATCGAGTTCCAGGCCTTTGGGGAAGTGGGCTAGCAAGTGGACCCTGGTCTGCCTGTCCGTCCCTGTCTGCGTCTCTCTGCCTCTCAAAAGCAAAATTAAACATGCGTTCATTGGTGTATCGTTCTGGTGGTCCGCTCTGCCGCGCTGAAATCGGTGTTGCGGGGTGATTCTCGCCTCTCGGGCCTCTGCAGCTGCCTGCTTGTTTGCTCAGGGCCCCTTCGTCTTCAAAGCCAGCACAGCGGCATCCTTCTCTGACCTCTGCCCCCTGCTCTGACTCTGACCTTGCTGCCTCCCCTTTTCTCTTACAGTGACCCTGTGTGGTCATTTTGGGCCAGGACAACCAGCCCACGTCGGGACCCTCATCACATCTGCAAAGTCCCTTTTCCCCAGCAGACACTGCAGTCTGGAGGCTTAGCCCACAGGCACCCTTGGCGGGCCATTGTCCAGGGCACTCCCCTCGCCCCTGTTAGCTTAGTCGCCTTTAATAATGTGACAGCTGCACACCCGCCACCCTGAAGAAGTTGCAGTGTCAGCAGTTTACCCTGTGCCTCCTGCAGCCACCGCTTCCTCCCTGCCTCCCCTCACCTGGGGCCACCTGCCTGCTTCCTGTCTTCCCTCTCAGGGGGCTTCACACATGGTCCTGGGGATGCATCTTAGGGACACCTATGTGGATTTCAAGATTGTCTGGCACCCAGGTAAATGTATGTTTCATTTCCATTTTCCTTCAACTTTTTGAAGTATCTTTGTTTCTTAACTTAAAAATTTATTGGGTCAGTGCTGTGGCGCAACAGGTGAGAGCCCTGGCCTGCAGCACCTGCATCACATATGGGCGCTGGTTTGAGGCCCGGCTACTCCACTTCCATCCAGCTCTCTGCTATGGCCTGGGAAAGCAGTAGAAGATGGCCCACGGCCTTGGGTCCCTGCACCCACGTGGGAGACCTGAAGGAGGCTCCTGGCTCCTGGCTTTGGATTGGCTCAGCTCCAGTCATTGCGGTCATTTGGGCAGTGAACCAGTGGATGGAAGACCGACCGACCTCTCTCTCTCTCAATCCTCCTCTCTCTGGCTCTACCTCTGTAACTCTGTCTTTTGAATAAATAAAAATAAATCTTAAAAAAAAATTGTTATTGTATTGGAAAGGTAGAGAAACAGAGATCTATCTTGCTGGTTCATCCCCCAGATGCCTACAACAGCCAGGGCTGGACCAGGCTGTGGACTGCTTGAGCCATTCCCTGCTGCCTCCCAGGGTCAGAAGCAGAGCAACCGGGACCCAAACCAGGCCCTCTGATGTGGGATGCTGTGTTGTACTTAACAGCTGCAACAAAATGCTACCCCACCCTTGTGTTTCTTGTCTTACTTCTATGAACTTTTAGGCTACAAATATGTAGTCCTAAGGAGTATGTGTGTAGATACGTGTATATTTGGGTTGCTTTTTTAACGTAAATAGTATGCCCACTACAACTATAAGAATGACTGAAAGCCAAGACACAATACCAAGTGCTGGTAAGAGGGTAAAGTCTCGGGAGCGCTCCTGCATGCCGGTGGGTGTGTAAAATGGAACAGCCACTTTGAAAGAGAGTTTGGTTGTTTCAGAGCTACATATACTGTGTTTGTGGAAGGAAGACATTTGTGGAAAATGAAATTAAAAGGTTGGTTTATTTTGGTACAAAAAATGTTTGACATCCAGGTGTAGTCTTTTCCCTGAACTTTTGAAGGTCCCTTGTGAGGCTAGTGAGGACTCACTTCCCTTCCAAAGCCGGCTTACAGTGCTGCATAACTGCCCCAAACCAGACGTAACCAACGTGTCCTAGAGAAAGTGTACATGGTATATCTACAGAGGAATATCACTCAGCAATAAACAGAAATGGGCTATCGAGCTACAGGAAGACGTGAACCTCAAGTAAACACATGTAAGTGAGAGGCCAGTCTGAAAAACCTAGACTCCAATTCCAACTCTGACAAAACTTTTGACAGTAAAAAGATGGAGACTCGGGGAGGCTGGAGGGTGGAGGGCTAGAGCACAGGGCATGTTTAGGGCAGTGAAACTCTTCTGCAGGATACTATAACAGTAGATTTATGACATTAGGCATTTGTCAAAACCCACAGAACTGCATAACATCCAGCGGCTCCTAATATACACGCTGGGCTTGAGTTAATGATGTGTCGATTCTGGTTCATGTTCTAAGGTAAAATAGCAACCCGGCGACGCTGCTCAACAGGCTAATCCTCCGCCTTGCGGCACCGGCACACCGGGTTCTAGTCCCGGTTGGGGTGCCGGATTCTGTCCCAGTTGCCCCTCTTCCAGGCCAGCTCTCTGCTATGGCCCGGGAGTGCAGTGGAGGATGGCCCAAGTGCTTGGGTCCTGCACCTGCATGGGAGGCCAGGAGAAGCACTCCTGGCTTCGGATCAGTGTGATGCGCCGGCCACGGCGGCCATTGGAGGGTGAACCAACGGCAAAAAGGAAGACCTTTCTCTCTGTCTCTCTCTCTCACTATCCACTCTGCCTGTCAAAAAAAAAAAAAAGGTAAAATGGCAGTAACAAAAGAGACTGTGTTCCTGGGAGATGAAAGAGTTTATAGTATAGAGGGGAAAAGCGGGGATCCCTTTCCAGCCCATCATAAAGTGTCCCAGCCAGCACCCCCCCACACACACACACAAGGCAGGTTAGAGAAAAACATACCAAATGTATTCATGTGCACAAGCACCAGAGATGTACAGAGTACCAATTCAAAGGAGGAGCCATATGGTTGAAGCTAAAATGGCATGGAGACCTGGGACTCCCCGCAGGAAGGTGGTAATGCCAGTGGGGGGGGGGGGAGAATGCACAGTGGGCAAAGCCCATCCTTACACAGATAGCCTCCCAGGTGGGCCTCAGAAGACCACCTGCGGTGACCTCTGCCTGGGCCAGGTGTTAGAGTCCCAGTCTCTTCTGACTGGAGAACAGTCTTTCCTAGGCAGATGGGGAAATCCGAGAAGGAAAGCCTCTGTCTACGCTGTTCATCCGGCTAATGTAGACACATGTCCACTTATTCCTGTGTCTGCAGTCCCTCTGAGTAGCCATTTCAACATATTTTGGTGTGGGATATTTTACTTGTCCACAATGGAAACTGCACTTTCTGCATAATTTTCTCATAAACCTAAAATTGCTCTTTAAAAAAATAGGGGTGGGTGTTTGGTACAGTGGTTAAGACACCCTAGGGATGCCCACATCATTTATCAGAGCGTATGGTTAGAGTCCCAGCTACTCCACTCCACTCTGGCTTCCTGCTAATGTGCACCCTAGGAGGCCACAGGTGATGGCTTAAATAGCTAGGTCCCTGCCATCTATGTGGGAGACACAGATTGAGTTCCAGCCTCCTGGATTTAACTGGCCCAACCTTGGCTGTTCAGCAGATGAAAGATCTTTATCTCTCTGCCTTTCTTTTTTCTTTCTTTTTTGACAGGCAGAGTGGACAGTGAGAGAGAGAGAGAGAGAGACAGGGAGAAAGGTCTTCCTTTACCGTTGGTTCACCCTCCAATGGCAGCTGCGGCCAGCGCGCTGCAGCCAGCGCACCTCGCCGATCCGAAAGCAGGAGCCAGGTGCTTATCCTGTCTCCCATGGGGTGCAGGGCCCAAGCACTTGGGCCATCCTCCACTGCACTCCCGGGCCACAGCAGAGAGCTGGCCTGGAAGAGGGGCAACCGGGACAGAATCCGGTGTGCCGGCACCACAGGCGGAGGATTAGCCTATTGAGCCGCAGCGCTGGCCTATCTCTCTGCCTTTCAAATAAAATGATAGAAGTATCACAAAGACTGGCGCTGGCACTGTGGCTCAGCAGGTTAACGCCCTGGCCTGAAGCGCTGGCAACGCATATGGGCGCTGGCTTGAGACCCAGCTGCTCCACTTCCATTCCAGCTCTCTGCTATGGCCTGGGAGAAGCAGCAGAGGATGTCCCAACTGCTTGGGCCCCAGAACCCATGTGGGAGAGCCAGAAGAAGCTACTGGCCCCTGGCTTCAGCCTGGCCCAGCCCTGGCTATTGTGGACATTTGGGAAGTGAACCAGCAGATGGAAGATCTCCCTCCCTCTCTCTGTAACTCTGCCTTTCAAATAAATAAATCTTTTTTAAAAGGAAAAGAAAGAAAGATTAATTAAAAATAAATAAATAAAAGTGAAAAAACAGTAAATGTAAGTGTTTCCCTGAAGTATGTGAGCCACTATAGCAAATGAATGGAATCCACGTTAGTGGCTGTGGGAACCCCGATTATTATGGTTTGGATATGGTTAAGTGTATCTCCCCACGTTCCTTGTGTTGGAAGACTAGTCTGTTGTGACAGGGTTAAGAGGTGGGGGGGGTCACCTTTGTGGCAGCTGGGTAAGCCATCCCATTTCTGAGTGCCAGGTGGAGTCCTGTCTGCTCTTCTTCCAATCCAGCTCCCTGCTAATGTGCCTGGGAAAACAGAAGAAGATGGCCCAAGTGCCTGGGCCCCTGCCACCCATGTGGGAGACCAGGATGGAGTGCTGGGCTGTACTTTCAGCCTGTTCCAGACCCAGCTGTAGTGGCTTTTGGGGAGTGAACCAGTGGATAGAAGATCTCTGTCTCTCCCTGTCTCACTGTCTTGCTCTCCCTTTCTAAATAATTATTTAAGAGAGAGAGAGAGAGAGGTGAGGCCACTGGGAGGGTGTCAGGTCACAGGGACATGCCTTGGAAGGTTTGAACAGTTCTCAAGGGACCCCAGCGATGCTGCAGCTTCCAGTCCCACTGTGTGATCTCCCTCATGCACGTACTGTCACCATGACACCATCCGCCACGTGACAGCCACGAGGGCCTCTCACCAGGGCTGGCACCATGCTGCTTGGACTTTCAGCTTCTCTTTGCAAATTGCCCAGCCTGTTACAGCACCAGGGACCAGAGTTGGTGCCAGAATTAAGGGCGATTCCAGGGAAGACTCAGAAGGAGCCTAGCCTTCTCAGATGGAAGTGAGAATCCCACTGGAGATTAGAGTGAAGGCAGTCCTTGTTAGACTGTTGCAAAGAAACTGACCACATTGTGTCCATGTCCTACAGTTCATGGAAGGCCTAAATTAAGCATGATGGGCTAATTTATCTGGTGGGAGAACAGCAAAGCATTTGGGCTGTCGCACACATGTCATTGGACGCTGAGTCAGAGTACGGTGAGACTCAGCAGCAAAAGCAAACAGAATAGAAAGATTTGGGAAATTTGCAGCCAGGCCAGGGCAGGAGTGAAGAAAAAGTGTGAGGTGCGGCTGGGCAATTGCTGGAGAGATTAGTGCAGATAAAAAGAGAGCCATGAGTTAATGGGCAAGACAGTGAGAAAGAGGCCCTGATGGAGGTCACACATACGTCAGAGGCCGTCCAGGACAAAGTCAGTTCCAGGGACTGAGCCAGGGAGCTCTCTGGACACCCAGAGCCACCTTCAGATTCGACTCTGCTTTCAGCTGGCGAAGGGCTCCCACACTGCTGGCGCTGATTCTGCTGGGGCACAAAATGCAAGAGTGTCGGGGTCATGATGGCTTCCACTGTGATTTCAAGGGGAAGCCTGGAAGGCCAGGCAGAAGGTTGCCCCAGGGTCAGAATTCCTGCAGACAGCCTATGATGAAGGGATGCCTGGGGGCACTGTGGGGGTGGAGCCACAGCAGGCACCCCAGAAAGGTACAGCAACCAGCAGTGTGCGGCTTGTCAGGGAAAGCTTCAGGTAGCATGCCAAACCAAGCAAAGAGTAGCTGTGTGATCTGTGACCAGCAAAGCCATAGGGGCAAGGCTGCCCAAGTCCTTGGGGGTCCACCCTCCACTGCAAGATGCACAAGACGCTGAACCGGAGCTTGAAGATACTGGTTCAGATGGTTCAGACTCCCATGGTCCATGTCAGAGTGCCTGGGTTCTACACCTGGCTCCACTTTTGACTCTAGGTTCCTACTGATGCAGACCTTGGGAGGCAGTGGTGATAGCTCAAGTATTTGGGTCCCTGCCACCCACACGGGAGACCTGGGTCGAGTCCCCAGTTCCCAGCTTTCCAGGCATTTGGAGAATGGATTGGCAGATGAGCATGTATGCTCGCTCGCTGTCTCTCTCTCACACTCCTAAATAGAGTGAAAATAAATAATTCAGTTCAGAGTGGATGACTTTAGGGGAGAAATTCCTGGTATTCTAACAAACACTATAGGTCAGTTTCGTTCTCTAAGTTGTATATAAAGATCTGATAAACGTTAAAATTAACCTAAAAGAAAGGCATCGAAAAGAAAAGCCGGACTGCACCAGAGCTGAGCCCAGTCCCGGAAGTGCCCACTCTTCCGAAAGCCAGGCAGCTGGAACACAAAGGGCAGGTTTTGCTCCAGCAGTGAAGACGCTGGTTGGGATGCCCACATCCCACAGGGCAGTGCTGGACTCAGTCCTGACTCTGGCTCCTGGTTCCAGCTTCCAGCTAACGTGCACTCCAGGAGGCAGCAATGATGGCTCATGTAACAGGGTCCCTGCCACCTACGTGGGAAGCATGAATTGAATTCCCGGCTCCCAACTGCTGCATGTCCCAACCCTGACTGTTGCAGACATTTGAGGGGTGGGCTGATAGATGAGCACTCTCTTCCTCTCAAATACATAAATAAAGGCGAATTAACACATTCTGCAAATCTAAAATCATTCTGGGATAAAAGTTTAAGAAGCAAAAGGCTGGCTTCATGGCATAGTGGGTTAAAGCATCCCATGTGTACACTGGTCCAAGTGCTGTTGCTCCACTTCCAATCCATCTCCTTGCTAATGCACCTGGGAAAGCAGCGGGAGATGACCCAAGTGCTTGGGCCCCTACCACCCATATGGGAGACCCAGATGGAGTTCCAGGCTCCTGGTTTTGGCCTGGCCAGCCCTGGCTGTTAGAGCCATTTGGGAAGTGAACCAGCAGATGGAAGAGCTCTCTATATTTCTCCATCTGTCTCGAACTCTGCCTTTCACATAAATAAATAAATCTTCCAAAAAAGAAAAAGAAGAAAGAAGAAGCCATAAATGAGGCAGATCTAAAGTTGAAACTGACTTGTGTGAGTGTGCAGGTGTTAGAGATGCCACACACGGTGACCCCAGCCCCTCCTGTCGGCAGAGGCTGCAGTATCGGAGCCGCTTAGAAATGTTTAGGAAAATGACACATTTCTGTCACTGCGTGGAGCAGTCCTCAGGCCTGGGGCACCTGGATTTTTTGGAGTTTTGTGTCCTCCCTTGGGTCCTTCAGCCCCTCTCCGGGGCTCCCAGGACCCTAGCCATCAGCACTTAACAACACTCTCTGGCCACCTTAATCTCACCCCTTCTCTCTCCCTGAAAATCCCTTGGGTTCCCCTCCTGCACCCCCCCCCACACACACACACACACTGGCTATGAAGGACTAGTGAAAGACAGAATGATCTTGCCGGTTGGCAGCATTACAGATTCAACAGGTTCTGATCCCAGCTGGGCCCGTTCATCAGCCCAGTGTTTGTTTTGTTTTGTTTTTTTCCTTTTTGCTCCCTCCGTTTTCAGTCATTTTTATTATTTCAGAACAAGCTCAATATAAAAATTCAATGGGATGCCCTGGGCTGGTGCAGGCACAAACGTCCTCGTCATATACAAATTATCCCCTGGCCTTGACCTCTCCATTTGCTGAGCTCCACACTTGAACTTGGAATAGTCCTTCTGGGCTCTTTATCTCCCTTGAAATTCTGTCAGATGCTCCCTGTCTTGACTCAGAACATCGGCTGTCTGGGCCAGCGCTGTGGTGCAGCAGGTTAATGCCCTGGCCTGAAGCGCCAGCATCCTATATGGGCGCCGGTTCGAGACCCAGCTGCTCCACTTCTGATCCAGCTCTCTGCTATGGCCTGGAAAAGCAGTAGAAGATGGCGAAGTCCTTGGGCCCCTGCACCCACGTGGAAGACCCGGAGGAAGCTCCTGGCTCCTGGCTTCGGATCAGCACAGCTCTGGCCGTTGTGGCCAATTGGGGTGTGAACCATCGGATGGAAGACCTCTCTCTCTCTCTGTCTCTCTCTGCCTTTCCTCTCTCTGTATAACTCTAACTTTCAAATAAATAAATCTTAAAAAAAAAAAAAAAAAAAAAGAATATCGGCTGTCCCACCACCATCTCCCTTCTTCCCCACACTCCTTGGTCACAAGTCCTTCCCATTTCCCCACTGAAGTCTGCCCTCGCCCTTGCCCAGGCAGGACTGCAGTGACAGTCCAGAGCTCCAGGCTGTGACTAGCCCCAGAGCCCTTCTCTGCCGTACTGATTTTTCTTATAAAGATTTATTTTATGTATTTGAAAGGCAAAGTGAGAGAGAGAGAGAGAGAATCTTCCATTCTTTCTCAGGTGCATTACCAGGGAGCTGGATCAGGAGTGGACCAGCCAGGATTCAAACTGGCACCTATATGGGATTCCAGTGTCACAGATGGCAGCTTAAGCCACTACACCACAACACTGGTTCCTTCGTTGCTCTTTAAAAAAAAAAGAAAAAAGAATAGGTCTTTTAAAAATATTTATTTATTTATTTGAAAGAGTTACAGAGAGAGATCTTCTATCTGCTGCTTCACTCCCCAAATGGCCAAAACAGCCAGGACTGGGCCGGGCCAAACCCAGGAGCCAGTAGCTTTTTCCGAGTCTCTCACATGGGTGCAGGGGCCCAAGTATTTGGGCCATCTTCTGCTGCTTTCCCAGGTACATTAGCAGGGAGCTGGATCTGAAGTGGAGCAGCTGGGCCTGGAACCAGCGGCCATATGGGAACCTGGCATCAAAGGTGGCGGTTTAACCTGCTACGCCACAATGCCGGTCCCTCTGTGAACTTTATGACAGGCCTCTCCCCTGATATTCCCACTGAGACAATGAATGTCTTTATAGGTGTGGGTTATACGGCAATTAGAAAATACCTCAATAATCTCCAAATTCTATCCCCCTGCACAGTGCGTGGTAGAGCTGGGGCTCAATAAGATGGTGCTTAAGGAAGATTACAAAAGTTGGCTTTTCTGTAGTAATAAAAGCAACGATCCTTTCTTTATTGGACATTTTACCTGGGCTAAGAACTGTGCAAACAATACCAGTCTCACAACAACCTTGTGAGGTTGTCAGCTTTTGTCTCAGCTCCCACCACTCCATACTGTGTGAAAATAAAAGAAAAATCATGCCGAGAGAAACATTGAAAGAGCTTTTCTCAGTGCAGTCAGGAGGCTGCTGGGGAGGCAGGACTTATGCACTGTTCAAGCTGCTACCCGGGAGCTTGAACCCCTTTCACCCTGCCCCTGTGCAGGTTTCTAGAACAGCTAAGGGCATTGTGTCCAGAGACTCGAGATGCATGCTAAGAGGTTCCTGGGATGGGTGCTTAGCACTGAGGTTCTGGCACCACCTTAGGCACGAGCATCGTGCAGAGCAGAGTGCCTGGGTTTGAGTCCCAGCTCTGCACCCAAATCCAGCTTCTGCTAATGTGCACCCGGGGAGGCAGCAGCGGGTGGGTTCCTGCCACCTATGTGGAAGACGTGGACTGAGTTCCCGCTTCCTGGCTTCGGCCTGGTCCAGCCCTGGCTTGCAGGCCTGTGGAGTGTGAACCCACGAATGGGAGATCTCTGTCTCTCTCTCTGTCTCTCTCTCTCTGGCTTGGCTGGGCAACCTCCTTTGGCCAATAGGACATCAGTAAACAAGCAGCAGAGGCTTCATAAGGCACTAGGACTTGTGCTGCCACTTTGTATAGAAGCCCTGTTGAACTTCCTTGGGGAGAAAACAGAAATAGAGTGGCCAAGCCACGCATAGGAGCCAGCTGGGACTGCAGCTGAAGAGAGCAGTAAGAAAGAGCCCAGATGAGCCAGCCCCAAGAGCGTGAGGCCTCTAAGACTTGGGGCACAGCAGTTACATTGCTACACGGATGGCTGAAGCACTTGTAATCAGCCCAACCTCCTCCCTACACCGCAGGGATGGTAGCCACCACCTGCAGTGGCCACCTGTCACCCCCATGTCCCCATCATGATTTTTCAGTCCTCAGACATGTGTTTAACAATTGCCCCCCATATTCTCTCTGCTAAGTCAACTGGTGTGATTTCTGTTTTCTTTGCCGACCCCTGATTGACACCACATTGTTAGCATTCACTTCAAGGACAACAGAACAGAGACTCAGAGAGATAAGAAGTATGAGGGCCCCAGCTGGTTCCAAGCACTTGCCAGGCTTTAGATGGACACGACTGACCTACAGGTTATGCACAGATTGTTGTAGATGAGCGTGATGACAACCGTTCGAGGTTGACCTCACCATAGGCAGGGCTGTGCTCAACACCCGGCTCCTGAGCCAGCAGAGGGAGCTCTGTCCCTAAGGAGCTGGCCACCTTCTGGCTGACCCAGCCGGACTGAGGGCAAGGCAGGGTTTGTGATGTGAAGGGTGGGGTATGTGCTTCTTCCTGGGAGACAGGAGGCCCCTTGAGAGGAGGGAAAGGAAGCAAAATACCACGTACTGAGCCCCCAGAGCTGTGTCAACTCGAATTCTGGAATACTGACGTGGAGCTGTCCTGTTGGAGTAGGTTGTCCTCCAGAAGGGTCTGATCAGGGTCCCCTCCCGTCCTCCACCTACCCCTCACCCAAATCCACCCCAAGATTAAGAGGAGCTTCTCTGGAGTGGCCGCATGGCCAGTGCGCAGTCATTGAGAACGGGGACCTGGGATCTGGGTGCGGCTTCCTGTGAACTCAGCACACACAGCAGTGCCCCCTTCTTGGGGATACCAACCACCTGGCCTCTCCGCCCCTCCCAAGAACCGCACCCACTCAGCAGCTGGCCCTCGGGGCTCTCTGCTCTTGTCTCTGGGTACGTTGCTGGGTCTGCGTGAAATGGACATTTCCGCCCCTCTCACAGGGGCCAAATCAGAAACGCATGTCTGAGCCTTGGGAGAATAAACACTAGGTCTTGGAATCTGTCCACAGGCCTCACAGCCAACAACTTGGGCAAACAAGGTCCAGTCCAGGTTACCCATCTCCCTGCAGTGGGATTTGGAGGGAGCAATCAGTGACTCCTTGGCCTTGGGTTTACCTGCTCTTTTTTTTCTCCTGTATCTGCTCAGAAACCAGGCCTAAGTGGAAGTAAGGGGCCAAGGATAGGAGCGGTGTGGTGGGTTTCTGATTCTGCTAGGCAAAGTGCCACTGGTCCCCCTTGTTTCAGCACTTTCTCCACACCGCTGTCAGGTGTCAGGTGCTCTGTTTGAAGAGACGGGACTGCTCAAGGTCTCCATTGCCCCCCAAAGCACTTTGAATGCAATCCTGCAGGATACATCACCTCGTGGCTGAGTTTCTCCCCCATCCCTTCCTCACTGAGCCCCAGTCCCGTGGGCTCTCAGTTCAGCAGCTGCACCAAGCTCTTGCCCTCCCAGGCCTGTGACTTTGTTCTTCATTTTGCCTGGAGTCGCCTTCCTCAGCTCCTCCCAGGGCCCCTCCCTACCGTCCTATGGCAGATGGGTGCCCCGGGTGACCTCGGTTTCGTCACTCAGTTTAGTCCCTTCCTGGGCTGACAGGAAGCCCTGGCGATGTTGCTTGCTCGCTTGTTTCTCTCAGTGTCTCCGACCAGAAGCCTAGCTCTACCAGCGCGGGGACCTCCTCTCATTCTCTCATTCCTTGTTACCTCTAGCCCCCATTCAGCAGGCTCAATGATTATAAGTGGAAGGCAATCCACTGCAAACGGATGGAGGCCCCTGGACCCCTGGGCGCCGGCTTCTCTGAACTCCCAAGGGAATTCAGTGGGCGCCCCCACCCCAACTATGCCTCTGAGCCCATCCAGCTGGATTCCCAACCAGCTAGTCTGCTGTCAGAGTTTCTGCTGGCCACAGGAGCCAGAATGGAATTGAAATGCAAAGCTAGCAACTGTTTACCTCCATAAAGTTGACTCCCTGCTGCTTCTGGTATTAACTCTGGTTTCAGGCACTTCCACTTCAATGAAGACTTGGCACATTTCAAAACACCCCTGAACAGCAGGACTCTGATTGAATTTGAGATGCCAGGAAGCCAAATGGAAAAGATAATAGTAAAACCACGGGTCCTCTTACATTATAGTCAGAAGCTTCAACAAACAACTATTACTTCTTCCTTAACATTCCATTCTGTTCCAAATCAATCTAGAAGAAGTACAGTAACTCACACTGTTTTTAACATTAGGAACGTCCAATTCCGGTCCATAGCGCTTTTTTTTTTTTTTTTTAAGATTTATTGTATTTATTTGAAAGGCAGAGGCAGAGAGAGAGAGAGAGAGAGAGGTCTTTCATCAGCTGATTCGTGCCCCAGATGGCCATAGTGTCCAGAGCTGGGCCAATCCAAGGCCAGGAAAAGCCATAGCTTTTCCTCCGGCTCCCTGTCACCTCCAACCCTAAGAGCAAGGGGACATACAGATCGGGAAACTAAGGCCAGAAGTAGAACAACCCAACCCAGTGTCCCACACGGTTTCAGGTGGGTTTTTTAAAACGTTGAATTTGCATTACATCTATCCTAAAAACACACGCATCATAGGAGGGTACTTCAAAAAGTTCATGCAGGGGTGGGCATTGTGGCATGGCAGGTTAAACTGCCACCTACAACACTAGCATCCCATGTCGAACTGCTGGCTCAAGTCCTGGCTGCTCCACTTTCTTTCTTTCTTTCTTTTTTATGATTTATTTACTTATTTGAAATGCAGAGTTACAGAGAGGCAGACAGAGAGAGAGAGACAGATGCCTTCCATTCCTGTTTCACCCTCCAAATGGCTAACAGCTGGAGCTGGGCCAATCCAAAGCCAGGGGGCTGGAGCTTCTTCCAAGTCTCCCATGTGGGTACAGGGGCTCAAGCACTTGGGCCATCTTCCACTGCTTTCTCAGGCCATAGCAGAGAGCTGGATCGGAAGTGGAGTAGCCGGGTCTCAAACTGGTGCCCATATGGGATGCCAGCACTGCAGGCAGCGGCTTCACCCACTATGCCACAGCGCCAGCCTCTGCTCCACTTTCTTACGTGAGAGACCCAGATGGAGTTCCAGGCTTGAGGCTTTAGCCTGACCCAACCCCAGCCATTGCAGCTGTTTGGGGTGTGAACGAATGGATGGATCTCTTTCTCTGTGTCTCCCTCTCTCTGTCTGACTCTTTAAAGTAAATAAAGCAAATCTTAAAAAACAAAGCCCAAAAACTTCATGAAAAATGTAATTAAAAGCTATTGATTTTGATGCAAAAAATTTGAAATACATACATTGATTTTTCATAATACTCATTTTTCATGAACTTTTTGAAGGACTCTCATAAGAACGGATTTCACATTTTTCATGCAAATAAATATCTTTAAAATTTTTTTTTTAAAGATGTTTATTTAAGAGGTAGAGAGACAGAGCACTCCATCCACTGGTTCACTCCCCAAATGCTGTAATAGTCCAGGGCTGGGCTAGGCTGAAGCAAGAAGGCAGGAACTCAATCCAGAGCTCCTACATGGGTGGCAGAGACCCAACTGAGCCATCCCTGCTGTCTACTAGCATCTGCATTAAAAGGAAGCTGGGGTAAGGAGCAGGGGCCGAATATTGAGCCCAGGTACTCTGATATGGGCACAGATGTCTTAACCAGTTTCTTAAGTGCTAGGCTAAACTCACACCCTTAAATTTATCTTTTAATCTCACTTTCATAAGCTTTTAAAGAGAGATTTATCTATTCACTTATTTTATGTGAAGGCAGAATGATACACACAAGGAAAGGGAAATCTTCCATTTGCTGATTCACTCCCCAAACGGCTACAACAGCAAAGTCTGGGCCAGGTCGAAGCCAGGAGCTAGCTCCATGGTTGGCTGGGACCCAGATCCTTGGGCCATCCTCCACAGCTTGCCTGAGTACATTAGCAGGGAGCTGGTTTGAAAACAGAAGAGCTGGGAGGCCGGCGCCTTGGCTCAATAGGCTAATCCTCTGCCCGTGACGCCGGCACCCTGGGTTCTAGTCCGGTTAGGTCGAGGCGCCGGATTCTGTCCCAGTTACCCTTCTTCTAGGCCAGCTCTCTGCTGTGGCCCGGGAGTGCAGAGGAGGATGGCCCAAGTGTTTGGGCCCTGCACCCCATGGGAGACCAGGAGAAGCACCTGGTTCCTGGCTTCTGGCTTCGGATCAGCACAATGCACCAGCCGCGGCAGCCATTGGAGGGTGAACCAACGGCAAAAAGGAAGACCTTTCTGTCTCTCTCTCTCTCACTATCCACTCTGACTGTCAAAAAAAAAAAAAAAAAACAACCAGCTGGGACTCAAACCAGTGCTCAGATTTGGGCTTCCAGCATTGCAAGCAGCAGCTTAACCTGCTATGCCATAACCTATTTAAAAATATTCTTCTCTCCTGGAATTTCTTTTAAAAATGATTTATTTATTTATTTGAAAGGCAGAGTTAGAGAGAGACTATTAATCCTCTTATTATGTGTCCCTTAAAACATACTTTTTTCAAAACAAGGTGGGAGAGGGCCTGCCAATCCTAAGCCAGGGCTGTTGGGAGACCTGTGCTGGGCAGGAGGTAGCAGGTTGCTGTCATTAGTCTAAGAACTCAGGAAGAGGAAGTCTGAGTAGTCAGTCTTTGGGGCCGTCACAAGGCTGCCAAGTGCCCACAAGGGCCCAGTGCTAACAGGGGTGCACACCAGGAAGAGAGGCTCAGAGGGCTGCGTCTCCTCTCCTCCAGAGGTCACGTGTGAGCGGTGCGTGGAGTCGATCAACAACAAGCACACTTGCACATTCACTGAGACCTAGCTTCTTGGCCAACATTACTCACAAAACCTTATGTTCCGGCATGCGACTTGATTCAATAACTTAAAAAATGGTTTATTTATTTGAAGGCAGACTGACAGAGCAAGAGGGAGAGACAGGGATCTTCCATCTGCTGGTTTACTCCCCACATGGCTGCAATGGCTGGGGCTGTGCCAGGCTGAAGCCAGGAGCCTGGAACTCTATCTGGGTCTCCCACATGGGTAGCAGGGGCCCAAGCACCTGGGCCATCTCCTGCTGCTTTCCCAGACATTAGCAGGGAGCTGGACCGGAAGTGGAGCAGCAGGGACCCGAATCTATGCTCATATGGGATGCCATGGTTTCAGGTGGCGGTTCAACCCTCTGTGCTACGACACTGGCTTTTTGAAGTAGATAGAGCTATAACCCACTCCAGTTGCAGTCGATGACCCTAAGCTTCAAAGAGTGACTTTCCAAAGTAGCAGGGTTCCTACGTGCTTTGCAGACACTTTCACAACTATGAACAGATTTTTAAATCCTCATCTGGTGGCAAGGCAGCCAGCCCTGCTGGGGTGGCCACTCTGGTGCCAGTGTGGTGGGAACTGAGGCTCCCCTGGCAGAGGCTCCAGGCAGCAGGGCAGCCAGGCCCTCTTATCCCTAGGAAACACTTCTTCATGCAGTGCCCAACCCCCGAAGACAGCAAACTCAACAGATTCCCTAAGTGAGTGAGTGACCGGCCACCTGCCTGCCCTGGCCAGTCTCTCTGGGATTCTGCCTTCAGTTAGGAATGTAGTGAGCAAAGAGGGAGAGGAATGAGTTCTTCAAAGCCAGGCGACCGTGGCTTGGAGGTATTTCTAGGCTTTCTGTAGTGCCTCCCACGGTAGCTAGAGAGACAGCAAGAGAGGGCAAAGAGCTGCCAGTAAAAGGCGCCACCTTGGGACGCTGGTGCCAGAGGGAGAAGGAACACCCTCTGGCAGCTGAGCTCAGCCCTGTGAGTCATCCCCCAGCCCCTGCCTTGCAGTAGGCTCTGTTTGTGGCGCTCTGTAATTAGTTAATGAACTATCCGAATGATATTTCTGTAGTCATTCACCCAGCCCCATCCTTGGGGTGATAATTGTATTTGAGGTTATTTAAAAACATTATCGTATCCAAATAGAGTTTACATCAGCAGACAGCACAAGTCGTAACCTTGCTATCCCTGGCGTCTCTAAACCATGCTATAAACTGCCTGGCAAGGGGCACAAAGATGGCAGCGTCATTTTCAAGTCCATCTCCCCACCCCAGTGGTGCCACTGTGCCAGAGACCATAACCATCTGAGAGGGGAAGGAGTGAAAGCAGATTGTGAGGGCTGGCACTGTGGCGTAGCGGGTAAAGCCGCCGCCTGCAGTGCTGGCATCCCATATGGGCACCAGTTCAAGTCCCAGCTACTCCACTTCTGCTCCAGCTCTCTGCTACAGCCTGGGAAAGCAGTAGAAGATGGCTCAAGTCCTTGGGCCCCTGCACCCATGTAGGAGACCTGGAAGAAGCTCCTGGCTCCTGGCTTTGAATTGGCCCAGCTCCAACCACTGCAGCCACTTGGGCAGGAAACCAGCGAATGGAAGACCTCTCTCTCTGCCTCTGTGTCTCTGTAACAATGCCTTTCACATAAATAAATTTTAAAAAATCTTAAAAAAAAAAAAAGCAGATTGTGGCTAGAATCCAGCTGACCTTGGTTTAGAACAGGGGTCGTCCCCAAACTTGACCATCATGGCCAGAGGTGGACTGACTGCCTTATCTTCCCTTTATAAGAGCACAACTCTGAGGCATCTCGGTCTGCCTTCCTTTGCTACCACATGTGGCTCAACGAATGTCTCCAGACCTTCATTTCTTTTTAAAGATTCATTAAGATTCAATTATTTATTTATTTATTTATTATTTTTTGACAGGCAGAGTTAGACAGTGAGAGAGAGAGACAGAGAGAAAGGTCTTTTTTCCGTTGGTTCACTCCCCAAATGGCCGCTACAGCCGGCGTGCTGTGCCGATCCAAAGCCAGGATCCAGGTGCTTCTCCTGGTCTCCCATGGGGTGCAGGGCCCAAGCACTTGGGCCATCCTCCACTGCACTCCCAGGCCACAGCAGAGAGCTGGACTGGAAGAGGGGCAACCGGGACAGAATCCGGCGCCCCAACCGGTACTAGAACCTGGTGTGCTGGTGCCACAGGCAGAGGATTAGCCTAGTGAGCTGCAGCACCAGCCTATTTATTTGAAAGGCAGCATTATAGAGAGAGATTGAGAGGCAGAGTGAGAGGGAGAACTTCCATCATCTTGTTGACTCCCCAAATGGCTGCCACAGCCAGGACTGAGGCCAGGTGGAAGCCAGGAACGAGGAGCTTCTTCTGGGTCTCCCACATGGGTGCAGGGGCCCAAGGACTGGGGCCATCTTTCGCTGCTTTCCCAGGTGCGTTAGCAAGGAGCTGGATTGGAAGTGAAGCAGCTTGGATTTGAACAGGTGTCCATAAGAGATGCCGGCACTGCAGGCAGCGGCTTTACCCGCTATGCCACAGTGCTGGCCTCTAGCCAGACTTTCATTCATATAAAGAAACTGAGTCACAGACACACTCAGAAACTTCTCCATGGTCACTTCTCAGCCACTAATGGAGCCAGGGTCCCAATCCAGGAGGCTGATTCTAGGACCCACACCTAAAACTTTTGTGAGGCTTCAGTGAGATTCACCAAAGAAGTATTTACTGTGTGCCCAGTATAATAAATGTGCCAAGTACAGTTCTGTGTGTTGGAGTTAAGGACAAATTCCTGCCTTCACGGATGTCACATTCCAGCAGGGAAGATCATCCCTTAAGGGGCTGGCATTGTAGCCTAGAGGGTAGAGCCGCTGCTTACGATGCCAGCATCCCATATGGGCACTGGTTCATGTCCTGGCTGTTCCAGTTCTCATCCAGCTCTCTGCTAATGGCCTGTGAAGGCAATGGATCATGGCCCAAGCGCCTGGGCCCCTGCCACCCATGTGGAAGACCTGGAAAAAGCTCCAGTCACCTGGCTTTGGCCCGGCCCAGCCTAGGCCACTGTGGCCAGGGCTTAGTCCCAGGTGTTGTAGCTCTAGAAATTTCCACCTAGTGGGCAGGTGTGTGGCACAGCAGGTTAAGCCACCACTTGTGATGACAGCATCCTGGCCACTCGGCTTCCATTCCAGCTTCCTGCTAACGTGCCTGGAAAAGCAGCAGCAGATGACTCAAATGCTTGGGCCACTGTCCCCTGATGAGGGAGCCCAGGATGCAGTTCCTGGCTCCTGGCTTCTGCCTGGACCAGACCTGGCTGTTGAGGCCATTTGGGGAGAAAACTAGTCCATAGAAAATTGATCTCTCTCTCTCTCTCTGCATCTCTTCCTCTCTCTCTGTGTTATTTTGCTTTTCAAATAAACAAACATTTAAAAAAATAAAAAAATCACCCAAGACATATTGGTTTAAAGCAGCAAAATCACTTTTTAAAAAATATATTTGGGGGGCCGGCACCGCGGCTCAATAGGCTAATCCTCCACCTGCGGCGCTGGCACACTGGGTTCTAGTCCCAGTCGGAGCGCCGGATTCTGTCCCAGTTGCTCCTCTTCCAGTCCAGCTCTCTGCTGTGGCCCAGAAGTGCAGTGGAAGATGGCCCAAGTGCTTGGGCCCTGCACCCCATGGGAGACCAGGAGAAGCACCTGGCTGCTGGCTTCGGATCAGCGCACTGCACCAGCTGCAGTGGCCATTGAGGGGTGAACCAACGGAAAAGGAAGACCTTTCTCTCTGTCTCTCTCTCTCACTGTCCACTCTGCCTGTCAATATATATATATATATATATATATATATATATATATGTACATTTGGGGACTGGCACTGTGGTGTAGAGGGTAAAGCCACCACCTGCAGTGCCACCAGTGGACACTGGTTCTGTTGGTTTGAGATCTATCTGCCCCACTTCCGATCCAGCTCTCTGCTGTGGCCTGGGAAAGCAGTAGAAGATGGCCCAAGTCCTTGGGTCCCTGCACCCATGTGGGAGACCCAGAAGAAGCTCCTGGCTTTGGATTGGTGCAGCTCCAGCTATTGCAGCTGGGGAGTGAAGCAATGGATGGAAGACTTCTCTTTCTCTCTTTCTCTGCCTCTGCCTCTCTGTAACTCTACATTTCAAATAAATAAATAAATCTTAATTAAAAATTGTATTTAAGTTATACAAACATCATGCATTTCATATATACACATTTAGGAACATAGTGATACCCTCCTTCCCACCTGCACTCTGTTTTCCATTTCCTTTATACTACTAATAAGATTAACCCTACAGTAAGTAAAGAGTTCAAGTAATAGTATGGGGCCGGCACTATGGTGTAGTAGGCTAAGTCTCTGCCTTGGTGCCAGCATCCCACATGGGTGCCGTTCTAGTCCCAGCTGCTCCTTTTCCAATTCAACTCTCTGCTAAGGCTTGGGAAAGTAGTAGAAGACGGCTCAAGTGCTTGGGCTCCTGTACCTGCATGGGAGACCCAAAAGAAGCTCCTGGTTTCTGACTTTGGATCAGGGCAGCTCTGGCCATTGTGGCCATTGGGGGAGTGAACTAGCAGATGGAAGACCTTTCTGTCTCTCTCTTTCTGACTATAACCCTACCTCTAAAATAAATTTTTAAAATCTTAAAAAAAAGTATGAGGAAAAAGCCCACTGTTCCTAAATAGTAGAGGCAAGGGCTGTAAACAATCATTGAATCTCAAAACATCAATTTCACTCCTATATATTACATTTTAGATACTCTATCAGTTACCCCCAGATCAGGGAAAACATATAGTATTTGTCTTTTTGGGACCAGCTTATTTCCCTAAGCATAATGATTTCCAGTTGCATCCATTTTGTTGCAAAGGACAGGATTTCATTTTTTTTTTTTTTTACTGCTGAGTAGTATTCCATAATGTATATACTCCATAATTTCTTTATCCAGTCATCAACTGATGGACATCTGGGTTGATTCCATATCTTAGCTGTTATGAATTAAGCTATAATGAAAATGGGGGTTATTTCATATACTGATTTCATTTCCCTTGGGCAAATTCCCAAAAAATGCTTCTTAACAGTGTTTTAGTTATTGATATACAAGTTTTAATGCTCTTACTAGATTGTAAATTCCCCGAAGGCAAGATTAATTTATGTTTCCTTTCTGTTAGGAACTATTGGTGTTGAACAAATGAAACTATTGATCATGTGTATGTGTGTATGAGTAAAAGGACTGAAGTGTGCTTCACCCATGCATTAATGCAAACATTCGCAATGTAAAGCTAATCTGTAGCTGTAAGCTTATATAACAATGCCCATTGTTAACAGGGTCAAGTGAGATATGTATGAACATTCTTTAAAGCAGTAACATAGCCAAAATATATAATGTGTCATTGAGATATATCTTTGTTTAATATTTATTTATCTATTTGAAAGGCAGAATTACAGAGAGAGAGGGAGAGACACACAGAGAGGTCTTCCATCCACTGGTTCACTCCCCAAATGGCTGCAATAGCTGGAGCTGGGCCAGTTGGAAGCCAGGAGTCTCTTCCAGGTCTCCCACAAGGGTGCAGGGACCCCAGCACTTGGGCCATCTTCTACTGATTTCCTAGGCACATTAGCAGGGAGCTGGATTGGAAGTAGAGCATCTGAGACTCAAACTGGTGCCCATATGGTATGACGGCACCACAGGCCATAGCTTTACCTGCTTCACCACAGTACCGACCCTGAGATATATCCTTTAAAAAACATTTATTTATTTATTTATTTATTTGAGAGCAAAGTGAGAGAGAGAAAGAGAGAAAGGACCTCCATCCACTGGTTCACTCCCCAAATGGCCGCAACAGTTAGGTCCAGGCCAGGCCAAAGCCAGGAGTCAGGAACTCAACCCAGATCTCCACGTGGGTGGCAGGAGTTCACGCACTTGAGCCATCTTGCGTGCTTTCCTAGGTGCATTAGCAGGAAGCTGGATCAGAAGTGGAGCAGTCGGGACTTGAACAGGCGTGCTGGCATGAGATGCCAGTGTTGCAACTGGCAGCTTAACCTGCTGTGCCACAACACGGGCCTACACACACACACACAGAGAGAGAGAGAGAGAGAGAGAGGTCTTCCTCGTCTATGCTTCCAGCAGAACAGATGCTAATTCCAAGGCACAAACTGCCCACAGGGTGGAGGTGGGAACCCGCCAACCCCAGGGGAGACATCAGTGAATGAACAGTGAGCACCGCCGTGGGCTGCTTAACCGCAGGGCCGTGTTCTGAGAAATGTGTCGTCAGGCGATTCTGTCGTTGTGTGAGCACCCCCAAGAGTACGCACACAAATCAGGACGGCTGTCACATCCTTAGGCAATGCAATCTTACAGGACCCCTGCTGTTTGTGGTTCACCATGAACAGAAACGTCATCACGTGGCCCGTGGTTGTATTTGCACATCAGCTCACACAAGGAGTATTTGTTGTACAGAAACAGACAGAAATAAGTATCTGTTGCTGCACCACAGTGTCCCCCAACACTTGCTGGCACTGAACAACAGCAAATGTTCGTCATCTCACCAGTTTCTGCGGGTCACGACTTGGGAGAGGCTTAGCTGAGTCATTTTGACTTCAGAGCCACACGCAGTCGGGATGCCAGCCAGGTCTCAGCCATCAGCATGCTGGTGGGGGCAGGAGGACCCACTCCCAGCCGGTTCACTCATGCGCACAGTGAGTTGTGCTGGTCGGCGGGAGGCCTTCGCATCTCCCCACTCGGATGTCTCCACGAGGTTCCTTGAGTGTCCTCACAGCGTGGTGACCGGCTCTCCCCAGAGGCAGCAAGGCAGAACCTGCAGTGCCTGCAAAGCTGTTTTCTGGAAGTCGCGCCTTCACTTCTGTAGTGTCCCGTTGGTCACAGGAGTCAGCCTTCTTCAGTGTGGACAGAGTATACAAGGGCGAGACTAGAAGGCGATGAGGACAGCATCCTCGTTGAGGCTGGCTACCCTGGAGGGCACTTGGGTCTCAGAAACCAAGAGCAGTGGATCCAGCCCAGCTGGGCCTCCCAGAGACAAGACCTGCAGGGCCTCCTGAGAGCTAGGGCCACGCTGGGCTCTTTTAGGGTTGGGCAGCCCTAAGTTTTCACTCCTGTTCTCTCCCTTCTGTGTGACCCTGCCACACCCTTCCTGTCTTCTCCTGCCAGTTCTTCCCATGTGTCTGAGCTCACATTCCTAAAAGCAGAGCCTGATATCCTAGCTCATCTCTGGTCAATTCAGGTCATCACAGGTCACAACTGCATCACAGCCCCTACGTGGGGGCTTCTGAGGCTCTGCATCCAGAGATACAAGAGCCAAGGTTCGCATAGTCCCAAACATAGGACCAGGGCTGTGGTCAGGACCTTCTTGCTGAGATAGTGGGTGGGACCAAGCTCAGAAAGTATAGCCTGCACAGCGCAGCCACTGCCCACCAGGCTTTGTGCTGGACGGAAAGACTGCAAGTAGGGAGAAGGAAGACAATGATTAGGGATTGATACCTGTGTTTAGAGAGGAAGACCCCCATAACCAAGTAACCTGTGCCTAATAAGGCTGGGTAGCACCTGGAGGACAGCTGTGGCACCGTGGGGCACTTTGCTGGGGTGGATCCCTCCTGCTGGGGCAGATGAGGAACATTATACAAGAAAACTCCGGGGCTGGCGTCATGGTGCAGCCAGAGAAGCCACCACTTGAGATGCCGGCATCCCATATCAGAGCACTGGTAAAGTCCCGGCTGCTCTGCTTCCCATCTCGTTCCTTGCTAATGTGTCTTGGAAAGCAACAGAAGGTGGCCAAAATGCCTGGGTGCCTGCCACCCACGTTGGAAGCCTGAATGAGTCCCAGGCTCCTGGCCTCAGCCTAGGCCAGCACCAGCCTTTGCAGTCATTTGTGGAGTGAACCAGTGGGTGGAAGATCTCTCTCTTCTCTGTCTCTTTCAGATAAATACATCTTTAAGAAAATAAATAAATGAAGATGACTCCTGCCAGCGTCTGGAAGGATGAGATGGAGCTCACCAGGTGAAGAGAAGAGAGAACAAAGCTTCTGGCGGGAAGGAACCTGCACAGGGCATTGTGTGGGGGAGGGAGAGGCCACAGGCGGGATGAAGGGCAGGATGGCTGTGAGGTCAGCCGTGATGACACTGATGAGACCAGTAGGCCAGTGAAGTGCCTGGGCTCTGCTCCTGAGCTGTGCAGAGACCGGGAGAGCTCTGAAACAAGGATGAGGACTGTGAGTGGCTCCAGTGGCCAACTCAGAAGCCACCCAGGAATAGAGGCCAGGCCCAAGGCCCCTTTGGACCATGGATGCTTGTGAGCATCCTTTCTCCTTTAGAGTCTTGTCCCCAAGGAGCTGTGTATGATTTTGGGAAAGCTGTGTTCTCAATTACAGAAAGACATCCAGGCTTAGGAGGAACTAACGACTGTTTCTTTCCTTGAATGGCAATCCCTCTACATGTAATTCCACCAGCACCCAAAATAAGCAAAGCTTTACTAAGCACCAAGAAGGCCACATCCGCATAATGGAAATATTTTATCGGAAGCCCAAGAAAAGTCTCCCTGTGGACTCCTCGTCTTCCTAGGAACAACCTCCCAACCGAGGAGAAACGAATCCCAAGGAAAGAATCTGCTTTGTGCAGTGCAGGCCACACCAGTACACAGCTTGCAGCAGACTGGGATTCCCATGGAAGGGAGTGTGGTGAGAGTGCCAGCCTGCAGGCTGTTTTATCTCAGTGCCCCAGGACTAAGTTTGTGTCTTACCAACAGCGCGTATAGAGTGACTTAGGCACAAGCAAGCTCCCGAGCTGTCACTCGGCAAAACGGGCTGCTTTGATGAGGCCCGGCTTTGAGTAGGAGGTCAGTTAGGTGGCAGAGGCGCCTCCAAATTGCAAAGTCTGTGGTTACGGATCCATCGTCTGCAGCCAGCCTGCCTGGCTCCCTCGGACACCTTCTACTGTGAGACCTGCAGCAAGTTCTTCAAGCTCCCTGCCACTCAGTTTCTTCATCTGTGAGATGGGGGTAACCACAGCAGCTCCCCGTTAGAGTTATTTGAGGATTAAGTGAATCCTTGAGGAATATGCTCTTAGGAGAGCACTATGTGGCACACAGGAAGTTCTGCGTGTTTATTATTATTGTTACCTTAGAGTAGATTAATTGGTCTGGAGCTTTTCTCCAATGAAACCACCTATAAGAAAGTTCTTTTTTTTTTTTTTGACAGGCAGAGTGGACAGTGAGAGAGAGAGACAGAGAGAAAGGTCTTCCTTTTGCCGTTGGTTCACCCTCCAATGGCCGCCGCGGATGGCGCGCTGCGGCCGGCGCACCGCGTTCGTCCGATGGCAGGAGCCAGGTGCCAGGTGCTTTTCCTGGTCTCCCCATGGGGTGCAGGGCCCAAGCACCTGGGCCATCCTCCACTGCACTCCCGGGCCACAGCAGAGGGCTGGCCTGGAAGAGGGGCAACTGGGACAGAATCCGGCGCCCCGACCGGGACTAGAACCCGGTGTGCCGGCGCCGCAAGGCGGAGGATTAGCCTGTTGAGCCACGGCGCCGGCCAAGAAAGTTCATTTTAAGTTGGCTGTCTCAATGATAGTGAATGAAACAATTCATCTGGTTGGGCTCTTGAAAGAAACCATCTATCTATCTCCAAATTCTGGGGCTGTTTACTCTAAAGTACATTGTGAGGGACCAGCGTTGTGGCCCAGCAGGTTAAGCGGCAGCTGGGGATGCTGGCATCCCATATGGACACCAGGTTCAAGTTCCATCTGCTCCACTGCCTATCCAGCTTCCTGCTAATGTGCCTGGGAAAGCAGTAGAAGATGGCCCAAGTGCTTGGGTCTCTGCACCCATGCAGGAGACCTGGATGAAACTCCTGACTCCTAGCTTCAGCCTGGCCCAGCCCCGGCTGTTGTGGCCATCTGGGAAGTGAACCAGCAGATGAAAGATCTCTCTCACTCTGTCTCTCTCTGTAACTCTGCCTTTCAAATAAATAAAATAAATCTAAAGAGAGAGAGAGAGAGAGAGAACAAAAGAAAGAAAGAAAGTGATACAGCTGCCTCTTTATTAAGAAAACGAGGAGACATAGCCACCATTGGCAACTTCTTGACACCTTGGAACAGAGTAGAGAGTATAGTTCAGGAAGAGGGGAAATGAATTCACTTCATCATATTTATTCAGCAGGACCAATGCTGTAGCACAGTGGGCTAAGGCTCTGCCTGTGGTGCCAGAATCCCATATCGGCCCTGGTTTGTGTCCCAGCTGCTTCTCTTCTGATCCAGCTCTTTGCTATGGCTTGAGAAAACAGTGAAAGATGGCCCAAGTCCTTGGGCCTCTGCACCTGCATGGGAGACCTGGAAGAAGCTCCTGGCTCTTGGCTTTGGATCATCCCAGCTCCAGCTGTTGCAGCCATCTGGGGAGTAAACCAGTGGATGGAAGACCTTTCTGTCTCTCCTTCTCTCTGTCTGTAACTCAGACTCTCAAATAAAATAAATAAAGTCTTTAAAAAATTTATTCAACATCTACCTGTGCTAAGAATGGAATTAAGTAGTCATGGGGATTGCATATGTGTTAAAAAAAAAATCAGAGTCTGGCCTACAGAGAGAGACAGGAGTTAAAAACACACTCCCGCTAATCAGCTTTCACAACTTGCCACAACTGTGGCAGCTGCTATGAGGAAAATACCAATGCTAGAAACACCTGTGACCCCCAAAACTGGTCTCCTGCTTGGGCCTGGCTCTACACTCTTTAGGGAGCAAACATGCCCCGCCCCCAGAAAGACCTTCCTCCTTCCTCCACCTGCTCACACTTGACCTCAGCTCCAGAATGCTGGGCAGGCCTCCAGCTGCTACGCAAGGCTTCCCTAACCGGCAGCTGCCTCCCAGTTGGCATCTTTTTTGTCCTGATGCTCTGTCGGGTGGCACCTTGAGACCCTGCAACCCTTTAGTAGCAAGTGGTATTAACCAGGGTCCTTCAGAGACTTAGAATCAGCAGGATTCTTGCATATATGAGGGTATTCTGAAAAGTTTGTGGAAAAGTGGAATTACAAAGTAAGTTTATTTTGGTGCAAAAAAATTTGAAGTCCACACATAGATTTTTTATAATTTGCATTTTCTTTAAAAAATTATTTGAGGGCAGAGAGAGAAAGAGAGTGAGTTCCCATCCACTGGTTCACACCCCAGGTCCAAATGCCTCAACAGCTGGCCAGGCTGAGGCCAGGAGCCTGGAACTCAATCCAGGTCTCCAACATGGGTGGTGGTGAGCCATCACCTGCTGCCTCCCAGTGTCTGCATTAGCAGAAAGTTGAAATGAGAAGTAGAGTCTAGACTTGAACCCAGGCTCTGTGATATGGAGACATGGGCTATCCCAGTACCGCCCCTAGCAAAGCCAAATATCCACCCTCAAATATGCACTCCCCATGACCTTGTCTTATGTACATATGCATATACATATATATGAGAGTGGTTTTTTTTAAAGATTATTTATTTCAAAGGCAGAGTTTTAGAGAGAGAGTGAGCAAACTTCCATCCACTGGTTCACTCCCCAAATGACCACAATGGCTGGCCAGGCTGAAGCCATGAACCTGGAACTCCATTCAAGTTGCCCAAGTGGATACAGGAGCCAAGCACATGGGTCATCTGCTGCTGCTTTCCCGGGAGCATTAGCAGGGAGCTGGATCGGAATTGGACCAAGCAGGACTCAAACCAGGCCTCCTGTGGGATGCTGGCATTGTAGGTGGCAGCTTAATCCACTGCACCACAGTGATGGTCTCCTCTACACTCCCCTCCCCCTCCCTTTTTTAAGATTTACTTATATTTGGAAGGCAGAGTTCCAAGGAAGGAGAGATAGACAGAAAGATATGAGAGATTTATTTTAAGGAATTGATTCAGGAGGCTATGGAGCTACAGGACAAGATCTGCAGGGTAGAGTGGCGGGCTGGAGATACAGGGTGGAGTCCAAAGGTCGTCTGCTGGCAGAATCCTTGCTCCGGGGAGGTCTGGTAAAGATCCCCACTCATTGAAGGAGGCCACTCCTGTTTTAGAGGACAATTTATTTGACTCAAAGTAAATGGATTTCAATGTTAATCTAATCCAATTAACACCTTCACAGAAACATCCCTGGGTTCCCTGGCACAGCCAAGGTGACACGTAAAATTAACCATCACAATAGTGTCAGCTGGAGTCTACCTTCTCAGAAGACACCGATCAGCTACCTACATACCTTGGACGCCTTCTGTGGGACTTGCTCAGGGATTATTGTCAGGAGGTGTTGAGTGGATTCCCAAGGAGCAGCAGAACAGAACAGTGAGGCACGACAGCTCCTCTGGAGACAACTTTGTGGCTCTGGTGGAAACAACAGAAGGCGTGCCCCCATGGCCTGCTTGATCGCCACAGTGCGAACCACGACCTCAGAACAACTCCGTGAGCACCCTCGGTCATACCTTCTAAAATAATAACATGTGCAGACAGAGACAGCCCTCTGGGCGTGCACCCAGCACAGCACTAGCCAATGAAGAAAAGGCAAAACAGTGTGTGACCTGGGGAGAGATTCCCGACTGGTTTCTGATAGATGTACCTTTTCCAATCTTCCTTCTTCTAAGTCTATTATTTTTTTAAAATTTAAGTTATTTATTTGAAAAATAGAGAGAGAGAGAGACAGAGGGGAGAGAGAGAGAGAAAGAAAGAGAGAGAGAGAGGTCTTCTATTCACTGGTGCACTCTTCAAATGGCCCCAACAGCGAGGGCTGGACTAGGCTAAAGCCAATAACCCAGGATTTGGGTCTCCCACATGGGTGGCAAGGACCCAAGTAATCCAGCTGTCACATGCTGCCTCCCAAGGTGTGCTTTAACAAGAAGCTGGGATCAGAAGCAGACCTGGGACTTGAATCCAGTTGTTCTGATACAGGATACAGGAGTCCTAAATGGAGTTTCAACTGCTGGGCCAAACGCCCACACCCCACGTCTATTAGTAATTCAGGCAACACGCGCCCACCTCTCATTTGCCTCCATCTCTGCTGTTTAAATCAGCCCAACAGAGATGAACCAGGAGCAAGGACAAGCCAAGTTGTTTCTCAGACGATTCACATTCCGAGCTGATATCTGCAATTCTAAGCCCAGAATTTAATTTCCAGGTTTCTCTTGGTTCCAGAGCTGGCAGCTGTTCTGGCAGGAGGAGGAGAGGAGGCCAGGCTCAGAAATCTCAGACAAGTGGACCAGAGAGAGGCAGAAAGCCTCAGGCCATTTCTCAGTGCCAGTCGCCATCTTCCTGGGCCCTGCTTTGTCCCCTCCACTGCATCTGCAAAAAACCTCTTCCCTTCCTTTTCTGTCTCAGTAGAAAAATGGGCAAAGGATAGGTACAGACTGTTCAGAGAAGGAATTCCAAATGTCTTCTGAGCACATGAAAAGATGCTCAATTACACTCAGAATAATAGAGTACAAATTAAAAGCACAAGGGAAAGATCAGATTGGCAAAGACCGGGATGTTCACTGCACACAGCCCAGAAAGATTGCGGGGAACCTGTGCTCTGAACACTGCCGTGCAAGACCAACCTTCTCTGACCTCCTTGGAGAGGAACTGGCAGGAGATCGCCAATTTTTTAATGCCTTGGCCCAAAGACTGAGCACTTCTCCTTCCACCAATAACAGACCCACGCCCACCATCCTGCAAAAACACGGATGCCCAAGACCACCACATTGCTGCACTGTTGCTAATAGCAGAAGGCTGGAGCCACCTGGATGTCCACTCATAGGGGACCAGCTAAAGAAATGCTGCAGTTCCTCTCTACCGACACTTAACAGAGTATGGACAGACTGGACGAACCGACATGGAAATCTTCACAGTGATATTTCAAGTGGAAACAGTAAAGTTGATGCAGGGAACATGGAATGCCCTCACTTATGCGGGGGAACAATGTGCATGTAGATGCTGATAAATGAATGAGGGCCCCTGGAAGAACACCCCGTAACCTGGGGACCTCGGCTGCCTCTACAGCGGGGAGCTGGGAGCCTGGGGAACATCAGAGGAAGGGAGACTTACTTTCCACTGAGTACCTGTTAGGAGTTGAACTGTGTCCTCTCAAATCCCTGGGTTGAAGTCCTAACCCCCAGTACCTCCAAATGTGACCCCATGTGGGAACGGGGTCATTTCAGATGTAAAGATGAGGTTGTCCTGAAGTGGGGCAGATCCCATATGAAAAGGGGAAACTGGGCACAGACAAGCACACAGAGAGCACCCTGTGAAGCTGGGGGGGGGGGCAGGGCACGTGCCGAGCAAACCCCAGGTCAGGAGAGAGGCATGGGACAGTCTTCTGAGCCTCAGAAGGTGCCGATCCAGACCAGTGCTGTGGCGTAGCAGGTTAAGCCACTGTCTGCAGTGCTGGCATCCATATGGGCACCAGTTGGAGTTCGGACTGCTCCACTTCCAATCCAGCTTTCTGCTAATGTGCCTGGGAAAGCAGCAGAAGATGCCCCCAAGTGTTTGGGCCCCTGCACCCATGTGGGAGACCTGGAAGAAGCTCCTGGCTGCTAGCCCAAGCTATTGCAGCTTTTGGGGAGTGAACCAGTGGATGGAAGCTCGCTCTCTCTCGCTCGCTCGCTCTCTCACTCCCTCTCTCTCTCCTCCCTCTCTCCCCCTGTGTGTGTGTAACTCTGCAACTCTGACTTTCACATAAATAAATAAATATTTTTTTAAAAAAGAAGGTACCAACCCTGCTGACATCTTGCTGTTGTTTGGTTTTGGTTTTTAGCAGTAAGCACGCTAGCCAAGTTTAATGAAAAGAAGACTTGACAGACAGGTGGGCATCTCAGCAAAGAACTGAGAGCCTGGTCTGCATCAGACTGGTTTTTGTTTTTGCTTTTTAATTATCTATTTATTTATTTGAGGCCGGTGCCACAGCTCACTAGGCTAATCCTCCACCTGAGGCGCCAGCACACCGGGTTCTAGTCCTGGTCGGGGCACCGGATTCTGTTTATTTATTTGAAAGAACTACAGAGAGAGAGAGACAGAGAGAGAGAGAGAGACAGAGAGAGAGAGAGACAGAGAGAGAGAGAGAGTGAGCGAGATCTTACACCCACTGTTTCACTCCCCATATGGCTGCGATCGCTGCGGCTGGGCCAGGCCAAAGCCAGGAGCCAGGAGCTAGGAACCAGGAACTTGTTCCAGTCTCTCATGTGGGTAGCAGGAGCCCAAGCACTTGGGTCACTTCCTGATGTTTTTCCTTCAGATTGTCACATAGGTGGGATACCAGCATCACAGGTGGTGGCCTAATTCACAATGCCACAACGCTGGCCCTAGACTGGGGTTTTTATAGATCTGGTTATGAACTTATCACCTCTATCCCTCTGCCCTGAGATTCTGCTTGGTGGAGGGCTTTCTGGGCATGGAATCCTCGAAATTCCTCCCAGAACCTCATCAGCACAGTGTTATTGGACCGAATCGGCCCCTTGGCACAAGGTAGGGAAGATTCTCCTAAGCCACCCCTGAGAGAGGACTGGGACCCAGCTAACAAGGTTAGTACACAAGGGCAAGACTTGTGATGTGCAAATGCTGTCTGCTTCCTAGGCATGCGTCTACATTTCTTCTTCATTCAAGCACAGATTCCCATTTTTGTTCTACAGCCCCTCTCACACATACAGGCTAGCATCTACCTTGCTACCTAACTTTCCTTCCTCAAGAGAAGAAACCCAGGGCTGATACTGTGGCATAGCTGGGTGAAGCTGCGGCTTGCAATGCCAGCACCCCATATGGACACCGGTTTGAGTCCTAGCTGCTCCACTTCTGATCCAGCTCCCTGCTAATGCACCTGGGACAGCAGTGGAAGACAGCTCGAGGGTTTGGGTCCCTGCACCCATGTGGGAGACACAGATGAAGCTCCTGGATCCTGGCTTGGGCTTGGCTCAGCCCTGGCTATTGTGGCCATTTGGGGAGTGAACCAGCAGATGGAAGATTCTCTCTCTCTCTTCTCTCTATAACCCTGACTTTCAAATAAACAAATCTTAAAGAGAGAGAGAGAGAGAAGTAACTCATAATCTTATGTGGGTAGAATGGGTGATGGTCCACCTCCTGTAGCTTCTTTATTTTGGATGAGGCCAGGAGCTTCCTCCAGTTCAGAGAAGAACCAGTACCCATATGGGGTGCCAACCTCACAGGCAGCAGCTTTACCCGCTATACCACAACGCCATCCCCTTCTTCAAGCCGCCTGCCCCAACACCTTGGACATCTTGACCTTAAGACATTTGACCTCCAAATCATGTGAACCTTTGTCGCAGCTGACCAGTCGGCAATTGCAGTACTTTTCGGTGTCTTTGAATTCCATATCACATGCTGGTATTATAGATCAAAAATGTTTTCAACACAAATGAGCATCCCTCTCTGAAGCCATCCCAGGATCCCCTAGCTGAGTTGTCTGCTCTGATTTTGGGATTCCCAAAGCATTTTATCTGTATCTCCTAGTGCGTTGACCAGGGTGTGAATGTCACTTAACAGTTCTCAGTGTTCTGGCCTCCACAATGACATTAACCCTGAAGGGCAGGGACTGAGTCTCTGTTTCATTCATTTTTGCAGTTCCAGACCTGGCCTCAAATGTTTGCTGAAGTGAATGAATCAATGGAAAATCAGACATTGTTCACATCTTTCCTACATTTCTATCACTGTTTATTGGTTTGGGGCTTGACAAAATATCTCTCCATTTATGTTTAGCTAGAGTGACATAAATGAAAGAACGGCCTACAGCTTGGATGGTTTGGATGCACAGAAAGAAGGAAAAGTAGTCATTTAGGGGTAGGTGTTGGGTTAACAGGTAAGGTGCATCCTGGCTGCTCCACTTCCCATCCAGCTCCCTGCTGATGTGTCTGGGATGGCCCAAGTGCCCCTACACCCATGTGGGAGACCCAGATGAAGCTCCTAGCTCCTGGCTTGGGTCAGGCCCAGCCCTGGACATTGTGGCCATCTGGGGAATGAGCCAGAGGGTGGAAGATCTCTAACTCTGCCTTTCAAATAAATAAAATCAATCTTAAAAAAAAAAAAAAAAGACATGAAACAGAATAGCAGTAATTATGCTAACGAAGTTTAAAAGAACACACCTGGAAGGCCAGGCGGGCATCTCGGCACAGAACCAAGAGCCTGGTTTGTTTTCAGATGGGAGTTTTTATGGCTATGGGCCCCTTCCCTCTTCTCCTGGGATATTTCTGGGTGGAGGGCTTTCTGGACATGGAATTTGGGACATTCCTCCGGGGAGTTTGATCAGTAGAGGATTACGGGATCTAACAGCCCCCTGGTACAGGGTGGGGAAGATTTCCCTAAGCTGCCACCTGGTGAAGGCATGGGGAGGGAGGGCTAGGGCCCACCTAGTAAGGTTATCAGACTTGGGCAAGGCCTTTGATGTGGCAATGCTGGTCTGCTTCCGAGGAGGCATGCTTCCACGCTTCTCTCTCTCAACTGCACAGAATTCCCACTTTGGTTTGTCAGCCCCTCTCCCACACAGGCTGAGGTCTGCCTTCCCACCTAACAAACCCAGAGCGGCTGCTCCACTGGGTGGAGAAACAGCGGAAGGCTCTTCAGTCTCGTTAAGTACAGGCTGTGGAATCAAACAGACCTGCTTTCAGTCTGCTGGATAAACCTGGGTGTGTTACTGCCTATTTCTGCTTCCTGTCCTCCAGGACCCCCAGAGCTTCTGTGTTGAAAATGCAATCCCCAAATTCATATGGGGATCCCATGTGAATACCATTAGGTATTTTGAAGGTGGGACTTTGGGGAGATAACTGGGTCATGGGTACCCAGCCTTGAGGAAAGAAGGAACCCACTGACGGCTTCATGGAGTAACAAATCAATAGGCTGTCCGGGCAGGGGTCTTGTTAGAAGAGCACACTTGTATCTCAGCACGTGAGGCCCATCCCTGCAGAGTCCCACGGGAAAAAAGTGCTCACCAGACGCTTACCTTTTCAGCCTTGGCCTTAGGACCTCCAGAACCACAAACTAGAGGAATACACCTATTTCTTTATAATTCCCCAATCCATGATATTCAGATATAGCAACAGAAAATGTATTAAGACAACCTCTAAGCCCGTCTCATCACCCATGCAAGGGGTTTAATAAAACTGGTAAACAGGATCAGGTCATCAGGTCCTGACAGGCTTTGCACACTGCCTAGTATTCAAAACAATTAGCCTGGGGGCCAGCACCATGGCTAACTTGGTTAATCCTCCGCCTGCGGTGCCGGCATCCCATATGGGCACTGGCATCCCATATGGGCGCTGGGTTCTAGTCCCCGTTGCTCCTCTTGCAGTCCAGCTCTCTGCTGTGGCCCAGGAAGGCAATGGAGGGAGGATGGCCCAGGTGCTTGGGCTCCTGCACCCGCATGGGAGACCAGGAAGAAGCTCCTGGCTCCTGGCTTTGGTTTGGTGTAGCGCTGGCTGTAGCGGCCATTTGGAGGGGGTGAACCAATGGAAAAAGGAAGACCTTTCTCTCTCTCTCTCTCTCTCTCTCTCTCTCTCTCTCTCTCTACCTTTACCTGTCAAATAAATAAAAAATAAAAACACAATTAGCCTTTAACACCAAAGTCCCCAGTCCCCTGACTCCTGCCCTCCTTTCAGGAAAGAACACAGAGAGTTAAATAGCAAAACAGGATGGTTTGTGATTAAAGGCCCAGATGCTCGGTACAGGATGTACCTGCCACACGAGGGCAGAGAGCACGGGGCGGCTGGGGTCAAGCATGCACAGACTTTAACTTTTAATAACAAACAGATGCAAAGTGAGTGCAGCAATCTGAAACTCCAGCTGAGCCCTATTGATTTCCCCTCCACCTCCACCAGGGTGTATTTATAGAGTCTATCATGGAAGTCTCCACTGCCGAGCCAGACAGATAACTCCTATCCACCCCACGCTAACACCTACGGCCTGCAGTTCCTCTCAATCAAAGCACTTGACCATCTGGACCTTCAACAGAAGCCGTGGCTTCCATGCAGGAGGCTCTGGCCTCACCTTGTCTAGGCTGCCCACCATGGCAGCCCCCTGTGAGGGGATAGCTGGTGAAGGTGACCATATCTGCAGGGGCATCCCAGAGGCAAGCAAAAATGACTTGGGTTGATCAGTGTTTTGTACAGATCGGGAGAACTGGCTGTTCTCTGCCAACTCATGTGTTCCAGTACAAACGGATTAAATCATCCAGACACTGAAATCTTTGGGGTGACATTCACATTTAAAACTCCCCATCATTGCTGTGCTTGAGTTCTCTGTGACCTGGGCTCCACATCAGCCAGCTTTGAATCCATCATTGATAGGCTGGTTTCCGAGGTTCTAAAGCAGTCGACTGGGGCTCTCATTTGCTCAGCATTGAGAAAAACCATGTGCACAAAGCTGTGCTTCTCAATGACAGCTTTTAAAAAATTTTCCCTTGGTGAATAGTGAGACTAAGCCATTGGTTTGCTTATCGTATTGATTGAGTGCCTGGTTAATGGGGTGAGCTCTAGAGTCAATTGCGGAAATTCAAATCCCACCTCAACACACCTCTACACCTGGGTTACTTCATCTGTAAAGTGAGACCCGCACAGTGATGCCTGCCCAGGGGGTTGCTGGGAGGAGGGTTCTATGAATCACAAATGAGCAGAGAGTTCCTTTCAGAGCAATACAGGAAGCAGGACTTGGCAGAGAGGAGCTGAGCTGTGATGCAGCCCCCAAAGAAAGCTGCTGCTGACCCCGAGGGCACTCTGGACCTGGGACAGTCATTTGCCCTGTCCTGAGTTGAACCCAAGGGGCTGGGCCCTTTTTTTTTTTTTTGACAGGCAGAGTGGACAGTGAGAGAGAGAGAGAGAGAGAAAGGTCTTCCTTTTGCCGTTGGATCACCCTCCAATGGCTGCCGCGGCCGGTGCACCGTGCTGATCAGGAGCCAGGAGCCAGGTGCTTCTGGTCTCCCATGCCAGTGCAGGGCCCAAGCACCTGGGCCATCCTCCACTGCACTCCCGGGCCACAGCAGAGAGCTAGCCTGGAAGAGGGGCAACCGGGACAGAATCCGGCGCCCTGACCGGGACTAGAACCCAGTGTGCCGGCGCCACTAGGCAGAGGATTAGCCTATTGAGCAGAGGCGCCAGCCAGGGCCTGGGCCCTTGGGCCACTCGGTAGGTCACTGCATGCAGGCTGTCCTTGGGAGGAGGGGTGTTCTTGGGCAAGGCAGTTTTCTTTAGTCCTGTCGGTCCCCAAAGAACAACTGAGACTGACCTATGTGAACCTGGGAAAGTTACTCAACACCTCAGTCTGTTCCTCATCCATGTAATGAGTTTAATGAAAGCCTGTGCCTCCTAGGGCTGCTGGGCAGGCAAAGGAGATGAGGTTCTGATGTCCTCCTACTGCATGCCCAACAGTGGGCAGAATAAGCCCCTCTTTCCTGGAAGGGGCTCTGGACAGCAGCACATCGCAACCTCCACTACAAAGACTTAATGCAATGATCCACATAAAGTCCTTACATGGTAGCTAGCACCCAGAATTGCTCAATAAATGGCAGTCATTACAAGTGGTGTTGTTGCTTTAATAGCTACTGTTTGCCAGGCACTGGGCTAGAGGCTGGGGACACAATGGCAGTGAAGACTCAAGATTCTGCTTCTGCCCTCGAGAAACTCAATCCATGAGCACATCTGGCCATCAAACAAGCAATGATAATGCAATGCAATTGATAGGGTGGAGCAGGATGTGTATGGGAACGCCTAGAAGGGCACATGACCCAGATGATGGGGAGCGACGCCATGATGATGGGGAGGAGAGTGGGGGTGGGGGTGGGGGAGAAGAGCTATCCAGGTGGAGGAGGCCGTGGGTACAGGGGCGGGGCAAGGGAGGTACAGCTTGTGCGTGATACAGTTCAGCAGGGCTAGCCAGATGTGCACCATGGTGAAGGGAGTGAGGGTCTTGTGTACACCAGGCCAAGGAGGGCAGATGTGGGTACAGAGAGGGCAATGGGGTGGCAAATTCTAACCAGAGAGAGGGCAAGGTGCATTTTGTGCCTGCAAAGGTCACTCTGGCTTCCATGTGCGGAATGGATTTGAGAAAGACAAGATTAGAGCCTGAGAGACTCATTGGGAGGCCATTGTGCAGGTCTCCGAGAGGTTAGGGTAACCTGGACAGGTGGCTCTGAAGAGAGTGGAGTTCACAGAGGGGCCAGCTGTGGCACAGTGGGCTACGTGCTGCTTGCAGCATCCCATATCAGCTTCAGTTTGAGTCCCAACTTCTCTGTTGCTGATCCAGCTCCCTGCTAATGTACCTGGGAAAGCAGTGGATGATAACTCAAGTACTTGTCACCTTGCCACCCACATGGGAGACCTGGATGGAATTCCCAGTTCCTGTCTTTTTTTTTTTTTAAGGTTTATTTACTTATTTGAAAGTCAGAGTTAAAGAGGGGAGAGGGAGGGAGGGAGAGAAAGAAAGAGAGGTTCCATCCAATGGTTCATTCCCCAAATGGCCACAATGGCCGGCTGGAGCTGTGCCGATCCGAAGCCAGGAGCCAGGAGCTTCTTCTGCGTCTCCCACATGGGTGCAGGGGCTCAAGGACTTGGGCCATCTTCTATTACTTTCCCAGGCCATAGCAGAGAGCTGGATCGGAAGTGGAGCAGCTGGGTCTTGAACCGGCACCCATATGGGATGCCGGTGCTTCAGGCCAGGAACTTAAGCCGCTTCGCCACAGTGCCGGCAACCCCCCCCGCCCCAGTTCCTGTCTTCAGTCTGGCCCAACTCCAGCTGTTGTGACCATTTGAGGAATGAACCAACAGATGAAAGATCTCTCTCTCTCTCTCTCTCTCTCTCTCTCTCACTCTCACTCTCACTCTCTTACTCTGCCTTCCAAATACATAAATAAAATATTTTTTAAAAAGAGGTCACAGAGTCGACAAGGACTATGCAAGAAATAGAATCTGCAGATATGGTGATGAGTGGGTAGGCAGAGAGATGAGGGGATCCAGGGCCATGCTTGAGGTTCTGACCTGGGTAAATAAAGTCCGGGAGATCCATGCAAGAGTGGCCTAAGACCTGGAAAGAAACACGCCACTCGTTACTCAGCGTGGCTGGAAAGAGGTTGCTGCAGCCAGCTCTCGGACTGATGGCTCCATTTTAGACAAATCCATTTGCAGTCCCGGGGAGAGTACAGTCCAACTACCAGAAGCAGCTATGTCAACCCCAGAGGGACTTGCTTCCTTCCTGCTTCTGTCTAGCCGGGGAAAATGGCCAGCAAAGAATGCTCTTGCTGCTTAACTGTAGTTGTGGTAGAAGGCAAACTGAGCAAAGAAGGAAAACACAAAGTGACACTCACTTTGGATTTGATCGTCCACAACCATCAGCATTTACTCAATAAACATCGACCCTGTGCTCAGGGCTTCAGATACAAAGAGCATACTATAGACACAACCTGAGGATTCATCTCCAAGCAGGAGTTTTTTTTTTTTTTTTTGGACAGGCAGAGTTAGAGAGTGAGAGAGCGAGACAGAGAGAAAGGTCTTCCTTCCATTGGTTCACCCCGCAAATGACCACTACGGCTGACACGCTGCGTCGATCCAAAGCCAGGAGCCAGGTGCTTCCTCCTGGTCTCCCATGCCGGTGCAGGGCCCAAGCACTTGGGCATCCTCCACTGCACTCCTGGGCCACAGCAGAAAGCTGGACTGGAAGAGGGAGCAACCTGGACAGAATCCTGCGCCTGACCGGGACTAGAACCCGGGGTGCCGGTGTTGCAGGCGGAGGATTAGCCAAGTGAGCTGCGGCACCGACACAATCAGGAGTATTTCTTATGGTAAATAGTGCATTGGCATTTGGGTTTATACATCAGTGTCTCTTGTATTTGGTTATCTGAGTTTGTCCCTGGAGTTTAATCACCTATATACTTTCCAAAATTGAATTTTTGAACTTCGAAGCTGATAAAGAGACTTTAAAAAATACATTTAGTTCTTTATTTGAGAGGCAGAAAGATCAAGGATACAATCTAGGTCTTCCGTGTGTGGCAGCAGTGTGAGTAGCTGAGTCATACCACTGCCTCCCAAAGCCTGCATCAGCAGGAAGCTGGAGTCAGAACTCAGATATCAAATCCAGGGAGGCCAGTGTTGGGCTCTGGTGTTGTAATCGCTAGGCCAAATGCCTGCTCTGCTAAGGAGACTTGCACAAATAAGAATCATTCTGTTGGAAATGACTGGTAGGCATTAGCATTTGCTCCAGGAGTAACTTGATGGCAGGAAGAGGCCAGATGTGTTATCACTGAAAGTTCCAGAATATTCTCTAAAATTTGAGTTAGAAAGTGGGTCCCAATATTAGACCAAGGTGTCCCCTGGGGAAGGGTATGGTCATAGCCCTGGGATTCAACACAGAGCTATTCCAACATTCTCGCTCCACAGCACATTCTTCCCATTCCCCATCCCCCCTCCAGAATCCAGGGTGCTCTTTGGGGTTACAAATGCAACCTCCATTGAATCAACCAAAAGGCAGTCACGGTTTGGTCTAGTCCTTGCTTTCTAAACCAAGGTCAAGATCCATGATAGCAAGAAGCAACCCCAACCATAAAAGAGACCAGCTGTTGGGTTTTGGCTCAGAGGAGCCCGAGGTGCAACTTCCTTTAGCCATCGCAAATCCAGGTTCATCCACCACCAACAGCCCAATGCTGACCTCAGCAAGATCAAAGTCCTGCACCTGAGATGCACCAGGGTGTTGGGGGCCTCATCTGCGTGGCTACTCCCATAGACCCCTTGGTCTGTCCCCCAGCATGGTTGGTGACAGCATCCCAAAGGCAACCGGTGACAGTAAAATGGGGCAGCCTTATCTGTGGTGCCATCATCTTGGGTTCTGCCCCACGCCCACCCCACCATTGCTGGAAGCCAGGCGACCCCATGGCCCAGCCACTGGTGTTAGCTCCACCCCCACCCTAATGGGATTCCCTATTCCTACTTCCCTGCCCGCTGGGGTAAAGGTTTAAGAGGACCTTCTCTTTCTCTCTTTTGATCTCTGTTAGCTCTCCTCCTCTCCTAGGCTCCGGCTTCCCCCACCCAACAATAAACCCTTCTAACTCCCGCGTCTGGTGTGTTTTGTGGCGGCTTTCCAGTGACTGGAAGGGCCCGAAGATCAGCGTGAAACTGACCGCTCAGAACAGGCCCGGATGGAGGTGGTCCTTTCTGCTTCCCGAGAGATCATCAAACCCCTCAAGAAACCACCAAGAAACAAGAAAACTATTAACGCGGGGGAAGCAACTTGTCAATTTTGCCTGGCAGATTCGCCCCAATCTTTAGCCAGAGATCTCTCTGGAACCATTCCAGGGATGGAGGACTGGCCCGTTTGTGGGCTGTACTGCCACCTTCGTGACATCATAGATGACATCAAGGGTGGCGCGTGGGACCGCCCGGCTAGTTCAGAAGTGCAAGGGAAAACGTTTCACTAAAAACAAAACTCTCAGAGCTTGTGATTTTTAAGTTGTTGGCTGAGTTTCTGGAGTTCAACCATGGGGTCTGAGAGAAACCGTCGGCTGCGGCGACCTCTCCTCTTCCTCGGGTTCCGAAGGCGAGCGGGCGAGTCTGCGTGTTCTCCCGGCCGCGCGTGGAGCCGAGCAGAGCTCCGGGCGGCGCTGGGGAAGGCGCGGGGCTCCCCCGGGCCCGCGATCGGCCGATGGCGCCGGGCTCCCCGAGCCCAAAGATGCCTGCCCTTCGTCACGGAGGCGGCGCCGGGCCCAGAGCGCACAGCAGCGGCGCGAGCCAGGGGCCGCCCGCCCACGCCGCGCGGGCTCGCCCACTCGCGGCGGCCCTCGGCGGAGCCCGGGAGGCGGCGCGCCGAGCTCGCCCCGCCCCGCGCGCCGCGAGTGTAGCCGGTGACTCAGGGCGGAGCTCCGCGTCGGGCCCGCGCCGCCAACTTCTCCGGACGCGGCCAGAAGTTTCTAGCCGGCCAGCTGCCGCCTGCCTCTCTCTGCTCCGTCCCCCTTGGCAGCGAGGAGGCTATTTCCAGACACTTCCAGCCCTCTCCGGCCACGTCACCCTCGCCTTTAATTCATAAAGGTCCCCGGCGCCGGCGTCCAGGACACGTCGGCGGCGCGCAGGGCTCCCGCTCCGGCCGCGGCCCGCTCAGCGACGGTGCGCCCCGAGGCCCGCGACCCCGCGCCCGGCATGAGCGCCGCCGCCCACTCGCCCGTGGTGCAGATGGCGTCCGGCAACGCCGCCGCCGACCGCGACCCGCTGCCCCCCGGCTGGGAGATCAAGGTCGACCCGCAGACGGGCTGGCCCTTCTTCGTGGACCACAACAACCGCACCACGACGTGGAACGACCCGCGCGTGCCCGCCGAGGGCCCCAAGGTGAGCGCCGGGCCGCGGCCCGAGAGGGACGGCGAGCGCGGCGGGGCGCGGACACCGGCCCCCACGCGCCTCTCCCGGACCCGCCCGTGCCCGGCGTCGGGGCTCACGCGGGTCCCCGGGGCGCCCGGGCGCGCTCAGCGGGGAGCGGGGACGCGGCGGCCCGGTCAGCCCCGGAGGCCCGTGCGGCCGGCTCGGCCTCGCGTCCCGAGGCCGGAGGGTCGCCCCGCGTGGGCGAGGTCCCCGCTCTGAGTTTCGTGGCCCCACTCCCCGCCCCCGGGGGTCTCGAGTCTTTTCCCTGCGACCCGCGGGCAGGAAGAGCCCGGTGCTGCCTTCCCGGGCAGCCGCTGGAGAGGAGGAGGGAGAGAATTTTCCTTGTTATGGTATTCAGATACTCCGCACTCGCTTCCAGTCCACAAATAACTGATGAGCGAGCCTCGAGGGTGGCAGGTGTATGCCTCCCCTACGCATGTGCGGGGAGGTGTGCGCCCTCCCCCCCAGCGGCCGAGGAAATAGGAGATGGGGAACCGGTTTGTTCGCTAGAAGACTAATTGACTTTACTGCTTGTTCGGTTTTCTGTGAGTCTGAACGTTTCCAAGGTTAAAAGCTTGGAAAAATACGTATACTTAAAAAGAGAGTGAATGAGTCCAGGCACGGTAAATGCAGTAAAGAGCTGGTAAGTTATTTTGACTTCTAAACTCGCCCCATCATAAATGCTTTTTAAACCATTGTTTTGGAAGAAAGCCATGCATTGTCTGCCTTATTTTTTTTGTTCTTAAAAATATTAACAAAATTCTGATGCCCAACAGGGAGATGGTGTACATTCAGCAGTTGTACATTTACAAGAAATTAATTGTATATTCCTGAAAATTGATGTAAGAGGCTGTAATTAGCTGGGATGGGTGTAATTACATATACCTTTGTGTGTGTGTCTGTTCAACCCTTTATTGGGTGAAACTTACATTATTTTCAGGCCAGCCCCCTTTCTGCAGATCCAGACCCTTAGGGAGGGACCCTGTTCTTGCTCTGAGGCCACAGGTAGCCACAGGGTGGGCAGAACCTGCAGGCACTATGTCTCCAGTGAAGATCCAGTTTGAACGTACTGGTTGCCAGCACTATGTTTTCAACTTGATCTTCTGTACCCACTGCTGGAAAGGGTTAGGCTGTGGTTTCATAAACCTGTACAAGGAGGGAAAAGCAGGTTGAGCTACTATTATCCTTCTCAACAAATAGAAAATAATAACTAAGCCAGAAGCCCAGCGATGGAAAAGTTGATCTGACTAGGCAACAACCAGAGTGCTAAAGTTGAGATCTTCCAGGATCATTTGGTTCAGCCTTTTTTCAGCTGATAAACCCAACAGGTTCCTGTGTTTTTTGAAGGTCACGCAGCTAATTCCAAAAGCGAGGAGAGAGCTCTGAGGGGAGGCCTAGTAAGAGGCAGTGTGGATCCGTTGGGAAGAAGTCAGAAGTAGCTTGAATTGTTATGAAACTGACGCACGCGGGCTGGAATTCTTGATTACGCGATTATCTTTGTGTCCTCTCTGTTATGGGGTCACTGACCTCTGCCGTGTGTGTTTGCTTGGATTCTGATGGCTCAACGTGATCACTCAAGAAGAGTTTTCTTAACCAAATTAGCAGCGTGGATTTGTCCATGCAGCAGTGGGAGAACAGCAGCACTCAGCCCATGCAGTGTGGGGCCTCATTATTTCAGACCTGCGCTTTGATATCGGGTGACTCACTCAGTTTCACTTATATTAGGTACACCGTACTCCAGACTAAACATGGTGGAAATGCCTTCCATCTGATTTTACATTAAAAATCGGGTTCTTGGGGTCGGTGCTGTGGCGTAGCCGGTGACGCTGGTGTCTCATGGGCACTGATTCGAGACCCAGCTGCTGCACTTCCAGTCCAACTCCCAGCTAGCGTGGCTGGAAAAGCAGCAGAGAGTGGCCCAAGTGCCTGGGCCCCTGCATCCGTGTGGGAGACCCCGAGGAAGCTTCTGGCTCCTGTCTCAAGCCTGGCCCAGCCCCGGCTGTGGTGGCCATTTCAGGAGTGAACCAGCAGATCTCTCTTTATCTCCTTCTCTGTAATTCTGCCTTTCAAGTAAATAAAAAATCTTAAAAAAAAAAAAAAATTGGGTTCCTGAAAAGGGCCGTGGCCTGAAGCGGTGATTTTGGCAGAGGTGAGCTGAGGCTGCCGGGAGCTCCCTCACGGTCAGGTGGCAGTGCTGTCGGTGAGGATATGAGCATGAGGGGAGGGCTTCCTGGGGAGGACTCGGCTGTGAGATGTTTACAGTCTCAGTGGAAAAGACAGGAGCCGGTGTTTTCTTTAGCCTTACTCCCTTCTCGGTTGGTCCAGTGCACTCTCCGGAAGTGGTTGGAGCAGGTCTTTTATCCTGGCTCTTACGGAGGAGCAAGTGAGCACAGGAGGTTGATTTCTGTACACTCGGGCTTCCCTCCAGTCTTCTGGCAAGTTCCTACCAGTCCAGGCCCCTCCCCGACCCAGAGGCTGGCGTTCACTTAGGAGTCAGGAGATGCAGACTTCCTGCAAGGCCACTCCCCCTGGCTTGCTGCCCTGCATAAACAGTGCAGTCCCTTCGCGCACCTCCCTGGCAGGAGAGGGGGTCTGCTCCCAGGGGAGCAGGCCTGCTTCAGCTCTGGATCTCGGGGATCCCCAGGCTGACAGTGTGCAGGGGGGACCTTTTACGATCACAGATTTCAGTTGTGTCTCTTCCCCCTGTTGAATCTGAATTGCTCAGTGTGGAGGCCAGAAAGGTTTTCTGGTCCTTCTGATGTGCCCTGCTGGCACTGGGAACCCCCAGTGGCCGATGGTGCCCTGTGGAAGAGGGGGACTTGGCTGGAATCCCCCAAGTGACGTGGCTTTCACATCTCCCCTCAGAGTTCTGCCTTCGCTGCCACTTTCCTTTGCAGGCAGACGCTGCTGGGGCCTGGCCTGGGCCTCTCCTTGGAAGAGTGTAAACGCAGTGTCACAGCATCTGTAGAGGGGCAGTGCAGGGTGGGTTGTGGTCAGACCTGGGCGGGCCCCGGGTCCTCCTGTCCCTCTGTGTTGCCCTCCCATCAGGCTGTGACGGATGGCGCCCAGGTGTCGTGAGAGGCGGAAACAGCTTTCTGTTACGACTGAACTAGACCCGTTTGCTCTTCAGGTTCTGTAGAGCCTCCCAGATGGTCTCAAAGATGAGCTGGTTTTGCTCTTTCCCAGTGGATAGCAAGCTGTTGTGCCCCTAGCAGAAGCAAAGAGCAGTCAGGCAGTGAGTGGCCTTCTCCCCTCACGTGCCCAGAGAGCTGGAGTCCTGGCTGCACAGTCCTGGCTGCACAGGAGAGGGGCTTCCAGGAGCTTGGCAGTGTGGCTCCTGTAAGACACTCACGTTCCCCTCCAAGAACAGCCTGCACCGCTGAGAGTGTTGTTTGTCCCGTTTTGTGGTTGATTTGCCCTTAATGAGAGCTGCGTCCGACCTCGGAAATAATGCTTAGACACCTTGCGTAGGACAAGCGGGGGCCTCGGGGGCCTTCGGTACTGACAGATCTGCCATCATCTGGGGACTTCTCTGGCCCTTCTGCCTCCCGTTGTCCTGAATCAGGTCTGCACCCCCAGGCTGCTTCTGCGTCAGAACTTTCGCAGCTGGCCTTTGGAGGGAAGGTTCCAGAGCCCTTCCTTTTGCAGCTGCAGAAATTGATCTCTCTCTCCCACTTGGCACTGGTGGTACCCTGCGGAGTATCTGGTGTTACCTAATCTCCCTGTATCTTTATGAAGGTGTCTTTGGGGTGTTGGCAGTGTCGCAAGAAGCCAGGTAGTTTGCAAAAGCTTAATGAGAAAGCATTTCTTTAGCGAGGACTGAATAGGGTAGATATTTTGGGGGTCTGTTAGCATGTTTAGATATACATGCCAGGTGTGGGTGTGGGCTTCTACCAGCCTTCTTCCTCTAAACCCTCAGCTCAGCTCTCGGAAACTATTAAGTGTGATCTGTGTATGAGAAAAAAGGGACTGGACCTGGCCTATGGCAGAACAGATAGACTTGATAACTTTAGCCCCATTGGCTTCTGCACAGTGACGGGTAGGTTTGCCCTGGGCGGGGGGTGGCTGCTTCTGCCTCAACCCCAGGCAGTAAACAACCCTGAATCCACCTTTGTACCTTTGATCAGAAGTGTGGGCCCACTTCCTGAGCTCGAGTCTGGAGGTAGGAGATGGACCAGTGTCTTCACCTGCTCATTCATGCTGTCTGAGGTTTACGGGTGCCGCTACGTACAAGTCACGGTGTGAAACAGCAAGAGGACTGCTCTGGCCCTTGGTGCCATTCTCCATGAAGCATGTCCTGCCTCTCGCAGTCAGAGGAAGCCGTACCCACTCTGGACTCCATATTACTTTAATTTTCCCAAGGTTAGCACTTGCCTGCTTTCCACGGGGTCATTTCCCTGTTGAGAGTTCGGAGGCAGGCAGAGCCTGTTGCAGTCTGGGTGCCTAGTGGGGTGCACATGCTCTGAGCTAGTGGGTCTGTGCAGGGCAGTTAGGCCTGGGCCTGGCCCCTCCAGTGTCCAGACTGATAAAGAACCCTGGCCTCACCAAGTGTGAGACGTGTGTGTATCACTGGGAGCCTCCTATTGCAGCCTCAGCACCGTCGTCCTGGGCTTCCAAATGTACCCGGAGGCCGACTCCTTGTGAGCACTCTCTGAAAAGGCCTTTTCTACACAATGACTTCAGTGTTGATTCCAGGTGTGCATCCTTCTGGGTCTTAAGAAACCCCCACTTTTAATTTGGGGGGTGGAAAGGTCCCCTCTCTGTCCAATCGTTCACTCCTCAGATGTCTGCAATGACTGGGGCTGAGTTGGGGCTGAAGCCGGGAACTCAATCCAGGTCTCCCAGGTTGGTGGCAGGAACCCAGGTGAGCTGTCACTGCTGTATTCCAGGGTCTGCACTGACCGGAAGGTGGAGTCAGGAGCCAGAACTGGGAACTGAACCCAGGCCCTCTGTAAGGCACAGGTATCTTTGAGCTAAACGCTGCTCTAGAGAAACTTTTTGTTTCTGCCAGTGATTCAGCATCTTTAAAAAAAAAATGCTTTTAAATTTATGTGAGAGGCAGACAGAATGTGCTCCTATCTGCTGGCCCACTCCCTAAAACCTACAACAGTGGCGAGGGTGTGTGGCAGCAGGGAGAAGCCACAAGCCCTTCAGGGTAGCCAGGACTAAGTACTTGAGCCCTTCCTGTTGCTTCCAGAGTCTGCGTTAACAGGAAGCTGGAATTGTGAGCTGGAGCTGGGACTTGAACCCAGGTAGCTGATGTGGGACACGGGTATCTTAACCTCTGTGCCAAATGTCTAGCCCAACGCAGCATCTTAGAACAAGCCTGCTGAAGAGGTTAGGATCCCACAGCTGCTGAGAGCAGCCCCAGCACTGGGCAAGGAGACTGTCTTTGACTTTTTTCTGTGTGGCTGGCAGTAAGATTAGCATAGTCATGAAGCCTCTTATTCATGTCAATTCAGAAAAGCCCAGAATCGCAGCTTGCTCACTGCCTGCGTCAGAAGCCTGCAAACAGCTCAGCTACCCAAGAGCTGCCAGCACAGAGCCGTGCCCTAGTGAACCGAGGTGAGACGCGCCGCTGCGAATTCCTCAGCATCCTGTTGGAGCAATCCTTTCCTGCTGCAAAATAGCTTCCTCTCTTCATTAAAGTAGGATTACAGAGTTTTCTAAGTTATTTAAAAAGTGCTCCCTGGACACTGAACAATGAATGGCTTAAAAATCCAAACAGTGGGAGATAGATATGCAGAAGAGAAAGCAGCCACTTGCTGATTGGTGCCGCAGGCCCGCAGGGTCAGCCCACCTGCAGGGTCCTCTCTGTGCAGAGGCCCTGGTCTGGCTGTGCCTGGGGGACCCATGCAGCACTGGGGTCTCAGTGACTCACGGCCGAGCTGAGTGCCTCCACTCACTCGTCCTGGCTCTGCCGGGCCGATGACTCATCACGGAGCCCTGGCTCCCTCTCCGGACTGAATGTTCCAGGTCTGAGCTTCAGCCCAGCGCTGCCAGGGCCGAGCAACACCTCCGTCCTGCTGCGTCTTGCCCCCGGAAGATGAAAGGTTTTGGGGACACATGAATGTTACCACAGTGTACAGGTGTGGCAGGAATAGTGAAGGGGTAGCCGGCGCCCAGCCTTCACTGCCAGACGAACCTAGACTCTAGACATCCTTGGTAATCGCCTTTCCAGAGCTCAGTGGTGCACTCTGTAAAATGGGTCTATCAGCAGTCCCTGTTGGGAGAATCAAGGGAGATGGTACGAGGAAGGGGCTGCAGGTTGGGGTCCCTGGAGACCCTGGCAGCCTCTCCTGAGGAGTAGAAGCTCGTGGGCAGGTGTCTGGCTCCCCACACAGCAGACCGATCTGATCTTTCTCAGGCCTGGTGTCTCCTCCTCAGAAGCTAGGCCTCCCCTTGTCTCTGTACCGAATTGAGCTGTCGCTGCCCAGCGTCTGGGTGGCCCTCAGTGGGAGCCCTGTGCCCCTGAGCACAGAATGTGGATGGGCAGTGATGTGGGACACAGCACAGCGGCCAGATGAAGGCTCTCGGGCCCTGGAGTCGCTGTGCCGGCCCCAGCCTCACGAGCCCCCGACTCGTGTCTGGAGCTGGGATCCCGTGCCGGAGCTGGGCCGTGGCGTCGTGTTTCCTGTGTTGTGCTGTGTGGAGCGCTGGTTACTCCCAACTCCCACTGGCAGGGGGAGAGAGAGGGACGCGTTCTGTCTCCGCCACGCCTGCACAGCCCTAAGAGCAGTGCCAGGCAGCACCTGGGTGCCCAGGCCGTGGTGGGGCAAAGCCCAGTCACCTGGTGAGTAGCCATCGTCTGCACAGCTGCTGTGGACCCAGCTGTGCGGGGCAGCGGCGTCCCCAGGGCTGGAAGGAGGGGTGAGTGTGTGCCGGGCACCGCCTTCCTGAGGGGGAAGGAGTGCTGTGAGGAACTGCTTAGGACGGGGCGCAGGGCCCCAGCGGGCTCCCCTCAGCCCGAGGGTCTCCCCTCGGCTGCAGTGGACAAACCGAGGGTTTTCGTTTGGAAAAGTGTTTTGTAGGAGGTGCGTGTTCGCGGGTGCTGTGCACACTAACGCTGATGCACACTTGCATGGCTGGCGGCTGGCGGGCGGGATGGCCTGTGCTTGGTCCATGTGTTGGTGTCAGGACGGCTCAAGTCCTTGAAAAGCCGTGGAAATGGACTAAATGTGAGGTCCCTTTGCCTAGGCCCTTGAAATTCAGAGTTTGCTTCCTGGTATGGAAGTGTCAGGCACTTTTCCGTCTGTGATTCCTGGCTTTAGATTGATTAAAGCAGGTGGCTCTGTGCTTTTTTTTTTTTCTGTCTGAAGAGGAAGTAGGTAGGTTTGTGCGTATGTTGGGGGGGGGGGTGAGGGATTAAGATTTATTTTCAAGGCAGATTTAAAGAGACAGATCTTCTCTCTGCTGGTCCACTCCCAGATGACCACAGTGGCTGGGTCTGACTCAGGCCGAAGGAGCCAGGAACTCCATTTGGGTCTCCCCTGTGGGTGGCAGGGGCCCACGTGGAGCAGCTGGGACTCAAGCCAGGGCCCATAGGGATGGATGCCGGCATCATAGGCAGTGGCTTAACCCGCTGCACCATAGTGCCAGCACCAGGAAGCATGTAGTTAATTTTCCCTGAATCCACGAGTTCAAAAGCAAGCTGTCCCTCACATGGGGTTCTCAGCCTGGCTGTGCACTTCCACGTGTTCCTGGGGCCCCATCCCCGCTCCCGCATCTGCTGGTGCAGTCCTTGAGGGAGGGCTTCAGGGGTGGGAGGCACTGGGGAGGCCGGGTGTGGCCTGTGAGCTGTGGATGCTGCCCCCGGCACAGGAAGTGCCCAGCAGCTGCTGACGGCCATGCTTGGCCTGGGGACCACTTTGGTGCCCTGGGGAGGGACACTGGGGGTGTAGAAGAGACCCCAGCAGGTGGTGTGCTCTCTGCCAGTCTTTCCTGTGCAGGAGCCTGGCGTGGCTTTCTCCCTGGGTCTTGAGATGTGCGCACCAAGCCACAGTCGGTGCAGCATGGCAGCAAGTCTCTGAGCTGTCCGCTTGCCCTGAGCAGCAGCAGCCCGGGGCTTAGAGCAGATTTTTGGCTGTGGTTGCACCCAGGTTCGGCTCTCAGCTGGAAAGGTGGCCCTCTCGTCAGTGCTCTTGAGTCGCTCAGCTGAAGGGGCTTCTTAACCCCCTTGATGAGAGCCATTCAGGAATCGGGCTCTGGAAACAGTGGGACTGGCTGAGAGAAGTGGGCCCATCAGTAGCTGGGATCAAGGACGGCTGTGGAGCGGGGAGGCCCAGAGTTCCCACTTTCCTCTGCCCTTTCTCTCTAAACCTGGCAAGAAGCCTTGGGAACGTGGGGAGTTTTACGGCTGGGGAAACAGTCTTCATAGCTGGGAGCTCTGCCCAGGGCCTCGCAGCTGGGGAACCCCAGGAGGAGTTGGAACCCGGGGCGGCCGGCGCAGGCCAGGGCTCCTCCTGGCTCTGTCCTGTTTGCCTGGACCCCTTCGCAAAGAGAAGCCAAGTTGTTTTCAGCTCCTACAGTGGAAACACACAAGGACCCCATCTCCTAATTCTAGGACAAAATGTGTGTATTTATTTAGTAACAGGGCTCCCAGAGCTGTGTTTAGCACAGACCTCTTGTCCTACCAGGAGTCTCGGGTACAGCCAGTGGACTTTGGTGGGCTGTGGACTGAGCTTACTACTCAGAATTTGGGCCCAGGCCATCTGGGCAGTGGTCAAGATGTCTGTGCTGCGTATTGGAGTACTTGGGTTTGGTACCCAGCTCTGGCTTCTGACTTAAACTCTCAGTCAGTACAGACCCTGGAGGCAACAGGTGATGGCTCAATCTGCTGGGTCCTTGCCGCCTGCATGGAAGACCTGGGTTGAGGTTTCAGCTTCAGCCCCAGCCCAGCCCTGGTCGTTGTGGGCATTTGAGGAGTAAACCAGCAGATGGGAGCTCTCTGCCTCCCAAGTAAATAAAGTGTGTCTATATATCCAGAATTTGTCTGTGACGTGCCCACAACAGTTCTGTGGGTGATGAGAGAGACCCAGACCCAATGTCAGTCTTGTGGGAACTGAAGGATTTGAGTTCAGCTACAGGAATGCAAATGGCTTTTTACTTATCTATCAAATCGGTAATAGTACTGGATTACTGATGTGGCTTGTCACACCAGAGTTTTGTCCAGGCCTTGCAGCTCATGTCTGTGTACTCTTTGGAAGGGAGCTGTGTGTTTGTGTGCCTGCTTCCTCTTTGGTAGAGGTGAGCCCTTGACCCAGGTCCAGCTTGATGTGTTAGTAAAACTCGGTACCTGACCCATGTGAAAGCTCTTCTGGCCATAAACCCAGTGAATAGACTCTGGCCTACTTCACACTCCAGGGCTGTGAAGGTGGGAAGTGCTGTGGGGCAGCCCTGGGGTTCTGTCACTGTCACCTGTGGTTCAGACTGTGTTGATGGTGACTGTAGTTTGTAGGTGTTGAGCTCGCTTTTTTCAGAGAGCTGTACCACGGAGCCGGGACTGGGGACTCGACCAGCTGTGGATGGGTGGAGGTCGATCCCACCAATGTGTGAAGTGTGTGCGTCCTGCAAACACCTAGCAGGGCCCATGAGCTGCTGTTTTCAGCCTGCCTTTGGGGCACAAGGATTGCTTTGGGGAGCGAGGTGCAACAGCTTCCTCCTGAATTTGCCACGTGCTTCTTCGGGGTACCTCAAGTTCCATGATTTCTGATTGGAGGGACCTTCCCATCCTGCTCTCGCAGTCCCCGGCTTTCTAGGGCTTGGAGGGTGCCGTACAGTATATTTCCTGTGTGCCCCATTGCTCCCTGTAGGAGCAGATCACTGCTTTGTAGATCATTTCTGGGCCTCTCTTTCAGGTAATAAATCTCAGGAAAGAGGGGCTGCAGGCTGCCTCTGTCATACATGTAGGGCAAAACCAGGGTGTCCCGGTCGTCCCCTGGTGCTCACGTGACTAGAAACTGAGCATGCTGTTAACAGCAGACAAGCTCATCAGCTCACCGCAGTCAGAACTTGACCTCAGGCTTTCTGCAGTAGTGTCGTCTACTTGGCTCCCCAGGGCTCATTTTCCTGCTCTTTATCCTAGCCTTCTCATGGGCTGTTGGATGCCCCCAGGACACACCTGAGCCGGTTTTAATGAACCAGTTGGTTGTATGAATGAATATAGTGAGCTGAGCAGTGACTGTCAGGCCCTTGGCTCTTACTTCCTGCTTGGACTTTGTGTACCTTTCTGATGCCTGTACCCCAGGATGAGGACAGAAAGCTGAGCTGCAGACAGGTCAAGGCCACGGTGAGACAGTGAAGACGTGTGGCCCTGTGCTGCAGCCCCGTCATGTGATCAGTCTCCCCACTTGTCCCCAACCGCGAGGAGGTGGCTTCCCGGGACCCCACTGAAGCCAGCGCTGAAAGAGGCTGGCGTCACCAAGGCTGTCTCTGGATGTGGGCTTGAACTTGAGAACACAGCTTGGTGGGCTTGAAGAGCCATGCTTTGTAGGGGAATTACAAATATTACACATTATTCTTTTCATTGACAAATCTTTTTTTTTTTTATTTTTTTTTATTTTTGACAGGCAGAGTGGACAGTGAGAGAGAGAGACAGAGAGAAAGGTCTTCCTTTGCCGTTGGTTCACCCTCCAATGGCTGCCGCGGACGGAGCGCTGCGGCCGGCGCACCACACTCATCCGATGGCAGGAGCCAGGTGCTAGGTGCTTATCCTGGTCTCCCATGGGGTGCAGGGCCCAAGCACTTGGGCCATCCTCCACTGCACTCCTGGGCCACAGCAGAGGGCTGGCCTGGAAGAGGGGCAACCGGGACAGAATCCGGTGCCCCGACCGGGACTAGAACCCGGTGTGCCGGCGCCGCAAGGCGGAGGATTAGCCTGTTGAGCCACGGCGCCAGCCTGACAAATCTTTTTTTAAACTAGAATGTGTTGAGAGCAGCGTAGAGGATAGAAGGGCAGTTCACGCTTCCAGGTGGTGCTTTTTACCCACGTGGGAGAACTGGAGGAAGTCCTGGCTCCCTCCTGGCCATCATGGCCATTTGTGGAGTGACCCAGGGGGTGGAAGAGCGATCTCTCTCCCCAGTTCTGCTTTTCAAATAAATACAGAAAAAATTTTTTTTCTTTTTTTCAGAAAAGGTCTTCCATCTTCTGGTTCACTCCCTAAATGGCTGCAGCAGATGGGAGTGGGCCAGGATGAAGCGAGATGCCTGGGACTCCATTTGGGTCTCCCATATGTGTGCAAGGACCCATAGCCTCGGGCTGTCCTCTGCTGCTTTCCCGGGTGCATTAACAGGGAACTGGATTGGAAGTGGAGCAGCAGCCAGGACTCGAAGTGGGGCCCAAGTGGGATGCTAGTGTTGCAGAGAGCAGCTTAACCTCTGCACTATTACCAGCCTTTGGCACTTCTTATAGATGAAGTTTTTTATTAAATGGCCCAAGTGGATTATTAATCCACACAGACCCAGGGATGCAGATTCAGTTGGCACACAGCAGCCTCTGGCCATCCTCACTTGTCTTACCCACCTCTGCCTGCCCCCTGAGGAGCCGACAGTGCCATCCGGCAGAGAGCACCGGGCTCACAGTGTCGGTGGCAGCCCCTTGCCTTCACTTCTCCCGGGAGAACTGCCAGCCACTCGGGGTGCTTCCTCCGTGAGCCTGTCTTCTTTGGTCCCCTGCCCTCCCCTCCTCGCTCCCATCCCTAACGTCCCTCCAGCCCTGCTCTCTGGTTCTGCTGGAACTCTACGGACAGAGGGTAGGGCTCTTTGCTTCCAGCGTGGCCCCTGGTCCCAGCCTCATCTTCTGCAACTCGGCGCCTGCCAAGGCCCCACTTCCAGCTGTTTCTGACCCCACCGCCCCCACCTACCGTGATCACGATCTTTCCTCCCCTGACCCAGACATGGCACTGATGGGGACCCAGGCTGAAACCTATGCTGTCATAGCCTCGTCTCCCTCCCTCACTTTCTCCCCTTCCCTCCCCTCCCCCCCTTTTTTTTAAAAGATTTATTTGAAAGACAGTTATAGAGAACCAGAGTAGAGCCAGAGAGGAAGAAAGGTCTTGCATTCCATTGGTTCACTCCCCAAATTACCGCAACGGCCAGAGCAGAGCTGATCCGAAGCCAGGAGCCAGGAGCTTCTTCCAAGTCTCCCACATGGGTGCAGGGGCCCAAGAACTTGGGCCATCTTCCACTGCTTTCCCAGGCCTTAGCAGAGAGCTGGATTGGAAGAGGAGCAGCCAGGACTCACACCGGCACCCATATGGGATGCCGGGACTGCAGCCTGAGGCTTTAACCACTGTGCCGGCCCCTCTCTTGTCTCTTAAAGTTGAGGTACAGAACATGGTCAGTAAGATACAGATAAGGCAAGCTTCCTGGACGCAGGGGCCTTCTCCAGGTAGAGCCGAGCGCTCAGCCAGGCCTATCTAAGGATTCCAGGGGGTGGCAGTGTCGGGACTACAGAGAAGGTATTATTGGACAGGTTTTCACAGGTGCACACCCATTTCCTGCCCCCAGAAGACAGAACCTCAGAAGGTTCTTTCAGACCCCTGTCTGGCCATGTCCTCTCCTCTGGGGTGACCACTATTTGACTTGTGTCACTGTTGATTGTCCTTGGTTCCGCTGCCGTGCCCCCGTCCCCCTGTACCCCCTCCCCCCCAGTCTGACAGGCACTGTCTTGTGCCTACGTGGGGGGAGCTTCTGTTTGTCGCAGGCCTTCTGGGCATCCCTTCTCATGGGTCTTACAAAACCTCACTGCAGTTCTGCAGGCTCAGTGTTGCTGGCTCCCATCCAGGCTGGTTCCACCCTTGAAAGCCCCATCTCCCCCATACCTCAGGCCTCTTTATATTTGCCCCAGGCACCCTTAACCCATCTTCTAAGCTCCTTGTTGCCAGAGAGGGTGCCTTGCTGGTTTGGTGAGCCCAAGAGACCCACCAGCACGTGGTGAAGGCGTCCTGACTGCTGGGCTCTGGAGAGTGTGCAGTGTCTGGGGAGAAACAGTGAGCCTGCAGGCAGCCGGCAGAGATGACATCGCATGGCTGTGCAGGCCGCGACTGCAGCTGGAAGGAAGTGGGGGCGGGCTGGGGGTGGACGGCACTCCGGGAGGGCGTGCTGTGGCTCTCGGCGGAGTAGCGAGGCTTTCTCGGCACCTCCAGCCTGCTGCCTTTTAGTGCCTGTCCCACAGCAGGAACTGGGTTCTGAATCTGACGTCCAGACCCACTGCCTGCGCTTGGGTGACCTGAGAGTTAAGCAGGCTAAAATAATGCTGCCGCCCTGAGCACGTGGCTATTCTAATCTGAGACTGCCTGCCTGCCTGTGTCCCCAAGGACAGGGCGACACCCTCGCCTTTTCTGTGTGCTGGACGCCCGCCCTAGGCAGGGTCTCAGCGGGATTGCAGAATTAGTGTTGTCTCCACTCAAAATGCAGATCAGCCCTTGTTGTCTGTCTTGCTTTTGGTGGATTTTGCACCAGTGGGACTTGTACTGTGCAAGCTTAGATTCCCCTCGTGTTTGCCATTCAGCAAGACTCCTCTTACAGGAAGGGGTCTGTGCATTGGGATGTGTACAAATGACACAGATCAGTGCCCTCCCTGTACCCCGTGAAAGGAGCCTCTAGTCTAAGGGGTCAGGGCTTCCGTTGTCCAGCCTCTGTGTGGAGAGATGGCAGTGCCCAGTGACCCACCGGCCTTGTCTGAAATAAGATCTTTCCCTGCGGAGCATCTGGAACGCGGCCTTCTCAAGGGTCCCAAAATAGCCAGGCCACTGAAGGGAGACTGCATGAGAGGACGGAAGAGAGGGTCCCCAGCCGCTGCTCGCAAGAGCGGGCCCTGTAACGCTCGAGGAGACTGACTCGGTGGCATGTGCTGAGGTCCACAAGGAAGCCTGCAACTGGGCAGGGGCGGGGCAGAGAGATCGGTGTGGGCAAGGGGGGCTTTACAGCCGCAGAGCAGGGTGTGGCCCGTGGACAGAAAGTGACTAAGGGGAAATCAGGGTCAGAGAGATTCTGGCCAAACCTACCTAACAGGATTCTTGCTGCAGACGGGCCAGCAGGCCGGCTCGAGCAGACCCTGGAGGCTGAAGGAGTGGATCAGATATCCAGGGTGGGGCACTCTGGCTAAACCAACGGAGCAGGGTTCTTTTGCTAAAACTGGATCTTACAGGGGAATGCGCTGATGGGCCTAGGAGAAGAAGGTTCTGAAATCGGAAATAAAGTTTGAGCAAAGAATCCTTGTGGAAGCCACGCTCAGGGGATCCCCGGATGCGTCCCCTTCCGGCTGGCCCTGCCTTTCTGGTTGTTGCTGACCATATTGCTGCAGGGGCAGCGCCCGTGCCACCCCACTTCTCCGCACAGACTTCCCAACTGTGTTGTGTTTGTGTTTGGGCTGGAAGTCTAGGAGGTGATCTTTTATTTATTTATTTTTTGCTGTACATTGGTGGTTGCAGCTGGACCCTGCTTCCAAGGGCCCACCCTCTGGTCTGGATCTCTGGAGATCTGGGCACAGTCGGCTGCTCTCGTTCACTGCTGTCCGCTGGCTGTCAGTTTGGGAGTTGGGAGCTCGCTGTGCTCCACAGCTACCCTGGCTCACCTCTCCCCTGACGCCCCCAGACAGCAGTAGGACTGGTGGCGGAGGCAGGGGGCTGGGGCGTGTCCAGCTGACACTCAGGGTGCAGAGCACTCTGCAAGATAATGCTCTCGCTGCCACAGTTGCCTTCTCGCAGTGTTTTCTTACCAGTTTCTAACCCATCTGTGTTTCTTCCCTTTTAGGAAACTCCATCCTCAGCCAATGGGCCCTCGCGGGAGGGCGCCAGGCTGCTGCCCACTAGGGAGGGCCACGCTGTGTACCCCCAGCTCCGACCAGGCTACATTCCCATCCCCGTCCTCCACGAAGGCACTGAGAACCGGCCGCCGCACACTTTCCAAGTCTATTCCCAGCCTGGGGCACAGCGATTCCGAACCGAGGCAGCCGCCGCGGCGCCGCAGAGGTCCCAGTCACCTCTGCGGGCTGTGCCGGATGCCACGCAGCCAGAGAAACAACAGTGTGCACAGGCGGTGGCAGCTGCGGCAGCCCAGCCCCCAGTCTCCCATGGACCTGAGGTAAGGAGAGGCCTGGCCCTAGGCCAGGTGCCTGTTAATGAGCAGGGCATCTATCTGGGCCTGACTGGCGGCGGAGGTCACCCAGCAAGGACAGGTTGTTGGCCGCATGTCAGCCCCCGGCGTTGTGTGAACGTGCACGGAGTTGGAAGTTGCGGCGCTGGGACTGGACACTTGGGCTCTGGCTCCAAGCTGGGGCCCCTCTTTCACACGGGGCTTTCTAGTCCCAAAGCACAGAGAGGTGCTTGTCCATGGTGTTTGGTGCTCAGGAGTGGATCCTAAGCCCTCGGAGCTGTGCTGTTAGGAAACCGAGACCACATCCCAGCCCTCCCGGCTTTGCACCGGCTGAAACAGGAAATCCAGAACAGGGAGTCAGGGAGGCGTCGATAGCAGATTGGGTTTCGCTCCTGAAGCCAGATACTTCAGGGCATGTTGATGGAGCGAGGGCATTAATAGCTCAAACCTGGCTTCCTCTGTCTCTTAGCTGAAACCCGCGGGCCCAGGGACCCTGCAGGATTCATTCTCCTGCCGCAGCTCAGCCCCTGGTGTCTGCAGCGTTCATTGTTCCCAAGCACAAATCCTCATTTCCTGTCTGCTGCCAGAGTGGCGGGTGCTCAGCTCCCCCACCTGCAGGAGGGCGAGAGGTCACATTGACGGGGTACTGAGAGCCCTCCTGCCTTTCTCGGGACTGAGATTTGTAAAGTGCCCCACCAGTCAGAGAAATCTTAGCAAATGCAACCTGACTAGGGGAATCGTCTTCCTCCATCTCTAGGTGATTAGAGGTAGCTCGGGAGGGGAACGGCCTGATGGGCCACCCGCCACCCCGGGGACAGCCGTGGTGCCCAGGTGCTCAGCTGAGCTTGGAGAGAAGAGGTTAAGGGATGGGACGGGGGTGGGGTAGAGACAGTAACTGCAGGGGACCGAGTGCTTCCTGTGTAGCTGCTGTGACTCAGGCACTTGCACAGCTGATTTCATTTCCATCCTCAGACGCCCCGTGGGAGCAGTGAATCTTTTTCCATAGTTAGGGAGAAGTTTAGCCTCCCGTGGAGGCTCAGAAAGCCACAGAGCTCTTAAGAACTTGAACCCAGGCCTCTTGACTCTGGAGCTTTTTTTTTTTTTTTTAAGATTTATTTATTTATTTGGAAGTCAAAGTTATACAGAGAAGCAGAGAGAGAGGTCTTCCATCTACTGGTTCACTCCCCGATTGGCCACAGTGGCCAGAGCTGTGCTGATCTGAAGCCAAGACCCAGGAGCTTCTTCCAGGTCCCCCACATGGGTGTAGGCTTGGACCATCTTCTGCTTTCCCAGGCCATAGCAGAGAGCTGGATCAGAAGTGGAGCAGCTGGGACTTGAACCAGCACCCATGTGGGATGCCAGCACTGTAGGTGGCGGCTTTACCTGCTACACTACTGTGCTGGCCTGAGCTCTAAGTCTTAACCCTAGGTTCTGAAAATGGAGCTGTCTGCCGAAGGGAGGTGTTAGGCAGTGTGTTTCCCTGAGCAGGTGCACAACAGAGGGCATGGTTGGAGTGCCGGGCTGGGGGTCGTTCACGGGTCACACCGTCTCCCCTTTGTCTCTTGCAGCGGTCCCAGTCTCCTGCAGCCTCTGACTGCTCATCCTCGTCCTCCTCCGCCAGCCTGCCCTCCTCTGGCAGGAGCAGCCTGGGCAGTCACCAGCTGCCCCGGGGCTACATCCCCATCCCAGTGATACACGAGCAGAACATCACCCGGCCAGTGGCCCAGCCCTCCTTCCACCAAGCCCAGAAGACCCACTACCCTGCTCAGCAGGGTGAATACCAGACCCACCAGCCAGTGTACCACAAGATCCAGGGGGATGACTGGGAGCACCGGCCCCTGCGGGCCCCGTCCCCATTCAGATCGCCTGCGCGGGGTGCATCCAGCCGGGAGGGCTCGCCAGCCAGAAGCAGCACACCAGTGCTCTCGCAGTCGCCCATCCGTGTGCACACTGTGGTGGACAGGCCTCAGGTATGGCACGTTCGTGGTCAGCAGCTGGGTGCCTCTCCGGGGACTGGGAGTGCTGAGCAGGTGCCCAGGGTTCCTCCCGCTCTGCAAGCCGTTCTGCTCCTTCCCACCTCTGTGCCTTTGCCAGGCCGAAGCTCTCCCTGAATGTCCACACTCCAAGTTCTCCCTCCAGGGAATGAGCTGGTCTCGTGTCTTCCACGAAGCCTGCTCATCTTCCCAGTGCCTCGTGGGAGTCCCCGAGGGTCCAGAACGTAATCATCCCATGTGTTTTGATTCTTCAGCTCAGCTCTGAGCCTGACCAGAGGACCTTGTCTCGAATCTTGCAGCAAGGCACCACGGGGCCTGGCCGAGGAGAAGGCCAGCTTCAGGAATGGGAAACCTGACCCGGTCAAGGTCATGGGCACAGGCCTGCTCTCCCTTCACTGGAGATGGCAGGTGCTGGTTCCTGGAGGAGTTTAGTTATAGCTGCTTGGAGCACCTTGAACAGAGTGGCCTCCTTTGACAGTTTCTTTTTTATTTGGAAGTGAATTTACCTTACCAAAAAGTCTTCAGACTCCTTCAGAGGAAGCCCATAAGCCTCCACCCAGACTCGCAGTCACACTGTGCTTGGCTTTGTCATCTCTTCTCTCTGTAGATAACCACATATGTGGGGACTTCCAGAAGTTCATGGAAACATGGAATAAAAAGATGAGGTTTTAAAACTTTAAAAAAAAAAAGATTATTTATTTGAAAGGTAGAGCTACCGAGAGGCAGAGGCAGAGAGGTCTTTCATCTGCTGGTTCACTCTCTAAATGGCTGCAATGGTCAGAGCTGGGCCAATCCAAAGCTAGGAACCAGGAGCTTTTTCCAGGTCTCCCATGTGGGTGCAGGGATCCAAGCAGTTGGGCCATCCTCTACTGCTTTCCCAGGCCATAAGCAGGGAGCTAGATCAGAAGTGGAGCAGCCAGGGCTGGAAACAGCACCCATATGGGATGCCAGCATGCAGGTGGAGGTTTATCCACTGCGCCATAGTGCTGGCCCCAAAAGATCAGTTTATTCTGGAACATTTTGAAATCTACATGTAATTTTTCTATAATGCATTTCCATGAAGTTTTGGAGACCTCTTTATATGCGAATTTCAAAGATTTTCATAAGGAAGAGATATTCGCATTCCTAAGCTCGTGGAATCTCAGATCAGGAAATTTAGCATTCTCGCAGTGTTGTTTCCCTGTACAGAGTCTGTGTTCAGCCTCCCTTCCCGCAGTCCTCTGTGTTCCAGGATCCAGGCCAGGATCATGAGCTCTGTGTTTAGAGGTCACTTCCCTGCGGGCTCTCGGTCTGGAACAGTTCCTCGGCTCTTCTTTGCTTTCATGACCTTGATGTTATTTGAAGAGTGCAGGCCACAGAACGCTGTCTCCTGTATGTTTCTAAAGTGACTTTTTTTTTTTTTTTAAGATTTACTTATTTTATTTGAAAGTGTTAGAGAGACAGAAAGACCTTCCATCAGCTGGTTCACTTGCCAAATGGCCACATTGGCTGGAGCAGGGTCAGACTGAAGCCAGGAGCCAGGAGCTTCTTCCGGGTCTCCCACGTGGGTGCAGGGGCCCAAGCATTCGGACCATCTTCCACTGCTTTCTCAGGCTATTAGGGAGCTGGATCAGAAGTAGAGCAGCTGGGACTCGAACCAGTGCCTGTATGGGATGCTGGTGCTGCAGGCAGGGGCTTAACCTATTGTACCACAGCACCAGCCCCTTGGTGACCTTTCTGTAGTTTTGTTCCAGGATCCCTTTTTGGAGGCCTTGAAGGATTTGACCTAATAACATATGGTAGGATTTAATATTTGAAATTGGGTGTACTTTAGAAATAGTACAGTCTGACTGCCAAGTTGATTAGATTAGGGAGTGTGAGACTTAGGGGAGATTTTAGATATTCATTTATATGCTAGAAGAACCAAGCTGTTTCTGATCAGAGCATAGCTCATTGTTTTCCTTCCTTCTTTATTTTTAAGATTTATATATTTATTTGAAAGAGTTACACACACACACACACACACACACACACACAGAGGGGGTTTTCCATCCACTGGTTCACTCCCCAGTTGGCCGCAACTGCGCCGATCCGCAGCCAGGAGCTTCCCCCAGGTCTTCCATGTGGGTGCAGGGGCCCAAGGACTTGAGCCATTTTCCACTGCTTTCCCAGGCCATAGCAGAGAGAGCTGCATAGGAAGTGTAGCAGCTGGGTCTCAAGTCCGTGCCCATGTGGGATGCCAGCACTTCAGGCCAGGGCGTTAACCCACTGCGCCACAGCGCGAGCCTCAAGCTCATCATTTTAAAAAATGGCTCTTGCTGACAGTCTCGAGGGGAGACCACAGCCAGAGTCAGCATGGGAGGCATTGCTTAGCGTGAGGTTCAGGCATGAGTATGCCCAAGCAGACTTCTCACGAAGTTGATGACCCTAAGTATCTTGTTTGTTAAAAAAATAAAATAAAATAAATACACCAGGAACCACTATCCTGGCTGAAACTATTAGGCTGTCATAGCTTTAAAAAGAAGGCCTCCACCCCACTGCCCCGTGAGTGGGCTGCCTGGCACAAGGAGTGGGGGCCAGGCCTGTGGCGCCCAGCTGCCTCACCCGACGGTCAGAGCCACTCCGCGCTCTGTTATCAGCAGAGTCAGCTCAGCAGTCAGCAAGAGGCTTTGCTGTTTTCATTCTTGAAAATCGTCTTGGTTTTCTTTTCTCTGCTGTTTGAACACTGTCTACAGAGAAATTCTGTGAGAGGTAACACAAGCAGCCCAAGGTGGTTCCCAGAAGCCTAACAAGTGGCCTGGTTTCCTGCGTGATTAACGGCACATTTTTATTTTGTACCAGCTGTTGGTTGACTTTGAGACTCTCTCAATTAACCTAAACAAAGCCATTGCCCATTTTTCTCTGACTGGCGCTGGCTGCACGCTGCTGCCCGTGACGTTCCGCCAGGTGTTGAACCTGTCTTTGTGTCCTTTCTTCTTTTTCGCAGCAGCCCATGGCCCATCGAGAGTCTCCACCTGCTCCCCAGCCTGACAGCAAGCCAGAGAGCAAGGCAGGCCCGGCAGGACCAGATCTCCTTCCCGGACACATCCCCATCCAAGTGATCCGCAAGGAGGCAGATTCCAAACCTGTTTCCCCAAAGCCGCCCCCTCCCTCTGAGAAAGTGGAGGTAAAGGTGCCCTCTGCTGCAGGTCCCTGTCCTCCTCCCGTTCCCGCCCCCACCACTGTCCCCTCTTCCCCCAAGAATGTGGCTGCAGAAGAGAAGGCAGCACCCAGCCCCACCCCTGCCGACGCACCAGCCCCCAAGCCGGGAGAAGCTGAGGCCCCCCCGAAACACCCAGGCGTGCTGAAGGTGGAAGCCATCCTGGAGAAGGTGCAAGGGCTGGAGCAGGCTGTGGACAACTTCGAAGGCAAGAAGACCGACAAGAAGTACCTGATGATTGAAGAGTATCTGACCAAAGAGCTGCTGGCCCTGGATTCCGTGGACCCGGAGGGACGAGCTGATGTGCGCCAGGCCAGGAGAGACGGTGTCAGGAAGGTCCAGACCATCTTGGAAAAACTCGAACAGAAAGCAATCGATGTCCCAGGTCAAGTCCAGGTTTATGAACTCCAGCCCAGCAACGTTGAACCTGACCGGCCACTGCAAGAAATCATGGAGATGGCCGCAGACAAGGGAAAGAAAAGTGCCGGAAATGAAGACCCCCAGACTGAAACCCAGCAGGCAGAAGCCAAAGAAGGAACCACTGCAGACCCCAGTGGCACGACAGACCCGGCTGGGAGCCAGGGGAGCCCAGCGACAGCGTAGTCTCCGCTGAGTGGGATCAGGCTGGAGACGTGGACTGGGTTGTGTGCTCTGGGGAATTTTAAGTTGCATGCATTTCAGGGACTTTCAGTCAGTTTGTTTTTGTTATTTGTAGCCGCTTGGTACGCAGTAACGTGGGTGGAGGCACAACACACTAATACAAGGGCAAAAGGGAAGACGATGCTTCTCTCCATAGCCTTGTGCTGTACGAAGAAAGCTGCTGCTTGTTTAACTCCATGCTTGTTCTGGGGCCCTCTGCATGGGCACCACGCCAGCTGTGGTCACTGTCTTCCTTTAGCTCTGGACTGAAGGCGTTGTTGGGGGTAGATGGGGAGCTGATTTCCCATCACATAAGCAAAACTCACTTTTCAGAAATGTTGCCATTTTTGTTTTAATGGGATGATTTTCTTCATCTCAGTAGTTCAAGTATCTAACTTTAGATAGAGTAAATGTGTAAGGAGCCATATCTGTATGTTGAATGACTTTATGCTACATTTTAAAAAAAGGAAAATAAAGTAGTAACACAACTCACAGCATTTTATTTGTTATTTATTTTGTGGTTTCTAAATCTTGGGAAAGAGCAGCAGCCCTGAGACCCTGTCCCCGGCTGCAGAGCGCGTGGCAGGGCTTCTGCAGGCCTGGTCTGGGGTCGTGGTGTCTGCAGCAGCTCTTAAATGTGGTCTCAGATGAGAGCTGGGCTCTGGGAAGACACAGGGCTGTGGTGTATGCCTGCTGCCCCTTCAGACGGCCCCAGCAACAGCAAAGGCCTGGGCCTTGCCATGGGGCTGAGCTGGGTCAGAAGTGCTCAGAGAAGTCCGTCCCCACCATAGCCAAGGTGTTTAATGGAGTCCAGGTCACTGGGAGGTGGATGTAGGCTCTCAGAGTCTTTGGGTCCTCTTTAGCTGAGTCACCAAACCAGACTGGGTCCAGGTCTGCGCAGGTTGGGTTCCCAGAAGCCTCTGGGGTTACAGGCCAGCTGCACATGCTCCACTGGGTAACACAAAATCCTTTTTTTTAAAGATATTTATCTGGAAGGCAGAGACAGATCTCCCACCTGCTGATTCACTTGTCAAATGGCCACAATATCAAGGGCTGAGCCAGGCAGAAGCCAGGAGTCTAGGAGTCAGTCTGGGTCTTCGGGTAGGTGGCAGGGACCAAAGTACCTGCTGCTTCCCAGGGTGGAATCAACAAGCAGCTGGGGTCAGAGAAGGGAGCGGAGATTCAGACTCAGGCACTCCCACAGGGATGTGGGCATCCCCAGAGGCATCTTAACGTCTGCCCCATGTGCCCGCCCCAAGATTCTTTCTGTGCCAGTGTGTTTTGCAGCTTGGAAAGAGCCAGGGTTCCCAGAAGGCAGAGGTATACTCGATTTTTATTTTTCAGTTGTTTTCCAAATAAAGTGAAGAGAGAAAAGCTCGAGACCCTGGGCTCCATGAGCAGGCTGACTTAGGAGCCCCCAGCTGAATTCCTCATGGCTGTATTGAGTTTAATCTTGGTGCCTGACGGTGCCGCACAAAAATACACCGTGGTTGCTTGCCACTCAGCGTGCCGAGGAAGGCTGACGTCATGCGGTGGGCGTCTGCCAGCATCGTTCCTGGGTGAACTCACGGGGAGTACAAGCCGACATGCCACTGACTGTAGAAACTCCAACATGTAAGTAGGAAAAAAACCACGGGACTATTTTTAAAATGGACCAAAGATAATTCAACTACTTTTCGGGATGTAGGCCTCCATTCTCAGCGGACCGCTGCATTAACCCTTGGGTGGTTACTGAATTAGGTGGACAGTATTTTTTTATCACTGATTGACTTAAGTAGCTCTTTGTGTAGTTAGCTTTTTTTTTTTAATTTTTAAGATGATTTTTTTTTTTAAAGGCAGAGTTACAGAGGGGGAGAGACAGCCATCCACCCTCTGGTTCACTCTCCAACTGGCCACAACAGCAGAGACTGGGGCCAGGCCAAAGCCAGGAGCCTGGAACTCCAACTAGGTCTCCCATGTGGGTGGTGTGGGCATAAGTACTTGGGCCATCTGCTGCTGCTTGCCCAGGTGTGTTAGCAGGGAGCTGGATCGGAAAGTGGAGCAGCCGGGATTGGAACCAGTGCTCCCACTGTGCTACAACGCCAGCCCCTTTAAGAGTATTTTCAGTCATCCAAGTGAGATGGAACCCGGGTACCGGGACAGGAGTTGCCAGGTGTGAGTTGGTGATCCCTGAGCCTTGCCCGGGGACCAGGTGCAGGGCTGGCTGCAAGGCTGTTAGTAATTGTGTCTAGATGGCCGGCGCCGTGGCTCAACAGGCTAATCCTCCGCCTTGCGGCGCCGGCACACCGGGTTCTAGTCCCGGTCGGGGCGCCAGATTCTGTCCCGGTTGCCCCTCTTCCAGGCCAGCCCTCTGCTGTGGCCCAGGAGTGCAGTGGAGGATGGCCCAAGTGCTTGGGCCCTGCACCCCATGGGAGACCAGGATAAGCACCTAGCGCCTGGCTCCTGCCATCGGATGAGCGCGGTGCGCCGGCCGCAGCGCGCTGTCCGTGGCAGCCATTGGAGGGTGAACCAACGGCAAAGGAAGACCTTCTCTCTGTCTCTCTCTTTCACTGTCCACTCTGCCTGTCAAAAATAAGAGAAATTAAAAAAAAAAAAAAGTAATTGTGTCTAGGAACCAGGGGGAGACTGCTCACTGGAGGTCTGTCTCGTTGACTCGTCACCATGTCCCGTAGAGAACATGTAGTTAAGGTTAGCACAGATTTGAATCTGGAATTCTGGGTTCCGAGCACAGCTCTGCTGGGTAATAGCTTTGGGACCATGGACAAGTGCCCTTCCTGGCTTCTTCACTGGTCAGGTGACAGGGTGGGGAGGATGAGTAAGTTGTTACAGATGTTGGAAGTAGTGCCTGCCTGCTACACGACAGAAGGCAGCTGGTGAACAGGTGAGGAAACAGGAAGTTACAGCTGGGAGCAGAGCAGGCCCTGAATCCACCTCGGACTCTTCAGCACCAGGTGGACCATGGTGGCCAAAGCGGAAAAGACCATGGAAGTACCATAAAAATGAGAATTACCTCCTCTCCCAGGCTCATTTAAGAGTGCGCTGTTACAGAATCGTGCGGGATCGTTCGGTCTCTTAGATGAAGCGCACAGCACAGAGAGTAGGCCGTGGGTCTACACAGAAAGCCAGGGGCAGCCCTTGGCTCCCGCCTGTTCCTGCCCCGTGGTGCCTGCCCCGCCTTCTTCCAGTTCTCCCCCAGTGAGGCCCTCCGTGTGGAACCTTCCTGGCCCCTTCCGACCACCCGCGTTTCCTCGAGTCATTTCCTTGGCACGTCTAAGTCGCCCGAGGGTGACAGGTCCATCCCTCCTCCTTGTTCCCACAGTGTTGTCCAGGCCGGGCACGGGGTCCCCTGGGTAGCAGGAGGCGCTGAGAAGTCCCTTTCACCTCTGGTGTTCTGATTCCCAGGCGGAGTGGATATTTCTTCAGAAACAAGTATCAGGGGTACAAGCCCAGGGCCAGCTTTCCCCCACTTCCTCCACCCAGACGTGTAACTCTGGGATGGATTGTTTTCTCCTTCTGGAACTTCTCCCTGCCATCTGGCATGGACTGAGGCCCCTCCTAGTGGCCTGGGTGCCCTGGGTACTTGTGCTTGGTACTGTTATCAAGATCGCCGTCCTTGTGTTTCTCCCTGCCCCGCCCAGCCCGGAGCCCCAGTGTGGCACTGCCTATGGGCTGTGCGTTTGGGCAAGCCCCCGTGCGAGTGTGGCTGGGCGGCCCGCTGACCTGTAACCCTATACGCCGTCCTGTAATCCTACGCGGCAGACGGGATCCAGGGTGGCAGTTATTTTGGGATGTGCAGGAGCCTGTGGGAAAGTGCTGGAACATGTCTTAGTCACTCGGGCAAAGGCCTTTCTTTCCGTGCTGCAGCTTGTTTGGAACTTTGAGGCGGCACAGAAAGCTCCAGAGGCGCACATGCCCTCAGGGAGCAGGGCCGCCCGCCTCAGCTCGGCCCGGCCCGTGATGCTATGCACTGAGACCGGGGCTGGCGCAGCCCCGGGAGGCCTCCGAATGTCCAAAATGAAAACACCAGTAATTGGGAGATTGTTTGCATAAGCCCCCAAAGCACAGACAGGTGGGATTCCAGGAAAGCTCAGAGCTTCTGCAGAGCAAAGGAACCTGAGCAGAACGAAGAGAACCTGCAGAGATGGGAGGGGACGTTTGCAGCTATACATCTGCTCAGGGGTTAGTACCCAGACAGCTCAACCTACTCAACAGCAAAAGGAAACCAAAGCCAGTCGGGTTTTAAAATGAGCAACCGACCTCAACAGACGTTTCTCAAAAGAAGACACACAAGTGGCTTTGGGGAGTAGGTTTATGTAAAAAAAAAAAAAAAAAAGCTTACCATTACCTATGAGCAGAGACACGGAGGTGTCGCCTCACTCCAGGTGGACGGCAGGTAAGCGCTGGCGAGGGCGTGGAGAAAAGGGGAGCCTTGCACACTGTTGGTGAGGACGGGAATCAGTACAGCCATGGTGGCTACAGAGTGGAGGGTCCTCAAGGGAGAAAATGAAAATCAACCACTCAGCCCAGCAAGGCCACTGCCTGACTCCCACCAAAGGAAGTGCAGTCTGTTGAACGGGCACCTGCTCTCCCGCGTGTGCTGCAGCACCGTGCACGGTAGCCAGGAGATGGCACCTGCCCAAGTGTCCGTCCGCTGCTAACTCCTACCACATGGTATGAGCAAGTCCATGGAAAAAATGAACTAAAAGATAACTTTGGGGGCCGGCGCCGTGGCTCAATAGGCTAATCCTCTGCCTTGTGGCACTGGCACACTGGGTTCTAGTCCCGGTCGGGGCGCCAGATTCTGTCCCGGTTGCCCCTCTTCCAGTCCAGCTCTCTGCTGTGGCCAGGGAGTGCAGTGGAGGATGGCCCAAGTGCTTGGGCCCTGCACCCCATGGGAGACCAGGAGAAGCACCTGGCTCCTGGCTTCAGATCATCGCGATGCGCCGACTGCAGCACGCCGGCCGCGGCTGCCATTGGAGGGTGAACCAACGGCAAAGGAAGACCTTTCTCTCTCTCTCTCTCTCTCACTGTCCACTCTGCCTGTCAAAAATAAAACAAAAAATAAAAAGATAAGTTTGGGGCGAGTGTTTGGCATAGCAGTGAAGTTGCCTCTCGGGACGGGCACGTCCCATTTGAGAGCACCTGGGTTCGCGTCTCAGCTCCTCTCTCGTCCCGGCTTCCTGTTAATGTCACCCTGAGGGCAGCACCAATGGCTCAGGTGCTTGGCTCTCTGCCACCCATGTGGGAGCCCTTGACTCAGTTTGACTTCAGCGTGGTCCACCCTGGTCGTTGGAGGCATTTGTGGAGGGAGGCAGCGGGTGGAAATTCTCTGTCGATCTGCCTTTCAAAAAAAGAAAAGAAAAAGTACATGGAAAATGCACATTATCTTAGTTCCATCTGCTCATGAATTCTTTGAAGCCCCCTTGTGCTCTTCAGCCAGAAAAAGGGACACATTCCTATCATTTGTGACGACATGGATGGAACTGGAATCTGTTACATTAAGTGAAATAAGCCAGGCACAGAAAGGCAAACACCCCATGATCTCAGTCACAGGGAATCTTAGAAAGTTGATGTCACAGAAATTGAGGGTAGAACAGTGGTTAGCAGAGGCTGGGGAGAGGAGGAGGGAGGGAGAGTTGGAGAAAGGTTGGGGATGGATCCTAAGCTACATTTAGACGAGAGAAAAGTCTTGCTGTTCTCTTGGGACATAGAATGATGATTGACAGCGCTGATGCACTAAGCTGCAAGAAAGCATTGTGAATGTTTTCCCCACAAAGAAATGATAAGTGTCTGATGAGATAGGATTACCCTGAAGTGAACGTAACAACATCTGTCCATGTGTATCACAACATCATCTGGTACCCATACACATGTGTGATTTTTATGTGTCAATCAGAAAACCAATAGTCATTCACAAAAGTATAAATAAGATCTGAATTCCCCATGTTATATTTTGCTGCTTTTTTTTTTTTAATTTATTTATGTACTTGAAGACAGTTACAGAGAGGCAGCAATGGCCAGAGCTAGGCCGATCAGACGCCAGGAGCCTAAAGCTACCTCTGTGTCTCCCACATGGGCTCAGGGGCCCAAGCACCGGGGCTATCTTCTACTGCTTTCCCAGGCCATAGCAGAGAGCTGGATCAGAAGTGGAGCAGCCGGAACTTGAACTGGTGCTCACGTGGGATGCTGGCACTGCAGGTGGCAGCTTTAACTGCTACACCACTGCACCGGCTCTCTCTCTCTCTCTCTCTCTCTCTCTCTCTCTCTCCCTCTTCCTTTCCCTCTCCCTCCCCCCCTTCCTCTCCCTCTCTCCCTCCCTCTCCCTTTCTCCCTCTCCCTCTTTCCCTCTCCTTCTCTCCCCCTCTCTCTCCCTCCCTCTCTCCCTCCTGCCTCCCCCCTCTCTCCCTCTCCCTCTCTCCCCCTCTCTCTCCCTCCCTCTCTCCTTCTCCCTCCCTCTCCCTTTCTCCCTCTCCCTTTCTCCCTCTCCCTCTCTCCCTCTCCCTCTTTCCCTCTCCCTCTCTCCCTCTCCCTATTTCCCTCTCCCTCTCTCCCCTTCTCTCTCCCTCCCTCTCTCCCTCTTCTCCCTCTTCCTTTCCCTCTCTCCCTCCTGCCTCCCCCCCTCTTCCTCTCCCTCTCTCCCCCTCTTTCTCCCCCTCTCTCCCCCTCTCTCCCTCCTGCCTCCCCCCTCTCTCCCTCTCCCTCTCTCCCCCTCTTCCTCCCTCCCTCTTCCTTTCTTCCTCTCCCTCTCTCTCCCTCCCTCTCTCCTTCTCCCTCCCTCTCCCTCTCTCTCCCTCCCTCTCCCTCCCTCTCTTCTCTCTCTCACACACACACCCTGAGTGTCCACACTTTCCCTGGCCGCCTCCTCCCTCAGGCCGCTCTGGGCCTGTGTTCCCAGAACTTTCTTTCTCTTCAACACACACAGGTGCCTCCAGGGCAGGGTGAAGGGTCAGCTGCTGCCCTCCGGGGACCTCGAGTTCAAAGGTCAGGGTTCCCTCAGTGTTCACGCAGCACCTTTCAGCTCTGTCCTCACACAAGCTCTCCAGAGGGTACAACCTGAAAGCCACAGACCCCCCCCCGCCCCCCCCCGGGGGGGGAGTGTGACTGAGCCAGCTGTCCCTGCCGGGGGAGGGGCCAGCCAAGGGGCAAACACAGGAGCTGATGCTGAGCCCAGGCCGGTGGCTGCCTCGTGGCAAGTGGGCCAGGGTGTTGTTGAGAGCTTGCCAGTTTTCAAGATACGGGGCCGGTGCTGTGGCATAGTGGGTAAAGCTGCCACCTGCAGTGCCGGCATCCCATATGGGCGCCAGTTCAAGTCCCGGCTGCTCCACTTCTGATCCAGCTCTCTGCTATGGCCTGGGATAGTAGTCCTTGAGCCCTTGCACCCACGTAGGAGACCAGAAGAAGCTCCTGGCTCCTGGCTTTGGATTGGCCCAGCTCCAGCTGTTGCAGCCACTTGGGGAGGGAACCAGAGGATGGAAGACCCCTCTCTCTCTCTCTGCCATTCAAATAAAATTAAAAAAAAAAAAAGACCAGAAATCTGTTCTTGTGAAATCTCTTAATTTTCAAATGTTTTTAAAATGTTTTTTAGGAACGAGATAGGCCCAACAAAACCCATCTGCAGCCCAGATGTGGCCTAGGGCTGCCAGTGAAGTTCCAGGTCCCCCTGTGCTGGAAATACTTACTCTGTCTCGGGACCCTGGGAGAGCCAGGAGGACAAGCGCGCAGCCTGGGCTCCCGGACTCTGCTGCGCCTGCTTGTGGTGGCGCTGATGAGCGGCGGTGGGGAGCTTGGCTACCCTTCCTGGCCTTTCCGTCCCGCCCAATACACTTGGACATGCTCCTCCTCCCTCAAGGCTTGAGCCCTGTGGCTCAAAGATGGCCAAGAGCACCCACTGCATCTAGTTCCCACTCCCCGGCCTCAGTGGACCCCCAGGGGCAAGCAAAGCTTTGGCCAGATGGCTCCGTCTCCACTGCACTGTTCATCGTGGCAATCCAGGGTAGCTGGGCTTGGCTGGGAGGCCGGTTTCCAGTCTCAGCTCCCTCATTCAGTAGCTGTGGGAACTGGCGGGATCTGGTGCAGCGATTGGGTGCTGAAGTGGTCACGTGGGACATCTGAAGCTCGTGTCGGAGTGCTTGGGTGTGAGTTCCGGCTTCCTGTCCATAGGTGCATACCCTGCCCGGAAACAGATGATGCCTCAAGTGGGTGGGTCTCTGCCATCCAGGTGAGAGACCCAGACTGAGTTCCCAGCTCCTGGCTTTGGCCTGGCCCAGTCTCGTTGTTGGGGGCATCTGGGGAGTGAACCAGTAGATAGGAGATCTTTCTATGTCTCTCAATCTCTGTCTCTCTGTTTTTCAAATAAATAAAATAACTTTTTTTTTTAAAAAAAAAAAACTTATTTATTTGAAAGGCAGAATTGGAGACAGAGGAAGAGATAGGGAGAGAGGTCTTCTATCCGCTGGTTCACTCCCCAAATGGCCATAACCACCAGGGCTGGGCCAGGCCAAAGCCAGAAGTCTGGAGCTTCTTCTGGGTCTCCCATGTGGGTGCAGAGACTCAAGGACTTGGGTCATCTTCCACTGCTTTCCCAGGCCACAGCAGGGAGCTGGATCGGAAGTGGAGCAGCCAGGATTCTAACTGAAACCCATATGGGCTTTACACACTATGCCACTGCCAGCCCCAATAATATAATTTTAAAAAAAGATTTATTTATTTGAAAGGCAGAGTTGGAGAGAGAGAGAGAGAGATTTTCCATGCTGGTTCACTTCCCAAATTGCTGCAACAGCTGGGGCTGGGCCAGGTTGAAGCCAGGAGCATGGAACTCCATCCAAGTCTCCCAGATACTTGCTCATCTTCCTCTGCTTTCCCAGGTGCATTAGCAGAGAGTTGGGTCTGAAGTGGCGCACCAACCAGGACCTGAGCCAGTACCCATTTGGGACACCAGCATTTCAGGCGGCTGTTTAAGTTGCTGGGCCTCAATACTGGCCCTAAAACAATATAATTTTTTTAAAAAGCTGTGGGAGGGGCCAGTATAGTGGCTCCCTTCCTGCCTAGCTCCTGCTGATGTCCCAGGAGGGGCAGTGGAGGATGACCCAAGTGTTTAGGCTCCTGCCACCCGTGTGGGAGACCTGGAAGAAGCTCCTGGCCCTGGCTGTTGTGGTCATCTGGGGAGTGAACCAGCAGATGGAAAATCTCTCTCTCTCTCTCTGTAACTCTGACTTTCAAATAAATAAGCAAACCTTAAAAAAAATCTGCGGGAGGTTAGGCAGATTTTTGAGCCTGGGTTTCTCTCCTGGGTGAACGGTGACGGTGGGAGCACCTAACTCTCTGTAGAGCGACATGTTCATTCTGAGGACAGCTCGCCCAGTGGATAACTGAGAGCTGTTGGGGCCGTTCTCTCCTGTGCCCCCCAAGGACGAGGAGAGGAGGGCAAACATGAGTGGGGTTCTGGCCTTCTGCTCTCCTGCCCCACGCTGGCTCCTGGGCGGGGAGAAGGGAGGCGAGCCCGCAGCGCCGGGTGCCTGGTCCCCCACCATCACTGCCATCGTGTCTGTCGCTGCAGTCTATCGCGCCTGGAGGACAGCTCTTCACAACATGGTCCTGGCCGGGGTTTCATGGTTTTGAGACCCAAGGATGGAGAGCTCTTTAAAGGACCTCAGTCCATGGGGCTGATTGCGCAGGTCTCCGAGCCATGGCGTCCAGGCCGGGTCTCAGGGGAGCAGTGAGAACACGGGTCTGCCAGAGGCCTGAGCCCCCTGCTCTTCCTCAAGTTCTTGTCTTCTCTCTCCACTGCTGGTGGGGCTCCTGATGCCCCCGCGGAGCTCTGGAGCTGGCAGCCACAGGCCCCCGTGTCTTCAGACGGAGTCTTTAGGGGCAAAGGCCTAACACAGAGAGACCAGGGAGCAGCGAGAGAGGCTGGGGGAGGTGGAACCCACTGTTGGTAATCACACAAAAAAGTAGAAATGGGGGCTGGATGAACACGCTGGCCATTAATGCCATTAATGCCCCTGGCAGTTGGAACTAACCATGGCTGTCACCCCTAGAAACCCTCAACCTTACGTATATGGGGGGGGGGGGGGCAGGCGCTGTGGCGCAGTGGGTTAAAGCCCTGACCTGGGGCGCCGGCATCCCATATGGGTGCCAGTTCTGGTCCTGGCTGCTCCTCTTCCAATCCAGCTCCCTCCTATGGCCTAGGAAAGCAGTGGAAGATAGCCCAAGTCCTTGGGCCCCTGCACCCACATGGGAGACCCGGAGGAAGCTCCTGGCTCCAGATCAGCGCAGCTCTGGCTGTTGCGGCCATCTGGGGACTAAACCAGCAGATGGAATACCTCTCTTTAAAAAAATAAAATAAAATAAAAAAGGAAGGGTGGGGACTAGGGGACCAGTCTAGTTCTGAAACCGGGGCACAAACGGGTATTCCCTGATGCATTTCTGGGGGTGGAAATGTAAGCAAAGCAACCGTAGGTGGTTGGGTTGGGCCAGACAGAGCAGATGTGAGGCCAGCTCCTGCTTCTGAGCCTAAGAGGCTTCTGAACTCAGCCACACACCCACACCTTCCTGCCACTCTGCCGCTGATGTGGGAAGGGCGTAGGTGTCACTGGACCCGTGCCGAGACAAACTCCCCATGGAAAGGACCGGGTCGGGAATCTGTCCCACAGAGATTCACAGCCCACCAGCCCCTTGTCTGCAACTGTAATGGGGCTCCTTGTGAGCTACAGGTTCTGGGCACTTAGCTTTAAAGGAGCAGCAGGGGACTGAAGCAAACAGTGGGGTTCGCTCTTGAGCTAGAAGGCAGTGGATGCTGATTTTTATACTTTGGAGGACAAGAAAGAGCTTCAGCTGGCTTGCTGCTGTGGAAGGCAGAAAGTTCTAGAAAGGTATAGAAGAGTCTTTAACAATGAGGTCATACAGCTTTGGAAGATCTTATCCCTGATCTCCTTCCACCCCTCCCCAGCTTCCATGTACTCAGAGCGTGGCTTACACAGGTTCTCCATGGCCATTATGGTCTCTCTGTAGTCTAATGCTGGGGTGGGCATTGTGGGGCAGTGGGTCAAACCACTGCTTTGGACACCCGCCTCCCGTATTGGGGCGCTGGTTAGAATTCCAGCCACTCCACTTGTGATTCAACTTCCTGCTATAATTGGACCTTTGCCATCCATGTAGGAGACCCGGATGGAGCTCTTGGCTTCTAGTTTCAGCCTAGCCCCCTCAGCTATTGCAGGCATTTGGGGAATGGACCAGCAGATGGGAGATCTCGCTCGCTCTCCCTGTCAACATGCCTTTCAACTGAATAAATAAATCTCTAGCAAAAATAAAAACAAATCAATGTTATCCTTTTAGCTTCTTCTCTCTCTGTTCAGTTTCATCCTCTACATATCTTTTTCCTTTTGAGATATAATTCACACACCATACAGTTAACCTGTTTAGAGTATATAATCTGATGGTTTTGGTGCATCCACAGGGCAGTGCAACCATGACCACAACCACTTTTTGGACATTTCTATGACCCCTGGCATTTACTCCCCACGTGCCCTGACCTTCCTGTACCTCCAGCCCCTAGACCACCATTCATCCACTCTCTCTCACTCTGCATTTGCCTCTCTGGCTGCCTCAAACAAGTGGAGCCACATCAGATCTGATCTTTTGTGACTGATTTCTCAAGGTTTTTCAGGTTCATGTATAAAAAGGTCTCAAAAAAATTCATGGCAAATGTGTATTATGAGAAAATTCTGCGTGGATTTCAAAATTCTTTGTATGAAAATAAATTTACATTTTCACTCCATTTTCCCATGAACTCATTGGTGCTCCCTTGTGTGTTGCTGCATCCATTGGGACCTCAATTCCTTCTTACCTGAGTAATGTCTCCTGCACAGCTGGCCATGTTTTACCTACCCAGTCCTCAGCTGCTCCTACCTTTGAACTATGCTGCCATAAACAGTCATACAGATGGACTTTTTAAAAAAGATATATTTTATTATTTATTTGAGAGGCAGAAGTGACAGTAAGAAAGGGAGAGACAGAGAGAGGGAAAGATCTTCCATCTCTGGTTCACTTCCTATTCGGCTGCAGCAGCCAGAGCTGGGCCATGCCGAAGCCAGGAGCGAGGAACTCCATCCTGGTCTCTCACATGGGTACATGGTTCCAAGCACTTGGGCCGTCTTCTGCTGTTTTCCCAGGTATGTTAGCAGAGAGCTGGATTGGAAGCAGAGCAGCTGGGACTCAAACTGACACTGTGCATGGAGGCTTAACCGTGGTGCCACGGCACCAACCCTTGGAAATACATATCCATGTCACTTGGATAAGTGTCCAGGAGTGGAATTGCTGGGTCATGTGCTAACGCAGGGTGTAACCCTTTCAGAAATTGCCATAACTGTTTTCCAAAGCAGACACAGCACCAGCAGCGTAAGAGGTCCCAATTTCTCTACATCTCATTCTCTGCATATCTTAGTTGCATGTTTAAAAGCATGGATTTGACTGGCAGCTCATCTGTTAGCAGCAGGGGCTTTTAGTTCATGGACTAGCTCACTGATCATCTGCTTTGGGTTAGGTAACTCAGGTCAGGTGCCCACCCCTAATCTAATCAACGAGGCCAGCCATGAAGTAGAGTCACGTGATTCAAAACACGGCCACCAGGTGCCTCTCCTTTCAGCAAGGCCTGCAGGGAAGAGAAGTCTGAATGGTGGGATTCCTGGAAGCCTGAGCACTGGGGATGACACCGGCTTCTTTTCAGGGCTATAGGCACAAGGGACAGCTGGCTAAAAAAATAAAAAGATGTGCTTTTCTCGGGACTCTAAGTCAGCCAACTCAAGAGACCTGGTAAGTAGTCTGATCTGCTCCAACCAACACTCTGGGGCCCATACCGCCAGGTCCCTCATTTTAGTGGAGATTCGCTGGGGCTTCTCTGGGCATCTCCATCTGACGGCCTCTCCTTTTCTCATCGGAATTCCAGGAGCTTTGGGCACTCGCTCAGTTCAGTGGGAGTCAAGCTGCAGGGCCAGGAGGGGGGAACCCGACACTCTGATTTGTCCGCTGGCCCATGCCTTGGAAGCACCCGGTGTTGCTGCGGGAAGCTGGCCCTTTGTTGTCACATGGGTGCTTCCTGCTCCTTTTGTAGAGAATTCACCTGGATTCCTGGGTCACCATCTGGGGCCACCTTCCAGGTTCCAAGTTCAAAGGGCTCCTGGCCCACACAGATTCCTTTAGCACTTGGATCCAGAGCTTGCCCCATCAGCCACACCCTGTGTGGGAGCAGCACAGACGCCCCTGGAAGACTGAGGCTCAGGCTTGAGGTTCATGGACATCTCCGGTTCCCTGGACTGCACTTTTAGGAATAAGCAACCAAGCAGTTTATTTAGCATTAAAAATATGGCTGCTGCGAGAGGTCAGAGAAGGTGCAAAGTAAGCTTTGGGAACAGAGGAGCCTGCAAATCAAGAGCATTTGTTGAGCAGAAACCCAGGAGGGGCCCTCAGAAGCCCTCCACCGGGCTGCACCTGACCTTGACTTTCCCTGCCAGGCGCAATGCTAAGGAGATATGGCCCTAGTCTTCCAAATACCTGCGCCTGAGCCAGCTTCAACAGGATGCGGCTGAATAGAGGCAATTCATTTTTACCCATGGGCAGCCACCCTTGGGCCTTGAGGTATGCCATCCACAGAGCCCTGTGAAACTCCCTCCCTGCTCCCCCAACCCAACACCCAGCAGGTGGGCCTCTGCGTCACGCTTTCTCATGGTTGTCCTTGGGCCTTGAAATCCTTTCCTGGCCATAAGCCTTCTCCCAGCGCAGGTGTTTGGCCTGGTGGTTAAGTCACCAACATCCCGTGTTGGGGTGCCTAGGTTCAATGTCGGATTCCAGCTTCCTGCTAATAATGGGCACCCTGGGGAGCAATGGCAATGGCTCAGGTAACCAGGTTCCTACCACCCATATGGAAGGTTTGAATTGAGTTCCTGGCTCTCAGCTTTCCTTGGCCCAGTCCTGACCATTGTGGGCATTGAGGGGCAGCTCACTCTCTTGTTTCTCTCTGTCTCAGAGAAAATCATCATTCTTCCGTGCCAACAGGCTTTCCCTGTTTGACTCTCAGAGAGAGCACTGGGGTCTGGAGATTTTGTTTGGGGGGCTTCAGTCCCTGGCAGCCAGCTTCACTCATCGGGAGAGCTTAGGAGAGAGGCAGGCTTCACCCACCCTTTCACAGACATTCATGCCTCTTTCGACTCAGGACAATGCGTGCCTGCTTGTCCTGTATTTCCACAGCTGGAAGAATCCACATGAAGATGCTTGTGCGGACCGTGGGAGGTCCAGGATGTCGGTGTCCGCCCTCTGACACAGAAGCAGCCGCATCATTGAAGAGCCCTCCCACTAGCGCTCCGCTGCATTAAAAATGTTTGGAGACCATGCTGACTAATCAGTCACAAAGTTTTGGGAAGCAAAGAGCAATATATATATATAAAAATTTAAAAATATTAAAACATGACTTTTCTATTTTTCTTCAGTACAATTTGCCCTAATGATCAACATAGCAGAAAACAGTCTAAAAATGAAGTGAGGGGTGGCATTTGGCTTAGTGGCTAAGATGCCCCCACTCCATACCACAGAGTGCCGCAGTTTGGTTTCTGTTTCTGGCTCCTGACCCCAGTTTCCTGCTGGTGCAGACCCTGGGAGGCAGCGGTGATGGCTCAAGTGATAGAGTCTCTGCCACTCACGTGGGTGGCCTGGATGGAGTTCTTGGCTCCCGGCTTTGGCCTGGACCAGCTCTATGGGCATTTAGGGAGTCAACCAGTCCTCCCCCTCTTTTTATTTCTCGCTCTTCCTCCCTCTCTCTTTTTCTACTTCTCTCTCTCTCTGCCTCCCAAATAAATAAAAACATGTAGATAAAATGACATTTCAAAGTCATTGCATGACTAGAGTTAAGGGTTAAACCTCAGGTTAGACTGACAAGAAGGGAGGGAGAGAGGAACGAGAGAGAAAGTGACTGTGAAACAAGCAAGTGCATGGATCCAAGAATAACTTAGTATTGATTAGCACAAAATGTAAGTGGTTGCTTTTGGATAAATGTGGGTTTTTTGGTGAATCATTCAAAATCCGTCTTGAGCTAAGGCTTCCCCACAGCTGTTTGAACGTTTGCAGTCTCCAGGGTTGATGAGCGTGGGTTAGGGCCCCCTCTGGCCTTGCTGGGCTGGCCTGTTTGTTAAAAGGTGCCTTGAAGCCTAGGGATTTGGCCTTTTCATCCCCACACAACCAGCAACTCTGGGCTTAGCGAGCCCCTTGGGCTGGTGACACTCCCTCTGGTCTGCCACCCCAGTTATTACGTTGACCAGTAGGGGGCGAGTCATGACTGTACCTTCCTCAACCCGCCCAAAGCGCACCTTTCCTGGGCTCCCAGGGGGCTGTTCCTGTGGCTGTGGCTCCGTTTTAGACTCATCTGCAGAATCACTTTTCTTTCAAATTTTGCACTTCCTGTAACTCAAGAGATACACTGACAAAGACTCAGGCTGGATCGGAAAAACCAATAAGGGGAGCGAGTCCAGGATGCAGGTCTAACTTAGTACTTACCCACTAGTGAGAACAGGGCCATACATACGTCCTCTCAGTCCATGAAGACATGAGACACACCTGAATGAGAAAGAATTGAACCCACAATCTGATTAGAATCCCGTTCCGATAATAGCAGCGGACCCCACACCTCTGAGATCGCCCCAGTCACCATTGGTTTTCTAGCAATGGAAGTGGGATTTGCAGGGAAAAGGTAAACATTCAGAGCCAGCACTGTGACATAGTGGGTAAAGCCTCCACCCGCAGTGCCAGCATCCCATATGGGTGCCGGTTCGAATCGCGGCTGCTCCACTTCCAGTCCAGCTCTCTGCTGTGGCCTGGGAAAGCTGTAGAATATGGCCTAGGTCCTTGGGCTCCTGCACCCATGTGGGAGACCCGGAAGAAGCTCCTGGCTCCTGGCTTCGGATTGGCCCAGCTCCGGCCATTGCGGTCATTTGGAGGAGTGAACCAGTAGGTGGAAAATCTCTCTCTCTCTTTCTCTCTCCTTTTCTCTCTGTGTAATTCTTTCAAATAAATAAATCTTTAAAAAGAAATGAAAAGGTAAACGTTCTCAGCACTTTGGTGCCCAGCTTATCCTTCCCTAAGGAACGAGTTAGATGTTACATTAAAGATGATTCCCTTTGGCCGGCGCCGCGGCTCACTAGGCTAATCCTCTGCCTGTGGTGCCGTCAACCAGGTTCTAGTCCCAGTCAGGGCACCAGATTCTGTCCCAGTCGCTCCTCTTCCAGGCCAGTTCTCTGCTGTGGCCTGGGAGTGCAGTGGAGGATGGCCCAAGTCCTTGGGTCCTGCCCCCGCATAGGAGACCAGGAGAAGCACCTAGCTCCTGGCTTCAGATCAGCGCGGTGCACTGGCCACAGCGGCCATTGGAGGATGAACCAACGGAAAAGGAAGACCTTTCTCTCTGTCTCTCTCTCTCTTGCTGTCCACTCTGCCTCTCAAAAAAAAAAAAAAAAAAGATTCCCTGTGAGACTGCATTGTTTCTTCCTTGTATGAATGGAGCAACTAAAGAGAGAGGCATCCAGGACCTCAGTCTGGGTCTCCTACGTGGGTGGCAGCGACTCAGCTACTTGACCATCGCCCGCTGCCTCCCAGGTGCGCATCAGCAGGAAGCTGGAACAGGAGCAGAGCAGGGGTTCTGTTCCCGGTGCTCTGACATGGAATACGGGCATCCTAAATGCTGCACCAAATGCCTGCCTCTGCTTAGATTTTGTCTGGGTTAGGCAAGGTTGGTTTGTTTGTTTTTTCTTTTTTCTTTTTAAAGATTTATTTGTTTATTCAAAAGTCAGAGTTACACAGAGAAAGGAGAGGCGGGGGGGGGGGGAGGTCCTCCATCTGCTGGTTCACTCCCTATATGGCTGTGACAGCCGTAGCTGTGCTGATCCAAAGCCAAGATCCAAGAGCTTCTTCCAGGTCTCCCACACAGGTGCAGGGGTCCAAGGACTTGGACCATCTTCTACTGCTTTCCCAGGCCCCGGCAGAGCTGGATCGGAGGTGGAGCAGCCGGGACTTGAACCGGCACCCATATGGGATGCTGGCACTGCAGACGGCGGCTTTACCCGCTATGCCACAGTGCCAGCCCCAGCAAGGTTTCTTAACGTCAGTGCTACTGACATTATCAGAGCAAAATAATTCTGTGCTGTGGATTGTCTGGAGCGTTGTCTGTTGTCTAGCAGTGTCGCTGGCCCCTAGCCACTAGATGCCAGTAGCTCTTCCCTTTCCTCAAGATCTTTTCTGTTTTTAAATATTTATTGATTTATTTGAAAGGCAGAGAGAGAGAGAGAGAGAGAGAGATCCATACAGGTGCCAGTTCGAGTCCTGGCTGCTCCACTTCTGATCCAGCTCTCTGCTATGGCCTGGAAAAGCAGCAGAAGATGGTCCAAGTTCTTGGGCCCCTGCACCCACGTGGGAGACCCAGAAGAAGTCCTGGTTCTGGCTTCGGATTGGCTCAGCTTGGGCTGATGGCTGCCATTTTGGGAGTGAACCAGCAGATGGAAGACCTCTGTCTTTGTCTCTATCTGTAATTCTGCCTCTCAAATAAATAAAATAAATCTTAAAAAAAAAAAAAGACATTTCTTAAAGCCTCCCAGATCCCATACAGGAGTACCCGAGATGGACTCCTGGCTCCCACTCCTGACTCCAGCCACCTGCTACTGTAGACCTGGGAGGCAGTGGTGACGGCTCAAGCGATTTGGCTCTCGCCACCCACCTGGGAGACCTGGGTTGAGTTCTTGGCTTCAGCCATTTCAGGCATCTGGGGGGTGAACCAGTACATGGTGCGCTCTCTCTCTTCTCCCTGACTGCCTCTCAAATCAACAAACTGGATAAATTTTTTTAAAAATGTGGAGAACTCAAGGCAAGGTCTTTGGTAATAGTGAGCTCCTGAAGTCTCGCCCGGGGAAGTAGCCCGTCACACATACACTCAGATTCGGGAAGACTGGCTTGTTCTTGCTGCATTCCTGTGTCCACCAGGGCCAAACCAGAGGTCAAGTGGAGTGGACAGCAGTGTGTGTGTGGTCAATAGGATGCATCTGGCCTGAGCCCCAGCTTCTGAGACGTGGAGGTCCCCTGTTAGTATGCATCTTTGTTTTGTGCCTGCTGCCTGGGAAGATCAGACACCTGGCCTGACAGATGGCCGAAGCTTCGCAGCAGGTACCCTGCGTGGGTGGGCAATTTCTTAGCTGTTATGTTTCAGGCTGTTTCTTCGCAAAATTCCCTCTCTTGTCACTAGGGCTTCTCTTTTCTGAAAAACAAAAATTTTTTAAAAGCATCATCACTATTAATTTTTAAAACGTGTTGATTCCTGATAGCTAGAAAGGACCTTGGAGATGGTTGGCACAGCCCGTCCATCTTCAGATGTGGGCGTCAGTGTCCAGGGAGGTTAGGTGGCCGCCTCACAGGTGATGGCTGACCTCAGAATGCACCTGACCGCCATTTCCCTTGCTTCTGCTCACAGAAAAGCTCAACTCTGAGGTTTTGTTTACACTACGAGAAGCTGTTATGTTTTTTGTTTGTTTGTTTTCTGACACACACAGAAAGAAGTGTCTCATCCAATGATTTATTCCCCCAAAACCAGGGAGTCAGGAGCTCAGTCCAGGTACTCTGCCATGCGGTGCAGCCCTTCTTAACCCTGAGGTTAAATTCCCACCCTAAGGGCGCTGTCACCTCCTGGAGCTCTTCAGGGGCTGGTGCTGTGGCACAGTGGTCAGCTGCCGCTTAGATGCTGCCATCCCATATCGGAGCGCCAGTCCCAGTCCTGGCTGCTCCACTTCTGATCCAGCTCCCTACTAATGCTCCTGGGAAGGCAGGAGATGACTTCCCAAGTACTCAGGCCTCCACTACCCACATGGGAGACCAGAGTGGAGTTCCTGCCTTCTGTCTTCTGCCTGGCTCCAACCAGGCCTGATGGCCATTTGCCTCTGAACTTTCTAGTACGTGAACAAATGCCTTCTCTTATGGGATGCCAGTGTCATCGCAGCGGCTTAACCTGCTGGGCCACAATGCCAGGTGTCAATTGCAACGCTTTCTTTCTCCTTCTGGCCCACACTGCTAATCCTCAGGCTTATCCAGCAGAGGCGCTTAGGTCTGTGACACAATCCTACCGCCTGTTATTCCTGCCATCTGCTGCAGACGTTTGTCAAGCAGGGTGGTTATGGCAAGAAGGTGTCAGTGAGGCCGTCAGCCATGGTTCTGCAACATAGAAGGGGGCTTCAGTTCCCAAAGACTCGAGCCACATTTTAGCACAAATCCCATTGGATTTCTGTAGTGACATAAACACTGGTAGAAATACGTGAACAGGGAGTCCGCAGCCCGGTGCGCACCGCGTGGCTGTGTCGGGGAGACCCCAGCGGGCTGTGGCAGGAGGGCGGCGGCGGCGGCTGCGGTCGGGGAAGCGGACGCCGAGAAGGTCTCCAAGAGACGACTAAGGGGCCCGGTGTGGGCCCAGACCCCCCATGGATGGAAGGTGGGGCCCCAAGACTTCTCTGGACCGGTCCCCTTCCCCTTCCCACCCGCCCCCTGCCACAGACCCTGGACACACAGACCAAGATCCAGGCTGTGGAAGATTTATTGTGATACCCAGAGAGCCGCGTGGCCCTTCCAGGGAGGGGGGTCCGCCCCTCCCACAGCCAGGAGAGGCCTAGATCCCGGGCCAGAGACGGTGTCCGTGCAAACCATGGAAAACATCACCCACGCCGTGATCACCATCCAGGCGTGCGCACGCGGCTACCTGGTGCGCCGCACCATCCGGCTGTGGCACCAGTGGGCCACCATCGTCCAGGCCACGTGGCATGGCTACTGCGAGTGCCAGAACCTGGCCTGGCTTTACTGCGCCACCACAGTCATCCAGGCCACCTGGCAAAGCTACTGCACGCGCCGGGACCGCGCCCAGCAGGTGCTGCTGCCGGCCATGTGGGCAGAGATGGACGGCAGTGCCCAGAGCGCCACGGACCAAGGCTGCTTCCAGGGCGCCGGGCCCCGGACGGGCTCCGACCACCGCTGCTTCCAGTCCTGCCAGCCGCAGGTCTGCAGCTGCTGCCAGTCGATGAATGCCGAGTTGGACAGACAGCTCAAAGTGGTCATGTTCGTGGGCTCCAGTCCGCACACCCGCCACATGTGCGGCCACACCCTGCCCACGTGCGAGGTGCACGGTGAGGGCCGCAGCGTCTCGGGCCAGGCTCCCCAGAGGGCCCAGCAGCCCTGCGTCCACACAAGGCCGCCTTCGCCATCCAGGCCGCCTGGCGAGGCTTCCGGACCCAGCGCCAGCTCAACAGCAGCAGATGGTGGCCGAGACGCTGCAGGCCAACTGGCAGGGCCACAACACGCGGAGCTGCCTCACCACCTCCGGCGGCCCCCTCGTGGCCCACGGTGTCCAGTGGCACAGGCGCAGCGCCACTGCTGGCACGGGCGGCCAGGGCGCTGTGCAGAGGTCTCACTGCCACGCTGTGGACAGCAGAGTTCCACGGCTGACTACCTGTCACGCAGGCGTCCACGGGACCCTGAAAGACATCAGGGGTCAGCGGGGTCTTGTTGCGGTGGAAGATGGCCGATAGGTGAGGTTACGCGAGGCCTGGCCGTGGCCGGCGCTGGGGGACAGGGAGGGCCGGCGGCGGTGGGTGGCGGCGGTGGCGGCGGGCTGTAGAGGGAGGCCTGGGCCTGCAGGAGGGTGGGGATGATTGATGGCTGCGGCGGCCGGAGGCCGTGCTCCCGGGGCCCCGGGGCCCTGGGCCCTGCGCGCCCTGGGCGTTTGCCGGCGGCCTGATGGCCCTCCCAGCCGAGCCGGCGGAGCTGCGGCGACGTTGCAATATGGCAGAGACCAGGGACGACTTGGGGTATTTGGGGGTGGAACTCACAGTCTCGTGCGAGTCCTGGTCCAGGATGGGCCTCCGGGAGCCGCTCGGGGAAGACTCATATCCCAGAGAGACCCTGCGGACCCCAGGGGACAGCCTGGCCTGGCTTCTTCTTGATCAAGGAAGGGAGGCGTGTTTTGGGCGGTGGCTTGGGCACAGGGGCCACGGCGCATGACTGGAGGGGGTTCCTGGTGCCCTCCAGGCCTATGGGGGGCAAGGTCTCGGTTATCACGGGCACTGAGCACGGCTGGGGCGGGGTCTTGACCATGATGCCAGCCCGGCGCACGGACAGAGACTGCCGGGCGGCTGCTGGGCAGGCGTGGCCGAACAGCTTCACTTCTGTCATGGTGGGCACGCTACAGGTCTTGGGCGGGGCCTTGGTGGTCGCGTAGGTCCCGTAGGTCCTGGCTGGGGCCTTGGCAGCTGTGGGCGTCGGGCACGGTGCGGTGCGGCGCGGGGGACCTTGAAGATCTCGGGCGCGGGGGCGCGCTGCCCATTGGGTGACTCCTGATTTGTGAATGGGAGCTGTGTTGCTCGCTTCATCGTCTTCGTTCCTGATGTCAGCTCTGCCTATGGGCGGACGGGTGGGGGACGGGTGGGTCGGTGGGCGGGGTAGATGAGGGGCGGGGTAGGCGGAGGCAGAAGCCTGGCGGATGGGCGGATGCCCGGGGGGCGTGACGGGGCAGCAGGGCGATGGGCTGGGCCGGGCCCGCAGTGGGCGCCGTGTGGGTCAGAGGTCTCTGGGCTGGAGCAGACCCTTCCCGGAAGCCCGGGTCTTGCTCCTAGAGGCCCCTCCTGCCCGTGCCCGGCGCCCCCCTCCACCTGCCTCGCTGGCTCCACCCCCGCCGCCCGCCTCGCTAGTTCTGCCCCTAGCTGCCCACATCGCTGGCTCCGCCCCTCACTGGCTCCGCCCCTCACAGCCCCACCGCTCTCGGTGCTGGTGCCTGGTGGGCGTCCTCGCCCAGATGCCACACCTGCACCTCCTACCTGCTCTGCGCGTGCCCCAGGGAGCGCTGGTCATGCAGGCCGGGGACCGTGTGTGTGTGTGTGTGTGTGTGTGTGTGTGTGTGTGTGTCTGGATAAATGCATGGGCCCCACAGCCTGTGGAGGCAGCACCCTCCTTGGGGCCGGCCCTGAGGGACCCCCCGTGCAGCCATCGTCTTACCTTGTTAGCTCTTCAGAGGTGGAGGAGCAGGAGAAGAAGGTTCAGTCTTGGAAGCCAGCCTGTAGGAGGAGGCCGGCTCCAGTCTTCATCCCACACGGCGGCGGCAGCAACACTGCTCTGGGCTGGCTCTGTGCCCTGGGCCAGGAAAGCAGAGGCGTCAAGATGAGCAAGGGACATTCCTCCCGGGCGCCTCGGGCCCCAGAGACCGGGCCCCACAGCTCGAAATGGCAGGAGTGGGGCGTAGCGGGGCTTGGCTCCAGGCGAGCAGTTCCTGCCAATTATTGGGACTGCGGTCGCCAGACCACAGCAGAGGACACAGCGCTCTGGGGCACCTGGGACTCCCGGGGAGGCTGGGGTTGTGGCTGGGGGCATGGCAGGTTGCTCTCCCTGGGAGGGTGGCCGGCAGTGCCAGGAGGGGTCTTAGAAAAGCCCCCAGGGTGGGCGGCGGCGCTGTGGTGCAGCCGGCTGTCTCTGCCTGCAGTGCCGGCATCCCCTAGGGGAGTCGGTTCGAGTCTTGGCCGCTTCATTTCCGGTCCGCGGGAGACCCGGGTGGGGCTCCTGCCTCTGGACTTCGGCCTGGCCCAGCCCTGGCTGTTGCAGTCCCTTGGGGAGTGACCCAGAGGAGGGAGGTGCGCTCTCTCTCTCTCTCTCTAAGCCAGACAGGAATGACCTGAAATCCGGACTCGTATTCCTGGCGTGTGGGGTGGGGGCGGGAGGTTACCTGCCCGGGTCCCAGGGGAGCGCAGTGGGGCCGCCCTCCGGTCGCTCAGCACAGTTGGCTCCGGGTCCGAAACCCCAACTCGGGAGGGAGGCCCAGGGGTGCCCTTTGCCCTGGAAAGGGACCCCCGCCCCCCAGGCCCATGTGACACCCCTGGCTTCAACACCGGGGGTCAGCAGCAGAGCCCCCTGTCTGTGCCCTCGGGGACTGCCATCCGTGAGTCTGGGGGTCTCCTGGGCTAGCGGGGAGTGGCCAGGAGCCCCGCCCCTTGTGGGTGGGCGGGGCCTTGCACGCAGTCACAATCACTCATTGTTGTCGCCCATGGGGGTCCTGGGGTCTGGGGACTGGGGGCGCACACTGGGCCGTGGAGGGGGCAGGGTATTCCCACATGGCCCAGGCCCAGAGATGGGAAAAAAAATGAGACTCCGCACCCCCGTGCGGAGCTCTATACAGCCCGGAAGAGGAGGAGGTGGAGCTGCCCCCCTTGGACAAGGTGCTGCGGGGGGAAGATGACAAAGGTCGGACCTCACCCGCCACCTTCCCAGGGTGCACAGCGACTTGGGCAGCGCTGGGGCCTGTGCTCAGGCGCTGACCCACCCCGGGCGCTCCCCAGGGGGAGCCAACCTCTGCCCAGGGCCGCCTCTGGCTCACGCTCTCCTCGGCCCCCGGGGCTGTGGGGTGCAGCCCCTCCTCCCCACCCCGGGGAGACCCCAGCGAGCCGGGCAGAGGCAGCGGCCCCGACAGGCACAGGCCCCGGGTTCAAGTCCTCGGCCAGTCTCCCACGAGGGGAGGCGGCGCTGGGGTCACTGCACAGGGTCTTTGCACATGCGGGTTCCAAGCTCAGCCTGTCACCTCGGGGTGACGGAGGGAGGGAGGGAAGGAGGGAGGCCGCCCATCCGCTGGGGCACTCCCCAGATGGCCACAAAGCCGGGGTCCAGCCCAGGTCACCTGTTAGGGCTATCTGGGGGTGACCCAGCAGACAGGGGCTCACTCGGGTCCCCCCAGTCCCGCTCTGAGGAGTGAACCGCGGCCCCTGAGCCCCTCCCGCCGTCCCACGGGGGCTTTGAGTGCCAGGGGCGGGGGAGGAGCCAGACCTGGCGGACACGGCCCCCTCGCTGCCTGTCTCCCTAGGGGTCACACGGGCCAGGACTGCTCAGCTGATGGCTCAGAGCCGCCCGGCGGCCCGGCCAGGACAGAACGGCCCCCGGGCTCGGCGCCGAAGACCCCCAGCCCCACTCACCTGCCCCTGAAGCTGAACCCACCGGCCCAACTGGCGGCCTTGGGACCAACCGGCGGCCTCGGGACCTGGTGCCACGGCGCCTTTGTGACCGGTCACCGAGTTCCGGCCAATCTCAGCGGCCCTCGGGGGCAGGGATTCTAGAAGGGGGGGTCCAGGGGCAGGGTGAAAGGTCACGGCAGCTGCTTACCCTCTAGGTGTCCACCCCCGCCCCACGTTACGTATCCAGAGGCAGCTTCGGTTGCTGGTCCCTTTGGGCAATTTCTGAGCACCTACTGTATACCCTATGCTGGATCTGTTCTGGGTAGGGGGTGGGCGGTGCTAAGTAGGAAAAATCCGATCAGAGAACTGAGCCAGAAGGGAGAAGGGGGGGCATGCATGCTGGAGGGCGGGACACAGCAGGAGCCAAGCCAGTAGGGCTTCAGAGGGTAGTGTAGAAGTTTGGGTTTTACCCAGGGGGCACTGGGGAGCCAGGGCAGGGTTCACAAAAAGGGAGGCTGCAACGGCAGCCTGGGTCTTGCTTTGGGTCTGGGGGCTCCCGAGGGTGGGGCCAGCTGGCCTGGAGGCCGAACAGCCACAGCAGGCGTGGACCGGAGCCTCGGCCCTGGAGGAGGGGATGCGAGGCCAAGTCCTGGGCCACCTCCCCAGGCTCGGCCGGGGCCCAGGGTGAGTCACCGCTGGCCGGGCTGGGGCTGACACATATCTTGGCCACAGCGCATCGGGCTCCAGCCCAAGCCACAGGGCTGGGCCTGGCCTCCCCGGGGAGCCACTGAGAGGCCAGCGGGGGCCTCACTGGGAGGACCCCCAGCCTCCTCCAGGTGGTGGGTGTGGCTTCGGGAACACTGCTGGGGGAGGCTATCAGGGGTGCCTTCAAGGAAGTGGCGGCCCCTGAGGATGGGGGGGGGAACCAGGCAGGTTCTGTGCAAAGGCCGTGAGGCCACGCGAGGGGACTGACCTCATCAAGTTGGGGTCAGATCTGTGATTCCAGAAAACCTGCGTGCTCACGACGTCCACCTCCTCCCCCAAACTTCATATTGGTTTCAGGAATAGAAAGAATGTGTGGGAGTTCCCATCCCCGTGTGTCCCCACCAATTTGGTGTGAACCTCCTTTCAACTCTCCATCATTCTGATGGCTTAGAGGGACATTTCATTGCTTTAATTTTTGTACCTTGTGTTAGTTATGAATTTAAGCATATTTTCTCACATCTTTTACTCATTTAGATTTCCCTTCTGTGAAATGCCCATTTATGCCCTTGATCCACTTTTTTATTTCTTTTTTATTTTCTATGTATTAATCCTTTGTCACTTCAGATGCTGTAATAATGAACTCCCAGTGTGTAATTTGTGTAATTATTTATCAATAATTTTTTGAACAAAAATCCACACTATTTCATGTAGGAATCTGATGATTTTAGGATCATTGTTAAGAAATAATTTTCTACCGTAATAAGGATTATGATTCCTACTTTTGTGAAAGTTATTTTTCTTTTGTTGCCTAGGGTCACCCTGTCAGCAGCAACATGTGAAACTGTTCATAATTAGCTGTTCATAAAATAAATCCTAGTATTCACAACATTTTTAAGCAATTAAATATTTACACTGAAAAAAAAAAAAAAAGAAATACGTGAACAGTGTGTTCAAATGAGAAACTAATCAAGAGAATTCATAATTTTTGCATCTTGTTTCCAAGTATGTGTGTGTGTGTGTGTGTGTAGATATATACAGATATTGTGTTTATATAAATTATACTTGTGTGGGTGCAAATTTAAATTTCTAATCTTAAAGGTGACATACTTCCAAAAGAGAAATAAAAAACTTTCTGGAAGCAAATGAAGATGACAACAAAACTTAGGGGATACAGCAAAAGCAGTGTTAAGAGGAAGGTTTATAGCAATAGATGCCTACATCAAGAAATTAGAAAGGCACCAAAAAAATGACCTATCAATGCATCTCAAGGATCTAGAAAAACTACATCAAACCAAAACCAAAACTAGTAGGAGAAAGAAAAATAATTAAAATTAGAGAAGAAATCAATAAAATTGAATAAAAAAAATTACAAAGATCAGCAAAATGAAGAAATGGGTTTTTTTTGAAAAAATAAAACAAAATTGTCACACCATTGGCCTAACTAACCAAAAAAGCAGAGAAAAGACACAAATCAATAAAATCAGAGATGAAAAAGGGAATGTAACAACAGACACCACAGAAATAAAGAGTCATCAGAAATTACTACAAAGAGTGGTATGCCAACAAACAGGGAAATCTAGCAGAAATGGATAGAGTCCTGGACACATACAACCTACCTAAATTGAACCATGAAGACATAGAAAATCTAAACAGACCCATAACCAAGACAGAAATTGAATCAATAATAAAGGCCCTCCCAACAAAGAAAAGCCCAGAATCAGATGGATTTACTGCTGAATTCTACCAGACATTTAAAGAACTAACGCCAATTCTCAAACTGTTCAAAACAATTGAAAGAGAGGGACTGCTCCCAAATTCTTTCTACGAAGCCAGCATCACCTTAATTCCTAATGAAAAAGATGCAGCAGAGAAAGAGAATTACAGACCAATTTTCCTGATGAACATAGATACAAAAATCCTCAATAAAATTCTAGCCAATAGAATGCAACAATACATCAGAAAAATCATCCACCCAGACCAAGTGGGATTTATCCCGGGTATGCAGGGATGGTTCAACATTCACAAATCAATCAGTGTGGTACACCACATTAAAAAAACTGCTGAAGAAAACCATATGAGTATCTCAATAGACGCAGAGAAAGCATTTGATAAAATACAATACCCTTTCATGATGAAAACTAAGAAAATTGGGTATAGAAGGAACATTCCTCAACACAATCAAGGCAATTTATGACAAACCCATGGCCAACATCAATATTGAATGGGGAAAAGTTGGAAGCATTCCCACTGAGATACGGTACCAGACAGGGATGCCCACTCTCACCATTGCTATTCAATATAGTCCTGGAAGTTTTAGCCAGAGCCATTAGGCAAGAAAAAGAAATCAAAGGGATACAAACTGGAAAGGAAGAAGTCAAACTATCCTTATTTGAAGATGACATGAACTCCACTGAGAGACCATTGGAACTCATAGAAGAATTTGGCAAAGTAGCAGGATATAAAATCAACACACAAAAATCAATAGCCTTTGTATACACAGACAATGCCACAGCTGAGAAAGAACATCTAAGATCAATCCCATTCAAAATAGCTAAAAAAAAAAAAAATCAAATATCTTGGAATAAACTTAACCAAGAATGTCAAAGATCTCTACAATGAGAATTACAAAACTTTAAAGAAAGAAATAGAAGAAGATACAAAGAAGAAGAAGAAGGAGGAGGAGGAGGAGGAGGAGGAGGAAAAATCTTCCATGTTCATGGATTGGAAGAATCAATATCAAAATGTCCATTCTTCCGAAAGCAATTTACAGATTCAATGCGATACCAGTCAAAATACCAAAGATATTCTTCTCAAATCTGGAAAAAATGATGCTCAAATTCATATGGAGGCACAGGAGACCTTGAATAGCTAAAGCAATCTTACACAACAAAAACAGAGCTGGAGGCATACAATACCAGATTTCAAGACATACTACAGGGCAGTTATAATCAAAACAGCCTGATACTGGTACAAAAACAGATGTATAGACCAATGGAACAGAATAGAAAAAACAGAAATCAATCCAAACATCTACAACCAACTTATATCTGATCAAGGGGCTAAAACCAATTCCTGGGGCAAGGACAGCCTATTCAACAAACGGTGCTGGGAAAACTGGATTTCCACATGCAGAAGTATGAAGCAAGACCCCTACCTTACACCTTACACAAAAATCCACTCAACATGGATTAAAGATCTAAATCTACAACCTGACACCATCAAATTATTGGAGAACATTGGAGAAACCCTGCAAGATATTGGCATATGCAGACTTCTTAGAAAAGACCCCAGAGGCACAGGCAGCCAAAGCCAAAATTAACAACTGGGATTGCATCAAATTGAGAAGTTTCTGTACTGCAAAACAGTCAGGAAAGTGAAGAGGCAATCAACAAAATGAGAGAAAGTATTTGCAAATTAGGGGCAGCTGCTATGGCTCAGTGGGTTAACGCCCTGGCCTGAAGCGCCAGCATCCTATATGGGCGTTGGTTTGAGACCCGGCTGCTCCACTTCCAATCCAGCTCTCTGCTGTGGCTTGGGAGAGCAGTAGAGGATGGCCCAGGTCCTTGGGCCCCTGCACCCATGTGGGAGACTTGGAAGAAGCTCCTGGCTTTGGATCGGTGCAGCTCTGGCCGTTACAGCCAATTGGGGAGTGAACCATTGGATAGGAGACCTCTCTCTCTCTCTCTCTCTCTCTCTCTCTCTGTGTGTGTGTCTGTCTGTCTGTCTCTCCTCTCTCTGTATAATTCTGACTTGAAAATAAATAAATTAAAAAAATTTGCAAATCATGCTGCTGATAAAGGATTAATAACCAGAATGTACAAACAGATCAAGAAAATTCACCACAACAAAACAAACAACCCACTTAAGAGATGGGCCAAGGACCTAAACAGACATTTTTCAAAAGAGGAAATCCAAACAGCCAACAAACACATGAAAACATGTTCAGGATCACTAGCCATCAGGGAAATGCAAATCAAAACCACAATGAATTTTCACATCACCCTGGTTAGAATGGCTTTCATACAGAAATCACCAAACAACAGATGCTGGCGAGGATATGGGGAAAAAGGCACACTAATCCACTGTTGGTGGGAATGCAAATTGGTAAAGCCACTGTGGAAGTCAGTTTGGAGATACCTCAGAAATCTGAATATAGCCCTACCGTACGACCTAGCCATCTCACTCCTCGGAATTTACCCAGGGTAAATTAAATTGGCAAATGAAAGAGCTATCTGTACCTCAATGTTTATTGCAGTTCAATTCACAATAGCTAAGACATGAAATCAACCTAAATGTCCATCAACAGAAGACTGGATGAAGAAATTATGGGATATGCACTCTATAGAATTCTACAAAGTGGTAAAAAAATGAAATCTGGTCATTTGCAACAAAATGGAGGAATCTGGAAAACATCATGCTGAGTGAAATAGCCAGTTCCAAAGGGACAAATATCATGTTCTCCCTGATTGGTGACAACTGAGCACCTAAAAGGAAATTTGTAGAAGTAAAACCGACACTATGAGAAGCAATGACTTGTCCTGATTGTTGAGGAACAGCTTACTATTTTATTCTTTTTAGTGTTTTCTTTTTTCTACTTATTACCATTGGTAGTAACTTAACACAGAATTGTTCTTAGGTATTTAAATCCAATTAAAATTGATCCCTGTTAAAAATAGGAGTGGGAATAAGAGAGGGAGGAGATGTACAGTTCAGCACACATTCCCTTGGACTTACTCCTAAGGGTAAAGCTAAAAACTTGCTATGGGACTCCAAATCCCACTACATTGGCAGGTACCAATGCCATCTTACTAGTTAAAATGATCAGTTTAAGTTCATAACTGATCATAAAGATAGAATTAAGTGTCAAAGGGATCACATAAATAAGACCAAGTGTCTGCTAATAATAATAGATAGAATTAAAAAGGAGAGAATGATCCAACATGGGAAGCGGGATACACAGCAGACTCATAGAATGGCAGATGTCCTAAACAGCACTCTGGAATCAGAATCAGCTCTTAAGGCATTCAGATCTGGCTAAATAGCTGAGAGCATTTCAGGCATGGAAAGCCAAGACATTGTGGCAAAAAATGACCTAAATGAAAGATCTCTGAGCGTGAGATCTCAGTGGAAAGAAGGGGCCATCGAAGAAGGAGGTACCTTTCTCTGAAGGGAGGAGAGAACTTCCACTTTGCTTATAGCCTTGTCTAAATAATGTCAGAGTTTGTGGGCTCAAGAGGCTTCCATAGCCTTGGCAGCTCATGACAAGAGCCTTGGGTGATCACTGACATCATAAATGAGAGTGTGAATTGTTAAATCAACAACAGGAGTCACTGTGAACTTGCTCCCCATGTAGGACCTCTGTCCTTAATGTGTTGTACTATGACAATTAACAGTAAAACTAATCTTCAAACAGTTCTTTATATACTTTGTGTGTCTGTGGGTGCAAACTGTTGAAATTTTTACATAGTATAGAGTTGATCATCTGTATATAAAGCTAATCATAAATGAATCTTAATGAAGAATAGAATGAGAGAAGGAGTAGGATGCGGGATGGTTTGGGGGTGGGAGGGCAGGTATGGAGGGAAGAACCACTACAATCCAAAAGTTGTACTTATGAAATTTATATTTATTAAATAAAAGCTTTCTTAAAAAATGTCACTAACTTGAGACTCAGATGTTGATGTATTCATTTGGCCACATATCTGACGTACACAAGGTCTAAGCTGGGAAAGCCCATGGATTGAGCTGAGTCAGGTATCCTGAAGTGACAGTCACAAGTAATACAGTACGAGTGCCAGGATTTGGATGTTTGTACCCTAAAGGTTTATTTGCTGGAACTTGTCCTCAAGGTAATGATATTCAGAAGAGGTGGGACACTTTTAAGAGGTGGCTCCCACTGGAAGTGAGTTAGTCACGGGACATCACCATTATGAGTGGATTTATGTCTTTTGTGGAAGTAAGCTAGTTCTCCCCGGATGGATTCATCACCCAAGAGTGGTTTTTTATATGGTAGGTCAACCATCTCTCCGTCTCTGTCTTGCGCATGTGCTACCCCCACACATGCCCACTTCCTCTTTTCACTTCTTCACCATGGGATGGCACAGCACAAGGCCCTCATCAGAAGCTTCCTTGATATGGCAGCCTGATCATGTGTAGAATCATGAGCCAAAATAAACACTTTTTATTAAAAAAAAAAAGTGACATACTTCTATTACAAAGAATTAAGGAGGCAAGAAAATACACCAAGAAAAAAATCCTTCCAAGATTTTAACACCCAAAGATAGTCATTATTAGCATTATATTTAACTTTGTTATTCTTTTAAATTTTTACTCATTAACATTGTATTTGAGAGGCACGGACAGAGACAGAGTTCTCACTTCTGGTAGTTCACTCTACAAAGGTCCACAAACAACCAGGAACATCCAAGAATCTGGAACTGAGTCCGGGTCTCCCATTTGGTTGGCAAGGACTCAACTACTTGAGCCATCACCTGCTGCCTCCAGGGTGCGCATTAGCAAGAGGCTGGAATAGAGCGCGGAACTGGGACTCGAACTCAGGCTCTCTGATACAAGATAGGGACATCCTAAGCAGCGTCTTTCACCCTAGGCCAAATGCCTAACCCGCCTTTAATGTTCTTTCTGCATGTGCACTTTACAAGGTTATTAGGTGGCATATTCAGTTTTGAGTGTTGTTAAGCGAGTAAGCTGTAGAAGAGAAGGTGAACGACAGCATTTATGTTGCATACGAGAGCACCGAAAAAAAAAAAAAAGGTTGTGGAAGTGGAACTAAAAGATATTTATTTTGGTACCAAAATCTTTTGAAACCCATGCGCAGTTTTTTCATATTATGCATTTTCCATAAAATTTTTGGGAGACCCTTTGTGTGTGTGTGTGTGTGTATGTGTGTGTAGCACACATTAGTACTCTTGTGTTTGGGAAATATGTCAAATTACAGATAGAGATTTTATCTAGAAATGAAATACAGAACACTAAGTAAATTGTATATTTCTACATTCTTTGAATTTTGGAGGAAACAATGGGTTTCCTTTGTAATCTGAATAAATATGGATAAATAGCAATTATGTTCAGCATGAACTCCTCTTTCCTTGTTTACTGTCATGTATACAGATGAAGATTGCTATTTACTCCCCCGACACATCTGTGCAAACCAGTGGCCATTGTGTCTCTGTGAGCTGACAGTAAAGAAAACAGCTACAGACAGCCAGCCCAGCACCAGCTCCATCTCAGCTCTGCTCAGCGTTGGGTGCTTCCAAAGAGTCTAGCCAAAAGCTGACATATACAGCAGTCAATGCCCCCCAGCGTGCCTTAGCCAGTGTGTGGGGCGTTTGAGGAGATACATCCGGAAGGGCCTGATTAGAAAGGCATGCGTGGTTGATGAAGGCAGAGGAGGAGGAGTCAGCATGGCTCCTCTCCTGCCAGGGAGGCAGGAGCAGAAGAGGCAGCTGGGAGGAGACCTGCTCCGTCCTGGGGAGAGCCCCGCGCTCTGGGGCCGACAGCTCTGGGCCTATGGGCTCTGCTGCAGGATGGCCTCACATCCACCTGTTCTCAGGCCTTGATGTATCAGTTTTTACAAATGTTTATTTATTCATATCTACTTGGAACACAGTGACAGAGACACAGGCGGGGAAGAGAGGAGAGAGAGGTTCTTCCATCACTGGCTCACTCCCCAAATACCCACAAATGCTAGGAGCCAGGAACTCCATCCTGGTCTCCCAAGTGGGTGACACAGACCCAAGCACTCAGGCCATCATCTGTTGCCTCCCAGGTGCGTTAGCAGGGAGCTGGATTGGAAGTGGAGCAGGTGGAATTTAAAGTGGCATCTGATATGGGATGTGAGCCTGACCGGCGGCCCCACAGTGCCTGCCCCGTGTCATCAGCTGTCCTGCGTGTCCTGCTGCTCCCTCTCCCCCGGTTCACCCCCAGCATCACACACACATCTTTAAGTGGCTCTCAACCCTCTGGTTATTTGCCCTGTTTCCCTCCTTCCTTGCAAAGCCAAGGAGCTAACCACACTCACTGCTTCAACTGTCTCTCTTCCTTTTCTGCTCAAGTTCCTTTGCCAACAGAGACTCTCCTGGCTGGCTCTGGGGTCTACAATCACGTACAAATCTGGAGAGAATGTAACTGAAGCGTGGCTGGCCTCATGGAGACTTGGAGCGGGGACTGCAAGCAGATCACGATCAGACGCCCCTCCCTCTTTCCCCACTTCTCTCTCACCTTCTCTGCCCTTCTCCCTTCTCTCCAACTCACCCACGGAGCACCATCCCATAACGGCTGCTCCGACTCTGGCCAACCTCCGGATATTGAGTCCAGCTCCCAGTGTCAACAGACAAGTGCCCAAGAGAGATAGAACCTAATTAGCCCAGTAATTTCTTCAAGCGAGATGATGAGTCACGGGCCGCTGGCCTCAGACCACACGATGTGGCTTTCCAGGGCCACGAGGCGGACACAGGGTGGCCTCCTCTACGAGGGCTGTGGAGCAGGGCGAGCAGTATCTTTTGTGCCTCCGTTCACTCCTCAGCCCAAGGCAATTGGCTCAGTGCTTGGCAGCCCGGAAGCTGCTCTGGCCCAGTCGTGAACAGCATCTTTGTTGTTGGCTCCGCTGGGAGGCGTTCACTTCTTTCTGTGTATGACTGTTCAGTGGCGTTTGGAGCTGTTGACCCTTTCCCCACTCCTTTTCCTCTAATGTCCATGAACTTTACATTCCTGAGTTTTCCTCTTTATTTCTTCTTTTTCCCCTTTCTTTCTTTCCTTTTTTAAAAGTCTTTCTTATGGGTTCCTTTTTCTCTGACTCTCCTTTCAAAGTTGACTTTCTTCTGGGTCCAGATAATCCTTTCTTCTCGACAGTCCTTTATTTTTTTAAAATATTTATTTATTTATTTGAGAGGTAGAGTTATATTGAGAGGGGGAGAGACAGAGAGAGAGGTCTCCCATCTGCTGGTTCACTCCCCAAATGGCCACTACGGCCGGAGCTGCGCTGATCCGAAGCCAGGAGCCAGGAGCCTCTTCCAGGTTTCCCATGTGGGTGCAGAGGCCCATTCTGCTGCTTTCCAGGCTGTGGCAGGGAGCTGGATTGGAAGTGGAGCAGCCAGGATTTGAACTGGCGCCCATATGGAATGGTGACAGTACAGGCGGAGGCTTAACCTTCTACACCACAGTGCCGGCCTCCATAGTCCTTTATTCTTTCCCGTCCCTCTCCAGGTAAGCTTGTTCTCCCACAAAGTCTCAGTCACCTGCTCTATATACTGGTCCTCCCTTATCTATAGGGGGAGACACTTGACACCATTTATATTGCTTTTTCTCTTACACATGCATATTTGTGACAAAATTCCGTTTATAAATTAGGCATAGTAGAGATTAATGATAATGAATAACAAAACAGAATGATTATAGCGATATCTTAAACAAAATTTCCAGCATCATCACTCTGGGGTGTGTGTGTGTGTGTGTGTGTGTGCAGACAGAAAGATAGAGATCTTCCACCTACTAATTGGCTCCCTACACGGCCACAGCAGCAGGTCTGGGCCAGGCTGGAATCAGCAGCCTAGGACTCCGTCTTGTGGCTGGAAGGAGCCCTAGAACTCGCACCATGTTGCACGGCTTTCGAGCTGGGACTCGAATTGCAGCTCCCATATGGGATGCTAGCTTTGCCACAACACTGGCCACTGTCCTCACCTCTTTATTAAAATACAAGAAGATGCAAGGAAGTTTTAAAAAGAAACACAAAGCTTAAGAAGTCATTTCATTTGTCCCATTTCCTGTCTTCTTCCTTGGTAACAGGAACCTCAATTTTAGGGGCCGGTGTTGTGGCAACAGTGGGTTAAACCGCTGCTTGTGACACTAGCATCCTACATCAGAGTGCTGGTTCAAGTCCCGACTTCTCCACCTCTGATCCAGCTCCCTGCTGATGCACCTGGGAGGCAGCGAATGTTGGAGCAAATACTTGAGCCCCAGTTCCCATGTGGGAGATTGGGTTGGAGTTCCCGGCTCCTGGCTGCAGCCTGGCCCAGCCCCAGCTGTTGCAGCCATTTGGGGAGTGAACCAGCAGGTGGAAGATCTGTTTGTCTTTGTCTCTCTCTCCCTCTGTCATTCTGCTTTTCAAACACATAAATAATAAATCATAAAAAGAGCAAACAGAAACAACACCTCAGTTTTACCCAGATGTTAGCACCCAGAATAAAAACTCTATTTCCTGCCTTCCTTGGATGCAGTCTTGGCTGTGGGATATAAGTGGATATGGTGCGAGCTGCTTGAGATGTGTCCTCAGAGGGGAAGGGTGGGGGTGGTATTTGGTTCAGCAGTTAAGACACCACTTGGGACACGTGCATCCCATATTGACGTGCCTGAGTTCAAATCCTCGCTCTGCTTCTGATGCAGTTTTCTGCTGGGTCCCACTCTGGGTGATGGCTCCAGTGGCTGAGTCCCTGCCCCGACACGGGAGACCAGGAGGGAGTTCCAGGCTCCTTTCTTTGGCCTGACCCAGCCCCAGCCCCAGTTGTTGAGAGCATTTGGGGGAATTAGCCAGCAGATGGGTGATCTCTGTCTCTGTGCCTTCCAAATGATAATACTATTAAAAACATAAAGAGACAGTAGGGAGTGGGGCATCCCCACGCCAATCAGAAGTGCTAGGTGGTAGGCCTGCCAGTCGGTGGACAGCTGCGGAGCCATGGATATCTTGCCCAAGAAGAGTTGGCCCGTGCAGAACAAGACCAGTGCCACCTGGGAGCTGTGTGATGAGGCCCAGGCTGGGGAGGAGGGGAAGGAGCTTGCACGGAGGACACTGTGACCTCAGCAAGAGCCCCACACAGCATTCCTGCAGAAGCAAACCAGGCACCGGAGCTCACTCAGTGCCCGATCCTGGAGCAGTGGAGGTGGGAGCCCCACCTTCTGGCGCCATGGGCCTGTTCTGGAACTGCTGAAGGGAGGGAAAGGGGCGGCCAGAGCAGCAAACAGTACAAGGAAGCAAAGTGACAGAAGAAAGACAAGCACACGGAACACTGGGCATCCTGACGTGTCCGGGCAGAGTGCAGGGGAGGCCCAGACGCTACCCCACCAGGGGCTCCAGATGAGAAGATGCCCAAGCATCTGGGGAAGAGAAGGCCCCCTGGTGACCGAGGTGGTTATGACAGAAAGGAGAAGGGCCGGAGAGGGGCCGGTGCTGTGGTGCAGCAGGTTAAACTGCCCCCTGGCAACCCCTGCATCCCATATGGGCACTGGTTCAAGTCCCGGCCGCTCCTTTTTCAATCCAGCTCTCTGCGAATGCACCTGAAAAATGGCCCAGGTGCTTGGGGGTCTCCGCACCCATGTGGGACACCCATGTGAAGCTCCTGTCTTTGACCTGGCCCAGCCCTGGCCATTGCAGCCATTTGGGGCGTGATGGATGGAAGACCTCTCTCTGCCTCTGTCTCTTTCTCTCTCTAAGTCTGCCTTTCAAATAAATAAAATAATTTTTTTAAAAAGGGTCAGGGAAACAGTGGCCACCAGAAACCCACCCACCTTTGGACCACTTTTGAGCTGAATGTCTTTGGTGGGAGGCAGATGAGAGGGCTTGGGCAGAGCCCCTACTGGCCCAAGTCCACAGCCAGCCGCCCATCAGGTCAGTGGGGAGAGGAAGGACGGATGCACCGGAGCTCGCAGTTCCACCCCAGCTGGCCCAGGCGGCCCACCGGCAGGACCCCCACCTCGCTCACTGACTCCTGACGGGTACAGACGGGGCTGCTGCTCCTCCCAGTCATCCTACAGACTTATTTACTCATAAACATTTTCTACAGTGCGAATTAATTAAAGAGGGGGCGAGGCTGCGCCCCATCTCTCCTTCCCATCCTGATGCTTGATGGACAGGAAGACGGGAGAGGCATCCTGGACCGTGAGGGTGAGGGCTACCCTCGGAGGTCAGTGGGAGGAAGCCAGGAGCACCTAGGACCCACGGCGTCTGTGTCCCGTGGGACTTTTCCTACTTCAGTTAACGTTCGTTAGACAAAGAGCCTCGAGCTGTCAGCGTGGGTCAGGAACTGTGCGGTGGGGAGGGTGGGGACACACACTACACAAGGTTTGGTCTCGTTCTAATTAGCACAAGACACTGCCCTTCCCCTGCGGCTGGCAGTGACTTGCTCGACCTATGACGTCACCGTGTTATTATTAGATTGTGCTCATGTGGGAAGCCTCTGAGGATCCATGGGTCTGGGTTCCAGTCGTATAATTTCTCACTTCCTTTTTTTCCTTAGCACTTTTACTGTTGGCGAATACTGTATCAAAAATTTCCCCTTTTCATTGTATTTCTCCTTTCTGTAGAGTTGAATAATAAGGATGCCACATTTCACAATCTTTCATGAAATCTTCTGCCACCTACTCAGAAACATGACTCCTCGGAGATTTTAGGCAGCACATTCGTATATACAATTATTGTGTCAATTAAAAAATACAATAAAAAATAAAAGTGAATACTGGCTGGTGCCATGGCTCACTAGGCTAATCCTCTGCCTGTGGCACCAGCACACCGGGTTCTAGTCCCAGTTGGGGCACCGGTTCTAGTCCTGGTTGCTCCTCTTCCAGTCCAGCTCTCTGCTGTGGCCCGGGAAGGCAGTGGAGGATGGCCCAGGTCCTTGGGCCCTGCACCCACATGGGAGACCAGGAAGAAGCACTTGGCTCCTGGCTTTGGATAGGCACAGCGTACTGGCTGCAACATGCTTGGGGGGTGAACCAATGGAAAAAGGAAGACCTTTCTCTCTCTCTCTCTCCCTCTCTCTCTCTCTCTCACTGTCTAACTCTGCTTGGCCAAAAAAGAAAAAAAAAGGTGAATACTGTGCAATGCAATGAAAAAAATATTTAAAGCACTAAAATAACTTTTCTGAATCTCTACTTGACACCCTGAGCCCATGATGTGGCATTAATTAGCTTGTGGTACAAGCAATCGGGAAGCAGGGCAGAGGTGTGACCATCGCTTAAGTGAATGTGGCATTGGGCAAAAGAAGAAACTGAGTTGTGTCGAGGTTACCAGGATGCCCGGGTTCAGTGCGGGTCCTCCCGCAGATGAACTGCGTCTCGTTGGGCAAACCCCTTACATTCCCAAGACCTTAGTCCTCCTGTAAAACAATGTTGCTATGCTAACTGAAAGTCCCTTTTCATCCTGGAGAACTATGTCCTTTTTGATTCTAGAGATAACCAGAAGGAAGAGAGAAGTCAAGCAACAGACACAAACAGGAAGCTGGAGAAAGACTAAAGAATATGGAGGAAGGATGGGCGCCTTGGCACAGCAGGTGGAACCGCCACTTGGGATGCCTGCATCCCATATAGGAGTGTTGGTTTGAATCCTGGCTGCTCTGCTTCCAATCCACCTTCCTGCTAATGTGCCCAGGAGGCAGCAAGTGATGGCCTAAGTACTTGGTTTTGTGCCATCTACATGGGAGACCCAGATGGAGGTCCTGGCTTTGGCTTGTCCCAGTCCCAGGTTTTGCGGCCATTTGGGGAAGTGGACCAGCTGATGGAAGAGCTCTCTCTCCCTCTCTCTCTGCATAACTCTGACACTTTCAAATAAATAAATAAATCTAAAAAAAAGATTTATTTAGGGGGTGGCATTGTGGCATAGCAGGTAAAGTCCCCACCTAGAACACTGGCACACCATATTTATTTATTTATTGAAAGGTGAGCAATAGAGAAAGGGAGAGACAAAGAGAGTGTTTCTGAATCCAGGAACCAGGAGCTTCGTTCGGGTCTCCCATGCAGGTGCAGGGGCCTGAGGACTTGGGCCATCTTCTACTGCTTTCCCAGGCTACAGCAGAGAGCTGGATCAGAAGTGGAGCAGCCAGGACTTGAAGTGGCGCCCATATGGGATGCTGGCACGCAGGCAGTGGCTTTACCTGCTACACCACAGCTCTGCCCCCCTAAATAAATCTTAAAAAAATATATAGGGGAAAAAGACATTTCCAAGGACAAAGAAGGCAATAAAAATAATTTAAAGCAACAGTAAGTGAGAAAGTAAAGTGAATCTAAGGAAAAAAAGGAAAAATGAAAGATTAAAATATTTTCTTAGAATTGCAAATATAGAGGCCCAAGTTGTAGCATAGTGGGTAAAGCCACCACCTGGAATGCCAGCATCCCATATGGACATGGGTTCAAGTCCCAGGTGCCCCATTTCTGATCTAGCTCCCTGCTAATGTGCCTGGGAAAGCACCATAGGATGGCCCAAGTACGTGGGCCCCTGTACCCACATGGGAGACCTGGAGGAAGATCCTGGCTCCTGGCTTTGGCGCAGCCTAGTCCCAGCCAATGCAGCCATCTGGGGAATGAGCCAGTGGATGGAAGATCTCTCTCTGTGTAACTGCCTTTTTTCAAATAAATAAAATCTTTTTTTTTAATTTCCTTCCAGAAATTTTAAAAAGATTTATTTGTTTACTTGAAAGGCAGAGTTACAGAGGCAGAGAGAGTCAAAGAGGTCTTCCATTGCTGGTTCACTCCCCAAGTGGTCACAGGAGCTGGGCTGATCCAAAGCCAGGAGCCAGGAGCTTCTTCCTGGTCTCCCACGCGGGTGCAGAAGCCCAAGAACTTGGGCCATATAACAGAGAGCTGGATCAGAAGTGGAACAGTCTAGACTTGACCTGGCACCCAAATGGGCACCTGCTATGCCACAGTGCTGGTCCCAATAAATAAATCTTTAAAAAGAAAAAGAACGTTGGGGGCCAGCACTGTGGTGTAGCAGGTTAAGTTACTTCCTGGGGCGCTGGCATCCCACATGGGCGCTGGTTTGAGTCCCAGCTGCTCCACTTCTAATCTGGCTCTCTGCTATGGCCTGGGAAAGCAATAGAAGATGGTCCAAGTGCTTGGGCCCCTGCACCCATATGGGAGACCTGGAGGAAGCTCCTGGCTCCTGGCTTCGGATCTGCCCACCTCCGGCCATTGCGGCCAGTTGGGAAGTGAATCAGTGGATGGAAGCCTTCTCTTTCTCTCTGCCTCTCCTTCTCTCTGTGTGTAATTCTGACTTTCAAATAAATAAATAAAAAATCTTTAAAAAAAAGAAAAGAAAGAATGAAAGAATGCTGTGGGGTAGAAGGTGGCAATGTGGTCTCACCCAGGAAGCCATCATTGAATTTTGTTGGTTTTCCTTCAGACCCAGAAAGAATGCTTGCATGTCACAATTTTATCCAATCTTTTTTTTTTTTTTTTTTTTTTTTGACAGGCAGAGTGGACAGTGAGAGAGAGAGACAGAGAGAAAGGTCTTCCTTTTGCCGTTGGTTCACCCTCCAATGGCCGCCGCGGAAGGCGCGCTGCGGCCGGCGCACCGCGCTCGTCCGATGGCAGGAGCCAGGAGCCAGGTGCTTTTCCTGGTCTCCCATGGGGTGCAGGGCCCAAGCACCTGGGCCATCCTCCACTGCACTCCCGGGCCACAGCAGAGGGCTGGCCTGGAAGAGGGGCAACCGGGACAGAATCCGGCGCCCCAACCGGGACTAGAACCCGGTGTGCCGGCGCCGCAAGGTGGAGGATTAGCCTGTTGAGCCACGGCGCCGGCCTATTTTATCCAATCTCTAAACAATGCCTGATACAGAATAGGAGAATAAGGCTTAGCTCCCAGGCACCCTACCCACATGACAATGGGTCCCTGTTGGAGGGTGTCCTATGAGTGACTTATTATGATTCTGATGCTTGGTCAAAAATTTGCTGAAGCACCAGAAGCAACGTGCCACAAACAGAAAGAGTAGCCCCTGCACAAACCACTGCTTGGTCCAGAGAGAAGCAAGGAAGCTCCCGAATAGGGCCTGCGCCCATCCTCTGCTGTCAATCAGCCCTGGTTGTCTTGCTCTTGGGGTCACGGTCGGTTGCATCCCCCTGCAGCTTACCCTTCAACCTCTTAGGGCCTGTGAGGCCTTGGCAAGTTCCTTCCGTGTCTACCTCTCATTTTCCACAGCTGTGGACAGGAACAATCCATCATATGCAATGTGTTAAGCAGGCTGATGGTGCCCACCACGAAGTCGTAGCCAGCAGAAGCTCAGAGATGTTGCTGCTTCTTGTGGTTCTGTCTCCCCTCTGTGGACTCCCCTCTCCTTTCCTTCTCAAGAGCAGCTGAATTGTTTAGAGCAGCTCATCCCATTTCAGAAGTTTCCTCTGAAAACCCTGTCACTGGCTTCAGGGACTGGAAGGTGAACATTTTGTGATGGAAAAAGTCAATGAGGCTTTTTTTTTTTTAAGTTTATTTATTTATTTGAAAGGCAGAGTTACAGAGAGACAGAGGCACAGAGAGATAGAGAGAGGGCTTCCATCCACTGGCTCACTCCCCAGATGGCCACAACAGCCGGGGTTGGGCCAGGCTGAAGCCAGGAGCCAGGAGCTTCTTCTGTGTCTCCCACACAAGTGCAGTGGTCCAAGGACTTAGGCCGTCTTCCACTGCTTTCTCAGGCCATAGCAGAGAGCTGGATCAAAATTGGAGTAGCTGGGACTAGAACCAGTACCCATATGGGACGCCAGCACTGTAGGTGATGGCCTTATCCACTAAGCCACAGCTCTGATCCCTAGTCATCTTGATTTTTATTTATTCATTCCTATTTAAAGAAAGAGAGAAAGAGAGAGAGAGAGAGAGAGAGAGAGATCTAAATATTTGCAGCAGCCATGTATAAGCCAGGCCAAACCCAGGAGTCAAGAACTCCATCCAAGTCACTGGGCCATCCTCTGCTGCTTTCCCAGGCACTAGCAGGAAGCTGGATTGAAAGTGGACCGGCCATGACTCAGACTGGCACTCTGATAGGGCATACCTGCACTGCAAGTGACGGCTTCACTTGCTGTGCCCCAATCTCAGCCCCTCAAAGTATTTCTGCATCGAAATAAATTTATCTGGGTGTTTTTTCTGGTTTGTTTGAGAGAGAGAGAGAGAGAGAGAGAGACAGAGAGAAGGCTGCATGTGCTGGTTTATTTCCCAAATGCCCACAACAGTCAGGGCTGGGTCAGGCCAAAGGCAGAAATTGAAAAGTCAATCCAGGTCTCCCAAATGGGTGGCAGGGAGCCAAGCACTTAAACCAGCACCTGTTGCCACCCGGAGTGAGCATTAGCGGAAAGCTGGAATCGAGAACGAGAGGTGGGTATGAAACCGAGGTCCTCGGCTGTGCGAAGCCAGCGTCCTGACTGGTACCTTAACCGCTAGAGTGGATGTCTGCCCCTTAGCTCATCACTTCGTGTAGTTCTTCCCTTCCCATTCGAGCACATCACACGGTAAATGCAAGCTGCTGGCTGAAGCCCCACAGTGGCCTCTCTAGGGGATATTCCTCACCCACAAATGAGAAAGCACTTGTCACATGCTCAAGAACGGAGACTGCACCAACACGATGGCTCTTTCCTCCAGTGCAGAGTCTTCTCTACAGTGTTGTGAAATGTCAGGGTAGCTGCACAGGGACGCAGAATCACGCAGCTTCTGAGCCCTCCTTCCCTGTGGGAGAAAGAATGGTCGTTCAGCCACAGGCCCAGGAAGGGAGGAACTGGCGCTGTGTTGTTTTCTTAACTCTCTGCCATGTAAACATGAAGGGGGAAGCCCTAGCTTTCCTGTTAGCGGATGGTATGCGATCTTTTCTGCCCAAAGGGATCACACGGGGAGTGTTGATGCCCACTCTTGGAGCTGAGTTTAAGAGGAATAGCATCACTCCTGGGTAGGTGGTGTTGTGGGAACTGTGCTGGCTTTGAAATGCTGGGTGACTGCCGGCATTCACTATGCTTACTCCCCCCGCCCTCTCCCACACTGAGTGTGAGGGAAGAGACTTTGACCCCTGTAGTGAGGTGGAAAATGTCGTCCTTGAAGATGTGTCCAAGGCTCAACTCTTAGTACTGTCACTGTGACCTTATTTGGAAACATGGTATTTGCAGATGTAATTAACTTAATCTCTGGATGAGGCCGTCTTGGATTAGGGTGGGCCCTACATCCAGTGACCAGTGTCCTTAGAGAGTAAAGGAGAGCCTATACAGAGGCCAAGGGGAGAAGGCCCCAGGAAGATTCTTATGAGGACAGAGGCATAGATTGGAGTGATGCATTCTTCTTCTTCTTAAGATTTATTTATTTATTTGAAAGTCAGAGGTATAGAGAGAGGAGAGGCAGAGAGAGAGAGGTCTTCCGTCAGATGGTTCACTCCCCAGATGGCTGCAACAGCTGGAGCTACGCCAATCCAAAGCCAGGAGCCAGGAGCTTCTTTCAGGTCTCCCACACAGGTGCAGGGGCCCAAAGACTTGGGCCATCTTCTACTGCTTTTCCAGGCCATAGAAGAGAGCTGGATCAGAAGAGGAGCAGCCGGGTCTCGAACTGGTGCCTATATGGGATGCCAGCACTTCAGGCCAGGGCATTAACCCAGTGCGCCACAGTGCTGGCCCCAGAGTGATGCATTCTAAGCCAAGAAATGCCAAGTATTGCAGAAACAACCAAAAAGTATAGAGAGGCATGGAAAGGCTTCTATCTCAGAGTATCCAGAGGGAACCAACCCTTCCCACATCTTAGCTTTAGACTTCCAGCCTCCAGAACTGCGGGGGAATAAAGGGTCATTTTTAAGTCACCAACTTTGTGGTTATTTGTATGGCAGTCCTAGTCTCCTGTGTGCTAGGAGAGCCCAGCGCTTTCCACCAGGAACTGCAAGTAATCACCACCACATCTCACTACTGGCACTCAGTGCTTCCCATTCTGCCAGAACAAACCCATACAGAGTTTTGTTAGAGGTTGTTTTCATTTCCCACGGCTACAGGAACAAATCACGATTAACTCTGTGGCTTAAACCAACATACGTTTATTGTCTTAGAGTTTGGAGCTCAGAAGTCCAAAATCAATTTCACTGGACCAAAATCAAGGTGTCAGCAGGGCTGTCCCCAGCTGAGGCTATGGGGGCTCAGTCTGTTGCTTCTTCCAGCTTCAGGCAGTGGCTGGCTTGTCACGTCACACTCATCTTCAGGCTAGCATCTGCTAATCTCTCTTGGCTCTGCATCCCTCTGTGTGTGCTAAATCTCCCTTTGCCTTCCCTTTATAGAGATACATGTGACTGTGTTACGGGAGATGGCTGGATCGGGGGTTCTTGTCTCCCATGAGGGAAGAGTTTCAGGAGTGAGGCAGATAGCAGCAGTAGGCAAGCTGGCAATAAGTGTCATGAAGAGAATACACCTGGCAGGCCAGGCGGGCATCTTCGCAAAGAACTGATAGCCCAGCCTGCATGCAAGCTGGAGTTTTTATAGGTGTGGACCTGCCGTTTCTCCACTCCTCTTGCTCTTCTGGAATATTGTGGGCAGAGGGCTTGCAGGTGTGGGGTTTGTGAAATTCCTCTCAGGGCTTTATCAGCATAGTGTTATTGGACATAGTAAGATTCCCCTAAGATGCCGGAGGTAGGGGGAGATGCTGGGACAGGACAGTCGATGTGCACCTGCTGGTCTGTTTCCAAGGCTTGCTTGTACACTTGTTCTCTCCGTCAACAGCAGGAAATTCCCATCTTTGTTCCTTGGCCCTCTCACACTCACAAGTTAATGTCTACTTTCCTATCTAACAATGGCATTTAGATCCCATGGAGAAAGTCCAGGGTAAGCTCCTCGATCACATACACAAAGATCCCTTTTCCACAAAGGTACTGTTTGCAGCTCCCTCCATCTTAGGGGCCCACGGTTCAGCTGCTACAGGAATGTAGGCAGTGCTTCCACTGCAATGTCAGATGAGCAACCCAAAGCCATGCCATGACAGGGATAGAAGCTGGACCTTCATCTCATTGAGCTCTTGCTCAAGTCATTCGGGAAGGGAATGGGATGGGGCAGATCTCCTGATTTAGGTCTTCAGAGAATAAATTTACTGAATTCTGTCTCCCCAATTTAATTTTCATTCATTCACTAATGTTTTGTTTGTTTGCAAGGCAGAAACAAAGAGACAGAGACACAGACAGACAGAGATTTCCCATTCATTGATTCATTCCATAAATACCCATATGCAGAAGAGGCCCAAACCATGTCCATGAGAAAGAGCGTTCTATCCCCTGGGGGCTGCCTCTCGGATAGCCCGCCTTCTGCCAGGATAGACATCTTAAGTGGAACCTGGTGAGGAGGCAAATGTAGGCTGTGTAGCTGTGGCTTGTGTTCCAGAGTCCATAGCCCCGTGGAACACTGGGGAACACACCCATGAGCCAACTGTGCTTGTTTATTCTGGAATGCTGGGCACTCTGGTCAGGCACTGCAGCTTCCTGACCCACTGGCCACCTGCAGTTACCCCCATTAGTTGAACAAACCCATGTCTCTCCCAGATGGACTTTTGGGTGGTTTCTTTGGAATTAATGAATGTTACATGTGAGCCTGCTTGGACTTCAGGCTTCTGTAGTATGACCATTGCATGGCCAGGCTGAAGCCAGGAGCTAGCCACCTAACCAGGTCTCCCATGTGGGTGTCAGGGACCCAAGTACTTGAGCCATCACCTGCTGCCTCCTAGGGTGTGTTAGTGGGAAGCTGGAGTTGGGAGTAGAGCCCGGAATCAAACTCAGCATCCCAAGTAGCGTCTTCAGTGTTGCCCCAAACACTAGCCCTCTATTTCCCCTATTTTTGTCTGCCTGCTACTTTCCTTTAATACCCCTCTCAGGGGAATGTCTCCCAAACTCCTACCTTGGCAATTCCAACCCTAGCTGTGGGTTGAGGCCTGCCCTCTGTCTCTCCAAGTATTCTGTAATCTCTGCCACCTTAGGCTTGTCTACTGCATTAACTCTGATGGCCCTGGAGTGGATGACAGTGAACTTGAATTCCTACATATGGGGCAAGCACTGTGGGACTTTGCGGCTTCCAGGCACTGCCTTGACCAGGAATAGCTGTGGCCAGGCTCCTGCTGAATTCCCTAAGGGCTAGCACGCTTTGGCACTTGGTATTACATTTTTCCTAAGACAACTCAGTCTAGCACTACACAATGAAAATGCTTTCCTCCTATTAGTAGTACTTTTGAATGCACTCCTGGAAGATCTATAGCCCTAGCATCATAGAATTAAAGATTCCTGCTGGCTCTGCTTTCGTTTTGAGGGTTCCACATGAACTGGGCATAGCTCTGTCTGTGTCATTGGGATGAATGGAGCTATGCTGCAACACACAGTTTCACATCTCTAACTTTGTCTCCTAATAGAACTGAGTGTGTGTGTTCATTCAGCTGCACGGTTATTAGTTAGAGGACTGGAAGGAGCAGAACAAGAATCTGAGCTCAGAAAAGCAGGAGGGGCTGAAATGACACAAGAGACTGATCAAAGAGGGGAGGACAAATTCAGAAGACAATAGGCAGGCACAAAGCCCTGCGGAGGGTTGCGAGCACAGAGAGTCCTTTTATGCTAGTGTCGGGGGCAAGGTTGGGGCACCAGAAGCCTTTTCAGATGGGGAGGGGAGGTCCTCTTTAGAGAGAAGATTATAAAGCAGTGAGTGTCGAACTGGGGCTTTGGGCGAAATCAAGAAGTCTTGAAGCTTAAGCTTCATTAGTGGCAGGAAGAACCCTCTGTCTCTGGAGGGGATTCAAGGCCAGCAGCTGCTTCATGGTTACATGATTCATATCTGTTACTCCTGTTTCCCAGTGATGTGATCTGAGCTAAAAAAAAAAAAAAAAAAAAACATTTGAATCATATACAAGGATACTTCAGAATGCTCATGGAATAGCCGAATTAAAATTTATTTTGGCACCAAAATATTTTGAAATCCACAAATTTCCTAGTATGCATTTTCTGTGATCTTTTTAAAGACCCCTTGTATACAAAGCTAACTATACCCATATATACACATCTACGTTAACGTGACACACATACAATGATAGCAATCTGTCCAATAACGAATCTGGAAAGGAAAACTTTACAAATAATTTTTTTTAATTATAGAATAACATTTTTATACTTGATGGTTTCAAAGATTGCATTTAATCCTGCCAACAACCTTTGATTGCTATTTTACATATTTGGAACATTAGCCTAAGCAGGTCTGCCTGGTTAGGCGAACAGGTGGGCTGGGGCCAAGGTGACACTGGCCACCACTGACAGGAGCTAAACAATGGACAAGAGCTTCTGCTTACACCAGCTGTGGGGTGGGGGGGGACAAGCCAGCAGCCTTCATGTACTCACCCCGCTGACCTGCCTCTCTCCATCTCCCTGGTTGCTCAGCTCCAAGCCCCGCAGGCTGAACAGTAAGTAATTTGCTCCAAGTAGGACGGGTGAGGCTCCAGGGAACTGCTCTGGAGCCGTGCGTGTCCACCCCTGCAAGGCTGAAATGCCGTGTCCTCCTCTGAACCAGACACTTGAGTTCCAAGCAGAGACTCACAAGGGAAGAAAGTCCAGCGGCCTTTGAAAGGAAGGGACTTCAGGATTTGCAGGCCACATTTTGTTCCCATTCAAAATGAGAACGGTGTTACTGCATCCCCAGGGGGACGCGTCCTGCTGCAGGGATGGGGCAGCCTTTGTTCAGTGTTCTCAGGCCCAGCCTTGCCCTCCCCGCCCCAGCTAGCAGGTTCTCTGGCCTGGCTTTGTGCTGCTTCTTCCCCTCTCCCACCCTTGAATGAAGGCCAGGCCTTGCCAGGGAACCAGCTCAGACTTCGCAAGAAAGAGCTGAGAAAGGGACTGGAGAGTTTTGAAAGGAGAGAGGCTGGAGTGATCAAGCGATAGGAAGGCAAGGGGGAGAAGAAAAGGAATACGAAATAGGATTTAAAAAGACGTAGATGGCTTTGTAGAATCTGAGAAATATACACCAAGGACTTGAGTTTTCTCAAACTATTTTTAATTGTATAGAATGGATTTTTTTTTTTTTTTTTTTTTTTTTTAGCTTAAATGCAAGCCTGGACTGAAGCCCTTGGGGTGTAGCTGTGTAAACACTGTAGGAACAAGTTAGACTCCCTGTTTGTTTAGATCAGAGAATAGCGATGAGAGCTGATGTGCTGTTTGGGGGGAAGTTAAATTTCAGGCTCTTGCTGTATTTCAGAAGCAACAGCAGCGTTCTAATCCTAAAATTAGAGCAAGGGCCAAATTTGGAAAATTTATTTGTCACATTTTTGCAGCTGGTCTCTGCTTACCCATCATAGTGAAAAATGTCAGCGTGGAAACTTCACAAATCACATTCACTCTTGGCTGCCCGCCTTTGCCTAGCCTGCCCCCAACACCACCCTTCACTGTGCCTGAGGCTCCTTGAAGGTTCACTGTGCAACTGAGGGAAGAGAACAGAGCAGTCTTAGGAAAACCAAGACCCTTATTTAAGAGCTACTCTTAGAAATGGCCAAGTCTTGTCAGTTGTATTGTGAGGAGAAGAAAGAGTGGGTCCAAAACCCACTGGGTAGTGTTTCCAAGGATGTACCAACCTTTATATATGTATACATATATATATACATATATATTTATATATACACATATATATATACATATATAAAGATTTTTAAAATTTATTTGAAAGTCCGAGTTACAGAGAGAGAAAGAGAGGGTGAGATAGAGAGATCTTCCATCCACTTGTTCACTCCCCAAATGGCTGCAATGGCTAAGGCTAGGCCAGGCTGAAGCCAGGAGCCAGGAGCTTCCTCCAGGTTTCCCAAGTGGGTACAGAGGCCCAAGCACATGGGCATCCTCTGCTGTTTTCCCAGGTGCATTAGCAGGGAGCTGGATTGGCAGTGGAACAGCCAGGACTCAAGCCAGTGCCATATGGGATGCCGGCATTGCAGATGGCTGCTTAATCCACTGCACCACAGCACGAGCCCTGGATATACAAACTGTACATATGAGTAATTCTCCCCTTATTGTTTGCTGCTGCAGTGCAAGGCATTGTATGGGGAATCGCTAAAATGATTATCTACAGAAGGCCTTTCTGACCACTGTCACTGACTTGAGATGGCACAGGTCCCAACAGGCCATCAGTTTTAGAACTGCAATGGGCAGAGAGGCAGAGCAAGTAGAGCTATTGCTGTACTGAGAAAAAGTGATAAGAAAGCAATTCTGTTCCTTATACTCCATTTAAAGGAACATACGGTGTGCAAATGCAGCTTATACACAACTGTACTTTTCTCTGACAACACTTTAAGGTGTTAGAAAGCTCAAAAATTTGAACCCGAGTGTAGCATCCAAAGAGCTATGCCCTTGAACTCCTGGCTTACCAAGGCAAATGGTTCTAGATTCTAAGATAATAAACTGCCTAACAGTACTTTTCTGTGTGATGGAGGAATGAGATATATACATTTTCACACATGTTTAACTGGCTTTTTAAAATCTGAAGTGTTAAAAGCACATTATAAAAGGATGCCAGTCAGGGCTGGGCACTTGGTGCAGCTGTTAAGATGCTGCATGTGTTGCCTATAACCCATATTAGAGGGCCTGGGTTTGAGTTCCTACTCTGCTCCTGTTGCCAGCTTCCTGCTAACCCTTGGAGACAGCAGGTGATGGCTCAACAATGGGTCCCTGCTGTCCACGTGGGAGATCCACAGGGAGATCCACTTCCTGGTTGTGGCTCTCTCTCTCATCTGCCATTTAAATAAAACAAAGACATACGTTATAAATAAATGTTAAAAAAACCAAAGCTGTTTACAGGACCGCACCATGAAGAGGAAAGGTCATTCTTTCTCCTTCTTGTGTCCTGACTCCCTCTCACTGCGCTCCCCAACCACATTTCATGCCTCATGGAAAACTACATTTTCTGTTTTGCTTCAGAGGTGTTCTGGGCTTCTAAAAAAAATCTCTCTCTCACTCCTCCCATTTAAAAAATCGCACTGGGGAGGTGCTGTTGTACATTGGGTTAAGCTGCCAGTTGGGACGCTTACATCCAATATTGGAAAGCCTGGTTCGAGTTCAGGCTACTCCACTTCCAATCCAGCTTCTTGCTAACACATCTGGGGTACAGTGAGTGATGGCCCAAGTATTTGGGTTCCTGTGACCCATGTAAGAGACCCAAATGGAGTTCCTGCCTTCTGGTTTCAGCCAGACCTAGCCCTGGCTGTTGTGGGCAATTGGGAAGTGAACCAGCAGATGGATGATCCCTGTCTGTCTCTCTGCCTTGCAAACAAATAAACCTTTTTTTTTTTTAAGTGAAAATCTAAAAATCTACAAGGAGTACTATAAAATGCTATTCTGCATCTTGAACTAAACAGTTTTTCTTGGTCAATTTTCCAGATTGGCTTATTTAGAACTACCTAGGTTTCTTTTTTTAAAATGTTTTTAACTGGAAAGCAAATGCATAAAAGAAAGGAAGTGAGAGACAGCTGGCTTCAGACATGTATGAAGTTATCATTGTAGGATGCTAATTATCTTCCTCTTTGAGGAGGGGACTGGGCTCACGCTGTCCCCTGGGGAAAAAAAGCAGAAAACATTCTCTCTCTCTCTCTCTCTCTCTCTCTTTCTCTCTCTCTCTCTCCCTCACACACACACACACACACACACACACCCCAATAAAGAATCATTATGTCTGATTTAAACAATAACTTGGGTTCTTTGATAGTTTTAAAGGCTCTCGGCATTTATTAATCCTCAATGAGAAGCTAAGAAAAGACGACCTTCTACATTAAACACAGTAAACCACAACACAGTCTCCTCATGAGAGTCTCCCCCATTTTGTCCCGTGGTGCTTCTCCTTTGTTTTTAAAATAAGATATATTTTTATTTTACTTAAAATGTAAGATGACATAGAGTGATATATAGATATATAGATAATATATCTACATATCTCTCTATATAGCTATACCTATCTATCTATATATCTATAGATATATAGATAGAGATTTCCATTTGCTAGTTCATTTCCCAAACAGCTAGAAGGGCTGGCACTGGGCCAGACTGAAGTCAGGAGCCTGGAACTCCATTCTGAGTCTCCCACGTGAGTGGCAGGGGCCAAAGCACTTGGGCCATTTTCTGTTGCTTTCCCAGGTGCATTCACAGGGAGCCAGAGATGGAGCAGCTGGGACTTGAACCGGTGCTCTGATGTGGGATTCCTGTGTTGCAGGTGGTGGCTTTATCCACTGCGCCACAATGTTAGCCCCTTCATGGTACTTTTCAGTTGAACATTTTTACACATGTCAAAGTGCTTCAAAATGGTTGTTGCAATGTCTAGTTGTCCTTGACGAAGTTAAGTGCAGAGGTAGCACAAATTTACTGACAGACAGTTCTCTGAGAAATGAGTTGATGATTGCCAAATGTAAACGTTTGCCTCGAGGGAATAGGCGGTTTGCTGAGCTGTTGGGACACTGGAATAGCTGGGTCTCAGTCTTGGCTCTAGCTCCTGATGCCAGTTTCTGCTGGTACAAACTCCAGTAGGCAACAGTCATGCGGTTGGGTCTCTACACCCACCAGGGAGACCTGGACTGTGTTCCAGGCTCCCGGCTTCAGCCTGCTCCATCCTTGGCTGCTGTGGGCATTGGGGCAGTGGTGCAGTTGATGGGATCTCTCTCTCTCTCTCTCTCTCTCTCTCTCTCTCTCTCTCTCACACACACACACACACACACAGAGAAAATAAAAATTTGCCTTGTGCCTAGGTCTGTTAGTCTATTTGGGTAACCAACAAAATACCAGACTGTGTGGCTCAAAAGCAATAGAAATTTTCTTGCAGTTCTGGAGGCTAGGAGGTTCAAGGTAAGGGACGGGCAGCTCTTGTGTCTGGTGAAAGCACACTCTCTGGTTCATGGGCAGACAGCCACCTGCTGTCTCTTTTATGAGGGCAGTGATACCACTTCTCTACTTCTCTACTTCCTACTACCATCATCTTGTGGCTCAGGATTTCAATTTCTGAATTTTGGAGAGGAGAAAGCATACCTATTCAGTCCCTTGCATTCTGTGCCCAGGGTTCCCTGGAGAAACAGAGCCACTAGGACATATACAGATATATAGAGGATTTATCACTAGGGATTGGCTCACCTGACCATGCAGGCTGAGATGCCCCAAGATCTGCCATCTCCAAGCTGCAGAAGAAGGAAAGGTTGGGTGTAGATTAGCCCTAACCTGAGGCCCGTGGTGTAAGTTCCAGCCCAAGTCAGAAGGCCTGAGAATTAGAAGCTCAGATGTCAGAGGGCAGTATAAGAAGGACACCCAGCACCAGAAGAGAGCAAATTTTCCCCTCTTCTGCCTTCATGTTCTGTTCTGGCCCTGTATGGGCTGGATGACAGTGGTGAGGGCAATCTCTTTTACTCACTGTACCAACTGAAATGCTGACCTCCTGTGGAAGCACCTTCACAAATATATCCAGAAACACTGTTTTATCAACTATCTGGGCGTCCCCTGGCCCGCTCAAGTTGACACATCAAATTAAGCAGCATAGCTTGTGAGTGTCTTGGGACCTTAACCCTAAAGGTAAGCCACCCTTACTGCTGACCTGAGAAATGAGCAGTCTCTTGGCAGGTGGGAAAAAAAGATATAAAAACCCTCTCCTTTTGGAGAGTTCTCTCACATAGACAACACTGAAAAAAGCTTTCAACATGTAAAACTGTGGATATGTATGTCGGATCCCTCGCCAACCCAAGTCTTGTCAGCAAAGGTCCAACCCGCAGAATCACGACACGACCGCTGTTGATCGGTTCTCGAGGAACTTTTACTCGTAGGGATTGAAGGAAAGGAGGGAGGGGGGAGCAGCCGGGAGAAAGACGGAGAAAGACTGAAGTGGCTGCCCCCGTTCTTGCCCCTAACACCGTCTTTTATCCATCCCCCATCCCCCCCCCCCCCAGCAGTCCATCAAAGGGCATGCGCAGTCTCAGGTCCAGGTGCATCTCATCTCGCCAGGTTGTCTGCAAGTCCTTCCAGGTCAAGGTGTATCCCATCTCATCAGATTGTCTGCAAGTCCTTCCAGGTCAAGGTGTGTCCCATCTCATCAGATCAAGGCGTATCCCATCCTATTACCCTGACCTTGCTCTGCTCCGCAGGATGAGGCAGTGCAATGAGAAGGTCCCCACAGGTGGCCAGCCTGTGGTTCCCCACATATGTAGACAGAAGACAGGAGGTGATGTTAAAAATCACATCTCACCAGAGGACAGCAAAGTCTAACAAGAACTCCATAATCTCAGAGACAAGCAATAGACCTGGCACTGAACACCAAATCGGTAGTCAGAGTTGGGCCATTTACTGTCAGTATGGCAGTGGAAATGTTTTCTTTGACTCATGATTTTAGTACTGCAAGAACCCTCAACAATCATCCTTTTTAATAAATAAGAAAATTGAGACTAAAAGAGATTAAGTAACATCAGTGGCACACAGAATTGGCCAGAGGGTAATTCCTTAGAGAATACACTTAAATTTGTGTAAATACACGGTATGTTTTAACATATGGACATCCAGGTTTTAAAAACAGTGCAGCAGGGCCAAAGCTGTGGTACAGTAGGCCACGCTTCCACCTGTAGCACTAGCATCCCTTATGGGCTCCAGTTCATGTTCTGGCTGCTCCTCTTCCAATCCAGCTCTCTGCCTATCGCCTGGGAAAGCAGTGGAGGATGGCCCAAGCAGTTAGGCCCTTGCACTCACGTGGGAAGCTCCTGGCTCCTGGCTTTGGATCGGCTCAGCTCTGGCCATTGCAACGATTTGGGGAGTGAACCAGCAGATGGAAGACCTTTCTCTCTGTCTCTCTCTGTCTGTAACTCTACCTCTCAGATAAATAAATAAAATCTTTGAAAAAAAAAATAATGCAGCATGTGGACTTTCTACCATATCCTGGGGGACACCAGGAGGAGTTTGAATTAGGAGACTGGAAGAGGGTAATGACTGCCAGAGGGTAGCTGTGGGCCGAAGATGGAGAGGCCATCCTGGGAGCAGAGAAGCTGTCTGCTCTAAGGTGCAGGAACTCACAGCAGGAACGAGGCAACACAGCTGGGCTGGGAGCCTGGGATGTGGACGCCTGCCAGGGACAGGCTCAATCTGCTCAGCCGGGCTAGGGCTCTGCCTGGCCCACAGCGGAGCACAGGTTGAAGCCGGAGGGAGACAGCAGTGTGCATTTGGGTCAGACAGATTACAGGAGCAGGTTTGCCTCCCTAGACTCTGATTGTTAACTCCGGATTTAGAGATAATCAGTCCCATACAAGGGTGTTGGTTAATGACTGACTGCTGTTTCTTTCCAAGCTACTCGCTGGCAGACTTTTCTAATTAATTTCATTGAAAACAGTGATGTGCAATCCTGGCTGCACATGAGAGTCACATGGACGTTTCTTAGAAAATGTACTAATGCCAGACCCACACAAATTAAATTCTGGCTTAATTAGTCTGAAGTCAGGGAGGGCATTGTGGCACAGCGGGTTAAGCCACTGCTTGGGACACCTGCGTCCCACATTGGACGTGTTTCCAATTGAGTTCCTTGCTAATGCATCCTGGGGTCAGTGGATGGTGGCCCAAGCGCTTGGGCCCCTGCCACCTATGTGGGAGTCCCGAATTGAGTTACAGGCTCCTGATCTGGGCCTGGCCCAGCAGTGGCTGTTGTAGGCATTTGGAGAGTGAACCAGTAGATGGAATATCTCTCTTTGCCTTTTAAATAATATTTAAAAAAATTTAAATATGTGTGTAGGTTATACGTATATCTTATGCCATTTTATTTTTTATTTTTATTTATTTATTTTGACAGGAAGAGTTAGACAGTGAGAGAGAGAGGCAGAGAGAAAGGTCTTCCTTTGCCGTTGGTTCACCCCCCAAGTGGCCGCTATGGCCAGCACGTTGCGGCCGGTGTGCTGCGCCGATCCGAAACCAGGAGCCAGGTGCTTCCTCCTGGTCTCCCATGCGGGTGCAGGGCCCAAGCACTTGGGCCATCCTCCACTGCCTTCCCGGGCCACAGCAGAGAGCTGGACTGGAAGAGGAGCAAGCGGGACAGAATCCGGTGCCCCAACCGGGACTAGAACCCGGGGTGCCGGCGCAGCAGGCGGAGGATTAGCCTAGTGAGCCGCGGCGCCGGCCTCATTTTATTTTAAAGATTATTTATTTACTTGCGAGGTAGAGTTACAGACAGAGAAAGGGAGAGACAGAAAGGTCTTCCATCCACTAGTTCACTCTCCAAATGGCCGCAATGGCTGGAGCTGGGCCGATCTGAAGCCAGGAGTTTCTTCTGGGTCTCCCAAGTGAATGCAGGGCACCAAGCACTTGGGCCATCCTCCACTGTTTTCCCAGGCCATAGTAGAGAGCTGGATTGGAAGAGGAGCAGCGGGGCCACGAACCAGCGCCCATGTGGGATCCTGGTGCCGCAGGTGGAGTCTTAGCCTACTGTGCCACAGCCATTTTATATTAAAGTTAAAACAGCATTGTTCATGTCTGACAATGATCCACTTAAAAATGAAATATTTTACAGGACATACTGTAGGACTTTGCCATTTTTTTTTCTGAGAAAAGTCAACATATGGCCAAGTTCAGCAATAAATCTGAAACTGATGGCTTAGAGGAATCTTTTACCTCTATTATCATCTTTCTCTACATCACACCACAAAGATTTGTCATAGCAGTCACCCCCTTTTGATCCTTACCTTGGGGCGCCTGGGCAGCCCACCACAGTATTTATCAGAAGAGATGCAGGGCGATTTGTTGTTATGAGACTTTCTGTGCTGCGGACCCTCGACAAGGAAATCAGTATGGTCTGGAGTAATCAATCATGTAGACACCCTTCCTGCTTTTGGCCCCTTCACACTGGAGCAGAGGGTTCCCTGTCTCCTACCTCCTGTCTGCTGTTTTCCTGCTGTTGGCAAGAAACAGGTGTGGCAAGACTCACTGATTTACAGAATTGGGAGGGTAATTAGAGATCAAAGTTCAACTGCCATCAAAGACCAAGAGACTTCCCCGAGAGAACACTGCTGACAGACTGGGGCTGGGCACTTTATTACCAAAAGCCACCTGCTCCATGATTTCTTTTTAAAGATTTATTTGGAAGGAGAGAGCAAGCTTCCATCTGCTGATTGACTCCTCAAATGGCCTTAACAGCGTGGGGCAGGGCCAGGCAGAAGCCGGGAGCCAGGAGCTTCTTCAGGTCTCCCACACAGGTGCAGGGGCCCAAAGACTTGGGCCATCTTCCACTGCGTTCCCAGGCGCATCAGCAGGGAGCTGCATTGGAAGTGGAGCAGCCGGGACTAGAACCTGCGCCCAAAGGGAATGGAGGCAATGCAGGCAGAGGCTTAGCTGTCTACACCACAGCACTGGCCCCTCTGTTCAAGATTCCACCTTGTCTTTCAGGTCAGACTGAGCTCAGAGACGCTTAGGTGAGGCTCCTCCTACATGAGGCTCTCTGTTCCTTTCTTCTCGCCAAATTCCATCCCTTCCACGTCATTAACTCCTTTATTTTTTACTTATTCGAAAGGGGGTGGAGGAAGAGAGAGGGAGAGGGAGGGAGGGTAGGAGAGGGAGAGAGAGAGGGAGGGAGAGGGAGAGACAGGGAGGGAGAGGGAGAGGGAGAGGGAGGGAGAGGAAGAGAGAGAGAGAGAGAGGGAGAGAGGGAGAGGGGTCTTCCATCCGCTGTTCAATCCCCCACGTGCCCAGGACCGCCAGGTCTGGCCCAGGCGGGAAGCCAGCATCCTGGAACTCAGTCTGGGACCCCCATGTGGCTGGCAGTTCCCAAGCACCCGAGCCACCTGCTGCCTCCCAGGGTAAGCGTTAGCGGGAAGCTGGGATCCGGAGCCGGGCCAGGACTGGAAGCAGAGTCTGGGTGTCCCGAGGGGCGCCTGAGCCGTGGCCCGCGCCAGCCCCTTGGATGAAGTTTTCCCAGCCTCCCCTTCCCCTCACTCCCGAGCCCCGTGCTGCAAATTCTGTGGCTTTCGCTCGTCACGTGCTCCTCGATGGCGTGCATTTACTGAATGCGAGCTGTCGTCGAAGGTCACGGGGTCTGTAGGAAGCGTCCACAGAGGCTCGCGCTTGGTGGACACCGGCCTGCCACGGACCCCGCGGCCACCCCGGGCAGCTCTTCCCGGCTCGGTCTCAGACACGCGGGAACAGGCGGGCGCGGGTGTCAGGCTCGGCTTCCTAAGCGGCCGCTGCGAGGATCCGAGAGCGGGCTTGTCCCCGAGCGGCCGAGCCAGCCGGACCCAGCGACGCTGAGCGTTCGCCGCGGCCGGCCGGGGCGTGGGAGGGGCCCGGGGAAGAGCGGCCGCCCGGGCGTGAGGGGCGAAGTCCGGGAGAGGGCTGAGCGGGCGCAGGGCCGAAAGGGCAGGAAGGAGGCGGGAAGACGCGCGCGGGGGGTGGGGCCGGAGGAGGGGCCAGAGGAGGGGGTGGGGCTGGCGGCTGGGGGCGGAGCCGAGGCGGAGAGCGGAGCGGCGGGTCCGGGGCGGAGCCGGAGAGGGGGCGGGGAAGGGGAGGAGTCAGGGGAGGGGTGGAGCCAGCGGTCGGGGAAGGGGAGGAGCTGGGGGAGAGGCCTCCTCGGCCGCCGCCGCCTCTGCCGCCCGGGCGCGTTCTGCTCTCGCGGCTCGGGCTCCCCGCGCGCTCCCTCCGCCTCGCGGGCGCTGTCCGGCTCGGGGCACTCCCTGAGGCGCGGGCTGCGGCGTCCGCGGCTGACGAGGCCGGCCCGGGCTCCCCCGCGTCTCCCGGCGCGCGGAGCCGGCCATGGAGCTCTTCCAAGCCAAGGACCACTACATCCTGCAGCAGGGCGAGCGCGCGCTGTGGTGCAGCCGCCGGGACGGCGGCCTCCAGCTGCGACCTGGTGAGGCTGGGGCGCGGGCTGGGGGCCGAGCGAACGGAGGGGGCGCGGCCGGGCCCCTGGCCCCTCGGCGGGAGCCGCCCGCCGGCCTGCGAGCGCGCGGGGCGCTGGCACGATTTCCTGACGGGGTCGCCGCGGCCTGTCCCGAGCGCTGCCGAGGGGGACGGGCTGACGACCTCCTCTCCCCAGTCCAGGGTCGGGTCGCGCACCGCGGGGTCCACCTCGACCGGGAAGTTCCCGCGCGGTGTGCCTGGCGCGCGAGGCCTCCTCCACCCCACCTGCCCTTCGCGGGAGCGCCGGGTTCGAATTCGGCTCCGCAGCGATCGCGCCGGCCCGGGAGTGGTCTCGGGGCGTGCCCGGCTGGCGCTCGTGGCGCCTGGATCGCGCCTCGGCCCATCGTTAATCGAGGGCGTGACTTCGGCCAGGTTCCCCCGCAGGCGCTGTGCCTAGAGCACCTGCCTTTGATGTAGAGCTGTGATGTGGTTTTGACGTCTTAGCAGTTTTGTGGGACTAGACGTTGTGCGAACAGCGTGGGGGGCCTGTGTTTGGGGGTCTACGGCAGGTGTTTGCTTTGGGAAAAGGGGGGGGGGGTTACACAGCAGCCCCTGCCCCAGAGAACTTGGAAATCTCTTCCTGGCCACTCAGGTGTGTGTGTCTGTGTGAGATTATTTACTTTATTTGAAGGGCAGAGAGAATTAATTAAGATCTCCCATCTGCAGGTTCACTTCCCAAACGCCTCAACAGCTGGGCCTGGGCTGAAGGAAGCCAGAGCCCAGAACTCATCACGTTCCCCACCTGTGTGGTAGGGACCAGCACCTGCCTCCCAGGGTGTGCGCTAACAGGGAGCTGGGATCCCAGCGGGGACTTGAACCCAGGCACTCCGCTGTGCGAGTCCTTTCAAGACAGCCCAGAGCGTTCAGTGTTTACCTGGGATTCTTGTATGCAGTCTGGGGAAAAGTTCCCGTGAGCTTTCCCCGCGTTTGCCAACAACTGGCCCTTCAGTGTGTGGCTCCCAGGCCCACACAGCCTCAGAGCAGGTGGTGGGATCCCCATTTTCAGGTGAGGAGGAAGGGGCGAGGGGCCGCAGAGAGGAGAGCTGGGATGCTGAGATGGGGCAGTTTCCCGACCTCTAGAGCCCTCTGTGGCAGGCCCAACCACTTTCTCAGGCCTGCTGTCTGCTTGGCTGAGTGATACAGGAGGGCTTATTTTTTTTCCCTGGATTGTGGCTGTATTTTCTTGTTCTTTCGTTTTATTTCCTCTTTTCAGAATGGAGGAGAAACTGCTGCACCAGATAAGGTTCTTAATGATCCTGGGACAGGAGCTGTTGTAGATAGGCCAGTTTTAATAGGGCTCCTGTTACTCTCTTGTTTTTCCTGATTTCACACTTGTGTGCCTACTCCACCTCGTTTCCTGAGCTCCCCAAAGTTTGGGTAAGTTGCTGCAGCCTGAGATAAAGGGGACTGCAAGATTCCCAGGCCATTGAAAGTTCCAAACCCTTGGATTCTAAGTGCTTGGATTATTAGAGGTGAATGGAACTGGGGATCATTTTCAGCTCATCTGACAGAACAAACTTCTACACACCCCCGTTTCCTTGACTGTAGAGGGTAACCTGGGCTAGATTTTGGATTAAGCTGTGTGGTTTGGATTACTGTTTGTTTATCCGAAGTGTATATCAGAAGATGTATTTAAAATTACTTTGCTGAATGAAATGGCTGTAGTCTTTGCAGTTAAGTTTATCTTACGTCTTAGGATATAGCCAGCCACAGACTAAAGTAGACCAAAAATGTGCGGGAAGGAAAAGGCCATTCTGTTTTAGAAGTAACAGCCAGTCTTTATCTGTAGGTGTTTACCTGCAGCCAGTGAATAGAGTCGTGCACTTGACTTTACCAAATAGTTTATCCTGTTCCGATTCAAGATCATTTCTAAATATGGCTGTATAATGATGGCATTTTAATTGAATAAGTACTTTTCAGATATTTTTCTATATATGGGATCATTTAAAATTCCCCAATTGATTGGACTTTTCCCCTGTACTTATGACCAGTTTTGCTGCTGTTTGTAGTGGCAGCATTTCAAGTCTTTCATTCTTCCTATTGGTTATTCAGCTGGGGAGATCACTGACAAGGCCCTTTTCTTTCCAAAGGCGGGATTATGAGACCCAGAAAGCTTGTGGGCATTGTCATTTCTGTGTTTGTGTTTATTGAACAACCTGAAACAGGAGTTTTCTTCCCAGAAATGCCGGAAGAATCAGTGAGTTGATATTTCAGGTTAAAATGCATGTTTTTGTCATTTCTGGAATATTACTGTCACCCCTTTTCCTTGCCTCCTTCATTCTGCAAGACCCGGCTCAGATGCCACTTCCATCCTGTTTCAACCTGGGGCAGAATTATTAGCCACCATTCTTGTGTTTCCAGGTACTTTGTACATGCATGGATGGTAGCCCTTACTGTGTCATATAATAATGATTTGCTGACTTCTCCAGTGGACAGTAGTCCCCAAGGCAAGGCCTTTACTCAACGTTAGAGGGCTCAGGCTGCAACAGGCATTTTCAATTGAGTTGAGCTGAATTAAGTCCAAGTTTTCTTCACTAATGTCATTACCTCAAAAGATATAGATGTTATCTTGTGCTCATTACTCATTTTAAGCCCTGTTTTGAATATCTTTTTTAAAATATATTTATTTGAAAGGCAGAGTTAGAGAGAGAGAAAATCTTCCATCTGCTAGTTCGTTCTGCAAACGGCTGCACTGGCCGGAGCTGGACCATCCGAAGCCAGGAGCTTCTTCCAGGTCTCCCACATGGGTGCAGGGACCCAAGCACTTGGGCCATCTTCCACTGCTTTCCCAAGCACGTTATCAGGGAGCTGGATCAGGAGTGGAACAGCCGGGACTGGAATCAGCACCCATATGGGATGCCAGTGTCGCAGGCGGCAGCTTTACTCACTACGTCATATGCTGGCCCCTTGAGTATCTTTTAATTGGGGTGGAAAAAATGTTCAGTTGAGAATATAAGGAAGGGTGCGTATCCACTTAGATTCTCTTCTGCCTGATGGAGCAGCAGCTTTTTAAAAATATTTATCATGTTCATTATTCTGTAACATTGTTTAAATTTTTCTAGCTAAACAACTTAGTATGGTTATTTTTCTGGTATTTCCATTTTTTCGTAAGGATATCACCATCCTTAAGCCCTGCTTTTTGATAGATGCTTATGTCTATTGCAGGATATGAGCAACAGAAGAAAAAAATATTTAGGTTGCTTTATTTTCTGTCAAGGAAAATGATAAAACATCATGTAAACATTCAGTAATCTGAGAGTGCAGTTTAATATCTGAGAATAAATTGTAATTTAAAGAGGTAAAGGGAATATAATACAATCTACTTTTGGGGAATGGTGACATGGTCTTATCTCTTCAGTCTTAAAATTGCTTCCACTAGTCCTTGTGGCTGTGTCTGATGTGACAGTGTTATATAATTTAGTGCTGTGTGTCGCTCATTCTATTCTGAGACGAGTGACCATGAAAAGATCTCAGAGCATCTGTCATACACATAACATTCATGAGCATCTGAACTATATATAGCAAGGTGATACTCTGGGTGATGAATACCAGTTTCACATTTTTATTGTTAGAGCAGATACTAGCTATCTGTTAAAACTCACGGAAACAAAAATGTTTTCCTGTTCTTAGAGTTGATTTTTTGTAATGAAATTATTTTTACTATGGCACAGGAAGTCAACTTTTTTGAAGGAGAAATGATAGTATGGAATTGAAAGCCATGTGGACTATCTCTTTTAAGGAATTGTGTGTGTGTGTGTGTGTATATATATATATATTTTTGGACAGGCAGAGTTAGACAGTGAGAGAGACAGAGACAGAGACAGACAGGTCTTCCTTCCTTTGGTTCACCCCCCAAATGGCCACTACGGCCAGCGCACTGCGCCGATCCACGGCCAGGAGCCAAGTGCTTCCTCCTGGTCTCCCACGCGGGTGCAGGGCCCAAGCACTTGGGCATCCTCCACTGCCCTCCCGGGCCACAGCAGAGAGCTGGACTGCAAGAGGAGCAACCGGGACAGAATCCAGTGCCCCGACTGGACTAGAACCCGGTGTGCCGGCGCCGCAGGCAAATAGCCTAGTGAGCTGTGGTGCTGGCCTAGGAATTGTATTTTATGAAATTGTATTCAGTTTGCTTAGAGTTTGTCATTTGGAATTTACTTTTAAGATTTTTAAAGTCTTTATCTTTAAAAAATTGCATTTGCTAAAAATTCACGGATTATCATGACAAAACTAATTGGGCCTTTTAGAAATTATTAAATGTATTAATAAAAATTTAACCATTTTTGTTGTTGAATAACTCATTTCCTGTTGTCTTTTGTCTTCAGTTTCTTTAAAATGGTTTACCAGTATTATATCGCATACTACTTTTTTTTTAAAAAAGCTGTTTATTTGAAAGGTAGAGCAATGGAAGGAAGGAAGGAGGATGGAAGGGAGGGTAGCTCTCCCGTCCATTGGGTCACTCCGCAAATGGCTGTAACAGCCAGGGCTGGGCCAGGCTGAAGCCAGGAGCCAGGAACTCCATCCGGGTCTCCACATGAGTGGCGGGGCCCAGTGCTTGAACCTTCGTCTTCTGGCTTCCCAGGTGTGTTGGCATAGAAGCTGGATCAGTCAGCAGCCTGACTCAAACCAGTGCTCTGGTGCATGCTAGCACCACAGAGGCAGCTTAACCTCGAGTGCCACAGTGTGGCCCTCTGCTACTTTCTACCTGACCCTTCGTATTACCAGGCTAGCAGGAGATTGAACAGGTCTGTACATTTATTTCTTTGTATACTTTGATGTGTTAGATGCATGTGCATTTGTTTTCTGTTTTTTTTTTAAAGCATTTTCCCCACATTTATTTTTATTTGACAGTTATAGACAGAGAGACAGAGAGAAAGGTCTTCCTTCCGTTGGTTCACTCCCCAAATGGCCGCCACGGCTGACGCTGCCCCAATCTGAAGCCAGGAGCTTCTTCCTGGTTTTGCATTTGGATGCAGGGCCCCAAGCCCTTAGGCCATCCTCCACTGCCCTTCCAGGCCACAGGAGAGAGCTGGACTGGAAGAGAAGCAGCTGGGACTAGAACCCGGCACCCATATGGGACGCTGGTGCCACAGGCAGAGGATTAACCAAGTGAGCCACGGCGCTGGCCCCCATGTTTTCTGTTTTAAAACAGAAAAGACTAACTTTTCTAAGGGTTTTTCCCCATCTACCTTTGGCTAAAAGAAAAAGAAAAAAATAGGATATTCGTAAGGTGACTAACAGTTTTTGGAATCAGGCTTTAAAGCTCGGGTGGGGCTGGTGCTGTGGCATAGTGAGTAAAGGCACCGGCATCCCCTATGGGCACCCGTTCAAGTCCCAGCTGCTCCATTTCTGACCCAGCTCCTTGCTAATGTGCCTGGGAAAGCAGCAGAGAATGGCTCAAGTACTTGAGCCCCTGCACCCACGTGGAAAACATGGAAGAAGCTCCTGGCTATGGATCGGCCAGCTCCGGCTGTTGTGGCCATTTGGGAAATAAACCAGTGAATAGAAGATCTCTCTCCCTCTTCTCTCTCCCTTCTTCTTACTCTACCTTGCAAATATAAGTCTTTACCAAAAAAATTCCAGGGAAGTTTTATGCATATTTAATTGTCCACAACTCCATATAATAAGCTGAGATGAATAGTACCTAATGATAACTTTTATTTGGACAAATTTCTGAACTAGACATTATTCTTAGCCCTTTATATGTAATATTTCATTTCCAACCTCATTTTACAGATGAGGAAGCTTGGGCACAGAGAAGTAATTTGGCAAGTTCACAGATTAAGAGGGGTAGGCAGGGGGCTGGTGTTTGGGCACAGTAGGTTAAGCTGCTGCCTGTTGTAAGCATTCCATTTTGGAGTGGCAGTTTGAGTCCTGGCTATTCTGCTTCTGATCCAGTGTCCTGCTGATGTACCTGGGAAGACAGTGAAAGATCACCCAAGTGCTTGAGCCCCTGCTGCCCTTACGGGAGACCCAGATGGAGTTCTGGCTCCTGGCTTTGACCTGGCCCAGATATAGCTGTTGCAGTTATATGGGAAGTGAACCAGCAGATGGAAGATATCCTCCCTCCCTCCCCACCTCCCTCCCTCTCTCCCCCCCATCTCTTTGTCCTCCCACTCTCTGTCCCACTCTGCTTTTAAAATAAACAAATCTTTAAAAAAAAAAAAATAGGCCTGCAGGGTGGAGGTGGAGTGGGGGTTGGTAGCCAGGCTTCTAACTCAGTATAAGGCTCCAAAACCAAATTTTCCTCTATATTGACAAACATGTTTTTTTTTTTTTTTTTAAGATTGATTTATTCATTTGAAAGGCGGAGTTAGAGGCAGAGAGAGAGAGAGAGAGGGAAGGAGGGAGGGAGAGGTCTTCCATCCTCTGGTTCACTCTCTAACTCCCCAACTGGCTGCAAAGGCCGGAGCTGTGCCAATCCGAAGCCAGGAGCTTCTTCTGGATCTCCCACATGGGTGAAGGGGTCCAAGAACTCGGACCATCTTCTACTACTCTCCCAGGCCATTAGCAGAGCTAGATTAGAAGTGGAGCAGCCAGGACCCGAACTGGCGTCCATATGGGGTGCTGGCACTGCAGGCAGCAGCTTTACCCGCTACACCACAGTGCCAGCCCCAGGATTTTTATTTTTTAAAGATTTATTTATTTATTTGAAAGATGGTGAGGGAGAGAGAGATCTTCATCTGCTGTTCATTCTCCAGTGTCTGGCACTGGCCCAGGCTGGAACCAAGAGCCTGGAGCTGTATCAGGGTCTCCTATGTGGGTTGCAGGGGCCTAAGTACTCAGGCCATCTTCTGCTGCTTTCCTGGGCACATTAGCAGGTAGCTGGATTAGAAGCAGAGCAGCCCAGACACAGGCAGGCACTCATAAGGGATGCTGGTGTTGCAGGCTGCTGCTTAACTTCTGCCACATGCTGGTCTCAGTCTCTTTTTAAGATTTATTTATTTATTTGAAAGGCAGAGTGACAAGGAGGGGCCGGCGCTGTGGCGTAGTGAGTAAAGCCACTGCCAGCAGTGCTGGCATCCCATATGGGTGCTGGTTTGAGTCCTGGCTGCTCCACTTCTGATCCAGCTCTCTGCTGTGGCCTAGAAAAGCAGTAGAAGATGGCTCAAGTCCTTGGGCTCCTGCACCCATGTGGGAGACCCAGAGGAAGCTCCGGCCATTGCAGCCATCTGGGGAGTGAACCAGCAGATGGAAGACCTATCTCTCTGCCTCTCTGCTACTCTTTCAAATAAAAAAATCTTTAAAAAGGGAGAGACAACTCCATTTAGTTTTTCGTACCCCAGGTGGTCACAACGGCTAGGGCTGGTCCAGGCTGAAGCCAGAAACTACACGAGGGACTTCCAGGTGGGTGGTACGGGCTCAAGTACTTTGGCCATCATTCACTGTCTTCCGAGGAGCCAGAACTCAAACCAGCACTCTGATGATAAGGGGTGCCAGCATAGCAGGTGGTGGCTTAACCCACTGTGCAACAATGCTGACCCTCTAGGATGGATACAGATATATATTTTAAAGGCAGAGTTAGAGAGAGATCTTCCATCTGCTGGTTCACTCCCCAGATGTCTGCAATGGCTGGGGCTAGTCCGTGTTGAAGCCAGGAGCCTGGAACTCCATCCAGGTCTCCCATGTGAGTGATAGGCCCACTGGGGCCATCTATTGATTTTCCAGGTGCATTAGTGGGGAGCTGGCTCAGATGTGGAGCAGGTGGGATTCTAGCCAGCACTCACATGGGGTGTCGACGTCACAGGCGGCAGCTTGACCCACTGTGCACAATGCCAGCCCCAGGATTTATATTTTTGTGGGTAGTAGTTGAAGTACATCTTGAGCTATCATGTTCATTGTAGTGTGGCCTATATAGAGAATAGAAAGCCTCTGAATGTCAAAGCAAGCACACCGAGGAAGGCCCTCTGTAGAATGAAAAGGCTGATCGTGGGATCACTAGCTTGTTCTTGACCCAATGCCTGCCACGACTCCTTTCTTACAAAATTACTTTGTACAGTTACAGAGAATGTTGTTACGTAATAGACTGACTAGGGTTTTTCCAGCTAAGGTCAGTTTATCAGGTTTCTCGTCTGAAGTTTTTGGAGCATGTGCAGTTTGGAAAGGGAGTAGATCTGGGGTAGATCTTTGCACAGAAACGTTGATATGTACTCCTCAGCGGGAACATTTTCCTCCAGTGATGAGCAACCTGAAGCCCTTCTCAGTCTAGCTTTGCAAGAGTCCTATATCCAGTTTCAGGAGGAACCGTTCAGAGCACACAAAGCAGAGGTAGAATAGAGGAGAAAGAACCTTAAGGGCAATTAATTACATTCAAAAAATGGGGGCAGGGGCTCTGGTTTTAGATACTTGTGCTCAGCACAGTCTTTGGATTTGCCAAAGGCTGGATTCAGAGAGAGATGCTGGCTACTGGAGAAACAGAGCTTACAAGCACAGAAACCAAAGTGTGTGGCAGTGAAGATTGATTTATTTATTTGAAAGAGTTACACAGAGGGAGGAGGAGAGGCAGAGAGAGGCAGAGGCAGCCAGGTCTCGAACCGGCGCCCATATGGGATGCGGGCTCTACTGGTGGTAGCTTTACCCGCTGCGCCACAGTGCCAGCGCTAGCAGTGGGGTCTTTTGTGATAGGGCTGCTCTGGGCTGTTCAGCAGTATGCTTCCCCACGTCCCACTCGCCCAGCTCACCACAGCCCTGGCATGGAGGAGGAGGAGGGCTCATCCCCAAGTCTGAAGCACCTGCCCTGGTCCTGAGCAGGTCATCTGTTAGAGTTGTGTTAAATGAATTAAATCCAGTCCTGGTCTGTCCTGTGTCGTTTCAGCAGTGACAGGGTTGTTAGAGGGATTGAATAGACACTATAAGAACAAGAGACTTGATTACAGGGCCTCTTCTGCCACCTCAAAAGCTGTGCTGTGTTTCTCATTGTCAGTGTATTCAATAAAGGGAGAATCTAACTCTTAAGCCCATGGCATTGGATAAATCTGTTCTTTATGAATGAAAATAAATGCGACCTATATATATATGTGTGTGTGTGTGTGTGTGTGTATGTGTGTGTATATATATATATATATATATATATATATAATAACCCCCCCAACTTGACCCTTGTGCTAAGGTTGCTGTGATTTTTGGTGGAATAGGCTGATATGTTTGCAGATAGTTATTAGATGATTGGAAAATTAAACTGGCTTCTGTTGATTCAGCTAATTCTTAGAATCATAGTCGAACATCATTTTGGCATGGTTTTATAGGAATTTAAATGTGTTAGACCTTTACAAGCTGTGTTACAATCTCTGCATCTTTTTTTATAAACTGTTATATTCCTGTTCAAATATTTTTTTTTTTTTTTTTTTACAGGCAGAGTGGACAGTGAGAGAGAGAGACAGAGAGAAAGGTCTTCCTTTGCCGTTGGTTCACCCTCCAATGGCCGCCGCGGTCGGCGCGCTGCGGCTGGCGCACCGTGCTCATCCGATGGCAGGAGCCAGGAGCCAGGTGCTTTTCCTGGTCTCCCCATGGGGTGCAGGGCCCAAGCACCTGGGCCATCCTCCACTGCACTCCTGGGCCACAGCAGAGGGCTGGCCTGGAAGAGGGGCAACCGGGACAGAATCCGGTGCCCCGACCGGGACTAGAACCTGGTGTGCCGGCGCCGCAAGGTGGAGGATTAGCCTGTTGAGCCACGGCGCCGGCCCTGTTCAAATATTTTTAAAACATAACCTTTTAAAATACAACCTTGTGGTGCCAGCATTTGGCCTAACAGTTAAGACCCTGGTTAATATAGGCTGGTACTGTATCAGAGTGCTTGGGTTCATTTCCCAGATCCTGAGAGGCAGCAAGTGATGGCTTCAGTCCTTGGGTTCCTTGGGGCTGGCGACGTGGCATAGTGGTTAATGCCCTGGCCTGAAGCGCCAGCATCCCATATGGGTGCCGGTTTGAGACCTGGCTGCTGCACTTCTGATCTGGCTGTCTGCTGTGGCCTGGGAAAGCAGTAGAAGATGGCCCAAGTCCTTGGGCCCCTGTACCTGTGTGGGAGACCTGGAAGCAGCTCCTGGCTCTTGGTTCCTGGCTTCAGATCGGCGCAGCTCTGGTCATTGCGGCCAACTGGGGAGTCAACCAGCAGATGGAAGACCTCTCTCTCTGCCTCTCCTCTCTGTGTGCAATTCTGATTTTCAAGTAAATAAAATAAATCTTTTTAAAAAAAAGTTCTTGGGTTCCTGCCACCCATATGAGAGACCTGGATTGAATTCCCAGGTTATGGCTTCTCAGCTTGGCTCAGTCCTAGCTGTTTTGGGCGTTCAGGGAATGAACCAGGGGATGGGAGTGTACTGAGTCTCTCTCATAATAAATAAATAAGGGCGTAGCCTTGCAGACACAAGCCTGAGAGGTAAAGCAAGCACTTAGCATTAGCTGATCTAAATCACAGTTATGTGTCAGCTGACAATGATTGAGAATATTTGAATCGGTGTATTTAATCAAATACGTAAATAATGCATTTCAAAAGTTCTCAGTGGCTGTTGATAATATATCATCAACAATAAAGTATAAATACTATTTTAAAAGATTTATTTAAAAGAGTTAGTGAGGGACATAAACAGAGAACTTCCATCAGCTGGTTCATTCCTTAAATGGCCTCAATGGCTGGGGCTGGGCAAGGCCTAAGCCAAGAACCAGGGACTCCATCCAGGTCTTCCACAGGAGGGGCTGGGCCCAATCACTAGGGTCGTCTTCCGCTGTATTCCCAGGTGTGTTAGCAGAGAGCTGAATAGGAAGTGGAGTAGCCAGGACTCTAACCAGCGCTCATATGGGATGCTGGCTTTGGCCCCAGTGTTGCAGGTGGTGGCTTAACCTGCTGTGCTGCAACACCTGCCCCAAGTATTTTTAAAGTGAGGATAAATACTGAACACTTAATGTTACAGTACTTAGAACACATACTGGTGGTATCTTCATTATATTGCATGTTCTTTTTTTTTTTTTTTTTTTTTTTTATATTGCATGTTCTTAGGATAACTCATTCGATGGTTGCTGTGAGACCCTTAAGAGAACCTCTTCCAGTTACAGAATATCATCCACTTCCATTTTTTGGTAACATTGATTGAGACATAGGTTAATTTTTTTGAAGTATGTTATTTTCCTTATGAATCTCAAACTTTGAAACAGCATTTCACTTTGGGGCCAGCACTGTGTTGCAGCGGGTTAAAGCCCTGGCCGGCATCCCATAGGCACCGGTTCTAGTCCTGGCAGCTCCACTTCAATCCAGCTCTCTGCTATGGCCTTGGAAAGCAGTAGAAGATGGCCCAAGTCTTTGGGTCCCTGCACCTGCATGGGAGACCCGGAAGAAGCTCCTGGTTTCGGTTCAGCACAGCTCTGGCCATTATGACCATCTGGGGAGTGAACCAGTGAATGGAAGACCTCTCTGTCTCTACCTCTCTCTGTAACTTTCTTTCAAATAAATAAAATATTTTAAAAAGTTAGCGATTAAAAAAAAAGCATTTCACTTTAATTCACTGAACTTCAGATCTCACAGTCTCTTCTATATCAATGTGTAAGGGTTTTTAAAGTTCATGGAGGGGATGGCACTGTGGCATAGCAGGTTAAGCATCCACCTGTGACACTGGCATCCCCTATGGGTACCAGCTGGAGTCCTGGCTGCTCCACTTCCGGTCTAGCTCCCTGCTAATGTGCCTGGGAAAGCAGTGGAGGATGGCCTAAGTGCTTGGGCCCTGCACCGTTGTTGGAGACCCAGAAGAAGCTGCAGGCTCCTTGGCTTCCGTCTGGCACAGCCCTGACTGTTGCAGCTATTTGGGGAGTGAACCAGTGGATGGAAGATCTCTGTCTCTTTAATCTGCCTTTCAATAAATAAAAAATAAATCTAAGAAAGTTCATGGAAACTGGAATTAAAGATAAATTTATTATGGTGCAAACACTTTCTTTTTTCATTTTTCTTTTTGACAAGCAGAATTAGAGAGAGACAGAGACAGAGATAAAGATCTTCCTTCCGTTGGTTCACCCCACAAATGGCTGCTATGGCCAGCATGCTGCGCCGATCCAAAGCCAGGAATTCTTCCTGGTATCCCATGCCGGTGCAGGGCCCAAGCACTTGGGCCATCCTCCACTGCCTTCCCAGGCCACAGCAGAGAGCTGGACTGGAAGAGGGACAACCGAGACAGAATCCGACGCCCCGACCAGGACTAGAACCCACGGTGCTGGTGCCGCAGGCAGAGGATTAACCAAGTGAGCAGCGGTGCCGGCCCAAACATTTTCAAAATCCATGTTCAGTGGACTTAAAGTTTGTGAGAAATGTGTATTATGGAAACACTATGGATTTCAAACTAATGAATTTCTCTTAAAATTTTTTTGTTTGAGACGCAGAAAAACAGAAATCTCCTGTCTGCTCTACTGGCTTACTCCCCAAATGCCTGCAGTAGCCAGGATTGCAGCAGGCTGAAGCTAGGAGCTGGGAACACAATCCAAGTCTCCCACGTGGGTGTCAGGGACCTAAGTACTTGAACCATCACTGCTGCCTCTCAGGTGCATCTTAGCAGGAAGCTAGAATGTGGAGCAGAGCCAGGACTCAAACCCAAGCACTCTGATATGGGATGCACATGTCCTAAGGGTAGGTGCTAGGCCAGAAGCACTCAACCTACCTTGTATTTAGATAGATTTATTTGACAGGCAGAGTTAACAGAGATTGAGAGAGGCAGAGAAAAAGAGGTCTTCTGTCCACTGGTTCACTCTCCAATTGGCCGCAACAGCCGGAGCTGCGTTGATCTGAAGCCAGGAGCCAGGAGCTTCTTCTGGGTCTCCCACGTGGGTGCAGGGGCCCAAGGACTGGGACCATCTCCCACTGCTTTCCCAGGCCATAGCAGAGAGCTGGATCAGGAGTGGAACAGCCGCCACTGCAGACAGCGGCTTTACCCGCTACACCACAGCGCCAGCCCCTCAACTTATCTTTTAATTCCATTTTCTATGAATTTCTTCAAGTACCTTCATATATATGATTTGAGACAATTATGACATTTAACTGAAACATTAGGAAATTTTAACCATTCCCTAATTCTTTCAGTTTACTAGTTTGCATGTACAGTGCTGATGTTTCACAATACCATTTCTTCCGTGTGGGAGACCAGGAGGAGGTACCTGGCTCCTGGCTTCAGATCGGCACAGCCTGCCAGCCATAGCGGCCATTTAGGGGCGAACCAACAGAAGGAAGACCTTTCTGTCTCTCTGTCTAACTCTGCCTGTCAACAAATTTTTTTTTATTTATTTGAAATGCAGAGTTAGAGATGGAGGGGAGGGGAGAGAGACCTTCCATCAGCTGGTTTGCTCCCTGATGGCCACGGTGACTGGAGCTGGGCAGATCCAAAGCCAGGAGCTTCTTCTGGGTCTCCTATGTGAGTATGGGGACTCAAGCACTTGGACCATTTTCTGCTGTTTTCTCAGGTGCATTAGCAGGGAGCTGGATTTACAGTGGAACACCTGGAATTTGAACTGGCGCCCATATGGGCTGCCAGTGCTGCAGGTGGTGGTTTTACCCACTGTGCCACAGCACTGGCCCCTACAATACCATTGAACTTCCTATTTATTACACATAGAAGTTCTTTTCCCTAATTCTGGCGTAAGGTACCACCCTTCTCCAGGGGATCAGCGTGGCAGTGGTTTGCTAGTCTCCCTTCTGGGCAGTAGTACTTCTGGACTTCAATGTTCATCTCCTACAGCTGTGGCCTTCACTCCCCTTTGAGCCTTTCAACCACTGTCTTTCTTCAAGGAGCAGCACTTTCTTGCCCCCAACCCCAGCTAATTTGGTACATTATAGATTATTGTAATATTAGTATTTTGTACATTTCTTTGTCCTCTCAATTTCCATTGAATCTGAAATTCTATAAGTCAATTATTCTTTTAACAACTATTTATTGAAGACCTGCCTGCTAGGCATGTGGCAAAGTAAAAAAAATAATTAATTAAACACTGCCACCACTCTGGAGGTGTAGTCCAGTGGTGGAGACACAGGATTCTAGAGTGACTGATACCAAGTTGGGTGCAGAGTACTGTGTGGGATTTGAGTTGGGTCTTGAGGGTCGAGATCTCAGTATTTTGTTACCCCTCCCCCCCCGGAGGGGAAATTCTGTTTTCTTTCCTAATAAAGAAAATGGGAAAGAAAGACACTCTTAGACTATGAAGTCCCTGCAGCTGTAAGCATTTTGGGATTATTTTTGCACTAGAAGAGTGGAGAGCCCTGGGAGATGCTGGCACTGTGCACTGATAGAATTTTTGTGTGTGTGTCTTAGAAGAAATAAAGCTTCATATGTATAATGTGTTCATTAATTGGGTGCTTCAGAAAGTTTATGAGAATAAATGGTGTGGTGCTGGTGCTGTGGCGTAGCGGGTAAAGCCGCCGCCTGCAGTGCCGGCATCCCATATGGGCACCGATTCATGTCCCAGCTACTCCGCTTCCAGTCCAGCTCTCTGCTATGGCCTGGGAAAGCAGAAGATGGCCCAGGTCCTTGGGTTCCTGCACCCCAGTGGGAGACCCAGAGGAGGTTTTTTGCTTCGGAACAGCACAGCTCTGGCTATTGTGGCCATCTGGGGAGTGACCCAGCAGATGGAAGACCTCTCTCTGCTTCTGCTTCTCCGTAACTCTGCCTTTCAAATAAATAAATAGAATCTCAAAAAATAGTGTGTTAAAGCCGAAATTCAGAGGTAGTACAGCTTTTTCCCTTCCTCCCACTGTGCCAGGACAGTGTGCTGCTGCCCGTGTTTGATCTGGAAGCAGCTCTTCATTGAGTCCAAGTAAGATGGCAAATCCTGCACCAGTGGGTACTGAAGGTACAGCTTTCTGCAGGTGTGGTTGGCAGAATGACTGTGTCCACGCTCCTCCCTGGAAGAGGGCAGTTTTCAGGAAAAGCTAAGAAATTATTTAAACACGAGCTGTGAGAAAGGTCACATCTACTTAATGATGGGAGAGCTAATTTTATGCATCTCTGTTAATAGCTCTAAAATGAGGAAAGGAAGATACCAGTTCTTAGCTCATATGTGCTTTGACTCCGTTCTCAGAATACTGTTTCTGAAAGTGATATCCAAAGACAGTTTTGGGGAGAGCAGTACGTGAGATATATCCCAACACATCGCCATTTCTTGGGTGCTGTTTTATGAATGTATTATCCAATAATTTATCTGATGCTCATTGCAAGTGGTTGTAATTTGAAGTTTTTAAGGTAATGACTATGGAAGGTTGTAACTTGTGTACTTTGTTCCAAACTATGACTTTCAAACATGTGTGTCTCCTATACTCTGTTGTGAATATATTATGATATATTATGTGTAAGCCCATAGCTTTCAAAATTTTATACATTTCCATCAGGTCTTGTGGACTGAGAAGTCCTACTCATTTTAACCTTTGATGAAATTATTTTGCTTTGTGTGTTTTTCTTGAGATGGGACAAGACCATATTCTTTGCGTAGAGAATCATGACAGTTTTGTGTTTGGATATTGTAGAACTTAAGAAACATTTTCTAGTTTCTTCATGATGTCAGTCAAACCTTTGTCATTGTCTTGTTGCAGTGTAACTAGATCCTAATTGTAATAGGAAGATCTGGAAATTCTTAAGTCCCTTTTCTGGATGGTATCTCTTATCTTTTAGGAACTCTTGAGGCTGTATTTTGAAGTGAATTTCCTTCTGCTAACTTAGATCAGCTTTTATGCCAACTCATTGTATTATGAAATCTTTATGCAATTTGTGATACTTGACTACACGGAGGAGTTTAAAGTTGTACATGGCACAGGCATCATCTTTGAATCTGATACAGGTTCCTCCCAGTGCCCTGTAGTCAGTTACTCCAGCAATTCTCTGTGTCGCTGTACATTAGTGCCAGGGGAGATCAACAGCATACCTGTGCCAGGGCCCCACTCTAACCAACCAGGTCAGTGTCTGAGAGGTGGAGGCTAGGCATCAGCATTCTATAGAGCTCATAGCTGTTGATAAGGAGCAGCCAGGATCCACAGTCAGTTAGATTTCACACTGGGAGGTCACCATTAGCTTGCTGCCTGCTGGAGTAATTACCATTAGAGAGTTCAAGGAAATGTGTATCAAATTTTGCATTTATAAGATGGCACCTGAATCAAATAATTCCTTAGCTCATTTCCCTGTCCTAATTAACTTCTAAGAATTAAAGCACAAATGAGGTAACAATTGGAATTTTGGTTCCTTATTCTAAAACTGTTTCTCATCTGTTTGACTTTGGCGTTGGTGGTTGTCTTTTCAGAGCACTAATATCTTTTGTCTTTAGCAGGAAATGAAACTTGGTTCTGATTATTTGTGCATACCCTGGCACTTTTTTTTTTTTTTAAAGATACAGGTGAAACTGTCTCTGTTTCATCAGTTCAGCCAACCCAGGCTTGCTCCTGGGCTGAGGGAGTGCCTTCGCTCTGATCTTGGAATGAGTGACTCATGCTCTCTGAAAGCACATAATACTTAATCATTTGTTTTTGTACATCAGGAAGACGAGAGCATGTGAAAATAGAAACTGGTTTCACTGAATTGCCAAATGAATCTTAAATAAGAGTGGAAATCATTGACCTGATGGGCCAGTCAGCTGAACTTGCTATAAAAGCTTCACTTTGAGTGTACGTTACTTTATTTCACAAATTAAAACTTGGCATTAATTCTGAAATGCTATACTTTGATAATTTGTAAGCACTTCTGCTCCTTAGTAGGTAGTTTTGGCAATTTAAAATTTTAAAACTTATTTGTGAATTTAAAGTGTTTTCTTTTGAATTTGTGTGCCACATTAGAGTATACCTTCTGAAGGAAAAATTAGAAATCAATATGTTTGTTGACGTGGTTCAGTTACATGGTTGCTGGTGAGAGGATGATACAAGCCCAGTGGCCAGTGTCTCTGCTGTCCAGTACCGTTGACAGGATGTTCACTACTAAGGGTAGTTCTGCATAAGCTTAGGCTAATATCAATTACACACCTCCCCTATGCACATAGACTAGCAAATACCAACTTGTCCCTTAAGAGTAACAGATTAAAACCTATATACATAAGAAGACACAGAGCCTTCCTTCCCGGGTCATAGTGCCTTCTTTATAGGCCTTCTCTATTGTCTTCCTTTAGGCTTTATTCTGTTGTCTTGGGTCCCTGATCTCTGTATTTGTGTGAGAAGCTGTGTGTACTTGCTAGAGATTTTCAGATAATTTAAGTTACCCTAATTTTTTAAAAAATTGAGAGGCAGAGACACAGAAATATATATAGACAGAGCTGCCATCCACTGGCTCATTCCCTAAATGCCTACAGCGCCAGGGATGGGTCAGGCCAAAGCCAGGCGCTGGGAACTCAATCCAGGTCTCCCTTGTGAGTGACAGGGACCCAATTACTTGAGCCATCATCTGCTGCCTCCCAGGGTCTGCGTTGGCAGGAGGCTGGAGTCAGGAGCCAGCACCAGAAATCAAACCCATGCACTCTGATAAAGGACCTGGGCATCTTACGTGGGATCCTAACCTCTAGACCAGATGCCTGTCCCTACCCGAAATTTCAGCTAAGTCTTTTATTGTAAGAAATCATACAGTTATCTTTTATTATATTTATTGAAAGATAAGTGCTTTTGGGGTCTGCATTATGGCACGGTGGGTTACGCTGCTGTCTGCTGCTGGGCCTGGTTTTGAGTCCTGGCTGCTCTACTTCCAATCCAGTTCTTTGCTAACGTGCCTGGGAAAACAGAGGAAGATAATCCAAGTCCTTGAATCCCTGCCACCCACGTTGAAGACCTGGGTGGAGTTCCAGGCTCCTGGCTTCAGCCTGGCCCAGCTTGGCTGTTGTGGCTATTTGGGGAATGAACCAGGGGATGGAAGATCTCTCTGTTTCTCTAACTCTGCCTTTCAAATAAGTAAACATAAATAAATCTTTTTTTTTTTGTTTTAATATTTCTTTGAGAGGTAGAGTTACAGACAGAGGGAGAGACAGTTCTTCCATCTTCTTGGTTCACTCCCCAAATAGCCACAATGGCTGAATCTGGGTCTTTCCAAAGCCAGGAGCCAGGTGCTGCTTCCTGGTCTCCCATATGGGTTCAGAGGCCCAAGCACTTAGGCATCTTCTGCTGCTTTCCCAGGCCATTAGCAGGATGCTGGATCAGAAGTGGAACAGTGAGGACTTGAACTGGCACCCATATGGGATGCTGGTGCTTCAAGTGAGGGCTTGACCTGCATCACAGTACTGGCCGCATAAATAAATTTTTTTAAAAAGAGAAAGATTAGTGCTTTTATTAAAAGTAACTATACTGGGGCAGGTAATTGGCATAGCAGTTAAGACACCATTTGGGATGCATAGAGCCCTGGCTCCACTTCTGAGTCCAGCTTCCTGCTGATTGCACCCTGCTGTGTGTACCTCTCTATGTTGCTGTCGCTCTACATTGTACATAAGTAAAAATAAACACATTTTAAAAAGTTAAATATACAGAAAAGACTGGCATTTTAAGGCTCCTTTAAAAACAATGAAAACTTATTTTTATTCATTTATCTATTTGAATCAGTAATTGTTGAATGAGTGCCTCTTACCTGTCAAGCACTGTGCTAGGCCATGGTGTATAATGGTTAACAAAATAGCCATAGGATTAAACAAAGGGACAAAGGTGTTGACAGTCTTTTAGTTGGCTAGTTGAAACTGTTTACATTTATTATAATTTTTCATATATTAGGAATTATTTCTATCTTGTATTTAGTTTTTCAATTTATCATGCTTTTTTCTTTTTTCCCCTCCTATGCCTTTCTCTGTTTTTAATTAGATAACTCAGATGTTGTCAGACATCTTTCTGTTGCTGATTAAAGTTGCATTCTGGAGCCACTGTGTGGCACAGCGGGTTAACCTGCCACTTGAAGCACCAGTATCCCATGTGGGAGTGGCGGTTCCAGTTCCAGCTGCTGTACTTCTGATCCAGCTTCCCACTTTTTTTAAAATTTAATTTAATTTTTTTGACAGGCAGAGTTAGACAGTGAGAGAGAGAGAGACAGAGAGAAAGTCTTCTTTCGTTCATTCACCCCCCAAATGGCTGCTACAGCCGGCACGCTATGCCGATCTGAAGCCAGGAGCCAGGTGTTTCCTCCTGGTCTCCCACGCGGGTGCAGGGCCCAAGCACTTGGGCCATCCTCCATTGCACTCCTGGGCCACAGCAGAGAGCTGGACTGGAAGAGGAGCAACCGGGACAGAATCCGGTGCCCCAACTGGGACTAGAACCTGGGGTGCCGGTGCCGTAGGCGGAGGATTAGCCAAGTGAGCCACAGTGCCGGCCCCAGCTTCCCATTAATGCTCCTGGAAAGGCAGTAGAGAATGGCCCAAGTGCGTGGGCCCCTGTCACCCACGTGGAAACCCAGATAGTTATTGGCTCCTGGCTGTTGGAACCATTTGGGGAGTGAACAGTGGATGAAGGATAGTTCTGTCTCCTCCCTTTCTCTGATGCTGCCTTTCAGATACGTACATAAATAAATACTGGGGCAAATGTTTGGCCTAGCAGTTGAAATGCTGATTAAGACACTCATGTATCCGAACACCTGGGTTCCATTCCCAGCTCTGGCTCTTGACTCAAGCTTTCTGCTGATGCAGAGCCTGGGAGGCAATGGTGATAGCTCAAGTCATTAGTTCCTGGTATGTACATAGGCGACCTGATGGCCAGCCCCAGCTGATGTATGCATTTAGGGAACAAATCAGTAGATGGGATCTCTCTATAAACACAAGTTGAAGAAGAAAGTTTTGCATTCTGTTTATGTTCTGTGGTCTCACCAAACTTAGGACTCTACTTATTTTCATATCTGTAACGGAAGTTTGCCAATGTCATTGTCTCTCCCAAGCACGGTTTACCTCCTCTTAAACTCTACCTCTTCTAGGTTCTCCCTCTCTCCCACATGGAGAGTTTAAGGAGAGAAGGAAGCTGCTTGCCATTCAGACGATAATTGGGTTGTTAGTAATGAGACTGGATACCCAGGTTTGAACTGTATCAGAGCTGCACATCAGTGTTTCAAATTCTGAGAAAACTGTTCAGGGGGCACATCTAGGCATTAAGATAATACTATGGGGTGGATGTTCGGCATAGATAGTGATTAAGAGGCTGCTTGTGACATCTGCATCTCACATCAGAGTCCCAGAGTTTGAGTCCTTGCTCCTCTGGATTCCAGCTTCTTGCTAAAGTCCATCCTGGGATGGCTCAAGTAGTTGGGTCTTGCTACCTACATGGGAGACTCAGGTTGAGTTCCTAGCTCTGGCCTTTGGCCAGGCCTGGTCTCAGCTATAGTAGGCATTTGGTGAGTGAACAGCAGAAGGGAGATATCTTTCTGTCTCTCTGCCTTTTATATAAATTAAAATTTAAAAATGATATTTTCATGAAGCATCTATTGTAGAAGGTTTTTAGGAATTGTAGCCCTACCATAAATTTTAGTAAGTATAAGCATATTGAAATTTTTTCTTTACTACTTTTATTTTCTTTTAAGTCATGTATTGATTTTTAAAATAAAACATCTATGGAGAAATTGAAGTAGGAACCTGGAGGTTTTTTTTTTTAAAGTATTTATGAGAGAGGCAGAGAGTCAGATTTCACATCCACTGGGTCACTGCTCAAATGCCCCTATCAGCCAGGGTTGGGTCAGACTGCTTTTGGCACCAGGAACACAACCCAGATCTCCTGTGTTGGTGGCTTGAGCCGTGTACTATTCCACCCCAGTGTGTGCATTAGCAAGAAGCTGGAACTGGCAGTGAAGCTGGGACTCCGACCCAGGTACTCCACTGTGAGATGCAGGCATCCTAGCCTCTGCCCCAAACAGCTGCACTAGAACCTGGAGTTTGAATGCATATGATTTCCTGACTTGAAAACTGAAAGCTATTTATTACATGACACATGTTGTGCGGGGCACTTTCAAATAATTCATTTATCCAGATGAAAACCCTGTAAAAGCTCTCATTTACAAGAAAGGAAACGAGTTAAGAGGGATTCAGAGGCCAGCACCGAGGCTCACTAGGCTAATCCTCTGACTTGCGGCGCCGGCACACCGGGTTCTAGTCCCGGTCGGGGCGCCGGATTCTGTCCCGGCTGCCCCTCTTCCAGTCCAGCTCTCTGCTATGGCGCGGGAGTGCAGTGGAGGATGGCCCAAGTGCTTGGGCCCTGCACCCCATGGGAGACCAGGAGAAGCACCTGGCTCCTGGCTTCGGATCAGCGTGGTATGCCGGCTGCAGTGGCCACTTGGGGGTGAACCAACAGAAAAGAAAGACCTTTCTGTCTGTCTCTCTCTCTCACTGTCCACTCTGCCTGTCAAAAAAAAAAAAAAAAAAGGTTCAGAGCCTGCAGTAGAGCTAGGATTCTTCACCAAGACATCAGATAAAAGCTCTGTCCATATCATATATGGATATCTTGACTCTCCAGCTTTCTAATTCTAGAGCCATCCCTGGGCCATCTTGGCGCGTTTTTAATCTGTCACCTGGATCTCTGGCTTCAGGCTGCTTTCTCAGGGCCACATGTACACACTTCCCTAATGCTGTGTCTACATACTTCCTTAATGCTCTCTCACATGCAGATCTGCTCTGCCTGAGGAATTACTCCCGAGTAGCTGTCTTTTGGTCTCCTGGCTTGGTCCCCATTGAGTTCTTCAGCCTCATTCTTTCATTTTTTTCTTTTAAAAAGATTTATTTTATTTATTTGAAAGGCAGAGTGATAGAGAGGCATAGAGAAAAAGAGAGAGAAAGAGAGAAGTCTTCCATCGATTGGGTCACTCCCCAGATGGCTGCTATGGCTGGAGCTGCGACCTTCCGAAGCCAGGTGCCAGGAGAGCAGTAGGAGATGGCACAAGTGCTTGGGCCCCTGTATCCACGTGGGAGACCTGGGGGAAGCTCCTGGCTTCAGATGGGCCCAGCTGCGGCCATTGTGGCCAGTGGGGAGTGATCCAGCAGATGGAAGACTCTTCTCTGTTTCTCCCTATCAAATGAATAAATAAAGTCTTAAAAAAGACAAAGAGGAAGAGAAAGCAGAAGTTGATGAAATCAAAAGTATCAGTGTCAAAGTTAACCTTGAAGAAGAGTCCTATAAAGAGTGAAAATCTGTGTTCTGATGTTAGCTGGGCAGTCACTTTATCTGCCAGCCTTGAGGTCATATCTGAAATAGATCAGATTGTTAGCAGCAGTGGGTGGGATGGGTTCTTGTCTTGATGCAACAAAGAATTCAGCGTGAGACAAAAGAGTGGTAAGCAAGGTAGCAAGGTGTGATGGGGTAGGGCATCCGTCAGGATGGATGGGACAGAATCAGAGTGTCCAGTCATTCAGACTGGGGAAAGCAAGGTTACATGGTTTACTGGAGAGAACACAACTGACAGGCCAGGTGGGCAGCTCAGGAAAGAGCTCAAAGCGGAGTGTGCAGTCCGTATTCAGACTGGAGCTTAGGAGGGGAAGAGTCCCGTTCCTCCCACCATTTTTCCTTCCCCTCCTCCTCCTTCTCCAGGACAAAGGATTTGCTGAGTATGAATAAGGAAAAATTCCTCCCAGGGTTTCACCACTCAGCGCTGTCAGACTGGAGAGCCCGCCTGGCAGCGGGCAGAGAGCCTTCCTTGGGAAAGCTAGGAAGGTTTTCTTGCCAGTGTTGTCAGGCTGGGAAACAATTCGGTGCTGAGTAGGGAAGATTCTTCTGGGGAGCTTTCCTTGGCGGGGGAAGCTGAGACCACATATAACCTATGGGCAGGACTTGGTGGTACAAAACACTGGGCCACTTCCAAGGTGCGCTTACCTTGTTTCCTGGGGTTCACCCCTCCCCACCCATAGGCTAATTCCTAACTTCCCACCTGACAAGATGGCTTTACCTTTTGCCACTTTAAAGACTGAACCTCTCCACCGTGACTTCGTGTATATTAACTGACTTCAACTTGCTGCTCCTTTCCGTGTCATGGATGTTCCTGATCGTTTTGGAGTGTGTCCTGGGAGCATACAGCTAATTAAGATTAGGTCTCGTTTAGCTTCCTGCTCTCGATGAGTTCCTGGTCCGTCTAGGAGACTGCAGGTCAATAATTAGGTGAACTAAGCCAAGCTAAGGTGCTGTGACAAATAAGTGCAGGGTTCAGGGGAGCCACCCGAGCGAGGCCGGTCAGCTCTGCTGGGTGGGTGGAGCAGGGCATGTGTCCAGGAATGTGTTCTGCTTCAGGAATGAAAAGTAGGCAGGAGTGGGTGGAGCCACATTCCAGGCCCAGCCTGCACAGGGTTCCAGCCCCCTGAGACCAGTGCCGGCTGAGAAAGCAGGCGGAGGGGGGAAAGGACCAGCACTGCAGGTCCTGCGAGCCCTTCCAGAGATCCTGGACTTTGTTCTCAAGGCTGGGAGCAGTCAGAAGTAACACAGTTGGATTAGCAATGTTTGTATTTCTTCTTTTTTTTAAAGATTTATTTACTTAAAAGAGTTAGAGAGATGTAGAAGCAGAGAGAGAGTTCTTCCATCAGCTGGTTCACTCCCCAGATGGTGGCAACGGCTGGAGCTGCGCTGATCTGAAGCCAGGAGCCAGGAGCTTCTTCCGGGTCTCCCACATGGGTGCAGGGGCCCAAGGACTTGGGTCATCTTCTTTTTTTGTTTGTTTTGTTTTTTTGACAGGCAGGCAGAGTGGAAAGCGAGAGAGAGAGAGACAGAGAGAAAGGCCTTCCTTTTCGCCGTTGGTTCACCCTCCAATGGCCGCAGCGTGCGGCACGCTGCGGCCGGCGCACTGCGCTAATCTGAAGGCAGGAGCCAGGTGCTTCTCCTGGTCTCCATGCGGGTGCAGGGCCCAAGCACTTGGGCCATCCTCCACTGCACTCCCGGGCCACAGCAGAGAGCTGGACTGGAAGAGGGGCAACCTGGACAGAATCCGGCGCCCCGACCAGGACTAGAACCCGGTGTGCCGGCGCCACAAGGCGGAGGATTAGCCAAGTGAGCCGCAGCGCTGGCCTTGGGTCATCTTCTACTGCTATCCTAGGTCATAGCAGAGAGCTGGATCAGAAGTGGAGCAATTGGACTAGAACTGGCACCCATATGGGATGCCAACACTTCAGGCCAGGGCATTAACCTGCTGTGCCACAGCACTGGCCCCCGTATTTATTCTTTTTTAATGCCTAATGTATTGCTGTCACATATTAATTTTGGACACACTGGACTTTAATGTGAAGAATGTTATTTGAAATAAAAGCCATTATGTCCTGAAAGCAGTTTACCAGGAAAATATAGTACTCCTGAATCTATGTATACATGACAACCAGTCTTAAGCAGAAAAATAGGAAAAAAATGCATGATGTTTGAGATTTTAAAAACCAAGACTTTTCAGAAACTGATAGGTTAAGAAATCTGAAAAGTTAACACACAGAGGAATTGAACAAGGTAATTTGCAAACCTGATTGATATGATGAACTGTGACCCAGAAGTTGGACAGTGTTTTTGGTTGTTTATTGTAAGAAGTTTTACGTCATGGTCTGGTGAACACACGCAAGTACGCATGCACCAGAAACAAAGTGCACGGAATGATGTTCTCTTTACACTGGGATTTTTCTGTTTTCTGTTCCATTTTTTCACTGCTATTAATGCTGATTTCATTATACAAAATTAATTTCATGATCCACTAATGGATTGACAACATTTTTTTTCCTAAAAACGCTGAGTTAAAAATATATATATGTAAGCACACACACAAGGGATGATTGCAAACTGACTTTCCAAATTTCCTTTAACCCCAAACCTCCAAGCCTTCCGCTTGCACAGAAACGACCTGGACTCCTGGTTTTACTGAGTCAAGGCCATCTGATACACCTATCTGCTTTTCTTTTCCATTCCTATATTTAGCCTTTCATCTTTTCTCCTAGACGTAGAAGACATGACATTTTTTCTCTTTGAGGTTTTCTTTGATATTTTGATGGCATCTTCTTGTGCTTTGTCCTTCTCCTCTAGTGTCACCTTCCTTTATTTATTTATTTGAAAGAGTTACATAGAGAGAGAGAGGTCTTCCATCAGCTGGTTCACTCCCCAATTGGCCACATGGGTGGAGCTGCGCCCATCAGGAGCCAGGAGCTTCTTTGAGTTCTCCCATGCGGGTGCTGGGGCTCAAGGATTTGGGCCATCTTTTACTGTTTTCCTAGTCCACAGCAGAGAGCTGGATCAGAAGTGGAACAGCCAGGACTAGAACTGGCACCCATATGGGATGCCCGCGCTTCAGGTAAGGGCGTTAAACCCCTGTACCACAGTGCCAGCCCCTAGACACTTGACTGTCCCATCACAAGCTCAGTCCTAATGGGTTTACTTGGTTCTCATTTTGGACTTTAAAGCTCAGCGACTATTATTTTTAGTCACTAGATCAAAGCACAGGTCACCTTTATAGTGTTTTTTTTTTTAAGCTTTATTTATTTATTTGAAAGATAGAAGTACAAAGAGGCAGAGAGATCTTCCATCTGCTGGTTCACTCCACAAATGGCTGCAACAGCCAGGGCAATGCCAGGCCGAAGTCAGGAACCAAGAGCTTAATCTGGGTCTCCCATGTACATGCAGAGGCCCAAGCACTGGGACCATCTTCCTCTGTTTTCCCAGGCACATTAGCAGGGAGCTGGATTGGAAGTGGAGTAGCCAGGACTTGAACTGGTGCCCATATGGGATGTCGGCTCTGCAGGTGGCAGCTTTACCTGCTATGTTGCAGCACCAGCCTCCTATAATTTTATTTATTTATTTATTTATTTTGACAGGCAGAGTGGACAGTGAAAGTGAGAGACAGAGAGAAAGGTCTTCCTTTTCCGTTGGTTCACCCCTCAATGGCTGCTCCAGTGGCGCGCTGTGGAGGAGTAGCCTAGTGAGCCACGGCGCCGGCCGTATAATTTTATTTTTAAGTTAAACATCTTACCCTGATGAGTCATGCATTCATGTGTTTCATCCATGTAAGAGATGAAAAAGGGTGTTGGGTTAGGAGGTCCTTACCTGCCCTTTTCTAGCCCTGTCTTTTGTACCTTCTTCCCTCCTACTCCTTTTACCCAGTCCTCACCCTTTTCTACTCAGGAGAGAATAGATGTTTCACTGTCATCTTTGATTTGCTGTCTTCCTGTCCTTCAGAAAACTTGCCTTGAGTTGGTTCATGTTAAATATCCTGTGTGTTCCCCACCACTGCTGACCCACTCTGAGCTCTTTCCAGTGACCTTCCATGGCATGCCAAGACTTATGCTGTAACTTTCTAGCTTATTTATCTAGATTCTTTCAAATATGATAGACAAGTATGAAGCTACTTAAAAAATTCATGTAAAAATGGAGTTGAAGGGGTCAGTGCTATGGCATAGTGGGTTAAAGCCCTGGCCTGCAGCGCCAACATCTCATATGGGCACTGGTTCTAGTCCTGGCTGCTCCACTTCCAATCCAGCTCTCTGCTATGCCTGGGAAAGCAGTGGAAGATGGCCCAAGTCATTGGGCCCCTGCACCCATGTGGGAAACCTGGAAGAAGCTCCTGGCCTCAGCTTGGCCCAGCCCCAGTTGTTGTGGCTATTTGGGGAGTGAATCAGTGGATAGAAGACCTCTCTCTGTCTCTTTCTCTGTTACTCTACCTTTCAAATAAATAAAATAAATCTTTCTTTAAAAAAATGGAGTTAAAAGGCAAGTTTATTTTAGCATAAAAATTTCAAATCTATGCATAATTTTTTCATAATATATATTTTCCATTAATTTTTAGAAGATTTATTTATTTGAAAGAGTTACAGACAAGCAGAGACAGAGAGAGGTCTTCCACTCACTGGTTCATTCCCCAAATGGCTGCACTGGCTGGAGCTGGGCCATCTTTTACTGCTTTCACAGGCCATAGCAGAGAGCTGGATTGGAACTGGGACTCGAACCGGCACCCATATGGGATGCTGGCACTGCAGGCGGTGGTTTTACCTGCTATGCCACTGTGCCAACCCTTCCATGAATGTTTTAAAAGGAAGGTTTATTTGAAAGGCTGAATTGGGGGAAGAGCAAGAGAGAAATATTCCATCCGCTGGTTCATTCCCCAATTGGCTGTGACAGTTGGGTCTAGGCCAGGCTGAAACCAGAGCCAGGAACTCCATCCTGGTCTCACGTGGGTGGCAGTTTTGGGCCAAGTAAGCTGGATTGGAAGCAGAGCAGCCAGGACCCAAACCAGCACTCTGGTAATGAGATGCTGTCGTCGCAAGTGGCTCCTTGACCTGCCGCAGCACAGTGCCAGCCCCTCCATGGACCTTTTGAAAACCCCTTACATGAATGTGTTCACTAAGTCATGCAAAAAGTATTTCTTACAGTGGCCCTCAAACAATTAAAAACCCTGACTTTCAGATGAAGGTTCATTAGATCAACCTTGTGATAGAATTCACGACTGTAGTCATCATGTGATTGCATGTCTCCGGGAAGGACTGGCTTAGCGTCTTTTATTCAAGTCTCTCCACAGTTGGCCTGGGTTTATTTTTCCAGTCTTATCATCAGATCTCCATTGTATTCAGTGGTCTGTTATCTGGACTGTTTGTCTTTTTATTTTTATATCATCTTAGCCTGATACAGGGCCTGAATCTGTGCCCGGTTCCTGGCAGTTCCTTGCTTTGTTTTTTTCAGTGATGGGACACATTCCAGAACAAACCTTGTACTTCTTTCCTCTACATTATTTTTTTCCACGCTGCTTTCTTTATGCCTGAGTTTCCTCTTGTATGTAACTTTCCCTGAGTACTTTATCTGTAATGTTTTCTTCCTCCTCTCTCTTCCTAGAGCTCACCTGGTACCTAAGCGGTAGAGTCTTCACACCATGGTCTGTTTATCTTAGGCCAGGGGGGTGGGTCCAGGGTGGCTTCAGCTGGGTGCATCTGTGTTCGCAGGAGTTGAGAACTGGCCTGCCCGGGACAGGCATTTTGGCTCACTATTTGGGAAAAAAAATCAGGGTATTTTTATTTTAGGTGGAGTCAGAGTGAAGTATTTGAAAATTAACAGAGATAAATCTGTAAATACTTAATAATGGGTGAGGAACAACTTCTCGAGCATCAAGATAATGAAAATAAAAGATGTGTATGAAACTTTAAAACTTAGCTTTTGGGACCAGTAAAAAAATTTTTTTAACCGAAAATATTTGCAGACATGTCAGAAGTGAAGGTCTTTGTTTTCCCCCATCCTCCCCAGAAACCTTTTATTTAAGGAAGACAAGCTTCATGTGTTTCATAAACACAAATTTAGGAACATAGTGATTCTTCTGTCCTACCTACACACACATACACCCTTCATCCTCCTCCCTCTCCATTCCCATTTTTTTTTTTTTTTTTTTTTTTTTTAGTTTATTTGACAGATAGAATTATAGACAGAGAGACAGAAAGGTCTCCCTTCCATTGGTTCACTCCCCAGATGGCTGCCACGGCCAGTGCTGCGCTGATCCAAAGTTATATGAACAAGGGAAGTATAGGAGAAACATAAACAATTTCATAATTAAATTAATCTTGCTAGCAATGGAAAGGAAATAAACATCATGTTAGGCAGGGGTTGTCATAAAATTAACAAAATTGATGAAGAATGAAGAATGTCCAAGTGCTGGAAAGAGTACTTTAAAACAAGCGTTTTCATTTGCTCCTGGCAGAAATCTGTTGTGGTATAATCTTTGTAGGTAACCATGGGGTAATATTTGCAAGTTTTTTGCTTTTTGTTTTTTAGATTTATTTATTTATTTGAAAGACCGGGTTTCAAAGGGGGAGAGGCAGAGAGAGAGAGAGAAGTCTTCTATCTGCTGGTTTACTCCCCAAATGACTGCAATGGCTGGGAATGGGCCAGACCAAAGCTTCTTCTGGGTCTCTCACATGGGTACAGGGTACAGGGACCCAAGCAGTTGGGCCCTCTTCTGCTGCTTTCCCAGGCCATAGCAGGGAGCTGGATCAGAAGTGCACCAGCTGGGACTTGAACCAGTGCTCACATGGGATTCTGGTGCTTAACCCACTGCACCTCAATGGCATCCCCTAATTTTATTTGAATGAAACATAATACTCAATCTGTAATCTGCAGGGTGATTATATACCTAATGTTAGTTTAGGTTCCAAATGCATTGGAGTTTTGACTGATACATCTTGAATGTCTTTGTAATGTACTCAATAAAAAGTTAACATTTTAATTTTTATTGAAAGAATTAAAAAGGAATTAAAAATTTTCATTTGAGGGCTGTTACTTACATTATCATTTCTAATCCTGACAACTCTTAGAAGTCCCACTTTGCATGTGTAAGGAAAAGGTGCTTAGGAAAGTAACATGGTCAGGTCACACAGTGGGTAGAGCAGGGCTGTAGTCACGCAGCTAAAAGCTAGGTCTATGTGTTATGTTCAACAACGAAATTGGTCTGAGTCTCTTTCTCTGTTGTATCTTTTTCAGGTTTAGGAATTAAGGTAATGCTGGCTTCATAGAAGGAGTTTGGGAGGATTCCCTCCCTTTCAGTTGTTTTGAATAGCTTGAAAAGAATTGGAGTTAGTTCTTCCTTAAATGTCTGGTAGAATTCAGCAGTGAAGCTATCCAGTCCTAGGCTTTTCTTTTTTGGGAGGTTCTTTATTACTGGTTGCGTTTCTGTCTTGGTTATTGGCCTGTTTAGGTTTTCTGTGTCTTCATAGCTCCGTTTAGGTAGGTTGAATGTGTCCAGGAATCTATCCAATTAGGTTTCCCAATTTGTTGGCATACAGCTCTTTGTAGTAATTTCTGATGATTCTTTGTATTTCTTTAAGATTTATTTTATTTATTTGAAAGAGTTACAGAGAGAGGTAGAGACAGAGAGGTCTTCCATCTGCTGGTTCACTCCCCAGATGGCCCCTATGGCTGCATTTGCGCCAATCTGAAGCCAGGAAGCCGGGAGCTTCTTCTGGGTCTCCCATGTCGGTGCAGGGGCCCAAGGACTTGGGTCATCTTCGACCATTTCCCCAGGCCATAGCAGAGAGCAGGATCGGAAGTGGATGGGAAGCAGGATCAGAGCAGCCAGGACTCGAACCAGCACCCATATGGGATGGGATGCCAGGGCTTTAACCCACTGTGTCACAGTGTCAGCCCCAATTCTTTTTATTTCTATAGTGTGTTATTACAGTTCCTTTTTCATCTAATTTTATTGATTTGGGTCTTCTTCTCTTTCTCTCTCTCTCTTTTTTTTTTTTTTTTGGTTAGTTGGGCCAATGGTGTGTCAATTTTGTTTATTTTCTCAAACCAACTCTTCATTTCACTGATCCTTTATAATTTTTTTTTTGTTTCTGTTTTGTTTATTCTCTGATTTTAATTATTTCTTTTCTCCTAGTTTTGGGTTTGGTTTGCTATTTTTCTAGGTCCTTGAGATGCATTGACAGCTTATTGAATTGGTGCCTTTCCAATTTGTTGATGTATGTACCAGTTGCTAGAAACTTTCCTCTTAACACTGCTTTTGCTGTGTCCCGTAAGTTATGTTGTGTTGTCATGTTCATTTGTTTCCAGAAATGTTTTGATTTCTCTTGATTTCTTTGACCCACTGTTCATTCAGGAGCATGTTGTTCAGTCTCCATGTGTTTACATATGCTCTAGAGATTCTTTAGTTGCTGATTTCCAGCTTCATTCCTTTGTGGTCAGGGAGATTTATGGTATGATTTAGATTTTTTTGAATTTGCTGAGACTTGCTTTATGGCCTGGCGTGTGGTCTATCCTAGAAAATGTTCCATGCGCTGGTGAGAAGAATGTGTATTCAGCAAGTGTAGGATGAAAAGTTCTGTAAATATCCATTAAATCCATTTGGTCTGTAGTGCTGATTAACTCTGATTCCTTGCTGATTTTCTGTCTGGTTGATCTTTCCATTACTGAAATTTGGGCATTGAAGCCCCATGTTACTATTGTTTTGGAGTCTTTGTCTCCCTTTAGATCCATTAAGATGGATCCTGGCTTTTAGACAGCCAGGTGCCCTGTAAGTAACTGCATATACATTTATTATAGTCACATCTTCCTGTTGAATTGATCCCTTAATCATTACATAGTGCCCTTCTTTGTCTCTTTTAACAGTTTTTGTGTTAGTCTGTTTTGTCTGATATTAGGATGACTGCACCAGCTCTTTTTTTGTTTGTTAGATTGGAGTCTTTTTACCTCCTTTCGGTGTGTGTGTATTTTTGTTAGTGAGATGTGTTTCTTTTAGGCAACAAATAGATAGGTTTTGTTTTTTTTAATCCATTCAGCCAGTCTGTACCTTTTAACTGGAGAGTTGAGGCCATTTACTACATTCAAAGTGACTATTGATAAGTAACGACTTTGCCCTGCCATTTTTCCATAAATATTCCTACTGTTTACTCTGGATTTCCTTTCTATTTTCACTGGGAGATTTTCAGTCTTCACCTTCTTTCATAATGATGACCATGCTTCTGTGTTTCTATGTGTAGCACATCCTAAAAAACTTTTTTTAAGGTTGGATTAGTGGGGACAAATTCTTTCAATTTCTTTCTTTTTTTTTTTTTTTGACAGGCAGAGTGGACAGTGAGAGAGAGAGACAGAGAGAAAGGTCTTCCTTTGCCGTTGGTTCACCCTCCAATGGCCGCCGCGGTCGGCGCGCTGCGGCCGGCGCACCACGCTCGTCCGATGGCAGGATCCAGGTGCTAGGTGCTTTTCCTGGTCTCCCCATGGGGTGCAGGGCCCAAGCACCTGGGCCATCCTCCACTGCACTCCTGGGCCACAGCAGAGGGCTGGCCTGGAAGAGGGGCAACCGGGACAGAATCCGGTGCCCCGACAGGGACTAGAACCCGGTGCCCCGACCGGGACTAGAACCCGGTGTGCCGGCGCCGCAAGGTGGAGGATTAGCCTGTTGAGCCACGGCGCCGGCCAAATTCTTTCAATTTCTATTTGTTATGGGAGGTCTTTATTTCACCATCATTCATAAATGAGAGCTTTGCAGGATACAGTATTCTTGGTCGACAGTTTTTACTTTTTTTTAAAGATTTCATTTTTTTAAAGATTCATTTATTTATTTGAAAGAATTACACAGAGAGAAGGAGAGACAGAGAGAAAAAGAGAGGTCTTCTATCTGCCAGTTCACTCTCTAGTTGGCTTCAATGGCCGAAGCTGCACCCATCAGGAGCCAGGAGCCTCTTTGGGGTCTGATGTTTTAATAACATTTCATGAGTATTTTCTCATGTCTTTGAAATATTCAAAATTGTAACTTCATGGTGGCATAATTTTCTACTTAAGAAAATACTTCCTTACTCTTGGGAATTTAAGTGACTTCCAGTTTTTTCAGTATATGATACTGTCTGTGGTATTACAGATGGATGTACACAGTCATCATGATCTGAAATATAATAAGCAAAATAGTTATCTCCTGGTGGTAGGATGAGGTGGTAATTTTTTTCTAACTTTATAGCATTATTATTTCTAAAATTTATTTAAGAGGCACATAGACAGGTGAGAAGGAGACAGAGAAGGACACACACAGGTATCTTCCATGCTGGTTCACTCTCCAAATGGTTACAACAGTCAAGGCCAGGCCAGGTAGAAGCCAGGAGCTAGGAACTCAATCTGGGTCTCCCATATGGGTGGCAGAGACTGTCTGCCTTCCAGGACGTGCATTAGCAGGAAGCTGGAATCAGGACGGAGCTGGGGCTGGAACCAGGAACAGTCACTGTCAGACAGGATGTTGTTGCCCCAAGAGGTATCTTAACTTCTAGGCCAAATGTCTGTCCCTGTAGTATTACTCTTATAATCATATTATTTAAAAATTGTTACTGGTTGTTGAAATACAGTTTCTGAGAGAGTTACTATAGCAGTATGGCTTAGACGACATGAGGCAGGTAGGCCTAGCTTTTTTTTTTGTTAAAGACTTGCTTTTTTTAAAAAAAAAAAAATATTCATTTATTTGAAATTCAGAGTTACACTGAGAGAGGAGAAAGGAGAGAGAGAGAGATCGAGATCTTCGTCCATCGGCTGGTTCACTCCCCAGTTGGCCACAATGCCTGGCGCTGTGCTGATCCGAAGCTGGGAGCTTCTTCCAGGTCTCCCATGCAGGTGCAGGGACCCAAGGGCTTGGGCCATCTTCTACTGCTTTCCCAGGCCATAGCAGAGAGATATGGAGCAGCTGGAACATGAACTGGCACCCCTATGGTCTGCCAGCACTGCAGGCTGCGGCTTTACCTGCTATGCCATAGCGCCAGCCCCAAACCTAGCTTTTAACTGTGTGACTACAGCCCTGCTCTACCCACTGTGTGACCTGACCATGTTACTTTCCTAAGCACCTTTTCCTTACACATGTAAAGTGGGACTTCTACTAAGAGTTGTCAGGATTAGAAATGATAATGTAAGTAACAGCCCTCAAATGAAAATTTTTAATTCCTTTTTAATTCTTTCAATAAAAATTAAAATGTTAACTTTTTATTGAGTACATTACAAAGACATTCAAGATGTAACAGTCAAAACTCCAATGCATTTGGAACCTAAACTAACATTAGGTATATAATCACCCTGCAGATTACAGATTGAGTATTATGTTTCATTCAAATAAAATTAGGGGGGCCACCTCCTGCAGTGCCAGCATCCCATGTGGGAACTGGTTTGGGTCTCAGCTGCTCCACTTCTGATCCAGCTCTCTCTGCTGTGGCCTGGGAAAGCAGTGGAGGATGGCCCAGGTCCTGGGACACCTGCACCCTTGTAGGAAGACCTGGAAGAGGCTCCTGGCTCCTGGCTCCTGGCCTCAGATCGGCACAGCTCCAGCCATTGTGGCCACTTGGCAAATAGGCCAGGAGATGGAGGACCTCTCTCTGTCCCTGCCTCTCCATCTATCTCTGTGTAACTCTTAACTTTCAAATAAATAAATCCTAAAAAATATACAAAAAGATAACAATTATGGGGTGGCACTGTGGAACGGTGGCCTAAGCTGTTACCTACAGTACCAGAATCCCTTGTGGGCACTGATCCATGTCCCTGCTGCTCCACTTCTGATCTGGCTCCCTGCTAATATGCCTGGGAAAGCAGCAGAAGATGGCCCAAGTGCTTGCACCCTGTACCCAAGTGGGAGACTCAGAAGAAGCTCCAGGCTTTGGCCTGACCTTTCCCTGGCCATTGTAGCCATTTGGGATGTGAACCAGTGGATGAAAGAATTTCTCTGTCTCTCTCTCTCTGTCTCTCTATCTCTCTGCCTCTCCCTTTCTGTAACTCTGCCTTTCAAGTAAATAATCTTTAAAACTAAATAAAATTAGGGGCCAACGTCATGGCTCACTTGGCTGATCCTCCGCCTGCGGCACCGGCATCCCATATGGGCGCCAGGTTGTTCCTCTTCCAGTCCAGCTAGTCCTGGTTGCTCCTCTTCCAGTCCAGCTCTCTGCTGTGGCCCGGGAGTGTAGTGGAGGATGGCCCAAGTGCTTGGGCCCTGCACCCACATGGGAGACCAGGAGAAGCACCTGGCTCCTGGCTTCAAATCGGCGCAGCGCCAGCTGTGGCAGCCATTTGCGGAGTGAACCAATGGAAGGAAGACCTTTCTCTCTGTCTCTCGCACTGTCTATAACTGTCAAATAAATTTAAAAATAAATAAATAAATTGATATTGTAATAATGTAATTTAGGTTTTCTGCCAAGAGCAAATTTCTTTCCATTCTTGCTAATCTGTTTCAGCTGTTGAACTACTGAAACTATTACACGCACTATCACCACTTGATGGCCTTGGCTACCTGGGTTCCATAAGGGAGTTCAGACCCGTTATCCCTAGGCCTGGCTCAGTGTAATGAAGTTGCTGCTTTTCTGTGTGTCCAGAATAGTACCAGTTATGTGCCATTTCATTCCTCACTAAGGAGAAAAACGTCACCCAGATCATGTCTGTTTTGTGGTTTAGATGAGGAACCCTGATTGAGATGCCCGGTGCGTGGTAGGTAAGTGGAAGTGATCCCTGTTGGTCTTGCCCTAGAAGTCATATCAAGGGCAGTGGCTTTCTGGATTTCATTGCTTGGGACAGGCATCTTTGCTGACAGGTGTTTTCGGAGTGTGATCCAGTAAGCGGACAGCTCTGGTGATTTCTCAAGCCTTCTCTTGGGTCTGGGACTTGCAATTTGGGGAAGGATTGTCAGCAGTAGCTTCAGTTTGCTCTCTCGTCGTGTAGCGGCCTCTTTCCTCCACTGTAGGGCGCCAGGGTGCTGCTTCCCTTCTGGTAGCGCATCTGGAGTGTCCGGTCTCCCTGTAAATGTCCTTGCATCAGAAGCCTTGCTCAGACCTCAGGTTTCATGCTTTATTGCAACTTATTCAGTTCTGATGTTCATGACTGCTTTTTGGGGACACTGATCATTTTTTATATACTGTTTTAATATGTTTTCTGGTGAATATTTTCTCATGACTGTTTTTTACTTTATTTCAGCTACCGATCTACTTCTTGCCTGGAATCCTATTTGTTTGGGGTTGGTAGAAGGTGTTATTGGAAAAATTCAACTCCATTCAGGTATGTTTCTTTATTTCTTTTTAGAGATTATTTATTTTGAAAGTCAAAGTAACACAGGGGGAGAGACAGAGCGAGTGATCTTCCGTCCACTGGTTCATTCCCCAGACGGCCGCAAAGGCCAGCCCTGAGCCAGGCTGAAGCCAGGAGCTTCTTCTGGGTCGCCCCCATGGGTGGCAGGGGCCCAAACATTTGAGCCATCTGCTGCTTTTCCCAGGTGATTAGCAGGGAGCTGGATCGAAAGTGGAGCAGCCGGGACTTGAACCGGTGCCCTTATGGTATGCCAGCATTACAGGTGATGACTTCACCTGCCATGCCACAATGCTGGTCCCGGGTGTATTTCTGTAAACTTTTTGGACTTGTCAAATTTAATGTGGCATTCTGTGGATTCTCTTTGAGATCCATGTAGATTTTGTTACAGCTTTGATTCTTTTGACTTTGATTCCTTTTACATCTGCTCAAGATGGGTGTATTTCTGTATAAGTTCAGTGAAACAAAAATAAAGCTTTAGAGAAAAGGAAGCATAAAATTACAATCTTTTTACTAAAAAAACAAAAAAAAAACAAAAAAAAACCAAACTTGCTGAGTACCTACTGTGTGTCAGGAATTGTGCTAGTTGATGGGACACAATACAGAGCAAAATCCACCCCGTTACCTTCGTGGTGCTTACAGTTTAGGGGAGAGTTTGTGTTTTGCAAAGTGTGGCAGGAGCTGAGAAGGAAAGATACAGTAATTGCATTGACTTCACAGGGAAGCTGGACAGGTAGGTGGGTGGTCACCTTGGCTTTAAGTCAGCTGGATGTCCATTCTTGGCATAGGGCACTCTGGGCAGGAGAGAGCATGGGTCTCTTAGTACACGGTGTGGTCCTTTTGGGGGTGCTTATTCAAGGAAGGCAGGAGATGGAAGGTCTAGGTCATTTGCCAGGCTCATGGTTGGACGGACAGACCCCTGCATCCTGGATTCAAAGGGAATTTTGTAGCTGGGAAAGTTTGGTAGGTATCATATGATTCAGTCCCACAAAGCTAACCAGAAAAGACAAATCGGAATATTTTAAGTACTAATTTAAGTGTCTATTTTTCTCTTACTATTGATTTTAATATCATTATGAAGTATATGAAGCTTCGCCTTTATTGCTACACAATTGAAGTATCTACCTCTATAGTGTGCCTTTTAAAATTTTTTGAAATAGAACTATTGAGCATTTGGAAACTACGTTGATTTTTGTAGAATTTCCCTTTGTCAGATTCTTTGATTGTTTTTAAGAATATAAAAATTAAAATATTTTTTATAAAATATATATAATATATAAATACATATTTGTATATTTATTTATATATAAATATATAAATAAAATACATAAAATTATATATAATTTAATATAATTAAATTTAATTTTATATTAATATCAATAATTGATAATATCAATTTATTAATTATAGACATGTTATATATTTATTATATATAATTATATATTATTTATAATATGTATCATATATTATACACACATATATTTATATATAAATATATATAAATAATATATAATACATAATATATTATATAATATATAATAAATAATATATTATATATTTACATATAAACAATACTAATATTTATTAATAATTAATATTAATTAATGTGAATTAAATTTAATGTGAATTAAAGTATATAAAATATAAAATTAAGATATTTAATTAAATAAAATTATAAAAAATTAAATATAAAATATAAAATTATTTGGTTGTTTATAAATATAAAATTCTATTTACCACAGATACGTGGTATAGGCTGTTGTAAAATACACACATTTATCTGCCATTTAGATTAAGAAATGAAGTACAACCAAAGTGCAAGAGCCCTCTCTGGGCCTTTTGTCCTGTTTTCTTCCTTTTAGAAGAACATATTGTTTTGAATTTTGTACTCAGAATTCCCTTGATTTTCGTTTTTGCTTTGATTATATATGTATTCCTAAATAATGCATGCTGCTTGGGTTTGTGTTTTGAAGATTCTCTTTAAATATTAAGTTGTTTGTATTCTTTCTTTATTTTTTTTTTTGAGATTTATCCTTGTTGATGTATGGAACTTATTTTCATTGTTGTATGAATATTTCATAATTTCTCATTTTTTTTTCCTGGCAGTGGGTAATTGAGTTTCCTTTTTTTTTCTGTCAAAAATAATGAAATAATAGTGCTATGAGCGTTGTTGTATATATTGTCTGTGGTAGTTTTTTTTTTTAATTATTTCAGTCCAGAAGAGAGAAGCATTCAGTCATTGTAGCGATCCAAGTATTTTAATAACACACTCCTGCCTGCCCACATTTGCATACATATATTTTTAATCATTTACATGCTAACAGGATAATTTCTCTGCTAGGTGTTCTGAGCTAAAATTCATTTTCTGTTGTTTAAATGACATGTGTGAAGTGCTTGAGTTATTTTTCCTTAATTTCATTCGATCTTGCAGCAGCCAGTAAATCACTGAAATCAATCAGGAGACCTTGGATTCAAGCTCTGTTTATTAGCTTTGAGCTATAGGAGAAGTTTCCTAACATCTTTTCATTTGTGCGTTGTATCACAAGCCCTCCCCCTAATTAATGGCTTAGCCCAAGAACAACGCATGGTATCTCATGTTTCCATGGGTTGACCGAGAGGCTCTTCCACCTTCTCTTTAGTTGGCTGGGCCACTCTGGTTCAGCGTTCACCTGGGAGTTTGCCTGGATCTCTTTCCATGCGTCTCGTCTCCCCAGGCCTCTCTGTGGGCTCTTCTCCCTCTCCTGGACACAGTGGTGGTTGGGTGCTAAGAAGACAAGTTCAGTGTGCCAGGGCCTCTGCTTCTTACACTGTAGAACAAGAGTGGAAGTGCCTGGCCTCTGGATTTCTGTAGGTTGTTGTGAGTCCCAAATGAGATAACACCTGAGGTACTTAGTCAATTATAAATCACTATTTTTTTTTTAAAGATTTATTTTATTTATTTGAAAGGTAGAGTTAGAGCGAGAGATAGAGAGAGGTCTTCCATCTGCTGGTTCACTCCCCAAATGGCTGCAGTGGCTGGCGCTGGGGCTGGGCCAGGCTGAAGCCGGGAGCCAGGAGCTTCTTCCAGGTCCCTCACGTGGGTGGGTGCAGGGGCCCAAGGACTCGGCCATCCTCTGCTGCCTTTCTAGGCGCATTAGCAGGGAGCCATATTGGAAGTGGAGCAGCCAGGACTCGAACCAGTGCCCATATGGGATGCTGGCATCACAGGTGGTGGCTTTAACTGCTACACCACAAGCTGCTCCAATCAGGGCTCTTTTGGATGCAAATACAAACCTATCAGCTTATGCAAAAACAAGCCAGTTCTTGAGAGGAACCTGGTAGACTAAAACCAAGAAGTGGATGTTTATAGGATCAAAGATTATCTCCTTAGGACAAATCCTCTGTGACCTCTTCATTTTTCTCTCCTTGTTTGCTTTCTCTATGTATAGCAGACAAAATCTCTGCCCTTAAAATGGTGCCCTCAGCCCTCAAACCAACTAACTTCTGTCGGTCTCTGTCCTCGCCAGGGACTGACCAGCAGTCCAAAAGGATTGAACGGCGCGTCTAGTTCAGACTCCTAAAAATGAAGCTTGCCCGCTAGCACAGGCCAGGGCCTTCGTGGTCAGCTAGTTCAGTTCCCCGCAGGGGCACTCTCCTGGGTGGGTGGGCGGGCAGGCTGAGCAGCAGGGTTTGGACTTGGCAGCCAGCCTGGAGGTTGCCTCCTGTAAGCAGTGCACGACTGTAAGTTAATGGCTTGCAGATTCCTGATGAATGGAAGTACAGTCATTGAGGAGGCAGTGAGGCGAGGTCCTCTGCGGTCACTCCAGGAGTCTGGGTGTCCTCTGCTGGTTTCACCTGCCTCTCTCTGGGCCCCAGGACAGGTGGTTGGTAGGCAGCAGGAGTAACTGTGGAATGGGGAACTTGGGAAAGGGAGCGGTGGGGAGTCAGTGAGCTGGACAAGGGCAGACTGGAAAAGGAAAGGAGAGTCTGCACTTTGTACTCTGGGTCCTTGAACCTTTTTTCTTCTTTGTCACATTAGCTTAAAGGTTTGGCTCTGAAGGAAGGGAGCAGGGCAGGGGTGGGGTGGGAAGCAGAGGAAGATCTCTCCGCCCCTGCAGCCAGTGTCCTGCGCCCCAGCCTTGCCCCTGAGCACCCTTCTCACTCTTCCCTCTCATCCTCTGTCGTGGGCTCCTGTGCCCTGTGCCCGCCCTGGCTCTGGTCAGCTTCCTGGGGGCGTATGTGAGAGCTGAGCTGATTACTTGGGGGCGTTTTCCCACGGAGGGGGGGGCAGAGGGTGAGAACAAAAGGTCTGCACTTAAACTCTTTCTCACTCTGGTTTCCCACCTACTCATTCTCTCCATGTTCATGCATGCATTTTTGTTCTTGCCTGGTATGATGGGAACATAAATTTACTCAAACTGATGCCATTGGCAGTCTCAAAATGGTGTGGGTGAGCTGTGCTACTGTTCCTGTCACTGCACTCTGAGCCCTGTGGTGGGGCAGGCGTCCGTGCCTTAGGAACTCTGTTAGTTTGCTTGGGCTGCTGGCTGGATTTTATTTTCTCATAGATCTGGAGGCCAGAAGTTGGAGATCACGGCGTGGGCAGCGCAGGTTTCCTGAAGGCCACTCTTCAGGTGTTGTCCTCTCTCCTGTGGTCTCCATCTCCCCAGGGAAAGACGGTGCCAGGCAGATTGGATTAGACACACACACACACACACACACACACACCCGCCTTCCATTACCAGGACCTCATTTTTACTTAACTATCTCTTTAGAGACCCCATTTCCAAATACAGTCACATTCTGAGATACTGGGGGTCAGGACCTCAGTATCGGACACAGTTCAGTCCACTGAAATGCTTATTACAGACATAACAAAAAGAGCATCCACTGGTCCACCACTGCTGTTCCTGCTTCCTCCCTTTTTCACGTGGTGATAGGCCATTCTCCACATACCACCGAGGCCCTGCAGGTGGACTTACCTTGGGTCAGGACGCCTCATCCAAGCCTTAGTGGCTGTAGTAAGACAGATGTGGTCAGCGCAGGGAGCAGGGAGAGGCCCTTCTTGTTGGGGTTGTTGTGAAGATGTGATAATTGCCTGCAAAGTGAGTTCTTGGTAATTCCATCTGCTGGCTGTTCTTTCTTCTTCCTTAAAGGCCCTAGGAGGTGTCAGAGATTTTAATAGAGAACCGTTTAAGTTCTAGATACATAATTTCTTTAAGATTCATTTTTTATTTATTTGAAAGGAAGAGTTGGAGAGAGAATGGGAAGGGGGTATCTTCCATGTGCTGGTTCACTCCCCAAATGGCTGCAACAGCTGGGGCTGTGCCAGGCCGAACTTCTTCCAGGTCTCCCATGTGGTTGCAGGGGCCTAAGTACTTGGGCCAACCTCCACTGCTTCCCCAGATGCATTAGCAGAGCTGGATTGAAAGTGGGGCAGCAGGACACGACGTGGCGCCCATACAGGATGCTGACGTTGCAGGTGGTGGCTTAGCACTCTATGCCACAACACCAGCTCCTAGATACACAATTGTGAACGAGTTTTAAACTCAAACTGCTTTTTCTAATGTTAGTATTTACAGAAACTTGATATTTACAAAAGGCTACACTATAAGAATTTATAAAAAGTAAGATTTTAGTAGTAAAATGTTAGCATTAGTGTAAGTTGTATTCATAATCCTTGTACTCCTTTAAAACAATATATGTTGGAAGAATTTTAAAGTCCTCTTTGGTGGTGGCATCCTTTGCTGATAATTGCCCCACTCTCAGCAAGCTCTGGCATGAAACGGTTCTGTGAACCCTGGACCTAGAGGAAATCCACTGAGAACCATCAGCCTGTTTTGGTTTGGGAAGTCTCTTCGTGGGCATTTGCAGGCAGGTGGTCTTCCAGCCAGGCTGGTAACATGGTCTACTTCCAGAAGCTGGGGTGTGTCTGACCTGGGTGTGACCCGCCGAGGTTCATTAGTATGAGGAATGAAGTAGGAAGAACATGTAATGAACCAAATAGGTGAACGAAAGCAAAAGCTCCATGAAAAATCAGTATTTTTTATTTGTTGTCGTCCCCAGAAGGAAGAATGAGGATCAAATTTTTTTTTTTTTTTTTTTAAGGGAAAGGGTTTATTGGGGAACACCCTACAGACCAGAGTGAAGGGGCGGCGCGGCGAAGGAAAAAGAGAAGGAGACTGTAAGAGAGAGAGAGAGGAAGGGAGGGAGGGAGGGTAGGAGAAGAGAGACGAGAGGAGGAGAGGAGCCAAGAGAGGCCAAGAGAGCGCAGGAGAGAAGAGAGCCAAGAGAGCACATGTTCGGGAACAGGCCCTTTTAAACCTTTGCCTGAGGGCGGGCATGGAAGCAGGAGCAGCGAATCCCATTAGCATGGGGGTGGAGCCTGGCTCAGGTAGCTGGGCCATGTGGCCACCTGGCTAAAACTGTTCCAGTTGAGGATCAAATTTTTAAAAAGATTTATTTATTTATTTGAAAGAGTTACACAAAGAGAAGAGAGGGAAGGGGAGGGGAGGGAAGGGGAGGGGTCTTCCATCCGATAGTTCACTCCCCAATTGGCCACAATGGCTGGAGCTGTGCTGATCCGAAGCCAGGAGCCAGGAGCTTCCTCCAGGTCTCCCATGTGAGTGCAGGGGCCCAAGGACTTGGGCCGTCTTCTACTGTTATCCCAGGTCATAGCAAAGAGCTGGATTGGAAGAGGAGCAGCCGGGACTAGAACTGGTGCCCATATGGGATGCCAGTGCATCAGGCCAGGACATTAACCTGCTGCACCACAGCGCCAGCCCCAAGGATCAAATTTTTATTAAAGATTTCTTTTTTTTTTTTAAGATTTATTTATATATTTGAAAGTCGGAGTTACAGAGAGAGTGAGAGGGAGGGAGGGGTCTTCCAGCCACTGGTTCACTCCCTAATTGGCCACAACGGCAGGAGATGCGCCAATCCGGAGCCAGGAGTTTCTTCTGAGTCTCCCACGCAACTGCAGGGGCTGAAGGACTTGCACCATCTTCTGCTTTCCCAGGCCACAGCAGAGAGCTGGATCAGAAGTGGAGCAGCCAGCCTGCCGGCGCCGTGGCTCAACAGGCTAATCCTCCGCCTTGCGGCGCCGGCACACCGGGTTCTAGTCCCGGTCGGGGCACCGGATTCTGTCCCGGTTGCCCCTCTTCCAGGCCAGCCCTCTGCTGTGGCCCAGGAGTGCAGTGGAGGATGGTCCAAGTGCTTGGGCCCTGCACCCCATGGGGAGACCAGGAAAAGCACCTGGCTCCTGGCTCCTACGATCGGACGAGCGCGGTGCGCCGGCCGCAGCGCGCCGACCGCGGCGGCCATTGGAGGGTGAACCAACGGCAAAGGAAGACCTTTCTCTCTGTCTCTCTCTCTCACTGTCCACTCTGCCTGTAAAAAAAAAAAAAAAAAAAAAAAAAAAAAAAAAAAAAGTGGAGCAGCCAGGACTGCAACTGGTGTCCATGTGGGATGCTGGCACTGCAGGCGGCGGCTTTACCCACTATTCCACGGCCCTGAAGATTTATTTCTTTGAAAGGCAGAGTTAGAGGAAGAGACAGAGAGACAGGGTCAAGGAGAAATAGGGGAGAAAAAAATGTCTTCTGTATACTGGGTCACTCCCCAAATGCAACATCAGCTGGGGCTGGGCCAGTCCAAAGCCAGGTGCCTGGAACAACATCTGGGTCTCCCCATGGTAGAGACCCAAGCAGTTGGGCCATCCCCTGCTGCTTTCTCAGGCACATTAGCAGGGAGTGGGATTAGGAATGGAGCAGCCAGGACTCGAATAGCTGCTCATATGGGATGTTGGTGTCACAGACAGCCGCCTAACCCATTGTGCCAGAACACTGGCCCCAAGAGTCAGATTTCTATCACAGTTGTAACTGCATGTTAATATTTTATTTTCTTCTTTTTTTGTCTCTATCAACTCTGGATTATAAGCTCAAAAAGACAGGGGCCATGGCTGTGTTTACTCACTTGCTGTGTCTCCATGTTGCTGACCCGTGATGGGGGCTATTCCAAAGTGGTCAGCAAGTACATATTAATTTAGCAAATATTTATGGTGTACCTAGCCTGTGCCAAGGCTTGTACTCGGTGCTGAGGCTGCGTGCTGGATACAACCTGAAGCTTACTGGAGCAGAGATCTTAAGTACCCAATTTTATCATTGCCAGCTGGAAGAACGTGGAGGGTGCACATGATAAAGCAGCCCAACGGGGTGGGGCTGGGGTTCCTGGGTGGAGGACATTGCTGAGATACTGATTTTCAGGGACATACTCATGTTGACTGGACAGGGGTGTGAGGTAGTCAGAAGAGATGGTTCTTACAGAGTAAGCAGCTGTGCAGAGAGCTATGATCAGTGTGCTTCAATTATTTTCTATATCACGTCCAGGGTATGAGGTCATATCTTCGTACAGACATCCATGAGATAAATGCTTTAGGCTGGAGATTTTAGATGGAGTACACAAGCTCTTCAGTATTTTGAAGATTGAGAAAGAAGATAAGTTCAGGGCAAGAGTATCTGAATATAAAGAGCAAAAGATTGATTAGCAAAGGAATATAGCCCAGGATATATTCAGGATGTTTTGGTGGGAAGATGGCCAGGAATCTTGATTAACGTGGTAAAAGACTTTCTACTCAAAGTACCAAACAGTCACAGGCGGAATCTGCTTGAATAGCTCTCATTCATTAAGCTGGTGCTCACCCTCTGCTGTTCTCCACTTGTGAAGTGGTAAAGATATCTCAGACATTAAGATGATACAGTGAATTATTGGAAAGATGGAATCAGGAGTGGAGCTGGGACTTGAATCCAGGTACTTCAGCATGGGATGCAGCTGTCCCAACCAGCAGTTTAACCGCTGTGCCAAATGCCTAGCTGTCGGAATTATTTATTTTAGAGCAGACTAGGTTCCTGGCTAACCCTTAGGGAGGTGAGGTGGAGGGGCAGCAAGTGCTCCCCACATCTCCTAGTTCAGTCCACAACTGCCCACAATGGCTTAGACTGGGCTGGGCCAAGGTGGGAGCCAGGAACTCAGTGCATATGTGTCTCATGGGTGTCAGACTTGAGCCATTATTGCTGTCTCCCAGGTTCTATGTTAGGAGCTGGGGCCAGGCTTTGAACCCAGGTCCTCCAATATATGGGATGCGGGTGTCTTAACTGCTAGGCTACATGCCCACCCTGGATTACCCTCTTTGGCATCTTCTCATCATTTTTTATTTTTACTTCCCTCCTGTTCCTTGTACTGTCTTCTTTAGCTATCTAGCCTAGGTGCTGAATGGTCCATCCTTCTCTCATTGCTACTCTCGTTTTGTCCCGTCATTGTGCGCTTCATAATTTCCCATTTCCCCTGTCTAAATTCGAGCTTCTATCTGCTTGGTACAGGTGGTTCCCCCTCCTTGTTAGAAGCAATGCTTTCAGTAGTCACGTGAATGTGGCCCCTAATTCTGAGCTCCCCAGAGGGTCATGAAATAAACAAGTGGCATGGTAGATTAATTAGGTTAAAGTGACTGTTGGGGTCACCTATAAAGATGCTTTTGGGGTGAACATTTGTCCTAGCAGTTTAGATGTCTGCATCCCATATCGGAGTGCCTGGACTTTGATACCCACCTTCAGTTCCTGACTCCAGCTTCTTGCTGATGGAGACCCTGGGAAGCAGCAGTGATGGTGCAAGTTACTGTGGTTCTGCTGCCCACGGAGGAGACCTGGATTGAGCTCCTGGCTCCTGGCCTGAGTCACCCAGCTGTTGCAGGCATTTGGAATGTGAACCAGCAGATGGGAATGCTCTCTGTTCCCTTCTTTCTCTGTTTCTGCCTCTCAGGTAAATTCTTATACACACATAGGGCTTTCTGGGTTCCCTTTGTTGTGTTTTGAACTTTTTGTCTTATTGAACATTTTGAAATAATTCCAGTCAAATCATTACCACTTATGATTGTATTTAATGAAGGAGGTTCTTAATAAATGTAGGAAGTTCCCACTTAAACTTGGCCAGTAATAGCCATCAAGAGCAGAAAATGAAGGTTATTTGGTTTGGTTATCAGGTTGCTATAGCTTGTGGGCTTGGGTCCCTTTGATTAGGGGCCGATCACCTCTAACCTTGAAGCCACCTTCTGCCGCTTTTCAGTTTATTTTCATGAAGATAAACTTGTGTCATTAATAAAAATCTGGGTTATCTTTAGCAGGCTGAGGTTTACTAGCAGGAAATCATGTAACATATTAAAGTTTTCAGGAAGCATTTAAGAAGACATCTTAGCACTTTGAGGGGATAATCTATAGTTACCTAGAAAATGTATTATTATATAGAAAATAATTTTGTGGGGCTAGCTTTGTGGCATAGTGGGTAAAGCCGCAATCAGTGATGCCAACGTCCTATATGGGTACCAGTTTCAGTCCCAGTTGCTCCACTTCCGATCCAGCTCCCTGCTAGTGCACCTGGGAGAGCAATGGAAGAGGGCCCAAGTGCTTGGCTCTCACAACCATGTGGGAGACTCAGAAGAAACTTCTGGCTTCTGCCTGGCCCCACTCTAGCCATTGTGGCCATTTGGGGAGTGAACCCACAGATGGAAGACCTCTCTGTGTCACTCCCCACCTCCTCTATCTCTCTAAATTCTGTCTTTCAAATAAATGAAATAAATCTTTTAAAAATTTGCTCAATAGTACTTTGTAAGTTAGACTTTACTAGTCTTCTAAGACTTTTATGGGTTTTTTTTTTTAAGATACAAGAGAGTTCATTTTTATGAAGTATAGCAGATTATTTTATTTTGTGACAGATCTTTTTTAGGGATTTAGCCTCCCTCAATCTTAAACTTGAGAGGCTAAGCTGAATATGATTCTAATTGCAACATTTGGTACTTTTGAAATAGAGCCTATTAAATGTCTTTCACCCTTGATGCCGCTCTTGTGAGTCATTGTCAATTTTCTATAAATGCAGACTTGGGAAACCTTAAGCAACAGAGCAACCAGTCAAGAAATATTGAGTAGTTACTATGTTTGGAATATGAGCAAATTAGTAATTAGCTTTTTAGTCACTGGGAGCAGTAGACACTCAGTGTGATATACTGTCTGTCAGCTGCCAGCTCGAAGTGGGGGTGTCACTTGGCCTCCCGTTTCATTGATGTATGATGCTCCCTGAAATATATTAATGGATACATAGTGTTTTATTTCCATGAGGGGAAAAAGAGGATTTCTATTATCATAGTTTACAAAAACAGAAATGTCTTCAGTTATCAAATATTGTATTAAACCTACCATGAATTCGTATCTTTAGTAGAAATTCAAATTCATGCGTAAGTTTGTATATAACCTATTTTTTAGACCCATGCTTACTTATATCCATTTAAAAGAGCTAAATAGGGGCTGGCACTGTGGCGTAGTAGGCTAAGCCTCCGCTTGCAGTGCTGGCATCCCATATTGGTGCTGGTTCGAGCCCTGGCTGTTCCACTTCTGATCCAGTTCTCTGCTATTGTTTGGCCCAAGTGGTTGGGCTCCTGCACCCATGTGGAAGACATGGAAGAAGGATCCTGGCTCCTGGCTTTGGATCAGCCCACCTCTGGGCGTTGTGGCCATTTGGGGAGGGAACCAGTGGATGAAAGACTTTTCTCTCTCCCTCTCTCTGTCTATAACTCTACCTTTCAAATAGATAAATTTTAAAAAAGAGCTAAATGATCACTTAGTGGGTTTTATGTATACTTAGGACTAAACTGAAATTCCTACCAAAGATTTGTTAAAAAGGTAGAATTCTTGAACATATTTTTTCTTGGGATATGCTATGAAGATATTTTAATGGTTAGATTTTCTTGGAATACATAGTGTATTAATAGTATGTAATATTTCAGGGGTCTGGCACTGTGGCATAGTGGGCTAAGCCTCCTTTCACAGTGCCAGCATCCCATATGCCAGTTTTCGTGTCCCAATTGCTCCTCTTCCAATCCAGCTGTCTGCTAATGGCCTGGGAAGGTAGTGGGAGATGGCCCAAGTGCTTGGGTCCCTGTACCCCCGTGGGAGACCCAGAAGCTGCTCCTGGCTTTAGATCAGCTCAGCTCCAGCCATTGCAGCCATTTGGGGAGCGAACCAGCAGATGGAAGATTTTTCTCTATCTCTCCCTCTCTCTGTAACTCTGCCTCTCAAATAAATATGTTTTAAAATAACATATAATATTTCCTTCATAGTCTCTGCAGATTACCATAGGCTGAGTGGCTTGTAAAGAATGGAAACTTATTTCTCACAGTCCTGGAGACTGAGAGGTCCAGGTCAGGACACCCGCAGACTCCTTGTCAGGTTGGGGCTTGCCTCCTGGTTCATAGATGACTCTCACTGAGGCCTCACGTGATGGGAGAGGTGAGGGGGTGAGGGAACTCTGCTGGGCCTGTGTGTGTGTGTGTGTGTGTGTGTTGTTAGATTTATTTTTGTTTATTTGAAAGGCAGCATTACAGAGAGAGATCTTCTATCCACTGGTTCACTCCTCAAATGGCTGCAATGGCTGGGGGTATGTCAGACTGAAGCCAGGAGCCCAGAGCTTCTTCTTCCAGGGGTCCAAACACTCGGGCCATCTTCTGGTACTTTCTCAGGTCCACTAACAGGGAGCTGGATTGGATGTAGAACAGCTGGGTCCTGAACCAGTGCCCATATAGGATGCCAGCATTGCAGGCCGTGGCTCAGCCTGCTGTGCCACAGTGCTGGCTTGGTTGGCCTCCTTCATAAGGAACTGATCCCATTTGTGAGGGCAGAGCCCTCATAACCTGTTCACCTGCTGAAGGTGCCCTCTTCTAATACCCCCACATTGGGATTAGAATTTCAACGTATGAATTTTGGGGGGACACATATATTTAACTGGTAGTATTCTACCCTGCTCTCCCCAAAACATATTCTTCTCACATGCAAAATAAATTTTTATGTCCTAACAGTACCAAAAAAAGAGATTTATTTATTTATTTATTTATTTATTTATTTATTTATTTGAAAGAGTTACACAGAGAGAGGAGAGGCAGAGAGAGAGAGAGAGGTCTTCCATCCGCTGGTTCACTCTCCAATCAGCCGCAATGGCCAGAGCTGTGCCAATCTGAAGCCAGGAGCTACCACAAGTCTTTTTTTTTTTTTTTTTTTAAAGATTTGTTTATTTGAAAGGCAGAGTTACACAGAGGAAAAGCACAATCCTCCATCTGCTGGTTCACTCCCAAATGGTTGCAACCATACTGAAGCCACAAGCCTGGAACTCCAACTGGGTCTCCTATGTGAGTGGCAAGGGCCCAGGGACTTCTACATCCACTGCCTTCCCAGGTGCACTAGCAGGACTGAATCAGAAGTGGAGTAGCCAGGTCCTGAACCGGTGCTCATATGGAATGGTGGCAGCTTAACTTGCTGTGCCACACCATTGGCCCCACCACCAAGTCTTGTCTTGTTCCAGTGTCATCTTGAAAGTCTACACGGTCTCATCTGAATAGCACCTAAATTGTACATGATACTGAAGGTTTAAGTCATCCTGAGGCAAATTGCTCTCTAGCTACAAATTTGTGAAACCAAAGAAGTTATGTGCTTCCAAAATATAGTGGTGAGACAGGTATAGGATGGGCATTTAAAAAAAAAAAAAAGATTTATTTATTCATTTGAAAGTTGGAGTTAGAGAGAGAGAGGGAGAGAGGGAGAGAGAGAGGTCTTCCGTCCACTGGTTCACTCCCCAATTGGCCGCAAAGGCTAGAGCTGTGCTGATCTGCAGCCAGGAGCTTCTTCTGGATCTCCCACATGGGTGCAGAGGCCCAAGGGCTTGGGCAATCTTTTACTGCTTCCCAGGCCACAGCAGAGAGCTGGATTGGAAGTAGAGCAGCTGGGACTCGAACTGACGCCCATGGGATGCTGGCACTGCAGGCAGTGGCTTTACCCGCTATGCCACAGCACCAGAGAAGCTCCTGGCTTCAGATCAGCTCAGCTCTGACCGTTGCAGCCATTTGGGGAGTGAACCGGCGAATGAAAGACTTTATTTCTCTGCCTTTCAAATAAATGAATGAATGAGTGAATGAATGAATCTTTTTTAAAAGGTACATGGTAGACCTTTGAGATCCTGAGTTGAGAATAATCCTCTTTGAGTCAATGTTCTGCATCCTAAACCCATACCTTCCAGATCCTACTCCCATGGCTCTGCCCAGGAAGGGTTTTGACCCTAGGGCTTTGCTGTGTGACCCTGTGCCCCTGGCTTTGGGCAGAGGCCATCTGGCTTGTCAAAAACAAGGCAGCTGTCTCTTCTGAAACCAAAGAGGCATCTCTGATGATCTCTGAACCACCTTTGGGATCATTCTTCTTGTCTTAAAGGACAGCACACATTCTCAGCTGGATGGCTCTGTGGCCTTGTCCTGCCAAATCCAAGCCGTCCGACATCTGTCCTTCGTTCCTATCCAGCTCCTTCCCCTTCAGCTCGGTTTTCCTGCGAGTGGGTGGTTAAGTCGTGGTTCACGCACATGGCCACACCCTTCATATTCTCTTCTAATATGCCTTCTCATTATTTGCAGTATGGGTAAGCTGAGAATTCTTTAGATCTTAAAGTTCTGTTTCCTTTTTGCTTAACAGTTTTGTCCTGAGGTCATATCTGTCTTCTCTATTTTACTGTAGTCGTTATGGAGGAGTCGAGCCACGCCTTCAACACTTTGCTTAGAAGTAGCTTCAGTTGGATATCCAAGTTCATCACTTTTAAGCTCTGCCTTTCACAATATACTCAACATGAACACACTTGAGCCCATTGGAGGATTGCCTCCTCTCCCGCTGTCTGGCAACCTGCTTGTTTCCACCTGGGACTGGCCAGGACGGGCTTTGCTGTCCGTGTTTCTGCCAGCCTTCTGTCCTGGGGTGCTTGGTGTTCTCTGAGAACGCATCTCCCCGTTCTCCTCTCTTCCCTCGGAGGCCTGGCTAGAATCCCCCAAAGCCTCACGCATGGCGGCACAGGCCTCTTCCAGCTGGCACCTCCGCACTCGTCCATCTCTCTGTTGCCCCATTCCCAAGCTGCTTCCATGCAGCACCCGCTTCTCGGTGCCAAGGTCTGACCTAGGGCTCTGCAGACAGGCAGAGTGTTTCGTGTGCGAGCAGGTTTATTCTCAGGGGTTGGCCCCCCAGCACGGAGGTGAATTCCTGCCATCCGCCACCTGTGAGGGGAGGACTAGGGAAGCTGGTGGAACAGTTCCTGTCTGAACTGGATGCTTGGCAGCTGGGGTGGGGTAGGGGGAGCAGCAGTGGTCCAGGCCTGAGAAGTGGAACTTCCACGACAGACAGTAAATCGTGCCACTGCTGTTCTGGCCCTCCGTGGATTGTATGACACCGGGCATGGTGAGTGTGGATGGTGTGATCCCCACTTACCCACCAATTCGAGTGCACTCTGGATCTCTCTCCCTACCTCCCTCTCTATCTAGAATCTCTCTTTGTCTCTCTTTCACACCCACACAGGAGTGATGTTTTGTCATCTCTCTGGCCTCCCTTAGCCCAGGCAGGCTGACACTTTCATATGGAACATCAGAATCATTGACAGATTTTTTACGTTTATTTTTTTGTTTTGGGGGGGGGGGGGTTGTTTTTTTTTTTTTTTTTTTTTTTTACAGGCAGAGTTAGAGAGAGAGAGAAAGGTCTTCCTTCTGTTGGTTCACCCCCCAAATGGCTGCTCTGGCTGGCGCACTGCGCCGATCTGAAGCCAGGAGCCAGGTGCTTCCTCCTGATCTCCCATGCAGGTGCAGGGCCCAAGCACTTGGGCCATCCTCCAATGCACTCCCAGGCCACAGCAGAGAGCTGGACTGGAAGAGGAGCAACCGGGACAGAATCCAGTGCCCCAACAGGGACTAGAACCCAGGATACCGGCACCGCAGGCAGAGGATTAGCCTAGTGAGCCGTGGCGCCGGCCATCTTTACATGTTTAGAAACCAACCGAGAAGAGAGGTTCTGTTTGATAACAGCACACCGTTATGTGAGGCGTGAAGAAGATCCACCCTCACTCACCAGTCTGCATGGGCGGTTTGCAATCCTCTGAGGGCCAAAACAGGACAGCTGTAAGAAAGAGTGAATTGCTCTCGAGCCTGCATGACACCCTATCCTGCTCTCAGAGGCTGGGTGCCTGGTTCTCTGACTGCCACAGTAGGACCCAGGCTCAAACCATCAGCAGCCTCCTGTCAGGTGCTCGGGCCTGGACCGAGGCTCACGCCGTTGGCTCCCTTGGTCTTGGACTGAGTGACACCTTGCTGTCCTGGTCATCGGCTGGCAGAGGGCAGACCATGGGGATTCTTGGCTTCCATAAGCACACGAGCAGTTCCTGCAGTCTATGTGTATCTACATTTACCCTGTTGGTTCTGTTCCCTTGGAGAACCCTAATACAGAAGGAAACAAAACTGAATGAAAGTCTTTATTCTACAGTTGTTTATCCCCCTTTAAGTGAGTCACTTTTTTGTATAAAACAAGCACTTGAATCTTTTCCAGGACTATTGTTTTAGCTTGCCCTACTGGTCATACTTTTCAAGAGAATCACTTCCTAATCCATTTTTTTATCTTGCTAGGGAAGTCAGGTTTCCTTATCTTTCTTTTCCTGGAGGAACTGGGGTTACTAAAAGTAATATATTTAAAAAGCTTAAATTGGGCCAATTTCTTTTCTTTGTGGATAATACAATTAAGACAGCAGTAATAGCCTACTTAGGTGCTTTTTATAAATTTAATTATAGGGGCCAGTGTTGTGGCATAGTGGGTAAAAGCTGCCACCTGCAAGGTGCGGGCTTGAGTCCCAGCTGCGCCACTTCGCATGCAGCTCCCTGCTGATTTGCCTGGGAAAGCAGCGGAGGATGGCCCAAGTTTTCGGGCCCCTGCACCTTCATAGGAGACCTGCAAGAAGCTCCTGGCTTTGGTCTGGCCCTGCTCTGGCTGTTGTGGCCATTTGGGGAGTGACCCAGTGGATGGAAGATTCTCTCGCTGTCTTTCCTTCTCTTTCTGTAACTCCGTCTTTCAAATAAATAAATCTTTTAAAAAATTATTTAAAAAATTGTGCCTGATGGATACTGGGATTGTTAAACAGCAGTGATACTACACTTTTACATTTGTCATTTTGTAAAAAATTCATATAAGCATGAAGGTTTTGTGTGTGTTTTTTTTATTTGACAGTTTTAGAGAGAGACAGATGGCCCCCCCAGATGGCCGCTACAGCCGGCACTGTGCCAATCCGAAGCCAGGAGCCAGGTGTTTCTTCCTGGTCTCCCATGCGGGTGCAGGGCCCAAGAACTTGGGCCATCTTTTATTGCTTTCCTGGGCCATAGTAGAGAGCTGGATCAGAAGTGGAGCAGCCAGGTCTCGAACCAATGCCCATATGGGATGCCGGCCTTCAGGCCAGGGCATTAACCCGTGGCACCACAGCACCGGCCCCCATTTGTCTTGTTTTAAAAATCAGAAACAGAGGTAGGCTTTTAGCTTCGTGATTAAGATGGTGGTTAAAAACTTGTGTCCTGCTTCATGGTATTTGGGTTTGATTCCTGACCCTAGCTCCTGATTCTGGTTCCCTGCTAATGAAGACCATAGGAGGCCATGGTGATAGCTCAAATAATTGGGGTCCTCTCTCTCCCTCGCTGTCCACTCTGCCTGTCAAAAAATTAAAAATAATAAAAAAAAAAAATAACTGGGGTCCTCCCACCTGTGTGGGAGACCTGGCCCACTCCTGGCTCTGGTCCTGACCTAGCCAAGACATTTGGGGAGTGAATCAGAGGATGGGAGCTTCTGCTGTCTGTTTCTTTCTCTCTCCATCTCTCTCTACCTCTCAAAAAGTAAAACAATTCAAAAACATATTTGGATGATTTAGCCCTGTAACTCGGGCTTCTTCCTGCTGGACTTCTCAGGCATTCGTGTGGTGGTGGTGTGGGTTTTGTTTCTCCTCAGGCAAAGCAGTGACAAGAACAGAGATAACTATCATTGACCATGAGCTTTTTTTCTTTTCCTACTGTTTTCTAGAGTGAAAGATTTGGCCTGGAAATGGCTCAGTGTTCAATTCATACTTTTCATTTTCTTTCCGTTATGATCATTTAGATTAATCCTTTCAACACAAACCAAGACAACTACAAGAATTAATAGGAAATTATGTATGTAGAAGGTTATTCTCAGTAGCTCAGTTTATACCTGAGCAAAATTGGAAGTGACCTGAAATGCTACTAATTAGAAAAGGCTAAATACATTTTGCTACTTCCATACAATGAATTATTATGTAGATATTTAAATGTTTATTTTCATCTACATGAAAGGCAGAGTGAGAGTGAGCATGCTCTTCTGTTTGCTTGTTCACTCCCCAAATGCCTGCAAACAGCCAGGGATGAACCAGGCTGAAACCAGGAGCTCGGTACTCTGGTCTCGCTTAGGGTGGCTGGGGCCCAAGCACTTGCGCTGTCATCCGCTGCCTCCCAGGATGAATTGGCAGGGAGCTGGTTGGAAGCAGCACAGCCAGGACTTGAACTGGCGCTCGGATAAGGGACGCAGGTGTCCCAAGTGGTGGCTTAGCCTGCGGTGCCACAACACCTGCCTCTGTGAAACTAGTTTTTAAAGAGTGAAACAACTCTCTACTGTGGTGGAAAGATCTTTCAGATATATTTTTAGGAAAAAAAGTCTAAGGTGTAGAACAGTGTAATGGCTTTTATGTGCAAAATGAGGAATTTATCCATAGTAATTGTATTCGTACATGTAGAAAGAAACTCCGTTATCATTAGTTTCTTGTGAATCTTTCCAGTTTCATTCTGCATTTACAAAAAGTAGTTATTATGCATAAATGTCCCACTGTCTGCATATTAAAGCTACCACACTGTACTTTTATTTTTCTGCCAAAGGTACATGTCTGTCTGCCCCTCTCTCTCTCTCTCTCTCTCTCTCTCTCTCTCTCTCTCTCTCTCTCCCTCCCTCCCTCCCTCCCTCCCTCCCTCCCTCCCTTCCTCCCTCCCTCCCTGATTTAATTATTTGAAAGGCAGGGTTACAGAAAGAGTAAGAGATTTAGATGTTCCATCTGTGGGTTCACTCCCCAAATGGCTGCAACTGCTGCTTTCTCAGGCACATTAGCGGGGAGCCGAATAGGAAGTGGAACAGCTGGGATTTGAACCAGCTCTCTCTTGGGATGCCGGTGTCATAGGTGGAGGCTTAACCTGCTCTGCCACAACACTGACCCCTCCTAAAAATATTTCTGAGTGATCTTAGCATCATACTTTAGAGAGGGTCTTCATTCACTTTTTATAGACATCTATATGATATTTCATTGTATAGAAGTAATTTACTTACTTTTTTCAATTCGTAGAGTTTTTGGTCATTTCCAATTTTCTGTTATAATTTATACTACCAGGAGTAAGCTCGTGCCTGCGAAAGGTCCCTAGTGTATCTGTGTCGTTAGGATGACGGCCAGAGCTGGGGTTGCTCTGCCAGGTGAAGTACTGTGGTGGTGATTGTGATGTGGTAACCGCTTCCTCCACTGCCAATTCAGGTTCCCATGGACTGTGCGCTTCCTCACGGCCACACAATGCGCACGATAACTGTTTGGCATGTTTTCTGTGTGATAGAAGACGTGTGGCATCCTCACACGTTTCACTGTGCATTTCACTACTCGTCTTCCCACGTCCCTTCAGCTGTTTGGTCTTTTATTATCTCAACTGTTTTCTTGTCTTTTGAGTTTTCTGCTGGGTGGTTTATTTTTTTTTTTCTTTTTTCTTTTTTTTTTTTTTTTTGACAGGCAGAGTGGACAGTGAGAGAGAGAGAGACAGACAGAAAGGTCTTCCTTTGTGCCGTTGGTTCACCCTCCAATGGCCGCCGCGGATGGCGCGCTGCGGCCAGCGCACCGCGCTCCTCCAATGGCAGGAGCCAGGAGCCAGGTGCTTTTCCTGGTCTCCCCATGGGGTGCAGGGCCCAAGCACCTGGGCCATCCTCCACTGCACTCCCGGGCCACAGCAGAGGGCTGGCCTGGAAGAGGGGCAACCGGGACAGAATCCGGCGCCCCGACCGGGACTAGAACCCGGTGTGCCGGCGCCGCAAGGCGGAGGATTAGCCTGTTGAGCCACGGCGCCGGCCTTTTTTTTTCTTTTTAAGTTTTAGTAATTCTTCATAAAATAGGGAGGTTGAAGTCTGTAGCTACATTTTTCTTTTCTTTTTTCTTTTTTTTTTTTTTTTTTTTTGGACAGGCAGAGTAGACAGACAGAAAGGTCTTCCTTTTTCCATTGGTTCACCCCTCAATGGCCACTGCAGCCGGCGCACCACGCTGATCCAAAGCCAGGTGCTTCTCCTGGTCTCCCATGGGGTGCAGGGCCCAAGCACTTGGGCCATCCTCCACTGCCCTCCTGGGCCACAGCAGAGAGCTGTCCTGGAAGAGGGGCAACCGGGACAGAATCCGGCACCCCGACCGGGACTAGAACCCGGTGTGCTGGCGCCGCAGGTGGAGGATTAGCCTGTTGAGCCGCAGCGCTGGCCATGTAGCTACATTTTTTTTTATAGTTTGCCTTTGACTTTGAGATGTGTTTTGCCATGTTGATTTTTTAAAATTTTAATACAATCAAATTTTACAGTATTTTCTTTTGTACTTTCTTTTTAACTAGTGTGTGAGACTGCAAACCATAAGGGAGGAAGCTATAACTTAAAACACGAGGCATTAGGGGCCAGCGCCATGGCTCATTTAGTTAATCCTCCACCTGTGGCACCGACATCCCATATGGGCACCAGGTTCTAGTCCCGGCTGCTCCTCTTCCAGTCCAGCTCTCTGCTGTGCCCCGGGAAGGCAGTGGAGGATGGCCTAAGTCCCTGGGCCTCTGCACCAGCATGGGAGACCAGGAAGAAGCACCTGGCTCCTGGCTTTGGATTGGTGCAACGCTTGCTGTAGCGGCCATTTGGGGGGTGAACCAGTGGAAGGAGGACCTTTCTCTCTGTCTCTCTCATTGTCTAACTCTACCTGTCAAATAAGTTAAAAAAAAAAAAAAAGAGGCATCAAACCAGTGCAATTTGTGGAACTGATTAGAAATCAACTGTAAAGTCATTTTCATCCATGGTCTGTAGTCCTCACGCTAATAGCTGCTGATTTTTTTTTTTTTTGGAAGATTTATTCTATTTATCTGAAAGGCAGAGTTGGTGAGGGTGGGGAAGATACCTTCCATCCCGTGTTTACTTCCCAAATGGCTGCTGGGTCAGGCTGAAGCGAGGGGTTTCTCTGGGTCTCCCACATCGGGGCAGGGCCATCTTCTGCTTTTCCAGACGCGTTAGCAGAGATAGATCAGAAGTTGAGTAGCTGGGACTGGAACTAGTGCCCATATGGGATGCCATTGTTGTAGGCAGCAGCTTAATCCACTGCGCCACAGTGCTAGCCTCTGAATTTTTTTTTTTTATTTATTTATTTTTTTTTGGTGACAGAGTGGACAGTGAGAGAGAGAGAGACAGAGAGAAAGGTCTTCCTTTGCCGTTGGTTCACCCTCCAATGGCTGCCGCGGATGGCGCACTGCGCTCATCCGATGGCAGGAGCCAGGTGCTAGGTGCTTTTCCCTGGTCTCCCATGGGGTGCAGGGCCCAAGCACTTGGGCCATCCTCCACTGTACTCCCGGGCCACAGCAGAGGGCTGGCCTGGAAGAGGGGCAACCGGGACAGAATCCGGCGCCCCGACCGGGACTAGAACCCGGTGTGCCGGCGCCGCAAGGCGGAGGATTAGCCTGTTGAGCCACGGCGCCGGCTCGAATTATTTCAAAACAGATGCCAGATACCGTATTCATCCATATATATTTCAGAAGATAATAAACATGTAGCTTAGCATAACTACAATTGCATTCTTTTAAAAATTATTTGATATAAAAAATCCACTTAGTTTCTCAAAAGTGCTACAGAAATCCTTTTCACAAATAATTCTACTGCATACATTTCTTAAATTAAAAAAAAATTTTTGTTTGAAAGGCAGAGGTAGAGAGGGAGATCTTTCATCTGCTGGTTTACTCCCTGAATGATGGCAACAGCTGGGATTGGGCCAAGCTGAATCCAGGAGCCTGAAACTCCATCCAGCTTTCCCTGTCTCTTGGGCAGGTGCTGAAGCTTGGTTCATCCTCCACTGCCTTCCCAGGTGCACTAGTGAGGAGCTGGATCGGAAGTGGAGCAGCTGGGACTTGAACCAGTGCCCATATGGGATCCTGGCATCGCAGGTAGCGGCTTAACTTGCTGCGCCACAATGCCAGTGTGCTTTTCTAGGACAGGGGCAGGTGGGATAAAACATGTCGTGGATAGAATGTGGGTGCAAATTGGCAGGTTTGCCTTCAGAGACCCAGGAGCACTTGTTTTCTCCACCAGTCGGTGGAGGGCGCCAGCTGCTGGTGTTTCTTCTTGACACAGAAGGTTATGATTTTCTTAACCCCTTGCCAGTCTGCTTGACAAAAAGCGATCTTCCTGTTTTTAGTCTGTGTTGATTTATTTGATCACTACTGAGTCTAATTATATTTTTATATAGTGTCCATTCTCTTTCCATTAGATACAGATTCTTTTTTTAACCATTGGGATGCTATCTGTTCTTTTGATTGTTCATCTCTTTATATTTTATAGATACTAACATTTAGCATAATATGTGTGTTGCAGAAAATTTCCCATTTGTCATTAGCTTTTCATTTTGTTGGTAGTGTCACTACCATCCAGACAGCTTTTATCACCATGTAGTCAAGTGTGTTCATGTAATGACTTTTCTGGGTCATATGTGCTTCCAAAGTCATGCTCTTCCTCCAAGGTTATACCGAGAGTCTCCTGTATTTCCTTTTTTTTTTTTTTTTTTTTAATATTTGTTAGGTGGAGAGAGAAAATGCAAGAGAGCACACCAGCTCCCTTCTCCCCTGGTTCACTCTCGGTTGATGCAGATAACAACCATGGCTGGGCTGGGACCAGAGCTGGGAGCTAGAAACTAATTCAGGTCTCCTACATAGATGGCAGGAACCCAGTTACCTGAGCCACCACTGCTGCCTTCCGGGGCAGCATTAGCAGAAAGCTGGGGTCAGGAACCAGAGCGATGTCAAATCCCAGCGTTCCAGCAGGGGACGTGGGCATCTTAACTGCTAGGCTGGATGCCTGCCCTGTGTTTCTTCTAATACTCTATTTTGTTTACATTTCTAGCAATTATTGTATTTATAATTAATTTCTAGATATGGTTTGCAGTAAGAATTTAGCTTCGTTCCCTTGTAGAAAGCCAACCATTTCAACACTGTTGTTGATACGTCACCTTTCCCCTCTTGGTCATCATGTTATGGACCCAATGTTTGCAAGAGTCTGCGTCCACTTTTCTGATCTAGTCCAGCGATGCCTGATGCCTTCTGTAACCAGTATCACACTGTTTCTTTTCTTTCTTTTTTTTTTTTTTTTTTTTTGACAGGCACAGTAGACAGAGAGAAAGAGAAAGGTCTTTTTTTTGCCATTGGTTCACACTCCAATGGCCAGCACGGCCGGTGCACTGCGACCGGCGCACTGCGCTGATCCAAAGGCAGGAGCCAGGTGCTTCTCCTGGTCTCCCATGGGGTGCAGGGCCCAAGCACTTGGGCCATCCTCCACTGCACTCCCTGGCCACAGCAGAGAGCTGGCCTGGAAGAGGGGCAACCTGGACAGAATCCGGCGCCCCGACCAGGACTAGAACCCGTCGCAAGTGGAGGATTATCCTATTGAGCCGTGGCGCCGGCCCACACTGTTTATTGTGGTTTTACTGTACCTTTTTCTATCTGGGAAGGCAAGTTCTTTCTCAAATTTCTTTTTTAGATTTTTACTGGATATTCGTACATTTAATTTTTCAACTGATTTTTTAAAACAGATTTAAGTATAAAAGTTTGACTAGAATTTTGATGAAGATTACATTAAATGCCTAGGTTAATTTGAGACATACTAACAACCTTGAAATATTGAGCCTGTCCACTCAGACACCTGATACTTTTCATATTTCATTTTTGTATGTCCCAAGCCAAAGTTCATACACTTTTCGTGTAAGTATTAGGTGTTCCTGGTTGGAGTTATTCCCAGAAGCTTTACCATCCTCGTTGCTAATGCTGGGAGACCTTCTTCTAGGACGTATGGAGTGTTTGTGCAGCTCTTTCTGCTTGTTTATACTTGGCCATGTCAATGGACTCTGCTCCGTTCTGTTACTGGTTTATGGTTTTTTTCCCAATGGATTTCATTGCTGTGCATTATGTGTACTTGATCTTTTACCTTTTGGGGTTGCACCTGGAGCCTGTGCTTTTTCCACAAGGCCGAGGTTTAGCAAAAGAAGCATCTTGCACATCACAGGAGCTGACTGTCCTCCATTTCCTCCTGTTTTCAGTCTCACTTTGATCAAAAAGAAGAAAACCAAACTAGGAGTAAAATTGATAATGAAATAGATATTTATTAGTTATAATCTAATCTTCCTTAATTTCTTCTTTGAAAAATGGTATAATAATCATTGATAATTTCTCTCCTGATATCCTTAGACAAAAAAGAAAATATTGGTGGAGTCAAAAACCTTTAATGGGGCCGGCGCTGTGGCGCAATGGGTTAATGCCTAGCCTGAAAGTGGCAGCATCCCATAGAGGCGCCGGTTGTAGTCCTGGCTGCTCCTCTTCTGATCCATCTCTCTGCTATGGCCTGGGGAAGCAGTAGAAGATGGCTCAAGTGCTTGGGCCTCCACACCCATGTGGGAGACCCGGAAGAAGTTCCCGGCTCCTAGCTTCTAATCGACGCAACTCCAGCCATTAGGGCCATCTGGGGAGTGAACCAGCAGATGGAAGATTCTCTCTGTCTCTACCTCTCTCTGTAACTCTCTTTCAAATAAATAAAATAAATCTTTAAAAAAAAAACTATGCTAGAGTCAAAAACCTTTTTTATCATTTATTTTTGTAGGAACTGGGCAATCATAACCTTCTATCTTGGGTTTTTAACCCAAAGTCTGTTCCACTCCTCTCCCAGATTTGCATTTTTTCTTAAATGAGGGATACAGAATCATTGGAAAAAAATGTTGACCATCTTAGAAACCTGGAGTCTTCTGTTGAGCCTGGGATGCCTGGTTCCAGTCTCTGCTACCTCACTTCCGGTCCAGCTTCCTGCTGGTGCACACCCTGGGAGGCGGCAGGTGCCGACTCAAGTACCTGGATCCCCAGTGCCTGTGTGGGAGACTTGGAAGGACTTCTGGCTCCTAGCTTTGTCCTGGCCTTTCCCTGTCTGTCGTTGGCATCAGGGGAGTATACTAGCAGATGGAAGATCTCTGTCCATTTATCTCTGTTTGCCTTTCAAATAAATAAAAATGATTTTAAAATATGTACTATATTATTATAACTATAATATATATTAATACCCAATTCATTTACTCAGTACATCCAAGAAAAATCCCTTATTGGTTCACAGAATACATGCCATCTTTTTTTTTTTTTTTTTAAGATATATTTGCTGACTTGAAAGGCAGAGTTACAGAGAGTCAGAGAGAGAAGTCTTCTATCTGTTCATTCACTCCCCAAATGGCCGCAACAGCTGGAGTTGGGCTGATCCAAAGTCAGGAGCTTCTTCCAGATCTCCCATGTGGATGCAGGGGCCATCTTCTATTGCTTTCCCAGGCCATAACAGAGTTGGATCGGAAGTGGAGCAGCGGGGACTTGAACCAGCACCCATATGGGATGCCTGCACTGCAGTTGGCGGTTTGCCCACTACACCACAATGCTGACTCCATGCCATTCTTGTTTATATCTGCGTAGTACCCATCATGGTTGATTCATCCACTCTCTCCTGTGTAGGCTTTTAGGTTGTTTGGAGGACTGTGTCATGTGTTATAAACAGCTGCAATTAGTAGGCTTGAATGTGTGTACTTTGTTGAGGCGTGGGCTTGCTGACATAAGAGGTGAGTGCATACATCATGCCGTGAGGTTTTGCTAAATTTCCCTCCAAGATCATTGATCACATGTATGTGGCATTCCCACCAGCACTTCTGTGTAGGAGTTCCTGTTCCCCAGCTCCCTCCCAAGAATTTCTTGTGGGACTTTTTTTTCTTTTTTAAGATAACCTCCAGTGATTTTTTAAAATTTTTATCTTTTCTTTATTACTTTTTAAAGATTTTTTTTTGGGGGGGGGGGGGGGGCTTGTGCTGTGGCGCAGCGTGTAAAGCCACCACCTGCAGTGGCTTTACATATGAGCACTGGTTTGAGTTGAGGCTGCTACACTTCCAATCCAGCTCTCTGCTTTGGCCTTGGAAAGCAGTAGAAGATGGCCCAAGTCCCTGGGCCCCTGCACCCACATGGGAGACCCAGAAGAAGCTCTTGGCTTCTGGCTTTGGATCAGTGCAGCTCCAGCCATTGCAGCCAACTGGGGAGTGAACCAGTGGATGGAAGACCTCTCTCTCTCTCTCTCTCTCCCTCTTTCCCTCTCTCTCTCTCTCCCTCTCTCCCTCTCCTTCTCTCTCTGTGTAACTCCAACTTTCAAATAAATAAATCTTTTTTAAAAAATGATTATTTGAGAGGTAGAGTTGCAGACAGAGGGAGAAACAGAAAGGTCTTCCATCCACTGGTTCATTCCCCAAATGGCCGCAATGGTCTGAGCTGGGCTGATCTGAAGCCAGGAGCTTCTTCCCAGTCTCCTACATAGGTGCAGAGGCCTGAGCACTTGGACCATCTTCTGCTTTCTCAGGCCATAGCAGAGAACTGGACTAGAAGAGGAGCAGCTGGGATACGAGCCAGTGCTCAAACCGGATGCTGGCACTGTAGACAGAGGCTTAGCCCACTACACCACAGTGCCAGCTTTGTGGTGGGTGAAAATCATTTTAAGATTTATTTATTTGAAAGGTAGAACAACAGAGAGGAGGAGAGACAAATATTCTACCTGCTAGTTTACTCCCCAGGGCTGTGTCAGGCTGAATCCAGGAGCTTCTTCTGGGTCTCCCACGTGTCTGCAAGGGCCCATGGACTTGGGCCATCTTCCACTGCTTCCCCAGGTGCATTAGCAGGAAGCTGGATCAGAAGTGGAGCAGCAGGGACTTGACTGGCACCATATGGGATGCTGGCACTGCAGGCCATGGCTTAATCTGCTGTGTCACGGTGCCAGCCCTGAGGATCATTTCAATTTAAGTTTCAGATGTTGTAAAGTTGAACATCTTTCTCATGTCCAGGACCATTTTCATAAACTTTAAGAGCTCTGTCGATGCACACATTTTGTTAAGATGTTCAGCTTCAACTTGCCAGGATGGCATCACTTTATGAATACCAGACGTCACCGTGGTCTTTCTCTTTCAGATCTTCCCTGGTGGCTCATTCTAATTCGACAGAAAGCATTGGTGGGCAAACTCCCAGGGGAACATGAGGTCTGCAAAGTCACCAAGATTGCTGTGTTGTCACTGTCTGAAATGGAACCTCAGGATCTTGAGCTCGAGGTAAGGTGAAATCAAAGGAAGCCTGATAGAAACGTAATAGAGGAGTCAGTTCAGCGGGCAAGAAACGTACATTTGGGGGCTGGATAATATCTTTAAAACAATTTAGAACTCTTATTTAAAAATCTGAAATCCAGGGTATAAGAGACATAGAAGCAGAGCTGTTCTCATTGAATTGGCATGGTTTGGGGGGGAGACCCTTGGGACCCTGCCTACCTGACCCCTGCTTTGAAGACACATTTACTTCCAGGGAGCCCCAGCGCTCTGCACAGTATACTTTGAGAACTCCTGATCTGGGGGAAAGGGAAGTCAAGAAGGACAGATTCAACCTTTACCATATCTTCTTTATCTGTATTTCTCTTAATTTTTTTAAAAAATTATTTAATTTATTTGAAAGGCACAGTTAGAGAGATGGGGAGAGATTGATCTTCCACCAGCTGGTTCACTTCCCAAATGGCACAATGGCCAGAGCTGGGCCGATCCAAAGCCAGGGGCTTTTTCTGGTCTCTGGCAGGTGGATTTGACCTTGTCCATCCCACAGCTCGTCTGTTAGCATAGACAGTGCTCTGAGCCCTGAGGATGTTGAAATGTCACACCTCATCCAAAGAAGGTTGTTAGACTTTTAAGGGGGATTTTCCAGTGTCTTTGTGGCCATCAATCTGTAAGATTTCTGAAACTGGTAACCCACAATTGTGTAAATCACATTGGGGGCCGGTTCTGTGGCTCACTTGGTTAATCCTCCACCTGTGGCTCTGGCATCCCATTTGGGCACCGGGTTCTAGTCCCGGTTGCTCTTCTTCCAATCCAGCTCTCTGCTGTGGCCCAGGAGGACAGTAGAAAATGGCCCAAGTCCTTAGGCCCCTGCACCCGCATGGGAGACCCGGAGGAAGCACCTGGCTCCTGGCTTCAGATGGGCACAGCGCCGGCTGTAGCAGCCATTTGGGGGGTGAACCAACGGAAGGAAGACAGACCTTCCTCTCTATCTCTCACTACTATAACTGTACCTGTCAAATAAATAAAAAATAAAAAAAAGAAAATCACATTAACACAGAAGTGTGAATGTTGTGAAGACTTTAAAAATTTCCTTATTCCTTAGACTTTCTTTTTTCTCCATTGTCTAAGGGAATGAAATCAAAATGACAGTGAAATCTCCCCATGTGACATGGTTGGGTATTTTATAGCTGTGGGGCTGTGTGAGCTACAGCCTTAACCGGGGCACCAAAGACTATTACATTTGTTGAGCGCTGAATATATGCCAGCACTGTCCATGGTTAGAGGTATCCCTAACTATAGAGAAAGGATTTCCAGATTCTAGCTGAGTGAGTTGTTTGGTAACCCTTTCTCTGAAGAGGGGATTTGAGCAATTTGCATTGTGCCTTTTCCCTCTTGCCTCACTTTACAACCTTGAACAACAGGAAGGAAAAGAACAGCTGTGTTGAAAATCGTGAATTTCTGGCTGGCGCTGCGGCTCACTAGGCTAATCCTCTGCCTTGCCGCGCCGGCACACCGGGTTCTAGTCCCGGTCGGGGCGCCGGATTCTGTCCAGGTTGCCCCTCTTCCAGGCCAGCTCTCCGCTGTGGCCAGGGAGTGCAGTGGAGGATGGCCCAAGTGCTTGGGCCCTGCACCCCATGGGAGACCAGGAGAAGCACCTGGCACCTGCCATCGGATCAGCGCAGTGCGCTGGCCACATAAAAAAAAGAAAATCGTGAATTTCTTGCTAATCTTGTAACACGTTAATTTAAATATTTTATATTTTTATTTCATTTTCCAGGTAGCTCTACTTAGAAGCTTAATATTTTTTAATTATTATTCTGATTAAATAGTAAATTATAAAAAAAGGAAAACAATCCTACCACTCAGGAAAAATCATTCTCGATGTTTTAGTAATTTTAACGGTTATTTCCACTTTCCCCAAGCCCTTGGGAGGACCAGAATTATTTCCAAATCATCTTTTGTATTTGCATTTTTACATATCTTCCCTACTTAAAATTTTTTTTAAATAAATGTACATATCTAGGCACATAAAAAGACTTGATCAGTGAAACTAGCTTTTCTGTCTCAGTGTCACCCTGATTTGGATGTGTGTGAATCACTCCGAGTAATCCACTGCTTTCTTCCCAGGAGCACCCTCAGGCTTGCGAGTGTGCTCACTGTTCCCAGATTTGGTAAAGGCCTGTCTGTCCTGTAACTGGAGCAGAAGCATTTTTATTTTAGAGTCGGGTATTAATAGAATTCCTGGTTTTCTCCCTCAGTTGGCTTTTTACGTCAAGTATATACTGTACTTGTTTGTCGGATATTTATTTTCATTATATTTGAAAGGTGGAGAGACAGACAGCCTCCATCTCTGGTTTACTCCCCTATGCCTGCAGCAGCCAGGGCTGGGTTAAGAGAACATTACTCCATCTGGGTCTCCCACATGGATGCCAGGGACCCAAGCTTGCCCATTACTGCTGCCTCCCAAGTGCGCAAAGCCAGAGCTGGAACCCAGGTACTGCAGTGCGAGTGTCTGACGCAGCATCTTACTACTGCACCAGTGCCCGTTCCTTGCCAGATTTTTAATTTACATATAGTACACCCATTGACAGTACATAATTTGGGGCCAGCATTGTAGCGTAGCTGATTAAGCTGCTGCCTGTAACACTGACATCCCATATAGGCACTGGTTTGAGTCCCAGCTGTTCCACTTCTGATCTAGCTCACTGCTAATGTCCCTGGGAGAGCAGCAAAAGATGGCCCAAAGGCTTGGGCCCCTGCACCTACATGAGAGACCCAGAGGAAGCTCCTGGCTTCTGCCTGGCCCAGGCCCAGCCACTGTGGCCATTTGAGGAATGGACCAGCAGGCCAAAGCTCTCTTTCTTTTTGTCTCTCACTCTCCCTCTGTAACTCTGCCTTTCAAATAAATAAATTAATTTTTTGACAGGCAGAATGGACAGTGAGAGAGAGACAGAGAGAAAGGTCTTCCTTTGCCATTGGTTCACCCTCCAATGGCCGGCGTGCTGCGGCCGGCACACCGCGCTGATCCAATGGCAGGAGCCAGGTGCCTCTCCTGGTCTCCCATGAGGGTGCAGGGCCCAAGAAGTTGGGCCATCCTCCACTGCACTCCCGAGCCACAGCAGAGAGCTGGCCTGGAAGAGAGGCAACCAAGACAGAATCCGGTGCCCCGACCCGGACTAGAACCTGGTGTGCTGGCGCCGCAAGGCGGAGAATTAGCCTAGTGAGCCGCGGTGCCGGCCCCCTCCCTTTTTCTTTCTCCCCCATGCCATAACTTGGTTTTTCAAATAAGTAAAAGTAAATCTTTAAAAAAATAAAAGTATTTTCAAGGCTCATGCTTGCTATAGCATGTAGTACTTTGTTCCTTATTATTACCGTATAGTATGCCACTGTGTGGGTATACTAGATGTGTTTATTCATCTCCGTTCATGGATATTTGAATTGTTTCCACTTCTTAGCTGTCACAAATGGTGCTCCTCTGAAAAATTTTTACATACAAGGAATCTTTTTTTTTCCTGGATATGTACCTAGGAGTTGGATTATTGGGTCATATGGTGACTCCTTTTAATCTTTGAGAAATTGCCAGACTTTTCCAAAACAGTGTAGTGTTTTAAAAAAGTGATATGACAAGGGTATGAAGAATCTGCATGGTTCAAATAAATGATGACATAGATGTTCGTTCTTTTTTAAAGATTGAATTATTATATATATATATATATATATATATAGAGAGAGAGAGAGAGAGAGAGAGAGAGAGAGAGAGATCTATCTATCTATCTATCTATCTATCTATCTATCTACCATCTGCTGGCTTATTCCCCAAATGGCTGCAATGGCCGAGGCTGATCCAGACTTAAAGCCAGAAGCTAGGAACTCCATCCCAGCCTCCTACATGGGTGGTAGAGACCCAAGTACTTGGACCATCTCTGCTGCCTTTCAAGGCTCATTAGCAGGGGGCTAGATCAGAAGCAGAGGAGCCGGGACTCAGACTGGTGCTCTGATATGGGACATCCGTGTGGCAGGCATAAGCTTCACCCGCCACACCACAACACTCATCCTAGATGTTCGTTCTTTTGAAAAATACACCCTTTAAAGTTTTATAGGCTTTTGCTCCTTGTCTGTGTATCTTGCTTGCTGTATTTCACTGCCTAAATAGATAACAGCATCATTTTCCAAATTTAGTCTCCTAACAGACATCTGTTTACAGTTATATCTCCGGTCAGATATTGATACCAACTTTTAAATTAAAATTTATTTTCTTAAGCGGCAGCAACATCAGCTCCTTTTGTTGCTGTGAAATGTGAGGTGCAAGAGTAATGGGAAAACCAGGGGGTGTTTGTTTCTCTGTGAGATGGAGAGCAGCCAAGTTGTGATAAGAGCCTAACCACATGCTATACAGAACCGGCTGGGCCCCTGGAAAGGGAAGATGATCCTGCTGTCAGTGCTATATGTCATAAGCCCAACAGCTCAGAAAAAAAAGGGGGAAATAGCATCTTAAAACTATTTCTTAAAACTATTTCTCTGCCCCTGTGTTTTGACAGGACTGACTGTAACCTTTCTGAAAGGATTTATTTTCTAAAGGCCACTGCATTGAAGATTCAAAAACATTCACCAGAAATGTGTGTGCATAGTAGCTTTATAGTTCTAGTTAGAAAGCTCAGTTTTAGGAAACAGAGGAAGACTCCAGTTTAAGGTGGTTCAGTGAGTTTGTGCTTCGTTAAGCAGACCTGCAGTCCTGAGCTGAAACTTTGGAGCTGTGTTTGTGTCAAGATTCAGGTTTTTAGGGTTTTCAAAATGTTATTCCATGTTGGGCCAGTTTTCCATGTTGTGGCACAAAGGGTTAAGCCACCACCTTCGATGCCAATGCAGGCATCCCATATGAATGCCAGTTTGAGTCCTGACTGTTCAACTTTTTTTTTATGGTTAAGAATTTTATTATCAAAATTACTACATCTCTTGTGAAAGTTGAAACGTTACAGCAAGGTATAAACACTCCACTTGAGAAAGAAGTGATACTCTTCCAAGAGTCCCCCCACCCCCATGTTCAACTTCTGATCCAGCTTCTTGCTGATGCTCCTGGGAAGGCACTGAAGATGATGCAAGTGCTCGGACCCCTGCACCCAGGTGGTCAACTGGATGGAGTTCTGGGCCTCTGGCTTTGGCCTGGACCAGCCCTGGCTGTTGCAGCTATGTAGAGAGTAACCCAGCAGAGAGGAAGGGGGGGGGGGAGGGGAGGGAGGGAGGGAGGATCTCTCGATAGATTCTGTGTGTGTGTGTGTGTGTGTGTGTGTGTGTGTGTGTGTGTCTTTCACATCAATCAATCCTATAAGGGAAAAAAGGTTATTCTGCATATTTCTGCACCCTCAGTGAGCATTACCCTACAATAGAATGTGTTAATATTTCTTTAAGGATAATATGGATGTTCATATTAAGGGAAATAAGTGCTGTCTATTGATATCCTTATGTCAGTTTTGCCATTAGATGAATTATTAACAGACTTAAGCATTCAGTTTCAGAATCTTTTATTTTTATTTTTTATTTTTGACAGGCAGAGTGGACAGTGAGAGAGAGAGACAGAGAGAAAGGTCTTCCTTTTTGCCATCAGTTCACCCTCCAATGGCCGCCATGGTCGGTGCGCTGCGGCCAGTGCACCGCGCTCATCCGATGTCGGGAGCCAGGTGCCAGGTGCTTCTCCTGGTCTCCCACAGGGTACAGGGCCCAAGCACTTGGGCCATCCTCCACTGCACTCCCGGGCCACAGCAGAGAGCTGGCCTGGAAGAGGGGCAACCAGGACAGAATCCGGCGCCCCAACTGGGACTAGAACCCGGTGTGCCGGCAAGGCGGAGGATTAGCCTGTTGAGCCACGGCACCGGCCCAGTTTCAGAATCTTTTGAATCTAAGAGTTGTAGATAAGGAAGTTAAAGGGTGATGGGCCTGTATCAACTCTGTCCTAAGGCCAGGATGAGGGTAGAAAAAATAAGCAAAAATAGAGGAAGAACAACCACATGGCTGGGTCCAATCTTCATGGACGTCAGTGGAACAATAGATCTAACTTCTGGGTCTCCAGAGCAGGCAGCAGCAGGTGGAAAGGGAACGAAGAGGGCTTCATGGGAGACCGGAGCCTGGAACTGGAACCATGCACAGTGCATGAGGCCGGGTGCTTGGGTAGAACCAAGGCTGTTAGAGGTCCTGCACAAAGACCCGTCTGCTCTGCAGAGCTTTGACATTGTTGCGATACGCTGGGCTCTGCCATTGAGATATGCTGGCCTGTGTGAAAGATAAAAGGCCTGAATGCAGGCAAGAGCTAAGGGCACGAAGTGATTGGTGTTGATAGGCAAGACCTTAGGAAGGAGAGTAATGGAAGATGACTCCAAGGTTGGTTTGTTTCCTTGTTTTTAAAGATTCATTTTTTTAAAAGAGTTACAGAGAGAGAAGGAGAGACAGAGAGACATCTTCCACCCGGTGGTTCACTCTCCAGATGTAGCAATGGCCGGGCTGGACCAGGTGGAAGCCGAGAGCTCCCATTGGTTCTCCCACATGGGTGGCAGGATCCCAAACACTTGGGCCATCTTCTGCTGCTTTTCCCAGACCATTAGCGGGGAGCTGGATGGGAAGTGGAGCAGCCGCAACAGGAACTGGCCCCCATATGGGATGTTGGTGTTGCCTCTGGGGTTTTATCTGCTGTACTACAACAGCAGCCCCAACTCCAGGTTTTCCTAAGTGACCCAGTGGGTGGTGTAGACATTACCTGAACACATTCCAGAGAAGGTGTAGACTCGGGAAAGCGATGTCGAGCTCGAGGGACCCGTGTGTCTCCGTGTGGGGGTGCGGTGGCCACCAGGACCTTGAGCTCAGGTAGAGGGAACAGGATTAACAAGCTAAAGAGTCGGTGAAATGAAGGAAGAGGGTGACATTTTCTGGGTAGAGCATGAAGAATGGGAAGAGAGCTAAAGACAGAACGTTGGGAACCAGCGTTTTTAGAGACAGAAACACCGACAGAGCCCGAAGGAGCAGCCAGAGTGGGGAGAACCGAGAGGGACTGGTGTGCGGGGAGCCACAGCGAGAGGCAGCGCAGCATCATCAGCGCCACGTTCACGGAGCCAGGGGCCTTGGAGGTTGTTTTTTTCCAGAGCTGAGGAGGTCCTTGGTTCCCTCTGCGTGAACAGCTTCACTGGCAGCTCACTCTTTGACCCAAATTGCCAGTCTCCCACTTCTCCTCTCTCTGCTAACTCAGAGTGGATTCCAGGCCTGCGGACAGATTAAAAAGTGATTCTGGGCCGGCGCTGTGGCTCAACAGGCTAATCCTCTGCCTTGTGGCGCCAGTACACCGGGTTCTAGTCCCGGTCGGGGCGCCGGATTCTGTCCCGGTTGCCCCTCTTCCAGGCCAGCCCTCTGCTGTGGCCCAGGAGTGCAGTGGAGGATGGCCCAGTGCTTGGGCCCTGCACCCCACGGGAGACCAGGAAAAGCACCTAGCACCTGGCTCCTGCCATCGGATCAGCACGGTGTGCTGGCCGCAGCGCAGCAGCCGTTAGAGGGTGAACCAACAGCAAAAGGAAGACCTTTCTCTCTGTCTCTCTCTCTCTCTCACTGTCCACTCTGCCTGTCAAAAAAAAAAAAAAAAAGTGATTCTGGCATCTGTGTGCATGTTCACAGGTGTGAGGAAAGGGGCTGGGATGGAGGAGAGAGGGCGATAGGCCAGGTCCCGGTGCTAGAGGGACAAAGCCGGAAGCTGGCCTGGACGAGAACACGGATTCCTGTTCTCTGAGAGGGAGGAGAGTGTGTGTGCGGATGCGTGTGTGTTAGCTCTGTCTTCGGAGCAGTCTTTGGTGTGGTCCTGGGGGGAGACTGCTGGCTTGAAGCCTTGTAAGGAATAAGCATGTCCGACAAATGCTTAATGCCCTGTTTTGAATATTAAAATTGCAGTGGTCTATAACTAGGTGTCGGGTGTGTTTTCAGGTTTTTGAAAGAACGTGTTCTTCATATGACTAGGTAATTATGTTCTGTATAAAAATTGCTAACCAACAGTTGCTTAGTGCCGCAAGCAAGGCAGCAGCAGGGCACTAAGCAGAGCGCCTCTTTGTGACGTTGCAGCGCTGCTGCGCCAAGGGAGGGATGTGTGTGGGAAACCATCTTGCTGTGCCGTCACAAAGCTCCTGAGGCCGTCTGCTGTATAAAGACAGGAGGCTCGCTGTGCTCACAGTTCTGTGGCTGGAGGGGCCACGCAGCACGCGCCAGCCCCGGCAGCATCCCAGTGTGGTGGAGTACTGGAAAGGGAACCGGCTGCACGGTGGAGGGGCCGGGCATGTGTTGTAGCAGCCCCTCGCTCTAGAGTACCCCTTTGTCTGCTGGGAGGGTGGTGTGCCAGTGGCCTGGTAACCTCTCACTAGGCCCCACCTGTTCGTGGTGGCACCACCTCAGCACCACCGTCTGCGGGCCAAGCTTTCAGCTCATGAACCTTTGCGGGACAAACCTTACGTCCAGAGCCCAGAAGACTGTGCAGTGCGTTCACAGCAGAAGGGAATGGCGGTGTCCGCGGGCGCCTTGTGTGCCCGTGTGTGAATCTGGGGCTCCACTTGTCTTGGTGGCCTCAGAGCTCATTCAGTCATTTCACAGGCATTTGTGGAGGCCCCCACGCCAGGCATTGCTGAGGCTCTGGAGATGAGGGAATCAAGAAAACCAGGGTCCCGTCTGGCGGTCGTGTCAGTGGGGCAGAGCACGTGATGGCCCTGAACTCAGTGGGGATCCTGGGAGTGGAGAGTGAAGAAGGAAGCCCGTGTATCTGAGTTCACAGGCGTGTGTTGTGGTACAGCAGGTTAGGCTGCTACTTGGATGCCTGTATCTCATATCGGAGTGTTGGTTTGAGTCCTGGCTGTTCCACTTCTGATCCGGCTTCCTGCTAATGCATCTTGGGAGGCAGCAGATGAGGCTCAAGTGCTTGAACCCCCGCCACTCACATAGGAGACCCAGGTGGAGCTCCAGCCTCCTGACTTTGGCCTGGCCCAGCCTTGGCTGTGGCAGTCATCTGGGGAGTGAACCAGTGGATGGACAATCTATTTTGTTTCGTCACTCTGCCTTTGGAGTAGATGAGAACAAATAAACAGACTTCCCCCCAAAAAATAAAGGAAGTTTATTGGGATGGCTTCCGTGTGGGATTCCACTCCAGGGTGGCAGGTGGTCTGAGCATGGCTTGTTCCATGGATTTCTCCCTGAAGAGGAAAGGTTTTGGTTCTCACAGGCCATAGGGAGCTGAGTGACAGCAGTCCTTTGCGGTACCTTAGGAGTAGCCTCTCAGAGGCCTTGGTGGGCCGACCCACCTTATCAGAAAGGCTAGTGGCAGCTTTTAAGCTTTATGGCTAGACAGCGGCTGATAGGCAGTCGTCTTCCTTCTGAGGGCAAGACTCAAGATGGTGTCCCTGTGTTTGCTGTCACACAACCCTGACATTGTGGAAGAGGGAGATAGTGAATTTGTGCATTAATGATGTAGTATTCTGGAAAGAAGTAAGTGCTAATGAGAACAAACATTGAGCACAGTACAGGTGGTGGGGACAGTGCCCAGGAGGGAATTGTGGGAAGATGTCTGGGGAGACAACACCTGGGCCGAAGCCCTGCGTGGAAGCCGACATGTCGAGGGGCGGCAGGGAAGCTGAGGCGGGAGGAGCAGTGGGAGATGCAGATCAGGGAGGGAAGCTGGGGTCTGGCCGTGGACGTGGTCTGTCCGAGACGCATCCATGTGGAAACGCTGGGCTGTGTAAGCCTGGAGTTCTGCCAGGGGCTGGGCTGGGAACGAGTGCAGGATCTGTGGGGCCTGCCTTTGGTGGTATTTGAAGCTGTGAGGCTGGATGAAGGCACTAAAGGCCTGAGTGCAGATCGAGAAAGGGAGTCAGTCCTTGAGGTGACTTCCAGCCGTAGTGCTAAACGGTAGCGTTCACACTTACACTCACACTTGAGCATTTTACAAGCAGCTAGTAGTAATAACAAATCCTTTTTCTCTCTCATTCTTTAGCTCTGTAAGAAGCATCATTTTGGGATTAACAAGCCAGAGAAGATTATACCATCTCCTGATGACTCTAAGTTTCTACTGAAGACCTTAACGCATATTAAATCCAATGTGTCTGCTCCTAATAAAAAGAAAGTAAGAGTTTAATTGATTCGGGTTTCAAATTCATCTTTGATTAGTTTTAAATTGAAGGGTAATTTTCCTGCTAGTAAGTCTGTTTTACAGCCACTTATTAGATTGAAGCAGTGTCTCCTATGCCCTTGGGATTATTTGCACTAATGGCTTTATGCTAGATAACACTGTGTGTGATCCACCTAATACCTTGCATTTGGTTCCTGCAGTGATAAGCTGATTTCTTACAGGTTAAGGAAAGTAAAGAGAAGGAGAAGTTGGAGAGGAGATTACTTGAGGAGTTGCTGAAGATGTTCATGGACTCAGAATCCTTTTACTACAGCCTCACCTACGACCTGACTAACTCGGTGCAGAGGCAGAGTGCCGAGAAGGCGGCTGGCCGTGCTCTCTGGCGGAAGGTACCCCTCACAGCTCAGACGGGCTTGCCCTTTACAACAGCCGGTGGTCCGTTTTGGCTTTTCTAGGAAAGCCAAAGTCACATTTTTCTGAACTGTTTTTTCTCTACTTTTTCTAGGTTGATGACCGATTTTTTTGGAATAAATATATGATACGAGATCTTACTGAGATTGGTGTGAGTAGTTGTTCTTATTTATATTACCTTATTTTTAAGATTTATTTGTATGAAAGGCAAAATTACAGAGAAAAAGAGAGGGAGAGACAGAAATGTTCCATCTGCTGGTTCATTCCCCAAGTGTCCTCAGTGGCTGGGACTCGGCCAGGATGAAGCCAGGAGTCAGGAGCTTCTTCTGTGTTTCCCACATGGTGCAGGGGCCCAAGGGCTTGGGCTTTCTGCTGCTGCTTTCTCAGGTGCATTAGCAGGGGAGCTGGATTGAAAGTGGAGTAGGGGGCCGGCGCCGTGGCTCAATAGGCTAATCCTCCGCCTTGCGGCGCCGGCACACCGGGTTCTAGTCCCTGTCGGGGTGCCGGATTCTGTCCCGGTTGCCCCTCTTCCAGGCCAGCCCTCTGCTGTGGCCCAGGAGTGCAGTGGAGGATGGCCCAAGTGCTTGGGCCCTGCACCCCACGGGAGACCAGGAAAAAGCACCTAGCACCTGGCTCCTGCCATCTGATGTGCGCGCCGTCCGCGGCGGCCATTGGAGGGTGAACCAACGGCAAAGGAAGACCTTTCTCTCTGTCTCTCTCTCTCACTGTCCACTCTGCCTGTCAAAAAAAAAAAAAAAGTGGAGTAGGGACTGGTGCCGTGGTATAGTGGATAAAGCTGTGGCCTGCAGTGCTGGCATCCTAGATGGACACCAGTTCAAAGCCTGGCTGCTCCACTTCTGACCCAGCTGTCTCCTATGGCCTGGAAAAACAGTGGAAGATGGCCCAAGTCCTTGGGCCCCTGGACTCACATGGGAGACCCAGAAGAAGTTCCTGGCTTTGGATCAGCACAGCTCTGGCTGTGTGTCCATCTGGTGAGTAAAGTAGCGGGTGGAAGATCTTTATAAAAATATCTTTAAAAAAAAAAAACAAAAAACTGGTGCTGGTGCTGTGGCTCAGTAGGTTAATCCTCTGCTTGCGGTGCCGGCATCCCATATGGGTGCCGGTTCTAGTCCTGGTTGCTCCTCTTCCAATCCAGTTCTCTGCTATGGCCTGGGAAAGCAGTAGAAAATGGCTCAAGTGCTTGGGCCCCCACATTCACATGGGAGACCAGGAAGAAGCTCCTGGCTGCAGGCTTCGGAGCGCAGCTCTGGCCATTGCGGCCATTTGGGGAGTGAACCAACACAAGGAAGACGTTTCTCTCTGACTCTCCCTCTCACTGTCTGTAACTCTACCTCTGAAATAAATAAACAAAATCTTAACAACAACAAAAAACTGAGTAACCAGGACTGTAACTGACACCTATATGGGATGCTGACACTACAGGTGGCAGCTTAACCTAGTGTGCTAACAATGAGTAGTAGTTGTTGTTTTTTGTGTTTTTAAGATTTATTTATTTATTTGAACTGCAGAGTTACAGAGAGGCAGAGGCAGAGAGAGGTCTTCCATCCACTGGTTCACTCCCTAAATGGCTGCAACAGCCAGAGCTGGGCTGATCTGAAGCCAAGAGCTTCTTCCAGGTCTCTCACGCAGGGTATAGGGGACCAAGCACTTGGGTCATATTCTGCTTACCCAGGCCATAGCAGGGAAGTGGAGCAGCCGGGACTCAAACTGGTGCCCATATGGGATGCCAGCACTGCAGGCGGCAGCTTTACCTGCTATGCCACAGTGCCAGCACCAAGTAGTTTTGTTTGTTTGTTTGTTTGTTTGTTTTGGTTTTTTTTTTTTTTGACAGGCAGAGTGGATAGTGAGAGAGAGAGAGAGAGAGAAAGGTCTTCCTTTGCCGTTGATTCACCCCCCAATGGCAGCCGCGGCCAGTGTGCGGCGGCCGGTGCACCGCGCTGATCCGATGGCAGGAGCCAGGTGCTTCTCCTGGTCTCCCAGGGGGTGCAGGGCCCAAGGAGTTGGGCCATCCTCCACTGCACTCCCTGGCCACAGCAGAGAGCTGGCCTGGAAGAGGGGCAACCGGGACAGAATCCGGCGCCCTGACCGGGACTAGAACCCGGTGTGCCGGTACCTTAAGGTGGTGGATTAGCCTATTGAGCCACGGCGCCGGGCCCAAGTAGTGGTTTTTAAAATATCCTAATCTACTGAGACTGTTGTAATTTCTGAAATGTTATAAGTTGTTATAGTTGTTAAGTGTTTTTTAATTTATTAAAATAAATTTTAAAATCTCACCATAATATTTTCCCCCACAAAAGGGAGTCATTTAACTAGGAAAAACAGACGTTTATATGACGGGTCATGATTTCGCCGCCTGGCTGCAGGCCTGTCTTTTTAGCAGGTTCCCATAGGATAGTAGTGATGTAAGGCTGTGGAACTGACGGCTGTGGCATTTCTGAGTAAGAGGTGTTTTGCTGGTACCTCCTGGAAACGTGGACACCCAGTTTTCCTGGACTGATGCGGTCGTCGCCTGGCCTCCCTTGCCTCTGTCTCCTCCCCTGCCGTCGGAGCAGGCGCAGCTCTAGGCGGTGCGGTACTGCCAGTCGTGATGAGATGATGGTGCTGGTTCCCTCGGGTTCAGTGCTGGCTGTCTTCCTGTGGGGAAGCGTGGCTGTCCAAAGGCAGCACGTGTGTTCCGTCAGTGAGCATTTGTCCGAGGCCTGCCCTGCGCCACTTAACTGTTGTGGACGCTGGACACGGCCGGCAAGATGGTCATACGTCAGCTTTTCCTGAAGCTCTCGGAGCTGTTCAGCCCCTTCCCTCTTGTCATTTCTCTCCTTTAGTGGGGGTTGGCGTGAGGGATTTTTATTTAGTGGTGTCTTCCACTAGATATCCTTCATGCCTCTACTGAGAAACCAAAACCTGGGGACAGGAAAGAGAAGGCATCTGTAACAAGTGCTGGCGGTGGCGAGTCCTCGGTTTTCTGATTTTGTCAGAATGCTTCTACGTTACCATTGAAAACTGGTGACCCGTTTTAACAGAGATGACATCTGGCAGCACGCAATCCGCTGTTCCTGCGAGAAGTTTTGCATTTATTGCCAAAACAAAAATGCAAATAAAGGGAGCAGTGACGAGAAGAACGAGCGCGGGTAGACTGGTGACCTCACTGCTGTCAGCAGCAGCCGCTTCCCGAGAGCCCTGTGCAGCCTCCAGGAGAGAGTGGCTCTGCGGCTGGCACTGGCGTGCGTGTGCTGGGAGAGCAGTGGCTTTGAAGCTGAGGCTGGGGCTGGACACGGCCATGGAGAAGGGAGACAGCAGGACTGAGCGCTGCTCTCGAGTGTTCATCTGCTACTGTCCCTGTGTACAGTCAGTCGGGAAGTCTGACTGCTGTCAGTCTGCAAGGCCCAGGAGAGGAGCCCGGCAGTGGGCACACAGCTGTGTGTTGACTGACATTTTAGATTCAGACGTTTGTGGAAAGGTTGGCTTTCTGGGCGGGATTGGGGTGGGAGGGGTCCGTTTACCATTTGGATGTTAGCTTGCTCAAGCAGGTTTCTGTTCGTAAACTATGAAGCCAATGAGACCTGAGTGCTTCATAATAAAGTGATTAGAGCCGGCTGATTTTATTAAAGGCGCAATACAATTAGAAGTTGAACCTCAGCCTCTAAGCTGTATTTTTCTATCCAACAGCAGTAACAACAATAGCTACATTTGCTAACTAGTTAGTATGTGACAGGTACTGTGCTAAATGCTTTAGATGTATTATTCATTGAATTCTCAGGACAGTATCAGGTGGGCATTATTCCATTTTACAGAGGAGGGCACTGAGGCTGGCGAGAGTGAGTCCCTTAGAGGGTCGGGGTGTGGCAGAGCTTGAGTTGGCACCCAGGCAGTCTGGCTCCGATGCCACTTTGCCTTAGTCAGCTCTTTCTGAATGATCACCATAAAGAAAAGAAAAGGCCCCTCCTTCCTCACGTTCTCCAATAAACAGTATGGCTGGAGAATGGAAGGTTTGGTTCCGCACACACTGGGAAGGAGGTGCTGGCTCTGGTGCGTGTGCAGGAAAGCAGCAGTAGTGTCCCGAGCAGACGCAACACGCCATTCATCTTGTTTCCAGACCCCGGATGTGGACTTTTGGATTATTCCCATCATCCAAGGTTTCGTGCAGATTGAAGAGCTTGTGGTTAATTATAATGAATCATCTGACGATGAGAAAAGCAGCCCGGAGACCCCCCCGCAGGAGTCCACCTGCGTGGATGACATTCACCCTCGGTTCCTCGTGGCTCTCATCTCCCGCCGCAGCAGGCACAGAGCAGGTGAGTGGAAGGCAGCGGGTGCCGGGGCCGCAGGGATGCGACCGCTGACGACTGTAATGGATCTGGAAGCGCGGCTGGCTTCACAGTGCTCCGTGACGCCACGTGCTGGGAGACAGTGAGGGGCTGGTCTTTGAAGAGGGGTGAATGGGGGGAGGGTTCATGGAATGAGAAAGGAAAGCAGGGTGCCCCATTACAGTGTTCCGGCTGACAGCTGCGTCTCGGTGAGAGAGCCTCCCTGGGGGCAGCCCCTCTCTCGGTTCAGAGGGGGCCCCTGGTGCAGCTTCATCTCCTTAAAAACAGACATGACCGTGGGGAGCTGATGCTGTCCTGCCTGCTGGTTGCCCGTGGGCTCTGCGAGGCCTTCCTGGAAGACGGGCCGGAGTGGGGGGCATCATCCAGTCGGACCAAGTCCGTTTTTCTCACTCCTGTGTTGCCTCTCTTCCAGGAATGCGCTATAAACGCAGAGGAGTGGATAAGAACGGGAACGTCGCTAATTACGTGGAGACGGAGCAGTTGATTCATGTGCATAACCACACCCTGTCCTTCATCCAGACCCGAGGCTCCGTGCCTGTGTTTTGGAGCCAGGTCGGGTATCGGTACAACCCCCGGCCTCGGCTGGACAGAAGTAAGCACGACAGTTCCTCTCTCTGTGCGCAGAACGCCTTCTGAAAGATTAGATATCTGGTAGAGCTTTGCCAGCTGCTTCATTCGAAACACTGACTCTCTCACTGTGAAAGGTAGTAGGAGTGATGTGATCATCGCAGGGGTAGTAATAGTTGATTTTGTCGTTTCTTTACTGATAGATTTCCCCAGCAGCAGAACAAAACATAGCTCCCGAAATGGTCTCAATGGCCGGGGCTGGCCCAGGTACTTGCCCATTGCTGTCCCAAATGTGTTAGCAGACGGCTGGATTGGAAGTGGAGCAGCTAGAACTTGAACTGGTGCTCTGCTGTGATATGACAGCGTTGCAGGCCATGGCTTTATCTGCTGCAAGACAATGCCAAGGATTTTTTCTTTTTTCTTTTTTTTAAGATTTATTTTATTTATTTGAAAGAGTTACAAAGAGAGGTAGAAACAAACAGAGAGGTCTTCCATCTGCTGGTTCACTCCCCAGATGGCCACAATGGCCAGAGCTGCACTGATCCGAGGTCAGGAGCCAGGAGCTTCTTCTGGGTCTCCCATGTGGGTGCAGGGGCTCAAGGACTTGGGCCATCTTCTACTGCTTTCCCATGCTATAACAGAGAGCTGGATCAGAAGTGGAGCAGCCGAGGCTAGAACCGGTGCTCATATGGGATGCTGGCACTTTAGGCCAGGGCTTTAACCCGCTGTGCCACAGTGCTGGCCCTAAAGATTTCATTTTTTTCCAGTATTTTAACTTTAGTACTGGAGTAGCTAAACCATTTAAATTTAAGTAGATTATTGAATGAGGTTCTTTAATTAAAATTTATTTATTTACTTGAGAGGCAGAGAGGGAGGTCTTTGATCCTCTGGTTCACTCCCCAAATGGCCACAGTTCTTCCAGGTCTCCCACACGGGTGCAGGGGCCCAAGTACTTGGGCCATCTTTTCCTGCTTTCCCAGGCCATTGGCAGGGAGCTGGATCAGAAATAGAACAGCTGAGACAGGACCGGCACCCGTATGGGACTCAGGCACCACATGAAGATGCTTAACCTGCATCACAGAGCCAACCCCTCTTATTTATTTAATTTTTTTAGGTTGATTTTTAAAAAATTATTAATAGCATATTTTTGTCTCAAACCTTAATTTGTATTCTTGGTGAAAATTCAGTAAAATCAGTGTTTTAAAAAGGTTTTTGTAGAAGAGTTTTCATCCTTTTTAAAAATAAGCCACATGAACCCTTTTCTGAGAGGTAGGCCAAATGTGTGATACTAACAGGTATAATTTCACTATTTGTAATTTCTGACTCAGGAATGAAGGAGTCCCAGGTCTTTGGCTTATCATTTCATGTTTAAATGGTGGTTTTTAAGGCAGTCCTACATTTGGATTGGCAAAAAATTTATCTAAAAGTAAGAATAAAGATGGGGTAGACATTAATTTCTGTCTTAAACCTGGGAAGGAAAAATAGATTTTGTATCATTTCTTTGTAGGTGAGAAGGAAACTGTTGCCTATTTCTGTGCCCATTTCGAAGAACAACTGAAAATTTACAAAAAACAGGTGGGCTTTGATTTGTAGTAGTAAACTGTTTCTTCATATTTAGAAATGACTGCAATGATTTAAGTTTCATGAAAATAACAACGTACTCTTCGTAATTAAGCAGGCAGCACTTGACATAAAGTTTTAAAAAGCGCTTGTTTCAGCTCAGAGTATTCTTAATATTTTTTATGAGTAATCATTGAGTTAGCCACTTTAGATTGTGTTTCGATACCATAAAGAGATTAGACTTTCAATTATTGTGATCCTAGAAATCATCTCTCAGTACCAACAATTCCATCTCCTGGAAATAACAAGTTGATCCGTATCTCTCAGTATGTGAGCATACGCATAGAAGTATAACCCAAAATCATGTTAGGTAAAATACAAGTTTTGTAATTTTGATACAAGATTAAAAAGAGACTCGAAATCCATGCTCACAAGGGTCTTCAAAACTATACATTTGTTTAAACTTTTTTATGCAACAAAATAAACTTTTAATTACATTGTCCTCAAATTTTTTTGAAGTACCCTCCTGTAATAGTTCATTAGCATTGACCAATGTGAATGGATAACACTGTAGGATACTTGTTTCTTATAGCAACAAAAAACAATAGGGAGAAGTAACTTAAAATGTAATAAACATAAAAAATATACTTGTATATGGAGAAGAAGAAAAAGAATTGTGGAAGAACACAAAGGAAAACCTGATTTACATGGAGACAAAATACCGTGTTCCTGGAATGGAACGCTCAGTGGTGAATAGTTTCAGTTCTTCCCAGATTAATATGTAATTTTGTGCAATCCTGAACATTCTCAGCAGGAAAATAGAAAGTGTACTCTTACACTGAAAGAAATTATGAGGTTTGATAATCAGATAATGGCAGGTATTGCATTTCTGCATGAAAACTCGCCCACACTGTTAGGGGTGTAGATTGGCTCAGCCATTTGGAATGATATTATCAATTAAACCATACTTTTGGTTCAAAAGTTTGCTCTCGTATTTCCTACCTTCCATCCACAAAAGTCAAACTGAAATCGGTTATGGATCTAAATGTGGAAGGTTAAACAAAGCTTTTAGGGGAAACTGTGAGACATCTTTGTGAATTAAGCAAAGACCATTGTTTTCTCAAGTTTTCAGTTTAAGATTATATGTCCCATATTTTATTAGTTGTTTAATAAGGGGTAATGCCCATCAAGGAAAAGGTTTTTATTAAAAAAAAAAACACTAAGCATGCAAAAAATAGATAAATTTGACTTTAAATTTATTAAAACTTTATAATTTATTAAAGCATCAATTATAAATACTAAGATGGTGTTATAAATACTGTCTTATTAAAACATTATTAAAATTAAATACGATCTTAAAAGCACTAACCTTAATGAAAAAGTTGATAACATTTGTCTTTACTAAAATTAAGAACTTCTGCTTAATAAAAGGCACCATTAAGACAATGGAGAATCAACTCACTTGGTGGGAAAATATATTTAACATGTTTTATTGCTTAAGATAAGGTCTCATATCTAGAGTATATTAAAAACCCCCTGTGAATCCATTAAAGGATTTGCAGCCTAAAAGAAAACTGAACAAAGGAACTGAGCAGACCGTTTGTGAAGATGTATATCCAGAAAGCTAACAGTCACACGCATACGTGTTCTACTTCATTAAAATGCACACTAAAAGCCACTGCTCACACCAGAATGACTAAAATAAAAAAGAAATGGAAAATACCAAGTTTTGGAAATGAGATTAACTGGAACATTATTAGGAAAAAGGTTTAATTTTGCTTGGAGAGAACCTTGTGGCGGCAGGTTCAAGAACATTCTTTGCAGCATAAAGACCGCCTCAGTGTTCATCAGGACAGCGGCTAGAGGGTGGCAACCTAGAGTGCGGACTACAGATGCTTAAGAACAAGTTAAAGCTATGCGCTAACATGGAACTCTCTGAAAATCACATGGAGTGAGAAAAACCTGTAGCAGCATGTGATATGTAACCACTTAGAAACCTCACATATCATTTACATACGTGTAGCTCTCTTCCATTTGTTCCATCCACACGTGGCATGCTCACTTATGTAGAAATGTATTTGTGTGAACTTATTATAAGAATTACCTCCAGGAAGGGCTATGGGACTGGGAGGATTTGATAAGTTTATGTATTAGCAGTGCATGTAATTATAATTAGCATTACTGAGAGGAAACTACATATTAAATGTAACACACTTGTTAAAATGAAACAGTACTGAGGTGTGCAAGCAGAGGAAATAACTTCTTCTCACCTCCCTGTGGACTTTCACATCAATTTTATAGGTGTGTGTATTGAGTGGACACTTCGTGATTTCTAAAGGTGCCCAGCAGTGTTCATTTATCCACCTGCTTCTCCTGGGTAATTGCTTTCTGGGGCCATGAGCCCATGGTCAGTCTGACTCAGTCGTGGTGGCACCATTGCTCTTGCCAGTGATTGGTGGAGGCGAGGGCCTGGGCTTGTTCATTGGTGATTTGGCCAGGAAGGTAAGATGTGGGGGAAGTCCCCTGGGAAGCTCCTGGGGAGAAGTTTTCCTCCACGCAGGAACAGGCAGTCCCCTGAGGTTGTTGTGTCTGGATTTGATGTGAAGCTGCTGCTGCAGTCTCAGGACTGTGAAACAGCCCGGGCTTCACCAATGTGCTGGTTGGATAAGAAAGCTGGAAAGAATGGCAGATAAGTGTGAGACCCTAGGTCTCTGATGGCTTGGGGAACCGCTGGGTTAAGCCCATTGTAGGCGGCATGCTCCCTCCTGACTGGACCTCAGATTCGAGCTAGTGATTTGTCAGTTACAGCAGAAACCGCCTTGACACGTGCATATTCAGAACCCCAGGAAAGAGGGTTGTGCCATACTGTTCTGCAGCTATTCTCACTAATGGTTTGTTAACCCTTTCTCCATTGGTGGGCCTTTAGGGTATACCTCATTTTTATCATTATAAACATTCTACTGAAAAATTTTATGTATTTTGAGGTAGTTTGTTTTATAAACTAAATTTCTGTGAAATTGCTTGGTCAAATAATATATATATTTAAAGTTGCTCCCCCAATCCCAGTTCAATATGAGGAGCCAGGGTTTGTTTCCCCAAATGGTCAGCAGTGCTGTCTGTATTTAGTGTTTGGATTTGCTTGTGTGTAAGTGAAAGCTAGTTTTCTGTTTTAATTTACATTTCTTTATTAACAGAGTTGTAGTCTCATGTTATTGGCTATTTGTGTATTTTTCTTAGTAATCTCCATGGTATCTTACTGAATTTACAGCACTTGTAATATATTATTGGCTTTCCTTTGCAAGTATATTCTCCCGGGCTAGTCCTTCATCGTCGTGTGATTTTTGAACCTTTGCTTAGACTGTCATTTCATACACAGGCTTAGAATTTTTGTGTTATTACATGTATCCATCCTTATGCCATATGATTTTTATGTTATACTTAGTCACAGCCCAGCCTACAGTCATGGAAACACGATTCTATTTTTCTAGCTTGAAGAAAAAAAAATGGATCATTAATTCATTAGATGCTAATGATGTATCAGACTTAGATGCATTAGATCATGAATGCGTCTAGAATTTATTTTACATATAATTAGTGAGACATAGGAGCTGATGTAAGTGGCCCCTGTTGTAGACGGGCGTTTATCCCGTCTACACAGTGGTGCGTGTTTCTGGCATCCCTGTGTCTTCGGCTGCTCAGTGTCCATGGGTCTTTGCGCCATCATCCTTTATCTGTTGTTACTCAGCCATTCCTCTCCTAGTGACACAGTCTTCGCTGCTATACAATTAGGATGTGTTGTGCTCCCTAATGAGGCAAATCTCCCTTTGTTATTAGTTTCCAAATTTTTTCTCAAATCTGTACTCTTGCAGATGGGCTTTATAATTAACTTTTCAAGGCCATAAAAAAAAATCCTGATTGAATTTTGATTGGCATTGTTGAGCGTCAGGATTAATTTGGGGAGACTTGATATCTTTATAATGTTGAACCTTGCCATTCAGCAACATGGTATGCATTTCTACTTATTTAAGGTTTTCTTTGACATATTTCAGTAAGGTTTTATAGTGTTCAGGATATAGGTTTTATGTGTTTATTTTTCTGTTATTTCTAGATATCTAAAATATTTGCTGTTATGAAGGACCTCCTTTTCATTATAATTGACTATTGCAAATGTATAGAAAAACTGTTAGTTGCATTGATACAAAAAAAAATCCCAAGGAACCTAAATTTATGAAACAAATGAAGATTTAATTTTATAGAATAAAAAAATTGAAGCTTGAGTGGAGTAGTTTCTAAGTGGCTATAAACTATTTCTAAAACCTAGTTTTCAGTAAATCATTAAAAGTGGCATTATAATTCTACCATCTAATTAAACTTGATATTTTTCTTTTTCTTCCTCGCACAGGTTATCATTAACTTGGTAGACCAGGCAGGAAGAGAGAAAATTATTGGTGATGCTTATCTGAAGCAGGTGCTGCTCTTTAACAGCTCACAGCTCACTTACGTTTCCTTTGACTTCCATGAGCACTGGTGAGGAGGTGTCCTGAGATGCGTTTCGGTTGCACGGTGTGTGGTAGATGCTGCCACAGGAGCCTTAATTTTTCTCTTCTTAATTTTTCTGGGAAGAAACACTTCTTCCTGTCCTCACTGGTCAGAGGGAAAGAATATCACTTCTTTGGTAGTTTCCTTCTTCATAGGGGCTTTATTTTGTTGTTTCCTTAGTTACGTGGGAAACCCCCCCTCGGCCCCCGCTGGCTTCTTGCTGGGTGGGTGATGCTTCCTTCCCTGCGGAGAGACCCCCTTGGCATTTGTGCTGGAAAAACAACATTTGGCACACTTTTTTTTTTTTTTTTTTTTACAGGCAGAGTGGACAGTGAGAGAGAGAGACAGAGAGAAAGGTCTTCCTTTGCCGTTGGTTCACCCTCCAATGGCCGCCGCGGTCGGCGCGCTGCGGCCGGCGCACCGCACTCATCCGATGGCAGGAGCCAGGAGCTAGGTGCTTTTCCTGGTCTCCCCATGGGGTGCAGGACCCAAGCACTTGGGCCATCCTCCACTGCACTCCCGGGCCACAGCAGAGGGCTGGCCTGGAAGAGGGGCAACCGGGACAGAATCCGGCGCCCCGACCGGGACTAGAACCCGGGGTGCCGGCGCTGCAAGGCGGAGGATTAGCCTATTGAGCCATGGCGCCGGCCACACTTTTTTTTTTTTTTAAAGATGTACTTATTTATTTATTTGAATGACAGAGTGACAGAGGAAAGAAGGAGGTGGGAGAGAAAGATCGTCTGTCCTCTAGTTCATTCCCCCAGTGTCCACAACAGCCTGGTCCAGGCCAGCCCAAGTAGGGAGCCAGGAACCGCATCCTGATCTCTCAGTGGGTGATAGGGACCCCGCCAACCATCTGGGCCCTCTTCTACCTTCCCAGGCACATGAGCAGGCAGCTGGTTCAGAGGCAGAGCCACCAGGACTTGAACTGGCACTCTGAGATGGGATGCTGGTGTTGTAAGTGGCTGCTTGACCCCCAGTACCACAACCCTGGCCTCTGGCAAATCATTTTGATGGTGCTTTTAAGTGTGTGTATCCTGAACCAGAGTTCTCACGGTTCTGTGTTCATTTACCTCTATATTGGAAATTTGGTGAGGAAAGGAACTTTGATGTCTGGACGTTCAGTGTATTTTTCAGTGTGCTTTCTTTCACAATGCAGTCTACTTACAGCCATCTATGTAATTGCCTGTATGCTTATAGTAGTATAACTTCAAATATATTAATTCTTTTTAATTTTACAAGGTATCTTTAATATATCTTGTTTTGTTTTTTTTAAAAAAAGGTTGTATAAGTATTTTTTTTCTTTCTTTTGGCATGGATTGTAGCCGAGGAATGAAGTTTGAGAACGTTCAAACACTAACAGATGCCATTTATGACATTATTCTTGACATGAAGTGGTGTTGGTAGGTATTTCCTAAGTCATTTTGACAAGCTCTTGGCCTGAGAAATCACACACTTTGCCTGGTACCACTAAGCACGAGACAGTCGTGTGCTGAGGGAGCATTGTTGGTTCTTGCTTTCCAGTTTCTCTCCTTTTCGAGTGCTACTGATCATCAGGCAGGGTTAGCTCTGAACGGGAAATGGGGTCTGGTGGGTGGGCAAGACGCAGTGAAGAGCCCTGTGTCCGTGCTGTAAGGATGTCCATTCATTGTTTCTTGCACATCCTGCTCTGTTCTTTCTCTTCTTTCTCACTGCCCCTAACGTGGGAAGGAAGGCTTAGAAGTACCAGGGCTCTTTTCTAAGCTGTCAGAGAAGGAAGTGATTCCTAGACCATAGGAGGTAGCTGTAAGAGAAAAAAAAAAAAGTGGCTTAAAGGACAGAGGAGAACATTTGATTATATTTTCAGACCATACATAGCTCAAGAAATTAGATGAATAAGGCACGCTGCACGACTCCTGGCCGGATGGTAAAGTCTGTTTCAGACAGGTGAGAGGCCTCTCTACTTTCGGTCCAAAGGACGGTTCGTTCAGAGTGCCTGCTGGTGTTTAAGTGTCGATTCCAATAGCTGCGTGACAGTGTGGAGGTCACTCACTGTGCACCTCCATTTTTTGTCTTTTTGTTTTTTCCCTAAAATGGGTCAATGCTACCTTCATTGTCAAGTGATTGTATAAATTACCAGTAATGTGTATAAGGAACTCAATGTCTGTCACATAATATTTCAGACATACTGCTAGCTAATGTTGCTGTAAATATAATACTTTAAAAATTGGTTTTTGAAAAACTTAAGTCTTTCATGTTGTAAACTGATCATATGTTGTTTTTGAAAAGGGTTGATCAAGCTGGGGTAATCTGTAAACAAGAAGGGATTTTCCGCGTCAATTGCATGGACTGCCTGGATCGCACCAACGTGGTCCAAGCCGCCATCGCACGCGTGGTCATGGAACAGCAGGTAAATGGAGCGCACTGGATTGCACGTGCAAACACATAGCTACAATCTTGCCTCCAATCTCAAACGTTCTACAGAACGTTTACAGCACACAGACATCCCCTTTTCCTCGAGACCTGGGTAGCACAACCTTTCCTGGAGGTGAGCTGAATGAAGTCGTGTGTCTCAAATGCTCATTTAGAAGCTGGCAGACTGGCATATGTGCTCATTTACCTTTTCTCTCAACTCCAAATCCATCCCCCCTGGACTTGGGGCTCTGCACTCATGTTTACTTGGCCAGCCAGCGCTGCCAAGAGGGGGCGCTAACAGCAGCTGGTGAGGCAGGCAGGGGAGGCAGGACAGCCCCTCCATCTGTGTGAATCCTGGCAGCACCAGCCTCTCGCCGTGGTTGTGGTTTGGGCAGGAGCTGTGTCCTCGTGTCTCCCCATCTCCGTTTCTTCAGTGTCTGATTTGGATTTCCCAGCCCTCCAGCACCTGGATGACGGAGTCCTTGTATTAAGTTCCCACAGTGGAGATACCCAGCATGGTTTCTGGTTTTGTTTTCTGATAGAGCCTTCTGTGCTTTTGTTCTCATGTAGTGTTTAGGCAGCTGGGTGTTGGAATTCCAGTCCTGGCTCCACTGCATACCGAGTGTTGGAGCCATGCAAAGACCTTGACCTCTCTAGACCTTGGTGTGTCATCTTTAAGATGGGGGGAATAAGAGTGTTGGTTACATAGGGTTATTACAGTGAGTAGAAGAGATCATTTATGTTGAAAGCTCCCAGCCCCTAGCTCTGGCCCAGGATTTACATTTACTGCGTATTTATTCTACTAATATCATTATGGTCTCTGTGCTTTCTTGATATTCAGTTCCACTTCGTAGGCCTGTGTAAGAACACACACATTTACCACAGTGTGGCCCTATCCGTGAAAAACTACGGCAAGCAGTGCTTTGCTGTCTTTGTAAAGTCCGCCTCCGTTCGGCTTCTCTGAGGGCCCTGAGTTCTCTGTGAATGTGCGTCCTCCTTCTGCAGCACATGCGTCGCACCAGGGTTTCCTGGCTCCCACACGGCTAATCCACTGATGTGTTCCTTTTAGCTGAAAAAATTAGGCGTGATGCCCCCGGAGCAGCCACTGCCTGTGAAGTGTAATCGGATCTACCAGATAATGTGGGCTAACAATGGCGACTCCATCAGCAGGCAGTACGCGGGGACGGCGGCTCTGAAGGTATGTGCACGCCTCATCGGTGGACACGGGTTAGGCCATGGGCTCGGAACAGCTGTGTTTGCGACAGAGTGCTCTGTGGGCCACACTCTGCGTGGTTCACTGTTCTCCGGATGCTTGGCTGAGGCGGGGGTCACCTGTACAGGTTGCTGCGGGGACCAGGGCATGTGAGCCAGGCAGGCCGCATGTTAGAAGGAGCCAGGGCCTTTGGGAACCAGGGAGGAGTGTGAGCTGTTCTGGGAGGCACCCCTCTGTCTCTTGAGGAGGCCAGTTGTGCCACATCTTCTTTTTTGATTTTCAAGAGAGCCTGGAAATCTTGAGTTATATGGGAAGTGGTTGGTTTTTAAAACTGTGTAGGCAAAACAGAACAGGCCTGCTGGTGGATTCAGAGTGGGGTTCTGACTCCTCGGAGTTTGAGTGGCAGCTGTACTTCATTCAGCAAGGCAGCCCCCTGCAGCCCAGCCCAGCCCAGCCCAGCGCATGTGTCCCGTGGGGGTGGTTCCAGGCCTGCCACAAAGGTTGCTGTAGGATTGCCTGAGTTCACACATGTACGTATGTACGTGCCTAGGGCATCTACACACAGCAAATGCTGGGGAGATGCTGGATTACTTTTCTTGTGGTTGTTACAAACCTCTTGATCCTACAGAGCTAGTCTTCACAGAATTTTGAGTGTAAAAATAGTCCCTGGTAATGAAATATTTTCTGTGGGCAGCAAAAAGAGGTTGACTTAGTTTAAATTAGATTTATGTTCATCTCAGGATATTCTAATAAATTACATCATCAAGGGCCATCAGGCATTCTGTAATCCATCTTTTTATTTTTTAAAAGATTTATTTTATTTATTTGACAGGCAGAGTTACAGAGAGAGGTAGAGACAAAGAGGTCTTCCATCCGCTGGTTCACTCTCTAGTTGGCCACAACGGCTGGAGCTGCGCCAATCCAAAGCCAGGAGCCTCTTCCAGGTCTCCCACGCGGGTGCAGGGGCCCGACGACTTGGGCCATCCTCTACTGTTTTCCCAGGCCACAGCAGAGAGTTGGATCAGAAGTGGAGCAGCCAAGACTAGAACCGGCGCCCATATGGGATGCCAGCTCCTCAGGCCAGGGAGTTAACCCACTGAGCCACAGCGCTGGCCCCAATATATCATTTTTTTTTTAAGATTTTTTAAAAGATTATTTGAAAGAGTGACAGCAGGAAGGAAGGAGAGGGAAAGAAAGAGAAAATCTTATTTTTAAAAAATATTTATTTATTTGAAAGTTAGAGAAGGAGAGACAGAGAGAGAGTCTCCCATCTGCTGGTTCACTCCCCAATTGGCTGCAATGGTTGGAGCTGTGCCAATCTGAAGCCAGGAGCCAGGAGCTTCTTCTGGGTCTCCCATGCGAGTGCAGGAGCCCAAGGACTTGGGCCATCCCCCACTACTTTCCCCGGCATAGCAGAGAGCTGGATCCGAAGTGGAGCAGCCGGGACTAGAACTGGTACCTATATGGGATGCCGGCGCTGCAGGCGGTGGCTTTACCCGCTATGCCACAGCACTGGCCCTGAGAGTTTTATCTTCCATCCACTGGTTTACTCCCCAGATGCCAGGGCTGGGCCAGGCTAGAGCCAGGAACTCCATCCAGTTCTCCTTTGTGGGTGTCAGAGCCCCCAAGTACTTGGGCCTTCATCTAATACCTTCCCAGGTGCATTAGCAGAAACCTAGGTTAGAAACAGAGCAGCAGGGGCTTGACCCAGCACCTGATATAGGCCCTGTAAGCTGGTGCTGTAAGCAGCAGCTTAACCCACTGTGCCACAACACTGGTCCCCAGTCCAGTTTTTTGATTGAGTGATAATTTTCAAAAGCTTTTTAACAATTAAGGGAAGTAAAATTTAGAAGTCCTTGTACAAGTTATTGTCTAAAGAGGAATACTTTTCCCCCCGTGACTTTAAACTTCTGTGAGTTCAGGCTTCACGTCTGCTTCCTCTGTAACAGATTCGAATGCTGTACTCTAGCATATCGGTAATATTCTTCGCAGACGACCTTACTGGCAGCATGTTCTTCCTAAATTGTCACTTTGGGGACAAGGCCTCTTTCTGAGATTGACTTGGATAGAAATAGTGAGTTTGGGATGCGGGGGGAGACTCTGCTTTTCTTGAGTTTAAATCACTGACTTGTTCTGAAAGCTTTGTTGGGAAAAGCAGAGGAGACAAAGCAATTTGTATCTTCACTGGATTGTTCTACAGGTGATTGTAATGTGCAGTGAAACTGGAAACCTCCGGTCTTCCCCTTCTGTTCAGATCCATACATCCACATAAACACACAGGTTAATCCCTTATAATAAACACCAGGGAACTATCCGTATTTTTCTGCATCAGAAATTTGGCTTTTGAATACTATATGAGTTTGAGGTTTGAAAGTCATGATGTTTTGGTGTCTGTTGTGTAATTGGTTTCAACTTGTAAGTTCTGCACTCCCAAGAATGACTTTCCCCTAAAGCTCCGGTTCACTGATGGTGAAAATTTGAGGTGACCAGCATCGTGTTTAATTTCGTTGGCACACTTGCATCAAAGTGGAATCCTGGAAGATATTTTAATTTAACTACATGAGAAGTTATAAGAATCTGTAGATTTCTATTTTTTTCTTAAATATTTATTTATTTGAAAATCAGAGTTACATGGAGAAGGAAAGGCAGAGATAGAGGTCTTCCATCTGCTGGTTCACTCTGCAATTGGTTGCAACAGCTGGAGCTTTGCTGATCTGAAGCCAGGAGCCAAGAACTTCTTCCAGGTGGCCTAAGGACTTGGGGTGCAGGGTGTAGAGAGCTGGATCAGAAGAGGAGCATCTGGGGCTCAAACAAGCGCCCATATGGATGCCGGCACTGCAGGCGGTGGCTTTACCCACTACACCACAGCACCTGATATGGGTGCACAGTTAATGGTGGAAGTGTTCTTGGATTTGAATAAATTGTCAAAATGACTTATTTTGTTTTTTGGCAGGGTGACTTTACAAGGACGGGAGAAAGGAAGTTAGCAGGAGTTATGAAAGATGGGGTTAACTCGGCGAATAGGTATTACCTCAACCGATTTAAGGATGCTTATAGGCAAGCTGTTATAGGTAAGGAACACATATGCTTTTCTTTCCTTAAAATTGATCATTCCTTCTCTGACTAGTTTTACAGAAACCAACTTCAGTAACAGAATTTGTATCTTATGAAATATATGTGTTCCTATAGTATGGCTCTTACTCAATACACTGAAATTTGTGTAAAATTAGAATCTGAGAAATATTTTGGCTGGGGCATCTGAAGACGCCATCTATTTCAATCCATACGTTTTTCAGTTTGATGCTTATGTAACAAATAGCAGAGGTGAAGCTCTTGGAGTACTGAATTAGGTGCTCTAAACCTCAACAGCTGCAAACTTTGCATTCTGTTTTCCCGTTACTCAAGGCCAAGCAGTGTGACCCGATGACGCTCTTTTCCTTTAAACCTTCTGTCAGATGTTCTTGCTGTGGGCAAATCCACCACCCACTTTCGTAAGCACAGCTCAACAGTAGGACTGGATTTAGAGAGGGTCCTAACCAACCCATCGTTTTTCACAAGGGGAAATGGGAGAATAAATTGCCCGATAGATTTCATACCTTGCATGTTTTTTTCTTTCATTTTTCTGAAAATGTTACCTTATAGGATTCAAATGGAGCCTATTCTGGATTGGAATGAAATGCAACATAGCTGACCTATGGTCAATGAGAATCTTTTTTAAAATCTCATTTTTTTCCACCTTATTTTTAGTACTCAAGAAATGGTGGGGCCTAGACACAGGCCACTTAGGAATCTGAAAATCTGGTATAAAACTTTCTTCAGTTGCCAGAGATGGAGGGTATATGCTTTGTAGAGAATTGGATTGTAGAAGTTGATTCAAGGCAAAAATGTGACGCCTTGTTTCTGCTGGTTAATCTAGCAACTTAGTCTTGTGTGACTGAGGACCCAGGTCCTGTCCTCCTAGCACCAGCTGCGTCCTGATCCTGAAGCCAGCTCTCTTCACATTTGAGATGTAGAGGCCAGAAGCAGCTGGACCTACTACTCTGTTTCCAGGGCCAGTGGTCAGATCTTTCCCAGGAGCCTGAAAGGGAATAGGGAGGTGGGGGGGGAGAGGGAGGGGGGAGAAGAGAGGAAGAGAGGGGGAGGGAGATGGAGGGGAAAGGGCAGAGGAGGAAAGAGGAAGAGATATAGATAGGTATCTTCATTCTGCTGGTCCACTCCCCAGATAGCCACAATGGCCTCAACTGGCCATGCTGGCCAGGAGCCTGGAACTCCATATAGGTCTCCCACTTGGGTAACAGGAATCTAAGCACTTGAGTTACTTCTGCTGACTTGCTATGTGCATTAGTAAGGAGTTGGATTAGAAATAGAGCAGCATAGGCTAAAATCGGTGCTCACATGGATGCCAGCATCACAGATGGTAGCTTAACCTGCTGCACCACAATGCTGGCCCCATCTCAAATATCAAAAAACCACTATGGGGCTGGCATCACATGTGAGCACCAGTTCGAGTCCCAGCTGCTCCACTTCTGATCCAGCTCCCTGCTGATGCACCTGGGAAAGCAGCAGAAGATGGCCAAGTACTTAGACCCCTACCTTAGACCTGGATGGAATTTCAGGCTCCTAGCTCCAGGCTGGTGCAGTCTGAGCTGTTTTGGCCATTCGGGGAGTGAACCAGCAGATGGAATCTCTCTCTCTCTAACTTGACCTTTCAAATAGATAAATTAGGAAAAAAAAAATATGATTTGAAGTACATGCCCCACCAGGAGGAATTTAGCTTGTCTGTTCAGATATTTTTTTACTGTATTTTTTAATGTTACATTTTTGGAAAGATTTTTTTTTTAATTATTTATTTCCATTGCTTGAAAGGCAGAGCAAGAGAGAAAGACATTTGCTGGTTCACTCCCCAGTGTCTGCAACAGCCTTGCCTGGACTAGGCTGAAGCTAGGAGCCCAGAACTCCATATAGGTCTCCCGCATGGGGAAGCCCTTGAGCCACCATCTACTGCTTTCCTAGAAGCATTAACAGGAGGATTGGAAGCAGAATAGCTAGGTGTTGAACTGGCCCTTTGGTACGGTTTGCAGGTGTTCCAAGCAGAGGCTGAACCCACTGCACCACAATGCTCTCCCCTAGCCAGTTTTCAAATCGGTGTATTTGTTATTTAGTTATAGTTTGTGTATGTATATATATATATATATATATTTTTTTTTTTTGACAGGCAGAGTGGACAGTGACAAGAGAGGCAGATAGAAAGGTCTTCCTTTGCCGTTGGTTCACCCTCCAATGGCCACCACGGCCGGTGTACTGCAGCCGGCGCACCACGCTGATCCAATGGCAGGAGCCAGATGCTTCTCCTGGTCTCCCATGGGGTGCAGGGCCCAAGCACTTGGGCCATCCTCCACTGCACTCCCGGGCCACAGCAGAGAGCTGGCCTGGAAGAGAGGCAACTGGGACAGAATCCGGTGCCCCAACCGGGACTAGAACCTGGTGTGCTGGCGCTGCAAGGTGGAGGATTAGCCTGTTGAGCCGCGGTGCTGGCCCTATAGTTTGTATATATTGATACAAGTCCCTTACCAGACAGATGAGCTGTATTTTTTACCTATTTTGTAGGGGTCTTTTTTTTTTTTTAAAAAAAACTTCTTTGTCTTGGTACCCTTGGAAGTACAAAATTTTAAAATTTTAATGATGTCATTTGTCAGTTTTTTTCTTTTGTTGCTTATGATTTTGGTGTCATGTCTTAAAAAAATGCCTAATTCAAGGTCATAATGGTTTAGGCTTTCTTTCAAGAGTTTTATAATTTTAGGTTTTACATTCTCTTGTTTTTTAAAAATTCTAGTAAGTAAGATGATGAACATATATTAACACTTCCATCCTAGATTTGATGCAAGGCATTCCAGTGACAGAAGATCTGTATTCCATATTTAACAAGGAGAAAGAGCATGAAGCTCTGCATAAGGAGACTCAGAGAAGCCACCAGGAACTGATTAGCCAGCTCTTACAGAGTTACATGAAGTTGCTCCTGCCCGAGGAGGAGAAGTTCCACGGGGGCTGGGCCCTCATTGACTGCGACCCCAGGTGAGCTGCGGTGGTTGTCTGCTGATCCCTTGTGACGCTGGAAGATTGTCGTAGGTAACGCTGGCAGTTGTCCACGTGCTCTGAGCCTGGATGCAAGGCGCATGGCAGCTACACTTGCCTTGGGACACAATTAAGGGGATGCTAAAAAGCCTAGTTATGAAGAGAAGTGTCTTTTAAAAAGATTTACTTACTTGTTTGAAAGAGCTAGAGAAAGAGATATCTTCCATCTGCTGGTCCATTCCCCAGATGGCTACAATGCTGGGGCTGGGCCAGGCCAGGCCAAAGCCAGGACCAGGAGCTTCTTCCAGTTCTCCCACATTGGTGCAGGGGCCCAAGCACTTCTGCTGCTTTCCTAGGCACATCAGGGAGCCAGAATGGAAGTGGAGTAGCTGGGACTCGAACCAGCGCCCATATGGGAGGCCAGCGCCACAGGCAGCAGCTTGACCTATTACGCCACAACACTGGCCCTTTGACATTTTTTAACAAAAGCCATCCAGTTTCAAGTGATTCTTCCAAATATCAATGAATAGCAGGTTCTAAGTTTATCTACCTTATAATGCTTGCCTTTAGGTTGAAATCTAAAATGATAATCTTCATTTTCACAAACAGGAGATATTTCGGAATCTAGACCAAGCTCTGAGAATAAGTCTTCTGTTTAGATTTTATCTTTTTTAGATTCATTTATTGGAGCCAGTGCTGTGGCACAGCTGGTGAAGCCACTGCCTACAATGCTGGCATCTCATATGGGTGCCAATTTGAGTCCTGGCTGCTCCACTTCTGAATCAGTTCCCTGCTAATGGACCTGGGAAAGCAGCAGAATATGGCCCAAGTCCTAGGGCTCCTGTATCCACAAGAGAGACCTGGATGAAGCTCCTGGCTCCTCTTCAGCCTGGCCAACCTGTGCCATTGCAGCCATTTGGGAAGTGAACCAGTGGTTGGAAGTTCTCTCTCGCTTTTTCTCTCTGTGTCTCTGCCTCTCCCTCTCTCTGTAACTCTCATTTAAAAACAAATTATTTTTTAAAGATTTATTTATTTGCAAGAGTTACACACAGAGAGAAGTACAGGCAGAGAGAGAGAGAGAGGTCTTCCATCTGCTGGTTCACTCCCAAGATGGCCACAACAGCCAGTGCTGCACTGATCCCAGAGCCAGGAGCCAAGAGCTTCTTCCGAGTCTCCCACGCGGGTGCAGGGGCCCAAGGACTTGGGCCATCTTCTGCTTTCCCAGGCCATAGTGGAGAGTTGGATCAGAAGTGGAGCAGCCAAGACTCGAACTGGCACCCATATGGGATGTCGGCACTGCAGGCGGTGGCTTTATCCTCTACACCACAGTGCCAGCCCCAAAACATTATTTTAAAAGGCAGAGAAACAGAAAAAGAGATCCGTCCTGAACTGGCATCCATAAGGGATGCTGGCATTGCAGGTAGTGGCATTACCCAATATGCCACATGTGTTTTTAATAAAAGGGGCCTAAGATAAGCAGGAGACAGGATAGTATTTACATATTAAAATGAATAAAAACATTGTAGGTTCATAGGGAAACCATCTATAATGTTAATCTCCATGAATAATTTCATTTTGATGGTAAATATTTTATATTTGGTGTAACTTGAAGACTTTAAAAATAAGAGATGAGATTTTTCTTCACAAAATCTAGCAGAAAATTCCGTGTTCTTAATTTAATCTATTTGGTGAAAATATTTTGACTCACGTGCTTCACTTTTTTTTCAGTAGCAGTCCAAGCTCATACAACACCAAAAACAAAACAAAACAAAACCAAGAATAGCCCTTAAGTCCTAATGAGAAATATCTGCAGGCAGCACACCTACATTTTGCTTGAGGTGTTGCAAGTTTTTTTTTTTTTTTTAAAGATATGAAACTTAGATCAATACTATGGAATCAATTTTACTGGGAAAAGCTGGCTACCATTTTGTAGTGTCACTTTGCCTCTGACTTGGTTTCCAATCCTGTAATCTTCATAGAAAGTTGGTACTCTTGTAGAAGTGTGCAGAATTGTGCAATATTTAAAGCTTGCAGCAAAATTCAGGTGAGCATGTTTTGTTAGGACTCATTAGAAGTCTCTTGCACAGATTCGTGAAAACACTCATGGTTACTTCTGTAATTGGTGGAACAGGAACAATCTTCCGGGTCTTCTAGAAATCACCTGTTGGGGAGAGTCTCAAATCTAAGTCTCAGCTGCTAAAGACTGGCCTCAGGAATAGAACGGTGCTTTTCTCTTTTCTCCATTAACAGGATAAAATGCTTCCTCCCACCCTCCCTCCCTCCCTCCCTGGCTCCCTTTTCTCTTTGTACTCTTGCCCCTTCTCCAGAGTCCAGCACACCTCCCATTGCCCTTTAACCCTGCACTAGAAAATTTGACTTTTTGATAACAGGAGGCTGGTGATTGTCTTCTACTAATCTTTGATTAAAGCTCTCTACGGGGTGAGTGTTTGACACAGCAGTTAAGACGTTGCTTGGGACAGTTACATTCCATATCAGAGTGCCTGGGTTCGAGTCCCAGCTCCACTTCTGTTTCCAGCTTCCTGCTAACATGAAACCTGGGAGGCATCAGGTGATGGCTTATGTAGTCGGGACCCCTGCTAACCCTGGGGGAAACCCTGGATTGAGTTCCCAAGAGTGAATGTGAAAGTATCCCTTGTCTGTTTTCCTTGCCAAAGCCTTCACTGCCATCCTCATGCTTATCTTCTTCCGTGTGGTCATTGGTATACAAAATAGGCTTATTAAAACACGGCCGTTGGCTTTATAGTTTCCTTTGACCTTTATTGTTTGGGACACTGAGAGATTCTGGATTCTACCTCGAACCCAAGACTCTTCGGCTAAGGATCTGCCTCCCTGCCATGGTGACGGTGAGGACGTTTCTGTGTTCTCTGTGAGCATGCGACCAGTGCGTGATGGAGAGAGTTCCATCTGTTGGCTTTCAGTCCAGAGCTGCCGGTGGGGTAAAAAGCTGAGATGGGCGGTGGAGCCACATTGTTAATTAGCAACTGCCTAGAAGGGGAGTGGGGAGCCAGGGCGGGGAGGGGCCACAGACCTGTGGAATTCGCGCGTGGCCTGCTCCTCGGAGACAGGCCTAGTTGCTGAGCTTTGTGATGCTCTGCTTGGTCCTGTAAGTCTGCCTGTGCCAGACTGGTTGTGTCTAGCACTGGTTGAGGCGCTGGCTGCTTGCCAGTGCTTCTTGCCATTTGTGGTTCCCACTGTTACTATTGTGCTAGAAGCTGCTTCCTGTGAAGCTTAGGGACAGGATGAGGCGGGTGGCGGGCAGGGAAGCTGATGTTCTGGAGCAGTGGCTTCTGGGTCATATTTTGGTTTGCTGATTTGGGTGGAAGGATAGGACCTGCTTACCATCAGTCTTGGTGGTGGTGGCTTTGTTTTTGTTTTTAAGTGGGAGGTGTTTGGTCAGCCTGAGGCTGGCTCCAGTATGAGCCCCTCTAGGGTCCCAGGGTTTGGGGGTTTGGGTTGGGGCTTAAGAGGAGCTGCAGCAGGAGGCAGTAGTGCCTCAGGTGGCTCTTGGTGTTCTGTGATGCATTTTCTTCCCTGTTTCGTCTGGTAGACACCATCTTTTTAATACATCTGAGATTTCTTTAAATTTGCTACTGGTATTTTTCCTTCATTTCCAAGACTTAGATTTCTTGATGGTGTAGTTCCCCTTTCTCTTGATGAGGGAGATTTGGAAACTCTCTTGGGCTGAGTTTGCTGTAGACGCTTTGCACAGCCCTTCAGTGGCGTGGTTGCCCCAGAGTGGGGAGACCGAGGTGCAGAATGAGAGGTAGCTTTGGGAGTGGGTTCTGGGGCTCAGGTCCCTGGAAGGCCAGCTCGTGGAGGGTTCAACCTCTCACAGGTGGGCGTTAGTCACTGCGTGCCTCAGCCATCCACTCTTGGACTGTTTTCGAGTTGTATGGAGATGTAATTCATACACCACACAAGCCACCTATTTAAAGTGTGCAGCTCAGTGACCTGCAGTGTAGTCAGTTGTTCCTGTGTCACCGCAGTTGGTGTTAGGACATTTTCATCACCTCAAGAGGAAACTGCGTGCTCCTCAGCTATGACTTCCCTGTCCCCATATTTCCACAACCGGCCACTTCTGGACTGTGCCTCGCTGTGTTTGCCTAATGCTGGACGTTTCACGTACGTGGAATCAAAACAATACGCAGCCCGTGACTGCTGGCGGCTTTCGTTTAGCATCGTGCTCGTCGGCGTGTGCGCGCGGCGGCGTGTCAGAAGCTCATTGCCCCTCCCTTGCATGGGTGCGAGCGTGGACTGGGGCATCTCCCCGTCTCTGCCACTGTCAACAGTGTCACTCTGAACTGTTGATACAGGTTGTCTGAGCACCCATCCTCAGCTCCTTAGGGTACGTACCTAGGAATGCACGTGCGGGGACCTGTTGGCCCTTCAAGAAGCTTCTGGGCGAGTCCGGCTGCACCGTTTCTCCAGGCCGCACTCACCTGTCTCCTCACCCCTGTTTTCCCCGCTGCCACACCGTTTCTCCAGGCCGCACTCACCTGTCTCCTCACCCCTGTTTTCCCCGCTGCCATCCTGGTTCGCGGTGTGAGGTGGAATCTCGGGTTTTGATTTCCATTTCCTGAATGACAAAGGACCTCGAGGATTTTTATTGTGGTCCTTGGCCGTTACTCTGTCTCTCTTTCTTGAGAAATGGCCATTCGAACGCTGTGCTTATTTTTGAAGCATCTGTGTTTTGATTGTCAAGTTGTAAAGTTTTACTGGGGCCTGGGCTAGCGTGAGTCGGGCGGACGAGGCGGGACAGGTCCCGCCATCACTGTTTCTGGTGTCCCGTCCTTATTCCTGAAGCCGGCACCCCATGTGCGCCAGAGACCAGGCTTCTCCGTGCCGCGCTGTCCTCGCGCGCCCGCACACAGCCGGTGACCGCGGGTCTCCGGATACGGCAGGTGCCGGCGGGGACTCGGGCCGCGGCAGCGCCCCTCAGCCCGGCCGGCGGGGACCGGGCCGTGGCAGCGCCCCTCAGCCCGGCCGGCGGGGACTCAGGCCATGGCAGCGCCCCTCAGCCCATCCGGCGGGGACTCGGGCCGTGGCAGCGCCCCTCAGCCCATCCGGCGGGGACTCGGGCCTGGCAGCGCCCCTCAGCCCATCCGGCGGGGACTCGGGCCTGGCAGCGCCCCTCAGCCCATCCGGCGGGGAACGAGCCGCGGCGGCGCCCCTCAGCCCATCCGGCGGGGACTCGGGCCATGGCAGCGCCCCTCAGCCCGGCCGGCGGGGACTCGGGCCGTGGCAGCGCCCCTCAGCCCATCCGGCGGGGACTCAGGCCATGGCAGCGCCCCTCAGCCCGGCCGGCGGGGACTCGGGCCGCGGCAGCGCCGCTCAGCCCATCCGGCGGGGACTCGGGCCATGGCAGCGCCCCTCAGCCCATCCGGCGGGGACTCGGGCCGTGGCAGCGCCCCTCAGCCCGGCCGGCGGGGACCGGGCCGTGGCAGCGCCCCTCAGCCCATCCGGCGGGGACCGGGCCGTGGCAGCGCCCCTCAGCCCGGCCGGCGGGGACTCGGGCCGCGGCGGCGCCCCTCAGCCCATCCGGCGGGGACCGGGCCGTGGCAGCGCCCCTCAGCCCATCCGGCGGGGACCGGGCCGCGGCGCCGCTCAGCCCATCCGGCGGGGACCGGGCCGCGGCGGCGCCCCTCAGCCCATCCGGCGGGGACCGGGCCGCGGCGGCGCCCCTCAGCCCATCCGGCGGGGACCGGGCCGCGGCGCCGCTCAGCCCATCCGGCGGGGACCGGGCCGCGGCGGCGCCCCTCAGCCCATCCGGCGGGGACCGGGCCGCGGCGGCGCCCCTCAGCCCATCCGGCGGGGACCGGGCCGCGGCAGCGCCCCTCAGCCCGGCCGGCGGGGACTCGGGCCGCGGCGCCCCTCAGCCCAGCTTGCTTTCCGAACCCCGACTGCTCCTGTCCGCGCCATTGTCGGGCGCCCTGTGCACGGCAGCCCGTCCCCTAGGCGGGTGGCCGTATGGGGGACCGATGCCCACGCCACAGGCCTCGCTAGACACGATGAAACTCGCCGGAGCCGGCGGCCCGCGTGGGCCGGGGTCCGGGCCCTCTGGGGCGAGCGCTGGACGCGCATGCGCGCTGGGCGGCCCCTGCGGCCGGAAGTGGGCGGGCGGGAGGCCGGCGCGGCCCCTGGGCGGGGCTCGGCGCGGCCGCAGCGCGGTTGCCGCATTCGCCGCATCGACTGCGGGCGCGAGGTCGGGTGCAGCGGCCGCCGGGCTGAGCGTCGACGCCTCGACGGACGGACGGACGGACCGACAGACCGGCCATGCCGCGCTCCCACCGGCCGCCGCCCGCGCAGCGCGCCGCCGCCGAGCCCAAGTCGGACGGCATCCTGGCCATGACTTTCAAGATCTTCCTCCTGTTTGCGGGACTTATGGTTAAAGTCCCCGTGGGGCTGTATTTCTCCTGCAAATTGCTGCTCTTCCAGAGCCTGATGCTCATGTCCCCCGAGGACAGCGCCTTCTACGCGACCGTCGTGGCGGTGGTGGGGCTGCATGTGGTGCTGGCGGTCTTCGTGTTCATCGTGTGGAAGGAGGGCTTGCCGCAGTGGCGGGAAAGCAAGAGCGAGTAGCGCGGGCTCGGGCCGCCCGGCCGCGCCGTCCGCCTCGTCGTCCGTTCTGTGTGTCGGGGGAGGGGCTCAGCGCGGCCGCGACCGCAGTGAGGACGCCATGGGCTGCCCGGCGCGGGGAGCCGGCCCGCGAGCCCGCTGCGTGAGGGGCGCCGCGCCGCGGGCTCGGGGGAGAGGACGCCCGGCGGCTCCCGGCTCGAGCGCCCGCGCCCGCGCCCGCACCCGCGCCGGCCTGCGGCCCCGTAGCTCCCGATGGCCCGCGCCGGCCTGCGGCCCCGTAGCTCCCGGCGGCCCGCGCCCGCACCCGTACCCGCGCCCGCGCCAGCCCGCGGCCCCGTAGCTCCCGATGGCCCGCGCCCGCACCCGTACCCGCACCCGCGCCGGCCTGCGGCCCCGTAGCTCCCGATGGCCCTAGCCGTCACCCGCACCCGCGCCGGCCCGCGGCCCCGTAGCTCCCGGCGGCCCGCGCCAGCCCGCGGCCCCGTAGCTCCTGGTGGCGTTTTTGGATGCCTCGTCGGAGGTGCAGCGGGAGCCATCCTCGGACGCCGACCTCGCGCGCGCGCGGAAGCCCCGTGCACGCATCAGCCCTCCGCACCCTGCGCTCGGTCTCCATCAGGTCCGCTGAGTAGGGGCGCTCGGGGGCCCTGGGTGGCCCTCGGTGGCTCTGGGACAGCGCGAGCGCAGCCGCGTCGCCACCCTCCAGGAGGGGCCGCGTGAGCCGCGGGGAGTCCTCTGCAGTGGACTCCGCCTGTGCGGGTTACGGTGGGGGTTACGCTTGGACCATTTTCCTGCCGGTGATTCTGCGCGGACTCCCACTCTGCTGCGCTGGTTTAACCACTCAGCAGCACATCTGCCTTCGAACCTTTATTCTGATATTTAATTTTAGTGTGGACATGAATACGGCCGGAGGGACTTGGGTTAAGAAAATGTCTATTTGTTCCCCGAAAGCCAAGTAAATTAATCAGTCTATAGTGAGTAAAGTGGGAGGTAGCTTGGCTTGTTCCGTCTTTGCAGATAAATTAGATTTATGTAAAATTCCCTCAATGCAGTCACCCGCATTTACACATGGCCAGGATGTGCCAGTGTTATTCGGAAGGTTGATGGGAGGCGCTCAGTTTCTCCCCCGCAGTAACCGCTCCTGTCACCCCGCAGTCCCCGCCCCCTCTCTGGAAACCCTGCCCGGAAGTCTCCCCTCTTCCCCTTGTCTGCTCAGTTATTGAAAGGCTTTCCACAGGGATGAGTTGTAATGCATCCAACCTCCCGGGTAGAACTCGGTGAATGGCTTGTTTTCCCCTGACCAGTTTTTTGCTGTCAGGGTCTACACTGTGGAAATGTGCTTGGCAGGTGAATGCTGATGAAAATACCTAATTCCCTGTGTCATGTTTGTTTAGCCTCATTGATGCTACTCACAGAGATGTGGATGTGCTGTTACTGCTTTCTAACTCTGCCTACTACGTGGCCTAGTAAGTTGCTTTTTTATTTAAAGCTTTTAATTTTTAAAAAAAAAACCTTAGTAAGTTTGTTTTTTAGAATCTATACTGGAATTCAGAAACTGGTTTTGTTACAAATTTCATAAAACTTCATTGGATGCCTTTACCTTATGTGACTTACATCACTTTGAAAATATGGCTTTAGAGTTACAGTTGTTCTCTTATGCTCTTGTATTCCCTCAGCATGTATTACTTGTTACCTCCCAGGTTTGGGTGTGCTCCATACCTTTTTATCGTTAGTGGCCGTGCATCATTGTTTGTATTTGTGTGTGTGAGCCCCCAGTGTGAGGAGTGTGAGTTTCCGTTTCTTTGCCATCATGAACCATACAGCCACCTCTACACAGATGACACGTGTGTGTGCACACGTGTGCACGCATGCTCTTTGGGTACTGGCATGTGGTGAATTACACGGCCTTCACTCGGGCTGATCTCCAGACAGCCTGCCAGTTAATAGTGCCAGCAGCAGAATACAGTACTAGTTCCCTGTACTACACTAGGCTTGAGTTATCAGCCCAGACACCTGTTGGCATAGATCATAAAGAATTTTTTTCTATAAAAGTTTTTATAAAACAAATTATTTTTGCCTTGCAATTGATTTCTTTTTTACACTTAAGATCTAGGAGCCAGTTTTACTTAATCTGTTGAATAGCATATGCTGTTCTTGCTTAATCTAGTTGTAGAAGTGTTTAAGTGTAACTCTTCAATCTGAAATGTATTGTTTAGTGAAAGATTTTATTTTAACTGCATGTAGTAGTTTGCTACTGTTAAACCTCAGCTGACAAGCCAAATACATTTTTAAATTCTCTTTACTCTTTCTCTTATCTAGTTATGATGATGAAGTTGATAAAGTCAACCAGTATCAACGGTTAAGCCTAGAAGACCTGGAAAAAATAGAAATAGGTAAATTATAATATACAATCCGAGTCATAGAAAGCCAATGTTGTTGCTTCTAAGAATGGGTTTTATTTTTTAAGCAACCAGTGTATGTGTATAACAGCTGTTAGACACCAGAAGGGGGACTCCCTCAGGCAGCCTATTCCTGAGAGAGTAATGATAATACAGTGGTGACAGTTGTATTCCTTTCCTTATTTACCTTGTGAAGATTAACTCCGGGAACAGCAAAGATTAATAATGGAGACTAAAGAATAGTTTTCATGGCCTCATCAGGCAGGCCTGTGTTTTGTGTGCTGTCATTTAGATTATGAAGAAAATGGTGCTACCTGCCGAGTTTGTGTTGATTGTTGGAAGTTAGAGAAGAAAGTGAATGCCATGTGGAAGATGTAACTTAGATGTGTTCATTTGGGTTTTCAGGTCCTGAACCCACGCTTTTTGGTAAGCCCAAGTTCTCCTGCATGCGATTGCACTACAGGTATAAAGAAGTGAGTGGTTATTTCCACACACTGCGAGCTGTCATGCGCAACCCAGAAGAGGATGGAAAAGGTAAAAAGTGAGAGAGAGGAGAGCGTTCAGTGCTAACTCAGATTTACTCGTAGGAGCTCAGTGCAGCTGGGACCTGACGGCTGACCCGGGAGCAGCTCTGAGACTTGTGACCAGGGAAAGCAGCTGCGTTCTCGGTGATGCGGGCGGAGCAGTTGAGCGGATTTTGTAGTTTGGGGCGAGGGACACGTATGGGGATTCCATCTGTGTGGCTCTGTGGGAGGCCATGTGGGTGTGAGGGGCTTCTGCATGTCTTGCTTCTGTGGGTAGCGGCAGGGACCGAGCCTGGTTCACGGCTGCCGTCTGGGCATCCAGCACAGTGCCTGAAAACCCGAGTTAAACCATTCCAGGCGATTGAGTGGATTTGCTCTTACTCGGTTACAATTCTTTTAACGTTTTGAATTCTTGGAGAATAGTGAACAAATGGCGATTTCCTGTGAAGTCTGGCGGGCAAGCCTGCAGTTAGCGTACCGCCACGGGTCTCACGCAGGTGTGTGGACTCACGTGCTGGTGTGTTTCTCGGGAACGTGGCCGCAGTTGTGTTTGGGTTTCAGATACGCTTCAGTGCATCGCGGAGATGCTGCAGATCACCAAGCAGGCCCTGGGGCTGGACGTGCCCATCGTCGAGAAGAAGCTGGAGAGGTGAGCAACGCTTCTCCCCAATCCAGACGCTGCTGTCCAGACACTGGCAAGGGGGAGAAGAGGGGTCACATGACGGCCGTGTTGCTATTCAGAGAGGTGTCAGAGTTCTGGGGACAAAGTCATACTCTGTCTAAATTCTACATGTATGCCTCTGTATCTATAGCAGCGAGTCACGCATTTCTTTAGTAACATTGACCTATATGAAAATGGATCCTGGCCAACTTAATTCTTCATGTGCAATTGTAAAGAACTCTATTAATGGAAATATTTGGTAAAAAATGTGCATGAATCATTGTAATACAGCAACTTTCTAAATAACAAAGCCTCTGATAAACTGCTTAATGCTCCAAGGAATGACCTCTTCCAGTTTAGGGATAGAATTTAGCTGTGCAGGACCTAATGTGTGGTGTGGACACCGTGTGGACACCATGGAAGGGCTTTTCAAGGGGTTGGTGTGTGTGCACATGTGTTGTCTGGGTTCAGAGCACGAGCTCTCGTTAACAGACTCCCACTTGTGTCGCTTCCCCCTCAACCTTGGGATATTCAGGATTCCTGTGGTTTTGTTATCTGTGAGATGATGTAATAAAATCTATGCCAGAAATTCGTTGCATGGATTGAATGATAGCGTACTCGTGGGAACACCGAGCACGTAGCTGTTACACCTAGTTGTAAGAATTCGGGTTGCTGACTTTTGTCTTTTTTATTTAAAAAAGTCATGATAAGCTCGGTCGTGCATTTTTTTTTCTGTTTAGGGTAACTTCCTAGAACAGTCTCCCGACGAGGGAGTCTGTGGGAGGGGTGACTCCTGGCTCCTTGAGCAGCTGAGCGGCTCGCAGCCCCGGTACCACGCACACCGCCTCAGAGGCCATGCGTCGTCTCTGCTTTGGGAAGAATTCTGGAGACCAGATTTTCTTTTTCTTGACTGAGGCGTTTAGAATGCATTTAGGTTTTTTTTTTTAAAGATTTATTTATTCATTTGAAAGTCAGAGTTACACAGAGAGAGGAGAGGCAGAGAGAGAGAGAGAAAGGTCTCTCATCCGTTGTTCACTCCCCAGATGGCTGCAACGACCAGAGCTGCACCAATCCGAAGCCAGGAGCTTCCTCCTGGTCTCACACACATGTGCAGGGGCCCAAGCACTTGGGCCATCCTCTACTGCTTTCCCAGGCCATAGCAGAGAGCTGGATCAGAAGTGGAGCAGCCGGGACTAGAACCGGTGCCCATATGGGATGCCGGCGCTTCAGGCCAGGGTGCTAACCCGCTGGACCACAGCGCCAGCTCCTAGAATGCATTTAGAGTATCCGTCCAGGTGGGTTTGAAGGTTCTGCAGTCCTGGTGGCGCCCTCTGCACGAGTGCTATTTTGTGAAGCACCGTGAGAGAGAGCAGAGAGCGCCTCTAAGAAAGCAAGCCCTGGCCAGCACTTTGCCCGCCTCGGTGTCACTGTGCACGGCCACAAGTGATGGAGTTTTAACTCCTAAACAGCAGCACACCGAGAAAGCAGCGTGTTTAAACATGAGGTTCTTGAGTTTGGGAAGAGCTGTGGAGAGGTGGTTCTGCATGTCAGGTCTCTGGACTTTGCCCCTCGCAGGCCCTGGGGCCCCGGGGTGGCCTGGAGGAACAGGGAGCGTTTCCCTCACTCCGGCCTCCGTCCTGAGTGTGTGTTCTGTGGCCAGCAGCATAGCGCTCCTGGGGGATGACAAAGCGGGCGGTAAGATGAGTTCGGTTACATGTGCCAGGTCTGTCTTAAATACATGCAGGGGATCCACAGAAACTTAAGGTAATGGAAGTCTCGTCCCTCTCTCCCTCCCTCCCGAGGTCAGACAGAGAGGGGTTTCGGTTGCAGGCTCCTGCTTAGTCAGTGGTGCCTTTGTGCAGGGTTGAGACTGGGAGACGCTGGGCACGGGCCGAGGCCTGTGAAGTCAGGTGTGCCGGGAGTACAGTGCTACCTGTTGGCTGTTCAGAGACGCAGTGCAGACACCGAGTAAGCTGGTACTCATCTTTTAATACAAACGATGTGTTGATGATAACACTCCGTATGCACTGGGTTCGATGATTTTAAAATTGTCCATGTTAGTGTGGCTGCTGGAACATTTTAGATTATATGGACAGCTTACACATTTCCGTTGGTGTTTTCCTGTCAACTCTGAGGACCTATTTGGGTTCATCAGTTAACAGGGCAGTATTTTCAAGAAATGGGGACCAACTTTCACCTAAATTAGTAACTGGAACTGCTGTATCAGACTCCATGAGGAATTAACTGTTTTCTCTTCTGCTTTGTAGGAAAAGCAGTAAGCCTCACGAAGACATCATTGGGATCAGATCTCAAAACCAAGGCTCTTTGGCCCAGGGAAAGAATTTTTTAATGAGCAAATTTTCATCCCTAAACCAAAAAGTGAAGCAGACCAAATCTAATGTGAATATTGGCAACCTGCGAAAGCTAGGAAACTTCACGAAACCTGAAATGAAAGTTAACTTCCTAAAACCAAACCTAAAGGTCAATCTTTGGAAGTCAGATAGCAGCCTTGAGACCATGGAGACCACGGGCGCGGTGGATAAGAAGGTGCAGGCGGAGTCTGACGGGGACGTGTCTTCAGACAACGACTCATACCACTCCGACGAGTTCCTGACCAACGCCTCGGCTGATGGAGAAGGGCAGCTGGCTAACTCCTTGGAGAGCGTCGGCCCCGGAGACTACGTTCTTCCTAGCTGTGGGATTATTGCCTCGGCACCGCGCTTAGGCAGCCGGTCCCAGTCTGTCAGTGGCTCTGACATCAGCATTCATGCCCCCTCGGACATGACTGGCGCTCACGGAAGTGGGTTTGGAAGAGGCCAGGAGTCTCCCCCGAAGAGAAGTCCTTCTGCCGACAGCATCCGCACGCTGACTGTAGATGTTTACTGCCACAGGTTTGTGCAGGATGCACGAAGCAAAATGACCCCGCGCTCAGAGGCCAGCCCCACGCGCCAGCAGGCTAACGAGGAGGGCAGTCCGGTGACCGACCAAGTTTCAAAGGAAGAAACGCAGCCAGGACCCACGGACCAGATGCCTTCGCGGCCCTCCCAGTTAGATGTGGCGCTTCCTGCCGCGGACTCGCAGTTTCTGTCGGTAGAACCGGTGCATTCAGTTTTATCTCAGAAGACCCCCAGCTCCTGTTCCGGTGTGCTTGAACTGGAGACTGGCCTTCATGGAACTCCTTCCCCTTCAGAGAGCAGTAGCAGCAGAGCAGTCTCTCCCTTTGCAAAGATTCGAAGTTCCATGGTCCAAGTTGCCAGTTTCACCCAAGCTGGACTCACCCATGGGATAAACTTTGCGGTGGCCAAAGTTCAGAAGAGTCCCGCCGAGCCGGAGGTGGCTGCTGAAGTCCAGCAGAATGAACTGAGAAGTATGTTCACGCAGTGCCAAACACGGATAATCCAGATCTAGGGCGTGGCTGGCTGTGGGTTTTATTTACATTTGAAAAGTAATTTTCACATAGTAGTTGAAAAGTAATTTTCACATTGTACTGTCTAATGAGTCCAGGGGTCACAAATTATGTTTATTGGGAAGTTTTAAAAGGAGTCTGGACATGAGCAGATCTCCAGATCTGATAGCCAGGCCTAGAGGTGCGTCTCCCCACGCTGTGTAGACCGGAGCAACAGTACACCACAGAGCTGCTCATCCAAGGGCAGTTCAGGCAGGCGCTTTGGGACAGAACCTGGAACTTTTGTGGAGTGGGGTGGAGTGGGTGGGTGGAGCATATCAGGTGAATGGATAAAGGATGGACACGTTTAGGGGACTAGTGCTTTCTAGAATTGTTAGTTCATTCCTGTGTGTTAACCTCTACAAGGTAAATTATACAGTTTTTGGTAACTCTAAAAAGTGTTACTCATCAGGAGAAGCATTTGAGTATTAAAATTGTTTACTTTTGATGATTTAACCATTCCTTATGACGTTAATTGAGGGTTACTGATACTATAAGGAAGAAATGTATTCTTGTTTTTTCCCGTATTCTACTTGAACAAATTTTAAATATCCAGCCACCTATATACTCCCAGCCTGGCAGCGTTAAGACGTGCCCGTCAGAGGGTAACCCCGACGGATGAGCTGTGACCAGCACCTGTGGGGTTTCACCTCGGGAATGTCACACTGGACATGTGCAGAGCACTGGAAACTGACAAGTCTTCATTTCAGCTTTCTGCACAGGTGGAGGGACTCTCCTCAACATCTTAGGTAGGCTGTCAGAACTATTAAAAATTCAGTTTATAGCGGTTTTACGACTGCAATCCTAACCATGTGGGACCAGAGCCTCTAGCCCACACAGGAAAAAGTCACGGCCTAGCACAAGCAGCAGTGTGTGTCCTCGGAGCCTTATCTGTTGACGTGACTCTCAGCTGAACATTCTGTCTGTCGGGACTTTGATGAGCATTCCACTTTTGTTATTTATTAGTGTGCTCTTTTTTTTCAAGTGTCAAATCTTGTGACTATTAAAATAAAGTACCATTGTAATTTAATGTGACAAAGTGTGAGGAGTCCTTGAGTTTCAAAGATGGCTTGATTTTCAGATGAAGAATTCGCTTTATAATTGGATACTTGATCTAAGTGTTTCCAAATACTCTGAAGTGTTCTCGTGGCTTTAGAAGTGATGAAGTGGGTCACAGACCATATTTTAAAACCCAAACGTTGACACCCAAATGCTTTATTCTGCTCTAACCAGTATTAAGACCCGGAAGAAAAACGTCCCACAACATAAAAGAGGACAACAGGCCTTGTAAGCTCCGCAGAGTACTCGGAAGGCTCTGCTTTGTGCCGGTTCTCAGTCACAGAAGCAGGATCGCCGGCTTCCCTTAGAGCAGCAGTGTCCACGTGTGGGCGCCTGGAGGTGGCCGCTTCTGGATCAGAGTTAGTCTGCGTGGTGGGCCTGGAGTCACGATACCATCCCGGTGCAGTGGGCTGAGCGCCTGCTTGCTGCTGGCCTCCACGTGGGCACCAGCGCAAGCCTCCGCCACTGCACTTCCGATCCAGCTCCTGCTAATGCGCCTGGGAAAGCAGCAGTGGACAGCTCAATGGCTTGGGCCCCTGTACCCACATGAGACCAGGATGAATCTCCTGGCCCAGCCTTGGCCATTTGGAGAGTGGATAGAAATTCTCTCTATAACTGCCTTTCAAATAAATAAATGTCTTTAAATAAAAAAAGCCAACGCCATCCTGTCCCCCGTGCTCCCCTCCCCCTCTTAGGTTTTCCTCTGCAGCCCGTCCACCCAGCATACAAGGTCTTTGCCATACTGATGCATGGATGCGGAATTTTAGAATTCATGACAGCGCAAGGTACTGGTAATTTGGGAAGTTTTATTTATTGGACAGAGGGTTCTCTTACAGGAACTTTTCTGCAAGACCAAGCAAATTGTGTATTTCTCTTTGGTAAATTACAGTTTACATTGGCACAATTAGACTCACGGAAACTTGTCTACTTTGTTCTAAGACAAAGAAAATGTATTATCACAAATCCAGTGGGCACTTTATTTCTAAAAGTTTAAGGAAGGTCTAGTCTACCAGTTATAAAAATGAAAACCAGTTAGAATTCTAATATAAACATTATTTACATTAGTTTATAAAAATAGATTTGTCTTTAAGAAAAGTTGAACTATGAATTTTTACTTCCCTTCACCAGGCGTTCAAATCCCTTGAATTTTCAAGGCTGACTCCATTTCCATGGTTCACAATGTCAACTTAAGCCTCACAGAAAAAATGTAAGGGATCATGGGATCTGGTTCCAACTAGGTAAGTTACTGACTAAACGAAAATCCTCCTGTACCACTGACAGCTTTAGAAAAGCAACATCCTAAGCCTCTGGACTCCTGTCGCCGTAGTCACACTACACAGTGTATCAGTTTGCTCTCTAGCTACCGGAAAAATTTTTGTTCCTATAAAAGTTTGAGTATTCGAGTTGTTAGGTGGTCTCCGGAAAACTACTTGTAGTTTTCCCAGGTCCTTGCTGGAGCAGCAGACGTTAGTTTGATCTAATGCATTTGAAAGTAACTGATAAACCTAAAAGCTCAAAACTCAGGGAGATGTGGTTTATCTTTTTCTCCCCGAAGTTTACTATTTTGCTTTTTTCATATTTGGGCACAACTGCAGGGCAGCAGTCCCTCAGGTGAGTCCCGTCAGGGGTTCTCAATCCACTGGGATCCAAGGAGAACAGTGAGGACAGATGCTTTTCAAAAAGCTAAATTTATTCCACTGAAGGACTCTGTGAGATTATCCTTTTATGGAAAAAAAAGTGATAATACAGTGATTTATTTCTGATTACTTGGCAAAATAAATTGGTAACCCTGTCTCGTAAGTTTTTGGAAAGATTTCTGGTGCATGATGTCCAAAAGCCTGGGAGGCACCGCTACGTGTGACACCCCCAGGCCTGAGCCCGTCCACTAAGTGGAGAGAGTTGCCGGAGCCCAGCGTCTCTGCCAGCTGTGTGGGTCGGCGGCAAGGACACCCGCGCCCTAGACCCAGACCTGAACAAACCACCGTTAATTGCAGAGTCCTCTAACCTTGAAATTGCAACAATCTTCAAATGAAGTTAACATTAGCAATTCAACAAAGTTTGGCCTGTGACTTAGCTGGAGCTCAGGAAATGGGATAATCAACAATGTTATCAATATTAAATGCTCAATATCAAATATGTTTTTGTACATTGTTACTAATTTATATAATTATAAAACAAACTTCAAAAGCTCCATAAAATCAGTAAGGTAAAAGCCCTAACTGAATATCATATAAACTTCAGATGTTACCAGGCTTGATTTCAAGAAAAGTCATTGGTTTCTGATAGAAATTGTCTATAAAACGATGCAGTATAAATGGCATTTGAATTCTACAATCCCGTGGCTCTGATCCGCCCCTCCTCCTCAGAGGTTCAGGTCGTTACAGTTCGTTCCCATTCACACACTTCTGCTGCTGAAGCCTGTGTCTCCTTAACGACTCCAGCTGCTTTGCTCTGAGCCACCGTTCTCGCGACAGAGTTGTCTGACCGGCGCTGAGCGACAGAAACCTGGGTTGGAAAACAGAAAAACAACTGAGTCCAGAATGAGGATGGTGACGTTTTTAAGGATACAGTGTGTGCACGCCAGGACACGGGAGAGCCAGGTGAGGCTTCTTCGAAGGGCTCTTTGGAGTGAGGCTCGATCCGAGGCGTGGCGACCGGGCAGCAGCCTGTTCGGCTGCAGGTCACTGAGCCCTCTCGAGAAGTCGGCCTCAGTCTCCGCCCTGACGGTCTGCTCACCTGGCCACCACGAGCAGCTGGTGCAGGTCGTCGGCGGTGATGCTCTGAGGGTCGTTCTTACGCATTTCCACGAAGTCGTCTTCCACTGCCTTTATCAAAACAGGAAATGTACCTTAGAACTAGTCCTTAAGAGGAAACGACATCTGTTTTTCTAAGGAAAAAATGTCAGCCCTGCCTCATTGGGCAAAAAGATGGAGAACGAGATGTCACACGCGTGGATGATGCCCCGGGTGGGGCTGGCATTCCCTGAGTGTTAGTTCAAGTTCAGGCTGCTCCACCTCTGCTCCAGCTCCCTGCTAATGCACCTGGGAAGGCAGCAGTTGATGGCCTAGTGCTTGGACTCCAACACCCAACATGGGAGACCCAGGCTCCTGGCTTCAGCCTGGCCCAGACCTGGCCGTTGTAGCCACTTTGGGAGTGAACCAGCGGGTGGAAGGTATCTCTCCTTTTTGCAACTCTGCCTTTGAAATAATGAATTTTTCTTTTTTAAAGATTTACTTTAGTTGAAAGGCAGAGAGAGGTCTTCCATCCGCTGGTTCACTCCCCAGATGGCCACAACAGCCGGAGCTGCGCCGATCCCAAGTCAGAAGCTTCTTCCTGGTCTCCCACGCGAGTGCAGGAGCCCAAGGACTTGGGCATCTGCTGCTGCACTCCCAGGCCACAGCAGAGAGCTGGACTGAAGTGGAGCAGCCGGGACTTGAAGCAGCGCCCACATGGGATGCCAGCACTGCAGGTAGCGGCTTTACCCACTGTGCCACAGCATTGGCCCCAGTAAGATGTACTTATTTGAAAGGCAGGGGGGTAGGACGCAGGGAGAGAGCTTCCATCTCCTGGTTTACTTCCCAAATGGCTGCCAATAGCCAACGCTGGGTCTCCCACATGGGTGGCAGGGGCCTACATACTTCGGCCATTTTCCACTGCCTTCCCAGGTGTGCTGGCTCCAAGTGGAGCAGCCGGGACTCAGACCAGCACCTGTATGGGATAACGGCAATGCAGGCAGCGGCTTCACCCTCTACAGCGCAGCACTGCCCCCAAATAAGTATTTTTTTAAAAATCCAACTGATAAAAATATTCAACAAAATAAAATCTGGATCATTTTGAGAAGCTCACACAAGCCAATCCGGGGAGCATTTCTGCAAGCAGCCCCGCTGGCCCTGGGTGAGGAGGCACTCGCTCCGGGACGCTGGCATTTTCGTTTCTTCCCTAGTCCCAGCCATGTCCTCCGTGCCAGTCTGGAAAGCCGGCAGCCCAGCAGCGCCTCTTCCCCCAGGTCATTTGTCAGAAACAACCACAAAGCAATGGCTGACTACCAGGATAAGAGCTGCAGCAGGGGCCAACGCTGTGGCTCAGTGGGTTAAGCAGCTGCCCACAGCGACAGTATCCCGAGTGCTGGTTCAAGTCCCGGCTGCTACACTTCTAATCCAGCTCCTTACTAGTGCACCTGAGAAAGGCCCAAATGCGTGAGCCACTGCACCCATGTGGGAGACCTGGGGACCATATGGGAGCCCCCGGCTTCGGCCTCGCCCAGCCCTAGCTGTTGTGGCCATTTAGGGAGTGAATCAGAAGATGGAAGATCGATCTCTGTCTTTCCAATAGATGGAAAAGAGGCTAACCAAAAGCTGGGGAAGGAGATGTCCACTGGTGGCTTTGGAAACCGCACATGGAAATTCCTGGCCATTCAGATGGGCACACACATCTCAGAGACCTGAAGCCCCACCCTGCAGCTCTACAGGACATGAGGCAGTGGTAGGGCTGTCAGACGCGTGGCTACGTGTCTCAGGCTTGCCCAGCGTGTACAGAGCCCTCAGCTTACACTGGGGGATTCACTGCTCCCAGGCACTTAAGGAAATTTCTGTCTAATCATCAACTAACCACAAAGCTAACAGAGACTTAGGTGTCCACATGACAATGCTGACTAGAGTTAGTTCCACAGAGTCACTAGCCAACCATGGAAAGCCACGAACAGCAACAACAAACTCCAGGGATGATAAACAATTCACAAGTTTTAAATTGCATGCTTTTCTCAAGTTGAAGCCATCCTGCTTTATTGTTCACCTGAACTAAGCCCAATTCCTAAACAACTTTTTCACAGATGTACGTGCACAAGGTCCAGGCGTCCTCTGGGGATGCTGTAACCTATCCCTGCTCGATAGGGGACTGCTCTATGAACAACTGAAGGGAAGTAAGAAAGATGAACAAACGCAAGGCCTGGAATTGAGAAATACAGCGACTCAGCAGGCAGAAGAAAGAAACCAGCCAGCCTGAAGACTAAGCTGATCCATCTGTAGGACACAAAGATAAAATGAGAGAAAAAGAGCAAAGCGGTAAGTGCACCACCATCCACATGACGGGAATGCCAGGAGGAGACGATCAAGAGAAGTTTACAGAAATAATGGCCCAAATTCGCTGACAACTTTGCCAGAAGCTCAACTAACTCCAGCTAGGACAAACTGAAAAGACATGCCGCGGTGGGGCTTGTACACAAAGTGGCTTGCTGTGTACAAACGATCCTCTCATGAGAAAGCAGAGCCCAGAGGCAGTGGGAGGACCTACTTAAAAGTGCTTGAAAGAGGACTAGAAGCCGAGAATTCTCCCCAGCAAAACCAGCACGAAGGAGAAATGCAGACATTCCCTAGGGAAACACTCGCGAGTGCTTCAGGTTGGCGTGAGAGGACACTGGATGGTGACATAAAACTCAGCCTGGCAAAGGTAACTTCATAGGTGAATGTAAAAATAAAAAGGCCTTTTTTTCCTCCAATTTAAAAGACAAGTGCATAGAAGAGTAAGTTACAAATGTGTTAACGGGTGTACGATGTCTAAAGATGTAACCTGGGGTCGGCACTGTGGCTCAGCAGGTAAAGCCGCCACCTGTAGTTCCAGCATCCCGTATGGGTGCTAGTTCAAGTCCCAGCTACCTCTCTTCCAGTCCAGCTCTCTGCTGTGGCCTGGGAAAGCAGTGGAAGATGCCCAAGTGCTTGAGCCCCTGCACAGGAGATCCAGAAGAAGCTACTGGCTTCAGATTGGCACAGCTCTGGCCAATGTGGCCATCTGAGGAGTGAACCAGCAGATGGAAAACCTCTCTGCCTCTCCAACAAATAAATCTTTAAAAATATGTAACCTGTATGACTGTAAATAAACTGGCATTAACCCCAAACAGGTTATATTTAAGATGTGGGGTGTGTGTGTGTGTGTATATATATATATATATATAATATACAATTAAAATTTATTTATTTGAAACTCAGTTACGGAGAAGGAGAGGCAGAGAGCTCTTCTATCCACTGGTTCACTCCTCAAATGAATACAATGACCAGGGCTGGGCCAGGCCAAAGACAGGATCCAGGAGCTTCATCCAAATCTCCGACGTGGGTGCAGGGGCCCAGGCTACTTTCCCAGGCACATCAGCAGGGAGCTGGAATGGGAGTAGAGTAGAGCAGCTGGGACCCCAGGCCTGAAAACATCCATTTCAAATGGAAGTTGCCAATAATGGAGGATTTAGGAATAGAAAAAAGAGGAGTGGGCACCGTGATCCCAAGGGTTAAGCTGCCCTCGATGCTGGCATCTGTTTGTGTCCCGCTACCCCACTTCCAGTCCAGCTCCCTGCAAATGTGCCTGGGAATGCAGTGGAACATGGCCCAGGGGCTTGGGCCCTTGTACCACCTTGTGAGACCTGGATGAAGCTCCTGCCTGGCCCGGCTGTTGGCCATCTGGGGACTGAACCAGCAGATTCCCGGTCTCTGTCTACACTGTGACCGTAACTCTGGTTTCAAATAAGCCTTAGCACAGAGAACACAATCACTGCGGGAGTGGCTCGGCGGGTGGCCGCGCTCGGCCAGGGCGAGCCCTGCGTTACCTTGGTCACGTCGTCAGAGATGCTGTAGTCCAGGAACCTCAGCAGGGTCAGGTAGACGCGGAACTTGCTGAGCACAGAGGGCAGCACGGCGGCGAGCAGGCTGCTCATGTGCTCCTCCATGTTGGGTGGGACGAGCTGGGGCTGCAAGTGGACCTGGCAGTCGGCCTGCAAAGAGAAGCAGGACGCGGTCTTCCCCCAAGTTCCTGATTTAATCTCCATTTTCAGGAGGGTGCAACATCGCTAGCAGCCGCCAGGGGAGTTAGAAAACACCGTTCCTGATTTCCACACACTACGGGCCTCCGCGGTGCTGACAGAAGATGGCTGGCTCTCGGCTACTCAGCACGCTCCCCGACAGCTGCCTAGCGAGCCTTGCCCTGTCACAGGCTCCTTCTCTCCAGTGGTGGGGGCATCACACAGAGACCTGGCAACCAGCAGGACTGGTCACCATGAAACACATCGCCAAGGGACCAGGAGCATCTGACAAGATCTCTAAAGCATGTCTCGCACAAGCTTGGCTGAAAACAACAGGGTGACACTCGGGCGAGTAACCAGCCACTTCTACCTCCCAGGCCACGACGGGGCAGTCCCTGCGCCAGTGCCTCTGCATACCTTGTACGGTGTGGACACCTGCTTCTTTGCAAAAAGCTTTCACCCCAAGGAAGGAACAAAATAATCAATTTCCTTATTAATAATCAGTAGCCACAAGTTGTATATGAATGCAGCACACTGATTATAAGCAGCATCAAAACCCAGTGCAGGGTAACTGAGCCCCTCCAGGCACACAGGCCCCAGCCTACCGGGAGGAGGGAGCGCCCTTCCGAGGTGATGAGAACGTTGATGTTGCAAGGGAACTCCATCTGGTGGTAGCTGAAGTCATAATCCACCTTCTGCCAGGTTATGAGCTTGCTCAGGGCAGTCAGGTTGTGGACCCCTAGAAAAGCGAGACCATCTCCAGTCACTGGATTTGAATTACCAAAGTAGTTCTGCTGACACGATGTTAGGACATGAGGTTCCCACTGCTTTAATAAAGGATATGAAGCCCTCTCCAATTTATTAAATATTCCGTAGGTGATATGCTCCACAGACAACAGGAGTTTTCTGTCAAGCTAGAACCTTCTAGGGCAAAGATGTCCCCAAATCAAACGCTTAGTGCCTGATGTGCCACAGGGCATAAAGGATCCAAGGCAATGTGCTCCTAAGGCCTATAATGAGAGGGCTAAAACTTTTTAAAAGCGATTTACTTTAATTATTTGAAAGGCAGATTTACAGACAGGGAAAGAGAGGGATCTTCCATGTCCTGGTTCACTCTCCAGATGGCCGCAATGGAGGCTCGACCAGGCTGAAGCCAGGCGCTCTATCGGATCCCGGTCCCCCATGTAGGTGGCAGGAGCCTCTTCCACTGCTTTTCCCAGTCTGCAGGCCAGGAGCTGGATAGCAGTGGGGCAGCAGGGACACAAAGCAGCACCATCACAGGGGCAGCTTTACCCATGATGCTACGGCAGCCCTGGGATGTTCACTGATGTTTTCTCTTCTACTTAAATGACTCAGTCTGCTTATGTTTTTCTTCTCCTCTTTCCTCCTGAACTTACACCAGCAGTCTCATCTCAATTCTCTGTGTTTCAGCATGGATAAAAGTCTTTTCTAGGGCTGGCGCTGTGGCGCAGTAGGTTCATGCCCTAGCCTGAAGCACCAGCATCCCATATGGGCACCAGTTCAAGACCCAGCTGCTCCACTTCCAATCCAGCTCTCTGCTTTGGCCTGGGAAAGCAGTAGAAGATGGCCCAAGTCCTTGGGCCCCTGCACCTGCATGGGAGACCCGGAAGAAGCTCCTGGCTTCGGATCAGCACAGCTCCGGCCACTGTGGCCATCTGGGGAGTGAACCATCGGATAGAAGACCTCTTTCTCTCTGCCTCTCTTCTCTCTGTGTAAATCTGACTTGTAAATAAATAAATCTTTAAAAAAAAGTGTTTTCCTATAAATTTAATAACATGTTCCATAACTGAGGTTACTTCAAACTATGTGGTCTATTACATATTTTTTCAGAGGTTCCCTGAAAACTTTATACTGGAGGCAAGAGTTTGGCAGAACAGTTAAACTATTGCTTAGGACACCGGCATCCTGTATTAGAGGGCCTGGTTCAAGTCCTGGCTCCTCTGCTTACAGTCCAGCTTCTTCCTAATGTACATCCTGGGAGGCAACAGGTGACAGAACACGTGGGGGACCCACATGGAGCTTCGGGCTCTTGGCTGTTGAGGGTCTCTGGGGAGTGAACCACTGGATAGAAGATACTGCTTTCCCTCTTTCTGCTTTTCAAATGAAAATAAATACATAGCACAGCCGGTAGAGCTTGCTGCCTGCGATGCCAGCATGCCACATGGGCACGGGTTCGTGTCCTGGCTGCTCCCCTTCCGATCCACCTCCCTAATGGCCTAGGGAAAAAGCAATGGAAGATGGCCCAAGTGTTTGGGCCCCTGCATCCACATGGGAGATCAGATGAGACTCTCGGCTTTGGCCTGGCCCAGCCCCAGCTGTTGTAGTCATTTGGAAAGTGAATAGCAGATGGACAATCAATCTCTGACTTTCAAATAAATAAGTCTTTAAAAAAAAAAGAAATGTGACTTTGTTCAGAGATATCCTATTTAAGGTCATTGTACATCTGCCTTTCAGGGCAGGGAGGGTGGAGGTGGAGGAAGAAGCCCCGCCCCTACCTGGGCTGTCCAGCTGACCCTGCTCCAGGAGCGTCTCGTCAATGACGAGGGAGGTGTTGCTGGGCAGCTGCAGGAGTCCGCTGACCAAGCGATTCGCTGCGTAGTCTTTGTGGGGGATGAACTTCAAATGGTTCATGTTCTCTATCGTCATCTGTAGGCGAAAAGACTGCAGAGAAGTTTTCTTATAAGCAAGGATCTAAATTCCCCTGTTTTAATATTGGGATACTTCAAAAAGTTTGTGGAGGATCAAATTAAAAGTTTGTAATGGGGGCCAGCACTGTGGTATAGCATGTTAGGCTGCCACCTGCAGTGCTGGCATCCCATGCGGGTGCCAGTTGGAGTCCTGGCTGCTCCACTTCCAATCCAGCTCTCTGTTATGGACTGAGAAAGCACTGGAAGATGGCCCAAGTCCTTGGGCCCCTGTACCTGCATGGGAGACCCGGAAGAAGCTCCTGGCTCCTGATTGGCCCAGCTCCAGCCATTGCGGCCATTTAGGGAGTGAACCAGCAGATGGAAGACCTCTCTCTCTCTCTGCCTCTCTGTAACTCTGCCTTTTAAATAAATTAAAAAAGTAAGTAAATGTTTAGAAGTTTTTAATGGTGTTAAAAATGTTTCATAAAACATTTTCCATAAACTTTTTGAAGACCCTCTGTATATACAACTTCAAAATTTATTGCACAAAATAAATTTACCTTTTATTTCCATTTTTCCATAAACTTTAAGTGCCCTCATCTACGGGGAATTAAGCAGTGTTTTACGTGGGAAGAATGAACTTGAAGATTTCTGAGAGAACAGTGACATGGTTTTCTAAAGTCTTTAAGAAGTAAAAATACTATCTTCACCCCGCACCAGAATCTCAATCATTCTGTCGGCTTCCCGATTCTCAGAATATCTTGGTCAATGTTCTTGAAGGGTAATTTTTATTTTACCAATGAAACAAATGGTAGACAACAAAGGACACGTGTACCATACAGCCAGAAGTTTAACTTCTTTATGTAACACAGACTAGGGAAACAGAAAACGAGAAGTTCATTTCATTCACCAAGAGAGCGAAAGAAATCCTCCGCTATGCCCTCTGAATGAAAACACTACTCATTCATCAGAGGATGCTGGGCGTGGAGGCAGAGAGCAGGGCCCACAGCTCACGTCCCTGAGGCCTTCGCCGAGGGTGGGATCTGCAGACGTCTCTGAGCCCACGCCCTCAGCCCTCATCACCCAGTCCGGGTTCCACCAACTGCACAGCGCTCCAGCCTACAGAGCAGCGTGTGGGAGGAGACAGTCGAGGAGGGGTACAGTGCACTGCCAATGTTTTGATTTTTATACTTTAGCTCAAGATTCTGAGAAAATGAGGGTGATGGGGAGTCCATGTCGTCAATACATGAGAACAGCCCCTAAAGAAGTAAGATGGCCCTGGGAGGGGGCTCACCTTGGCCCTGACACACCAGACCAAAGCTGTTGTGTGTACCGAGTGAGACATGATGGGGCAAGCGTTACACACAAGAGCAGTACCAGGCCGGCGCCGTGGCTCAACAGGCTAATCCTCCGCCTTGCGGCGCCGGCACACCAGGTTCTAGTCCCGGTCGGGGCGCCGGATTCTGTCCCGGTTGCCCCTCTTCCAGGCCAGCCCTCTGCTGTGGCCCGGGAGTGCAGTGGAGGATGGCCCAGGTGCTTGGGCCCTGCACCCCATGGGGAGACCAGGAAAAGCACCTGGCTCCTGGCTCCTGCCATCGGAGGAGCGCGGTGCGCCGGCCGCGGCGGCCATTGGAGGGTGAACCAACGGCAACGGAAGACCTTTCTCTCTGTCTCTCTCTCTCACTGTCCACTCTGCCTGTCAAAAATAAAAAAAAAAAAAAAGAAGAGCAGTACCAAGGAATGGATATGACAACCAGGCAGAAGCAAGCAAACCCAGTGGAACCTAACACGCTACTCTACTTGGATAACCCTTTCACACTGAAAAACGTAACTCAAAGTGCATGTTCTAAGTAACTGTACCTTAAATGTTCCTTCCACTGTTCTCGCCAGCGCTCACTCTGTAACAGGCCGAGCACAGCGCTGCCTTAGCACGGTCATCGGTGAACATCAGTGTCAGCTGGGCCTTCTCTGACCCCGCCATGGCTCGGCACCGTGTGCACCCTCGTCCACTGCCAGCACGCCACACGGCCCTCTGCTCTGCTCTGAGTCCTGCAGGGCGCTAAGCGTGTGCTGTGTATCAGTCTGTGTTTTAGAGTCCACCACCAACACCTGAACTCCACGTGGGCAAGAAAGCTCTCATTATTTCAGTGATTCTCAAAATGCAGCCCAGAGTCTGAAGTACTGCTACGATTCTCTCACATGCACCCTGAGATCGAAACTGCATGGATCAAAGAGCGACTCTTTCAGGGGCTGGAACAGTAGTGTAGCGTGTTGAGCGGAAGCCAGAGATGCCGGCATCCCACAGCAGAACGCCAAGTCCTGGCCACTCTTCCCCTAATCCAGCTACATGCTAACGCGCCTGGGAAAGCAGATCATCATCCAAGCGCTTGGGCCACTGCTGCCCACGCGGCAGACCAGGACGGAACTCCTGGCTCTAGGCTTTTACGGAAATTTGGGGAGTGAACAAGGGGGTGGAAGAGCATTCTGTTCTCTCTGTCATTCTCCCTTTTAAATAAATAAAGCTTTAAAAAAAACAACCAAAACATCTCTTCAATGCACAAGACAGACCAGTGAAGTCTCCCACAGCAGAGTCAGCAAAGTTCTGGTAGGGCTGCAAACCCACACCGTGACCTTGAAGGGAAGGCCAGAGGGGCGGCCCCAGTCCAGCATGGAAGCAGCGTGCCCAGCCACGTGGAAAGGCAGAGCCCTCACACACTTCATCCGAACATCCACACAACAGACTGGTGGCACAAATGCCGGCCGTCTCCCATCAACCCAGACAGGGGAGAGATTTGCAAAAATACAAGACAACGTGACTGTGGTAATTTTCCGCCTTTGGGAAAAGCTGTTTTTTTTTTTTTTTTTTTTTTTTGAGAATACTTATCTTCTTATCTAATTGATGTCCTATTTTAAATAAATGACCATGTTAATAAACCCTCTGGTTTTAATTTCCAATCTGGTAAATTAATGGTAAATACAAACCCACATGGAAAAACAGCTCGCTGGGATCTCAGCACTTTCTCCAACGCGAGCGCTGCTGGAGGCCCGGGGCGCCCTGGAGACGCCGAGGAGCACCGGCTGCCCTGGACCCCTAAGGAAGAGGCGAGCGGCGTCTTCCGTCGCACAGCTCATCAGACACAACTCCCTGTGCCGAGATCTTACCACACAAACACCGCACTCCAGCAGCTCAGCCTCCCTGATGGGAGCTGAGACGGGTGACAGAGACAAAGACCGCTGCTGCCTCAGCTTTGGGAGTTATGTTCCTTTAATTTATCTCACTTAGATTTAAGATGTTCATGCACACAAAGGATACAAATTGCACAAATAAACTGACAACAGAGACTATAATTTTAAGGGACTTACAACTGTGTTACAGAAATTCATGCTAGGCAATGAAAAAGTGTAATGCATAGGAGAGAGAGTACACTTAAAATTTACTATTATTTTTTAAAGTAATTTAAGAGACATGAGCCCAGCCACTAACACTGCCTCCCAAGGGCTGCATGAACAGGAAGCTGGAATCTGAGGCTGGAGCTTGCTATTAAACCCAGGCACCCCAAAATGGGACACAGGTATATGAACACTAGGTTAAACGCCTAGCCCTGAGAGTACATTTTAAATTACATGACCTACAAAGATTTGTTTTCCATTTAGTCAGATTTTTTTTTAAGATGTATTTATTTATTTGCGAGTTACAGAGAGAGGAGAGACAGAAAGAGAGGTCTTCCCTCCACTGGTTCACTCCCCAAATGGCTGCAACAGCCAGAGCTGGGCCAATTGAAAGTCAGGAGACAGCAGTTTTTTCCAGGTCTCCCACGTGGGAGCAGGGGCCCACACATTTGAGCCATCTTCTACTGCTTTCCCAGGCGATCAGCAGGGAGCCGGATTGGAAGTGGGCAGTCAGGACTCAAACCAGTGTCCATATGGGATGCCGGCGCCACAGGCAGAGGCTTAACCTACTATACCACAGCACCAGCTCCAAAACCAATTTGTTAAAATCTAAAAGTTAGGGGCTGGTGTTTGGTCTAGTAATTAAGATGCCATTGGGTTGCCTGTATCCCAAATCCGAGCACCTGAGTTTGAGTGCTGGCTCTGCTCTGGAGTCCAGCTTCCTGCTAACAGACCCTGAGCAGCAGTGGTGACTGCTCAGATAGGCAGGTCCCTGCCACGGATGTGGGAGACAACCCAGACTGAGTTCCTGTTTCCCACCTTCAGCCTGGCCCAGTCCCAGCAGCTGCAGGATGCTGGGGAGGGAATTAGAGGATGGAGCTCTTTCTTTCTCTGCCTCCCCAGTAAATAAATAAAAATTTGCAAGATAAATATTTGGGTTGAATTAAAGATACTCAGATGGACCTGCTGTGTGCTTAGGTTTATAATACATATTTATACTGACTGGTCTTACCGCTGGAACAAGATGTTGAATAATTCGATACAAGTGTTCTGTGAAGGTGCTGTTCCGTGGGCAACCACTCAGGTTGACTGTAAATTTTCCTAGAGGAAGAACATCTCTTCTTGTATATCTAGGAAAAATAAAAAAGAGATCAATCTGAAGCGGTTTCCTTCAAAAAAAACAGGTAAAAATTAGCTTGTGAATAAAAACAAAGCAGACTCTTCTGACCAACTACTGTAGAGACCAGAGTAACAACCATAAAAACAACAGGCGGCACTCACACAAGTGCTGGTCCCGGACCGGGGCTGGGCGGGTGCGTCAGTGGCTTCATTTAACCCCAACATTTGGCGTTGGGTGCTCCTGGTTTTACAGCTGAGAAAGTGTGAGGCACAGATTCTGAGGTACAGAATATCCCTTTATCCATAACACTTGGAACCAGCAGTGCCTGTCCATTTTTTTCGGACTCTGGAATATTTGCACAGATGGCCAGATGAACGGCCTTCACCTGGAAAGCCCAAATCCAACAGGGAGCAGCATGTGTGCGGGCTCACTGAGGGCTGCGCAATCTGCTGGGAAGTGGGAAGTGAAGCAGCGAGGACTGGAAGCAGGCAGTCTGGAACCAGAGGCTGTGACCCCACCCACTACCTACAGCTGGTCTCAGATGCCCTCCAGGAAAAGTAAGATGTATAGCACACATAGGGTACAGCAGTGTCACTGACACCATTTAGGGAAAGGGTTACACTCTGGTACGACTGCACACTCAACTCCTGTGCTGTCATGAAGTTCAGAGAAAATTACGATGGGAAACGGTTCACTTATGTTAAATGCTGAAAGCAAGATGTGCACCCGTGTAACTGAGGTCTACGGAGGGGCGCACAGTACACGGGTGGAAACAAAGCAAGATGAACACAGGTTCCAGCGCGCGAACTCTGGTGAACTCCAAGTGAACAACTCCTGCAAGGGGGCTACAGAAAGGTCACGGGAACACGGCAAGCCAGTGCGAAAGTACTTAGAAATCGAGACACAGTTTTCGCATTTATGCATTTTTTCCCATGGACTTCTGAAGACCCACATTTTTCCTTCTGCTCCTGGAGGGGCATATTACTCTCAAAATCAGAAAACAAAGGAATACATGGAGGCAAAAGTGAGATGCACAAATGGCACTTCCAAGTTCCATGGGCATAGGAGGTAGCCCACCAACTGTCTGCAGGCAGTCTCGAAATGTGTAAACAGAACCTGCGTGTGAAAAAGACAACACAGCTTATTTTGGGGCCAGCACTGTGTCACAGATGCCTGCAACACCAGCTTCCCATATGGGTGTTGGTTCATGTCCTGGCTGCTCCACTTCCAAGCCAGCTCCCTGCTAAGGTACCTGAGAAAGCAGCAGACGATGACCCAAGTACTTGGGCCCCTGCCACCAACATGGAGACCTGCATGGTTCAGCCCTGGCCTGCGCAGCCATCTGGAGAGTGAACCAGTGGATGGAAGATCTCCCTCTCTCTCTCTCTCTGTCTTTCCCCCTCTCTAATTCTGCCTTTCAAAGAAATAAATCTTAAAATTTTTTTCATTAAAAAAAAAAAAACCAGCTTATTTTACTCTTCAGACAGGTCCTTTATTTGATACTGGCTCTAAAATTCAAGGGAACATAATCAAAATGTGGAACTGTGAGAAAAGGCGTTTGTTACCTGGTATGGCACTCGTCACAATGAACAAATAAAAACTATAAGGTAATAGGCCTAAGACACGAAAGTCAGAAATGTCCTGCTCTTTTCCACTTTCTGCACCCCACCAAACTCCAAGGACCCCAGGAACAGGCACTTACACTGTAGAGATGAGGTGCAATATAAGGTATTCTGCAGCCAGACTATCTCCCAAGAGGGCGTGAGTGAGGAATCCAAGCAGTTCTGCTCTGACTGGAGACAGTTCAGACATGAAACTTGAGACAACTGGAGGAGGAAGAGAGATCAGACTCAGAATACATGCTCCAGTCCGCTGCGGTTCCTTGCAATGATGAGGGAAGCAGCAGCATGAAACACACTCCCAGTGTAGACTTAACTGCTGCTCGGTAAGTAATGACAGTCTTCAAACTTAGGTTCTTTCAGGGCTGGAGCTGTGGCGCAGGTTTAAGCCACCTTCTGCAGTGCCAGAGACTTATGTGGGCACCAATCAAGTCCCGGCTGCTCTGCTTCCGATCCAGCTCCCTGCTGACGGCCTGGGTCCTTGGGACCCTGCAACCCACTTGGGAGACCCAGAAGAAGCTCTTGGCCTCAGGCTTCAGCCTGGCACAGACTCAGCCACTGCAGTCATTTGGGGGTTGAACCAGCAGACGGAAGATCTCTTTTTCTTTCTCTGTCTCTCCTCTCCTCTCTCTCTAACACTTTCAAATAAATAAATCTTGAAAAAATAAATAAAAACAAATGAAGCTCTTGCTTCCCCTGTCCCATTTCAAAGAAGAGAATCAATCTAAGAGGAAAACTGGGCAAAGCAGCAGCCATTCCTGGTAGGGCAGACGTCCTGATGAAGGCAGGAGGAGCTGCTCTGAATTCCACAGGAGTACTTGGCTCGGGCACCCGGGGCACCCGGGGCACCTGGGGGGCTCCAGGCTTCTGCACTTACAGGTTTTGCTCTCTTCTTTATTAAGGCAGGTCGGCAGCAAAGGGTTGATGTGCTGCAACTTCTGGGCTAACACCACGTGAATCCTGGGCACCAGCGAGGCAGGCGGGCTGTGCACGCGCTGCTCTTCGGCCGCGTCTGTGCACTCCATCGGGTCCAGCAGTGCAGAGGCATCCCTGTGGAGAGAGGATCGGTTCGGTATCCAGGGGCCGCCTCGATGGAGGCACCAAAATAAAATGCATCTCCAAAGACAAAAGGAGCATTTTCACATGTATGTCACCTTACAGGAAAGACATTGGCTCCTCTTTTTCAAAATGTTACAGCATACAGGTTTTAGAGCAGTTAAGTCATATGATATAATGGACTTCTTCCATTCTTCAAAAACAAAATTTTTACTCAATGTGCTAACACTGCAATAAATTAAATGTAGGATGTCACTCACACAACAATTCAAAACAAACGTACTCTTTCTTGAACTATAAGCTGAGATGGCAAATATTACATAGCACACTTCTAAACCTGGGGTCTTTTTCTGAAAAGCCATCCAGTACCTATTATTCAGTGTGTAGAGAACCTACTAAAATCTATGTAGCTAACTGTTCTTGAATTTCATTCTTACATGATACATCCCTTGAATAGCGTGTCGAAGCAATGAAAATCAAGTGTGGATTTGCTAAATAAATTGGCAGATTTATTGAGATGATTGCAATATGACCAAATTGTTTTTAGATTGTCAGACATATAGCTTCTCCAGTATGTTCTTCTGTTAACACAAGAATAGTAACTACCTCTGACATAAAACATACATGTAATGGACAATGGTCAACACTTTGTACAGACCAATTCATAAAAACCTCACATCCACTGTTACCTCCCAGGAAGTTGGAGGCCAAATCAGGTCTTAGCCTGTGCATCAAGAATGAGGTGATTAAAGTAGGAAAATCACCATAATCAGAACTAGCAAGACGAACAATTATACATACTGATATAGGGATTATTATTTAGGGTTGAAGGTGTAAAATATCTGCACCATTATTTTTGTGTGGAATAACTGCCCAAGTTCTTCCTGTGCAGAAACCGAGACAAACAGCCAATATTCAACAAGACAGTACTGTTGTGATTTGGCATCAATATTAATGTTTTTTATACTAAAAAAAAAGGAAGGATGGAGAAAAAGGTATAATGTGAAACAATCAGCCACAAACAGATCTACATGTAACGAATGCTGGACTCGCACTGCGTGGAAGGATCCAGCTCCCTGCTGTGGCCTGGGAAAGCAGTAGAAGATGGCCCAAGTCCTTGGCCCCTGCACCCATGTGGGAGACCAGGAAGAGGCTCCTGGCTCAGCGCAGCTCCAGCCATGGCAGGCATATGGGGAGTGAACCAGCGGATGGAAGATTCACTCTCCTTCTCTCTCTTTCTCTGTCTCTCCCTCTCTCTCTGGTTGACTCTGACTTTGAAAACAAATAAATCTTTTTAAAATTTTTAAAAAGTAAGGCTAGGGTGGGCAATTAGTGCAGTGGCTAAGTCACTGCTCAGGATGCCCACAACCCATCGTGGAGTGTCCTGCCTGTGTCCCAGCAACTCTGCTGCCAATCCAGCTTCCTACTAATGTGAACTCTGGGAAGCAGCAGATGATAGTTCAAGTACTTGGGTCTCTGACACCCACATGGGAGACCTCAATGGGACTCTGGGCTTCTGGCTTCAGCCACGCCCAGTACTGGTTGTTGCAGGCATCTGGGAGGTGAACCAACAGACAGAAAAGCCTCTGCCTTTCAAATAAAATGAAATTTTTTTTAAAGTGGGGTGGGAGTGGGTAGACAGACATCACAGTACAGCAGATTAAGAGATTCTGATTCGAAGTAGAAAGTCTTTTGTTCTCACATGGTGCACAAATACAGGAAGGGGAAATGGAGCTCTTTACACCTACCCTGCAGCTTTTCTAGGAAAGAGCAAACACACTCACCTGTCGTCATGGTTCAGTACACTGAGCACAGGATCCACAGACAGTATGCCATACAGCTCCAGAATGTCGTTTACTTTGAAACAGTCCCAATCTTCATACACCTAACAAAGAGATCACATGAAATCTTTTTATTAGGATTAAATGACACAAAACAGCCTAAAAAATAATTCCTTTATTGAGACCAAGAGGGGTGAGGTACCTGCTTAAAACCCTTCTTGCTAGTTAGCAAGTTAAGTTAAAAACTGAAATATAGTACTACTGACTCCCTGATCAATGTCTCTTCAATCTACCCCACACTTCATGAAAAGGCTTTTCCCATAGGTTAACTGGTTTTTGTTTTTAAGATTTACTTATTTTATTTGTTTATTTATTTATTTTACTTTTTGACAGGCAGAGTGGACAGTGAGAGAGAGAGAGACAGAGAGAAAGGTCTTCCTTTACCATTGGTTCACCCTCCAATGGCCACTGCGGCTGGCACACCATGCTGATCCGATGGCAGGAGCCAGGTGCTTCTCCTGGTCTCCCATGTGGGTGCAGGGCCCAGTCACTTGGGACATCCTCCACTGCACTCCTGGGCCACAGCAGAGAGCTGGACTGGGATAGGGGCAACAGGGACAGAATCCGGTACCCCAACCGGGACTAGAACCTGGGATGCCAGCGCCATAGGCGGAGAATTAGCCAAGTGAGCCACAGCGCCGGCCAAGTTTTACTTATTTGAAAGAGTGACAGAAAGAGGTAGAGGTCTTCCACCCGCTGTTCACTACCCAGATGGCCACAACAGCTAGAGCTGGGGGCTGATTCAAAGTCAGGAGCCAGGATCTTCTTCTGGGTCTCCCACGTGGATGCAGGGGCCCAACGACTTGGGCCATCTTCTACTGCTTTCCCAGGCCATAGCAGAGAGCTGGATTGGAAGAGGGGCAGCTGGGAGTAGAACTGGCACCCATGTAGGATGCCAGCACTTCAGGCTGGGACTTTAACCTACTGCAACACAGTTCCAGCTCCCCCCCCCCCAGGTTAACTGTTAATTAAAACTAGAAACATGGGGCTGGCACCCTGGCTCACTTGGTTAATCCTCCACCTGCGGCGCGCCAGCATCCCAGTCCAGCTCTCTGCTGTGGCCCAGGAAGGCAGTGGAAGATGGCCCAAATGCTTGGGCTCCTGTACCCGCGTGGGAGACCAGGAAGAAGCACCTGGCTCCTGGCTTTGGATCAGTGCAGCGCCAGCCGCAGTGGCCATTTGGGGAGTGAACTAATGGAAGGAAGACCTTTCTCTCTGTCTCTCTCACTATCTATCTGTCAAATAATAATAATAAGAAGAAGAAAGGCTCTGTTAATTTTTTAAAAAAACTAGAAACATAAATTACCTCAAAAACTGTGAATCATACTAAGAGAAAGGGGGAAAAGGCACCCCAAGATGATTCATTTTGGACTTATTCACAAAACATGAAACATTATTTATTTAAATTATTTAATTATTTAAAATGGCCAAGAGATTTTTCACAAAAAAAAAAAAAAAAAAAAACTCAAAATTGTGTGTTGGGGCCAGCATTGTAGGACAGCAGGTTAAGATATGGCCTGCAAAGCTGGTATCCCACGAGTGCTGGTTCAAGCCCCGGTTGCTCCACTTCAGACCCAGCTCCCTGCTACTGCACTGGAGAAGACAGTGGGAGTCAGCCTAAGTACACGGGCACCTGCCACCCACATGGGAGGCCAGGATGGAACTCCCGGCTTCAGCCTGGCCCAGATTTGGCTTTTGTGGTCCTTTGGAGAGTAAATCAAAGGAAGGAAAATCTGTCACTCTGCCTTTTAAGTAAATTAACAAAAACAAACAAAAAAACAAAAAACAAAAAACCCTGTCTTATCAGAGACTTTAGTTAACTGTCAAAGCCTCTTACTTGTGAGATTTGACTGCGGAAGCACAGCAGGGGAGGAAGTGGTCACTCTGGCCCCTGTGTTTTATAACTGAAGTGCCACTTAAGTAACTACCACAAAGAACAAGAATGGAAGAGAACTTTATTCATCTATCAGATAGAAGAACTGCTAACAGCTCCCCCCATTCTTCTAATTTATTAAATACAAGTGAGGAATGGGTTTTAACAGAAGGCAAAACTGCAGTAGGTACAGTGGAGTAGGTGTGTGGCCTACACTGGAGTGTCTGGGCTCAACACCTGCCTCTGGCTCCTTACTCCAGCTTTCTGCTAATGGCGACCCTGGGAGGCAGTGATGGTGGCTCAAATAGCCGACATCTGCCACCCATGGCCTGGATTGGGTTCCAGGGCTCTGCTGTGGGCATTTGGAGAGTGAGCCAGTGGATGAGCATGCATGTTCTCTCTCTGCCTCTCAAATAAGTAAACACATAAATGTCCACAGTGTCCAGAAAGCAGTACAGCCCGCCACCTGCCGACATCTGATTCTACTCCACTGAGACCAATGTCAGATTTCTGACCTACAAGCTGTAAGGTTGATATTTTTGTTGCCTAAGGCCTCTAAGTTTGTAGAAATTTCTACGTCAGCAAAAGGAAAGCAACACGGATGCTAAGAGCATACCATTTCAACTTTCAAGATACAGTGTCAATGTCAACACAGGGCCTATCAAAGTTTACCACCTTCACAAGGCATGCAGGTCCCTTCTCTCCCGGCAGTGGAAAGTTCAGATCAAAAGGAGAAGACAGGTTCAGGGAGTTCAGCTGCTGCCCAGTAGAAGCTTCAGTCTCCAAGCGCTTTGGCTCTCCACACCACTGAAGACCAACACTCCCTAAATGCGAAGGATAACATTGCACTCAGTCATTGCTAACGTCTTGGGAACATTCCAAAAATGCCTTTCACATTTGATATAATGATGGTTCTCAGCTTGAAAAGTTCAAGCTGTCATTTCTTAGTACCACAATATACTAACAAAACTCTTTCTTTGAAGGGTACCTTTCTCTGAAGGGAGGAGAGAACTTCCACTTTGACTATGACCTTGTCTAAATATGATCAGTCGGTGAACTCAAAAGGCTTCCATAGCCTTGACAACTCATGACAAGAGCCTAGGGTGATTACTGATGCCATAAACAAGAGTGTCAATTTGTTAAGTCAACAACAGGAGTCACTATGCACTTACTCCTCATGTAGTATCTCTGTCCTTAATGTGCTGTACATTGTGATTTAATGCTATAACTAGTACTCAAACAGTATTTTTCACTTTGTGTTTCGATGTGGGTGCAAACTGTTGAAATCTTTACTTAATATATACTAAACTGATCTTCTGTATATAAAGAGAATTGAAAATGAATCTTGATGTGAATGGAAGGGGAGAGGGAGCGGGAAAGGGGAGGGTTGCGGGTGGAAGGGAGCCATTATAATCCATAAGCTGTACTTTGGAAATTTATATTCATTAAATAAAAGTTAAAAAAAATAAACACAAAAACTCTTTGACATGCAAGAGAACAAAGTAAAATCTATACATCTTTTTTTCATACTAAGAAAGGGTAACGAATTCCTCCCCTCAAATCTCATGTATGTACTTTTAAACTTGATATTCGGACATTTGCTGTGGTTACTTTGACATCTTTGACCTAAGAATACATATAACAAAATACTTTGGTAGATCATAAACTATTAAGCAGAATAAAACTATACAGCAATGAATTCATTGAGCAGATATTTCTTAACCTCCACTATATACCTGGAATGAGACCAACTGTCAAGGACACAGATCATTAAAAGACAGCCCCCACTCCTGAAGCAGCTATAACCTACAGCTGATAACTAGAATCAAAACACAGCACCCCTGCTACTCAGCAATAAAGAGAAGTACACTACTGAGAAAAGCCAGTCTCCAGAGTTTTACATAACGTATGACTCCATGTACATAATATTCTTCTTCTGATGAAACTGTAGACATTGAAGATAGACTTGTGGTTGCTAGGAGTTGGGGACTAAGACCAGAGGGAAAAGGCAGGAGAGGTGGGTATGATTAAGCAACAGGAGAGATCTGGGTAACAAACTGTTCCTTATCTTGACTGGGGTAGTGGTCACATGAATCTATAAATGTTAGTAAAACTGCACAGAACTAAACACACACAAGTAAGTGTGTGAGAAAAAATGTGATTTCTGAGGGGCAGGCATTTGGCACAGCAGTGTTTTGTCTGTTTATTTGTTTTTTAAGATTTATTTATTTGCAAGGCAGAGTTAGAGAGGGTGCTGAAAGGGGAAAGGGGCAGGCAGGGAGAGAGAGAGAGACAGAGAGAGAGATCTTTTTTCCACCCTCTGGTTCATTCCCTAAATAGCTGCAATGGCCAGGGCTGGGATAGGTTGAAGTCACAAGCCTGGAACTCCACCCAGGACTCTCACATGGGTGGCAGGGGCCCGTGTACTTGGGCCACCTTCTGTTGCTCTCCCAAACACATTAACAAGGAGCTGCCTAGCAAGTGAAGCCGCTGAAACCTGAACCAGCATTCATACAGGATGACAGCATCACGGGCAGTGGCTTAACTGGCTGTGTCACAATGTCTACCTGGCACAGCAAAATGACACTTGGGATACCACACCCTCTCCCAATGCGTGGTTCTAGTGTCAGCTCCACTTCTGATTCCAGCGTACTGCTAATGTGCACCCTCAGAGATAGTGCTGAGCCTGCCACCCACACGGAAGACCCAGCTTGAGTTCTGGGCTCCTGACTTTGGCCTTGCCCAGCCCCAGCTGTTGAAGGCATTTGAAGAGGGAACCAGTAGATGAGAGATCTCTTTCTTTACCTTCCAAATAAATAACACTCTGCATAAGGTTGATAACCTGTATCAGTTCCATTCCCTGGTTATCCTACCTTATAATAATTATGCAATATATTAACTATATAACTATGATATTATCACTGGAGAAAAGTGGGAGAAAGATGTATGAGATCTATTATTTCTTACAACTACACCCAAACCTACATTTAACTTAAAAATTTAAAAATATATATAACCTGAAAGATTGCCTAGAAACAAAAAAGCTGAATACATAAATAATGTACTCAGATGTTTAAAAAGCCCTGCAGTCTGACATTCAAACAAAAAAGGGCAACAATTAGCAAAGGAATACCAATTGCTTATGTGATAATGAAGAACCACTGCACTTCCTGGATTAGAAAACATCGCCTGGGGGCCAGCACTGTGGCACAGCAGGTTAAAGCCCCAGGCTGAAGTGCCGTCATCCCATTTGGGTGCTGGTTCACATCACAGCTGCTCCACTTTTGATCCAGCTCTCTGCTAATAAGTCTGGGAAAGCAGAAGAGAATGGCCCGAATCGTTGGGACCCTGTACCCACGTGGGAGACCTGGGAGAAGCTCCTGGCCCCAGATGGGGTCAGCTCAGGCTGTTGCAGCCACTTAGGGAGTGAACCAGCAGATGAAGACCTCTCTTCTCTCTTCTCTCTCTCTACCTCTCTCTGTAACTCTTTCAAATTAATAAAATAAATCTTAAAAAAAAATAGAATACATCACCTGCAATAGAACATTTAACTTTAATGAACTTTGGGTATAGGTAGACAAGAAAGAATGCAACATATCACATTTGTATATACTCACTAAAAACATTAAAATATGCCTTGGCATTAAGGAAATTCAGAAACATGAAGTAGAATGAATAAAATTCATCAGAAGTCTTTGCCTTCTCAACCCAAGCCTGCAGATGGTGACACACCTGGCGTCTTGTATCACTGCCTCCTTCCTCTGACGTGGCCCCTGGACGTGACGAGCACAAGAAGAAATCTGCTCATACAAGCTGTGACTGAAGTCAGCAAGGATAAGTGGCCAATTTGGAAATGTCTCACACAGAAAATGTTGACCTCTGGTTTCCTTATTTTAAACAGAATCGGTTGTATTTTGAGCATGCCTTAAGAAATAAACTACTACACAGTATAGTGCAATTGCACGTTTTTCCTTTGATAGGCTGAAGTGCTACTATTCGAAAAAGAAAAAGAGAAAGGATGTTTTCTGACACATTTTTAGGGTGAGGTACTATCCTTTCCACACGGCTTCCGAGTTGGGATAAAAATAAACGCGAGAAAACCAGGAAACCCTCCTCCAGCACACATCAGAGCAGTGCTTCTGCCAAGCCAGGCCTCTGCTCGTTCTGAGGCACTGTCTGACCCAAGAGAACTACTCTCTACAGGACTGATGCACCTGAAAGTCAGCCTGCCCCTCCACCTGAGGCTGTGTTATACAACAGTTAATTCTGGAAACAAAACAACAGTTAATTCTGCAAGAGAGCAGAGGTCTACACAGTACCTGCTTGCCTGGCACTGGCATGCTGGTCTTTCTGTTTACTGGGCTGTAGATCCATATCTTCGTCATCTTCATAACTCCTCTTGTGACGACTGGGAGTGTACGACGTGGAGGGACTGACTCGCGCTTGGTTCGCATTGATATAAGCGTTAAACGATAGGTTAAGAAAAGACTACGTGAACTAAAGAACATCTGGGGTTGCACTAATTATAGGACTAATAGAATTAATCACTAGTTTGGATAATTTAGTTAAAATAAAAATGTATTTGCAAGAGTAGGTTTTCTTTTACCATCTGCTCTTGCTGTAAACAAGCATAAAACTCAACAAACAACAGAATATGTGAAGCAATTGTTCGTAGTCACTGGGCAGCAGAGAGCACGTGGTTATGACCTCTGAATGAAGAGAAACACGGAGTGAACCCACATTCTCCCACCTCTCTGTGTTGGAAGCATCTTCCGAACCGCAACAGAGGAGAAAGCAGAGCACACCGTTCAGGGCTATTGAAGCAACTGAAGTTTACAGAAAAGCACTAGGGAGGAAACAGCCAGAAGGCGACTCAGAAATCTACGCAGGTTCCATTTGATCTTTGGCCAAACACTAAGATGTGGACACATAAGTCAAGACTCCTGAGGCCTAGCAGAAAACAGCTGCTGGTTGGCCGAGGGGTTAACAGAAACTCAATACCACAGAGCACTAGGCCTGGGCCTTACTGAGCTAAACACCTCAAGCATATGGGCAGGACGTAGAGACAGTCCACCTCGTAAGCACCGTGTCCTATTCAGCAACATCTTTTTTTTTTTAAAAGATTTACTCATTTATTTCAAAGAGGTACAAAGAGAGAGAAGGAGAGGCAGAGAGAAGAGAAGTCTTCCATCTGCTGGTTCACTCCCCAACTGGCCACAATGGCCAGAGCTACGCTGATCTGAAGCCAGGAGCCAGGAGCTTCTTCCAGCTCTCCCACATGGGTACAGGGGCCCAAGCACTTGGGCCATCATCTACTGCCCTCCCAGGCCATAGCAGAGAGCTGGATCAGAAGTGGTGCAGCTGGGACTTGAACCGGCGCCCATATGGGATGCCAGCACTGTAGGCGGCGGCTCTACCCGCTAAGCCACAGCGCCAGGCCCACAGCAACATTCTTGAAGACAGTAAACTGAACTCTCTATGATGTGGTATATTATAATTAACAAATATTGTCAGTAATGCAAAGAAATAGAAATGTGTGACATACAATCAGGATTAAATTCAGTCAATAGAAACTACCTAACTGATAAAATCTTAGTATATACTAAATTGATCTTCTGTATATAATCTTGATGTGAATGGAATGCGAGAAGGAGCAAGAGATGGGAGGGTTGCAGGTGGGAGGGAAGTTATGGGGGGGGGGCATTGTAATCCATAAAGTGTACTTTGGAAATTTATACTCACTAAATAAAAGTTAAAAAAAAAAAAAAAAAAAAAGAGAAACCCACCCAGAGATGACCTTGACATTGGAATTAGCAGCCAAGGACACTGAAGTGGAATTAAAGGGGCAGGTACTGTGACAGTGTGGTGAACCACACCTGCAATAGCCCAGCCCACGCAGGAGAGCCGGGCACGGTTCCAGCACCTGTGCTTCGACCCAGCCTCCCGCTCAGGGATCCCGAGAGGCGGTGGGGCTGGCCCCCAAGTGCCTGGGCCCCTGCCGCCCACGTGGGGAGCTGGTGGGGTTCTAGGCTCCTGGAGTCTGCCTGGCCCTGCAGTGAAGCAGTGGATGGTCAACTTCTGTCTCTGTTTTCATCAATTAGGTGGGAATAAATAAACACTAAAGAAAAAGACTGCAATTATAAAATCGACATTTTTTATTGTCAATGAACAATATTAGCAGAGAAATATGAATAAAACGAAGTGAAAAATCTAAAACAAAACAAAACAAAAATCACTGAATAGCAGATTAAGGATGAGAGAGGACAAAGAGCCAGGAAACTCAAATGTGGAGCAATAGCAAACACTCAAACTGAAGCAAAAGGAGAAAAGAGATTTAAAAAAAAAGGAAAAATGAGCCGAGTCTGGGTTACCTAGAATAACAATCATGTGACTGAAGTCCTAGGAAATTATGAGAGAAAAAAATAGCTGAAGAAGTATCGGGAGGGGCTGGTGTTTGGACAGTGGTTAGGAAGCCCCCGTCCCATACAGGAATGCCTGGCTTCACAACTCAGCTTGGCTTCCCGACTCCAGCTCTTGCCAATGTGCCTGAGAAAGCAGCCAAAGACAGCCTACGCCCTTGGGTCCCTGCATCCACACGGGAGACCCAGAAGCTCCTGGCTCCAGAATGGCCCAGCCCCAGCCATTGCGGCCATTTGGGGAGTGAACTAGCAGACGGAAGCTCTTCCTCTAACTCCGCCTTTCAAATGATTGTTTAACTGAAAAAGATGGTTCTATGATAAATCCCTAGTGACACTGACCAAGAATAAAAAGTAAAAAGAAATAAACATTATTGGGAATAAGAGATCAGTGCTAGAGTAGGATATAAATTATATGGATTGTGTGTTTATCCAAATCCCTGGAACGTAACGTATCCTTAAAATCTGTCCATGTCAATGCAGGTGAACTATACCCTAAAGAATTACTACTCAGGCCAGCGCCATGGCTCACTTGGCTAATCCTTTGCCTACGGGCTAGGTTCTAGTCCCGTTTGGGGTGCCAGGTACTAGTCCCAGTTGCTCTTCTTCCAGTCCAGCTCTCTGCTGTGGCCCGGGAGGGCAGCAGAGGATGGCCCAAGTGCTTGGGTCCCTGCACCCGCACGGGAGACCGGGAGGAGGCACCCAGCTCCTGGCTTCAGATCGGCACAGCGCAGGCCATGGCGGCCATTAGGGGAATGAACCAACAGAAGGAAGACCTTTCTCTCTGTCTCTGTCTATAACTCTACCTGTCAAAAAAAAAAAAAAGTTACTACCCAAACAAGTGAGTAAAAAGAAGACTGAGAAATTTCCACAATCTCTCCTGCAAAGAAGCAACATGTTGTTTTTCTTTAAGAAAATTAGAATAAACTTTCTTTACTTAATTATCATGATACTCTCTTTTTCAGTACCTTCAAATCTGCCTCAATATTTTTAACAGTAATTCACAGTACGAATGAACTACTCTTTCACCATTTCTCAGTGATGAATACTTAGGAAGTTTTATACATTTCCCTGTTTAGGATAAATGAAACATCATTTATTAAAATGAAGCCAAGCTTTGCAAATGAAGAGTATTTTATCCCTCAGCTAACTTCACTGTACCTAAGACTAAGTGTTTAGAAACCAAAAATCTGAATTGTAGTTTTAATACTTAGGAAGGCAGGACTGGCACTGTGGCACAGTAGGATAAGCCTTAGCCTTTGGCTCCGGCATCCCATGTGGGCACCAGTTTGAGTTCCGGCTGCCCCTCTTCCAATCCAGCTCTCTGCTATGGCCTGGGAGAGCAGTAGAAGATGGCCCAAGTCCTTGGGACTCTGTACCAGCATGGGGGATCTGGAAGAAGCTCCTGGTTCCTGGCTTCAGATAGGCCAACCTCCAGCCATTGCAGCCATTTGGGGAGTGAACCAGAGGATGGAAGACCTTTCTCTCTGTCTCTCCTTCTGTCTGTAACTCTACCTCTCAAATAAATAAAATCTTAAAAAAAAAATTAGGAAGGATTCAACACATAAACAGATTCAGATAAAGGATATCTCTTTCACCCACGTGGACTCCCCAGGCACTGGAACACAATAGAAAGTTTGCCTTTCCAAAGTGGTAGATCGCGGAGAGTTTAAGTCAAGTTCCTGTTGAGGCTGTGAAGTACACAAAAAATATTTTTAAAAATTAAGAAAAACAATTATTTTAAAAATCAGCAACCATATTTTCATGTCATTTATAATAACATAACATGCATTTTACATTAACTGCTAAATTAATCAGCTACGAATTCCATCATTTTTAAAAGAAAATTTATGTGAAATAATTTCATAATAATCAAAATATTAACTCCTTCAAATTTATAACACCTAGGTTACACAACTCCAACCTTTTAATCCTTTTAAAAGACAAAACACATGGTAATCCCACTGAATCTCGCATAGCACTATAAGACCAGCCTACAACATAGGAATCAAGGGCATTCTTATTACTAGGTAACTGAGATGAGATTAAAGCCAGTAACTACTCCTTGGGAAAGGCAGAAAGAACCCTGGTTGGCGCCTGAGATAACACACACAAATTAGGGGGTTTTGTTTGCTTCTTTCTAGGCACCAAGTCCCTTTCTTGGAATGGGGCTTTTTTCACTTCTAGCAACACACATACAAATGCTTGGTGTCGTGAACAGAAGGGGAGAGGGAGCGGGAAAGGGGAGGGTAGCGGGAGGGAGGGAAGTTGTGTGGGGGGGAGCCATTGTAGTCCATAAGCTGTACTTTGGAAATTTATATTCTTTAAATAAAAGCTTTATTAAAAAAAAAAAAACAAATGCTTGGTGTCACAAAAGTCTCGTGTCCATTGTATTGGCCCATTTTCAGATGCTGAGATTACTGAGCTGTATTACATTATTGTTTACTAGAAAAAATTGTGTATTAATATACTACCCTAATGTACTATGGCCCCTTAAACAAGGGATACAGTAAACATTCACAAAGTTGATCCATCAGCCTTGGCAGAGTATTGACTTTAATGAAATACTCTAAAGACATCTGGGACAGCTGAAGTTCATCCTATGTTAAGACTATACAAACCCATCTTTCAAATGAATTCAGTGCTCTAAAAAACCAGGGCCCTGCGTGTTGGGACACAGCGAATTAAGCCATCACTTATGACATCAGCGTCCCATATGAGAGCACTGGCCTGAGTCCTGGCAGCTCCACTTCCAGCCCAGCTTCCTGCTCGCGTGCTTGGGAAAGCAGAAGATGGCCCACGTACTTGGGGTCCTGTCACTCACGGGAAAGACCTGAATGGAATTCCTGGCTTCAGCCTGCCCAGCTCCATCTGGAGAGTGAACTAGTAGATGGAAGGTCTCTCTCTCTCTCTGCCTTCCAACTAAGTAAATCTTTAAAACATTGCTGGAGATGATATCTGTGTTTAACATCATCATTGTGGAACCTTACAAATCAGCGGCTCCTCTGTACACAGCTGCCCTCCTAACCAGAAGCCTTATCCAATCGGGAACAAATGGTACTATAAATCGACAGGCTGGTACTTGGGTTTACAAACCAATCTCTTTAGGTTAAGAGGGAGTTAAGACTCACAGAGTGGGGGGGGAAAGGCCTAAAAAATAACCCAATAAACCTAAAATGCTGGGTCTGTAAAGAGACCCAGAGGATAGGTAAGGAGCTCACTGACATCCCACCTTCTATGGAGGCCCTGCCTAAGCACCTGTCTGGTCAATCTCCACCTGAGCTACTTGTTTTCTTCCCAACAGCTGACAACCAGGATCTGTGTTAAAGACACACAAAAAACACACAAAGAACAAACTATGGGAGATAGTTCTGGTTAATTAATTGCGGGTAACTTTTACTAAAAAACTAGAAATGCTAGCTAGTTACAGTGGCAGGCATGTTGAACAATTATCAGAATAAAATTCAATTCAATTCTACATGTTTCTCCCTTATCACTAGAAAAGCCATGCAAACAAAATGTAGTTCTGTGGTTCCCTATAACTGCTTTTCTTGTGAAGTTTCTACTCCAAGACTACCTTTTCATAACTATAACTATATCCAGTATTCTGCTTTCTTCCCTCTTCCTTCTATTATCAAAAGTTTATTAATCTTAATAAAACTTATGTATGTCTTAGAGATACATACCCCACACTCTGCTACATCTCTATATTTTCCAAAATGAAGAACCTATGACCAAAAACAAAAGGTAACTCTATTATGTCAATATATTAGACCCAAAATTACTATGAAAAAACTCAAGGACAAAATTATAAACACAAAATTGTAAGCAGAAAGTCTCCTGAGAGAAGCCACACATACACGTGCTTTTGTGTTCTGGTTAACCGTCTCATAGACTCCCATGTAAAACTCGGGATCAAACATGTCCTGAATCATGCAACGGAATTTCACAAAGCTGTTGGGTTTCAAGTAGTGAAGGGGAACCTCATTCAACGACGGTACCTGAAAGGAAGACAGTCAAGTGAGTCAACAGAACACCCTGTCCACAGAACTCGTGAGTTCTTCTAAGTTTGTGCAACATTTGACCAAATGTGAAAAGACATTTTTCATTTTAACATTTAACATTTCAGTTAATCAGCAGAAGCGTACTGTCAAGCTCTTTTACAACCAGCACATACCAATTCTTTCAAAGCAAAGTTTCTCAAATTAATTGCCGTCTTGGGAAGTAACACAAGCAGTTACTGCCACCTAGGGGCGCAATGCAGAAGCATTTATTGCTGCAACTGAAGTTGCAAAGAGACCAACAACTTTTATACCTGATCTTAGGCAAAAGACCAAGAAATAATAAGGACTAATAACTTAAAATACACAAGTTACAGCATAAGTACAAACTAATTTACTTCTCAATTACACGTAGACTGCTGCTCTCCTGGGAAAAACCAGTCTGCCTGGCCCTTCTCCCAAAATCTGTTTTAAGCTTACCCATTTAGGAGCATTATTTTCCTTCAGCTTTTCCTTAAAATATTCAATTACTTTCTTCTCCCAGTCAGGATTAACTCCATTTTGGGCTGAAAGAGAAAAAAGACTCTCTAGAGCTAAAGGTACATTATTTAATAGTAAGCAATGTTCAAGTGAGTCCCACATCAGGTTAGCCAGTTACAAACGAACCACAATCTGCTACCATGATGAAGACATACTCAAGTACCTCAGTGCCTCTGAAGTCTAACACAAGACACTTAGGATACTGCCCTGGGACAAACACTATGGCAGAGCGGGTAAAGCTACTGCCTGGGACTCTGCATCCCATACTGGAGTCTCGCTTTGTGTTCTGCTACTCTGCTTCCAATGCAGCTTCCTGCTAATGCATCCTGGGAGACAGCAGATGGCTCAAGGACTGGGGCCTCAGCACCCACGTGGGAGATTGAGGTGGAGTTCCAGGCTCATGACTTTGGCCTGGCCCTGTTCTGGCTATCCCAGGTGTTTGGGAAACGACTCAGCAGATAGAAGATTCTTATGCTCTTTTGCTCTCCCTACCCTGCTCTGTGTGTGTGTGTGTGTGTGAGTGAGAGAGAGAGAGAGAGAGAGAGAGAGAGATTGTGCCTTTCACGTAGATGAAAATAACCACACATTAAAAAAAGAAAAAGGGGCTGGTGCTGTGGCGTAGGGAGAAAAGCCGCCGCCTCAGAGCTGGCATCCCATATAGAGCTGCTCCACTTCTGATCCAGCTCTCTGCTTTGGCCTGGGAAAGCAGTAGAAGATGGCCCCAAGTTCTTGGGCCCCTGCACCCACGTGGGAAACCCACAAGAAGCTGCTGGCTCCTGGCTTTGGATCGGCACAGCTCTGGCCATTGTGGCCAATTGGGGAGTAAACCAGTGGATAGAAGACGTAGCTCTCTCTCTGCCTCTCCTCTCTGTGTGTAAAGCTGACTTTCAAATAAATAAATCTTTAAAAACAAACAACAACAACAACAACAACAACAACAAACACTGCCCTTTGAGGTCTAGGGATAAGCCAGGAGAGGAAGCTGACCTGGGCTCTGAGCACCTACAGCATGATGTGGGGCAACCTGCACTAAGCAATGTGCAGGGGCCACTGTATATAAAGTACTCTGCTCCTTCAGAACGCACAATCTTTTAACAACCCCAAAATGAAAGGCAAAATGTGTTTTTGCTTTTTTAAACCTTTTTAATCTGGGAAAAGTTTTGAACTCTGAGAAGTGTTGCTGGAGTAGGAAAAAGCACACTGCGTCCTCGCCCCATCTGCTGCATCATACCATCATACATATTTGTTTGATGCACCTAAGGTTAAGCTGAATACACCATTTACTGTAACCTCTAGTTAATTTAGTATGTGCATCCTAAAGAGATTAGTACTTTAGATAAACAGTTTTGTTATCAGCCTCAGGAAATTCAAAATTGACAACACTGCTCATCTATCTACTCACATTTCAGTTTGTTCTGACCCAGCACTATTCCGTATGGTGCTTTTCCCACTCTGTCCAGGACCCAGCCTAGTACATACACTGCATTCAGCCATCCTGTCCCTTTTAATCGCCCTAATCTGGAACAGTCCCTTTATCTTTCCTTACTTTTTATGACACTGATATTTAAAACAAAACAAAACAAAAAATTGAATGCTTCTCATTTTGGACTTTTCTGATGTTTTCTTGTGATTAGATTCCAGGTAAGCATGACCAATGTTAAATAAAAAACATTAACTGCACATTGCTTTGGCACAGATTCCAGCACTGGGCCTCACCAGATTAAAAGTCAAAATGGAGTCACCTATGCTAAAGTTCCCCTTCACCAAAACTAAACTTAGCTGTTTATCAGACTTTCTATAAGAAGCCAGAGAAAATGAGAGATGTCATCCAAAGTTTTCCAACAAGCCAGTTTTTAATCTGGATAACAAAGTCCCCTCTGCTTTAATTCTTACACAAAAGCAACCTAAAGTAACCTAATGTCAACCAATCGGGCATTTTTCTGTCGTTCTGACTCTCGGCCTTCATTTTAGAGGGAAAGTAACTTGGAAAGGACTTATCCACGTTTGTTCTTTGTTTACATTTTCTTTGGCCTTTGCCTGTAAAACCTCTCCTGCTCAGCCCATAGGAACACGTATGATGAAATAAGACCTGATTCCTGGCCGGCGCCGCGGCTCACTAGGCTAATCCTCCGCCTTGCGGCGCTGGCACACTAGGTTCTAGTCCCGGTAGGGGCGCTGGATTCTGTCCCGGTTGCCCCTCTTCCAGGCCAGATCTCTGTTGTGGCCAGGGAGTGCAGTGGAGGATGGCCCAAGTCCTTGGGCCCTGCACCTTTATGGGAGACCAGGAGAAGCACCTGGCTCCTATTGGATCAGCGTGGCGCGCTGGCCGCGGCAGCCATTGGAGGGTGAACCAACGGCAAAAAGGAAGACCTTTCTCTCTCTCTCTCTCACTGTCCACTCTACCTGTCAAAAAAAATAATAAAAAAAATTTAAAAAAAAAAAAAGGCCTGATTCCTGAAATCAAAAATAAAGCAATCGGGATTTTTTAAATTGTAATTCTGTTCTCTGACATCAATCAGACCACTATATAAGCAACACTGTGTTCTTCAAAGCTAGGATAACTGGAGACTTCATGTGCCTCCTCCCCTCATCGTTAGTGTTAATTTTGATTGCCCAGTCAAAGCAACAGCCAGCCTCCCTCCTTACAACTGATAAACAGTGAGCAGGGGGCGCTTATGGGAACTGACAAAGATCGAAGAGTTACTGACAGAACACAGATTTATGTGAACTCCAATCACCCAACCACACATCTGGCCAGTCCTTACACTAGCTATATTCATCACACAGGTGCTGTGGAGACTACACAGGTTACAGAGCTGATTCTGTTAGAAACACTCACAAAATCCAGCTAACATCATGTGTGAGCAGGGCTTCCAAACATTTACCTAACCGGAAAAAGGCAGTTCTGAAAAAGAAATGAGGGGAGCCAGTGCTGTGGCACAGTGGGTTAAGGCCCCAGCCTGCAAACTGGCATCCCATAAGGGTGCCGGTTTGAGTCCTGGCTGCTCCACTTCCGATCCAGCTCTCTGCTATGGCCTGGGAAAGCAGTGGAAGATGGCCCAAGTCCTTGGGCACTTGTACCTGCATGGAAGATCCGGAAGAAGCTCCTGGCTTTGGATCAGCTCAGCTCTGGCCTTTGCGGTCATTTGAGGAGTGAACCAGCAGATGGAAGACTTCTCTTTCTCTCTCTCTCTCTCCCCCTCTCTCTGTAACTCTGTCTTTCAAATAAGAAAATTAAACCATACCTCCTCCCCCAAAAAAACCAACAGAAAAGAAACTACTTTTCTGGGTCTGGCATTGTGGCTCAGCAGGTTAAGCCACCACTCGCCATGCTGGCAATCCATATCACAGTGCCAATTCATGTTCTGGCCGCTCCACTTTGCCACAGTAACAATACCATTCTGACCCCATCTGTATAAGAAACTCCTGCATAACCCTAACAGGTAAGAAGTCACACCAGGGAGAGACTGAGGAGCAGTAAATGAGGAGCAATTGAATAGATGGAAGAACATTATATAAATGGTTTTCTTTTTTTTAAAGATTTATTTATCTGAAAGTCAGAGTTATAAAGGGGGAAAAAGAGAATCTTCCATTCACTGGTTCACTCCCCAGATGGATGCAATGGCCAGAGCTGGGCCAGGCTGAAGCCCAGCGCCAGAAACTTCCAGGTTTCCCACATGGATAGCAAGGAGCCAAGTACTCTGGCCACCTTCTGCTGTTTTTCCCAGGCATTAGTAGAAAGCCGGATTGGAAATGCAGCAGCTGGGTCTCAAACCGGCGTGGATACAGGAGGCCAGCATTGCAGCCTCACCCACTACACACAGCCAGGCCCTGGACATTTAAAGGACAGATCATTCCAGAAAGAGGAAGGGTGCCACAATAACTGCCCACTGTTTCATAAGCCTGCTACATGCCAGCACTCACAGGCACTGTGAGGATACTTGCCACTGAAGGAACTTGGTTAAGAAGCTGCAGACAGCTGAAATCAAAGAAAAACTGAAGTGGGTCAATGAATCTTTGAGAGCGCTTCTGAAAGAGACGGCATTTAAGCTAGGCCTTGAAGGAGGTGAAGAACCAAAACATGCCACGGTATAAAGGACAGCATATTCTAGATGCAGAGCACTGAGCGGAGACAGTAATGGTACTCCAAGGACAAGGAGACGCACTACTGGAACGTCAGGTCCTCGGAGTACCAAGGACCTGAAAGAGAACAAAGCCACGAACAAGACGGCTGAGACCACACACATCCCGGGAGTTTTCAAAACCAGCTTACAATTCTGCTCTTTAGTCACAGTAAATTAACCTTTTATATTCCCAGACTGTATCAAGGACCTGGGACACAGGAAGTACTAGAGTTAAAAGAATTAACATTGAACACATAAGCACAATGTAGAGAAAACAAGCTGTTTTGCAAGACTAGCATCCATTCACTGATAGTAAAATGGCACACACAGCCTTATCTGTGGTGGGATCTATGCCAACACCATCCTAGGCTCTGGCCCCTGCTGCCACCATTGCTGGAAGTCAGGTGACCAAACGGCCCAACCACAAGTGTCAGCTCCACCCCCACCCTAATAGGATTTGCTGCTCCCACTTCCGTACCCCCTCCAAGAGCATAACAGGACCTGCTTCTTGCACACGAGCTGTCTCTCCTGAGCGCTCTTGGCAGCCCGTCCCCACTTCACCCCTTCCCTCCAGCCTGTCAGATTTCCCCCGTCAAGAAACTCTTTCCCTTAACTCCGGTGTTTGTTGTAGCCTTACATTCACTGGCCCCTTTTTGGTTCCAGTACCTCACTTTCAGTCCAAGGGAGTACCTGACCTAGGTCTAATAGAGTTCTGATATTTATTTAAGCGTGGAACAAAGACAATTCCAGGATTAAGATTTAGTAACTGGTTTTGCAACACGGGTGAATTAAAATCCTTCTAAGTAAGATTTATTTCAAAGAACGCCGAGAGGGCTGGAGGGGAAGGGGGAGATAGAGATCTTTCATTCGTTGGTTCATTCCCCAAATGGCCACCATGGCTAGAACAGGGTCAGGCTGAAGCCGGGAGCTCCATCCTGGTCTCGTGGGTGGCAGGGGTCTAATCACTTGGGCCATCATCTGCTGCCTCCGCAGGCACATTACCAGGGAACTGGACGCAAAGTGGAGCAGCCAGGACTCACACAAGCTCTACCGCATGGGATGCAGGTGTCACAGGCCAGCGGCTTAACCTCCACCACAACACAGGCCTCTCATGACCGTGACCAAGATTTGTCTGAAGATGAAGCCAGCCCAGAAAGCAGAGCAGAGAGCAGATTCCTGAAGACCCACTTTACACACGTGGCTGTCAGTGAGCTTGGCAGCAGCCCATCCACAAACTCTCAAACCTGAGCCAATAATACATTCACCTTTTTTGGCTTAAGTGGGACCAAGCTGGGCCATTTGCAACCAAGATGCAGATGCTGTCGGACTTCCTAGAATTCCCCAAGGAGCACTGGGCCATCTGAGTGAGACCTGCTGCACTTAATCTTGCCCTGTGGAACGGGTTGGGGAGCTAAGACAACGTACAGGCATTTACACCGACACTCTAGGGTGCTGGCTGTCCTACCTCGCCAGTGCTTGTCCTTGTAATCTTTGAATCCTGTCCACCATGCTAGAACGCAAGCTCTGTGCTTTTAACATTGCTATGAGCCCCTTCACTGGTTTACTGACCATTCTAATACATCTTCCTCTTAATGCCTACTCACAATTTTGCCCATTTTTTAAAAATTGGGTTTGTTGGGACATTACTGATTTATACAAATTCTTTATGTATTCTGGATGCAAGCCAGAATACTTTCTCCTAATCTGTACCTTATCCTTTGACATTCTTAATAGCTGTATTTTGATGTTATTCTTTCATTTTCATTAAGCCCGATTTATCATTTTTTTTCATGGTTACTGCTCCCAAGGTCATGATGCTATTTTCACAGGGTTATTTTTTACTTCACACATTTAGTACTGTAATCCACATCAAATTAATGATTCTGTTTATAGTGCAACATAGGGATCAAGGCTCACTTTTCCAAACAGATATCCACTTGTCCCAGCACTACTTAATGAAAAAACTTTCCAGAGCAGAGGTACCCACATCTCAAACTGGAGTTGGAGTCCTGACTCCACTCACGATTCTGCCCACATAGGATGCCAGCACCGCAGGCAGTGGCTTTACCCACTATACCACAGCCCAAGCCTCTTTTACCACTTTTTAAACTGGGTTAATTACCACTATGTTTTCTTTCATATTCTGGAAATTAGTCCTTATCTAATCCAAGGGTGCTTCACCAAGTTTTTGGACAAATAAAATCAAGAAAAATTTGCTTTTGTACAAAAGAAACTGAAATCTATGCATAATTTTTCATTTTATGCATTTTTTCAAGAACTTTTTGAAGACTCCTCATATGCACAGATTTCAAAATTTGTGCCAAAATATGCATGTTTTTAAATTTCCTTTACCATTAACTTTTATTTTTTATGTACCCTCATCTTATTTTGAAATACATTCTCTGGTCTTTAGCTTATCTTTTCATTCTTCTAATCTTTTTTCCATGAACAAGTTATTAATTTTCTTGAAACCCAATTTATCAGCCCAGCGCCGTGGCTCAACAGGCTAATCCTCCGCCTTGCGGCGCCAGCACACCAGGTTCTAGTCCCGGTTGGGGCGCTGGATTCTGTCCTGGTTGCCCCTCTTCCAGGCCAGCCCTCTGCTGTGGCCCAGGAGTGCAGTGGAGGATGGCCCAAGTGCTTGGCCCTGCACCCCATGGGAGACCAGGAAAAGCACCTGGCACCTGGCTCCCGCCATCGGATGAGCGCGGTGCACTGGCCGCAGCGGCCATTGGAGGATGAACCAACAGCAAAAGGAAGACCTTTCTCTCTCTCTCTCTCTCACTGTCCACTCTGCCTGTCCAAAAAAAAAAAAAAAAGAAAAAGAAACCCAATTTATCAAGTTGTTGTTTTATGTATTGTACCTTTGGTATGCCGTCTTAAGAGCTCATTGCCAAAATTCAGGACATAAAGATAGTTTTCTTATTAAAATTATAGTTTTAGGGTTTTGTTTCCTTAAGTTTTTATTTATTTATTTGAAAGGCAGAATGATAGAAAGGGAAGAAATATCTTTCACCCTCTGGTCCATTCTCTGAATACTCCCAACAGACAAGCTTAGGCCAGCCCAAAGCCAGGAGTCAAGAACTCCATCTGGCCGGCACCGTGGCTCAATAGGCTAATCCTCCGCCTTGCGGCGTTGGCGCGCTGGCACACTGGGTTCTAGTCCCAGTTGGGGCACTGGATTCTGTCCCGGTTGCTCCTCTTCCAGTCCAGCTCTCTGCTGTGCCCCAGGAGTGCAGTGGAGGATGACCCAAGTGATTGGGCCCTGCACCCCATGGGAGACCAGGAGAAGCACCTGGCTCCTGCCATCGGATCAGCGTGGTGCGCCAGCCGCAGCATGCCGGCCGCGGCGGCCATTGGAGGGTGAACCAATGGCAAAAGGAAGACTTTTCTCTCTGTCTCTCTCTCTGTCCACTCTGTCAAAAATTTAAAAAAAAAAAAAAAAAAAAAACCTCCATCTGGGGACCAGCGTTGTGGCACAGAGGGTTAAAGCCCTGGCCTGAAGTGCTGGCATCCCATATGGGCACCATTCTAGTCCCGGCTGTTCCTCTTCTGATCCAGCTCTCTGCTATGGCCTGGAAAAGCAGTAAAAGATGGCCCAAGTCCTTGGGCCCCTGCACCCACGTGAGAGACTCAGAAGAAACTCCTGGCTTCAGATCGGTGCAGCTACAACCATTGCGGCCATCTGGGGAATGAACCAGCAGATGGAGGACAGCTCTCATTGTCTCTCTCTCTCTCTGTAACTCTTTCAAACAAATAAAATAAATCTTAAAAAAAAAAAAAATCACCTCCATCTGGATCTCCCAAGTAGGTGGCAGTACTTGGGCCACCATCATCATCCCAGGCATATCAGCAGGAAGCTGGGTCAGAAGCTCTGAGTAGCTGGCATTCTAACACGGGACGTGGGCATCCCAAGCGGCAGCTCAACCCAGCGTGTCACGAAGCCTGCCCCTAGGTTTTATATTTAGATCTACGACCAATTTGAGTTATTTTTTTGTATAAGGTATGACGTTTGAGATTTATATTTTTGCATATAAATGTTTAATTGTTCTAACATCTTTGTTTAAAGAGCATTTTTCCATTTAATTACCTTTGAATCTATGTCAAAAAACAATTACGAAACAGAGATGAATCTCGAAAACTTTATGCTAAGAGAGGTAAGCCAGACACAAAGAGATAAATATATGAGTCCACTTAAGGGAGTTTAATGAGAACAGACAAACTCAGAGACAGAAAGTACAGTTAAGGTCCCAGTGGGAGACCAACCAGAGGAAGGGGCTGGGTTGGACAGATAGCCATTTTATCTTGGGATGAGTCGGGACAGCTTAGGGTTGTGGTGTGCAACAACAAAAAAAGAGCCCCCCAAATATGTTCCTAGCCTTAACCTCAGAACCTATGGATCACCTTTCCTTCCTGATATTGGTAATGTGTCTTCCTTTTTTTTTCTTGCCAATCTAGATAGAGGTTTCCAATTTTCTGAGGTGGGATGGAGAAGGGGGCAGAGAAACAGCTCTGAGTTTTCACTGTTTTTCTTCTCATTTTCAATTCCAGTGATTTCTGTTCCCTCTCTAATATTTCCTTTCTCATGTTTAACATGGGTTTATTTTGCTCTTTGTTTCTTCTTTCAAGGACGAGAGCTTAAACTGTTGATTTAAGACCTGTCTTCTCTTAAATGCACATAACAACTCAAAGTACTTCTGTGATTTGGATGTACATAGACACATACTACAATTCTGATAAACTGTGTTTTCACTTCTGTTCAGTTCACAGGATTTAAAAATTGCCTGAGATTTCTTTCTGATCCTGATCCCTGACGGTTTGGATGTGTTATTTCTGCAAGTTTGAGTTTGCCTGTTATCTTCCTGTCATAATCGACCCTCATTATGGTTAGAGAACAGCACTGATGCTCTCACTTCTTTGAAACTGTCGATGTTTGGTTTACGAGCCAGGATATGATTTATGTTCCATAGAGACTTGAAAAGAACTGTATTCCGCTGTTGTTGGGTGGATAAATGTCAATTAAATCTACCTTGCTGACAGTGTTGTGTGGCTCTTTTTACATTCCTACCCCTTGTACCCTTCAAGTACTGAGAGAAGTCTCCAACTATCATTGCAGGTTTTTCTATTTCTTTCGGTTCTGCCAGTTTTTACTTCATGTATATTTAAGTTCTGTTGTTTGGTACACATGTGGTTATGTCTTCTTGGTAAATTAGATGGTTATCATTCTATAATGCACCTCATGTTCTCTCACAGAACCTTTCTTAAAAATATTTTTAAAGTTAAAAAAAAAAGAAGCCAACAAAAAGGAACATAGGATCCAAGAAACAACATAATTAACTCAAGAATAAAACAGAAAAAAATCAAGTATAACCGCTAAGCAATAAGCCTAAAAATTATTAAATTTACAGAACTCACTGAACAACATTTACAAAAAGATGATAAAGGGCTGGTGCTGTGGCGCTGGCATCCCATATGGGTACCGGTTCTAGTCCCGGTTGCTCCTCTTCCAATCCAGCTCTCTGCTATGGCCTGGAAAGGCAGTGGAGGATGGCCCAAGTCCTTGGGCCCCTGCACTCACTTGGGAGACCTGGAGGAGGTTCCTGGCTCTGGATCAGCACAGCTCCAGCCATTGCAGCCATCTGGGGAGTGAACCAGCGGATGGAGGATCCCCACCCCCGCCTCTCCCCTCTCTGTGTAACTGACTTTCAGATGAATAAATAAATCTTTAAAAAAATGCAATCACATATCATTAAGATGGCACTGCTCAAGAAACTACAACCCACATGCACCCAACATGGTCTTAAATACACAAAGCAATAATTCACAGAACTAAAAAACAAACCTACAGCAATCACAATTAGACTTTAACACAGCCACCTCAGAACATAAGTCAAGCACAAAGCACAAGAGTAAATACATAGCAGATATAAATAAGATAATTAGCAGGTCCTGCAGGGGTGAAAATTCACAATCATAATACTGCAAATCCTACTCACTGGTTTTTAATCTTTCTAATATCATTAGACAAAACACAGGAAGTATCATAATTACATTATAATTAAATATTATAACCTTTGGTAACAATGACAAATTGGATGGAGGCAATGGAGGGCAGTACAGAGGCACTTATTTTCTCCTCTTATAAAAAGTGGAAGCCTTGAAATAGTATCTAGAGTTGCTGAGGGAACAGAGGTTTTATGAACAAAAAAACAGAAGTTAAAGATGACACAGGTGATAAACCAGAAGCTTGTCCACTAGGATCAGGAACAAGACAAGACGTCCCCTTTCACCTCTCCTTTTCAACACTGTACAGGAAACCCTTATAAGACAAGAAAAGGAAATAAACGGCTTCCTGATAGTGAAGGAAAACAAACTCTCCAGAGATGACATGACTGACCCTGTAGTAAATCTCGAAGAACTAATAAAATAGTCACTTTCCTACATACCATCAATCTGCAAGTAGAATGGGAAGGAAATAACACAGTAGCATTTACAGTCTCCTCAAAATGAGATACTTAGGTAAACTCTACAAAAAAATATGTACCAGTTCTATAAAGGAAAAACTTTAACACTCCAATGAAAGAGATCAAAGGGGCCAGCACTGTACTGCAGGGGGTTAAGCCCGGTTCCAGTCCCAGTTGATCAACTTCTAAGCTAGCTCCCTGCAAATGCACTTGACAAAGTAGCAGAAGACGGTCCAAGTACTTGGACCCCTGCCACCCACACGGGAGACGTGACGGTTCCAGGATCTGGCTTCAGCCTGGCGCAGCCCTGGCAGTTGCAGTCATTTGGAGAGTGAACCAGTGGATCAAAGATCTTGCCCTTTTCTGCTCACTCGCTGGCTCTCTCTCTAACTCTACCTTTCAAAGAAATAAATAAAAATCTTAAAAAAAAAAAAAAAACTTACTATAAAGCAGAGGTAGGAAACTTTTTCTGCTAAGGACCATATGAATGTTAACGATGTCATTTACAGGCCATACAAAATTATCAACTTAAAAATCAGCCTGCTATAAGGGCAGGTGCAGTGTCATGGTGGATTGAGGCCTCTACCTATGACACCCCAGAGTGCCAGTTGGAGTCCTGGCTCCTCCATTTTCAATCCAGCTCCCTGCTAATGCACCTGGGAAAGCAGCAGAAGATGGCCCACAGACTTGGGACCCTGTCATTTATGTAGGTGATCTGGATAGAGCTCCAGGCTTTGGCCTAGCCCAGATATGACTGTTGTAGACACTTGTTGAGCGAATCAGTAGATGGAAGATTTAGATCTCATTCTCTCTGTAGCTCTGCCTTTCAAAGAGATTAAAAAAAAAAAAAAAACCTACAACTAAAAGGCCAAAATTCAAACTATGAGGTAGCATGAATACTTCTGAGTAAACATTTGATAATTTGGGAAATTATTCTTTTTTTTTTGTTTGCTTTGGTTTTGTTTTTTGATGGACAGAGTTAGTGAGAGAGAGAGAGACAGAGAGAAAGGTCTTCCTTTGCCATTGGTTCACCCCCCAAGTGGCCGCTATGGCGCTGTGCTAATCCAAAGCCAGGAGCCAGGTGCTTCTTCCTGGTCTCCCATGAGGGTGCAGGGCCCAAGCACTTGGGCCATCCTCCACTGCATTCCCGGGCCACAGCAGAAAGCTGGCTTGGAAGAAGAGCAACCAGGACAGAATCCGGTGCCCCAATCGGGACTAGAACCCGGTGTGCTGGCGCTGCAGGTGGAGGATTAGCCTAGTGAGCAGGGGCGCTGGCCCAGGAAATTATTCTTGATACAAAGAAATAATTCTTCTACAAAATAATTCTTAATTTTGAAAAGAAATCTCAATTATGGTACCCATACCATCATGAAACACCAGCACATTGCAACTCAACCAAAAAATTCTAAAATAGAGGAAACCTTTGTTGAAAATTCAACTAATAGCAATGACTGTTACTATTTTGAAATACGTAGCACCCTCAACATTGCATATAACTTCATCTCATGATTATTATTTTCCTTTTAAAGATTTATTCATTTATTTGAAAGTCAGAGTTACAGGGAGAGATAGAACTGCCATTGGTTCAGTCCCCTGCTGTCCACAATGGCTAGAGCTGGGCCAGGTCAAAGCCAGAAGCTCCTTCCAGCTCTGCCACATGAGTTTAGCGGCCCAAGCACTTGAGCCATCTGCTGCTGCTTTTCCCAGGCCATTAGCAGGGAGCTGGACTGGAAGCGGAACCAGGGTTCATATAGGGTGCTAGAACTGTATGCAGAGGCTTCACCTGCTATGCCACAAAGCCAGCCCCTCATCTCATGATTATTGAAAATAGTTTTGTAATATGGAGTAAGGAAATATTAAAATTACTCCACTTAACAGATTAAATGTGATCCCTATCAAGATTCCAACTGTCTATTCCAGAAATATACAAGTTAAAATTCATAGTGACATGTAACTAACTCCAAACACCCACAACAACCTTTACAAGTAACAAGAGCAGGCAGTTGGCCTAGTGGTTAAGATCCCACTTTGGGGGCTGGCGCTGTGGTGTAGTGGGTAAAGCTGCTGCCTGCAGTGTCAGCCTCCCGTTTGGTGCTGGTTCAAGTCCAGGCTTCTCCAATTCCAATCCAGCTCTCTGCTATGGCCTGGGAAAGCAGCAGAAGATGGCCCAGTTCTTTGGGGCCCTGCACCGGATTGGGAGACCCAGAGGAAGCTCCTGGCTCCTGGCTTCAGATCGGCCTAACTCCGGCCACTGTGGCCACCTAGGGAGTGGACCAGCCGATGGAAGACCTCTCTGTCTCTGCCTCTCTGTAACTCTGCCTTTCAAATAAATGAATAAACTTAAAAAAAAAAAAAAAGTGCCACTTTGGATGCCATCACACCACATCAGAGTGCCTGAGTTTGGGTCCCAGCCCCACAACCAATCCAACTTCCTGAGAGGCAGCAGGTGATGGCTCAAGTTGTTGGAAACCTGCAACCCATACAAGAAACCTGGCTTGAGTCTCTGGTTCCCAGTTTCAGCCCGGCCCAGCCCTAGCTGTTGCAGGCGCATGGGAAGTAGACCAGCAAACCAGTCTACTCTGCCTTTCAAATAAACAAATAAAAACTTGAAATATTTTATTTTTTTGACAGGCAGAGTGGACAATGAGAGAGAGAGAGACAGAGAGAAAGGTCTTCCTTTGCCGTTGGTTCACCCTCCAATGGCCGTCGCGGCTGGCGCGCTGCAGCCGACACACCACGCTGATCCGAAGGCAGGAGCCAGGTGTCTCCTCCTGGTCTCCCATGTGGGTGCAGGGCCCAAGCACTTGGGCCATCCTCCACTGCCTTCCCAGGCACAGCAGAGAGCTGGACTGGAAGAGGGGCAAAGGGACAGAATCCGGCGCCCCGACGGGGACTAGAACCCGGGGTGCCGGTGCCACAGGCGGAGGCTTAGCCTATTGAGCCACGGCGCCGGCCAAAAACTTGAAATATTAAAAACAACAATGTTGAGGTCTATCCTGATGGGGCTTTTCCTATAGCCACGCATTGCTGGAAACGCCTCATAGAGTAACTGTGGTTTTGCTTTACTCAGGACTTTTTCTTAGGTCTATTGGAAGGAACTACAAGACAATTCATTAGTCAAGGTGTGAAAGACCTAATGGTTTTTTTTTAACCTTAGGTATTGGAATATCCCAGATAGTTTTATTTTTGAGTGATAGCTTAGGAAAAAAATACAGCCATTCACAGGTGTGCGTGTCAAGAATCAGGCAAGCACATCTAAAGTGGAATTTTGAAGTTATTATGTAATTCAAGTGAGGATTAACAGACCAGAAATTGTGGGCTTCAAGATTTAAAAGAGCTAACTAACTAGATGACTTTGGACAGAGGAAGGAATTGCAACATGGGGACTTCCTTAAATAAAAATGTATTATTAACTTGCCTTATGTTATACAGCATAAAAAAATAAACTCTACACTGGTTTGTAGAAAGTAAAAAAATTAAAATAAAAATAAAAAATTAAAACAACAAGAACAGGGACCAGCACTGTGGCTAGGCTGCTGCGCCGGCATCCCAGTTCGAGTACCAGTTTGAGTCCCGGCTGCTCCACTTCTGATCCAGCTCTCTGCTTATGGCCCAGGAAAGCAATGGAAGATGGCCCAAGTGCTTGGGTCCCTCTCTGCACCCTTTTGGGAGGCCTGCAAGAAATTCTTGGCTCCTAGCTTTGGATCTGCTCAGCTCCAGCTGTTGCGGCCATTTGGGGGTGGTGAACCAGAGGATGGAAGACCTTTCTCTGTGTCACTCCCTCTGTGTGACTCTACCTCTCAAATTAAAAACAAACAAACAAAAACCCCAAGAACAACAAAGATGGAGGACTCACCCTTGCTAATTTCAACACTTAACACATAAAGCTATGGTACTGACATAAGGACAGACAGACTGTGGAATGAAATTCTGAGATCAAAAATAGTCACAAATCTACCAATTTTTCAACAAGTATGTCAAAATCATTCAATGTGGATTTCTCCACAACTGGTGCTGAGACAAGTAGCTATCCACATACCAAAGAATGAATCTGTGGCACACTGAGTTTTGGCTGCTGTCTGTGATGCCAGCATCCCATGTAAGCACCAGTTTGAGTCCTGGCTGTTCCACTTTTGATCCAGCTCCTTGTTAACATGCCTGGGAAAGCAGCAGAAGATGGCCCAAGTACCTAGGCTTCTGTCACCCACATGAGAGACCGGGATGGAGTTTCTGACTCCTAGCTTTGGTCTGGCCCAGCGCCAGCAGGTTGCAATCATTTAGGGAGTGAATAAGCAGATGGAAGATCTCTCTCTCTAACTCTGCTTTTCAAATTAAAAAAAAAAAAAAAAAAAAAAAGAAAAAGAAATTGGACTCCAATCTCAAAACATTCAAAAATTAGAAAGAATCAAACACCTAAATGTGAAAGCTACAGTTCTAACTCTTAAAAAAAAAACAGGTATAAATTTTTGAGACCCTGGGTTGAACAATGCTTTAAGATTTATTGATTTGAGAGACAGAGTCAAAGAGAAGAGACATCCTCCAGTTCACTCCCCAAACGGCCATGATGGCCACAACTGAGCTGATCTGAAGCCAGGAGCTTCTTCTGGGTCTCCCACGTGAGTGCAGGGACCCTGGGACCTGGATCAGAAGTGGAGCAGCTGGGACTCAAACCAGTACCCATATGGTACTGCAGTGCACAAGTGGAGGCTTAACCCACTATGCCACAGCACTGGGCCCCAGCAAAGTTTTCTTAAATATGGCACCAAATACATAAGAAACCAAAGGAAAAATAATTGGACTTCATTAAAACTAAAAACCTTTGTTCAAAGAGCACTTTCAAGAAACAGAAAAAAGAATCCACAAAATGAGAAAAATATTTGCAATTCATGAATCTGATCAGGGTCTAGTATCCAGAAAATATAAAGAACTCATAGGCTGATGCTGTGGTGTAGCAAGTAAAGTTGCTGCCTGCAGTGCCTGGCATCCCGTATGGGTGATGGTTGAGGTCCTCTTAGCTGCTCCTCTTCCAACCCAGCTCTCTGCTATGGCCTGGGAAAGCAGAGGAAGATGGCCCAAGCACTTGGGAGACCCAGAAAAGCTCCTGGCTCCTGGCTTCAGATCAGCTCAGCTCTGGCCTTTGTGGCTATCTGGGGAATGAACCTGCAGACAGAAGACCTTTCTCTGTTTCTCCCTCTCTCTGTCTGTAACTCTACCTCTCAAATAAATAAATAAAATCTTTAAAAAAAAAAAAACTCACAACATCATTAAAACGATAAAGAACCAGGGGCCAGCACTTTGGCATAGTGTATAGAGCTGCTGCCTACAGTGCTGGCATTCCATAAGGACGCCAGGTCAAGTCCCAGCTGTTCTACTTCCCGTTCAGCTCCCTACTAATGCACCTGGGAAAGCTGAGGAAAATGGCCCTAGTCCTTTGGCCCCTGCACCCACGTTGGAGACCCAGAAAAAGCTCCTGGGCTTTGGATTGGCCCAGCTGCAGCCATGGTAGCCATTTGGGGAGTGAACCAGCAGATGGAAGATTCTCCCTCTCTGCCTCTGCACTCTGTCTGCTGCAGCCATCTGGGGAGTGAACCAACAGATGGAAGACCTCTCCCTCTCCCTCTCCCTCTCTTCCTCTTTCTGCCTCCCTGTAACTCTGCCTTTCAAACAAATCTTTGGCAATGCAAAATGGGGCAAGTTTAGCAGTTCCTCCACAAGTTAAAATTACCACACAACCCAGCAATCCCAATCCTCAGTAATGAGTATAATCCGTTGAAATGAAAACACACATTCCCAGGAAAACTTATACATAAGTGTTTATAGCAGCACTAGTCCAAGAGCCGAAAAAAACGAAATCTGCCCAAGTGTCCATCAGCAGATGAATGGATAAACATGCGGTCTATACGTACAATGGAATTACCGTAATTACACAAGGAAATGCAGCACTGACATTCATACATGCTACAACTCAGATAAATCTTGAAAACACTATACTAAAAGAAGCCAGACTCCAAAATGATCATGTCAGGTAAAATCTAGAGCCACTATTAGTTCCCCAGGGATGAGACGGGGAGGTGGGGGGCCTTGGAGAGTGTGACCACTAACATGGGGTTTCTTTCTGGGGTGATGGAAAGGATAGTGGTGATGGCTGCATAATACTATGATCGTACTAAAAATTAAAATTGTACATTTTAAAATGGTAAATTTTATTAAACTTATATTTCTTAAGATTTATTTATTAGAAAGTCAGAGTTACACAGATAGAAGGAGAGGCAGAGAGAAAGATCTTCCATCCGCTGGATCACTCCCCAGATGCCTGCAAAGGGCAGAGCTGCACCAATCCAAAGCCAGGAGCTTGTTCCAGCTCTCCCACAAGGGTGCAGGGGCCCAAGGACTTGGGCCATCGTCTACTGTTTTCCCAGGCCATAGCAGAGAGCAGGATCGGAAGTGGAGCAGGCGGGTCTCGAACCAGTGCCCATATAGGATGCCTGCACTGCAAGCTGGGGCTTTAACCTGTTGTGCCACAGCTAGACGGCCCTTATATTTCAATAACAAAAAAACTGCAGGAGAACTCAAACTAGAAAGAGTTAAAAGTATCTAAACTTTGGGGCCAGTTTTGTGGTGCAATGGGATAAGCCACCACCTGAGACAACTTTAGTATTCCATGAGTGCAGATTTGAGTCCAGGCTGCTCTGCTTCCACTCCAGCTCTCTCTTCATGTGCCTGGGAAAGCAGCAGAAGATGGCCAGAGTGCCTGGGCCCCCTGCCACCCTGAGTGAGACCCAGATGGAGTTCCGGGATCCAGGTTTCAGCCTGGCCCAGCGCTGGCTGCTGCGGCCATCATGGAAGTGGATATTTGAGCCCCCTTTATCTCTCCCTCTCCCTCTGTAACTTTGCTTTTCAAATAAATAAATCTTTCTTATAAAAAGTACCCACACTTCAATGAGAGGAAAACATACTTTCTACTCACTTAATATTATGTTGGTTTTCTTTTTTTTTTTTTTTTTTTGACAGGCAGAGTGGACAGCAAGAGAAAGAGAGAGAGAGACAAAGGTCTTCCTTTGCCGTTGGTTCACCCTCCAATGGCTGCTACAGCCAGTGCGCTGTGGCCAGCGCAGCGCGCTGATCTGAAGGCAGGAGCCAGGTGCTTCTCCTGGTCTCTATGCAGGTGCAGGGCCCAAGCACTTGGGCCATCCTCCACTGCCTTCCCGGGCCACAGCAGAGAGCTGGACTGGAAGAGGGGCAAAGGGACAGAATCCAGCGCCCTGACTGGGACTAGAACCCGGGGTGCCAGTGCCACAGGAGGAGGATTTGAGCCGCGGCGTCGGCCTATGTTGGGTTTTTAACCACAAAAAACTTAGTATTTTATAATTTATAAACCCATATATTCACTTTTCGCATGGCTGCCCAAACCATTCTTTTCTGAATACATCCCCACTGCTGAGGTGTGGCTGTCCATCGTGTGACTGCCCTACATAACTCAGTGCCATGGCCTTAGCTGACTGACTCATGAGTGGACTCCATGCTGAGCCAATCAGATTTCTAAAACCTTTTATTTGAGAGGCAGAAAGACAGGAGAGACAGAGCTCCCATTCACTAGTTCATTCCTAAATACCAGAAACGGCCCATGGGTAGGGTGGAAACCAGGAGCTCAGACCAGGTCTCTTACAGGAGTGGCAGGAATCCAGCTATGTGAGTCCATCACCGCTGCCTCCCAAGGTCTGCAGGAGTCAGGGGCCAAAGGCAGGTGGTGAAGCCCAAACACCCACCTTCTCATAAGCAGACTTTCATTTTTTTTAAAGATTTACTTGTTTGAGAGAGTTATAAACAGAGAGAGGCAGAGACAGAGAGAGAAGTCTTCCATCTGCTGGTTCACTCCCCAAGTGGCCGCAACAGCCAGAGTTGGGCCGATCTGAAGCCAGGAGCTGCTTCCAGGTCTCCCACATGAGTGCAGGGACCCAAGCACTTGGGCCATCTTCCACTGCTTTCCCAGACCATTAGCAGGGAGCTGGATCAAAAGTGGAACAGCTGGGACTTGAACCAGTACCAATTTGGGATGTCAGCACCATAGGTGGAGGCTTAACCTACTACACCACAGTGCCAGCCCCCCTTAAGCAGATTTTCTATGGTTGGAATTTGGAATTAAGATTAAGATGTGGGGCCTGTGCTGTGGCACAGTGGGTTAAAGCCCCAGAATGCAGTGCTGGCATCCCACACAGGCGCTGGTCTCGGCTGCTCTGGTTCTGATCCAGCTCCTCTCTGCTATGGTCTGGGAAAGCAGTAGAAGATGGCCCAAGCCCTTGGGCCCCTGCACCCGTGTGGGAGACCTGGAAGAAATTCCTGGCTCCTGACTTCGGATTGACCCAGCTCTGGCCATTACGCCATTTGGGGAGTGAACCAGCAGATGGAAGACCTCTCTCCCCTTCTCTGTTTCTCCCTCTCTCTAACTCTTTCAAATAAATTAAATAAATATTCTCAAAAAAAAAAAAAAAGATTAAGATGCTAGGTGGTATGGGTTGGGCATGGAAAAAAATGGATTTGGAAGCTATGGAGTGGAGAAAAACAAAGTGTGCAGATGAATACAACTGAAGGCAAACACTAAGAGCTGCTCTGGATTCCTGCTAGCTCTGTAATTTGATTCCATTCAGTCGCCTAGAACATACCCTCTCTGCCTTTGGGTTCTACAGTCTTAGCGCAAACTCCTTTTTCTCAGAGGCTTACAAAGGGCAGGGTGGTGGAAGAGATCCAAGTAGGTACCAAATATAAGGGTACAAACTGTTTATAGATTCCTGCAATACTAAAAAGTAGACCAGCTTTTTTTTACTTGATAACGTTTTAAATTCTCTAAAATGCTAGTGATGGAGTAGGTGTTTAGCCTGGAAGTTAAGACACACTGGTGCCTGGGTTTGGTTCCCGGCTCCAGGTCTTGGCTCCAGCTTCTGGCCAATGCATATCCTAGGAAGGAGCAGTGATGGGATCCTAACACCTAAGTGGCAGGCATCAACTAAGTTCCCAGCTCAGGGAACTGTTTCCAGTCCTGGTCATTGTGGGCGTCTGCGGAATGAATCAGTGGATGGGAGCTTTGTGTGTCTCAAAATATACAAAATGTTAGTGATGAAGTATTGCACCCTGGGGCCAGCACTGTGGCATATGAGTGCTGGTTCAAGTCCCCGTTGCTCCACTTCCGATCCAGCTCCCAGCTAATGCATCTGGGAAAGCAGCAGAAGGGCCGCAGCCACCTATGCGGGAGACTCAGATGGAGAGTCAGGCTCCTGGCTTGGGCTGCAGCCACCTATGTGGGAGACCCAGATGGAGAGCCAGGCTCCTGGCTTGGGCTGCTGTAGCTAACTGAGGAGCGAACTAGAGAGGGAAAATCTCTCTCCTTGAGAGATTTATTTCAAATAAGTCTTAAAAGAAAAAAAAAAAGGAATACTGTATCCTGCCCTCCTCCACATACTCTGCTACATGACCCAATCAAGTTCTATTAGCAAAGAACCTTACATATAACCCAAACTAATGATCATGGTCCAACCAGTGCTCTAAAGGGAAAAGAGTAAAAAAATCAGAGTTGATAAGCATTCCTACTTCATCTGAAATTATTTTTATTAATAATCAATTATAATGATTTTAATTTATTTAAATATGATCAATATAATTACATAAAATTATTTACAAATTATTTATTTAAATATAATTAGTTATTAATTCAAGTAAAGAAAATTCCTTTTAAATAAAGATTAAAGGAAAAAGTAGAATATAACTTTTTTTTTTTTAATTTAAGGTTCCCACCTTTGTTAAGGGACGTGATGTGTGGTGGGTCACCAAATGTACAATTATTATGAGGACTAAGCCATCAGCATTATACAGCCCAATAAAGACATATTAAAGTATTCCTGGCCAGCGCCGTGGCTCAACAGGCTAATCCTCCGCCTTGCGGCGCCGGCACACAGGGTTCTAGTCCCGGTCGGGGCTCCGGATTCTGTCCCGGTTGCCCCTCTTCCAGGCCAGCCCTCTGCTGTGGCCCAGGAGTGCAGTGGAGGATGGCCCAGGTGCTTGGGCCCTGCACCCCATGGGGAGACCAGGAAAAGCACCTGGCTCCTGCCATCGGAGGAGCGCGGTGCGCCGGCCGCAGCGCGCCGACCGCGGCGGCCATTGGAGGGTGAACCAACGGCAAAGGAAGACCTTTCTCTCTGTCTCTCTCTCTCACTGTCCACTCTGCCTGTCAAAAAAAAAAAAAAAAGTATTCCTAAATATCAAGTCTTTGGACCTCAACATCCTGCATATAAAATCAGTCAGAAAGCAGAACGAAAACATCAGACTCATTTTATAAAGGCTTATAGGGAAAAATTCACACATGAACACTTATAAAAATGTGGCTATACAAATTCAAAACACAGATTTGATTCACAAAGAGAAGTTACTGGTTCATATAATTTTGACTGGCCACCCCAGAATTTCAAAGTTCTTACCTGAAGCAAGAAAGCACAAGGATCTGCATGTGACAATAACTCATACCTGGTATTATCCTATTCTCTGAACTAATGTGAAGCCCATTAGGCCTGTCCTAAGTTTGAGATTTGTGGTCAGAGTAACCATTCCAATGTACACCATTGTTGATTAATCTATCTTTCCACTGCCTCTGACCAACACTGTCTACTGAGCACTTTCAATGTTCAAAGCACATTCTAGGCAATGCGATAATAATGGTGATTAACACTGATACAGGCCCTGAATTCTCAAAACCAGGGAACCCTTGGAAACAAGTTATTGCAATAAGGTTTTTATAGTAACTCTCAGGATGCACAGTATCCTCAGTAACAGGGAGTAGAGAATATCCTGTGGTACCTACCCCAACCCAGTTCTCAAAAGAAAAGTAACATTTAGCCAGGGAAAGCAGACATGGGATGGGACGGAGAAGGGTACAAAACAAACAACAGATGCAGACAGGCAAGTTCAAAATCCAAAACTGAAACGGGGTTCAGTATGCTGAGGGGGCACACAGCAACCAAGGCTGAAGGCGAGGCAGGGGCATGGCTGAGAAGAGCCTCCGAAACCTTTTCAAACCGTCCAGGTCAGACATTAAGCCCAACAGTAAGTCACTGAAGGAGCTGGTTCCGGGGCGGTGAATGGAAGAGAAACAAGACTGGCGGCAGAGACCAGTCAGCAGGCTGTTCCACTCACCCAGGAAAGATCATAAGTAATCTGAATTGTGACAGCAGCAGTGGGAAGGAAGATCTCAGGCCACATGAAAGAGACGTTTAAGAGCTAGAACTGATAAGGTACAGTGAGTGGCAGAATTCAGATCCTGAGAGAGAAAGAAGACTAAGTGGGTGGTCATCAAAAAATGAGCATGACACACTCACCAGAATGAGGCCCGTACAAAAGTTTTCTGATATGAACAAAACAGTCCCCACCCGCACTAATACAGTAGCCTCCATCCAGATGAAGCTACTGAGCCCAAGGAATACGACACTGAGAAACTGAACTTCGTAACTCTATGATTTTAGTTAAGTAATTAATTAGAAGGCAGGGAGAGATTTTTGATCTACTGGCTCACTCCCCAAATACATGTACAAGAGCCTGGGTTGAACCAGGCCAAAGCATCTGGATCTCCTACATGTGCAGTAGGAACCCAAGTACTTGAGCCATCATCTGCTGCCTCCCACCATGTACCAAGAGGAGCTAGGAATGGAACCAGGCACTGTGATGTGGGATGCAGCGCCCAGGCAGAGTCCGTGGGGTGTGGCAAATGCCCATTCCTACTGAGATTTAAATAGCTAGTGGTGACTCCTGTATCAGACAGCACAGCTCCAGATTACTGAAGACACCTAACCTAAACACACAACAGGACTAGGAAGTTTATGTGGAAACATGTGACAAGGACAAGGATCACAAAAAAAAAAAAAATTCTCGGACTCATTGAAAGATGTCCAACGTGAAAGAAGAAAGTTCATTACTTTTCTGGGCCCGCGCTGTGGCTCAGCAGGTTAACGCCCTGGCCTGAAGCACCGGAAATTCCCTGTGGGCTAAAGTTCGAGACCTGGCTGCTCCACTTCCGATCCAGCTCTCTGCTATGGCCTGGGAAAGCAGTAGAAGATGGCCCAAGTCCTTGGGCCCTAAACCCGCGCGGGATCGGCGCAGCTCCAACCGTTGAGGCCAATTGGGGAGTGAACCATCGGATGGAAGACCTCTCTGCCTCTCCTTCTCTATGTAACTCTGACTTTCAAATAAATAATTTTAAAAAAAAGAAACTTCATTACCTTTCTATAAGACACAACCTATATGGAGTAAGACATTCTAGGGAGAAACACACCAGCAAGATTCAGGCTGCGACAAAAATCCCCCAAACACATCCAGTATGACTAGGGTGTATTTCTCATAAATAAAGTTTCTAATAACAGCATCTGGAAGTTAGCCCAATAAGCAGCAGACCCTCTTACTTTGGAAGGGCTTTCCTTAAAAGTTATCTACGCACCTGCACCTTCGTAACCCAACAAGGCTGCAGTTTAACCTGCACTTGACATTTCGGGGCCGTACTTGAGGGTCGTCAGCTCCAGCATTCCGGACGATGAACAGCAAATGGCCAGGGCTTAGTGGAGGAATACATCCCCCTTCTCAGAGAAGCCCGGGCACTGCATCTGCCCACTTTTGTTTTGCAGTATAGACACAGCTTTCCTCTCTACTCTTTCTCAGGGTGTCAGCGCACTGGGCTCCACTCCGGGCGCCTGACTCAGGTCTCCTAGTTCCAGCCTGGGAAGCCAGGGAGCTCAGCTGGGTACAATCACGAAGAGCTGCTTAGTGAGCCCCGAGCCCCTCCAGCTCCGTGCGCCAGCGGCTCCGGCTGCTCAGGACCGTGGTTCCCGGCGAGTCTCTCGTCCTAGGACCCCACGTCTGAGCGAGCTGAGCTCTCGGTCACCCCCAGGCAAGCCAGGGCCGGCGACCCAACAACGCAGGGGTTGTGGCGGGGTCTCAGCCCAGCACCGCCGAGTGCGAGCACAGCCGGGGAAGGCGGGAGGGGCCGGCAAGCCCGGGGAACCAACACCGAGTCTCGAGTTTTCTCCTCGTACCGGAAGCAGCGAAGCAGCAGCAGCTAAAGTTTCCTAAGCGCGCCGGCTGCGCGCCCCACGCCGAGACGCGCTTCGGGGCTCCGGCGCGGGCCCGGAGGCGGACCCCACGCTTCAGGTCCGCCCCGACGGCGGCAGGACGAAGCCGCCCCGGCGGAGTGTGCCCGCCCGAGCTGCGGCAACTTCGGGGCGAGCCAGCGCGCGGGCCCGGCACACCGGAAGTTTTGAAGCAGCCCGCAGCTCCCCGCCGGCCTCGAGGCTCCGGCCCCGCGCCCGGCGCGCCCCACGCGAGGCTCCGGCCCGGACGGCAGCGGGCCGTCCGCCACGGCCAGTCCGCGCGAGCGGCGCGTCGGGCAGGCGGGAGGCACCTGCGGCCCGGCCCGCCGTCCCAGCCCGGCCGGTGCAGGCCGGCGCCCCTGCCGCCGCGCGGTCCCGCGTGGGGCCCCGAGGGCTGCGCAAACTCGACAGCCCGCCCCCGGCGCCGCCGCTCACCGAAGAAGCCTTGCACGATCCCGAGCGGGTGGCTGAGCCAGTCCTCCCCACAGGGCATCTCGCCGAGGGCCGCGGCCGGGGCGGCGGCGGGGACGGGGATCCGCGGGCCGAGGCGGCTCCTCCTCAGGAGCCCGCCCACGCGCGACGAGCCGCGGGGCGCACCCCGCCCGCCTCCCTGCGCCTTCCGGAGCGGCGGCGGCGGCCGAGGCGGCGCAGGCGGCCGGCGGGCGCGGCGCGCGCGGGCCCTCGCCTCCACTTCGCACAATGGCGGGAAACAGCCGCCGCCGACCGCGCTGCCTGCGACCTGGGTGGAGCTCGCGCGGGAGGGGCGGCGGCGGCGCGCGGCGCGTGCCCGCGCGGCGAGGGGGCGGGGCGGGCGGGGCCGCGGCGCGGGGGCCGCCATCTTGGAGTCGGGCGGGGGAGGCGAGGGCCGCGCAGGCAGCGCGTGCGGGGCCTGGGTGCGGGCGTGCGGGCCTGGGTGCGGGCGTGCGGGGCCTGGGCGCGGGCGTGCGGGCGTGCGGGGCCTGGGTGCAGGCGTGCGGGGCCTGGGCGCGGGCGTGCGGGCGTGCGGGCCTGGGTGCAGGCGTGCGGGGCCTGGGTGCGGGCGTGCGGGCCTGGGCGCGGGCGTGCGGGGCCTGGGTGCGGGCGTGCGGGCCTGGGTGCAGGCGTGCGGGGCCTGGGTGCGGGCGTGCGGGGCCTGGGTGCAGGCGTGCGGGGCCTGGGTGCGGGCGTGCGGGCCTGGGTGCAGGCGTGCGGGGCCTGGGTGCGGGCGTGCGGGCCTGGGCGCGGGCGTGCGGGGCCTGGGTGCGGGCGTGCAGGGCCTCGCGTGCGGGCGTGCGGGGCCTGGGCGCGGGCGTGCGGGGCCTGGGTGCGGGCGTGCGGGGCCTGGTCGCGGGCGTGCGGGGCCTCGGGTGCGGGCGTGCGGGGCCTGGGTGCGGGCGTGCGGGCCTGGGTGCGGGCGTGCGGGGCCTCGCGTGCGGGGCCTGGGTGCGGGCGTGCGGGCCTGGGTGCGGGCCTCGGGTGCGGGCGTGCGGGGCCTGGGTGCGGGCGTGCGGGGCCTGGGTGCGAGCGTGCGGGGCCTGGGTGCGGGCGTGCGGGGCTTGGGTGCGAGCGTGCGGGGCCTGGGTGCGGGCGTGCGGGCGTGCGGGGCCTGGGCGCGGGCGTGCGGGCCTCCGGTGCGGGCGTGCGGGGCCTGGGCGCGGGCGTGCGGGCCTCGGGCCCCACCTCCGTCCCTGACCGTGCGAGGTCCCGCGCCGCGGCTGAAACCGCACGCTCTGAGAGACCTCCGCGTCTTGTCCGGGCGGCCTTGGAGCGTTGAAGCAGCCCCTGGCCGCCCGCCACCTTTTCGTGGATTTTTTTTTTGCTCGGTAACTCCTCTCTGGTGACTTGCCCTGGCTGGGTGAGGTCTTCCCCGCGGGGGTGCACATCCAGGCCCGGGGGTGCGTGGTGGGACCCCCGGCCCGGTTCCCTGCGGTGGAGGCGTGGCGCAGGGGCTGGTCCTCGAGGACTGTCAGGCGCCCCTAGCATCCCGCCCCATTATCTGTGCAGTACCCTGGGGAGACGCAGAGCGCGACCCTCCGCTAGTTACACCCGGGTCCGCTTGCCTGGGACCGGGCCGGGCACGAACGGGGGCTGAGGCTCTCAATTCGGTGTGCCAGGTGGGTGGGGGGCCCGGTCAGGTGAGCCGTGGCCGGGGGCTCCCGAGGTGTGCGGGGACCTGTGGCCCGCACCCCACAAGGGTGTGCCAGGATCCCCTCAGAAGGAAGGTGGGGAGGTCGTTTGCTGGAGGACGTGGCCCGTGAGGTAGTGTTCCCCAGGACCTGGAGTGCACCCCAGAAAGCCCCAGCCTTGTCCGCTGAGAAAGGCGGGGATCGGCAGGAAATCTGCAAAGTGGGGCGCTGAAGGACCAGTGCTGAACCCGCGTCTCAGCGGTTATCTGGGAGCAGGTGCAGGGCGACGGCCAGGGAGGAGCCATTCAAAGAGGGGGCTTAGCATTGTCAAAGAAAAATAAATCCGTAAACAAATTACAGGCTTTCCAGGCTAATGGCCTTGCAGGTTCAAGTTTGTCCCTTGGATTCTTCTGGGGCCACCTCTTGACTGATCAGCGTCCAGTTGTCCAGCGGCTAACGTTCAGCCTTCCTGGTTGAGAAGAAGGAGGGAACACTTTTGAAAGTTTATTTCCTGTGTTCTGGCAAAGCCAGGAGAGCAGGGGACTCTTCTGCATCTTCTCAATTGCCTTTGGCACAAAATGACCCTAGGCCAGAGTGGTGCAGTGTGGTGTGACGTTCGGGTGTTCTCCAGGGTAGCACAGGGTAAGTTGGCGACTTCATCCTTCGTATTCTGGGTTGTATGTTTCACTGTTGTGAGTGGTCAAGTCCTGAACTCTCCCACTGCTGCTACCTTCTTTCATTCACTTAGCCGTGTTGCCAGGTCCTTGGTGACATCTTCCTACCGCAGCCTGGCTTACTAGGAGTCAGGTGACCCAATAGCCCGTTCGCAAGTGTCAGCTCCACCCCACCCTGATGGGATCTGCCACTCCCTCTCCCTTACCTCTGCAAAGCTGTGTGAGACCTGGTCTCCCGGTACGGGCTGCTGGGAGGGAACAGCAGCCTGTGGGCTTCCCACACTCGCCATTCACCTTTTTCCTTACTCAGGTGTTTGGTGTGTTTTGTAGTGGCCTTTCCCTTCACTTGGTATTGAATAGGGAAATCACATCTTAGCTTCTTGCAATGCACAAATTAAAATGATGACATGAAATGTCTGATTTTGAATCCTTCAGTTTCAGATTTGCTTTGAATTGCAGCGGTATGATGTGTGTGTGTGAAACATTTTCCTTCTGTCCTTCTGAGTTCTTGGCAGGGGCCTCTGTAACAAAAGGAAAATCCACAAGAGGAAGGCGTACAGTTTATGTGCCGTGAGTTTTGTGTTAGTGAGGCGTGGGGGACCCGGAAGAAGCTCCTGGCTCCTGGCTTCAGATTGGTGCCACTCTAGCCTTTGTAGCCAACTGGGGAGTGAACCAGTGCATGGAAGACTCTCTGCCTCTCCTTCTCTCTCTGTAACTCTTTCAAATAAATAAATCTTAAAAAAAAAAAAAAAAAGGTACAGGAGCTAAGAGGTTCAGCCGCAGTCTCTGTACCTTAGCCTATATGCCACTTTCCCATGATGTACCTTGAGCCTCCACCATGAATAAGATACCACAAAGCTGTCCCAGAGACCACCGGGTGCACTCAAGGACGCCCAAACCCTACCATGTGTTTGCATATTCATTTAGGACACCACCCTGTGCCCAATAAATGGGACAGCTATATTGAGGTGAGTGCATTTCTCTCCTCATATACTTTCTTGTTGATCTGGCTGATCTCTATTTTTTCCTTTTTTTTTTTTTTTAATTTACTTTTTATTTATTTGAAAGAGTTACAGAGAGAGGTAGAGACAGAGAGAGGTCTTCCATCTGCTGGTTCACTCCCCAGATGGCTACAACGGCCAGAGCTGTGCCGATCCGAAGCCAGGAGCCAGGAGCTTCTTCCGGGTCTCCCACGCGGATGCAGGAGCCCAAGCACTTGGGCCGTCTTTTACTGTTTTCCCAGGACATAGCAGAGAGATGGATTGGAAGTGAAACAGCCGGGTCTTGAACCAGTGCCCATATGAGATGCTGGAGCTTCAGGCCAGGGCTTTAACCCGCTGCGCCACAGTGCCAGCCCTTGTTGATCTCTAAGTAAATCCTGCTCTGATTTTTGCACATTAGGCCCCTGTTTTGAATTCTGTCGTTAGAGACAGACCTTGGAATAAATCCAGCTGTTGGAGCCCTTGCCCACAGCAGCAGGACTGGCGTAGGAGCTGAAAGTGGTGAACTGGGGAAGCAGGGAGGCCAGTGCACGATTGCCCTCTTCTTCAGAGGAGGCTCCTTTCCTCTGGGCAGGGAGAGGGCGCCTGCCATGGAAGGTTTTGACCTACTTTGGGGGCAGGCCAGCGAGTCCTGTGGGGCACCAGCCAACCTCAGATTCCTTCCGCTGGTTGGTGTAGCTTGTCCTGACCCCTGCCACGAGGAAACGTTTCAATGTTGCTTCTCCTTCTACACTTATGATCTATCAGACCAGCAGCTGCTCAGGTTTTATATCAAGAGAGCTGTAATCCTTTTGAAATGTAACCATTGTATAATGCAAAACATTTCACCCTGTACTTTGTTTTTTTTTTTTTCCCAAAGAAAGCTTTTATTTAAGGAATACAGACTTCATGCATTTGATAAGTACAACTTGAGGAATGTAGTGATTCTTCCCACCAGACCTGCCCTCCCACCACTCTCCCACCCCTCCTCCTCCTCCCTCTCCCATTCCCAGTCCCATTCTCCACTAAGATCCATTTTCCACTAACTATATATACAGCAGACCAACTCTGTACTAAGTAAAGAGTTCAACAATTTGCACGGTTGAAAAAAAAAACCCTCTTCCTCAACAGTTGAGAAAAGAACTGTTCAAAGTCATTGCGTCTTGAAGTTAATTTCACTTCTATTTTTTTTCTTTTTTAGAAACTTAATTAACTTTAAGGAAGCACCCAAGAATGATACATCTTTTGGGAGCACTTAGACATAGTCATAATACAACTTTTTTTTTTTTTTTTTTGACAGGCAGAGTGGACAATGAGAGAGAGAGAGACAGAGAGAAAGGTCTTCCTTTGCCGTTGGTTCACCCTCCAATGGCCGCCGCGGCCCGCGTGCTGCGGCCGGTGCACCGCGCTGATCCAAAGGCAGGAGCCAGGTGCCAGGTGCATTTCCTGGTCTCCCATGGGGTGCAGGGCCCAAGCACTTGGGCCATCCTCCACTTTTGAGAACAGAGGTCCTGCATGGGAAGTTAGTATACAGTGACTCTTGTTAATTTAGCAACTAACACTTTTTTTTTTAAATTTTTATTTGAGAGGTAGAGTTACAGACAGTGAGAGGGAGAGACAGAGAGAAAGGTCTTCTTTCTGCTGGTTCACTCCCCAGATGGCTGCAACGGCCAGAGCTGTGCCGATCCAAAGCCAGGAGCCAGGAGCTTCTTGCTAGTCTCCCATGCGGGTGTAGGGTCCCAAGGACTTGGGCCATCCTCCACTGCCTTTCCAGGCCATAGCAGAGAGCTGGATTGGAAGAGGAGCAGCCAGGACTAGAACCAGCGCCCATATTGGATGCTGGCACTGCAGACAGAGGATTAACCTGTGCCACACCGCCGGCCCCAAGCAATTAACATACTTAGTATTACATGAGTGATCACCCAAGGCTCTTGACATGAGCTGCCTAGGCTATGGAAGCCTTTTGAATGCACAAATTCCGTCAGTATTTAGACAAGGCCATAAGCAAAGTGGAAGTTCTCTACTCCCATCAGAGAAAAGTACCTCCTTCTTTGATGACCACTTCTTTCCACTGTCGCCTTGTACTTTTTTTGTGCAGGATATCTTGGTACTGATAAATAGTTACCAAGTGTAAAAGCCGGAGGGGGGGGCAGGGGTGTCCAGAATTCTTCCTCCAGGCCAAGCCTGCATTTTTTTTGTTGTTTAGATTTATTTATTTGTTTAAAATGCGGAGTTACAGAGAGAGAGACAAAGATCTTGATCCACTGGTTCACCCCCCCAAATGGCTCCCAATGGCCAAAGTTGGGCCCACCGAAGCCAGGAGCTTCTTCTGGGTCTCCAACATGGGTGCAGCATCCCAAGTACTTGGGTTATCTTCTGCTGCTTTCCCAGGCAATTAGCAGTGGAGTGACATCCATATGGAACGATGCAGGAGGCGGCTGTGCTATGCCACATGCCAGCCCCCCATGCCTGCATTTTTAAGGGAGGCATTCAGTAACTGTCTATAAAGTGCTTTCAGACAGCACCGGGAATACTGGGGTGGAAGAAGGAGATTCCACTGCCAACCTAGTGGAGCATCTGGTGCAGTAGGAGACTCATTTCCAGCCACGTCAAGTGCTGGAATAAGTAAAGTCTGGAGGGGAAAGGAGCTGAGGCAGGACTTCTATAGAGAGAAGAGTTGTGGGGCGATGGGGAACAATGCTTCTAGGCTTGCCTAAAACGTGACATTTACACCAGGACTTGAAATGTAAATAATTTAGGAGAAAAGGGTGCAGAAAAGCTGTTCCAAACTGTAAGACTGGGAAAACAAAAATCTATTCAGAAAAATTAAAATAATACTCATTTACCATGGGACTTGGCAATTAACAGTGTTTATGTGGCCATAGTAATGTTAAAATTTGAATATTGACCTAGGTTATCATTTAACCATATTGGAAGGTTGGGGAATAGGAAAGATTCATTTCTGATACCACTTGGTGATAAGGACAAAGGTCAAAAGATCTTTTATCTGGGAACTCAACAGATAATGCAAGAGGGAGGGGAACCAGAAGTGGTGGAGCTGTGTTTACTTGGAAATGCTGAAGTGCAAAAGAACCAGCTGAGAAGGTTGGGAGTGGTTACCAGCAGGGTCTGGTAAATGTTCCTTTAAAACATTCACTAGTTTTCTGTATTCTTAGCACTAATTCAACCCAGCTGCACTAGAATTTCAATTGGGTTGCAAGATCTTTGAAGCAGTGATTTGAGTATCTTTACTGTTCTGTTTCTCCTGCACCTAGAACAGTGTTTCACATGGAATAGTTGCTGCATACATAATCCACACATCCCACAATGCCCAAGTCACCTGGGCAGCTCTTTTTTAAAAATAATTTTTTTACTGTGGGGAACTGCTGGCCGGCCACCTGTGGGAACCTCCTCATTGCACTGCCTCATCCTGCAGAGCAGAACAAAGTCAAGGATGTGCTGAACAAAAGACTTGCAAATACACCTTCGACCTGAGGCTATGCGTGCCCTTTAATCTGATTGGACTATTGGCTAGGGACTGCTTGCCCTAGGGGACCAGGGAGAGATATAAGAGACCGGGATAGGGGCGGGAAGTCGAACCCTTGCTGGAGAGGGTTCGACATATTTACCTCCCTCACTCCCTCTCACTCCCCCTCTCCACCTCTCCCCCTCTCCCTTCCTCTTCCTCCCTCTCTGAGTTGAAAAAAAGAAAAAATAATAAATTTTTTACTTATTTGAAAGACAGTTTCACACAGAGAGAGAAAGAGACAGAGAGATCTTTGATCAGCTAGGTGACTCCCCAAATGGCCACATAGCCATGTCCGGGCTAGACCATCTATCTGGGTCTCCCTTATGGATGCAAGGGCCCCAGCACTTGGGCCATCTCCCACTGCTTTTCCAAGCACATTAGCATGGAACTGGTGAGAAGCGGGACAGGGGAAGCCAACCAGCTCCCATATGGGATGCTGATGCCACCCACAGGTGGCAGTTTAACCTGTGCACCACCGCACCAGCTGTACTTGTGTTGCTGCTTAAACACGTCAGGTATTCTGTCCACGTATTTTAATGATTTTTTGCATTTTATTTATTAAATACTTATTTTCATTTTATTTGACAAGGAGAAAGAAACAGATATACTAAGAGAATTTCCATCCCCACCTTCTCTCCCCAAATGTCCCCAACAGCCAGGGCTAGGACAGGCTGAAGCCAGGAGCCCAGAACTCACTCTGGTTCTCTCACAAGGATGCCAGGGACCTAAGAACTTGAGCCATCATTTGTTGCCTTTCCTGGGTACACAGTAGCAGGAAGCAGAGGAGCCGGGACTCCAAACCAGGCACTCTGACGCAGGATGCAGGCACCCCAAACAGCATCTTAACCACTGTGTGAAATCCTGCCCCTGCCATCAGTGTATCAAATAAATTATCTTTTTCTCTTTCTTTTTTAAAATTGTTAATTTCCATTCACATGAAAAGGAGAGTGAGAGAGATCTTCCATCCAGTGGTTCACTCCTCAAATGGCCACAAAAGCCAGGGCTGGGTCAGGCCAAAGCCAGGAGCTGGACACTCAATCAGGGCTTCCCATGTGGATGTCTGAGGACCCAAGTACCTGGACTGACTCCCAGGATGCAGCAGCAGGAGACTGGATTGGAAGTAGAGGAGCTGGGACTCGAGCCTCCTGTGCCACATGCCCACCCCCCCTTTCTTCTTTCTATGCAGGCTTCTTTCCTAGGTGTAGACAGGTTGCCCAGTAAAGACCTATATTTCCCAGCTACAGGATACAGAGGTAGCTGAGACTGCTTGCCTCTGGGGAACTACACTTCCCAGCCTCCCTTAGAGCTAGGAGGGCTTGTGTTTTACCAGTGAACTGTGAGTGAGTGAGATGTCTGGGACTTCTACTCAATTTCTTAGCAGCAAAGGTTTGGCCCTAGCTACTCTTGCCTCCTTCCAGATGGTGGCGCTGACTAGTATGACCTTTGTTAAACACACTTTGTATTTTTATATATTTTTAAAGATTTTATTTATTTATTTGAAATGTACAGTTACAGACAATAAAAGAGAGAGACAGAGAGAAAGGTCTTCCTTCCGTTGGTTCACTCCCCAAATAGCCACAACAGCCGAGGCTGCGCCGATCTGAAGCCAGGAGCCAGGACCTTCCTCTGGGTCTTCCCAAGCGGGTGCAGGGGCCCAAGGACTTGGGCCATCTTCCACCGCCTTCCCAGGCCATAGTGGAGAACTGGATTGGAAGAGGAGCAGTTGGGACTATAACCGGTGCCCAAATGGGATGCTGGCACTGCAGATGGAGGATTACCCTACTGTGCCACAGAGCCGGCCCCTTATTTTTTTAAAGAATTATTATTTTTTAAAATTTATTTGACAGGTAGAGTTATAGACAATGAGAGAGAGTGATAGAGAGAAAGGTCTTCCTTCCATTGGTTCACTCCCCAAATGGCTGCTATGGCCGGCGCTGCGCCGATCCAAAGCCAAGAGCCAGGTGCTTCTTGCTGGTCTCCCATGTGGGTGCAGGGGCCCAAGCACTTGGACCATCCTCCACTGCTCTCCTGGGCCACAGCAGAGAGCTGGACTGGAAGAGGAGCAACCGGGACTAGAACCTGGCGCCCACATGGAATGCTGGTGCTACAGGTGGAGGATTAACCAAGTGAGCCACGGTGCCAGTTCCATAAAGAATTATTTTATTTATTTGAAAGAGTTACAGAAAGAGGCAGAGCCAGAGAGAGAGAGAAAGAGAGCCAGAGAGAGAGAGATGTCTTCCATTCTGGTGGCTCACTCCCAAATGGCTGATGGCCAGGGCTGGGCAGATCTGAAACCAGGAGCCAGGAGGCTCCTCTGGGTCTCCCATGAGGGTACAGAGGCCCAAGGACTTGGCCCATCTTCCACTGCTTCCCCAAGTCATAGCAGAGAGCTGGATCGGAAGAGAAGCAGCCGGGATGCAAACGGGCGCCCATATGGGATGCTGGTGCTGCAGGCTGAGGCTTTAACCCATTGCACCACAGTGCCGGTCCCTGTATTTTTATATGAACATGCATTCTGTGTGCTGTTTATACAGCTGCTGGCATTACTCTAAATATTTTAGAAGTTGATATCAGAAGTGTGGTGCTACCATCGCAGCGAGTGATGTGGCTTTAGTTCAGTAGTGGGGTAGTGGTGAAAAAATGAGAGGAGCACAAGGCCCCAGGCAATTAAGGATATTATTTTATTCAGCCTGTTGCAATCAGGGGAACATTGTTTCATGAGCAACTCAAAGAGGAGGGTTAATATTTGAGATTTTATAAAACAAAGAATCCAGGGGCCGGCCCTGTGGCGCAGTGGGTTAATGCCCTGGCCTGAAGAGCCAGCATTCCATATAGGTGCCAGTTCGAGACTCAGCTGCTCCACTTCTGACCCAGCTCTCTTTTATGGCCTGGGAAAGCAGTAGAAGATGGTCCAATCCTTGGGCCCCTGCACCCGCATGGGAGACCCGGAAGAAGTTCCTGGCTCCTGGCTTTGGATCAACACAGCTCCGGACCTTGCTGCCAACCGAGGAGTGAACCAGCAGATGGAAGACCTCTCTCTCTCTCTCTCTCTCTCTCTCTCTGCCTCTTCTTTTCTCTCTGGGTAACCTGACTTTCAAATAAATAAATACATAAATCTTAAAAAAAAAAAAAAGACTCCATTGAGGAAGGGGAAAACATTGGAAGAAAAGAGTAGGGTGATGCCTTGCTGTTAGCATAGCACAAAAAGGGTGGGGAGACGTCTAACTCTGTGTGTGTGTGTGTGTTGAGAATGGAGGGGGCCAAGGGAGGGAAGTTGGGTGTGGACATTTGGCAATGAAGACATCCTGTACCACGTTGAGTGCCTGTGTCTGAGTTCCTGCTCTGGCTCCTGACTGCAGCTTGCTGGTAATGCAGACCCTGGAAGGCAGCAGATAAGGGCTCCAGTGGTTGTGTCCCCGCTGCCCACATGAGAGACCTGGATGGAGTTTCTGCCTATTGGCTTCCGCCTAGCCCAGTCTTGGACATTGCAAGCATGTGGGGAAGTGAACCAGTGAGTGGGAACCCCATTTCCCTTTCTTTCTGTGTTTTTCTACCCCACCAATAAAGTGTGTGGACTTAAAAGGTGAATTGGGGGCCAGCACCATGGCTCACTAGGCTAATCCCCCACCTGTGGCTCTGGCACCCTGGGTTCTAGTCCCGGTTGGGGCGCTGGGTACTAGTCTCAGTTGCTCCTCTTCCAGTCCAGCTCTCCGCTGTGGCCCGGGAGGGCAGTGGAGGATGGCCCAAGTGCTTGGGCCCTGCACCCTCATGGGAGACCAGGAGGAAGCACCCAGCTCCTGGCTTCGGATTGGCACAGCACCAGCCGTGGCGGCCATTGGGGGAGTGAACCAACAGAAGGAAGACCTTTCTCTCCGTCTCTCTCTCACTATCCATAACTCCCTTTGTCTCTCTCTCTCTCTCTCTCACTAACTCTGCCTGTTTAAAAAAAAAAAAAAAGGTGAATTGGGGTATGAACGGGGTTTATTGATTCTGAGGTTAAATATGGGATTGTGTGGCTGGGCTATTGTCCTGGGAAACCCTGATCTCAGTATCTCTGACAGTCTGTTTATATTCCTCTAAAATTCATGTTAGAATCTAAGACACTAGCTCTGTATCTTTAGTTCCCTTGCCCCAGAGAGACGCTTGCAAACTCTTGCCTCAAGTCGGAAACTGGCTGCTAGTGTTCCTGAAACTACGCGGGTTGAGGGAGAGATTGTATTATTCAGTATTTATACATGTGCTTCGTCTCGTTCACCCGCTCCAGAGGGGCTGTCAGCGGGTCCAGTTCTCAGAGTGGGGGAGGGTCCTGACTGCTCAGTGCCAACCAGTCCCCCTCATTCGAGGACCTCGCTTTCCTGTCCCCCAGCCCTTCCAGGGCTGCCCAAAGCCCAGCTAGTCATAAACCTTCTGGTGATTCTGTGCTGCACTCCCGTTGTCGTTGGGCTTTTCCTACCGCGGGTCTGCTACATCACGGACAACTTGTCCATCTTTTTGCTGCTTCAAAAATCTCTGTTTCAGTCTCCCCCTTCTTATGAGTTTATGCTTCCAAAACAAAAACCATTTGTGTTTGCCCCAAGTTTCTAAAGGAGCAAATGACGACACGTGTGTTCAGGCCGACTGCCTCCCCCAGGTGTTGCTCATCCTGCCGATCACCCGAGGCTAGGTCACCTTCGTCGCCCACCTGGCCCAGGTGGCCAATGGCTCTTCCTTCGAGGCTCACTCCTTCCTGAGTTCATAGCAGAATGTTACTTCTCCACGCATCTTTAAAGGCTTCTTTGGCTCGCCTTTGCCCTCACCTGTAAGACGCTACACCACCTGACTGGTGCTCGCTTTTTATCCTCATTCCCAGCTTCCTCCCGGTTGCTCCCCAGACTCCAGCCACAAGGTAACGTGTGTTTCTCTTAACACTCACATATGGCAACTCTGGGGTTCCCCCCCACTGCTTCCTCTGGCCCTCCCTTCCCCAAGTCCTTCCAGTTCACTTCTACTCGCTGCCTTTTAGGTCTTCACTTTGCTTGCCACCTTCAGGGAAGACTTGCATGTCACTTTAGACTAAGCAGGGCCTCTGTCGATGGTCCGGTTATTTGAAATAGTTGCTGTCTCTTCCCAGGAAACGGTCACACCACCCTCCCCTGATGCCGCCAGGGTTCCCGTGTGATACTCTGGGACATCCCACATTGGAACATTCATCATCCTCAGTTTATTATCCTGTGTTTAGCTGTCTTCCCAGTCAACTGTAGGAAAGGATGGGTTCCATGTCTACCTCACCACCCTGCACCCTCGTGTTTAGCACACTGCTCTGCTCACTTGTGATAACGGCAGAGACTGTCCTTGACAGGTCTCCACACGGCTTCCAGCAGCGTCAGGCCAGGTGTCCAGGACGACTGCCCTGAGATGCCTGCCTAGCAGAGTGGGTGTCTGGAGCAGCACGTGACGTCGCAGCTCGGGAACACGGGCACCCGCGTCAAAGTGCCCGGTTAGGGTTCTGCTTCTGATTCAGCTACCTGCTGGTGCACACCCGTGGGGGCAGCAGATGAGGTTCCCGCCATCACTGTGACGGATACACGCTCCTTTCCACGTTCACACTATGACTGACCAAAGCTAATTGCTGAGCTTGTGACTGACCACAGCGTCTGTTCAATTCCACAGATGAATAATGCTTGCTTGGGAATTCTAGAAAATGGCCTTGAGAAAGGCAGCTGAGGTTGCAGAGTGAGATTGCCAGAGTGCCCAGAGGGTTGGACGTACGCCTGCGGGATGAAAGGAACCACTGTGCCCCCATCCAGCTTTTATCGCCTGGCTGGAGGCCAACATGCAGCTGGCCCAACCTTTGTTCCCCCTGTTCCTAACTCCCCTTCATCTCCTCTTTCTGCTCTTTACAAAGTCTTCCTCCTCAAAAAAGAAAAAAAAAGAAAGGGAACAAGTATTTGTTAAGAAGTTGAATAAATTCAAACAGAAAGGGGCCGGTGCTGTGGTGTAGCAGGTAAAGCTGCCACTTGCAGTGCCAGCATTCCTTATGGGCACCGGTTCTAGTCCCGGCTGCTCTATTTCTGATCCAGCTCTCTGCTATGTCCTGGGAAAGCAGTAGAAGATGGCCCAAGTCCTTGGGTCACTGCACCCGTGTAGGAGACCTGGAAGAAGCTCCTGGAACAAGCTCCTGGCTCCTGGCTTTGGAGCAACACAGTTCTAGCTGTTGTAGCCATTTGGGGAGTGAACCAGCAGATGGAAGACCTCTCTCTCTCTCTCTCTCTCTCTCTCTGTGTCTGCCTCTCTGTAACTCTTAAAAAAAAAAAAAAAAACAAGAATGGCATGGTCAATGCAGAAGGCAGTATGGACTTAACAATATAGGCCTGTGTTGTGCAGTAGCTTAAGCCACTGCCTGCAATGCCGGGATCCCATTGGAGTGCTGGTTGTTTTGCTGCTTCTTCTTCTTCTTCTTTTTTTTTTTTTTTGAAGATTTATTTATTTTTTACTTGAGAGTCAGAGTTACACAGAGAGAGGAGAGACAGAGAGAGAGAGAGACAGCGAGAGGAGTGTCTTCCATCTGATGGTTTACTCCCTAATTGGCCACAATGGCTGGAACTGCGCCTATCAGAAGCCAGGAGCCAGGAGCTTCCGCCAGGTCTCCCACACAGGTGCAGGGGCCTAAGCACTTGGGCCATCCTCTACTGCTTTCCCAGGCCATAGCAGCGAGCTGGATTGGAAGTAGAGCAGCCGGGACTGGAACCAGTGCCCATATGAGATGCTGGCACTGCAGGTGGCAGATTTACTCACTATGCCATAGGGCCAACCCCTGCTCTGCCTTTCAAATCAACCAGCCAACCAACCAACCAACCAATCTTTGGAATGAAAGTCCTCCTAGGAAGAAAGTTTTAAAGTAAGGACATAGCTTGCCTCATGGGCTTTGTCTGCCTCAAAATAAACCACGATCAGAACATGCCTGTGACTACAGACTTCTAATTTTGGCCACTGACGATTAGAGATGTTACTTGAGCACCCCCTTGGCTTGCATCCTCTGGGCTGCTTTAACAAAAACCAGGAGGAAGAGAAAGCTAGGCATCAGAAATGTAAAGGTAGGTGCAGGCCTATTAAAGGCTGCTTTGCACAGTTATCTGCCCTCAAGGAGACCCAACAGGCCAGTCCACTGCAGTGGCTTTCAATGTGGAAAGCCAGGGCTTCAGCCAAAGGCAGCTTGTGAAGAGCTCTGCAGCTCTGCCAGCCAAGAGTTGGGTCACTGGAAATGGACCTGCCCTGGGGTCGAAGGATGCCCAGGTCAGAGCCGCAGATCTTGCTGGCTCCAAGCTGGAGAGCCCTTCACTCGGCCCAGCTTCCAAAGTAACCAACGCTGCTGAGGGGACGGCCAACTAGGGTCAGTAACATTGCAGGCAGAACTGTGAATGTCCTGTTAGAGATGCCACCTGCCGTTACCTGGCCAGCTCTCCTCCCAGGCCAGTTGGGTAATGGAAGTCAACAGGGTGCCTTCCCAAGGAGGTTCACACCCTTAGGATGTACTCATGTGAAGAGATAGGTAGGTCTGGGCCTCATAACTGACAAGGCCTTAAAGCCCACCAGATTGTATCAGGCCCCTTCTGTCAGTTTCTCTTTGCCTCTCATTTGGAGAACTTATTCACGGCTTAGACAGCACCTTTCTTAGGTCCTCTCATAATGATTCTGTCCTTTGTTCTAGGCCCTGTCTAGCCACTTGGGGCCTCATTCCTTTTTTTTTTTTTTTTTTTTTTAAAGATTGATTTATTTGAAAGTCAGAGTTATACAGAGAGGAGAGGCGGGGGGGGGGGGGGGTCTTGGTTCACTCCCCAATCAGCCACAACGGCTGGAGCTGTGCCGATCTGAAGCCAGGAGCCAAGAGCCCGGAGCTTCTTCCGGGTCTCCCACATGGGTGCAGGAGCCCAAGGACTTGGGCCATCTTCTACTGCTTTCCCAGGCCATGGCAGAGAGCTGGATTGGAAGTAGAGCGGCTGGGACTTGAACTGGCATCCATATGGGATTGTGGTGCTTCCGGCGAGGACATTAACCAGCTGTGTCACAGTGCCAGCCCCGGCCTCATTCCTTTGTAATCAGAGCACCCCCCCCCCAATCTCCTCTCCTCATGAAATCCTCCAGCACCTGGCTAACGCCACTCTTAGGATCATTGCTTGCTATTCTCACCCTTTCTTTGTTTGTTTGTTTGTGTGTTTTCTTTTCTTCTCACCCTATCTTTTATACTACAGTGTCTGCTTAAGTGGTTACAGGAGGTGATAATGGAACGAACCAAGGCCTTCAGCAACCAGGCAGTCAACCAAATGCTGCTACAGGGATATGCTCAGCTCCCCACCCAGGCGCTAGCGGCTTGAGACATCGCCCCATGCCAGCAGAGAGTACCTCATCGCCCCAAGTCGGCAGGAAGTAGCTGTACACACAGATCATCGTCCCTTTACCCCTCCTAGACTGTTGGGGCTACTGTAATCCCATACAACTCCTGCTGTATAAAAAAAAAAGGGGGGGGATGTAAGTAACATTGTGCAGTCTTATCTACGGCACAATCTACACCGTGGACACCATCCTAGGCTCTAGCCCCTGCTGGAAGCCAGCCAGCCATGTGGCCCAACCACGGGTGTCAGCCCCACCCCCACCCTAATGGGATTTGCTGCTTCTTTCTCCTTGCCCCCACCCTGCACAGTTTTAGAAGGACCTGTTCCTGAACACGAGGCTCTTTCTCTCCATCTCCTGATCTCTCTCTCTTTATGTCTCTTGATTGCTCTCTCTCTTATGCTCTCCTTCTCTTTTTCCTTCTTCACCCCTTCCCTACAGCCTGTTGGGTTTCCCGCAATAAACTCTTTTCCTAAAAAAGAAAAAGAAAAAGAGAAAGTCCTCCTAGTTAGAATTGGGGAGAGCATATTTGGGACTGGAGAAGTGCCCTCTATGCCCAAGAAGCCTGTCCCTAGCATCAGTGCTGGTCTGTGCTGAATCGGTGTCCAGCAGCCAGCACCCTGGGCCTGATTTCCACCTGTAGTGGAAGACCACAGTGGCATTCTGGGTGCCTGGCTTTGCCTCACCTGGTCCTCATTGTTGTGGACATTCTGGAGAGTGAGCCAGTGGAGAGAAGATCTCCTTCTCTGTGCCTTTCAGATAATTTAAAAAATGCCTGCCCGAGAAAGCTCAGCACTGCTAGAATTTCCTGTCTGCTCCAGCCACACCTGGGGGTAGCAGTTCGGCCCCTGAACCTCGCTTACATAAAGACTTCAACCATGCAGTTGTCATTTCTTCCTCTGCCCCTTTGCTGTGCGAATCTTCTGCCACCCAGAGCTGCCTTTTTGAAAATTCAGACCCTCCGGGGCACAATCCTCACTCTCATTCCCAGTCCCTGGGTGTGCCTTGCTCCAACTTACACCACCGCCTGTTTCAGGAGCTCAGAATTGTAGGTCTCCTCCGGGTTAAGTACCAGTTAACACACAGATGGTAACGTGGGGCCCAAGTGCCTCGCACGCCCCTTGCTCTCAGCACAACTCAGCCTGGGCAAAGTCTCCAACTCAGAACAAGCCTGTTTGAATCCTGGTGTAGAGTTCAGTTATGAGTAATTAATTCAAACCGTAAGTTAGTTTAGATTAAATGCATTTGAAATGAAGACTTAGCAATTTGTAGTATGTTAAGATTAAATGATATAAAATATGGGACAATATTAAAATCTTGATCTTAAGAGCTTTCAGGACCTGTCGCAAGACCCGCCGTTCCTCCATGACAGGCTTTATTTTAAGCCAGAAAAGACAGGCCTAAGGGTACGGGAATGAAGCTATTACTGGAATTTAGATTTCTCTGCCTTCCTGTATGACGCCTAGCCCCTAAGTTGCTCAAATGCACCAATAAAATGCATAAATTTAGGTAACTGCATACAAGGAATAAGGAACTCGCCTAGGTGTGTAGTGACATATGTACTTATTTGAGTGATAAAAATGTTGGGAAAGTAAGGGGCCAGGCTTCTTGCCTCAGCGCTCGCTGTAGGTGCCGGTGAGACCCGGTGAGATCCCGGTGAGACCCCGGTGAGAGCCCGGTGAGATCCCGGTGAGACCCCGGTGAGACCCGGTGAGACCCCGGTGAGACCCGGTGAGACCCCGGTGAGATCCTGGTGAGATCCCGGTGAGACCCCGGTGAGAGCCCGGTGAGATCCTGGTGAGATCCCGGTGAGACCCGGTGAGATCCCGGTGAGATCCCGGTGAGATCCCGGTGAGATCCTGGTGAGATCCCGGTGAGACCCGGTGAGACCCGGTGAGAGCCCCAGCTGGCTGCTAATAAAATCCTCCTGCTGTTGCACCAGCCTGCCTTTTGTGAGCTGTTTGGGGGAGGCTCTCACACCGGACACAACACTGGCTGTTCTGCTTCCCACCCAGCTCTCAGCTAATGTGCCCGGGGAGGCTACAAGTGATCCCTCCTCTTGGGTTGTTCCTGCCACCCACGTGGGAGACCAGGGTGGGATTCTCGGCCTTCGATGGGCCCAGCCCCGACCGTTGCTGCCCTTTGAGGATGGTCTGTCATTCTGCCTTTCAAATAAATAAAAAAGTAAATAAATCTTTTGGTTTCAGCAAAGCTGAGTCCAGTTCTTGTTGGGCCACCTTCCTACTGCAATAGCCAATTCCTTAATATAACGTCTGACCACTGAACTAGACTCTGGCCTTTAAAAAACTCTGACAGCAGGCAAACCGGGTCGCAGACTGATTTAATAAACCGACACCGCACACGGGCGTCAACACCCGCGGCCTGGGTCGCTACTGAGGCCCCTCTGGAGCCTCCAGCGCTGCCTGGCCATTTCTGTATTTTCCCCTCTGTAATCTCCAGCCGTGAAAGCGGACAACTGCGGCTCGGACTAGGCTCCCGTGGACAGAAAAAGCTCCTGTTTAAAGGCACAGGCCTGCAGCCTCAAGCCCCCGGCTTCCCTTCTGAACGACGGCTGGAGCATTTCTCAAGTTCTGCCAGCCAGGGGGCAAGGGCTCAGCCCAGAAAGGCACGAATCTGCGAGCGGCTGCTCGTCCTGCTTCCCCTGTCCTCCCCAGATCGGCCCACTCAACCATCTCGTGGCAGTTTTAGGAAGCCCGGAGCGCCCCTCGCAACCGGCGGCTTTCAGCGTCCATTCGCGCACGAACCCAGACCGGGGAGCGGCCACCGGCCCCTCTCCCAGTCCCTCCGCCTCCAGCCTCGCTCGCGCATGCGCGACGGGGGATCACGTGCTAAGCCCTGGCGTGACGCCGGCGCCGCCTTGTTATTTCCTGGCGACGCGTGCGAGGGGAAGGGAGGGAGCCGCTACTTCCGGTCCCTGGGCGCAAGTGCGGAAGTGCGCTGGCCCGAGGGTGACTGGTTTCCGGCCGGTGGCGCTGCCCCGGCTCCCGGGAGACGTGTAACGGACGGTGGGCCGCAGCCATGGCCGAGAGGAAGCCGAACGGTGGCGGCGGGGGCGCGTCCGCCTCCTCGTCGGGCACTAACTTGCTCTTCTCGTCCTCGGCCACAGAGTTCAGCTTCAACGTGCCCTTCATCCCGGTCACGCAGGCGGCCGCTGCCCCGGCCTCGCTGCTCCTGCCCGGAGGTAGTCAGGGGCGGGCGGGGGTCGTGGGGCTGCGAGGCTCCCTCGGAGGTGCGCCTCTGGCAGCTTGCCGGGGCCCGCGGTGGGCACGTTCGAGTGGACGCGGGGCTTAGGGGTCTGGGGGCACGCGCCGGGTCCCCGGGCTTGCTCTTCGTCGAGGGGACGCCGTGTCCCTGTGTCCCACCAGGGCATCTCCCGGGGCGGACAGGGTGGACGTGTAGTATCCGTAAAGCGCAGGCACGAGTGCATTCTTTAATCACGACAGTGCGGCCCCGCTCCTGGGTGCGCCCTAGCTCCCCGTTCCGTAGATTGACCGGGGAGATTGCTTTCTGAGGATTCGGTGGCGTAACCCGGACCGAGGTGCTTGGGGGCACGGACTGTATGGCCGTGCCAGGGACGTGCAGTGTGGCCCCAGGCCTTGCTGCTTTACCTCTGGGTGCCTCAGTTTCTGGCCATGAGCAGTCTCATGGGATTGTCCTGAGACGTGAGCGCACTCAGTACAGCGCCTGGCACAAAGTGTTCAGTGTTCGCGGAATGAACCTGCCTGCCTGTCCAGTGGGACTGTGAGGTTGAAGCTTGCAGCTACGGCCGTTAACAGTTTTATTTTCAGGATCTTGTGTAGTGTTAGCATGTAGATCCTCATATGCTGGCTTTTATAGAGTTTGTTTATCTATTTAAAAGTCACAGGAAGACACACACACACACACACACACACACACACACACACAGAGGGGCGGGGGAGATGGGTCTTCCATCTGCTGGCTCGCTCCCCAAGTGGCCACAATGGCTGAGGCGAGGTGGGAGCCAGGAGCTTCTTCAGGTCTCCCACATTGTTGGCAGGGACCCAGGTGCTTGGGTCATGGTCTGCTGCCTCCCAGGCACATTAGCAGGGACCTGGATTGCAGCCAAGACTCGAACTAGCACCCATAAGGCATGCTGGCATGGTGGGCGGCAGCCTAACCCGCTGCGCCACAGTGCCAGCCCTATGCTGACTATTTTCTGGTGAATAATTTGTTCTTGCTTGGAGGACTAAGAAGAGTTTTCACAGAGAAGTGCAGATGGGCGTCCTGGAAAGAGCTGCCCGTGGAGGTTCCCCTTCGCTCGTGTCCTGTTTCGCTCCGGTGCTGTACACAGTTGTTGATGCTTCGCTGTTGGAATGTGAGCTCCGTGAAAGCCAGGAGTTTTGGTCACTGGTCTTTCCCCAGGGTCTTGGATGCAGTAGACTGATTGGTTATTTAGTAGGTATTTGTTGAGTGAGGAGGAGAACAGGCAGCAGGAATGCTTGTCTTCGTCTTATTTAGGCAGCTCGATTGAGTCTTTGGTGAAGCAACGGCGTGGCTGGAGCAGGGCACTCTGGGAGGAGCAGGAATAAATAAGGCCACTCCTGGGGTGTTATGTTAACTTCTGCTTCGTGAACGTTGTTTGGCTCTTGTCTGTCTTCCTTGCTATAGAATATTTGGTTTGTGTGAGTCACTATCAGTTAATACTAAACATTTTCTTTCTTTCTTTCTTTTTTTTTTTTTTTTGACAGGCAAGTTAGACAGTGAAAGAGAGAGAGAGAGAGAGAGAGAGAGAGAGAGGGAGGAAGGTCTTCCTTCCGTTGGTTCCCTCCCTGAATGGCCACTATGGCCAGCGCTGCACCGATCCGAAGCCAGGAGCCAGGAGCCAGGTGCTTATCCTGGTCTCCCATGCAGGTGTAGGGCCCAAGTACCTGGGCCATCCTTCACTGCACTCCCGGGCCACAGCAGAGAGCTGGACTGGAAGAGGAGCAACCGGGACAAGAACGCGGTGCCCATATGGGATGCGGGCGGCGCAGGTGGAGGATTAACCAAGTGAGCCATGGCACCAGCCCAATACTAAATTTTCATTAGGCATCAGAAAACAGACTTGTCTTTGCAATTGTTAGAGTATTTATTTATTTTTGTGAGAACACAGATTAATAGTTTTAGAAGTAAAATTCTGCTGCAAGTGTTTTTTCCATCTGTGAAAATGTCTCATAGTTCGAAATCCATTCAGTGAATCTCCAGAGACAAAAGGAGCCAGATTTTTGGTAGTGCCCATTAATCATTCCAGGGAGATGCACAGGAGGTGGTTTCATACATTCAGGAAAGGTGGATTGATGAGCTTCGGTTTGCCAGGCCCTGTCCCACATGTCAGGGACGCACAGAGGCCTGCCTGCAGCAGCGCACGGTGTGGCTGTGGACACGGATGTCCTCGTGTCAGCCTCTCTGTTAGAGGGAGAGGGATCAGTACGCTGCTGAGCATGCGACGTGGCGACATGGCTCAGGCTGCTGGTCAGGGAGAGGATGTCCTTTAGGCCTTCAGGGCCTTGGACAGGAGGCGATGCTTGAGTTCAAAGATGCATCGAGGGCTGGCATGTGGCATAGTGGGTAGAGCTGCCGCCTGCAGCCCTGGCATCCAGTATGGCTGCTCCACTTCCTGTCTGGCTCCCTGCGGATGGCTCCTGCCAAGATGAAGCTCTTGGCACTGGCCTTGCCCAGCACTGGCTGTTGGGGCCATCTGGGGAGTGAACCAATGGATGGACGATCTCTTTCTGGCTCTCCATCTCTGTAACTCTGATTTTCAAAATTAACAAATAAATCTTTAAGAACAACAAAAAGATACGTAGATGTGAGTGAGGCTGGAGGTGTGAGAAAACCGGCAGACTTGGCAGGAGTTGGTGGTGGGAGGTGTGAGGCAGGAATGGGCCTCTCCCCTCTGTCCTGTTGTGTGTCCCTGCCCACTGTAACTAGAGTGTGTGGAAGAGAGGCTGCGGTTATATGTGGCCCTCATACACCATTCCAGGGACTTTGTAGTGCATCCTGTGGGGCGTGGGATAGTGAAATCAGGTGTTTCAGAAAGACCAGAGTTTTCAAAAAAAGTGTGTGTGTGTGTGTAAAGATTTATTTGTTTGAGGGGGCCAGCACTGTGGCGTAGAGGGCTAAGCCTCTGCCGACGGCGCTGGTATGTCATATGGGTGCTGGTTTGTATCCAGCTGCTCTTCTTCTGATCCAGCTCTCTGCTATGGCCTGGGAAAGCAGTAGAAGATGGCCCAAGTGCTTGGGCCCCTTCAGTGCGTGGGAGACCCAGAAGAAGCTACTGGCTTAGGATTGGCCCAGCTCTGCCGTTGCAGCCATTTGGGGAATGAACTAGCAGATAGAAGATCTTTCTGTATGTGTGTCTCTCCGTCTCTCTGTCACTCTACCTCTCAAATAAATAAATATTTTAAAGATTTTATTTATTTATTTGAGAGGTAGAGTGATAGAGAGACGGAGAGACACACACACAGAAAAATCCTATCCATTTGTTCACTCCCCAAATGCCCACAGCATCCAGGGTTGGGCCAGGCTGAAGCCAGGAGCCAGGAACTCCATCTGGGTCTCTATGTGGGTGGCAGGCATCCAGAGACTTGGGTTGTCATTTACTGGGTCCCAGGTGCATAAGCAGGAAGTTGTGTTGGAAACAGAGGTGCTTCCAAGTGGGATACGGGCATCCCAAGCTCTGACTTAACTTGCTGTGCCGCAGTACCCACCCCAAGACTAGAGTTTGCATAGATTACGCTGGAACAGGCTGACTGTGGTGAGAGTGGGCAGTCTGGAGACCATCATGAGGGCTGGGCACTGCAGTCTAAGCCAGCCATGCTGCATATGAAGAGCAGGGTGCAGATGTGAGAGAATTTTATGAAATTGTAGAGACTCACTGGAGGCCAGCTGGTCAGCTGTGTCAGCCGCCAGGGCAGTTTCCATTCTGTTTTGGTTCCCAGGCTGAGCCCTGTGCCTGGCACTTCATAGGTGCCGTGTTCCCGCTTCTCTAGTGAGTGTCTGATTAAATGAAGGCGTGAGAGGGAGGAAGGAGTCTGAGAGACTTGAGGTTTCTGGTTGGAAAGTTTGGGTGACTGTTACCCAGGTGTGGTAAAAGGAGCAAAGGGCGCTTAGGATGATGAACGGAGTCTGAGGTGTGAGTGACTGGGTCTGCCGAGGATGGGGGAGTAGCTGGAGAATGCGTGCCGGAGCGCGTGTGGATGCTCTGGGTTTGAGGTGGAGCTGGGGGTCTCACAGTGTGCAGGTGCTCATCAGGGTTGTGGGCTGGGTCCCGTAGGTGTCTGTGAAATCAGAAAGCACCCAAGGGGAGGCGAGCAGCACGCTGAGGTGAGAGTTTCCTTTGTAATTGATGTTAATTAGAAAGCAGTTTCTCAGACCAGGTTGATCTCAAGTTCTCTTAAAGGATGAAAGACAGCCCAGAGGCTTTTCCCTTGCTTTTAATTGTTGGGGGATGAACTGGGTACAGATGAATCCCAGGGGAGTTCGTGGGAACTGGAAATCTGAGTGTACCAGAAAAGTAGAAGGGTGCAGAGGGCCTTGTACAGGAGGTGGTGTCTTTAGTTGGAAAGAAACAAGTGAGAGGAGTGCATAGTGAACGGTGATTAGTGTGTGCAGTGGTAATCATGAAAGACGAGGTCCTGAAAGATGGAAAATCACAATCCCGAAAGTTTAAGATGCTAAAAGATTGAGATTCTGAAAGCCAAAATGCCGAAAATAGCAATTCCAATGGTGGGGGAAAGGCGTGATGAGGGTAGAAAGCTGAATTCTGGGGAAGGCGTTAGTGGTTTTGGTTGTATGCGGGATCATAGGCAAAGTGTAAGTTTGGGTGGGGCCTGGAGAGGGTTTTCAGAAGACAATAGGATGTGAGTCCAAGGGAACTCAGGACCCCCAGGTAGAAATGAATGTGGAAGTGTTCTCTGAGGCCTGCGTTGTGGGCACAATGGGATAAACCATGGCTTGCAACGGTATCCCATGTCAGAGCATCAGTTCAAGGCCTGGCTGCTCCACTACTGATTGGCTCCCTGTGACTGCTCCTGGGAAAGCAGCACAAGACGGCCCAACTGCTATTTATTTATTTATTTTTAAATTTATTTGAAAGGCAGAGTTACGCAGAGAGAGAGAGAGGTCTTCTATCCTCTGGTTCACTCTCCAGTTGGCCGCAACAATTTTTTTCCCCAGAATTGTATTTTCAGGAGTTTGGTCCTTTGGGATTTTAGAGTTTGAGGCTTTTAGACTTTATTTTAGAAATTTTATTCTCTAGAGATTTGAAAATTTGAGATTGTGTCTTCTAGGATTGTGGCCCAAATTTGCATAGTGGAATAGCTTACTTAAATTGATGGATGTGAAACATGGGAGCCACATAGAAGTTTAAGCCAGAGGGGCTGTCTCTGTGGCACAGTAGGTTAAAGCCCTGGCCTGTAGTGCCGGCATCCCACATGGGCACTGATTCAAGTCCGGGCTACTCCACTTCGCATCCAGCTCTCTGCTATGGTCTGGAAAAACAGTAGAAGATGGCCCAAGTCCTTGGGTTCCTGCACCCATATGGGAGACCCAGAAGAAGCTCCTGACTCCTCACTTTGGATCAGCTCAGCTCTGGCCATTGCGGCTATTTGGGGAGTGAACCAGTGGATGGAAGACCCCTCTCTCTCTTTACCTCTCTGTAATTCTGTCTTTCAAGCAACTAAAAATCTTTAAAAAAAAAAAGTTTAAGCCAGAGTGTCTCTGAGCTTTATGAACTCCTTCAGCGGAGGTCAAGAGGAATCCTGGAGTGAAAGGAACCACCCTCTGGCAGGTCGCCATGGGCAGGGGTGTAGTGTGCCTGTGTGCTGGGAGTGGGTTCATCCCCTGGTGGACTCTGTGTCTTCCGCAGTTGGAGATAAGAGGGAGTGAGGAGAGAGGAAGATTAAGAGGAGGAGGAAATCTGCAAGCTGAGGGCTTACACAATTTTTATTATTATTGTTTTAAAGATTAATTTATTTGAAAAGCAGAGTTAGAGAGAGAGAGAGAGAGAGAGAGAGATCTTTCATCCACTGCTTCTCTCTCCAGATGGCCGCAAGGGCTGGAGCTGGGCCAGTCCCAAGCCAAGAGCCAGGAGCTTCTTCCGGGTCTTCCATGTGGGTGCAAGCACTTGGGCCATCTTTTGCTGCTCTCCTAGGCCATAGAAGAGAGCTGGATCAGAACTGGAGCAGCCAGGACTGAAACTGGCACTCATATGGGATACCCAGTGACCTCTGCCTGCTATGCCACAGCACCAGCCCCTCATAGAAGTTTGTTAGGAAGCATGGGATGGACCTTTAAGGTCATAGAAAAGTAAAATGCTTTGCTAACAGAGCAGAAGAGAGATTGCTTGGAGTCTGTAACACCCGAGGCGAGGGTTAAGCTGGGCAAAGGGAGGAACTGACCTTGCGTGGAAGATGGTGCTCTGCAGTGACTGGTGATTTGGCTGTGATGCTGCGTGGTTTTTGGCATGGCTGTTAATGGCTACCTGCTTTCCTTGGGAGTGCAAACACCACATGGTCACTTGTAGGTGAGAGCTGCGACACACCCTTTCTTGTCAGCAGAGTTAATATTTGTACTTCCTTGTCATGACTGTAGAAATGAAATTATTTATAGTTAGGTAATGGAACAACTTTTTAAAAACACTACTTTAAAAAATTTAATTTATCTGGGAGACAGTGCAGGGTGTAGAGGGGGAAATTAGAGGGAGGAGTGAAAGAGACACCTTCCATCCACTGGTTCACTACCCAAATACAAAGCCTCCCACCTGGGACCCAGGGACTAATTCCAGGTTTCCCAAGTGGGTTGCAGGAACCCAATCACTTGAGCCATCACCATTGCCTCCCAGGATCTGCATCAGCAGAGAAATTGGATTCAAGAGCTGGAGCTGGGAATTGAACCTAGACACTCCAATGTAGATCACAGGTCACAGGTCACAAGACCAAATACCTGTCCTGGAGTCACATTTTAATTATTTCTTAGGAAAAATGAAAGGACCAAAATAATGTATACAAATAGCAGTACAAATTTTGTTTTTATTTTTAGAAAACTATACATTTATGGGGCCAGTATGATGCAGCCAGTTAAGCTGCTGCCTGTGACACTGGCGTCCCGTCTGAATACTGGTTCCAGCCCCAGCTGCTCCACTTCTGATCCAGCTTCCTGAATGCTCCTGAGAAGGCAGCAGAGGATGGCCCAAGGGCTTGGGTCCCTGACACCCATGTGGGAGACTGGGGTGGAGTTCTAGGCTCCTTGGTTCATCCTGGCCCTGCCCTGGCCATTGCAGCCATTCAGGGAATGAACCAGCAGATGGAAGACCTCTCTTTCTCCTTGTCTCTCCTTTCTAACTCTGCCTTTCAAATACATGAAGTTTTTTCAAAAATCTATATTTACAACTATTTACATTTATTTAAAAAGTATAAAAAAAAAGAGTAGGTACCAAAATGCAGTGTTGACAGTGGTTGTCTCTGGGAGGCAGACTTAAAAGCAAATTATAATGGTTCTCTCCTTTTGTTTTTCCTTATTCATATTTTCTAGTTTTTAATTTCAAAGAAAAAAGTTGAGCTACAAATGCAGAGATACAATTGTTAGCTCTTTTTTCCCCCAGAAACCTTTTATTTAAGGTCTGTGAACTTCCTGCTTTCCCTAAGCCAGCTCCCCCGCTGAGAGGGTGCCTGCCTGCGGAGAGTACCTGTAATGGCTCGCCCTCTGCTGTGTTTCAGAGGACTCCTCGGAGGTAGGTGAGGAGGACAGCTTCCTCGGGCAGACTTCTGTGCACGCGTCCACCCCGCAGACGTTCAGCTACTTCTCTCAGGTCTCAAGCAGCAGCGACCCTTTCGGGAACATCGGACAGTCACCGTTAACGACGGCAGCGGCGCCGGCGGGACAGTCGGCTGCTCTCCCTTTCACACCTGGATCCCAAGACGTCCTGAACGCGTACCCGCCATCTGTTTCCAAGGCTCAGTATGGTGCTCCACCTTCCTCACAGATGGGAGTAAATACCTACCTGCCTTCTCAGCCGAGCAGTCTCCCTCCTTCCACTTTTGGGAGCCCGCCCCAAGGAAGCCCTCAACAAGGATACAACCCGTACCGCCACACCCCGGTCAGCAGCCGGGCTAATCCTTACATTGCACCACCACAGCTGCAGCAGTGCCAGATGCCAGGCCACGCCGCGCCTCCCGCGCCCCCCGTGCCCTCCGTGCCCTCCGTGCCCCCTGTGCAGATGTACCAGATGCTTCCCGGATCCTTGCCGCCGGTACGGGCCGTGCTCTTGTGTGCAAATTATTCCCTCTAAGTCTTTTTCTCTGTTTCACCTTAACCTGTATTTTTTTTAAAGATTTATTTATTTATTTGAAAGTCAGAGTTACATGCAGAGAGAAGGAGAGGGAGAGAGACAGGGAGAGAGACGGAGAGGTCTTCCATCTGCTGGTTCACTCCCCAATTGGCCTCAATGGCTGGAGCTGGGCAGATCTGAAGCCAGGAGCCCAGAACTTCTTCCCAGTCTCCCACATGGGTGCAGGGGCCCAAGGACTTGTGCCGTCTTCTGCTGCTTTCCCAGGCCATAGCAGAGAGCTGGATTGGAAGTGGAGCAGCTAGGACTCAAACCAGTGCCCATATAGGATGCCGGCACTGAAGGTGGCAGCTTTACATGCTATGCCACAGCGCTGGCCCCAACCTTAACCTGACAAATCGTTTTCAGAGGGCATTCTTTGTAAGCATGCTTGAAGTCAGCATTGTTCTCAAGGAAGCTAATTGGATGGCTCATATTTTAGTTTTTATTTACTTGTTTACTGAAATAAAATTTTTTTGTAATGAGTTAGCTACCTATTAGTATTTCCATATTTTCGTGTAAGATATTGATAATAAATGTCATCTAGGGACACGGGAGAGTCAAAACAATTATTGTCTGAACAGACTGGCAGCTTCTCATCTTTATTTATTTATTTTTAAACATTTAGTTACTTGAAGGGGTAGCACTGTGGTGTAGTGGGTGAAGCTGCTGCCTGCAGTGCCGGCATCCCATATGGGTACCAGTTCGAGTCCCAGCTGCTCCACTTCCGATCCAGTTCTCTGCTTTGGCCCGGGAAAGCAGTGGAAGATGGCTCAAGTCCTTGGGCCCCTGCACCCACGTGGGAGACCCAGAGGTGGCTCCTGGCTCCTGATCGGCGTAGCTCTTGTTGTAGACAGCTGGGGAGTGAACCAGCTCACTTACTTCAGCCATAAGCATTGCCTCCAGTGGTCTGCGTCAGTAGGAAGCTTCTGTCGGGAGTTGAGTGTCACCTCCAGGTACCCCAGTAGGAGGCATGGTGTCTTCACGTGCATCTTCACCAAAAGCCAAGTGCCTGCACCATCCCGTTTCAGAGGTTAAATAGATCAGGGGAGACATCTGCTAAGTTGGCTCCTCTGAAGATAGGTTTACTTGCCATCCTTGTGAGAGAGTGGTTCACTTTGTCACTGATTTGGGGTTTCTTTCTTTTTTTTTTGAAAAAAATAAAGGGGTGAATGTGTCTAAGTATTTCAGGAAATATTTGTCTAGAGGCTGGCATTGGCATAGTGGGTTAAGCTGCCCATGACATTGGCACCCATGTGGACACTTGTCCCGGTCCTGACTGCTCCATCTCCCACCAGCTCCAGGGTTAAGCTGCCCATGACATTGGCACCCATGTGGACACTTGTCCCAGTCCTGACTGCTCCATCTCCCACCAGCTCCAGGGTTAAGCTGCCCATGACATTGGCATCCCGTGTGAACACTTGTCCCGGTCCTGACTGCTCCATCTCCCACCAGCTCCAGGGTTAAGCTGCCCATGACATTGGCGTCCATGTGGACACTTGTCCCGGTCCTGACTGCTCCATCTCCCACCCAGCTCCAGGGTTAAGCTGCCCATGACATTGGCGTCCATGTGGACACTTGTCCCGGTCCTGACTGCTCCATCTCCCACCCAGCTCCAGTGTACTTTACCTGGAAGAGCAGTGGATGCTGGCCCAGATGCTGAGGACCCTGCGACCTGGATGGGTTCATGGGCTCCTGGCTCTTGGCTTTTGCAGCCATTTGGGAAGCAAACCAGCAAATAGAACTTTCTTTCTCTCTCTCTCTCTCACTCTCTCCCTCCCTCTCTAACTCTACCTTTCTTTCTTTCTTTTTTTTTTTTTTTCAAAGATTCATTTATTTGTTTGAAAGGCAAAGTTACGGAGAGAAAGAGAAGAGAGACAGAGAGATCTTCCATCCACTGGTTCACTTCCTAAATGGCTGTGTCAGCCGTGGCTGGGCCAGGCTGAAGCCAGGAACCAAGTGTCTTCCAGGTCTCCCCTGTGAGTGCAGGGGCCCAAGCACTCGGGCCATCCTCCACTGACTTCTCGGGCGCATCAGCAGGAAGCTGGATTGGAAGCAGAGCAGCCAGGGCTCGAACTGGTGCCCATATGGGATGCTGGCATTGCAGGCAGTAGCTTTACCTGCTACGCCTCAGCTCTGGCCCCAACTCTGCCTTTCAAATAAATAAGTAAATAAATATTTAAAAGTAAATATTCGTTGAGAAAAACACGGAGGGTAAGTATCGCTGATGTTGAAATTTGTGTCTCCGGCGGTGCAGCACTGGTCGACGTGACGTTTGTTGTCTTCCCCAGGCCCCGCCTCCGGTGCAGTCGCCAGCGCAGCAGCAGGCACTCGCCAGGCCTGCAGGTCCCTCTGTGCAGGGGCCGGCTCCCTTTCTCCTTCAGAACCAGTACGAGCCTGTTCAGCCCCACTGGTTCTACTGCAAGGAGGTAGAACACAAACAACTGTGGATGCCTTTCAGTGTGCTGGACTCCATGAATCTTGAAGAAATCTATAACTCAGGTGAGTACTGAGCAGGCATCAGTGGTGTCTGGTTTAGGAAGAGAAGTGAGGGGTGTTTATGAGGGGTGTTTGTCCAGGGCCTATTTTTGTTAGTGTCAGATTCCTTAATCTACTCTGGACTTCACCAGACTCTGTCCCTCCCGGCCCCCCCCCCCCTTTTTTTTTTAAATTAATTTATTTGAAAGGCAGAGTTAGAGAGAGGCAGAGACAGAGGGTGAGGACTTCCATCCGCTGGTTCATTCCCCAAATGGCCGCATTGGCCGGAGCTGGGCCTAGCCAAAGCCATGAGCCAAGAACTTCTTCCAGGTCTCCCAAGTGGGTTCAGAGGCCTGAGGGTTTGGGCCATCTTCTACTGCTTTCCAAGGCCGTTATCAGCTGGATTGGAATTGGAACAGCTGGGACTCAAACCGGCGCCCGTATGGGATGCCAGCACTGCTGGCAGCAGCTTTTACCTGCTTCCCCACAGCGCCAGTCCCCAGACGGTGTCTTGAGTCGGTGCTACAAGTCCAGAGTTATCGGAGCAGGGTATTTGAAGAAGTCTTTGTGCACTTTCATCCTTCGTCTACGAGTGTTTTGATCAGAGAAGTATAGTAGTTCATTCAATGTCGGTTTCAGTTTCTCTAGTTCCCTCATTTGTCTGTAGTTACGGGGGCACTTAGAGCACGTTTTCTGTGGGCCTCATTCCCAGAGACGCTCTGTATACACAGTGTCTCACAGTGAGAGGAGTTCTGGAAATGCTCTCTTGAAGGGTGTGCTCAGGCTCTGAGAAGTCATGCAGCATCGAGAGTTACTTCCTTATCCTGGTGCTCTTTGCTCCTGGGAGTAAAAGTCCCTGGTTTCAGTGTCCTTTAGCAGCATACTTACTAGAGTCTTGCTGTAGGTAAGTGTTTCAGCTTGGACTTAAAACACAAAACAGAACAACTGCCAGTTGTTTGAATTGCTTTATCAGTTATATGAACTGCTTTATGATCATGTTTCTAAGTGTGCCCTGGCTGCTGCTTTTCCAGTCAAGAAGGGTGGTAATTTTGAGCAGTATAGATTAATTGTAAACTTGTGTTTGTCAGTAAGAATGAGCTTAGTTCTTTGTCTCTCAGGATTGACTAGTCGCAGTGTTCATTGTTGATTATTTGTAAGTATGCCTTAAAACAGTCGGGTAAAACGTGGGCATTGTTCCCCCAGTTCAGCCAGACCCTGAGAGCGTGGTTCTGGGCACAGACGGCGGGCGCTACGACGTTTACCTCTATGACCGCGTGAGGAGAGCAGTGTACTGGGAAGAGGAGCCCACTGAAGTGAGACGCTGCACTTGGTTTTACAAGGGGGACACCGACAGCCGATTTATTCCCTACACGGAGGAGTTCAGTGAGAAACTAGAGGTACGAGCGCTCGATCCCTGTGTGCTTTCCTTGCAAAACCTAGGCCTTGTGGACCCTGGCGCCTCGTGTGGTGCCACTCACGCTGGAGCTGGCTGTTTGCAGAGGAGGCTGCGTTCTCTTGACCCCACCGTTCACAACGTGCGGAAGACAGCTGTTTTCCGGGGCTCCTCCAGGTCTGCCTGCACCAGACCTTCAGAAGGACATTGGCGGCTGGGATTTGGTGTTGACAACAGAGGCCCAACATGTAGACCTGTCTGAATCAATGTTTAGTAAAAGGCTCGAAATCAGTCTCTGATTTGTGAAAATTAGCACTTTAGATTAGGAAGAATTGCCATGGAACTTACTAGCAGGATGGTTAATGTTCTTTTATATAATTGTGTTAATTTCTTGTGCTAATTCCACTTAATAGTTGAATATTAAATTTGAAATAAATTAAATGAATTCAGTTGCCCACATGGAAGATGAGATGTAGAGCATTTTGGTTAGTTTTTTTTAATGCTTTTTTTTTTTTTTAAGATTTTATTTGTTTGAGAGGTAAAGTTACAGACAGTGAGAGGGGGAGAGATAGAAAGAAAGGTTTTCCATCCCCTGGTTCACTCCCTAAATGGCTTCAACGGCCAGAGCTGTGCCAATCCGAAGCCAGGAGCCAGGAACTTCTTCCCGGTCTCCCACTGGGGGCAGTTACCCAAGCGCTTGGGCCATCTTCTACTGCTTTCCCAGGCAATAGCAGAGATCTGGATCAGAAGAGGAGCAACCAGGACTGGAACTTTTGGGATGCTGGTGCTGCAGGTGGAAGGTACCACAGCGCCAGCCCCTGTAGTAGTTGGTAAAGCTTGTGTAAATAAAACCTAACATTAACATCAAAAGGGGCCTGTAAAATTGTTTTTTAACATTGACTTGTCAACTTCATATTTTTATTTATTTGAAAGGTAGAGAGACAGACAGATCTTCCATCTGCTGATTTATTTCCCAAATGCCGACACTGCTGGGCTGGGCCAGGCTGGAGCTAGGATCCCAGAACTCAGTCCAGGTTTCTCTGGTAGCAGGGGTCCTCGTACTTGACCATTGCCTGCCTCCTTGGGTACACACAAGCAGGAAACTGGAAACAGGCAGAGTCAGGACTCAGACCCGGGGACTCCAGTATGGGATACGGGCATTGCAGTCAGTGTGTTCCTGCTGTGCCAAGTGCTCTCCAAAGTGTTATTCATCCTTGGATTTATATTTTGAGTGACTTTAAACAAGGACTTGGCTTTGTGTTTGTTTAGGAGCTGATGGTATAAGTACCACTGTTAAGTACTAGTTTTATTTTTCTTGAGAAACAACTAATAGAAATAAAAATACAATCACAAATTTAAAAAAAAGATATATTTATTTGTTTGAAAGAGTGACAGAAAGAGAGAAGACGACACTGGTTCACTCCTGAACTGGCTACAGCTGTCAGGACTGGGACAGGTCTATGCCAGGAGTGTGGAACTTCATCCAGGTCTCCCACATGGGTGCAGAGGCCCAAGTACATGGATCATCTTCTGCTGCCTTCCCAGGCACATTAACGGGAAGCCAGACTGGAAGCAGAGCAGCTAGGACTTGAACTGGTGCTCTGATATGGCACGATGCTATTGCAAGCTGCAGCTTAATCCACTGCACTACAATGCCGTCCCCCCCCCCCTTTTTTTTTTAATTGTTTTGTTTTGTTTTGTTTTATTTTGTTTTTGACAGGCAGAGTGGACAGTGAGAGAGAGAGAGACAGAGAGAAAGGTCTTCCTTTTGCCGTTGGTGCACCCTCCAATGGCCGCCGCGGCCGGTGCGCTGCGGCCGGCGCACCGCACTCATCCAATGGCAGGAGCCAGGTGCCAGGTGCTTCTCCTGGTCTCCCATGGGGTGCAGGGCCCAAGCACTTGGGCCATCCTCCACTGCACTCCCGGGCCACAGCAGAGAGCTGGCCTGGAAGAGGGGCAACTGGGACAGAATCCGGCACCCCAACCGGGACTAGAACCTGCTGTGCCAGCGCCGCAAGGCAGAGGATTAGCCTGTTGAGCCACGGTGCCGGCCAATGCCGTCCTCTTAATCACAATCTTACTACCTTTTTAAATCAAATTTTGCCTTCTGAAACCATTTTCTTAGACTAGTCTTTATCCATGAATATTTTTTCTAACAAGCTTTTTTTGTATTTTTTTTTTTGGTTTTGATAAATGCAGTTCTTTTTTTTTAAAAAATATTTATTATTTATTTGATAGGTAGAGTTACAGAGAGAGGGAGAGACAGAGAGAAAGAAAGGTCTTCCATCCACTGGTTCAATCCCCAAATGGCCGCAATGGCCGGAGCCTGAGCTGATCTGAATTGAGGAGCCAGGAGCTTCTTCTGGGTCTCCCATGCGGGCGCAGGGGCCCACGCACTTGGGCCATCTTCTACTGCTTTCCCTGGCCGTAGCAGAGAGCTGGATCAGGAGAGTAGCAGCCAGAACTAGAACTGGCACCCACATAGGATGCTAGTGCTGTAGGCGGAAGATAAACCTACTGCACCACAGCGCCAGCCCCTAAATACAATTCTTACACTTGATTAAATCAAACATGCAAAAGTGCGGTTTAACCAAATCGGTAGCAAAACATAAATATTGGCCTAGTGAGAAAGGGTTAGTTGGGATTAAGTAAATTGGAAAAAATGTTTATTAAGAGCAGAGGCTTCAAACATTTTAAATTTCATCTCATTATAAATATTTTTTAAAAGATTTATTTTCATTTATTTGAAAGGCACTGTTAGAAAGAGAGGGAGGAAGACAGAGAGAGAGAGATCTTCCATCTGCTGGTTCACTCCCCAAATGACTGAAACAGCTAGGGATGGACCAGACCAAGCCAGGAGCTTCTTCTGGGTCTCCCAGGAGGGTGCTTTCCCAGGCACATTATCAGAGAGCTGGACCAGAAGTAAAACAGCCAGAGCTCCAAGCAGTGTCCACATGGGATGCCAGTGTCTCAGGTGGCGGCCTTACCCTCTATGCCACAATGCCGGCCCCAGAAATATTTTTTTAAGGAGATTAATTATTTACTTGAAAGACAGAATAACAGAAGGAGAGACAGAAAATCTCTCCTCTGCTTTTTTTACTGCCAAATGGCCACAACGGGTGGAGTAGGGTGGGGCTGGGCCAGAGCAAACCTGGAACTCTATCCCGGTCTCCCTTGTGGGTGGAAATGACCCAAGCTCATGGGCCATCTTCTCTGCTTTCCTAAGTGTATTAGCAAGGAGCTGGATCAGAAGTGGAACAGCTGGGACTGGAACCAGTGCCCATATGGGATACTGGTATTGGCAGGTGGTGACTTAACCTGGTGCTCCACAATGCTGGCTCCTTGATCAGCTCTTGAAAGCTGTTACTGAATGATTGCGCAGGACACAGAAAGAAAGACTTGCATTTTAACATGACTGTTGGATAATCACTTAAGTACAACTAACAATTTATACTTGTTGTTTAAAAAAATAAGTATGTAAAAGAGTGTACAGTAGGTGTGCCAGATTTCCCCTTTACTGTGTGCTGAATCTCTTCCCAGCAGGCCCTCAGCCTTACACACCATAGAAAGCAGAATTGTATATCTGGAGGAAGAGTAGGAAAATGATTGGACAGTCAAGGCTTTGGAGTCAGAAAGTCCTGGGTGAAAGTGAACCACACTTCTGCCATTGCTATTTTCAGTTGTGTAATTGTATAACTAACTGTGTACAGCGCTCAAAATATCTGTTATGGGTTAAATTGTGTCCTGCTCACGCCTGCGCTCAAAATTGGTACACTGAAGTACTAACTCCTAGTACCTTAGTTTGGAAATAGGGTCACTGCAGATATAATTAGTTACCATGAGGTCATACTGGAGTAGGTTTAGACCTTTATGCAATATGGTTGGTGTCTTTATAAGGAGAAGAGAAGAGAGACAGAGACACACAGGAAGAATGCTGTGTGATGATGAAGGCAGAGGAAGGGGTTATGCCAGAGAACAGTGGCAGCCGTCAGGAGCTAGGATGAGGCCAGGAGGATGAGGCCAGGAGGATGAGGCCAGGAGGATGAGGCCAGGAGACGTCCTTACATGTTTCAGAGAGGCCATGGCCATGCTCACCTGGATTTCAGCATGAGTCAATACATTTGTGTAAGCCCCTGGCTTGTGCTACTCTGTTATGGTAGTCCTGAGAAACTGATGGGCTTGGTTTTCTTCTCTATAGAATGCGGATAATATTATTTAGGAGATAATACTTAATTGAGAATAATTTTATTTAATTGACAGTAATTGCTTAAATGAGATAATGTATATCAAGTGATTTAAAAAACCCGTGATAACCAGCCAATAAATGGGAGCTGCTCTGAGTGTTGTTTTTGTCAGTGTCATAACTGTCATTTTCTTGCACACTTGAGATGTGATAGAGATTTGTGACATTGGATTATATGTTCCCATTACTGTAGGCTGAATATAAAAAAGCTGTAACAACGAATCAGTGGCACCGCAGATTAGAGTTTCCAAGTGGAGAGACCATTGTTATGCACAATCCCAAGGTAATTTTGCTGTTTAAAGTGTTAGGTATATTGCAATAATATTTTGCTCTATGTGTTGATAAATGTTCATTTTCAGTAACTTCTGTAGTGAGGATATAGCAAGTGTCTTGCCTTTAAAATAGTTTGAATTGTGTGTATAAAATATGTGCAGTCTGTTTTCTTTAAATTATTAAAATTAAAAAAAGTTTAAAGTAGTTATGGAAACAAAAGCATGATTTAAAATTTTCTCTTTAAGTTTCTGTTTCTGTTTAGCTGAAGCTTCATATACCATAGAAGATGCTTGATAAATTGTTTCACTTGGTCAGATATTGGCCAAGTTTTTTTTTTTTTTAAAGATTTATTTATTTATTTGAAAGTTACACACAGAGAGAAGGAGAGGCAGAGCGAGAGCGAGAGAGAGAGGTCGTCCATCTAGCGGTTCACTCCCCAATTGGCCGTAACCGAAGCCAGAAGCAAGGAGCTTCCTCTGGGTCTCTCATCATGAGTGCAGGGGCCCAAGGACTTGAGCCTTGGGCATCTGCTGCTGCTTACCCAGGCCATAGCAGAGAGCTGGATCGGAAGTGGAGCAGCCGGGACTAGAACCATATGGGATGCCAGCACTGCAGGTGGCAGCTTTACCTGCTGTGCCACAGCGCCAGCCCCGGCCAAGTTTTTTTTAAGAGGCTGAGGAGTGAATATTTAAGGATTTGCGCCCATCTGATCTCTGTTGGAGCTACCAGATCTACCACTGTAGTGTGGAAGCAGCTGGAGACACGTAAACCAGTGGGTGTGGATGTTTTCAGTAAAACTTTATTTATAAACCAGGTGGTAGCCACCTTTGTCATAGCGATCATTTACCTCCACATCTGAATGTGATACGGATTTGCCATATTGATTATAGGGCCATGGTTTGCCTACCTGTCTGTGATGGTGATTTGTTGTAAGCTTTTAAATAAAAATGTGTCCTTTTTAAAGTAATTGCAGTCTCCATGAATGACTAGCAGTGTTCTGATCCTTTCGTTTACTTATTTCTCTGAGCTCCAGGCTCCTCACCTGCAGCATTGACCTCTCTGTGATATATTTTAGATAAAGTGAGGTAGCTTAAGACAGAAGCTTCTGGCATAGGCTTGACATGCAGTACATAGGCTTTTTATTAATGTGGTTTTACAGAAAAGTGTGGAAGAAAACAAAGCAAGTTTAACCACTTGTCCTTTTTAATAATGAAGTAAATAAAAATAAAGACAGGTTTATACATCAAAATTTGAACAGTATCAAAGGTATCAAGTGAAAAAAGCCTCCCACCTCTGTACTTCCTATTTCACTTCTTTTTTTTTTTTTTTTTTACAGGCAGAGTGGACAGTGAGAGAGAGAGACAGAGAGAAAGGTCTTCCTTTGCCGTTGGTTCACCCTCCAATGGCCGCCGCGATCGGCGCGCTGCGGCCGGCGCACCGCGCTCGTCCGATGGCAGGAGCCAGGAGCCAGGTGCTTCTCCTGGTCTCCCCATGGGGTGCAGGGCACCTGGGCCATCCTCCACTGCACTCCCGGGCCACAGCAGAGGGCTGGCCTGGAAGAGGGGCAACCGGGACAGAATCCGGCGCCCCGACCGGGACTAGAACCCGGTGTGCCGGCGCCGCAAGGCGGAGGATTAGCCTGTTGAGCCACGGCGCCGGCCCTATTTCACTTCTTGATGGTAGCAACCTTAGCCTTTTATTTTTTATACAAACATTTTGCATACTGTTATATGTACATTCTTTTAATTTAAAAATTATTCTGTGGCATAGGGCTTAATGTAAAGATTTTTTTAAAAAAGATTGATTGATTGATTTGAAAGGCAGAGATAGAGAAGAAGAGACAGAAAGAGAGATCTTGTATCTGCTAGTTCACTCCCCAAATGGCCAGTATGGCCTGGGTGGGGACAGGCTGAAGTCAGGAACTCTGTGGAGCTGGCAGGGGCCCAAATACTTGGGTCATCTTCTGCTGCCTTCCCAGCCACATTGTAGAGAGCTGGACAGAAGTGGAGCAGCCAGGACACTGTCTGGTGCTCACGTGAGATGCCAGTAATGCTTAACCCACTGCACCACAGTGCCTCCCCCAAGATTTAAAGGATTTTGTCTTAGGTGTGTTTGTAAGACAAATACTTCTCAATTGCAGGTAACTTGTCTTTGATTTCTTATGTGTAAACATGGAGTTTTATGTTTTTTTTTTTTTTTAAAGAGTTATTTATTTATTTCAACGTCAGAGTTAAACAGAAAGAGAATGAGAGAGGCAGAGAGAGAGGTCTTACATCTGCTGGTTCGCTTCCCAGTTGGCCACAACGGCCGGAGCTGTGCCAATCCAGAGCTAGGAGCCAGGAGCGTCTTCTGGGTCTCTCACGCAGGTGCAGGGGCTCAAGGACTTGGGCCATCTTCTACTGCTTTCCCAGGCCATAGCAGAGAGTTGGATCGGAAGTGGAGCAGCCACTGGGACTTGAACCAGTGCCCGTATAGGATGCTAGCACTGCAGGCAGTGGCCTCACCTGCTCTGCCACAGTGCTGGCCCCATTATGGAATTTTTCAAAAATTTGAATTTTGAATACTTATTTGAGAAGCAAAGAGAGAGTTCCTATTTGCTGTTCACTCTTGGAATGCCTGGGGGCTGAGTGGAAGCCAGGAGCCTGGAACTCCTTCCAGGTCTCCCTGTGGGTAGCAGGAGTGCAAGGACTTGAACCATCAGGACCTGCTGCCTCACAGGGTGCAAATTCACAGGAAAGTACAAGTGAGAGGGAAGTTGGGACTTGAGTTCAGGCACTCTGATGGGATGTGGGTATCTTGTATCTTAACCACTAGGCCAAATGCTGACCCCAAGGTAGACTTAAATCAAGGCGTACTACAGAGGTATTTTCCAGCTTAAGAATTGGAAATAATGGTGTTGATTTACTTACTTTTGATTGTTAGTGAACATTAGCTAGGACTCTTAGAAAATTGGCGCCGGGGAATAGCAGTAATACTTGGTTTGTAATCTATCCATGTGTAGTATAGTATATTATATGATGAAATAAATTATTTAGCCTGTAGTGGGAAAGATTTGGTAATGAGCTCTGTCTTCATCCTTTGTATCTTGAAGGTTATTGTTCAGTTCCAGCCATCCTCAGTGCCTGATGAATGGGGGACCACACAAGATGGGCAGACAAGGCCCAGGGTTGTCAAACGTGGGATTGATGATAACCTTGATGAAATTCCTGATGGTGTGTATATGTTTGCTTAGGACCTGAGTCTTTTTCAGTCTTCTATATTTGCATGTCATACTTTGGAATATTGAAGAAAGAAACAGTTATGATCACCTGCCACCATATGCATAAATCAGCCAGCTTGGCCTCTTTTAAATTTACTGCTTCTCTATCTCTATTTTTAAATTTAGAATTCTGTTGAAGATACACAAACCACAAAGTGTAGATTCTAACATATGTGTTATTGTGGCAAAGTGCTCTGCTGGTTGGAACTAAGCTTTGGCAGTACTTTTGCGCTGGTGTTATGCCTCGCTGGTTGTCTTGCTCTAGTGCAGGGTTGGCACACTTTTTCTGTGAAGAGCCAGATAACAAGTATTTTAGGCTTTGCAGGCATATGGACTCTGTTGCAGCTACTCTTTTGCCATTGTGGCATGAGAACAGCTGTAGAGACTGTATGTGGATAGCTGTGTTCCAGTAAAGCTTTTGTAAAGGCAGGTAGTGGGCCGCAGTTTGCCAGCCCCTGTTCGAGTATGTGCTTTGCTTTTCCTTACTACAGCATTTAAGGGTGGATTTTTATTTTGATAATTACATGCTCTTCATGTTTGTTTCTTTGTCTTATTTATAAGCTTATAAAATAAGCACTCAAAATCTGAATGGAGTAGAAAAATGGTCTCAGGGTATTTGGGGAAATGGTTTTAAAGTTTTATATTGGCAAATTGCTTCTCTGAGTGTGGGTCTACACCCTGGGAGTTGTGAAGCAACTATACGTTGTGGAGGCTCTGTAGACGCAGAGCTGCTGGCTGGCTCCTGGGAGCAAGGAGAGCCTGCTTTCCCCACTTCCTGGTCTAGTCAGTGCTGGTCACCGAGACAGGCAAATGGTTTTTAATCTGGTAGAGGGTCATGAGGCTTACTTGCTTGGAAGGGTCCTAAATGTCTTTGGGCCAGAAAGGCCAGTTTGTGATGATAAAAGGGATACCTAGAATATTGCTATTTAATTAAGAAAACTCAAATGCCCAGCTTTTATATTTGTGTGTGTGTGTTTTTGTTTTTTTTGGTACCTAGGGGAGATGCCTCAGGTTGACCATTTGGTGTTCATGGTGCATGGCATCGGGCCTGTGTGTGACTTGCGCTTTAGAAGTATTATTGAATGTGGTAAGTGATAGTCATATTTTGTTTGATGGGATGATGTGAGAATTAACAGAAGAGCTGTGCAGTAGTCATTTTTAGGGTAGTTCCAGCTGCACTGTGTACTGCTTGCCAAGGAGCTGTAAGAGGAGATTTAGGGGTGACACTGTGGTGCACCGGGTAAGGCTGCCACCTGCAGTGCCGGCATCCTGTATGGGCGCCAGTTCCAGTCCTGGCTGTTCCACTTCTGATCCAGCTCTCTGCTATGGCCTGGGAAAGCAGAGGAAGATGTCCCAAGTCCTTGCAGCACCCATGTGGGAGACCCAGAAGAAGCTCCTGGCTCCTGGCTTCAGATCGGCACAGCTCTAGCTCTTGCAGCTGTTTGGGGAGTGAACCATCGGATAGAAGACCTCTGTCTCTCTCTATGCCTCTGCCTCTCTCTAACTCTGCCTTTCAAATAAGTAAATCTTTAGAAAAAAATAGAGACTTAAATGCTGAGTGGGAAATAGTAATTTGAAATTGACTTGTTCACTCATAAAATCCTACACCCTGAAGAATTCGAAGGGGCTTTGGAAATAGCTTAGCCTTTTGACAGGCGGCCTCTGCCTGGGCTCTTCCAGCAGCGAGGTGCGCTGTGCATTGGTGAAGTGAGTGAGTTGTGACAGGCGGGTCTGTGAAGCTGTGAACTGCCTGGTTGACTTAAAGTTTTGAAGTTTCATCTTTTTTTTTATGCCAATTGCTTCTTTTTTAAAAAATTCATTTATTTATTTGAAAGTCAAAGTTACAGAGAGAGGAGAGAGAGACCTTCTATCCCAAAGTTACAGAGAGAGGAGAGAGAGACCTTCTATCCAGTAGCTGGTTCACTCCCAAAGTGGCTGCAGTGGGCCAAGCTGAAGCCAGAAACCTGGAATTCCATCCAGGTCTCCACAGAGGTGGCCGGGCCCAAGCACTTGGGTCGTCATCCACTGCCTTCCCAGGCACATTAGCAAGTAGCTAAGCTGGAAGTGCAGCAGCCGAACACACACCAGCACCCATACGGGATGCCAACATCCCAAGTGGCAGCTTAACCTGCAGTCCTGGCCCCTGTTTTATTTTGATGTCTGTATGATAAGAATTCATATTTAATAAATATGTGGAAGACACCAAGTACCTGGCATGAGTTGATCAGCTAACCTCCCCAGCAGACCTTTGGGTATACAGATGCTGTCACTCTTACTCTCAGGTGAGGAACTGAGGCCTCGGGGAAGTTCCACTCTGGGATCACAGCCAGTGGGTTCCGCAGTCTGGATCCAGCTGCAGGCAGTTTGAGTCCAATCTTTTTTTTTTTTTTTTTTCAAAGATTGACTTATTTATTTGAAAGTCAGAGTTACACAGAGAGAGGAGGAGAGGGAGAGAGAGAGAGAGAGGGCTTCCATCCGCTGGTTCACTCTCCTGATGGCTGCAATGGCCCAAGCTGTTCCGATCTGAAGACTGGAGCCAGGAGCTTCTTCCAGGTCTCCCACGTGGGTACAGGGGTTCAAGGGCTTGGGCCATCTTCCACTGCTTTCCCAGGCCATGGAAGAGAGCTGGATTGGAAGTGGAGCAGCCAGGAGACAAACTGGCACCTGTATGGGATGGTAGTCTTTACGCAGCATGCCGTGCTGCCTCCCAGTGATGATAGTTAAACCAACATTGTCTAGGCATTTACACATACCTTCAAAATAATGAGTTATAAGTACCTCCTGAAGGTTGTTTTTTCCTTTCTTAAAGCTAATTTTTTATTCCTCGGTTTTTTCCTTAAAAATTATATCTTCATATTATTAAAATGATTGATATCTTTGAGGTAGTTACTAACTAGATGTCAAAGTAGGACAGTTTAATCAGTTTGATTTCTCTCCCCTGATTTTTTTCTTTGAAGTGGATGATTTTAGAGTGGTTTCTCTCAAGTTGCTGCAGACACATTTCAAGAAATCTTTAGATGATGGGAAGGTGAGCAGAGTGGAGTTCCTCCCGGTCCATTGGCACAGCTCCTTGGGCGGGGACGCCACAGGTGTTGACAGGTCTGTGGGTTTTGATAACTTGTTTTTCAGATAGTCACATTTAGATTCAGATCTTAAACTATAATGTGGGATAGTTTGTAATGACTTCAACAATACATTTCGTTTTTGCATTTTATCCTTGCTTTGACATGTGGTTACATGCTCTGTAATATGTGCATGCTACTTTTCTGTGTATATACATGTATTCTTGTTGTAACTATTGAGGAGAATCTAAGAAATGCTAGCTAGTTGTAAGTACTGAGTTTTCGTCTTTAGTACTAAATGTCTAAGCCTAATCTGGCATGGTGTAGACAGGGCTGTCCGTACATCGCAGGATACTTAGCAGCATCCGTGGCTGCCGCATCTGTCAGATAGCAGTAGCGTGCCTCTCCCTCTCACCATGTGACGACCAGGTTGTTTCTAGAAATTGCCGATTGTCCCCTGGGGGGAAAAATGGCACCCACCTGAGAACCACTTTCTCAGCGGCCATGTTCTTGGCAGGACACTGCTTTGTGGTTGCCTTGCAGGCCAGTTAGCATGCTTAGGCCCGAGTGCTGGAGCACGGTGACCACTAAAAATGCTCACCCAACTCGGAATACTCCCAGCTGAGCACAGCAGATATGGTAATATTTATGTTGGCACACAGGGCTAATAACATGTCTGGATTTCGGTGAATGTCAAAGTTACAGGGCACGTGATTTAATAAAAAGTTCTATCAACAGTGTTCTGTCCGTGGTGGGCTGTCAGGAGGGTGTTTTCTCCTGTGTGATGTTTATGAACTTCACGTTGGTCATTCTCACATCAGTAAAGGCTTTCATTCTGTGTAACTCCTCCACGCAGCATTTCCTTTTGTCCTGTTTGTGTCGCGTATCCAGATTTCCAGTTAATCGGAAGAAAAATGGAAGAGCAGGTTTTCCTCTTTAAAATCAGAGTGAAAGGGACTGGTGTTGGGGCGCAGCTGTTAAGCCACTCCTTGCAGTGCTGGCGTCCCACAGGAGTGCCAGGTCACCTGACCCAGCCTTGTCCATTGTGGCTGTTGAGGAGTGAGCCTGCAGATGAAAGATACGCCATTCTCTGTCTCTCTCTCTCTCTCTCCTTTCAAATAAGTAAATTGTAAAAAATAAGTAAATAAATAAAGTTAAAATCTTGGTAGAGAATCCCAAAATTAATGGTATAGTTATAAGCTCAAATAACTTGTCTGCTTACTTTAGATTTATTTACAATAATTCTGCCCAACAGAATCAACTCATAAATAGTGTTTGGGCTCATTTACTCAGTGTATTTTCAGGAATCAAAATACACACTTTTACAAATTCATAGATGTAAATGGAGATACTTACTGAATATGCTTCTTTTTCTTTTTAACAGGAATATTAAGAAAATCACTTTACCAAGTATTGGTCGGTTTCGTCACTTTACCAATGAAACCTTGCTAGATATTTTGTTTTATAACAGCCCCACCTACTGTCAGGTAATTGTGGAAAAAGTCGGAATGGAGATAAACCGTCTACATGCCCTCTTTATGAGTCGGAACCCAAACTTCAAAGGAGGGGTCTCTGTTGCTGGCCACAGTTTAGGTAAAACTGTCATACACATATTTTAGACATAATTTTTGTTTAGTCATCACTGCTTTCAGAGTGGGTGACATTTTTAGTATTAAATTTAGAATTACAGATCTTATCTTTTATGAGAGGATGAAGTAAATTCTTTTTGATTCTGCCTTTTCTGTACACTCAATATATATTGGAATATCCATGTATTTTAATTTATTCTGCTGTTTGTTAAAATGGTTATATCAAATATTGGTCTTGAATAACATCTAGTTATTGTGGGACTTCTGGCTAGGGACTTTGAAAAAAAAAGAATTTATAAAAAACGTCTAGTACATTACAAAGCAAAAAACTTTTCTTTTCCTCTTAGGTTCTCTAATATTGTTTGACATCCTGTCTAATCAAAAAGACCTGAATTCATCCAAGTCTCCTGGGGCCCTGGCCGTTGCCAATGGAGTTGTGAAGCAGCCACATTTTCAGGAAAAGCAGGTACGTCTGCAGGCAGTCCCTTAGCATTCACATTTAGAGCTGCGGTCGACCAGTTTCTCGAAACTGTTGAGATCTCTCCAAATACACTGAGATTTAGAAGTGTAATAGAGGGGCCGGCACCGTGGCCTAGTGGGTAAAGCTGCCACCATGTGGCGCTGGCATCCCGGCCACTCCACTACCAATCCAGCTCCTTGCTAATTCATCTGGGAAAGCAGAAGTCCTTGGGCCCCTGTGCCCACATGGGAGACCCAGAAGAACATTCTGTCTGGGCTTCCGACTGGCCCAGCACCAGCCGTTCAGCCATTTGGGGAGTAAACCAGCAGATGGAGGATTTCTCTCTGTGTCTGCCTGTCTTTGTAACTCTGACTTTCAAATAACTAAATCTTTTTTTTTTTTTTAAGTGTTATAGAACATATAACTCCTTGAGTTTCTCATTCTTCCTTACAGGTTATAAATTTAAATGTGCAAATTTATGACTTTTAAAGATATAAATTATTATAGAAAATGGGAGCATGAATGACTGAGTGTGCTTCAGAATATTCAGTCTTTGCTTGCTGAAAACTACCTCAAAGTATGATTTCTCTGTGGAATGGAATTGTTCACGGCTTTCCATAGATCAAGAGATGTTCTATATTAGCTTTTCTGAGATTTTTAATGTTTCCCATGTGTTTTTTGTTTTGTTTTTAAGATGCCCGAAGAACCAAAACTGACTTTGGATGAATCCTGTGACCTTGATGTTGAAAATGAAGAAGTCCTAACTTTGCAGGAAACCCTGGGAGCACTTAGCCTGTCTGAATATGTCAGCACTTTTGAAAAGGAAAAGATTGATATGGAGTCTCTGGTATTGATGATAGTTTAATTTTTGTTTAAAATTGTTTTCCTGTGTGTAAGTTTGAAAATGAAGAATGATTTAAATAGTCTTAAGGCAAAATATATTCCAGATATGACAGAGACTTGAATGCTTAAAGATTGGAAAGCAAGATTTCTTTATAGTTTGTGAAGGCTTTTCTAAGTATGGTACAAAACCCAGAAGGCCTTGAAGAGGAAAAGTAGGTAGCAGACACTAAACAACCTCTAAAGGCCAATGAAAGATAGAAAAAATATTTGGAACACATGTTATAAATGGCTCATTTCCTTAATACTCAAAGATTCTGTAGGTTACAGAAAAGTATAGGTAAACAAAGAATATTTTAGAAAATGATTTGTGAAAAAGAAAATAACAAATGGCTTCTTACCATATGAAAACTTGGAAGAGAAATACAAATTAAAAATCACCTAAGTTTTTTTTAACAATATAATTTGACAAAAATAGAAGTTTTGACAATATACCATGTGGCTAAGTAGAATAAGTAGGTACTGCTGTCTGTTATTGGTGAGAGTGTAAATTTGGGACAGATTCTATGAACATACTCCTTGTAGAAAAACACTCACACTGTAACTGACATCTGCAGGGATCCTTCACTGCAGCATTGTTTGCAACCAAAAAAAAACCTTAGGAGTACTTGCAGTGTCCTCCAGTAGCACTGGTTAATCCTCTGTGCTGTCCCCTGCAGTGTTGAGTGGGTGGGGCAGTGTCAGAGATGCTGGTGTCTAAGAACAAGGGCAGGACTGTGTGTGGTGGCTGCTGTGTCACACTTAGGGTGTTTCTTTAGCAACAGCCGATTCCCAGCAGTTGGTGAATTGAGTGGTTGGGACAGAGGGAGTGAGAGACTTCACTGTATGCTTGACTGTAGATTCGCAATTCTGTATACCATGCATGTGTTTTCTGTTAAAAATTAATAGAATGATTTAGGTGTGGAGGCCTAAGGTTTTACAGCTTAAACTAATCTATGATTTACAAACAACAGCACCAACAAAATTGATTGGTTCTTAAATTGCTTTAATGGTTTATAATTTTTAAAGTCCAGTTTCAGCTCATCTGTCAGTAGATTAATTCATGTGCTGTTTGTTTCTTTCAAAGCTTATGTGTACAGTTGATGACCTGAAGGAAATGGGGATACCCCTTGGGCCCAGAAAGAAGATCGCTAACTTTGTAAAACATAAAGCAGCCAAACTGGTAAGGTTCACCTCTACCTTCAGGAACCCAGAATTCATTGTGTGACCAGATCGTTTGTATTTTAGGAGTTTTTAATGCTGCTATGACTGGGTAACCTGGTTTGCTCGCCTCCTAGGATGGAGCTCAAGGAAGCCCAGACTTTAGAGTCGACCAGAACTGGATTTTCCATCCACCTAAGGCTAGTGAACATCCCAGCTTTTCCAGGATTATTTTTGGGACAAAAAGACTTCCAGTTGTAAAATGTATTATTGAAAATTTCCTGGCGCAAGAACTAATTAAGTTTGGGTCAGTTAGATGAGTTGGGCACCCTAATTCCCAGATCATCTATTTATTAACTACATCTTCTTGAATTATTTGCTTAATTTCTCAGATCCTCATAGGGTCGCAGTGAGCAGGAGGTGAAGGAAGGGAAGCTTAGCACCCAGGAATAGCTCACTTTCTCTCCTTCCAATTCTTTTTGGCATCTGTGGAGTTGAAAAGTCTCACTAAATAGTAACCAAACAGCTTAAATTCTTAACAAGACAAAGCAGCAACTAAGAAAACATTTAGAAAGAAATTAAAAACTGGGGAAACTTGTTTTAATGTTACTGGTCAACTTAATTTTGCAGAGATTTTCTGATTAGAAAAATTAGCTTACACTTAAAGTGACTTTTATTTTCATTGGTATTAACACAATCTTTGATGGTTCCCCTGTCTCTTAAACGTCGATGGTTCTATTTGCTACCTATCTGGGATTTGACATTCCTATTTTAAACTAGGAAATGTGACTGTAAAGTCACAGAACTGATTATTTTATGTTTGGCTTAAGGAATTGAATCATTCAACATTTTATTGGACATTTCTTTTAGGTCAGGCACTGTGCTTTTCTTGGGATTTGGAGATGAACCAAGAGCATGCAGTCTAGTTAGGGGGAGAGGACTGACCACAAATGACAACACTTGAGTCCCCTAACAGAGTGCTGTCTTTGCTGTCCAGAGCAGTTCTGGCCTGTTGAGAAGGGGTAGAATCAGGAGAAGTGACCTTACAGGAGCAGGTGTGTGTCTTCCTGTAGCTGAAACATCAGTGAGCTGGGAGTGGGGTAGGGTGGAGGAGTCCACAGGCCTGAGTGGTGTGTGTCTTCCTGTAGCTGACACGTCAGTGAGCTGGGAGTGGGGTAGGGTGGAGGAGTCCACAGGCCTGAGTGGTGTGTGTCCTCCTGTAGCTGACACGTCAGTGAGCTGGGAGTGGGGTAGGGTGGAGGAGTCCACAGGCCTGAGTGGTGTGTGTCCTCCTGTAGCTGACACGTCAGTGAGCTGGGAGCTGGGAGTGGGGTAGGGTGGAGGAGTCCACAGGCCTGAGTGGTGTGTGTCTTCCTGTAGCTGACACGTCAGTGAGCTGGGAGTGGGGTAGGGTGGAGGAGTCCACAGGCCTGAGTGGTGTGTGTCTTCCTGTAGCTGACACGTCAGTGAGCTGGGAGTGGGGTAGGGTGGAGGAGTCCACAGGCCTGAGTGGTGTGTGTCCTCCTGTAGCTGACACATCAGTGAGCTGGAAGTGGGGTAGGGTGGAGGAGTCCACAGGCCTGAATGGCAAAAGCAGAAGTTTGAGTTTTCTCTTACAAGGAAGTAGTTCCCTAGCGTGTTCATATGGCCATGAAAGTCATGGTACTTTGGTTTATTTTGTAAAAGTTTGTTTTATTTATTTGGAAGACAGAGTGATAGATCTTCCATCTGCACAGTTCACCCCCTAAATGTCCACAACAACCAGAGTGGGGCCAGGCCAAGGCCAGGAGCTTGGAACTCTATCCATGTCTCTCATGTGAGACTCTGGACACCAGACACAACCACTTGCGCCGTCACCAGCTGCCTTCCAGGATTGAACCAGCAGGAAGCTGAATTGGAGGTGAAGTAGCTGATACATGAACGAGGCACTCTAATGTGGAATGTGGGTGTCCCAAGTGGGAGCTTAACCTTCTGTGCCCCAGGCCAGCCAGTCGTATTTCTTTTAAACAAGTATCGTGAAATGCTTACCTGTGTAGCAGGTTAAGCCGCTGTCTGAGATGCTGGCATCCCATATGGGTGCCAGCTTATGTCCTAGCTGCTCCACTTCCAATCCAGCCTCCTGCTACTGCTCCTGGGAAGCAGCAGAAGATAACCCAAGTGCTTGGGCCCCTGCACCCATGTAGGAGACCCAGCTCAGTCCTTGCCATTGTGGCCAAATTAGGGGGTAAAGTAGCTGATGGAAGAGCTCTCTCTGTCTCTCCCTCTCTCTTTCTCTGTATCTGCCTTTCAAATAAATAAGTAAATATTTAAAAGCAAGTTAAAATGCAGATGTGCTTATTTGATCACAAATTATAATTTAGCACCATATCATGTTAGTAGAAATTTTAACTTTTTTAGTTGGAAACTATATGCTATAAGCTACATTAGAAAATTTCCGGCCGGCGCCGTGGCTCAACAGGCTAATCCTCCGCCTTGCGGCGCCGGCACACCGGGTTCTAGTCCCGGTCGGGGCGCCGGATTCTGTCCCGGTTGCCCCTCTTCCAGGCCAGCCCTCTGCTGTGGCCCAGGAGTGCAGTGGAGGATGGCCCAGGTGCTTGGACCCTGCACTCCATGGGGAGACCAGGAAAAGCACCTGGCTCCTGGCTCCTGCCATCGGACAAGCGCGGTGCGCCGGCCACAGCGCGCCAGCCGCGGCGGCCATTGAAGGGTGAACCAACGGCAAAAGGAAGACCTTTCTCTCTGTCTCTTTCTCTCACTGTCCACTCTGCCTGTAAAAAAAAAAAAAAAGAAAATTTCCACCATGAGTACATGTCTGTAGTAAATTAATTTTTGAATGCATTCTTTCCTTTTTTTTCCATTAACATTTGCTTTCTTGGGCTTAGAGCCTACTGACTGATTCAGAATCTTAAAAGAATAAAAAAAAACCTGAACACGTCTAAAAGTTGAGACAAACCTATGAATTGGGATACAGTTTCTTTTTTTAAAAAAAGTTTTATTTTTATTTATTTGAAAGAATTACAGAGTGAGGTAGAGAGACAGAGAGAGGTCTGCCATCCTCTGGTTCTCTCCCCAAATGGCCACAAAAGCCGAACTGAGCCGATCTGAAGTCAGGAGCCAGGAGCTTCTTCTGGGTCTCTCACATGGGTGCAGGGGCCCAAGGACTTGGGCCATCTTCCACTGCTTTCCCAGGCCATAGCAGAGAGCTGGATCAGAAGTGGAGCAGCCAGGACTAGAACTGGTGCCCATATGGGATGCTGGTTCTTCAGGCCAAGGCTTTAACCTGCTGCACCACAGCGCTGGCCCCACATTTTCATTTTAGCAGCAATAAACCCCTTGGTTTCATTTCTGAGGAGATGTTATTTAAGAAACACTTACTGTGGTCAGGTGTGTGTTCTGGAAAATTTACTGGGTCACAGCACACAGGTGGAGTCGGAAGGGGTTGAAGCTTGAGCCTCTCAGGCTGGTAATTGGGATCGCACAATCACTGAGGATAATAGGGGTCCCAGCTGGGAGATGGAAAGCAGGAAATAGCTTAGAAGAAATTTTTTTAAAGATTTATTTATTTGAAAATCAGAGTTACACAGAGAGGAGAGGCAGAGAGAGAGAAAGGGAGAGAGAGGTCTTCCATGCGCTGGTTCACTCCCCAGATTGCTGCAATGGCTGGAGCTGCGCTGATCTGAAACCAGGAGCCAGGGGTTTCCTCTGGTCTCCCACGTGGGTGCAGGGTCACAAGGACTTGGGCCACCTTCCTGGGCCATAGCAGAGAGCTGGATTGGAAATGGAGTAGCCAGTGCTTGAACTGTTACCCATGTGGGATGCCAGCACTGCAGGCGGCAGCTTTACCCACTACACCACAGCACTGGCCCTGAGAAGAAGAAATTTTATTTTAATTAATTAATTAATTAATTTTTTGACAGGCAGAGCGGACAGTGAGAGAGAGAGAGAGAAAGGTTTTCCTTTTGCCGTTGGTTTACCCCCTAATGGCTGCTGCAGCTGGCGCGCTGCGACTGACGCACCACACTGATCCGAAGCCAGGAGCCAGGTGCTTCCTCCTGGTCTCCCATGCAGGTGCAGGTCCCAAGCACTTGGGCCATCCTCCATTGCATTCCCGAGCCACAGCAGAGAGCTGGCCTGGAAGAGGGGCAACCGGGACAGAATCCGGCGCCCCGACCGGGACTAGAACCCGGTGTGCCAGCGCTGCAGGTGGAGGATTAGCCTATTGAGCCGCAGAACTGGCCAGAAATTTTATTTTTTAAAATTTATTTGAAAGGCAGAGACACACACACTCACAGAAATAGATGATGAGAGGTAGAGACAGAGCTCTTTTGTCTGCTGGTTCACTCCTCAGAAGCTCACAACAGCTAGGGCAGAGCCAGGCTGACGCTGGGAGATGGGAAGTCAGGCCTGGTCCCCCTTGGTGGTGGCAGGGGTCCATCTACTTCAGCATCCTCTGTCTCCAGTGACGTCACAGACATTTCAGAGTTTTCGACATGGCTCAAACAGTGTTTGATGAAGTGTTGAGAAATGTTGGTTAGCTTTGGCAGTTTACGGGGTTTCCATTGCATTTTCCTCGTATGTTTACTCATTCTGTAATTCGGTTTACAAAGAGCTCCTCGTCTCTCTAGCCTCACTGCAACCCTGGATGGATCCCCGGGATTCATCTGCGATGAGCACGACGCTCAGGCCGAGACTCGGATGCCTCTTGTGCGCTGGTGGTGGTCTGTGCTCTGCACACGTCAGTGGAGCACAGGTGTTTTCAGACCCTACCTCAGGTCCTTAGTGTTACTCTGTAATAAAAGGAAAAAAGTAGAAAAGTACACTATTCTGTTCTTGAACATTTTCTAGAAAGAGCCTGGTTGATAGACTGCAATTTCATGGATATATAAATTATGGCATTACAAGAATGTTTGGAAATGAGTAAAAATCTATAGTGTGTTCTCATGTTTCAGATTCAAAAGTAATTGCCTTTGGATGAGGCATAAAACTTTCTCGACTGATTTGTCATTGATTGCTGTTCACACAGATAACAAGGAGTTGTCAGATCAATAAGATAATATGGTGTGTCCTATTGATACATTGTGTGTAACTGAATTAATGCGACCAAAATTAGCCAATTTTCTCATAAGGAGACCAAATATTTGTGGTTCATGTTCTTGGTTATTATTATTCATTGTGAACTATCTTAGTGATTTTCACTTGAAAAGGAATGGTTTTTAGTGTTGGAAATGATGGTCAAGTATGTGTATATTCACTTAGTTTTCAAATCATTGCAATGATGCTAGAGGAACAAAACAGTTCTTAGCAACAGGATGGTTTGTCATCTGTTTAGGCAGCTCGCTAAGCAGTATGGGATGTTAAGGTCTGTGAACATAACCAGAAGGAGTTCTGAGCAAGAAAGCAAATGTAACAGAAGAACCCTGGAAGTGTTCTTCGTTTGGCTTTCAGGTTTCACGTTGTGCTGCCTCAGAAGGGCTGAAGTAACTGAGCCTTCAGAATGCTGGCCAGGAGTTCCTTTATTCCATTTTGTCTTTGAGTTAGCAAGCCGGTCCTTCCTGTTTCCTGGTATTTGGAACTAATGAACAGCTAAGGCCAGCTTGGCTGGCCGTTTTGTGTAGGAACTGTTGTGTTCCGATTTTGTGATAACTGTAGAATGGTTTCCCTGTTCTGGAAGCCCGTATCAGTAGAACCAACAACATGTGCTCTTTTGTATCTGCTTTCCGGTATTTAAAACGATACTCTTGAACTTTGTGTAATGATACCATATATAGATTGAATTGTCACTCTTCCTCGATTCTTTGTGTCTTAATCTTAAAAGATTTTTAAAGTAAATTCCAAACATCTTGGCATTTCTTCCTTAAATGTTTAGTATGCATTTCTAAAACAGATTTTGTAGGTGCTGTTTCCTGATGACCACAACGCTTTCTTACGTCTGAGAAGTCACTCCCCATTCCTTAGCGTGGGGGGAGCACGTGTGGTGACGGTGAGAACTGACCTTTCCCTGAGGTGGTGTCGTGGTGTTCACAGGAACAGAAACGAGCAGCACCAGGACAGAAGGCGGTGGCGGCTGCTTCAGCCACCGGACAAGAGGAAAGTGCTCAGAAAGCTAAAGAGGCGGCTCCTGTCCCCTCGGAATGTCGCGAGGCCAAGAGGAAGCTGGCAGTTGGGGCTTGCGTTTCCTCCGTGCGGGTTGACTATGAGTCTTTTGAGGTTGGCACAGGTCAGGTGAGTTTCCACGTTGGCCAGGGTACCTGTTTTCTCTAGGAATCGTACATCTTTGTCATTGAGTTGGCTTTTACTTCTTCAGATACTTAACAGTTATTTAGAGGTGTGTGTGGGGAAAAAATAATTTTCTTTTAGTAAAACTTTTATGCTTCTTTCATAATGTTCCAATGGGGGATTAAACACGTGTAGAGTATGTCTGTTAACTTTTGAACTTGTCTTTATTTCAGTGTTTCCACCACTCATAATTTTATGATTTTAGTTTCAGCCACTAAACCAGAAGTGATATAGCTAGAAAATTATATTTAGTATGTGCTTTAATTTCTTTCTCTTCTTTGTCTTTTTTAAAAGATTTATTTTATTTATTTGAAAGAGTTACAGAGAGAGGAAGAGACAGAGAGGTTTTCCATTCACTGGTTCACTCCCAAATGGCCACAATGGCTGGAGCTGAGCCAATCCAGAGCCAGGAGCCAGGAGTTTCTTCTGGTCTCCCATGTGGGTGCAGGGGCCCAAGGACTTGAGCCATCTTCTACTACTTTCTCAGGCCATAGCAGAGGGCTGGATAGGAAGTGGAGCAGCCAGATCTCGAACCAGTGCCCACATGGGATGCCGGCACTGCAGGTTGGGGCTTTAACCTGCTGTGCTACAGTGCCAGTCCCCTGCACTTGAATTTCTGTGAGAGAAACATGTTGGATTCATTCAGCTTGAGTTTTCAAGTCCTCACAGTTCTTGCCCTGGGAAGAAATTCTTAGAAGAGCTTTCCAAGTCGTTGACAGTGCAGCGTTTACTACGTTTAGCACACTTGTCTCTCAGTGCTTAGATGCATCCAGACAATTATAGATGGTGACACGATGAGAATATTTTCAGTTTGTGTGTGTAACACCATCACCATATGTCAGCTCTTATTGACTTTTAAAAGGGCACAGAAGGGGCCTGGATGTTTTATAGAGCCTGTTCAAACTTGCAGGCCCATTCATTCATTCATGTTTTAAAAGCTTTATGTATTTTGAAAGAGTTACAGAGAGAAGGGGAGAGACAGAAAGAGAGATCTTCTGTGTGCTGATTCACTCCCCAGATGGCTGCAGCAGCCAATGCTGGAGCCCATTCATTCTTAATGATGGCGTTTTTAAAATGTCTCTTTTTTCAAACATGAGCAAACATGAGCAGACCCTGGTGGGTAGAGGGCAAGGTGAGGGCACGAAAGGGACTGTACCCAGGACGCTGTATGCGCACCTCTGCCGGGGCGGTGGCCTTCTCCACTACAGCAGTGCTGTAGTGGCTGTGCTGGCTCCAGGCTCATCTCTGCACAGCATCATGACCACAGAGGAACAGGAGCGTGCCCTGTTAGGGCCAGGTAGGAATACTCTGAGGAATTTCGCTTGCCCTGGTTTGAGTCCATTCTGGACCAGTTGTTCCGGGCCGGGGAATGGAGCACACAGGTTGGTTGACACCAGCGCAGGTCTCCTGTCACCTCCATGTGGGTGGGCCAGGCAGGCGGGGCCTGTTAAGCAGAGGGTCATTGAGTAGCTGCAGTGTGCATCATGCATTGCTGAGAAACCAAGAAACATAGATCAGCAAAAGAAGATTTAAAGAAAAAAACGTTTGTTGCCATCTCCTTAGCCAGAACGAGCGGCCTTTAACTATTTGAGTGGGGCCTCTTGGACTTTGAGTGAGGTGTGTTTACATATGTATTTTATTAAAAACAGGAACAATATGAAATATATATATATACCATCCTACTGTTCTGCTTTCAGGCTGTCAGTGTATTTTGGATATATTCCCACATCAGTGACTATTTGTCTCCAGCATCGTTTTTTGGTGATGGCTTATTTCCCTGTTTGGAAAGATAATGCTGTATTCTGTCACTCCCTTCTTAATGGCTCTGCTAGGTTCCTAGGGTGGCCATGACAGCAGTTCCAAACCCTGGTGGCCTGGAATAATGGGAATTTATTGTCTCACAATTCTGAAGGAGGCTGGAAGTCTGAGATCAAAGTATTGTTAGTTAATAGGGCCACTCTTCCCTGGAAACTTGTAGGGGGATTTGTCCTTGTTCTTCCCAGCTTGAGGGGTCGGGTGGGTGGGGGGTTCCTGCTGGCTGGCATTGCAGCCCTTTTTTTTTTTTTAATTTTTAAATTTTTTGACAGGCAGAGTGGACAGTGAGAGAGAGACAGACAGACAGACAGAGAGAAAGGTCTTCCTTTTGCCATTGGTTCACCCTTCAATGGCTGCCGCGGCCGGTGCACCGCGCTGATCCGAAGCCAGGAGCCAGGTGCTTCTCCTGGTCTCCCATGGGGTGCAGGACCCAAGCACTTGGGCCATCCTCCACTGCACTCCTGGGCCATAGCAGAGGGCTGGCCTGGAAGAGGGGCAACCAGGACAGAATCCGGCGCCCCGACGGGGACTAGAACCCGGTGTGCCGGCGCCGCAAGGCGGAGGATTAGCCTGTTGAGCCATGGCGCCGGCCCATTGCAGCCTTTTCTAGAGATGCAGCACTCTGCTCTGTTTTCATGTTGTGTCCTCTCTGTCTGTTCATGTCAGCTTCCCTCTGTGCATAGCTGGCTCTGTCCAAATTCCTCCTTTTTGTAACAATACCATTCATACCAGGTGAGAGCCATCTAATGACTTTAGTATTTTTTTTCAAGGCTTATTTTGTTTATTTGAAAGGCAGAATGAGAATGAGAGAGAGATTGATCTTCCATTCACTGGTTCAGTCCCCAAATGGCTTCAATGGACAGGTCTGGGCCAGGCCAAAGCCAGGAGCCTGAAACTCCATCTGGATCTCCCACATGGGTGGCAGGGGCCCCAGCATTTGAGCCATCACCACTGCTTTCCCAGGCACATTAGCAGGGAGCTGGATCGGAAGCAGAGCTCCAGTTTGGGACGTTGCTTCAGTTTGGTAAACAGGCATCGCAGGAGGTGACTTAACCCACTGTGTGACAACGCTAGTCCCCGATGACTGCATTTTAGCTTGATTAGCCATTGAGAGTCCCTGTTTTCACATAAAGTCACATTCTGAAGTGCTGGGGGTTAGGCCTTCAGCTATTACTGATGGGATACATTCAACTCATGACATTGAACATGCAGGCAATTTCCATTTTTCTTTCTTGATGATTGTGAAAATCAGGTTTCTGTGTACATTGTTTATTATTTCTATCAGTTAAATTGCTAGAAGTAGTATCACTGGGCCAAAGGATAAACCCATGAAAATCTGATAACTGCTGCTTACCATAGAGAAAATGGTGTCACTTGGTATTTCTTTAACTATATGAGATATTTTCTCATATGGTATTTTTCCCTTGTGATGGGCTAGTTTCACCTATTTTTCTGTTAGATTTCTTTTTTCTTTACTGATATTAAAAACTCTTTATATATTAATGCTGTTAACAGCTTGTCATATATATATATATATATATCTTAAAAGATTCATTTTATTTATTTGAAAGAGTGACAGAGAGAGGTCTTCCATCCACTGGTTCACTCCACAGATGGCCACAACAGCTGGAGCTGCGCCGATCAGGAGCCAGGAGCTTCTTCCAGGTCTCCTACGTGGGTGCAGGGGCCCAAGCACTTGGGCCATCTTCTACTGCTTTCCCAGGCCATAGCAGAGAGCTGGATCGAAAGAGGTGCTGCCATATGGGACGCTGGCACTGTAGGCTAGGGCGTTAACCCGCTGCACCACAGCGCTGGCCCCTTGTCATATATTTTTTAATTTGTTTATGTGAAAGGCAGAGTTACAGAGAGGGGACGAAGAGAGAGCTCGTCCATCCTCTAGTTCATTCTCCAAATGGCCACACCATCCAGACTGAAGCAAGGAACCTGGATCTCTGGATCTCCCATGTGGTACAGGGGCCCAAAGCACTTGGGCCATTTACACTGCTTTCCCAGATGCATTAGTAGGGAGCTGGATTGGAAGTGGAGCAACCGGGACTCAAACTGGTGCTCACATGGATGCTGGTCTTGGAAGCAGCAACTTAACCTGCCACACCACAATACCAGCCCCTTGTTACTTTTCTTTTAAGTTTCTTTTCATTTTGTGTTTTTCTTTTTCCTCCCTCCCTGCCTCCCTCCCTCCCTTCTCTCTCTCTCTCCCTCCCTTGTCTCTCTCTTTCTCCCTCCCTCCCTCTCTCTCTTTCTCTCTCTTAACTCTTCTTTACTTCTTGGATTTGCGTATATAAGGGCCAGCTAGGGATGGGAACTCTAGACCTTGTTAGAAGGAATTCCAAGTCCTTGATGTGATTGGATGTAATCCCTCCTTTTGTCACCCTCTGGCTGTGTGTTCTGGGGTAACTCTGTCACACATCTGAGCGTCACTGGCTGCATCTGAGAAGTGGGTGTGGTCGTTCTTGCCTTCCCTCCCTCTTTCAGTGGGTTGGACTGTGCAATGTAGTATTTTTTACTCTCAAGATACTGAAATGCAAGGATGCACTTCCTGCCACTGAGACACAAATGGGACAGCTCTGTAAACGACAGAGTGCTTATACGGATGCCAGTGCTTAGGAGAGACTGTGTGCAAGCCACTCGAAGCAGGGGCTCCTTGGGGACAAATATTTTTTCTAATGGAAAGAAACTTGCCATAACTAGAGAGGATGGTAGTTACAATAGAAGTAACAGTCACTGTGGTGGTTAAACACCTGAATCCCATGTTGGAGTGTCTGCCTTCAAATTCTGACTCCATGTCTGACTCCAGCTTCCTGCTGATGTGCACCCTAGGAAACAGCAGGTCTTGACTCGAGTGGTTGAGGCTCTGTCCCCCAAGTGGTTTCTGCCCGGCCTAGCCCTGGCTGTGGTGGGCATTTGGAGTCGACCAATGCAATGGTGTAAGAGCTCTGTCTCTGTGTCTTCCAGATAAAGTGAAAATACATGATTTTAAAAAAACTTTTTTTAGAGTAGTGATGTTTGTTGAATGCTTAAGATGTGCCAAGCCAGGGCTGGTATTGTGGTGCAGCAGGTTGAGCCACCATTATGGCACTGGCATCCCACATGAGCACCGGTTTGAGTCCCGGCTGCTCTGCTCCCAGTCCAGCTTCCTGCTAATGTGCCTGGGAAAGCAATGGAAGATTTGGGCCCCTGCCACCCATGTGGGAGACTTGGAGAGAGTTCCAGGCTCCTGATTTTGGTCTGGCCCAAAACTTTTGGCTGCTGCGGCCATTTAGGGAGTGAGCCAGCAGATGGAAAGTAACCCTCCCCCCGCCCCGTCTCTCTGTAACTGTGCCTTTCAAATAAATAAATACATCTTTAAAAAAATGCCAAGACCTGTGCTAAGCACTTTATAACTATTATGCTTCCTATATACTGTGCACATGTGGTTAGCTTGACGGCAGGTGAAAGAATAGCCTAAAGATTTAAGGAGAAAACTTTTAGTCTCCCTGAGCAACAGCTGTCCATGCGAGGCATCCTCGGCTGTGGCCTGGGAAAGTGGTGGAGGATGGCCCAAGTCCTTGGACCCCTGCACCCGCGTGGGAGACCTGCAGGAGGCTCTTGGCTCCTGGCTTTGGATTGGCAAAGCTCCAGCCATTGCAGCCGATTGGGGAGTAAACCAACAGATGGAAGACCTCTCTCTTTCTCTCTCTCTCTCTCTTTCTGCCTCTCCTCTCTCTTTGTAACTCTTTCAAATAAATAAATAAATCTTTTTTTTTTTTTTTTTAAAGTGAGTGTGGGCCGGCGCCGTGGCTCAACAGGCTAATCCTCCGCCTTGCGGCGCCGGCACACCGGGTTCTAGTCCCGGTCGGGGTGCCGGATTCTGTCCCGGTTGCCCCTCTTGCAGGCCAGCCCTCTGCTGTGGCCCAGGAGTGCAGTGGAGGATGGCCCAAGTGCTTGGGCCCTGCACCCCATGGGAGACCAGGATAAGCACATAGCACCTGGCTCCTGCCATTGGATGAGCGCAGTGCGCCGGCCGCAGCGCGCTGTCCGCGGCAGCCATTGGAGGGTGAATCAACGGCAAAGGAAGACCTTTCTCTCTGTCTCTCTCTCTCACTGTCCACTCTGCCTGTCAAAAAAAAAAAAAAAAAAAAAGTGTGTATTATGTGACTTTGGAATGGCTGCCTTTTATTCTTGTTTGATTTTTTTCTAGGTTTCTGTTGTTTATAACTCATTAGACTTTGAGCCGGAGATTTTCTTTGCCTTGGGATCGCCAATTGGTATGTGTCTCACTGTTCGAGGAGTGGACAGGATAGATGAGAATTACCGGCTTCCTACTTGTAAAGGATTCTTCAATATTTATCATCCGGTGAGTGTGTTGGGTTTACTTTCTATTATGAGGAGGATGAAGAACTTGTCTTTTTTAATCCTAATAAATTCTCAGATTCTTACTTTGTTGGAATTAATATTGATCTTGATTTTGTAAGGCTCAGATTTCTGTCCTAAGTGATACAATCCAATACTTTCCAATAAAATTTTCTATCAAAAAGCCTTTGTTGAATGAAATAATTCTATTGCTTTGCCTGTAATTTTACCCACACACTTGAAAATCTTATATGAAATGGCCAGTATTTGATGTGGAAAAAAATCAATTTGTCAGTTACCCATTTTCTTACCCAACTAAAGCATATAGCTAAAATTAAAACAACTCTTCATAAATTTCCAATTCTTCTATTATAGCTTGATCCAGTGGCATATAGGCTAGAACCTATGATTGTTCCAGATTTGGACCTCAAAGCAGTTCTCATTCCACATCATAAAGGCAGAAAAAGACTTCATTTAGGTAAAAAGCAAATACTATGAAAACTTGTTTTCTTTTTCATTTTGTGATCTGTAATGAATTATGAAAATTTTAGCATTAGCTCCTTTCTAACAGAACTAATGTTATTTAAGTGCCTATGTTCAGGATTTTTTTTTTTTTTTAATTTATTTTTTTGAAAGGTAAAGTGAGAGAGAGGCAGAAACACAGAGACAACTTCCATGCATTGGTTTGCTTTCCAGATGTCTGCAGTAGCCAGGGCCGGGGCAGGCAGGAGCCAGGAGCCAGGAGCCAGGAGCTCCATCCTGCTCCTCCCACATGGATGTCAGGGACCTAGATACTGGGGCCATCTTCCTCTGCCTTTGCAGGTGCATTAGCAGGAAGCTGGATCAGAAGCAGAGCAGCTGGGACTCCCAGCTGGCACTCTCACATGGAATGTGTGCTGTGCTACAGTGTTGGCGCCTGTCAGAACCCCTTAAACTATGGATTTGGAAAGCTGTAAAACAGTTACTAATGCATTCCATCTCTTGGATGGCATTCTAATTGTTGAGGTGTTTAGGAATGGAAGAAGTTGGTAATAAGATGCATAGTTAGATTTTGATAGAGTTTGATTATAATTTTTGGAATTCGGAAGAAGAATAACATTAAACTAATGAGCATACCCTCAAGAACTAGATGTGATATTGTCTGAGTCAAGTGAGCTATTATTTCCTTGCCAACCAAATTTTTCTTATAAAAATTCATTAAGTATAATGTATTGATATTGATAATTCCAAGTAGGCTTTGATCTTCCTTTTTTTTTTTTTTAATCTGTCTGAAAGGAGAGACAGAGTGAGATTTTCCACCTGCTGGTTCACTCCACAAATGGCTCAACAGCTGGTGTTGGGGCAGCCTGAGGCCAGGAAAGAGCCTGGATCTCCGTCTGGGTCTCCCACTTGGGTGGCAGGGGTCCAAGTACTTGGGCCATCTCCCACTGCTTTCCCAGGTGCTTTGGCAGGGCCTGGAAGTAGAGCGGCTGGGACTCGAACCAGTTGCAGCCGTATAGGACTCTGGCAGGTGCCACTGTGCCGCCCCTAGATTTTTCTTTAGCTTTTTGTCTGTGTATATTAATTATTCGTTGGTTTAAAAGAGGGGGTGGAAGGGATGGGAGGGCAGAGAAGAAAAAGTGGTCATGTCCTCTTGTTTAAAAGTGTGTTTTGCCAACATCATGTTTTTAAAAAATGTTTAACTAGTTGAAAGTTGAGAAATTTGACAACTCAGATGTTGAATCAACTATTATTAGATAAGAACAGAGAAAATGAAGGGGCAGGGATTTCTCATTTCTAAATTGGAAGTTTAAATTGTAGTTATATCAGAATTTAAAATTTTCAAAACCATTTCCCTGTTACAGTTTAGAAAAAGTGAGTTTTAATCTTGTGGGCCAGTTTTTAACTTAAAGAAGCATGTGAATGTGCTTATATTTTTATGGTATTTGACCTAATGTGTTTTGGAAAGAAGTTTAGCAATTTTGACTGGATGAAGTTTAGACGTAATAAAGAAATGACAGGTGGTGAGAACTGTGGCACAGCTGGTTAGCTGCTGCTTGGGAAGCTCACATCCCATATCAGTCCTGGTTCAGGTCCTGGCTACTCTGCTGATCCAGCTTCCTGCTGATGTGGACCCTGGGAAAAAGCAGATGATGACCAAGCACTTGAGTCCCTGACATCCATGTAGGAGACCTGGATTGAGTTCTGGTCTCCTGGTTTCAGCCAGGCTCAGCCCCAGCTGTTGTGGGCATTTGGAGAGTGTACCAGCCAATGGAAGGTCTCTGTCTCTGTCTCTATCACTCTATGTTTCAATTAAAAAATTGTGGCTGGCTCTGTGGCATAGTTGGTTAAGCCTCTTCCTGTGGCACTGGCATCCCATATGGATGCTGGTTTGAGTCCTGGCTGCTCCGCTTCCAATCCAGCTCCCTGCTAATGCACCTGGGAAAGCAGTGGAAGATGGCCCAGGTGCTTGGGTCCCTGCACCCCTGTGGGAGACCCAGAAGAAGCTCCTGGCTTTGGATTGGCCCAGCTCTGGTCATTGTGGCCATTTGGGAAGTTAACCAGTGGGTGGAAGACCACCTTCTGTCTCTCCCTCTCTCTCTCTATGTAACTCTGCCTCTCAAGTTAATAAATGAATCTTTAAAAATATGGCAGAGTAAGATTTCTCACAGTGTTTTGGCATGTTGAGATTTCTTGGCTGAGACACTTCCTATATCCGACATTTCTGAGAGGAAGAGGTTGACAGCTGCGTGATCTCAGCTGTATGTGAAATTGAAAAATGTGGAACTCACAGAGTTCAGAGTAGGACAGTGGTTACAGACGGTGGGGGAGAGGCAGTGGGAAGGACAGGGAAAGGTTGGTCGGGGGGACCTGAGTTACATTTAGGGGGAGAAGTTTTGTTGTCATATCGCAGGTAGGGGAATGATGGATAGTGATGACGTACTCTGTGCTTCAGCAAAGCTAGGAGAAACGACCAGCAATGTTTTCACCACAAAGAAGTGATGGGTGTTTTAGGGCGTGGATCTGCTCACCCTGATTGACAATGTGTACCTGTGTCACAGTGTCACATGGAAATCCCATAAATATGGGGTTTGAGAATGAAGGGAGAAGAGGTCCTCTGCTGTCTGGGAAATGTTAACTTGCTTTTTGTAATGCAGAATTTTACCCAGTGTCTAACTTGGCGTGTCATCTTGCTCTCTTTAGAGTTGAAAGAAAGTCTCTCTCGTATGGGATCTGACTTGAAGCAGGGGTTTATTAGCTCTTTGAAAAGCGCGTGGCAGACGTTAAATGAGTTTGCCCGTGCTCATACCTCTTCAACTCAGTTGCAAGAAGAATTGGAGAAGGTAGCCAATCAAATCAAAGAAGAAGAAGAAAAGCAAGTGGTTGAAGGTAAATTTGACATTTGAGGCATTTTCCAGTACAGAGATTGCTATGAGCATAACACTTAGAATTGATTTTGTGAGACTTGTCATTCCCAGCCTTTGTTAAGTTGTAGAGACTCCTTCTGTGATGGACAGTCTGTCATGGGAGACTGTACTGTCAGATGCATTACTCTAACATCCACGTCATCCTTCTACATAGATTTTTTTATCTGATAATTACTGAACTTTTTATTGTGTACTTTTAAAATTTTGTTGAGATTGTTAAGGCCAGAGTTGAGCCACGTGTGTCTAGGCCTTTCAGACACTTCCTCTGATAAGTTACCTTCCTGGTGCTGTTGCTTAACTGTATCATTATACACGTCACATGCAGTATCTGGTCGTTGTGCCGTGATGTTTTTGACTTGTTCAGATTCTAACTCTATTTCCTTTCTTTCTGCAATGCTCTCTCACCCCTTCACAACTTCTGCCAGCTGTTGGCTTTTTCTCCTCTCAGGGGTAACCAGCCCTCTTCCCCTGGCTCTTTGGAGGAATGGGGAGTGAGCCTGTAGCTCCCCAGTTACTACGTGTGTCAAGCAGTGTTCACACTGGGCCCAGAAAGTCAGCTAAAGTCAAAGGATAATGATTAAGTGATTGACTTTGATATTGAAATGGTTTAAATTCTAGCAGAAAAGATTGTTGAAAGTCCAGATTTTTCCAAGGATGAAGACTACTTAGGAAAAGTTGGGATGTTAAACGGAGGCCGCCGGATTGATTATGTTCTTCAGGAAAAGCCAATAGAGAGTTTTAATGAATATCTTTTTGCTCTTCAGAGTCACTTATGCTATTGGTAAGTGTTCCTCACCACATAACATTGTAGTGGCCTTTACCTGCTAGCACAAACTGCCGTTGTACTGAGATTCTTTTACTGATAGTGCATTTATTGTGGAATATTAATTTGAGCTCCTTTCGTCATCCACAAGATGGCAGTATGTCACCTGCCTTTGACCAAAGACCCTTGGTATTTGGACACTGATTTTGTAGGGATGCCTTTTGCCATAGGAGTGGTAGGGACTTTAAAAAGCCATTCCTTTTTAATTTTTTCCCCTTTTTTAAAGATTTATTTTATTTATTTGGAAGGCAGAGTTAGGGAGAGACAGAGATCTTCCATCTGCCTGTTCACTCCCCTAAATGGCCACAATGCCCGAGGCTTGCAGGAGCTTCTTCTGGGTCTTCCACGTGGGTGCACAGGCCTGAGCCTTTGGGCCATCCTCCACTGCTTTCCCAGGTGCATTAGCAGGGAGCTGGATCCGAAGTGGAGCAGCCCAGACTTGAACCAGTGCCCATGAGGGATGCTGGTGCTAAAGGAGCTGCCTAACCCTCTGTGCCACAACTCCAGTCCTTTAGTGGATGATGGGGTGTCATCAAGGAGACTTAGAACAGCACTGACTGGCATCGTGACAGCTCCGAGATCTCATGGGGCTCTGCTGTCTGCCCTTCTTGGGCAGACTCGAGTAGAACAGTGGTTGCTCCCTGCCCCCACCCCTTCACCACCAGCGTGTGGAGAGGCTGATTTCTGCTGATTGTCTGTTAAATACATGTGCATTTTGTTTTCTCTCTTTTTGTTTTAAAGGGAATCTGAAGATACTGCCCTGCTATTACTCAAGGAAATTTACCGCACAATGAATGTTAGTCCAGAGCAGCCCCAGCATTGACCTGCCTTCAGCTTTACTGTGTGAGTTTATTGTGTGTGAAGTTTTTAATGTGTGTATTCTGGAGTCTTTTTTTTTTTTTTTTAATTTATTTATTTGAAAAGTAGAGTTGGGGAGAGGTAGGGAGAGAGAATCTTCTGTCTGCTGGTTCACTCCCCAAATGGCTGCAACATTGTGGGCTGGCCAGGCTGAAGCCTGAAGCCAGGTACTCTCTCCAGGTCTCCTACCTGGGAGGCAGGGGCCCAAGCCTTTGAGCCTTCTTCCACTGCTTTCCCAGGAGCATTAACAGGGAGCTGGATCAGAAGTGGAGCAACTGGGACTCGAACCAGTGATCATGTGGGCTGCTGGTGTTGCAGGCGATGGCTTAACCCCATGTGCCATGTCACTGGCCCCATTCTGGGGTCTTCTGTATGGAGTTACTGTTTATTGTGATTTTTTCTTGTTCTTTTCTGATTTCTTGGTTTTTTTTTTTTTTTTATATTTTAAAACTTCCAAGACATGAAGGAAGGGAATTGGTTGGCAGCGTACATTTCTGACTTGTTCTGATCTTTCTAAATCTGCATAGAATTTGAGGTCTTGTTTTGCTTTTAGTTTCTTTTTAAAAAAGACTACCAGGAGTGCAGTTCGGTTTGGCCATAGGTTACAGAACCCAGTTCATGGTGCCTTAAATGAAGGGAGGTTGACGTTTCTTCTTTAAGCAGCAGGAAGGGCTGGCTCCTCTGCTGAAGGGTAACACCCCGCGCCCAGACTGCTCCCACGGTTCAGCGTGGCGTGAATAAGGAGAGGGGAGGTGGCGTCAGTCGTATCCATCCCTTTTCATTGGGGAAGCAGAAGCATGTTCAGACATTCGTTGATACCCGATAACTGGGCCAGGTCTGGTGCTGCATGCCTTCCTCCTCAGGCTGTCTGAAGGAGCAGAGCGCCGGCGTCGGCAGCTTTCTCGGTCTCTGTGGCGGGAAGGCGTAGAGGAGCGGTTGCATCTGAGGGGGGAGCCAGTCTGCATCTGGCCACGCTCCATACCCAAGCTCTCCGAGATGCCAGTGCCTGGTTTTCCTCACTCGATTACGCCTTATTTTAAAAAATGGAAAGCGTGTGTTTAAAGGACTAGAAACCATCAAGCCTTTGACAGTGGGGGACGAAGTGCTGAGCTCGCCGTTGCTGAGGTGAGAGTGTTCTAGCACATTTTGGCTTCTAGTGGTAAACAGTAAGTGGTGATCCCCCAGCCTTTCAGTGGGGCACCGGAGAGAAACTTTCTTTTTTTTTAATTTATTTTATTTATTTTATTATTTTTTTTATTTTGACAGGCAGAGTGGACAGTGAGAGAGAGAGACAGAGAGAAAGGTCTTCCTTTGCCGTTGGTTCACCCTCCAATGGCTGCCGCGGACGGCGCGCTGCAGCCGGCGCACTGTGCTCGTCCGATGGCAGGAGCCAGGTGCTAGGTGCTTTTTCCTGGTCTTCCATGGGGTGCAGGGCCCAAGCACCTGGGCCATCCTCCACTGCACTCCCGGGCCACAGCAGAGGGCTGGCCTGGAAGAGGGGCAACTGGGACAGAATCCGGTGCCCCGACCGGGACTAGAACCCGGTGTGCTGGCGCCAGAAGGTGGAGGATCTCAGCAGAGAGCTAGACTGGAAGAGGAGCAACTGGGACTAGAACCTGGTGCCCATATGGGATGCTGGTGCCACAGGCGGATGATTAACCAAGTGAGCCATGGCGCCAGCCCCTTTTTAATTTATTTATTTGAGAGAGTTACAGACAGAGAGACAGAGAGAGAGGTCTTCCTTCCGCAGGTTCACTAAATGGCCACAAGGCTGGAACTGCGCCGATCCGGAGCCAGGAGCGTCTTCTGGGTCCCATGCGGATACAGGGGCCAAAGGACCTGGGCCATCTTCTTTCTACTGCTCTCCCAGGCCATAGCAGAGAGCTGGGTCAGAAGAGGAGCAGCTGGGACTCAAATCGGCGCCCATATGGGATGCTGGTGCTTCAGGACAGGGCTTTAACCTGCTGTACCATAGCGCCGGCCCCTAGTTAACATTCTTTTTAAAGATTTATTTGTGGGGCTGGTTCTGTGGCATAGTAGGTTAAGCCTCCACCTGCAATGCTGGCATACCATATAGGTATGGTTCGAGTCTTGTCTGCTCTACTTCCGATCTAGCTCCCTGCTGGTGGCCCAAAACCCGGGGCCCCTGCAGCCACATGGGAGACCTGGAAGAAGCTCCTGGCTCCTGTCTCAGCTGCAGCCATTGCAGCCATTTGGGGAGTGAACCAAAGGATGGAAGACCTCTCTCTCTGTGTCTGTAATTGTGCTGCTCAAATAAATAAATATTTTTAAAAAAGATTTATTTGTTTCTTTGAAAGGCAGAGTGACAGAGAGAAAGAGATCTGAGAGAGAGGGGGGGAGAGAGAGAGAGAATCTTCCATCTGGTTCACTCCTCAAATGGCTGCAAGAGCCAGGGCTGGGCCAGATTGAAGCCGGGAGCCAGGAGTGCTCTCTGGGTCTCCCGCGTGAGTGACAGGAGTCTGAGTGCTGGGGCTGTCTTCTGGTGCTTTTCCAGCTTAGGCAGAAGCTCGATGGGAAGTGTAGTGTCCTGGACCCAGACCAGGGCCCCTGTGGGATGCTGGCTTTGCAGGCGGCAGCTTAGCTCGCGGTACCACAATACCATCCCCAGAATCGTTCTTTAAGTGCCTCAAAGTACCCTGATGGAGCGTTGACTTTACACTTGCTGTTCACTTCGTGTACTTGCTCTGCTCCGAAGACGGTCGTGCTAGTGAACCTTTCCGCGCGCTGCCAGGGCCCTTCCGCCATGTGCCAGGCCTGCCTGGGAACTGGTGCCGCTGCCCTCCTCTCCACCGGCAGTTTGAGTGCTTGGTGGTGTGTGGTCTTAGTCGAGGGAGGAACACAGCGCGTTTATTACTACTGCAGACGTGCAGCGCTCACTGAGGGGTCTGTTTTTCTTTCCAAGACTGTCTTCACAGAAGGTCCGGAGTGAGGTGCATCGCTGGGAGACCCTGTGAGGATGTTCCCAGTCTGCTCCTGCGATGGTGCCAGAAAAGTGACTTCAACAAGTGCTCGGATGGAGAATCCATTGGGAAGAAGATACGCAGCCAAAGGACAGAAGCAAATGAGTGCCACACTTGCACAGCGTAGTGAGAAAGTGTAATTATAGCAATGATGCAGTGAGAATTTCTCAGACCAGTTTAGTTGTGAAAGATGTGTGATAACAATGAAGAAAACCTTGTAGCATGCAAACGGTTACTTCTGTCCCTTAAACCATTGTGGGCTATTAAACTTGCATTTTTCTTTTTATTAATGTAGTATTTTCTTTTTATTCAACTATGGACTTCTTGAGAAACTACAGTGATATGATTTTTAGGAAATTTATGTTCTACTTGAAGTGTGAATTGTTGCTCTGAGCTGCCTTACTTGTTAAGAGGAAGTAACCAAGATCACTTGTGGCCCAGGTGGGCTGGACGCTGCTGAGAGCCTCCTTGTGAGCGAGCTGGTGCGCCTCGCTCTCCCAGCATGCTCTGCTCCAGCAGGGAGGGAAGCAAATGAGAGCTTTCTGTGTTGTCATCCGAGGCAGCTGGGAATCGCTGCGTTGCCGAAGTTCCAATTGGTGTGAGAACCAAAGTGGAGCTTTCGGGGTCTTTGTTCTGTGTTGATTCCAGTTATACCAAAGTGTTGGAAAGTGTGAGATGCGTTTCTTCCAGGCTGCACGTCTACTTCCTGAGAAGACTGCTCTGTACTGTTTCACTTCTGTTTCTCTGTGCATTGAGATTATCTAGATGTTTTCCTAATACTACATGGGAATGCCGATTTTTCTTCTTTTGTGATAAAGTAGAAACATTTTACATTGTTTACATAGTTCTCATGGAACATGGAATTTTTTGAAAGTGACACAATACACATTTTTTGTGTATAAATTCTAATTAGTGTGAATAAAGCAGTAACATCGATGCATTTTTTAAAACAGCAAATTTCTGTATTTCTCTTACCTTCCTTGAAAGTATTTCTATGACTTTAATGGCCATTCCATTTCTGTTGTGAGTACCAGTTAGGTAGTTAATATGTGACATCAGCATTGGTGCCCAGTACTAGGATTAGGACAGGAAAGCTTTAGGGGTGCAGTTGACCCCAGACAGCACGTGTGTGTGTGTGTGTGTGTGTGTGAGTGTGTGTGTGAGTGTGTGTGTGAGAGTGTGTGAGAGTGTGTGTGTGTGTGTGTGTGAGTGTGAGTGTGTGTGAGTGTGAGATACCTCTTTGAGCTGCCTCAGTCTCCGTCGGGACGCAGCATTCAGTGCTTCCGGACAGCTCGGTGGCCAGCCTAGACAGGAGTAGTTTCCTCTGCTCCTTTCCAGCCTTCATTTCTCTACCCCAGGACTACTGCTTTTCACTTAATTTTTACCTGACTTCCCTAAACTGGTGAAATAAGAAAACAAATGAGGGTTATCTGTATATATTTTAATAAACTCCTATTTGATTTTTTTCATCTTACAACTGGTTTTGTTTGTGTCATTCCGTCTTTGTCATCTGAGTAGTTGGCAAGGAGAGGGACGCTTGGAATCTTTTTATTTTCTAATTTTTCTCTTGAGAGAGAGAGCGAGCACCCACCTGCTGGTTCACTCCCCAGGGCCTGCAGTGCCCCGGGCCCCGAGCTGAAGCCATGAGCTGGAGCACATTCCGGTCTCACACACAGACGGCAGGGCCCTGGGCCCGGAGCTGGAGCACATTCCGGTCTCACACACAGACGGCAGGGCCCTGGGCCCGGAGCTGGAGCACATTCCGGTCTCACACACAGACGGCAGGGCCCTGGGCCCGGAGCTGAAGCCGTGAGCTGGAGCACATTCCGGTCTCACACACAGACGGCAGGGCCCTGGGCCCGGAGCTGGAGCACATTCCGGTCTCACACACAGACGGCAGGGCCCTGGGCCCGGAGCTGGAGCACATTCCGGTCTCACACACAGACGGCAGGGCCCTGGGCCCGGAGCTGGAGCACATTCCGGTCTCACACACAGACGGCAGGGCCCTGGGCCCGGAGCTGGAGCACATTCCGGTCTCACACACAGACGGCAGGGCCCTGGGCCCGGAGCTGAAGCCGTGAGCTGGAGCACATTCCGGTCTCACACACAGACGGCAGGGCCCTGGGCCCGGAGCTGGAGCACATTCCGGTCTCACACACAGACGGCAGGGCCCTGGGCCCGGAGCTGGAGCACATTCCGGTCTCACACACAGACGGCAGGGCCCTGGGCCCGGAGCTGGAGCACATTCCGGGCTCACACACAGACGGCAGGGCCCTGGGCCCGGAGCTGGAGCACATTCCGGTCTCACACACAGACGGCAGGGCCCTGGGCCCGGAGCTGGAGCACATTCCGGTCTCACACACAGACGGCAGGGCCCTGGGCCCGGAGCTGAAGCCGTGAGCTGGAGCACATTCCGGTCTCACACACAGACGGCAGGGCCCTGAGCCTCCCTGCCACTCCCCGGGTCTGCTTCAGCAGGGAGCTGGAGTCAGGAGCTGGAGCCGAACTCAGGCAGTCCTGTGTCGTACGCAGGCATCTCAGCGTCTTCATTACTAGGCCAGACCCTTGCTCTGGGCCTGGAATCTTGCTGCTTCAGTTTAGAACTTGTGGAAACAGGAGCTGGATTCTTCGGGTGATTCTGCGCGTAGACGCAGGTCTACATCTCTCTTCAGTGTCAGCACAGGTCCCCTGAGGACAGTCGGTCCTGATGAATGGTATTGTTCACTGTTACCACCCCATGCCTGGGCCAGGCTCTTGCCACACAGTAAGGCATTTTACAAGTAGTTGTTGAATAAGTGAATTTTAAAAATCAAAACTGTAGTTGGCAGAGACCCTGGAGACCACCCAGTTTAGTGGCTTGCAAGCTTTTACAAAGCACCTGGACCCCTTTGCAAATGAGAGTGTCGAACCCTCGCCAGCAAGGGTCCAACGGAGTCACAACACGACCACAGCTGTTGATCGGTTCTCAAGGAACTTTACTTTTAGTGACAGCAGAGAGAAAGAGAAGAAGCAGCTGAGAAAGGAGAAAACAGAAAAAGCTGCCCGACTTCCGCCCCTATCCCCTGTCCCCTAGGGCGAGCAGTCCATCAATCAGATCAAAGGGCACGCATATGCTCAGGTCAAAGGTATCTCTTGCAAGTCTGGTGGTCAGAACTTCCTTGACTTTGTTTTGCTCAGCAGGTTAAGGCAGATAAAACATTGTAATGAGGAGGTTCCCACAGGTGGCCTGCGGTTCCCCACATGAGAGCATGCGCTGGCTCTCTGTGAATGGGAGGAGTCCCGCTTGGAGGGAAGCTTGGTTCCTGCCTCTCCCAAGGCCTGCTCCTCACCTCCCAGGAAAGCCTCCACAGCCCCTAATTGGGTTTCATGCCCTCGTCTCGCCAGGCGAGGGAGGTCAAGCCTCCAGCCATTCTGCAGGTATTGCACGTGTGGAGTGGGATAGAGAGGACAAGGCAAGGAGCCGAGGCGTCAGGCCTGGTCTGTTAGCGAGGAGCGGACCCTGCCTGCTAGTTGTGATGAGATGGAGCCAGGTGAGGATGCCGTCTCACAACCAGAACGTGATCCTCGGGGAAGGATGCCACGCAGACGATAGGGATCTGTGGGCCAGCCATCTGGGGAGTAAACCAGCAGATGGAAGACCTCTCTCCCTCTCCCCCCCCTCCCTCCCCCCTCCCCTCTCTCCTCTCCTTTCTCCCCCCTCACCTCCTCCTCTCCCCTTCCCCCTCCCCCTCCTCTCTCTCTCTCCCTCTCTACCCCTTTCTCCCTCTCTCCCTCTCGTCCTCTCTCCCTTTCTCTCTGCCTTAATAAATAAATAAGATTTATTTGAAAGAGTTACACAGAGAAGGAGAGGCAGAGAGAGAGAGAGAGAGAGATCTTCCATCTGCTGGTTCACTCCCCAGTTGGCCACAACGGCTGGAGCTGTGCCGATCTGAAGCCAGGAGCCAGGAGCTTCTTCCAGGTCTCCCACGCAGGTGAGGTGTCCAAGCACTTGAGCCATCTTCCACTGCTATTCCAGGCCATAGCAGAGAGCTGGATCAGAATTGGAGCAGCCGGGTCTTGAACTGGCGCCCATATGGGATGCTGGTGCTTCAGGCCAGGACGTTAACCCACTGTGCCACAGTGCCAGCCCCTGGCCCATTTCTACTATCATGAACTTCTTCAACTTCCTAGAGGAGTTGTGAGGGTGAAAGAAAAATGTGAACCAAGTGTGTCTGTGGGCACACAGCGGGCACGCAGTGTTGGCTGATTGTTACTGCCCTTCTACCATGTGCATTTGGGCGAGGGAGGCCCAGCCCTGCACTGCCTTGGATGCCACGTTGGCTTCTTGTGGTTCAGGTCTGCCAGAACCCCTGGACAGTTTTCTTAACCTCACTTTTAGATGAAGTTTTGTTGTTGCACCAGGGAAAAAGTGAATTTTCTCTCTCCCTTTCTCTCTCTCCCTTTCTCTCTCTCTCTCTCTCTCTCTCTCGGTCTTGATCTCTGTGGTCCGAATCCCTCCCATAGTTATAGTTTTCTCTGAAGGCTTTGGCAGCCCGTTTGCCAGTGTGGTTGGCCTTATTGTCGTGAATGGGGCTTTTCCCCAAACAGTTTGCAAGGGGACAGTTTTGGTCCCAGGAAAGTGTGGGTTATTTCCCACTTGCTCCTGCGCATCCACCTGACTCCTCTCCATCATTAGTGCTAATTGAGATTTCAGCTGTTTTTCTTGGCCTTGTTGCACACTGGCTTTTCCAGGTGTAAGATGTAGATCCTGTTGACGCACGGAGCTGCAAGGATCCAGTGGGCTCAGGTGAGAAGCCAGGCGCTGGCGGGTGCTGGCTTTGCATTCTTTCTAATATCAGCCCCAGGAAGCGATCTTTCCTAGACTTTCCCAGAACTGTCTTCACTGTTGAAAACCGGCCCAGGGAGAAAAACGATTTTGATCAGAAAAGGCTTTGTTTACGGCTGCTTGTGCAGAAAGACTGACAGCAGCGAAGGGGCTGCTAATGCTTGTTTTGAGAGGCAGAGAGACAGGCAGGACTCCCATCTACCAGTTCACTTCCCAGATCTCTGCCAGATGGAGTCAGGAGCCAGGAACCCAGTCTGAATCTCCTAGGGGGGTGCAGGGCTGTGACCATTTGAGCCATCACCTGTTGCCTCCCAGGTATGTATCAGCAGGAAGCTGGAATTGGGAGTGGAGCTGGGACTCTTGAACCCAGGTACTGGGTGCAGGTGTCTCAATCAATGGCTAAACCAGTAGGCCAAATGCCATTCCCTCACCTCATTAGACTTTAAAAAAAAAAAAAAAAAACCCTTGTGGCAAAATACACATAATTATGCAAATTACCAACTTAACCTAAATATACAATTTTTTAAAAAAAAGATGTTACTTATTCATTTGACTGAGTGACAGAGAGGTGTCTTCCATCCACGGGTTCACTCCCCAGATGGCCGCAACGGCTGGAGCTGCACCAATCCGAAGCCAGGAGCCAGGAGCTTCTTCTGGGTCTCCCACGTGGGTGCAGGGGCCCAAGAACTTGAGCCATTGTCCTCTGCTTTCCCAGGCCATAGCAGAGAGCTGGATCGAAAGAGGAGCAGCCGGGACTAGAACCGGCGCCCACATAGGATGCTGGCACCACAGGCAGAGGATTAACCTACTGGCCCAAGTATACAATTTAATGGTATTAACTACTTGATAATCATTGTACAGCTGTCACCACCATCCACCTCCAGAACTCATCTCATCGTGCAAAACCGAAACCCTATATGCACTAGGCAGTAGCTCCCCCTTCCCCGTCGTCCCAGCCGCTGGCAGCCACCATTCTACTTTCCACCTGCTGTCACCGCCTGCAGCGTTCGCCCTCCTGTGATGGGCTTGTCCTCCCCCCCCCCCACATCATGTCTTCAATGTGGATTCCTGCTGCAGCAGGTGCAGAATTTCCCTCTCTAAGGCTGAATAACCGTCCACCGTGTCTGCACACCACAGTTTGCTTATGCATTCATTGGTCAGTGGGCACGGGGTTGCTTGGCTACCGTGAGTCATCCACTTAGGAACATGGGGGCACAGTCTCACTGGCAGTCCTTGCTTGCAGTTCTTTGGGTACATACGCCAGCGGGGTCTGGAAAGCTGCACAGCACTGAGGAAAAAGGTCCGTGTGTCCTCTGTGTTTTCAGTAGCCCTGGGATGAGGGCCTGACTGCACACCCCTGCCCCCTAGGTGGCTGGGACGGAAAGGTGGTGTCTGTGTCTGGTTGGGTAGCTGTGTGAGGGGCCTGCCAAGCCCCTGGGCCTGCTGTCTCAGCACTCGGGCCTGCAGGAGGCACAGGATGAATGGGAGGTTTCTTGTTATTGTTAACTTGCAGGACTTGCACGAATGTACATTTTTCTATTTTATCGTGTAATTCCAAACTCTGAAATGACCCTGAACAATGTGCAAACTGCAATAAAGCATCAACATTTGACTCCCAGGAGAAGAAAAAACGCAGTGGCAGAAACAGCAGTGGAGGCAAAGAAATGGGCTGGGAAACACTGGCGTGATGGAATGCCGGGGCTGGTTTTCACGTCTCTCCCCATCGCGTAAACTCGCTACATTATTCAGGGCAGCTTGGCTCATCCTGGCGGAAGACTGAGAACCTCGGTGTCTATCAAAGGGAGACGGTTGTATAAATTGCAGTTTCTTGTGCCATGGGGTCCTAGAAGAGACCATGATCCAGCTCTGCTGAGAAAAAATCTATGAGACGTTTAGAGTAAAATAGCAAAGGGAAAATGCTGAGTAGATTGTGTAAGATGGTGTTCTTCGTGGGAAGGGGATAAGAATGTGTGTGTGTGTGTGTGTGTGCAGGCACTGAAGCGTGCTCATGTGTGTCTTTGTATAATTAAACTCTGGAATGATGAATAACGACATCGGTGTCAGTGGTTATGGCTAGGGGAGAGGGAGATTTCACAGTATCACGTTTTGTGTGTATTTTTTGTTTCTGGGCCATGTGAATTTATCACCTACTGCAAAGAAAGACAGAAAGCTTACATTTCCCCCCCAGCTTGACCACAGACGAGACTCGAAATCTAAATTCAGCTGATGTATAGACAACGAACAGCTGCACAATTTCCTATAAGGAAAACAAGTCTCTGGTGCAGCCTCTTAGGGAGTCTTTTTTTTTTTTTTTTTGATCAAGGGAGCCAATCACTTCTGATCCCAACCTCGCAGAAGGCAGAGAGGAGGTAGGGGAAGGTGTTGGTGCTCCAGATGTCTCTGGCAACTGATCCCCAGCTCTTTGGAGGAAGCCAAAGCCTAGATGGACCAGGAGTGAGCCTTCTTGGGGTTCGCTCTGTCTCCTTTACATAACCCTGCCAGCAGCACCCCTGGGAGGTGGTCCCCAACTCAACAGCCAACCTTTGCTTGCCTGAATGTTTACAACCTATAGCGGCTCACAAATAAGCAAGAACCCCGGTGGCTGTTCTCCCTAGAGGATCCCCAGGCAGGATTTGCTTGTCCGGAAGGGAGGCCTAGGTGGAGGTTCTCTGTCGCCCCACCCCCATATCCCCTGGAGAAGCAGGTGCAGCTGAGACTCCTCCATACCAGGGAGACATCGCCCGCCAGGGCACAGGGAGCTGGCAGAGCGAGTCTGACTCTGGTAGGCCACGTGAGTGCGTCCTGAGCTCCAGCAATATCCTGTCCACCACGTCACGCTTGAAACAGAGGACAGGGCAGGTGTTTGGGCGAGCAGCAGCAAAAGTGCCACTTGGGACAGCCGCATCCCACGTCATCACACTCGGCCTGAGTCCCAGCTCGGCTTCCGACTCCAGCTGCCTGCTAATGCGCTTCTGGGGCAGCAGGCAATAGCGCCAGGGCTGGAGACTCAGGTGGGATTCTTGGCTCCTGGCTTTGGCCTGGCCCAGTGCCAGCTGTTACGGGCACTTGGAGAATGAACCAGCAGATGGAAAATATCTTTCAAATTTTTTTAATTTAAAAATAATTTTTAATGAAAGGATATATATATATATATACTAATTGAAGAAAAAAAAAGAGCTATGCCAGGCAAATGTGACAGCAGTCCCAAATAGCTTAGTTTCAGACAAAACACATTTATGGCAAAACAACAATATATAACCAAAGACAAGGCAAAGTGTTTCGTGCTGATGAAAGGAACAATAGGAAGGACATACAGTAATCACAGACATATGCCCCTAACATTACACCCTGGATACACATCAAGTGTCTTGTAACGACCTTGAGAGATATATAATCCAAGAATTGCAGCTGGAGATTTTAACACATACTCAAAAGCTAATAAATCAGCAGAAAAACTAAGGATAGAGAAGACTTTAACAATGTGATTACTTAGACTAGCAGAGAAAACTTCATTTCAGAAACATAGGATACGTTCTTTAAAAACATCTCAGCACAGGTTCTTCAGAGCACACAGAACAAAACCAGGCACTGCTGTAAAGGGAGCCTCAGTGGGTTTGAAAGAAATGACGTCACATAAACCATGTGCAGAAATAGAAACCTAATACAACTATAAATCAACCTCAGGCAGCACAGTAGGGAAAAAACAGAACTCTGCAGAAACAGCCCTCTGACACCCCAGAACCTGTGCACCTGTGCCTTGTGTGGCCAAGTGACTGCAGCTGTGGCGGAAGTGGAGCCCACCCTTGGACGACCAGGTGTGCCCAATCTAATCACCTGCGTCCTTCGAAGGGCAGAGCCCCGCCCAGCGGTAGGCGGAAGATGTGGCTGTGGGAGGGTGGTCAGAGAGGTGAGACGCGAGAAAGCGCTGACGTGCTGGTGAGTCGTCTTTTTTATTATTTTAAATTCATTTATCTTCATCTTATTTAGAAGGGACAGAGAGCTGGATCCCATCTATTGGGTCACTCCCCAGATGCCGGCAACCCCCAGAACTGGACCAGGAGTCCGGAACACGATGTGGGTCTCCCACGTGGGTGGCAGGGACCCAAGCTGTCACTTGCCGCCCCCCAGGGTGCGCGTTAGCAGGGGGCCAGACTGGAAGCGGAGGAGCCCTACTTAAACCCAGGTGCTCCAACGTGGTCTGCAGGCGACTCAAGTGGTAACTTCAGCGCGGGGCCAAACGCCCAGCCCTGCTGGGGAGTCTTGAAGATGGAGGAAGGGGACTGGGAGCGTGAGCCGTGGGCTGCCGGTGGCCTCTGACACACAGCAAGGAAACAGGGATCAGTCTCAGTTCTACCATGGCCGGGGGCAGAATTCCCCCGACTGAGCGTGGAAAAGGGTCCTACCCGGGAGCCTCCGCAGGGAACACAGCTCCGCGGACTGCAGCCCAGGGAGGCGGGCGTGGACTTCTGACGTGGGGCACGGTACAGAAACGAGCCCGGGCGGTTTCACAGCCCAGGGCGTGTGTGCTTTGTTTCAGCAGTCAGAGAAAGCGCCTACAGCAGGCTGGAGACAAGTCCCGTGTGACCGGAAACTTAACACGCCATGATTAATTCCAGGTTAGAGAAGATAGAGGGGCCTGCGAATCTGTTAACCAATTATCTCAGAAGTTAGTATTATAAAATGAAACACCATTCAGTGGGTCGGGAATTCAGGTGTGGCTTAGCTGTGAGCTCCGGCTCGGGTCACAGGTGCCAGCTGAGGCTGCAGTCACCAAGGCTCAGCAGAAGATAGTTCCTTCCTCCCTCCCTCCCTCCCTCCCTCCCTCCCTCCCTCCCTCTCTCTCTCTCTCTCTCTCTCTCTCTCTCTCTCTCTCACTCAGATTTTGTTCATTTATTTATTTGATAGGCAGAATCACAGAGAGGCAGAGAGAGAGAGAGAGAGAGAGAGAGAGAGATTGAGATCGATCTTCTATCAGCTGGCTTACCTCCTAAATGGCTGCAATGGCCAGAGCTGGGCTGAATCGAAGCCAGGAGCCTCCTCCCCTTCTCCTATGCAGGTGCAGGGGCCCAAGCACTTGGGCCATCTTCCACTTCCCTCCCAGGCCACAGCAGAGTGGATCAGAAGTGGAGCAGCCAGGTCTCAAACCAGCCAGCGCCCAGATGATGCTGGCACTGTAGGCAGTGGCCCCACCTGCTATGCCACGGCGCTGGCCCCAGGATGGGATTTTTCCACGCCCGCGCCTGTGCTTGTATGCAGGATGCAGGTACTCGCAGGCTGTTGGCCAGACACTGCCTCGACTCCTTGTTCTGTGGATGTCTCCATCATTGGAGGCCTGCTCCATACAGCACGAGATGATGAACATTGGCATTGGACGTGACATAGCATCACCCTTGGTGTGGTATAGAAGTGAGTCTCTAGGACCAGCTCTCACTCAAGGGAGGGGATCACATAGGGGTTGGGGGTGGAAGCACCAGGAGTCAGAGATTAGTGGAGCCGAACGGTGAGCTCCCCACCCAGGAGAGATCCTGGGATTCTTAGACTGGCGATGAAGTAGGACTGGTAATATTTGGACTACAGAACCAGAACTCCATGAAAAGTTACACTTCTGACCGTAACTAGGAACAGGAAAGATGGAAAATAAAGGAGTTTGGGTTTGAATTCTAGAAACTAGGAGGGCATTTGGTGCAGAAGTTGCCAACTGGAGTACTTGCATCTCATACTGGGATTGTCACCAGAGGAAAGGCTGTGGAAACCGAGGGGTTCTTGTCTTCACGCAAGAAAGAATTTAGGTGTGAGACAGAGAGCGGAGTGATAAGGCTTTATTGGGGATAGAACATCCACCAGGACGGAAGGGACAGAGAGAGAGAGCGCGCCCAGTCGCTGGGACTGGGGAGAGCAAGGTTACATGGTTGAGTGGAGAGAGTACACCTGGGCAGCCCATGCGGGCGGCTCAGCAGAGAGGCAGAGGGCTGAGCGGGCAGTCAAGTTGGACTCTAGGTTTTTATGGGAGTCTATTTACCCACCTCCCCCTCTCCTCCAGGACAAAGGATGGTGAGTCCTGGCGGGAGGGTTTGTTGGGTGAAAATCAGCAAATTCCTCCCCAGATTTGCTGGTACCCCTGAGCAGAGTAGGGGGGCATCTGAGAAGGTTTGATTGGCCCATGTTATCAGGTGACCCCTTTGGTCCTGAGGGGAGAGAATTCTGGGAGCTTTGGGGGGAGGAGGAAGGGCTGGGACCACCTGGGAGGTTGTCAGGGTCTGGGCAGGACTTTGGAGTGCAGATGCTGGGCTTCGGAGCTTCCGCAGTAGGTGCTGGGCTTCAGGCCTTTCTCACGTGCACATAGGCCCCGTTTCTGACTTCCTACCTAACAGGGTTCGAGTCCTTGCTGTGCTCCCAGCTCTGGTTTCCTGCTCACGTGCAGACGATGGCTCAAGCATTTGGGTCCTTGCACCCACATGGGAAATCCAGTCTGAGTTCCAGGCTCCTGGCTTTGGCCTGGCACAGCCCTGGTTATTGTGGGCATTTGGGAAGTGAGACAGCAGACAGGAGATCTCTTGTCTCTCTGCTTTTCAGATAAAATGGAAATAAGTTAAAAAAATTAGAAATTTGAAAAAGGACAAGAGAAATGGCAAACACAGAAGTCAGGGAAGTAGTGAGGTGAGCCAGGGGGATTTGGGGAATCTAAAGGCCGACTTTTGGGGGGTGGGTGGTAAGTGGGTGCTGTGGCGCGACTTCTGGAGAGTTCCTTTTGTTCTGTAGCCGGGGGAGTGGGCCTGATGTCGGGAGCAGCAGCCTGGAAGCTGAGGCGGGGCACACCCTGCAGCTGCTGGACTGGCCTGGATCCCCAGATCTGAACCTTCTGCATCCTTGCTGTAGGCACGCATATAGAATAAAATTGATCAGGTTTGTGAGCTGGAAGACCATGCCTTCACCACACCCCTGTGTGACCTCAGTGTCCCTGCCTGGCTGCACCTGTGTGCCCACCGGCCAGTCAGGCTCATTAACCACTCCCCTTTGGGAGTGCATCAAAAACCTGGGACACGGTGGACTCTTCTCTTGGCTTTTTGGGCTTTTGCCAGTGCAGGCACACAGCCTTAGGGCCACTGCCTCATGAGTCCTGGTTGGATGCTGTTCTGCAGCGCTGGCTCCTACTTGGTGTGAATCAGATTTACCTCTCTCTTGCATAGGGCCCTCACTCTCCTATGCACTTCTCTCACCAGATAGAAGTTTAAAACTTACCATGCTGTCTCGTTCATTTATGCCGGTATTCAGAATTCTTCTCTGACTGTTAGGCAAGAACCCACACAGGCTTATTGATATTGGGGATTTATTAATAATCACATGGTGATATCACATGGTACCCCAGGTGGGACTTTTGGGGAACTTTTAGGGAACCATATTCTGATATCATCCTTTTTTTTTTTTTTTAAAGATTGATTTATTTGAAAGGCAGAATTACAGAGGCAGAGAGAGAGGTCATCCATTGTGTCAAGAGACTCAAAGGCCAGCTGGCGCCGTGGCTCAACAGGCTAATCCTCCGCCTTGCGGCGCCAGCACACCGGGTTCTAGTCCCGGTCGGGGCGCCGGATTCTGTCCCGGTTGCCCCTCTTCCAGGCCAGCCCTCTGCTGTGGCCCAGGAGTGCAGTGGAGGATGGTCCAAGTGCTTGGGCCCTGCACCCCATGGGAGACCAGGGAAAAGCACCTAGCACCTGGCTCCTGCCATTGGATGAGCGCAGCGCGCCATCCGCGGCAGCCATTGGAGGGTGAACCAATGGCAAAGGAAGACCTTTCTCTCTGTCTCTCTCTCTCTCTCTCTCTCTGTCCACTCTGCCTGTCACCAAAAAAAAAAAAAAAAAAAAAAAAAAAAAGACTCAAAGTTCAATAGGTTATTTTGCTTGGTTGTTTGAAAACAAGACCTGTTCTTCATAAACTTAAATGTGAGTTTGTAACGGGCCCGTTTCTAGCCTCTGTACCTCTGCTTGCTTGATCTTGGCCGGGGCCGTAGACTGTGGTCTCTCCTTTCTCCTCCCGGTGCAGACACAGGATAGCACAGGTGGTGTCAAGGTAACAAAAAACCTGGCTAATTAGCTAACTGCTTCTCACTTCTGTATGCCTGCTCACACGCGTAATCAAATGTCTGATAAAAAGCAGGTTCTGCCTTTCCAAAGTCCCCCCGCTGCAACTTGGGGCTGTCTTCTCTGGACTTGTTCTGAGAGGGCAGTCACCAGCTGGCTAATAAAGACTCCTAATTTGACTTCAAAAGTCTCGCTGTGATTTAATCCTTGCACCCCAAAACACCATCTGCTGGTTCACTCCCCAAGTGGACACAACAGCCAGAGCTGAGCCAATCCGAAGCCAGGAGCCAGGAGCTTCTTCCTGGTCTCCCAGGTGGGTGCAGGGGCCCAAGCAATTGGGCCATCTTCTGCTTTCCCAGGCCATTGCAGGAAGCCGGATTGGAAGTGGAGCAGCTGGGACTTGAAGCCGCACCCATATGGGATGCCAGCACTCACTTACATGCAGCTGAACCTAAATAATAACTAATTCAGAGCTGAGACAGAATTGTCATGATTTTCAGATGGAATGAGAATTTATATAATGAACAGGAGAGGAAAGCACTAGAGCCAGTAAGAAGGAAAGTTTCAGCAAGGGTTGGAGCTAGAAACACCAACAGCACCCTCGATCCTAGCAATGATTCGTTGTAAAGTAAAAAGAAAGTGAGATGCCAAATCCCAAACCTCACACACCGATAAATTTTCAAGGAATTAGCATAACTAAAAAGTCCTGAGAACTTTATGAAGAAAGATTTGAAACCCTATTAAGGGATATAAAATAAGACATAAATAAATGCAGGGTGATGGATGGGATAAAACACAACAGCATTGTTTCTCCCATAATTAGTTTATAAATTCATTGCAACTCCAGTTAAGATTCCAGGGCCATTTCTAAGAGGACGTCATAAATTCTACAAATCAGATGGACGAATAAAGCCTCATGAATGGCTAAGGCAATTTTGGGGAAAAGGAACAAAGAAAGGAGGCATTTTTTATAAAGCCAGGCACAAGACAGGCCCAGGGGGACAGAAGGGCATCCCGGACAGGCCCTCCATCCGCGGCAGGTGGTGGTTTACGGAGATGCGGGCAGGCTGGGATATTTGGTACAGAGTGTCCTGAAACAGCCAGTCTCTGGAGAACCTGAAGCAGAGTCTCCCTCTCAGGGCCTGGAGAGAACCCCTAGTGGATTTAAAGACGAAGGTGCGTTGTTAATGGAAGAAAAGGCAGATTATTTTTTGTGATCGTGGGCTGGCTAATAAAGACTCCTAACTGGGACTGTTAACAAGATCCCAAAAAAATGGAAAACATTGTTTTGAATGCATTAAAGATACGTTTTTGACATTGCTGTGGGAGGCACACACTATCGTCAGAGATGTGAGTGCATGATGACTGGTAAGGTACCCTTACAGACTGTGTGGTTGAAAAAGTTAGTTTCTAGAGTATAGAGAAAATCACCTGAAAATCATGGAAACAGCTGAGCTTGGGGCCAACATTGTGGTAAAGTGGGTTAAGCTGCCGACTGTGACACCAGCATCCTGTGTGAGTGCTGGTTCAAGTCCCGACTGTTCTAGTTCCTACCTAGTTCCCAGCTAATACACCTGTGAAAGCACCAGAAGATGGCCCAAGTGCTTGGGCCCCTGCACCCACGTGGGAGACCAGGACGGAGTGCCAAGCTCCTGACTTTGACCTGGCCCAGCTCTGGCTGTTGTGGCCATTTGGGGAGAAAACCAGTGGATGGACGATCTCTTCTTCCCCTCTCTAACTCTGCCTTTTGAAGAAATTAAAAAATCTTTCTGCCCCAGGATTCAATCTGGGGCACATGTTGTATGTAGGTTTCCTGTCTCCCCAGTCTCCTGTCCATCTGACAGTTTCTCAGGCTTGTTTGTCATGACCTTGACCAAGATCTGAGCTCTACTGAGATTACTTTTGGATCTCTGTGAGTGAGACCCCAGTGGAAAGAAGGGGCCATCGAAGAAGGAGGTACTTTTTTCTGAAGGGAGGAGAGAACTTCCACTTTGCTATGGCCTTGTCTAAATACTGACGGAGTCTGTGGATTCAAAAGGCTTCTGTAGCTGTGGCAGCTCATGTCAAGAGCCTTGGGTGATCACTGATGTCATATTATAAGTGTTAATTGTTAAATTAACAACAGGAGTCACTGTGCACTTCCCATGAGGACCTCTGTCCTCAATGAGTTATACTGTGAGAATTAACTGTAAAACATCAAACAGTTTTTTTGGTGTGTGTGTGCAAATTGTTGAAATCTTTACTTAGTATAGAGTTGGTCTTCTGTGTGTAAAGTTAATTGAAAGTGAATCTTAATGGAGAATGGAGCAGGGAATGGGAGAGGGAGGAGGAGGTGGGCTGGGAGGGGGGCTGCAGGGCAGGTATGGTAGGAAGAGTCACTATATTCCTAGAGTTGTAGTTATGAAATTTGTACTCATTAAATAAGAGGTTTCTTTGGGAAAAGAAAAAGAAAATACATTTGTTTGTTGGATTGTGTTTGACGGTGACCCTGAGAGGTGATGGACTCGCAGCGGTCTAGGCTTACAGTGGGGACACACTGATCCCACTTGATGACCAGTTTTTCATTCGTTTGTGCAGTTATTTGATTGCCTGCCTTCCCTGCTAGCCTGGAAGATCCATGAAGGTGAGGACCCTGATTTTGCAAACTTAGCAAGATGCCTGGTGCAAAGTAGTTGTTCTATGAATAGGCTGAATGAATAAATGTATAGTTATTTATTTTTTAAGATTTATTTATTTGAAAAGGAGGGAGGGAGGGAGAAAGAGAGAGAGAGAGAGAGATGTTCTGTCTGTTGGCTCACTCCCTAAATGACTACAATGGCTGGGGCTGGGCCAGGCTGAAGCCAGGAGCTGGAATTCCATCTGGGACTCCCACGTGGATGGCGGAGGCCCAAGCATTTGGGCCATCGTCTGCTGCATTTCCAGGAACAGTAGCAGGGAACTGGATTGAGAATAGAGCTATCAGGACTCAAATCAGTGCTTAAATGGGATGCTGGCATTGCAGGCAGTGGCTTACCCACTGTGCCATAATGCCAGCTCCAGTGTTTATTTTTCAACTTTTTAAAAACATTCGCTTGACAGGCAGGAGAGAGTGAGTGTTCCCATCTGCTGGTTCACTCCCCAAATCCCTGCAATAGCAGCAGAGCCAAAGCTGGAGGCAGTAACACAGTCCAGGTCTCACGCGTGGGTGGTGGGAACCCACTTACGTGAGCCACTTCCTGGGGTCTACATTCACAGGAAGCCGGAGTTAGGAGCTGGAGCCAGGAATCAAACCCAAGTACCTCATGTGGGACGGTGGTGTCCTATCCGACCCCATAAGTAGTTTCAATGAGCCAGCGAGTGACAGTATTTAGAGGGCTTAGAATTGTGCCTTAATTATAGTAAGTCCTAAAGAAATACTCTTTGCCGTGTGTCAGACACAGCATTTAACTCAGTATATACTTGTAAGTTGAGAACTGCAACATTCTCCCAAGAGGCAATGCTCTGACACCCTTAGAGCTTTGCATCCCTATAGTAAAACGTCAGAGGCAGCCAACTTGATAAAGACAAACTTGTATTTTTTTGTTTAGCTCACAGTTTCAGAGGTTCAAAGGCATGGCACTGACATTGGCTTAATTGCCACAGACTGCAAAGGCAGGATCTTGAGTGGAAGCAAGTAGGTGCCTCTTGAATAAGTCACACACACAGTGGCTGGGCCCAAACCAGATTTTTACAACAAACTTGTCGGGAGAACTCAAGAGGCCACACAAGAACTACCCTCTCCGGGACCCCTCCCTCTCTTCAAGGGTCCCCCGCTTCCCAACAGCTCCACCCTGGAGGCCAGGCCTTTGCAGACCGTCAGCCTCCAGGGCACAGCAACCAGGAAGTCTTACCTGGTGTCCGGGAAGGAACCCTTTTAGTTAAGGCCAAGGCAGCTGGAGGAAGAAAGCCACCAGACCGGAGACAGCAGCTGTTCTAGAAAGTGCAGTTGAGTCTGTGAGCCAAGGAGAGAAAGGAGGAATTAAGTCAGGTTTCTCAGGAGTAACATCTGCAGAGAAAAACATTGCAATTAACTGCAGGGAGCAAGAAATGCAAATTCGCTGGGGCCAGAGCTGTGGTTAAGCTTCTGCCTGATGTACCGGCATCCCTTCTGGGTACCCATATGATTCCCGGCTGCTCCACTTCCGATCCAGCTCTCTGCTATGGCCTAGGGAAAGCAGTGGAGGATGGCCCAGGTGCTTGGACCCCTGCACCCACGTGGGAGGCCTGGAAGAGGCACCTGGCTCCCCGCTTCAGATCGGTGCCCCTCCGGCTGTTGCAGCCATCTGGGGAGTGAATCAGCGGATGGAAGACCTCTCTCTCTGTTTCTCTCCCTCTCTCAGTCTGGAACTCTGCCTCTCAAATAAACAAATCTTAAAAAAATAAAGAAAATGCAAATTCCTAAGACTCACCTTGCCCCTTTGAAATGTGAAGCCTGAATTTTGAAAACTTTTTTTAAGATTCTATATTTATTTGAGAGGCAAAGTTACAGACAGTGAGAGGGAGAGAGAAATGTCTTCTATCTGCTGGTTCACTCCCTAAATGGCTGCAACAGCTGGAACTGAGCCAATCCGAAGCCAAGAGCCAGGGGCTTCTTCTGAGTCTCCCAAGTGCTTGGGCCATCTTCCTCTGCTTTCCCAGGCCATGGCAGAGGGCTGGATAGGAAGAGGAGCAGCCGGGACTAGAACCAGCGCCCACATGGGATGCCGGCACTGCAGGCGGAGGACTAACCCTCTGTGCCACAGCGCCAGAGCCTGAAAACTGTTCTAGTTAAAAATGACTTCATTTGAATTTGGTGTAAAGCTTTCACTACCTTTTAACTGTTTTTTTTTTTTTACATTTTTCATTCTTTAATATTACCCTTCATATTATCATCGATATTTTAGTTTAAAGTGCAAGTCATTTGTTAGATTTTGTCATGGTGAAGAGAGAGGGAGGAGGTGATGTGACCATGTGGGAAGTTGGTGGAAATAAATCTTAATGGAATTTGGGAAATGAGAAAAGCTGCTTTGGTAATGTCTGCAGCTGAAAACAATGATGCGTTCCAGTGGCAGCTCAACCAACATTATTATTAAAGGCTTTATGGGGTGGCTTATATATAATTTAGAAATAATAAATTGGAGTTGGACTTTTGGCTCCTCTCCCAGATTAAGTCCCTTGAATGTTTATCTTATAGAAGGCACAGAAAGAATTCAATTTTAGACTCACATATTTATCTAAATGCAGCAAGTGATAGTTTTTTTGTTTTGTTTTGTACAGGGAAGAAGTAATGTGTTTCAGAGTAAAATACAGAAAAAGTCATTAAAGGAAAAATTCAGGACTGGGGCTTTGTAATACATTTTGCTAGTGGCAGGATAGCCTGATAAATCAGGGCGGTTTGTTTACTCTCTTTATAATTGATTTTCCATATTTTTCAGGAACATTCAGCTTTAAATATGTCTGTCTTTATCTATGACCTTCTATGGGAAGAAATTACTTGTGTCCATATTCTGAATTATTTGCTCTCATGAAATTTTCATGGCCTTATCTCCAGGTTTCAATTCCATCAAATGTGCTCGCTCATTTATTCATTCATTGTTTATGAACCACTCGCGTCGGATCCCCAGTGATGGGCTCAGGGTCTGACCTGTGCTGGGATTTTACATGTATCTGTAGACTAAAGACACATCCGCATGCAGGCACATTCTTGCAGATATTTCCTAAGACACGGCCACCAGAGACGGCACGTTTTATTTCACTGTATGGTCTCTATTTCTTTCTTTTTTCTTAAAAAGATTTGTTTATTTGAAAGGCAGAGTTACAGAGAGAGGGAGAGAGACAGAGAGCTTCCAGCTACAGGTTCATTCCCCAAATGGCTGCAAATGGCCAGGGCTGGGCCAGGCTGAAACTAGGAGCTACGAACTCCATCCAGGTCTCCCACATGGGTTCAGAGGTGCACGCACTTGGCCACATCTTCCACTGCTTTCCCTGGCATTTTGGCAGGGAGCTGGATTGGAAGTAGAGCAGCTGGGACTCGAACCAGCATCCATATGCAATGCCAGTATCACAGGTGGTGGCATGGCTTAGCCCGCTGCACCACAATGCTGGCCTCTTCGTTTCTTTGATAGCAGCAATTTTTTTTTTGGCAGGCAGAGTGGACAGTGAGAGAGAGAGAGAGACAGAAAGGCCTTCCTTTGCCATTGGTTCACCCTCCAATGGCCGCTGTGGCAGGCGCACTGCGCTCGTCCGATGGCAGGAGTCAGGTGCTTCTCCTGCTATCCCATGGGGTGCAGGGCCCAAGCACTTGGGCCATCCTCCACTGCCCTCCCAGGCCACAGCAGAGAGCTGGCCTGGAAGAGGGGCAACCGGGACAGAATCCGGCGCCCTGACCGGGACTAGAACCCTGTGTGCCGGCGCCGCAAGGTGGAGGATTAGCTAGTGAGCTGCGGCGCCAGCCAATAGCAAATTTTTAAACTTGGTTCTACCATTAAAAGGCCAGGGCTTGCTCTTCTCTTGCTGCCTTTCCGCCTCCTTTCTGGCTGGAGTATCGACAGCTGTGGTGTCAGTGTAGGCGCTGGAAGGGACCTCTAGGGACGGCGGGGCTGCAGGTAGAAGGTGCTTGGATCCCCACATGACCCCGTGGAGCAGAGCTCGCTCTGGCCCCACGTACTCTGCAACTGCACCGTGTGTGAGAGCAACCCAGCTCCATGTGCCGTGGTTGTTTGGAGGTTCCTCTTGCATAGCAGCCAGACCGCTCTTCCAACCACACAGTTCTCCAGGCACTTAGTTCTAGAAGGGGCGAGAAGAGCAGTCCTCCAATGAAGCAAGTCAGAATATGAAACTCTCCCTGAGAGTCCGTGTTCTGCCGGCTTGCAGCAAGGAGAGCTCATGTCTGTCTGGAGAGCAAATTTCAAAGCTTTAGAATTTTGAGAGCAGCAGTACTGAAGAATCTGAAGGACGGATAGGCCCATTCGTGGGCTCCTAACTGCCCAGCTCATTTTGTCTGGCTCTCAATCATGGCATTGCTCCCTGCAGGCTTGGAAACAGGGTGAAGTCCAGGAAGGTTTGGGGAGGTCATCAGTGTGGACTCGGCCACTGTCACAGTGAATGGGCGAGCAGGCTCAAGGTTCTCTAGGTAAAGGAACTGTGGCCCTCCCAAATGACCGATGTGGTCTAACCGTGCGGGCTTCGGAGTCAGCCAGACGTGGTGGTGAATGACCGATGTGGTCTAACCGTGCGGGCTTCGGAGTCGGCCAGACGTGGTGGTGAATTCGGCTCCAGCACTGCCTAGCTGTGAAACGGAGCAGAATTTGGTGGGAGTTGTGATCTGGGATCCCAAGTTCAAGTCTCTGTTCTACTTCTGAGGATCTCTGTGACCAAGGCGATGTATTTAACCTCCTGCGAGCTGATTTCCTCATGTGCAAAGCGGGGATAAGAAAGGTACCTCCTTCTAGGGGTTCTTGAGAGGATTAAATGAAAATATCCTCCTAAGACCTGATCACATGTTTAATGCTTAGTGCGGGCCAGGCACACACGTGCATTTGTATTTTGGTTCAGTATGTGTAAACAGAATGACATCTGGGGAATATTTAATATGCTTTTTATTATAGTTATTAATGACGTAACTTCCGGGCACTTCGGTTTGCTCCTGTGTAGAGTAGAGGTAACGACATCTGTCCCCTGTCCTCGTTTGTAAACAAATATCCACCCTTGCAGTCAGAGGTTCGCCCTATGAAGCCCTGGCGTGGTGCCTGGTGTGCGGCAGGGCCACGTTTCGCTGCAACGTTTGAAGAAGGCTCTCGGACGATTTCCTCTCCCTTTCCTATGGTGGTTTTCTCAATTCTTGCAGCTTGGAGGGAGGATCCGTGGGCACGTGTAAGAGAGCAGGCGCTTAGCCTTCACGCTCTGCCGCATCCTTTCTTTGTGAGGATGCTGTGGCCAAAATGTGCAGAGAAAATGGAGGAGCTGCCACGCACAGAGGCCTCCTGCCTATTCGCCAAAGCCCTGGGAGGTGCCTGTGTCCTGCTGACAGTCAAGGCAGGTGAGGTTCAGAGAAGGTTCTGCGCTGGCCTGCGGTCAGCCTGCTGGTCCAGCCACTCAGCAGTGACAGGCGGAGCTTCCGTAGTGTGTTCTGCCGCTGGCATGGAAGACTGATGCTGTACCAGAGAGCCAGAATACAAATGAGGGTGCCACAGACCTCAGGGTGGATGGCCAAGGCCGCGGGCCCCACAGACTGTGCCGTGGCACCCGCAAGCCCGCACTGGCTGCCTTCCATGGATTTAGAACCAGTGGAGCAGAGGTCAGATGGGACTCTAAGCACCCACCTCTCAGGGGTTCTCACTTCGGGAGGGTTTTGATATTTCCAGTCACGGGGGGAAGACATCTCCTTGAAATTGGGTCCTAACTACAGTAGTAGAAATTTCTATCGACTTGGGCATACAAGGAATGTGTAAATTTCTTTATGTTCTTTCAAAATTCTGATCCCAAGTCGTTATTTGTCAGAGATAGGAAAATGGAGTCTGATCATTTTCAGCTGAAGTAGGTCAAAATCCATGGCAGAGAGATCTTCTATCCCTTGGTCCACTCCCCAGATGGCTGCAGCAGCCAGGGCTGGGCCAGGCCAAAGCCAGGAGCTTCTTGCAGGTCTCCCACAAGGTAGTGGGGGCCCAAACACTTGGGCCTTCCTCTGCTGCTTTCCTGAGGCCATTGTTTATACGTTTTAGAAATACTCTAAGTTTCTATAAACCCCCTCCCTGCTTTAGAAAGCTCCGGCAGGGCAGACCGGGTGGGCTGTTGGTCTTACATTCTCTGGGCTTCCTGTCCACTCCACAGAGAGTCAGCGGTGACCTTTGGTGTACAACCTTCCAGCTTTATTCACACACATGCCTGCTGCAACACATCCACGAGGCCATAGATTTCCAATACCTTCTTCCTGTTCCTGTGTTTGTCTCTGACAGTCTCAATGAATGAGCCCACAATGCCGAAGAGATCAATAAATGCCCTTGAGAGTCACAGATCCTGATGGCATGGGGTGGCCACCAGGACGTGAGATGGAGCAGAACCTCACCCCTAGTCTGGGCAAGAGGACTCTGGGGAGAAACATTGGCTGGCTGTAACCTGCCCCAGTGCTGTCACCACACTCAGTAATTCCCACCTGGTCGCAGAATCACTGTGTGTGGCACCTGTGGCTGGCTTAGCTAGGTGCTACCTGCATTCAGGTTTATTTAAAGAAAGGGATGATGTGAGATGCCTTGCAGCTGAGCACTTGTGGTTGCTCATTGATTTGTCTTGAACTTGAGCAGCCTCTTGGAGACTCTGAAAAGGTAGCATCTGAGTTGGCTTCTAATTTGTCTGGAGACTTGTACTGACGTCTGGAAGCACGGGAGAGTCGGGGAATCTAATTGTCAGAATGTTTGCAAACATCCCCCATCTCCTAAGAAGCATGGTGGCAAGCAGTAACACTGGCCCAGTCACTAAGAGAACGGATGACTTCCCAGGGGTGCTCTTAATTCTGACACCAGCTGGGCTTGTCCTCTCTCGCTCGCCCTCTCTTTCTCCCGCTTATTAAATCCGGGGTCCCCAGCAGGAGCTGCACACTGAAACACCTGCTGACCTGGGCTGGAGATATGCTGTGAAGTGGGTGAATGGAGCTGGGGAGGAGTGGGGGGTGGTTCCCCAATTGCTGACAGCTGCAGGATGGGCTTAGTGTGACCAGAAATTGGGTTTTTGGGGTTCTTGGAAGTACATACTTTATGAAAACGCCAAAAACTTAAAATGCAGACATTAAGTAAATTTTCAAGACCTCTTTGGGTAGAAGATCCTCACGTTTGTGGGCTATACTTGGTGTCTGTGGCTCTGTGGGTAAAGACATCGTGTTACATTGTCTTTTCATAGATTCCTTCTTGTCCCCTTCTGAAATCCCAAAGACCTTATTTAGCCTATGTCCAGTGATTTACGGGATGGATGAGTTTCTATATTAAACTCCTTTTGCTCACCTTCTAACAGGACTGGTGGGCTGGCTTTGAAGCCAGAAGTTGTGTTCTGGATGTATTTTTACATATGCTAATGGAATTTTGGCTCAAGGAATGAATCCTATGTTCTCATAAGGAGAAGCTGAGAGAAATTAAATTTATTAGGGAAATATCAGTGGTCACGTTTATCCTCCTGCCATGATCTCAAGCCTACATTGATTGGAGTGTTATGACGTCATTCATCTCTTCCAACAGAGTAAAACGGTTGCACAAATTATTCAACTAGAAAGTTGTGAGGTTCCTTTCCTGTCGCTAGAGTCCAGTGCTCCTCCTTTGTCAAATGGAAGATTACAATTACAGAGAGGAGAGATCAGACATTCTGTCTACACTTCTCGCACCTACACACATGTGAAAAAGACCCACCTTTCCCCTGCTTGCCCTGTCTGTTCTAAAACCACCTCCAGGGCCAACAGAAAATTCCCTGGGGCTCACGGCTGTCAGCACCGAGAGTCACTGCTTTCTGGGGAAAGATTAACCAGCTCTGAGGGCTCCAAGAACCAGCAATAAGTCTGATTCTGCACGGATGCAGAGAGCGATGAGCGAAAGGAGGTCGGCCGCAGTTGCTGCCTTCACCCGTTATCCTGCCGTCGCTGGGGTGACCCACTGGGATAAAAGCCGATTCTTTGAAGACGGTTTCCTTTCAGCACAGTCCAGAGGGTCCCAGTGTCAGTGACTCAGTTCCTGCACCAGTGGAGACCTGAAAGTGCCCCTCCACGGAGCAGTGTCAGAGTTCCCTCCCCCGGCCAGCTCAGCCGTGGGACTGGAAAGAACTGCAGATTTTAGGAGAAGTGGAGTTTAGCAAGAGCTAATTCCTAATGATATCCTGAATTACATTTAGTATGAGGATAAACCAAGCTTAAGAAGGTCATAAAAGCTATTCCTTGACATTATTTATTTATTGATAGTTGTTTATGGCACTGATTGGGGTTTAACAGTCACAGATGGTTTGGTTGAACTTGTTCTTGCATTTGTCTGTATTGGTAAAGATATTTACATAAATACCAGCTAGCCATTGGCTTCCAATAAAGACCTTGTGATTGACATCTCTTAATTCTACCTTTGTTCTAGAAACCATATTTTTTCAATTTCAGTGTTTCCCAGGTGTGGTATATATTGCCATTAGTATAAGAAATGACTTAGGAGATACATAAGTATTTTTTAAATTTAAGTGGCTATAGATCTATTTTAAAGGTAATTAAAAAGCACAACAAAGTGAGTTCAAATATAAGCCTTTTGAAATAAAGTAGGTGATTTAAATTAAAGCATTAAGTATATACTAGTTTGGGTGATATACAAAAATGGCAAAAATGCAAGTGGTACAGAAATGACAGAAACATGGGAAGCGGAATGCAGTCCACTTGAATCTGCCAGGATGACACTATTTTTTAACTTTAAAATTTCACTCGGGGATGGATGGGTGTTTGACCTATTGGTTAAAAGACACTGGTTGGGATGCCCACACCCCATATTGGAGTACCTGGGTTCAAGTCCCAGCTTCCTGCTGGTGTCAAGCAGGTGGTGGTTTAAGCTACCCATGTGGGAGGCCAGAATTGCATTCTCTGCTCCTGGCTTCCATCTGGGCCCAGCTCTGGGCATGTGGGGAAGTGACCCAGTGGATAGGAACTCTCTCTGCTTCTCTCAGATAAAAAATTTTCAGTCAGACTAGGATTAGATGGACCTCAAAGGTCAGCACAGATAATCTCAGTTATGGAACCTTGTGAAGATCCTGGAGAGAAGCTGAACTGGCTGCTGGGCTTGGTTTTCTGCTGTAGCTTAGGTTCCCTTCTTGAGTAATGGTGTAGGCTCTGGAGTCAGGCTGCTGGCCCGAGTCCTGACTCCATCACTCTGTGAATTCAGCAAGCTCACTTAGCCTCTTTGAGTCTTACTCTTGTCACCTGTAAAATGGGAGAGAAATAGCAGCTAGCTTGTGATGTTCTTCTTAAGGTTGATAAATAAAAGAACATCAAAGACTTAGAACTGTCACCTTGTGAGTCACTGAATAAATAGAAGCAATTATTTTGTGTCTCTGAAAAGTGTCGAAAGACAATGATTTATGCATAAATTTTCCTTTGTGTTGCTATGAAAGAGTTTACTTAGAAGAAACACTTGGTGAGTCTCATTTTGAAGCAAGTAAGAAGATTATTCCACAGTAATAAATTACCATGAAATGTTCTGCTTTTTTTTTTTTTTTTTTTTTTACAGGCAGAGTGGACAGTGAGAGAGAGAGACAGAGAGAAAGGTCTTCCTTTTGCCGTTGGTTCACCCTCCAATGGCCGCCGCGGTCGGCGCGCTGCGGCCAGCGCACCGCGCTCGTCTGATGGCAGGAGCCAGGAGCCAGGTGCTTTTCCTGGTCTCCCCATGGGGTGCAGGGCCCAAGCACCTGGGCCATCCTCCACTGCACTCCTGGGCCACAGCAGAGGGCTGGCCTGGAAGAGGGGCAACCGGGACAGAATCCGGCGCCCCGACCGGGACTAGAACCCGGTGTGCCGGCGCCGCAAGGCGGAGGATTAGCCTGTTGAGCCACGGCGCCGGCCGAAATGTTCTGCTTTTTAAGATACGTGTTTTTGGTACTCTGGCCTCAGAATCAGCCCTTAAGACATTTGAATCTGACTAAAAAGTCCATGAGAGGCTGGCGCCGTGGCTCAACAGGCTAATCCTCTGCCTTGCGGCGCCGGCACACCGGGTTCTAGTCCCGGTTGGGGCGCCGGATTCTGTCCCGGTTGCCCCTCTTCCAGGCCAGCCCTCTGCTGTGGCCCAGAAGTGCAGTGGAGGATGGCCCAAGTGCTTGGGCCCTGCACCCCATGGGAGACCAGGATAAGCACCTAGCACCTGGCTCCTGCCATCGGATGAGCGCGGTGCGCCGGCCGCAGCGCGCCCTCTGCGGCGGCCATTGGAGGGTGAACCAACGGCAACGGAAGACCTTTCTCTCTGTCTCTCTCTCTCACTGTCCACTCTGCCTGTCCAAAAAAAAAAAAAAAAAAGTCCATGAGAGTTTCGCAGGCATGGAAAGCCAAGACACTGTGGCAAAAAAAAAAAAAAAAAAAAAAAAAAGACCTAAACGAAAGATCTCTGTGAATGAGATCCCAGCGGACAGAACAGGCCATCAAAGAAGTCAGTACCTTTCTCTGAAGGGAGGAGAGAACCTCCACTTTGAATATGGACCTGTCTAAATAAGATCAGCGTTGGTGAGCTGAGAGGCTTCCTTAGCCTTGGCAGCTCATGACAAGAGCCTTGGGTGATTACTGACTCATAAATAAGAATGTCAATTGTTAAATCAACGGGAGTCACTGTGCACCTGCTCCCCATGTAGGACCTCTGCCCTTAATGTATTGTACTATGAGAATTAATGGTAAAACTACTACCCAAACAGTACTCTATACTTTGTGTGTCTTTGTGAGTGCAGTCTGTTGAAATCTTTACCTAGTATATACTATGTTGATCTTCTGTATATAAAGATAATTGAAAATGGATCATGATGAAGAATGGGATTGGAGAGGGAGTGGGAGATGGGATGGTTGCGGGTGGGAGGGAGGTTATGGGGGGGAAAGCTGCTATAATTAAAAAGTTGTACTTTGGAAATTTATATTTATTAATATATATATATATATATCTAAGTTGAAAAAAATAAAAGATACATGTTTTTGAATGGATTGGTTTAAGGGGAGGCTGTTGTTAGCAATATTTAAGTCCCATAAAGTTCAGGCATTTCTTCACCTTGGTTTTTGCTATGACTTGGCACACAGAGAATGACTGATTAGCTTGTTAGTCTTGAAAGTGAACATTTCCGACTGTGTGTGGGAGACTTAGGATGATGGTCACAGATGCAGCAAAAATCCGTTTCCCCTGAAAGCCCTCTCTGAGCCCCTCAGGGTTAAGACCTTGGAAGTGAGTTTCTGGTCTCCATTCTCTTTTGCACCTGTGCATAGGGAGCAAGTTCACTCTCAGGAAGGCTGGTGGGGTACCAGTGAGGCTGGAAGAGTTTGATTATCGATAGGTAGGGCTGTCTGTCCAATCACAGAATTCCTCCGGTTGCAAGGACCTGAGGTATTGTTGAGTTCCCTTCTTCCTGCTGCCCTCCCCCACACAGAGCCCAGAAGAGGGCACCAGCTTGTCCCAGGGGGCCCAGGTTGTTGGTGTGAGTGCTGAGCTGGGGACCAAGGGCAGATAAGCGAGTGTTGTCCCCGACCTAATTCCTTCCCTGAACCAAAGCCTTTAGAGGGAGAGAGTGCCTCCTAATTGCCTTCTATATCATTTCTGGCACACAAAGGCCTTGCTAAAATTCTGGTGGCTCAACATGGGTCAATCCTCCCCACCTGGGGACCCTGATAGTGAGTCCAGAGAAAATTAGATAACATTGATATGATTTCCACTTTGGGGAATCCTTTTAATAAAGTCATATACATTTTGATAATAAAGTACTTTTAAAGATATTTTAGTGGGCCGGCGCCGTGGCTCACTAGGCTAATCCTCCGCCTGTGGCGCTGCACACCGGGTTCTAGTCCCTGTCGGGGCACCGGATTCTGTCCCGGTTGCCCCTCTTCCAGGCCAGCTCTCTGCTGTGGCCTGGTAGTGCAGTGGAGGATGCCCAAGTGCCTGGGCCCTGCACCCCACGGGAGACCAGGAGAAGCACCTGGCTCCTGGCTTCAGATCAGTGCGGTGTGCCAGCCGCAGTGGCCATTTGGGGGGTGAACCAACGGTAAAGGAAGACCTTTCTCTCTTTCTCTCTCTCACTGTCCACTCTGTCAAAATAAAAAAGATATTTTAGTGGATCATGCTTTTAAAAAATTATTGTCCAAGGACTAATTACGTGAGAATCTTCTAGAGTATCTGTTAAAAATATACACACACGGGGGTGAGCATTTGGTGGAGTGGCTAACACGTCACTTGGGACACTGCACCCCTATGTGCCTAAGTTTGAGCCTCAGCTCGGCTTCCAATCCAGCTTCCTGCTAATGTGCAACCTGGGAGGCAGCAGCGACGGCTCAAAATATCGGGTTCCTGCCACTCACATGGGAGACCCAGAAGGAGTTCCCGGCTTCTGGCTTTGGCCTGGTCCAGCTCCAGTTACTGTGGGCACAGGGGGAGTGAACAGCAGAAGGAAGATCTCTGTCTCTGATTTATTTAATAATTCAAAATGTAGATGCAACTCCAGAATCTTGGAGGTGTCTCAGGATCCAGGGCTGAAATCTTGGGCTTGCTCAAGTCTGAGGACCGTGGTGTTAATGATGTTTTAAAAGAGTACTTTATAGCACTGCCTTTCACATGACTTGAGGTCCTGCACCACAACACAGGAGGGGTTCTGCCTGTGTCGGTCAGCTGGTGTATCAGAATGTCCTAGATGGAGTTCCTTCTAAATGACAGAACTCTTTCTCCCCGTTCCGAAGGCCGGGAAGGCCACATCAAGGCTCCAGCGGATGCTGTGTGTAGTCAGGGCCTGTTCTTACAGACAGCGGCTTCGTTATGTCCTCACAAGGCAGAAAGGATGGATGAGCTCCCGTCAGCCTCGTCTGTGAGGGCATCAATCCCATTTGTGAGGGCAGAGGCCTCAAACCCTCATCACTACCAAGGGCCCCACATCTTAATCCCATCACAATGGGGGTTAGGGTTTCAGCACAGAAATTTTGGGGGAATGCAGACATTCAGACTATAGTAGATTCTTTAACATCTTAAATATGAGATGGATGGACCCATCTCCAGGAGGAATGGAAGGAAGGGGACCAGGAGTTTCCCTTTCACATCCAATCAGGGGCTACTTGGAATGGAGTTGCTGGGAGCCAGGCTGGAGACTGGTAAGTGCCTGTAAGACACATGGGACAGGAAGAGTCCCAGCCTTTAAAGTGGACTTTATTCAGGTGTGTGTGGGGTGGTGGTGGTGGTGGTTAATGCACTGGTTGGGATACTCAGAACCCACAGGGAAGGGGTTGGACTCCTGTCTCTGGGTCCTGATTCGGGCTTTCTGCTAATGCATATCCTGGAAGGGAGCAGTGATTGCTCAAGTCCTTGGGTTTCTGCTACGCATGTGGGAGACCTGGATTGAGTTCCTGGTTTCTGGATTTGGTCCCTTGGCCATTGAGGTCATTCGGGGGAGTGAACCAGCAGAGGGGAGTACTTTCTCTATCTTTTATCTCTCTGCCTTCCAGATAAATTTTTAAAAAGACTTTATTTAAAAAATAAAACAGCCACTCCTGGAGCTACCAGGAGTCATTGACCATGCCCATGGGTTGTTCTTGCACCAGTTGCTTTTGGGCCTATCAGACTTCAGGAATAGCCCTCCCCTGAATTCTCAGTCTGAGCACAGATGCCATGGCCATAGCCCCGTTTGCTCCCTGTCCTGGGTCCCAGCGAAGGGTCTTCCGCACATTTACTTTGAAGCATGGCAGATCCCATTGTTCTGAGTGTCTGTCAATTGGATAATGGTAACAGCTAATGTTCACGAAGGCTTCATGTGCATCAGTTCACTGGAGCCTCATAGCAGGTCTATGAATCAACAGCTGATTTGGTTACCCCACTGGTCTTTGCAGAAAAGGAGTTAAGAGAAGTTTGGCACTTGCAAAGCTGGGATTGGAACTCAGATACATCTGCTTCTAGGCTTTCCCCCCTGCCCACCTGCTAGACTGGGCCAGTTGGCCAGCTCACACATCCCTACGTGGGGACCAGGGGACCAGTCCTGCCCACTTCTCCTTCAAGGCTGGGCACCGTCAATGCAGGACGTGTCTCCCCCCTGTTCAGGAAGGAAGCAGCTTGGCCCTCTGTGCTGAGCGCACACCTTGAGGAGAGAGCCCAGGGTGAGCGGGAAACTCTACCCTTGGGCTACCTGTGTGTTCTACAGCAAAGTCAAGGGTCTGGGGGGGCAGCAGCTGGGTCTGCAGCAAGGGAGCCTGTGCCAGCACTTCAGTAGCAGCTTTAGAAAAAATTGGGAGGGCTGAGAGGAGCTGGGGTTGACTGTCAAAGAAATGGAGGTTTTTTAGGGGAGACCAGCCTCCTGTTAGAGGGTGTTCCCACCCACTGCCAAGCTTGGAGTCCACCTGTGAACACCCCAACCTCCAACTGAGACAAACGGAGGACCCGGGGTGAGGGTGCCCTCAGCAGAGCTGTCCAGCAATTCAGCAGTCCCCTGGTCTGGATGAAACCTAGCCCAACCACGTGAAGAGTGCTGGATCAGTGTTTCAGATCTGTGTGTGGGGAGTGTCACAAGTTTGCTTTAGAAGTAAGGGGAGGGGGGAGAATCCTCAAACCGTGGAGTTTCTTAAAGACTCAGGTGGGCTATGTTTTCAGGAATTTTCATTTTCCTAACTGGGTGATGGTAGAAAACTTCTCCAGTGAGAATCTAGGGGCAAATAATAAATGTTAGAAAAAGTATTCAGGGGCCAGTGCCGTGGTGTAATGGGTAAAGCCTCCATCTGCCATGCTGGCATCGTGTATGGGCGCCGATTAGAGTCTCGGCTGCTCCACTTCTGATCCAGCTCTCTGCGATGGCCTGGCTTCTGGCTTCAGATTGGTGAAGCTCTGGCCATTGTGACCATCAGAGGAGTGAACCAACGGATGGAAGACACACACACTCTCTCTCTCTCTCTCTGCCTCTCCTCCTCTCTGTGTAACTCTGACTTTCAAATAAATAAATCTTAAAACAAGAAAAATATTCAGGTAACATCTTCTCATGAAAAACAGGATGGTTCTAGCATGCTAAAAATCGAAGTCTTGATTTACAGAGGAGATGAGTTCCTCTTGTCTATTGCAAGGAAGAAAGGATAAAAATACTGTTCTCATTAAATCTCCCTGTGCTGTGTTCCGTTTCTTGTCTTGCCTCTTGCTGAAGGGTTTATGGCCGCAGTGGTGTTGGCTGTTTCATGAGACTCACTTTCTTTGTTTCTGCTCAGGTCTACTTTGCATCACTCTCTGGTCTCGTCAACCTCGATGCAGCACACATACTCATGAGCTCATTGTCTTTCCTACTGGAAACAATAAAAAGGAATATCTGGGTGTTCTCCTTGTCCTGATATGTCTCTCCCAAAGAACCTCAGTTTACCAAGCAGAGAGCTGTTTAAACAAGCCAACGTTTGGACTATTCTGAGGGAAGTATCAAGCACTCACTTGTTTTTTATTATTTTTATTTCTTAAAATTATTTATTTGAAATTCAGAGTTACACAGAGAGAGGAGAGGTAGAGAGACAGAGACATCTTCCATCCGCTGGTTCATTTCCCACATGGCTGCAACAGCTGGAGTTGTGCCGATTGGAACCCAGGAGCCAGGAGCTTCCTTTGGGTCTCCCACATGGGTGCAGGGGCCCAAGCACTTGGGCCATCTTCTACTATTTTCTCAGGCCACAGCAGAGAGCTGGATCAGAAATGGAGCGCCTGAGACATGAACCAGCGCTCATATGGGATGCTGGCACCGCAGGCGGTGGCTTTACCCGCTATGCCACGGCACCGGTGCCATCGCTCACTTGTTAGTAGGAAATTTTCTTTTTCTTCCAAAGGCAAGGTGAAAGCTACATTCAGGAATGGATGAGGCAGAGAAGCGGGTGGGGGTGGGGGTGGGGGAGAATGAGTAGCTGTGGAACACAGGGAAGCTTTTGCCAGTTCAGAGTGCAAGAGAGAGTCACTCGCTGGCGCTGGCAGGAGCAGGTGCCTGGAGGTGGTCTGGGAGGCCTGACCCAAACTTTGACGCCTCAGCGATTTAGTGCAGAGGAGGCGGGGCTTCTCCAGTGAGGGGCAATTGTGTGCACATTACAGTGTCTGAGCTTTCTCCTGTACTTACTACAAAGCCATCCTGAACTAGCCTGTGGGGCTTTTGTCCTTTTCCGTTCCTCTCGAGAGCTGGCATGTCTCCTGTGGGAGAGAAATGTGGCTCCCCAGATGGGAGCGTGTGCTGCCGGAGCTCTTGCGGCCCGCTGTGCAGCCGGCCTTTCACCTGGTGGCTAATTGCCTCCGGAGCCCAGATGCTAGGGGTAATTAGAAATCTCAGTAAATGGGAAGTCCTGAAGGTCTTTTGAAAACTCCTGTTTTCCTCCCAAAGCAAATTTTGCTGACGTACAGATCGCTCTGAAGGAGGAATTGGGACTCAGATGTCCCAGGGAGCTACCCAGAGGACAAGGCCTGCTTCAGGACGTAGCCTCAAGTATGGCAGATTTCATGTCACACACTGCTGTAGCTGCAAGTAAATCTCTGACTATGTGAATGCAAAGTAGCTATCTCATGGTTGTTACCAGGATTGAAAAAAAAGATAAGACGACTTTGGATGTAAAACGTGCAGAACAGTGTTGGGTACAGCTGTGTTGGCTATTACTATGACGTAATACCTTTAGAAAGATGCGCACTACATCTGTAGCCAAACTCCCAACAGTGGGGTCAGGTACAAGGATAAGTTAGCCTTATTGTTAACGTTTAATTACTTTTTATATGGTATATTATTTATTTATTTGAAAGGTTGAGAGAGAGAGAGATACCTCCCATCTACTGGTTTATTCTGCAAAAGCCCACAACAGCCAGGGTTGGGCCAGACTGAAGCTAGGAGCCTGGGACTCCAGGAGGGTCTCTCCCAGGGATGTCAGGGATCCGCTGCTTGGGCCATTACCAGCTGCCACCCTGGCATTCATTAACAGAAAGCTGGAATCAGGAGCAGAGCTGGGGCTTGAACCCCAGCCCAAGGGGAGTCTTGACTGCTAAACCAAATGCCTGCCTGTGATGCTTATGTAATTTTGAAAAACAGAAGTTTTATACAAATGGCTTGTATAATTAAAATGAACATCTTAACTACAACCACAAAAAATGGCTATCATCAGACTGAAGGTGTGAAAAAGATCACAGGCATGGCTGTGGCTGGCCCTGGGCAGCAGGGTGTCCCGAGCCCCATGCTTTAGAGAGTCCTAGATCTTACATGCATGTGCACACGTGTGCACACACATACACACGTCACAGCACAAACGGGCAGCTCTGCCACTGAGGAACAGCTGCTCAGCAGCCCGCACATCTGTCTTTGTGACCAACACGGTTCAGGCCCCAGGGAGATGCACTCCAAGTCTCTTGGCCTAAGTCCTTCAACCAACGGCCATGGACTTGAGGGTTGTGTTGTTTTCCTTGTTGGATGTGCTTGGAAGTACAACAATGACTCCAGCAGCTGAGCATGGAGGTAAAGACGATTTAATTAATTTATCTTTAATTAACTTGCAATAGATTCTTGCACAAAGAGTTATTGTTTCTCAGTGGTGCCAAGTGTTCATTTTCCTGCTTTTCTTTGTCTTCCAATTCTTGCCTCCAGAGGCCCTCATAAATTAGTACAGTATTGCAGTGCTTATACAAGACAGCCAAGGAGTAATTTGCAATATTAAAACAGTGCATGTTCCTCTTACATTTATATTTATCTAGATCTAGATATGTCAGCCTGAAGGGCGACACCAATTCTTCAGACAGGCAACCAGATGGAAACTGAATGCTGGAGGTTGGAATAGTTTTCCTTCCATAAAATATACTTAATAAGCTTTGATTTCATTTTCAAAAAAATAAAATTTCAGTTTCAAGAATTCTTGATTACAATTTCATGTTTTGTGTATATATCCACTTTGGAATATTTTAGAAGACAACCTAATTGGAAAGCATAAACATAACTTTAATTTTCAAAGTCAAATATGTTCATTTTTATATCTGATGAAATTTCATTCCAACATTTTCTTTTTGAATAGTACACTCTTGTTATTTGATGATGGAAGCTATTTCTATCAGTAAACCCTGGGGTGGGCATTTTCTCGGCAGTTAACGCACCACTTGGGATGTCTGTATTCCATATTGGAATGCTGGGTTCAAGTCCTGGCCCCACTCCTGCTAACGTGCGCCCCGGGAGGGATGGTCAGGTACTTGGGTCCCTGTCACCCACGTGGCAGACCTGGATGGAGTTCTGGGCTCCTAGTTTTGGTCTGACCCAGTCCTGGCTGTGGCAGTCGTTTGGGGAGTAAACCAGCAGATGGGAGCTCTCTATGTGTCTCTGTCTGTCTGCCTTTCAAATAAAGTAAGTACCAACGTGTGGTTGTCAGCAAGTTCTTGCCTTCAGTTAGCATCTTACTCATGGATGGGATAAGGGTGGAAAGGGGAGGCCCTTTCCAAGGAGAGCTGAGGGACAAGTGGCACGTTCTCGCTGGTCCTCACAGTTGAGTTTAGATGTTGAAAACATGGATTCACACAGCAAAAAGCTATTTTTTTTCAATCCCAGATTCCCTCAGGAAGAAATTTTTTTTTGCTGTTGACAGTATGGATTTCAAGGCTTCTTTTTAGCAAGTTCTTCTTTAAAATAAAGTCAAGTTTATTTATTTTTAAAGATTTATTTATTTATTTGAAAGGCAGAGTTACAGGGAGAGGGAGAGGGAAAGGGAGGGAGAGAGAGATCTTCTATGTGCTGGTTTGCACCCCAGAAGGCTGGGGCTGGGCCAGGCTGAAGCCAGGAGCCAGGAACTCCCTCTGTGTCTCCCACATGGGTGACCTCTGCTGCTTTCCCAGCGCCGTTAGCAGGGAGCTGCATTGGAAGTGGAGCAGCTGGGGCTGGAACCAGTACTCAAATGGGATGCCAGCGCCACAGGTGGTGGCTTAACCTGCTGCTCCACAATGCCGGCCCCCAAAATCAAGTTCGCGGAAGTAAATCTGAATTACGGTAAACAGCAACAATTTTACTGAGGGTAAAGCTGGTGGATGTGTACATGTAACCACCAGCACAGTCATGACACCCACCTCGTTACGCTCTGCACCTTCATCTCAGTCCCTCTCTCTCCCCTGGGCTCCTGGCAACCACCGATCTGCTTTTATCACTGCAGATTGGAGGGCATTTTCCAGAATTTTAAATAGATGCAATCATGCCTGGTATCTGGCCTTTTTGCCTTTCCTCTTTGACTCTGCGTAATGGTTTGGAGAGTCTCCTGTGCTGTCTGTGTCAGTTTGCTCATTTTTCTTGCTGACTATTCCTTTGCATGGATATGCTAACATTTGCTTATCCAATCAGCTATAGAGAAGCATTTTTTTTTCGTTCCAGGTTTTGGCTATTACGAATAAAACCACTTTGAACATTTGTGAGTTTTGTGTGGACAGAGGCTTTCTCTTCTTTGGGGTAAATAAGTAGGAGTGGATTCGCTGGTTTTCGTAGGAGCTGTTTGTTCTTCCAGAGTGTATCATTGTGCACGCATCAGCAGTTGCTGCAGCTCTTTGCTGACACTGACTGGTTATTGTCAGCCTTTAATGTTAGCCGTCCCAGTGGGCATGTGATGGGCTCTCAGAATTTCTTTTGTGTTCCCTGCTGACCGGCGGGGTGGGGCATCTCTTGCTGCTATTCACCACCATCGGCTGCTCTGGGGCAGTGTCTACCTAAATCTTCTGTCCAGTTGTTTTATTGTTGAGTTGTTAAGGGCTCATTGTGTACATTGGATCGACAGAAGCTTTGTGAGTATTTTATCTTAGGTTATAGTTTGCCTTTTTTTTTATCTTTACAGTGGTTTTTTTAATTGTTTAAATTTTCATTTCATTTTAGATGCAGCAAAAGAGAGAAATCTTCCATTCACTGGTTCTTTCCCTAAATGCCCTCAACAGCCCGAGGTAGGCTAGGCCAAAGCTAGGAGCCTGAAATCCCACCTGGGTCTCCCACCTGGGTGGCAGGGACCCAGGAACTTGAGCCGTCACCTTTTGACTCCCAGGATGTGCATTAGCAGGAAGTCGGATTGGAAGCAGAGCAGCTGGGACTCGAACCAGGGGATATGGGATACACACACCCCAATGCTGTCTTTTTTTTTTTTTAAGATTTATTTATTTATTTTTTGAAAGTCAGAGTTACACAGAGAGAAGGAGAGGAAGAGAGAGAGAGACAGACAGACAGAGATAGGTCTTCCATCCGCTGGTTCCCTCCTCAATTGGCCGCAATAGCTGGAGCTGCGCTGATCCAAAGTCAGGATCCAGGAGCTTCTTCCAAGTCTCTCATGTGGGTGCAGGGGCCCATGCTCTTGGGCCATCTTCTACTGCTTTCCCAGGCCATAGCAGAGAGCTGGATGGGAAGTGGAGCAGCCAAGACTTGAATCAGCGCCCATATGGGATGCTGGCACTGCAGGTGGCGGCTTTACCTTCTATGCCACAGCGCCAGGCCCCCAAATGCTGTCTTTTTAAAAAATATTTTATTTATTTATTTGACAGGTAGAGTTACAGACAGTGAGAGAGACAGAAAGGTTTTCCTTCTGTTGGTTCACCCCCCAAATGGCCATCATTGCTATCTTTCAGGGTACATATTTGCGGGAGGCTGGAATCAGCAGTAGAGCTTGGACTGGAACCCAGGTACTCTGATGTAGGACGTGGATGTCCCAATGGCTTATTTATTTATTTATTTATTTGAGAGGCAGACTTACAGAGAGGCAGAGGCAGAGAGAGAAAGGGGTTTTCCATCTGCTGGTTCGCTCCCCAGACAGTCACAACAGCTGGAGCTGCACTGATCTGAAGTCAGGAGCCAGGAGCTTCTCTAGGTCTCCCACGCAGGTGCAGGGGCCCAAGGACTTGGGCCATCTTCTTCTGCTTTCCCAGGCCATAGCAGAGAGCTGGATTGGAAGTGGAGCAGCCAGGACTCGAACCAGCGCCCATATGGGATGCCGGCACTGCACGTGGCAGCTTTACCCTCTATGCCATAGTGCTGCCCCCCGCCCCTCTTTTAAAGATTTTAATTTTTAAAATTTACTTATTTGAGAGGTACAGTTACAGACAGAGAGAGGGAGAGACAGAGAGCTGGTTCACTCCCCAAATGGTGGCAACAGCCAGAGCTGGGCTGATCTGAAGCCAGGAGCTTCTTCTGGGTCTCCCATGCGGGTGTAGGGGCCCAAGCATTTGGGCCATCTTCCATTGCTTTTCCTGACCATAGCAGAGAGCTGGATCAGAAGAAGAACAGCTGGGACACGAACCGGTGCCTGTATAGGATGCTGGTGCTGTAGGCAGAGGTCTAGCCTACTAGGTGACAGCACTGGCCTCCAAGTGGCATCTTCACCACTACTCCTCATGTCTGCCCTTTCAGGACTAATTTCTTACCAGTTGAGTTACCTCCCTCTGTTGATGCTCAGCAGGACAGCATTCTAGTCCATCAGTTCCTGTGTTTATCCTTTTATGAGTACGTCATTGTGTGCAATGACTAAAGTTGGGGAAGATTACATGGCAAGAGAATGAAACCTCTTCAGGACCCCAGAAACAAAACTCTAATGAGAGGATGACAGTTCCCTTCACAGTTTAATCTGGAATTAAGCCTTCAGTTTCTGTAAGATTGCTTCTAGAATGTTCTGTGACATGCAAAGCCAGGGACACTTCTGTTTTTAGGGGTGTCTTTAATAAACCAAACCTTAGCCACTTGCACTGAACCTGAAGTTTTGAAGCGGCAGGAATCAGTACTTGTCTTCCATCAGAGATGGAGTGTTAGGGGTTAAGTTGCAATCTCTATGCAGAACAAGTTCTTTTCCAGTGAGGAAAGATGCTGCACCCTTCTTGCTGGTATGAAAGTAAAAATATTGGTTGCTGTGTTTACCAGCTGCCTAGTTGCAATTTCTCTTTGATTGACAGTGTGACCTGGTGATACTTCCTGGTGGCGGGGGCAGGACAACATAATTGTGTGTCTAGCAGGTGGCACCCAGGAGCTGAGCACAAAGCTGACTTGGGTCAGAAGGGCACCACTGTTCACAGTTTCAATCTATTCCCCAGAGCATGTGGTCTATTTTAGGAAACAAAGACATGATTTACGAAGCTGGCTCCGTGTTCCCGGGGAAACACAGCTCAAGAGAGCCCTTGGTTGGGGGGCACCGAGGGCAGGTAAGGGGTCACATAATACATTATTTGGCAGGTTTTCTGAGCACAGGCTGTCCCCTTCCCTGACATCAGGATGAAAAGTGGAGAGCCCACTATTATTATCCTTATGCAAGTTGAGCTGCTTGCCCTTTGGTTAGATTTGCTGAGCCATGGTGCCCCGTGGCCTATGTGTCAATAAATTTTTGTTGACTTGAATTGTTCTCTGCTGAATTCCTTTAATAATCAATTCACTACACAAATCCTACCCTTGTCTTCACGTGGCAACGTGGCAGCACAGTCAACAATGCCCTGTTATTTGGAGCAGAGAGCTCTGGGTTGTTAACTGTTCTGTGAGGCTTCCCTGGGTGCGTGTCTGGGAGGTAGGGGCTACTACTCGAGAGGAGTATCCTGTGATTTTTATCAATGCAGATTTTGAAGGCAATTCCCCCTATCGCTTGTGAAACTAAGACTGGCTACGGTACCGTTAGGAAACATGCTGAAAATCTAGAAGAATCACGATGGAAAAAAAACACAACAAACTCAAGGACTAAATTTATCTCAGAGTATTCCTCAAGTTAATTCATGTCTTAAAGGAAAAATAATGCCCAGTGTGAGTGTTCCCCCTACAGAAGTAAAGGTTGTGCTGGTAGGGGTGTGTGTGTGCTCAGTGACTTTCCCCCTACATAAGTAAAGGTTGTGCTGGTAGGGGTGTGTGTGTGCTCAGTGACTTTCCTCTAGCACCAATATTAACTTGAGAATAACAGGTTGACTGTTAGTACTGAAATTGACCTTATCTTCAAACCTCTATTTTCCAGGCAGGGAGCCTGGGCTGAGAGCGAAGGGGTGATTCCGTGAACATCCCACAGCCCACAGCACTGATGTCCAGAGGCACAAACCAGGTGTCTCGGCTTAAGGAGAGCGGGAAGATTCACCTTCCTCTACCCTCAGCAGATCGGATGCTGCCCATCTGCTGTGGTGCTGGTGGTCATCTTTCCTGTCTGTTGATCTGAGCCTCTGTTCTGGAAACACCCTCCCAGACACACCGACAAGTACCAGCCGTCTGGACGTCCCTTAGCCCCGTCACGTTGACCATCAAAATGAGTCACACAGTTCAGTGTCCATGCGCACTGCAAAGACTTTGTTGTGTGTGTGTGTGTGTGTGTGTGTGTGTGTGTGTGTGTGTGTTTTAAGCACGCATTCCTCCTGCTTTTAGAACAGTACAAGTAGGGTGAGTAACCATCCTGGTTTGCCTGGGATTCATGGGTCCCAGGACTCACGACATTAGCACTAAGACTAGGAAAATCAAAAAGAGCAGGCTGAGTCAGCCTCCCTCGTTTTAGCAGCTCCGCTCCAGCTGACCTGTGGGTTCCTAGCCAAGCTCTGTGAAATGAAACGATGGCTCTTTTCTCTGGCAAAAAGACACAACCTTTGGTGGGCATTGCCCGGCAGGGGGTTAAGCTGCCACTCCGGACCGGAGTGCCTGGTTTGAGTCCTGGCTGCTTGAGGCTTCTGATCCAGCTTCCTGCTAGCATACTTGGGAAGGCAGTGGAGGATGGCTCAGGTACTTGGGTTCCTGACATCCATGTGGGAGACCCAGATGCAGTTCCTGGCTTCAGCCTGGCCTCGCTGCAGCTGTTGTCAGCATTTGGGGGGGTGAACCAGCAGATGGAAGATCTCACTGTCTCTCCCTCTTTCTCAGCCACTCTGCCTTTCAAATGAATAAACATAGCTTTAAAAAGAGAGAAGAAACAGACAAACTGCATCTCTCTCTCTCTCTCTCTGGGTTCTGAGCACCTCCTGTTCACTGGGTCTCAGCCCCACCTTTCCTCCAGGGTGGCATGTTAGCTCCTTCACCACTTCCCTGGCTGCTATAGAGGTTGTCAAAGCCCTTGCTGATTTGTGCACTTACCATTGCATCAATGCATCAGTGTAGCCTGTCATTGCGTGGAAAGGATTGATCTCATCGGAGGTCTTTAGGGGTCTTCCCTAGCCCTTTGCGTCCCAGGCAGGTAAGATTGTGGACTCGGGACCCATGTGGTCAGGTGAGAAATCTCTAGGGGATAATTGTAGCTACCCTCTTAGGGGTACCGTGGGAATCAACGGGGTTCAGTGTGCCCACTGTGCTGGTCTTGTCTGGGGACTGACTTGCTGGAATGTGCATTCGTGAGCCAATTCCTTTAGCATTACTGCACCCTTGCAAGGTCTGCATTTTGAAGGCAAGTGTGGTTGTGGAGAAGGCTCCTTGCTCAGGGATTCCATGTGTGTTGCTCATTAGGATTCCACCTGCAGTGGAGCCCGCCTTGAAATGGAATCCGGAAGACAAGACTGACTGTGGGCTCTGCTAAGTAACGCTTTCCCGTCTCTGACCACTCGATGTACACATGGCAGCAATTAAAAACACTGTAAAAGCACGTTAAAATGACACTTAATTCCAGCTCCTTGGAATTAGCCTTCATTATATTTGATGCATGGTTTGAATTTTATTGTCAAGATAAGAGGTTAAATCTGATAGGTAGCTGACATTAGGATATGTGCACTTTACCGGAACTTGACTTTTAAATTTTTGTATTCCTTGGTGTAATTAATAAAGCATTTCTTTTTAAAAAAGATTTATTTATTTATTTGAAAGTCAGAGTTACAGAGAGAGAGAACGGTCTTCCATCTGCTGGTTCACTCCCCAACTGGTCGCAATGGCCGTGGCTGAACTGTTCTGAAGCCAGGAGCTTCTTCCGGTCTCCCACGTGGGTGCAGGGGCCAAGGACTTGGGCCATCTTCTGCTGAATAAACCATTTCTTCTTCTAAAGAAGAATCCACGAGCTTCCTGAGTGCCAGAGTCAAACTGTTCAGTCCTTATTGGAAGAATACAACTGTCCAAATTGTAGTGGCTTGTAAATTCCAATCTGGGTGAGCAAATCTGGCGTGGAACTGGATGAAGAGAGAGAACAAAGTGCCTGAAGGCAAGGTGCTTTCATACTAGAGACATTGTTTAAATTGAACTTTCATTGTATTTGAAAGGGAGAGGGAGAGTGAGTGACAGAGCTAGGGAGAGGTCTTCCACCTGCTGGTTCAATCCTCAACTGCCTGCAACAGCCAAGGTGGGACCAGGCTGAAGCCAGGAGCCTGGAACTCAGTTTGGGTCCCCCGTGTGAGGGGTTTGAGACAGACAACCGAGAAGGAGCCCAAGCCCAGCCTGAACGCACCTACAGGACTTGCCTTTTCCCGGCAGCCTGTGCCAGAGTCGGCACTGCCCGTTCAGGACGGACCCTCACTGGGCCCCCCCGGGAAACAAATAGGAAGGGCTGGTCTCCAGACGTTACTCCAAGATGCAGGTTTGGCTGGGGGAGTGGAGGTAGGAGGGCAGGGAGAGGCCGGTCGTGGGAGACATCTCTGCTCCCCATGGAGGTGACAGAGATCATGGCTGCCATATCAGGGGCACTGTGGGGCTGGAGCAGGTTTCATGAGCAGATGGATAGTCCTCCCAGGTGGGCTCCTGGTGGCTCCTTCACAGCAGGTGGGGAGTGGGTGCGGGGGGAGGGGGAGGGTCTGGGTGGGGTGACAGGTGTTTTGCCTGGGGCTGTCTGGACGCTCTGCCTTGGGGTTGATACAGTCTAATTAACAGTTCAGAGACGGGTGACCAGCCCCTGGAGAAACGGAGAGAAGGTTGGCCTGGCAGGGGCCACAAATCACTTACCACTTTGGAGGGAACTTCAAGTTCATGGAAAATGCAATTCACAGATAATTTTTTTTGGAGCAAAAATTGGAAATCCATGTATAATTTTCTCATATGCATTTCTCATGAACTTGAAGACCCTCAGTAAGATACCTCCGCTTTCTTGTATTTGAAAGATAGAGTGAAAGAGAGAGGGAGAAGGAGAGAGAGAGAAGAGAGATCTTCCACACACTGGTTTACTGCTCAAATACCTGCACCAACTTGACTGCATCAGGTGAAAGCCAGAGTCAAGGAACCCCATCCGGGTCTCCCACGTGGGTGGCAGACTCAAATACTCAGCCTTCAACTGCCTCTCAAGATGCGTATTAGCAGGAAACTGGGTTCAAAACAGACGAGACTCAATCCTAAACACTCCAGTGTGGGACGAGGGCCTTCCAAGCAGCGGCTTAATCTGCTGTGCTGCAATGTCTGCCCCTGCCTTTGGTATCTCGTCTGTGAAATGGGATGCCAGCTTCCCAGAATGGCATAGGGGAAGGAGTATCTGAATTTGCAATCACAGCCCTGCCTCACTTCCCGTCCAGTTCTGCTTTCTGTCTGCATAAACCTGACCATCGCTAAGCCTGGACAACGTCTTGTGAACGGGAGAAACACACAAATGCTCCTGCACTGGGGGTGAGGGTGGGAGTTGTCTGAGGGACCAGCATTCTCCACGCTGAAACGCAGCTTTTCAAAAAGTGCCCCTGTCAATCTAACTTATGCTTTCAGGGTTTGTGTGGATGAGACACAGAATCTAGAATTTGCCCGAGAAGATTCTAGAGAGCAGACCTGGGTCCACCTGGAATCACTCAGCAGCAGCTGGTAAGAAAATTGTATCCAGGATGGAGTCTTGGGAAACCACACAATACATTAATGACTTAATTTAGTTTTGTGAATATCTGCAGACAAGTGATGTGAATTTAAATTGTAGCATCTCACATGCTGTGTCTCGGGGTGCAGACTTCAGGAAGGCTGAGCAGTTTGTCCAACTAAGATAGATACAGATCAGATCTCCAGGGGGCCAGGTAACTTGGGTCAATGCTGACTTAGAGCAAGTGCCAACTTTGAACAGAAGAGTAGAATAATTTATTTAATCTATGTTTTTTTTTACTTCAATACATTACATTTTTTATTTTATTTTTTATTATAAACACTTTTATTTAGTAAATATAATTTTCCAAAGTACAGTTTGTGGATTACAATGGCTTTTTACCCCCATAACTTCCCTCCCACCCACACCCCTCCCATCTCCCGCTCCCTCTCCCATTTCATTCACATCAGGATTCATTTTCAATTATATTTATACACAGAAGATTGATTTAGTATATATTAAGTAAAGATTTCATCAGTTTGCACCACTCAGAACATAAAGTGTAAAATACTGTTTGAGTACTAGTTATAGCATTAATTCACATTGGACAACACATTAAGGACAGAGATCCCACATGAGAAGTAAGTGCACAGTGACTCCTGTTGCTGACTTAACAATTTGACACTCTTGTTTATGGCGTCAGAAATCTCCCTAGGCTCTTGTCATGAGTTGCCAAGGCTATGGAAGCCTCTTGAGTTCACTGACTTCGATCTTATTTAGACAAGGTCATAGTCAAAGTGGAAGTTCTCTCCTCCCTTCAGAGAAAGGTACCTCCTCCTTTGGTGGCCTGTTCTTTCTACTGGGATCTCACTCACAGAGATCTTTCATTTAGGATTTTTTTTTTTGCCACAGTGTCTTGGCTTTCCATGCCTAAAATACTCTCATGGGCTCTTCAGCCAGATCCAAATGCCTTAAGGGCTGATTCTGAGGCCAGAGTGCAAGTGCCAACTTTGTAAAATACATCTGATTTGGTTTTCTGTTGTAACTTCTCTTCAGTAATATTTTCCCCCTTTTCTCAGAACTGATTTCAGATTTTACAATGATTCTCGGCACAACACAAAGTGATGGTGGTGGTGGGGGCTGGTATCACGGTGTAGATAGTAGAGCTGCCGCATGTGATGCAGGAATCCCATATGGGCACCAGTTTGAGTCCCAGCTGCTCCACTTCCAATCCAGTTCCTGGCTAATGAACTGGGAAAGCAGCAGCAGATGGCCCAAGTCCTGGGGCCCCTGTCACTCACATGGGAGACCTGGGAGAAGCTCCTGGCTCCTGGCTTTGACCTGGCCCAGTCCTGGTCTTGTGGCATCTGGGGAATGAACCAGTGGATGGAAGATCTCTCTCTGTCTTCCCTCTCTCTCTGTAACTCTACATTTCAAATAAATAAATAAATATATATATTTTTAAAGTGGCTGAACAAACTAGTGTGGTACAAAAGTTTCCGCAGTTTCTGGAGACCTGATTCTGGATAAGGAGGAGAGAGCAGAAATACCAGGCTGGGGCTGGAGCTGGGAACCTGTCCAGCTCCATGAGCAACACTCCAGGAACACCCACGCGGTCCAGTCCGGCTTCAAGGTTGGCTGTATATCCTGAGGAAATGAAATCAGTACCTTGAAGGGATATGTGAATCAGCGTTAGTCAACACTGTTAAGATTTAGGAACAACTCAAGCCTCCATTGAAGATGAGTGGATAAAGAAAATACAGTGTATATATGAGAAGACTTCAAAATATTCATGGAAAATGGAAGTAAGTAAGTTTATTTTGGTACAAAAGGTTTTTAAAACTTATACATCAGTTTTTCATAATACACATTTCCCATGAGCTTTCTGAAGCCTGCTCGCATACAATGGAATACTATTCAGCAATGAAAAGGAGAAAGTCCTGCTATTTGTGACAACATGGATGAACATTACGCTAAGGGAGATAAGCCAAGCTCAGAAAGACAAATACAGCATGATCTCATGTGTGGAATGAAAGAAGTTGAATTTATGCAAGGGTATTTCAAAAAGTGTGGAAAGTGGAATTAAAATATAAGGGTATTTTGGTATGAAAAAATTGAAATCTTGTAGTTTTTCTTTTTTTTATTTGTCAGGCAGAGTTAGACAGTGAGAGAGACAGAGAGAAAGGTCTTCCTTCCGTTGCTTCACTTCTGAAATGGCTGCTACAGCCGGCGTTGCGCTGATCCAAAGCCGGGAGCCAGGTGCTTCCTCCTGGTCTCCCATGGGGTGCAGGGCCCAAGCGCTTGGGCCATCCTCCACTGCACTCCCGGGCCATTGCAGAGAGCTGGATCAGAAGAGGAACAGCTGGGACTAGAACTGGTGCTCATATGGGATGCCGGGGCCTCAAGGCAGAGGATTAACCAAGTGAGCCATGGCGCCAGCCCCTATAGTTTTTCAAAACACATTTTCCAGCACTTGTTTGAAGAGCTCTCAGGTGTATAGATTTCAAATTTTTTTGCACCAAAATAAACATTGAATTCCATTTTCCATGAACTTTCTGAAGTTACAATGGCAGTTGTCTGAGGTTGGGGGCTTGGGAGGAATGAGATGTTGATCAAAGGCCAAATTGGTGGCTACAAGATGAGTAGGTTCTGGGGATGTAGTGAACAGCGTGGTGACTACATTAGTTATTACTACGTTAATAATAACGCATTCTGTACTTGCAATTTGCTAGGAGAATAGATCTCAAGTGTCCCTTCCACCTTCCCTGCCCAGCACAGTGGTAACCACATACAGAGGTGGTTGTGTCCCTTAGTCCGTGGCAATGGTCCTACAACGTATATGGACACAAAATCATCATGTTGGGCTGCTGCTGTGCACAGCAGGCAAAGCTGCCTTCTGTGATGTGAGCATCCCACACGGGTGCTGCTCAGAGTCCCGGCTGCTCTGATTCCAACCCAGCTCCCTGCTAATGCACCTGGGAAAGCAGTGGAGAATGGTCCAAGTGCTTGGGCCCCTGCACCCACGTGGGAGACCTGGATGAAATTCCTGGCTTCAGCCTGGCCCAGCCCTGGCTGCTGTATCCACTTGGGGGAGTGAGTCAGTGGATGGAAGACGTCACTCTCTCTCTCTCTGTAACTCTGCTTTCAAACCAATAAATATTTTTAAAGATGATCATGCTGTGCACTTTGGACATACACAATTTTCTTTGTTGATGCTACTTCAGTAAAACTGGAAAAGGAAGAGTGACCACCGAGAAAGAGACATGGAGTTCTACCGTGCTTGGCCTCGTGTCTGTCTACTTCACCCGGTGTGCCTGATAGGTTCAAGAGTCATCCACATTTGAGCACTCCCCAGTATGCCATTTCTTTTTTTTTTTAAAGATTTATTTATTTTATTTGAAAGTCAGGGTTACATAGAGAAAGAGAGAGAGAGAGAGAAAGAGAGAGAGGTCTTCCACCCATTGGTTCATTTCCCAATTGGCTGCAGTGGCTGGAGCTGGGCCGATCCAAGGCCAGGAGCCAGGAGCTTCTTCCTGGTCTCCCACGTGGGTGCAGGGGCCCAAGCACTTGGGCCATCTTCTTTTTTTTTTTTTTTTTATTTTTGACAGGCAGAGTGGACAGTGAGAGAGAGAGACAGAGAGAAATGTCTTCCTTTGCCGTTGGTTCACCCTCCAATGGCCGCTGCGGACGGCGCGCTGCAGCCGGCGCACCGCGATCGTCCGATGGCAGGAGCCAGGAGCCAGGTGCTTTTCCTGGTCTCCCCATGGGGTGCAGGGCCCAAGCACCTGGGCCATCCTCCACTGCACTCCTGGGCCACAGCAGAGGGCTGGCCTGGAAGAGGGGCAACCGGGACAGAATCCGGCGCCCCAACCGGGACTAGAACCCGGTGTGCCGGCGCCGCAAGGCGGAGGATTAGCCTGTTGAGCCACGGCGCCGGCCCTTGGGCCATCTTCTACTGCTTTCCCAGGCCATAGCAGAGAGCTGGATGGGAAGTGGAGCAGCTGGGTCTCAAACTGGCGCCCATATGGGATGTCAGTACTTCAGGGCAGGGCATTAACCTGCTGCGCCACAGCACTGGCCCCTGCCATTTCTTTCTTTCTTTCTTTCTTTTTTTTTTTTTTTTTTAGATTGATTTTATTTATTTGAAAGGCAGAGTGATGGTGTTGTGGGACGTACAGATTAAAAACACAGCGAGACTTTGAGGTCACATTAGGAGTCTTTATTAGCCAGCTGGCGACTGCCATCTCTCAGAGCAGGTCCGGAGAAGACAGCCCTGAGTTGCGGTGTGTATGTGTGGGGTTTAAAGGCAGAAACTACATTCTGGTGGCCTTGACCATTATCAAGCAAGTAAGCAGAGGTCCAGAAGCCAGAAATATGCCGGGTACAGCCGGAGGAGCAGACTGATGGCTCTAACTTGTTTCTCTCAAAGGAACAGTCCCTGTTCTGAAGCAACCAAGCAAGATAGCATACAACCACCCGGGCAAGCTGTTTTCCCATGGGAAAACCTTAACCTTAAAGACACCCTGTCACAATAGAGAGTGACAGAAAGAGAACTTTCAACTGCTGGCTCAGTCCCCAAATGGTCCCAATGGCCAGAGCTGGACCCAATGGAAACCAGGAGCCTGGAACTCCATCTGGGTCTCCTATCCGGGAGGCAGGGGCCCAAGTACATGGGCCATCTTCTGTTGCCTTCCTAGACACAGTAGCAGGCAGACATATTGGGGACAGAGTAGTCAGGACTGGAACCCGCTCTGATGGGGGCTGCCGCTGTCTCCAGCTGCGGTAGCTTTATCCACTGCACCGCACCACCATCCTAGCCCTCCACCTCTTTTCATGGCTGAATCAGCTGCACTGTGCACTTAAACAGCACTTGGAGAGACACTGGGGCTGCATCTAGCGTCTGAGCTTCGGCTCCTTGTCTGAGGCAGGAGGACGTGGAGGAAACTCTCGTGGAAGGCATCCACAGCCCCCAGCAGGGGCCCGTGAGGATTCCGTCTCCTCCACAGGAGACTGAGAGGAGGAAATCTCCTGGGGACTGACGAGTCACTGGGGTGACTTTGCTTCTTTGCTCCCTCACTTCCCCGGTGCAGGACATGACGTTGACCCGGCTGAGTCGTGCTGACTGGTAGTATTTCCAACTCCGGCCTGCTGCGTGGTTACCGGATTCTGTGGAACGTACACATCTCCTCTCCTTTGTCTGCTTGCCTTCCTCAGAACATTTGTCTTTATTTTAATAGTTATTTTTTCCAGCTCAGTTTTCCTGAAGCAATTCACAGTGCAATCCTACAAGGAAACCGAGTCTCCTGTTGCTTAGGGAGACACAAAGTCAAAGCCAGAAGTCTCAGCTCCTCCGCCCGCAGTACTGTTTCCATCCACCGTTCATGCCAGTGCTGTCCCCGGAGATCTTTTTCTTAATGAAACATAGCAGCTGACCTATTTTCCCCCATTAAACTTTGATATGTTCTTTTCATTAATTTAAAATACCCGAACTCTGCATGTTTAAGACGACTTCTTCTCCTGGCCTGGTGGAAAAATGTAACCCCATGAGAGCCAGTGAAGCAGATGGCACGTGGGGACTCAGAGGTGGAATTTGACAAATCCCCATGAATGAAAATCTCAGCTGACATTTGTTAGAGTTTCATGGTGGTTTTAGGATGTGTCCGTCATCAGGAAGCCCAGGTGGGGGTGCACAGGACAGGGCCTTGTCTATGGAGTGCAGGGGGAACGCTCAGGGAGCCCGCCTCCTCTTCATAAATCCTGATGATTTATGCTTGCGCTCTGGGCTCTGAGAATGCGGGAGGCCTGGCAGGAAGCGGGTGGGGCACAGAGTGCAGAGCTCTCGTTCCCCAAGGAGCCTTGTTTTGCTGCTGGTAATGTGGTTTGCAGACTTATTGCTTTCTAGAGATCCCTAATGTGGTCTTAGATCTATGATTCCATGTCAAATCAGCTGAGAAGAGACGAGTCATGTTCTCGCCATCCCTCTGAACCTCGGGCTCAAGTTTCCAGTTTTAGAACAGATGACAAGAGGATAAAGGAAAAACACATATTACTAGAGCAATGTAAAGTTGCATAGGAACATAATGAAATGCAGGCACTTGCTTTCAGTCAATGGGGCGACATCACGCCCATCCTTAGCCCCTCAGAGGCCCCACGAGTATAGATGACAGGAGATTTAGAATTTAATAACTTGGTACCTGAGCTTGGCTCTGGACTTTTTTTTTTTTTTTTTAAAGAAGATTTACTTATTTATTTGAAAGGCAGAGAATTACAGAGAGACAGGCAGAGACAGAGGTCTTCCATCTGCTGGTTCTCTCCTCAAATGGCTGCAATGGCTGGCACTTGGCCAGGCAGAAGCCAGGAGTCTGGAACTCCTCTGGATCTCCCAAGTCAGTAGCAGGGGCCCAAGCACTTGGGCCATCCTCTGCTGCTCTCCCAGGTGCAGTAGCAGGGAGCTGGATTGGAAGTGGAGCAGCCGGGACTTGAACCTGTGCTCATAAGCAAGGCCAGCATCACAGGTGACAGCTTAACCTGCTGCCCCACAGTGCCCCCGGCCCCGGTTCTGGGCTCTTTTCTTTTTAAGATTCATTTTATTTGTTTGAAAGAATTACAGAGAGAGTCTGATATAAACACACACACACACAGAGAGAGAGAGGGAGGTCTTCCATTCACTGGTTCACTCCCCAAATGGCTGCAATGGCCAGAGCTGAGCTGATCTGAAGCCAAGAGCCAGGAGCTTCTTCTGGGTCTCCCACGTGGGTGCAGGGCCCCAGCACTTGGGCCATCCTCTGCTGCTTCCCCAGGCATGTTAGCAGCGAGCTGGGCAGGAAGTGGAGCAGCTGGGGCTTGAACCAGCACCGTATGAGATGCCGATGCTGCAGGCTGGGGTTTTAACCCGCTTTGCCACAGTGCCGGCCCCTCTGGGCTTTCTTAACAACTCATCTGGAACAAGTTCTTTAACCTCTCTAAACTTCCACTTCTTTGGCTCTAAAATGACAACAATTTCTCAGGGTTATTCTGAAGATTAAGTGAGGTCATACATGGAAATGCTTTGTCTAGTCCCAGCAAAAGTACTTATTATTGTTTAAATCAGTGCCAAGCAGGTGATTCAGGCTTAGTGCTTAGAAGAGGAAACATGGTGAGACCTGCAACATTTTGGACAGCTCCTAATTGAGTGTGTATGTCACCAGACAACACTGGGCTCACAGTAATGACTTTGGCCTTATCTTGCAGAGCAACATAATGGTGATAAACGGAGCAGTCTCAAGTTCAAATGGAAAAATCTGCTCTGCTGGAGAAGAGGGTGCCAGACACTCTGAGGCATGTGGAATGTGTGTGAAATTGACTGCTGAGAAATGGGGTTCCACGGGCAAAATCTAAAGGGAAAAATATATGGTTGACGACGATTAATGTCTGCTACGTTGGCCGCCAGCAAGAATTTACCTCTGTGATAATTCAGGTGTGTACCCAACAGACCTTTATGGAATTCTCTCAAGCGACCGTGCCAGGTCCTGACACTGGGGAGGAGAGTGCCTCTGCTCCAGTGGCTCATGGTCTAACTGGTGAGGAAGGTGGCAGCAAGTGGCGCACAGGACACCGAGGGAGGCCGCAGGGCTCTGAAGCCTGCTGAGGCAGGGGACCCACAAATTAAGGGTTAAAGGAACAACTAGGAATTGGGCCGCTGGATGAGCCAGGTGGAGCCCGGGTGGGCAGTGTTCTTCCACCCATTCTCGCTGTTTGCTGGAGCAAGCTCCGGAATTCTTAACGAGGAAATCATGGCTGTGTTCACAAGAAGGAGACAGCAGGAGCGGCAGACAGCAGGAGCAGAGGTGGGAACTGCTGAGGTGAGCACTTGGTGCTGCAGGTGCAGGGGGAGGCTGGGGCGGGGGGACAGGAGCCTCAGCACACGGCTCTTGCTCTTGCTTGTGGACAGCAGGAAGCCACAGGAAGGATGGGAAGTGGAGCAGCCAGAACTCAAACCAGCACCCACATGGAATGCTGGAGTAGCAGACAGGGCTTTAACCACTGCACCACAGATCCAGCCCCCATAGTATATAAACAGCTCTACATATTTGCAAATGCAAATAACAAATCCAGTGTTCACACTTGAAGACCTGGCTTTGGACTTGGGGGGGCAGGACCTATCCCATATTGAGAATCTTGTATAGGGATATAATGCTAGGGACCTACAGCAACCTGTCCTCGGTATCTTTGACTGCTGTATAGTACTCCAGAGTACATGTCCCATAATTTTATCCAGCCTACTGTTGATGGGCACTTGGGTTGATTCCAGGTCTTGGCTATTGTGAATTGAGCTGCAGTAGACATTAAGGTGCAAGTCCAAGAACTTCAAATTTGGATCAAAGAGCAGAGCCATGGAAGGAGGCAAAATCCCAAAACTGGAGCCACTCAGTTGCCCATAGAGAACATGAGCTGATTGCAACCAACCAGAAAAACCAAACCTGAAGGGGCCTGATGAAATGCAAAGTAGAGAAACCAGATTTAAAGATTTCTTAAGTTACAGGGAGGTAGACCTTCCTTCCATTCGAAGGTTCACTTCCTAGATGGCTGCAATGGCCAGAGCTGTGCCAATCTGGAGCCAGGAGCTTCCTCTGGGTCTCCTACATGGGTGCAGAGGCCCAAGGACTCGGGCCATCTTCTTTCCCAGGCCATAGCAGAGAGCTGGATTGGAAGTAGAGCAGCCGGGACTAAAACCTGTGCCCATATGGGATGCTGGTGCTTCAGGCCAGGGCTTTAACCCACTGCGCCACAGTGCCAAGCCCCAAGAAACCAGGTGACTTTTACTTTTTAACTTAATGAAATTTCCCAAGTACAGCTTATGAATCACAATGGCTTCATCCCACCAGCAACCTGCCCCTCTCCCGTTCCCTCTCCCATTCCATTCACATCGATTCTTTTTCAATTCTCTTTATATACCGAAGATCAATTTAGATTATGTGGGTGCAAACTGAGCCATGGCATCAGATCTCTGGGTGCTGTTAACGTTGTTAATTTTAACTTTAGAAAATTGCTTTTCTTCCATTAGGGTCCCTCTATCTTCTCTTGTTCTTCCATGTGTTAAATAAGAATGGGGGGGGGGGTGTGCTGGTGCAGTGGCTCACTTGGTTAATCCTCCTTCTGTAGTTCTGGCATCCCATATGGCCTTCTGCAGCGCCGGCATCCCATATGGGTGCCAGGTTCTAGTTCTGGTTGCTCCTCTTCCAGTCCAGCTCTCTGCTGTGGCTCGGGAGGGCAGTGGAGGATGGCCCAAGTGCTTGGGCCCCTGTACCCACGTGGGAGACCAGAAAGAAGCTCCTGGCTCCTGGCCTTGGATCGGCCCAGCTCCAGCCACTGCAGCCAATTGGGGAGTGAACCAATGGATGGAAGACCTCTCTCTCTGTCTCTCTCTCTCACTGTCTGTGACTCTACCTGTCAAATTAAAAAAGAATGTGGGAGATGAGAAATCACTGGTTGTTTCGCCCTTTTGCGCTGGTGTGGCGATTGCAACTTCGTAAAGCGTCTTCGCATTTGTCACTTCTCCGCTCCCTCCTGAGAATCACGTTGCTGGGTGATGAGTCTGAGAGGTCACTTCCCGGCTCTAAGCAGTCGCTGAGGCCCGCGCTGCCGACTGGCACTGAGTCAGCTCCTCACTGTTCTGGAAGCAGGTGATTGAGTCCCTCCCTAGCCTCAGGTTGTTTTTTTTTTTTTTTGTTTGTTTTTTTTTGCTTTTTTTCCCCCTTTTGGTTGGCATTTGAAGGCAAAATTGTGTCATCCTTTCTGAGTCTCTGAAAGGTCATTTAGTATATTTATTATTCGCTATTTGATTTGCAGGGATCTCCTTCCTCTTGACCCTTCTGATGAAAGCTTTCTATCATCCTTTCCCCTGGCTTTTCCTTAAACTTAGACCTATACTCACACGAGTGCGTGTGTGTGTGTGTGCACACCGACTTTAGCCTGGTGTTTGGATGTGTCTGAGCATGTGTGACAGAGGGCTAGTGGTGGGAGTGGAGTGGGACAGCCTGTGTTGGTGAGGACGACGTGGCTCATTCTTGCATCTTTATCGTTAGTTCAGGTGCCAGGGCTCGGGCTTGGCCCTGTAGAGAGTGGTGCTGGCAGAAGCTGTTGAAGCTGTGAAGGTCTGGGCTCCAGTTGTACAGTGAGGGGTGCCCTTCGCTCTCCTGCGTGGAACTCAGTGTGGCTGAGGTGTGGTGGGTGGAGGCCCTGGGACCTCCGTGCAGACTTGGCTCCTTGGGGTGAGCAGGGCCAGGACGCCAGCTGATGCCACTGTTGGTACAGACAACTCCACTAATGCTGCTTAGTTTGGTTACAGATGGAAGAAACACAATCAAACCAGCTCCAGCCTAAGAGGGATTAATGACCTGGACTTGTCTAGTCCGGGGACACGCATTCAGGTCTGGACGGATGCAGAGGGTCAAGGGATGGAGTGATATGATGGTTCTGGAGCTCTCTGTCCCTTCAAAAGAGAGCCCGCTCTGCGCAGGAGGAGAGATAGCCAACCGTGCTCCTGGAGTTAGGTGCACGCCATGAAAGAACGGGTTCTCTCTCGACGTTTGTGGAGAAGGCCTCTGGGTGACCAGGCTTGGGCAGTGCCCACTCCTGGACCTCTGCTACGGCTGGGGATGGGACACCATGACCTGCTGAGCCCAGGTCGAGAAATCCCAGGGAATGGTGCAGAGCTCTGACCCAAATAGAAGGCACAGATTCACTACAGAGCTGTCCCTGAGGGTCAGCCTATCCGTGGTCAGCCACACGGAGGGGACAGGATAGTTTCCAAAGCATGAATACTCGAGGGTAGGTTGATCGTGGAGGTGAGCAGAAGGTTTCTGGAGGGAAGTGAAGGCAGAGATGAGCTGGTCGGGGACAATGTTGAAATTCACCTGGAGACTCTGAGCAAAGAGGTATTGCATACGAGCAGCTCTATGACGGGTCAGCAGGTGTAACTCAGTGCATCCCAGCCAATGAGCTCGACTTGGTGCCCATCCTGGAAGCTGCCGTGTGCTTTCCTGGTTCCTGGCTCATGGATCATCTTTTACAGCATCCCACTGCCTACATTTCCTGCTGGGTACAAGTGGCAGGAGTCCTGGCTGTGACCCTAGGAGCCTCAGAACTGAGCCCTGGGAAGGCTTCCCAGTCTTGTTTCTAGTCAGATGACCAGATGTGCCCCCATTGCTGCTTTTCGTGTAATTCGCTTTGAAACTGTCAAAATCTTTTTTAAAATAGATTTTTATTTATTTATTTTCAAGGGCAGAGACAGAGAGAAGGAAAGACAGACAGATCTTCCATCCACTGGTTCACTCCCCAGATGGCTGTAATGGTTGGGACTGGGAGAGGTTGAAGCCAGGAGATTCTTCCAGGTCTCCCATGATTCAAGGACCCAAGTACTTGTGCTGGGTTTCCCAGCACACAAAAAAAAGTGCTGGGAAAAGTGCTGCTTTCCCAGGCACATTAGCAGGGAACTGGATTGGAAGTGGAGCTGCTGGGACTTGACCTGGTGCCCGGATGGGATGCAGGCCTCGCAGGCCGTTCTTTACCTGCTATACCACGACACCAGCCCTGAACTGTCAGAATCTTAACTTCCGTCCTATAGTTCCTTGCTTTGTTCCAGAAAGGACAGGAAGCCCTCTATAAGATTATATGTAGTTTAATAAGATTAAAAAAAAAAAATAAAGGTGAGCCCAGAGTGCAGCAAAGAGCTTCTTAGGCCCCAATGCACAGAAATAAATTTTTCATGGCAGGTGAAAGATTAAAATCAAACCTGTGGCTCAAAGACATGCAGCCACGTTACAGAAGCATTGAGCCTTCCTTCCTGCACGTAATATCCTCAAAGGCATGCACATGAAATATGTAATAATACATAACAGAGAGTTTCCTGGGGTGGCTTTTCACAGCGCCTTCCAATGGAAGGCTATGGTATGGTAAAAAGTATAGCTTAGTAGGAACTTTTGTATGGGAAGCAAAAATGGCTCCATTGATCTCTCCAAGAGTCTGTCTGGCTCATAATGTTGCATTTAAAATGAAAGGAAGAATGATGGCATGCTCTCCACCAACATCGTCTCTCTCAGTGACGCCAGAGCCGCTAAGAATAGGCCAGCGGTGACTTTGCTGCGTGTCTGATGTGGGGTCTTTCGCCCAGCACCCTGTCACGCTCTGTGGAGCTGGTCTTTTGAGGAGAGGACGGCTTTGCTATTATTATTCACCAACGAAGCAGCTGGGTTGGGTAGGAGGAAGGAAGGCTGCAGAAATGCACAGCGAGGTGTTTTGGCTGGAGAGGCTTGGAGTCTGGCACCAGGCATGGTAAGGCTGTTACAGAACAACCTCCAATACTGCCCGGATGAATTGCTACAGACCCCCCACTCACCGTCCTCTCACCGTCACTGACACTGGGGTGATGGAAGAACGGAGGTGTTCATTGCCAATGCAGAGGAAGGAGAAGGGCGGCTCTCACCTCATCCCCAGGCTCCCTGTGGCCAGAGCTAGAGATCTGTACACGTTGAAGCTGGGACCCGGAGGGGTGTGTTCGGCTCGTGTACAGGACCCTCTTCCCATTGGTCAGTGATGCTGTGCTCTTTTGGGAATTCTGGTGATGACAAAGCGGCCCATGGTCAATCAGGTGGTGGTAGCTTCTTGCCCAGGACCTGAGGTTCCTGGAAAGAGACCCCAGGAGACAAGACCTGATACTGAGAAGTTACCTAGCAGTGGAGACAAAGGGCATCAGGAGTCCTGCATTCCGGGACCCTGCAGGGCGGCTCCACCTCTCCCTCCCTTCAGTGAGTTCATTTAGGTGAAGGCAGGGCACGGAGATGTGAAGGTCAGGGAGGGAGGCTGGGGGACCGAGGGCGACCAGGACCCGGTGGTCTCCAGCGTCGGCATCAAGCACATGGTTTGGGGCGTGTTTGGGGTTCTGTCTCAGGTGGGTGTGTAGCTCTCTGCCCTGGGTCCCCTCTGCACAGGCCTGGCCCTGTCCTGAAAAGTGGGACTAAAAACACACAATCAGACCACGTGATCGGACCCCCTGGCAAAGCATAAAATGTGGGAATGTGCATTAGAGGAGCGGGAGGTGGAACGAGGCTTTTCCTGGTTCTGGTGTCAAGGGGACACCAGTGAGAGGGCGGCCTGGTGTGTCCTGTGACAAACAGCTGTAGCCACCCCTGAAGTCGGGGTTTAAGAGCGCCCCCTGAGCTGGAGAAAGGGTGGACATTGTGGGACAGTTTTTTTTTTTTTTTTTAAGAGGCAAAGTTGCAGACAGAGGGAGAGAGAGAGGTCTTCCATCCACTGGCTCACTCCCCAAATGGCTGCAATGGCCAGAGCTGAGCTGATCCAAAGCCAGGAGCCAGGCGCTTCCTCCAGGTCTCCCACATGGGTGCAGGGCCCCCAAAACTTGGAACATCTTCTGCTCTCCCAGGCCACAGCAGAGAGCTGGACTGGAAGAGGAGCAGCCAGGACTAGAATGGGGCCCATATGGGATGCTGGCGCTGCAGGCGGAGGATTAGCCTACTGCACCACAGCGCCAGCCCGAGCAGTTTTAGCATGAGGAGACTGGCACTGAGTGGAGGGAGTTTTCATGTTCAGGTAGTCTAACAAGACCAGGCAGTGCCATAGTCATGGACAAACAAGAGCTGAGCTTTCTAACGAGCAGTAGAACTCAGAGCTGTGCTTAAGCCCAAAAGCTGGCTGGAAGACGATGCCAATCATGTTGGTTGGAATTGAAGTGTAGATAACAGCATCGAGATGACTCAATGACCATCACGTTCAGCTTTGTGCCTGGTGCCGGCTACCCGTGGACTTAACTTATGAAGCGAATTTTTAATGAAGACAAAACAGGATTTTTTTCCCCCCCTTCTGCCCAGGGCAAAGTTCCCTGAACAATTGAAGTGATTTTATTCAGGCCACGGTAGCTGGGAGATCACTGATCAATGAGGAAATGTCTCAAGGAAGCGACAGAATACTTGGGATTTGAAACGAGTGAATCAAGCAGTGCAGAGACGGCTCTCACACTGGAACACGGACGAGCAGGTGGGGGACTTCTCTGTTGTTCACAGTGGCTTTGCCTGGGCACAGGAGAAGTGTGACATCGTCATGTCCATCTTCTGTCCCTTGAAGGGAAAACCTGGTGGCCCCTCCCTTTCTGTCCTTCCAATCCAAGTGTCTGGACATCCTCCGGGTGACGTCAGAGTTCCCACAGGGCTACTCACGTTTGGGGAAGGTGGAATGATGTTGTTCTCGTGCGGCTCCATTCTAGCGCGAGTTTTACTGAGCAGTGAATCAGCCCTTTGTCTCCAGATGCGTGGGGAGTAAGCTTCCCCAGTACACGATGCCTCTTTACGGGACTGTCGTCACAATTAGCACTTCTTCAGAACAGAATGAAAGTCATTATGGTCAATTTCACAAACCTTCTCTCCATAATGATTTTAATCAATGTTTGTGTGTCTAAATTCTTAGGTGCAAGAAATTAGAACAAATTAAAAGCTCTTGTACTTAAGGACATTTTTATTGTCTTGTCCCATGAGTCACCTTTTCTTTAACTGGGACCTTGAGGGCAACTCAGAGAGCTCTGGTCTGATGTCTTCCTTGACAAGGACTCTCGTCGCTGGGATAACCGAACGTCTAGTTTGTGATCGTGTTGGGAGTCACTGTGTCCCCGTGTGGCCCTGATAAAACAGGATGTGCACAGTTCTTAAATGGGAGAATATTTAAGTTCTCTTGTCAAGCCATCGAGCGGGTCTCAGGGGCAGGAGACAATGTCCCCAAGGAGTTTCGGATCTCATAAATGTCTCTGCTTCGTTTTTCTCAGACTGGGCCCATGGAGATTGGTGTGAGCTTGTTGGCCACTTGGTCCTGGGACCTCAGCTCTCGTTCAGAGCTCGACTCTTGGGACCAAAGAAAGGTGCATGGCACAGGAAAACTTGGAACTGAGGGGGTACAAGAGTTCAAAGGATGAAACTCTGCTTATATTCTCAAAAGAGCAAATATTTACTGGGTGGCTTGATGTGTTCAGAGGCACTGGGTCAGGCGCTGTGAGGGAGGTGAGGAAGCCAAGGCTGGGTGTGGAGGAGAAAACAGTTTTTCCTGACCTTTCTGAGTTCTCAGCTGAGACAGGAGTTTCTAACAGAAGGCAGAGGTTGATGAACACATATCCCTTACGGACACGTGGGAGATACCAGAGAAACGAGTACATCCAGAGAGGTGCCTTAGAGCTCTGGCTTATACGAAGGTACTTTAAAAAAAATATTTACTTATTTATTAGAAAGGCAGAGTTCTAGAGAGGCAGAGGCAGAGAGAAAGAGAGAGAGAAATAAATAAATATTTTCCATCTGCTGCATCACTCCCTAAATGGCTGCAATGGTCAGAGCTGAACCGATCCAAAGTCAGGATCCAGGAGCTTCTTCTGGGTCTCCCACACGGGTGCAGGGGCCCCAGCACGTGGGCCATCTTCTACTGCTTTCCCAGGCTATAGCAGAGAGCTGGATTGGAAGTGGAGCAGCCGGGACTTGAACTGGCGCCCATATGGGATGCCGGCACTGCAGGTGGCTTTACCTGCTATGGCACCCAATTAGAAGGTATTTTTTTTTTTTTTTTGGACAGGCAGAGTGGACAGAGAGAGAGAGAGAGAGAGAGAGAGGCAGAGACAGAGAGAAAGGTCTTCCTTTGCCATTGATTCACCCTCCAATGGCTGCTGTGGTTGGCATGCTGTGGCTGGTGCACCGCGCTGATCCGAAGGCAGGAGCCAGGTGCTTCTCCTGGTCTCCCATGGGGTGCAGGGCCCAAGCACTTGGGCCATCCCCCACTGCACTCCTGGGCCACAGCAGAGAGCTGGCCTGGAAGAGGGGCAACCGGGAAAGAATCCAGCGCCCTGACCAGGACTAGAACCTGGTGTGCCGGTGCTGCAAGGCGGAGGATTAGCCTTAGAAAGTTTTTTTTTTTTTTTTTTTTTTTTTTGACAGGCAGAGTGGACAGAGAGAAAGGTCTTCCTTTGCTGTTGGTTCACCCTCCAATGGCTGCCGCGGTCGGTGCGCTGCGGCCAGCGCACCGCGCTCATCCGATGGCAGAAGCCAGGTGCTAGGTGCTTTTTCCTGGTCTCCCACGGGGTGCTGGACTGGAAGAGGAGCAACCGGGACTAGAACCTGGCGCCCATATGGGATGCCGGCGCTGCAGGTGGAGGATTAACCAAGTGAACTATGTTGCTGGCCCCTCTTTTGCTCTTTCAGACAAATATTTTAAAAAGATTTTCTTTGAGTACAGAGGGGGACCAGGGGGTATACTTCAAGCTAGTTGTTTTCATACTTGGACATGCCTCAGAAGAAGCTGGAAGGTTTATAAAGTACAGATTACTGGGCCCCCCTCCCAGAGTCTCTGATCTCCTAATTCTTAGGTAAGGTCTCAGAATTTGTAGTTCTGGTAAGTTCCCAGGTGATCCTGATCCAGGGACCAAACGTAAAGAACCACTGCTCTAAACAAGGGCATGAAGGTGCCAAATTATAGGGGATAGTTGGAGACCAGCAGTTGGCCAGTCGGGTTCCTGTGGAGAGTTTTTGCAGGACACTCGGAGTTGAGGTAAAATATAGGTTGGGGCAAAGAAATGGCTTCATTACTGCAGAGGACATCAGGGAAGGGTGCTCGATCACGGGGAATTCCTGTGAACTAGAGCGCACGTGGGAAGGATGTAGCCCCTCCCTGCATCCGCACACTCCATCTTTAGATTTCTTCCAGAAAGGTGGGAAATGTTTTCCTTCCCCTTGACTTTGAACTTACCCAAGTGCTCTGCGTTGGCCAACGGAATGAGGCAGACGTGAGGGTGTGGAGTTCATGCTTAGCTGTGGCCATCACCCTAGGGTGCCTTTGGGTGGGGTCCACATCACCCTAGGGCTGCGTTTGGTTGGGGTCCACCGTCCAAGGAGGGTGAGAGACACCTGGAGCAGAGCCCTGCTAACTGAGCGGAGGCTAGAACAGTCATCCTCTGCCCTCAGATTATGAGAAATAATAACCAAGTGTCGCTATAAGTCATCGAGTTTGGGGATGGTTTATTTACTCAGCAATAATTTACTGATAGCTCTTCTTTAAGACACACAGTAATTTGAATGTATGCGTTTTAGGCTGCCTAAACAAAACACCAATCCATTATTCATTTTTCTTTGTATGAAGTCACAAGTGAAACCTGTTATGCTTGCAAAGTCGGCGCGAATCTTTGACAAAATGCCAAGTGCATCACCCAGACAGCTTCGTTACGAGAGGAGCGGCGGTAGCCACTGGGCTTTCTTCGTGTCTTGCTCAGGGGTTTCCCTGACTTCAGGCTCAGGCGGAGCCCCCTCTCTTAGGGGGACTTATTATTCCTGAAGCATCTAATGAGCAGTCCATTATGCTGTCAGCTCATTGATTAAAAGTGTCTTCAGCGGGAGAGAAGATCATTGTTATGGAAATTACCCTGTTCCTCTCCACTTTTCCTAATAAACTGGGTGCAAATGAGAGAGTGAGCTTTAGCAGAGAGAAGTGAGCTATTAAAACAAGCCACACATTCAGGCCAAATTGTTGTTTAGCATTTTTGAGACATTGTACTTTGATTTTTCATAAATATTGCTAAGTTGATTAGAGCCTTTATTTGTATACTGTCATTGGTGTGAGAAACCGATGGTTTATCTGCATTGCAGGTGGTGGCTTGACCAGCTACACCACAGCGCTGGCCCCTGGCCTGCTTCTGAGATGACTGGTAGCTTGGGGCCCCCGGACTGCTTCAGGATTGGACCAAGTCATGATTAGAACATTGGCTTGTTCAGTCCTGTCCCCTGACTTCCAGGGAGGGGGAGGGGCTCGAGATTGAGTTCATTGCCAGTGATGTAGTCAATCATGTCCATGTAATGAAACGTCTATAAAAACCACTGAGCAATGTGGTCCCTGAGCTGGGCTGGTGAAAGCATGGAGGCGCTGGGAGGTGGTGTCCCTGGGGAGGGCATGGAGGCCCTGGTCCCGTCTCTCACACTTGTCCCAGAACCTGACAATGTGCTTCTTGGTGAGTAGGAACCACATCCAGAAGTGGCCATCACACAAAGGAATTTATTTGCAGCAAATGAGACCACAGGAGCTGTTTCTAAAGCTGTAGCTCTCTGAGCAAAAGAAAACAGGGCTGGCGCCGCCATGGCTCAATAGGCTAATCCTCCACCTGCGGTGCCGGCACCCTGGGTTCTAGTCCCGGTTGGGGGCCGGATTCTGTCCGGGTTGCCCCTCTTCCAGGCCAGCTCTCTGCTGTGGCCCGGGAAGGCAGTGGAGGATGGCCCAAGTGCTTGGGCCCTGCACCCCATGGGAGACCAGGAGAAGCACCTGGCTCCTGCCTTTGGATCAGCACAGTGCGCCGGCCGCAGCGGCCATTGGAGGGTGAACCAATGCAAAGGAAGACCTTTCTCTCTGTCTCTCTCTCTCTCACTGTCCACTCTGCCTGTGGAAAAAAAAAACAGGCATTTTTTGTTTTAGGGGGAAATAAATATGTAAGAGGGGAAGTTCTTATCAAGTGCACACGTGGGGACAGCTCATGCAGGCGCAGTGCAGAAACACGCCCCAGCATATGTTGCATGGGGTGGTAATAAGGCTTAAGCTTGTCCAGGAGCGGGAATCTTGGAGTTAGAATGAAGGGAAGGGTGACCTTTCGCCCCATCCGGCAGGCGTTGCCCTCGTTGCGGTGCCTGGAGCAGTCTAGGGCGGCTGGTGCTTGCACCTCTCCCCCGGGTGTCTCTGAGCACCCAAGAAACATCGGGTGTTGCAAGTTCAGGATCTTGAAGTAGAAATGAGTCCCAGTGGATGTCCGAGCAGCTGGGGGCCTGGGCCGGTGACAGGTGGCTGTTCTTGAATTCTTCTATGACAAACCTGTAGACTGAAGTGAAGTGCGCTCTGCATTCTGTGAGCTGTCCTAACACACTGGAGGAGGGTGTGTGGGAACCCCTGGCTGGTAGCTGGGTCTTGAACCAATGCCCATATGGGATGCCAGGACTGCAGGCGGCGGCTTCACCTTCTATGCCACAGTGCCGGCCCCGGGACCACACTCCTAAACCTACGGAGTCAGGGCTGACTCTGGATAGTTCGGCATTGGATTCCATCACTGAACTCCGGTTGATGTCGCGACCCTTGGAGAACTGGTCGGTGTGGGAAGAATCCCACCCCTTTGGGGCCAGAAATGTGAATAAAACAGAGCTCACTTCCTCTCGGGCCTTTCCTGCCGTCCGGTCGCATTCCTGGAGCGTGTTCTGCTACCTCCCAGGGCGGCTCCAGGAGCCTGTTCTTCAGATTCTGCGTGGGTTAGCATCACCTGGGGGACTGGGAGTCACAGGCTCCCGGCGCCTCCTGTGGTAACCCACAGTGGCCGGGAGGGGGCGCTGAAAATGGGTTTAGCTACCAAGCTCCCAGGGGCTGCCGGTGCCGCTTTGCTCTGCGCCTTTTGAATTCTTCCCCAAACGCCTTCTTGTCCCTCACTCCACTGAGCTGTTTTCTTCCCCTTTTCCGGGCCTTGTCCACCTCGGAGGGTGGGAAACGAACTCCACTGCTCCCTTCACTTCCAATAGGCACTCTCTCTCTCTCGTTTTTAATGTTTTTTAGCTTAATGACTTTAATAATTTTAAAAAAACTTTATTTGGAAAGGAGGGAGGGAGAGAGAGAGAGAGAGACGGAGAGGCCTTTTGTCTGTTGGTATATATAATAGGCTGGGCTGGGCCAGACCGAAGCCAAGAACCAGGAGCTCGATCCAGGCAGCGAGGACCCAACTGCTTGAGCGGTCCCCGCTGCCTCCCGGGGGGTGCGTCACAGGGAGCTGGGATTGGGAGTGGAGCCAGGGTTCAAGCCGGGCGTTTGATGTGCGGGTCTTCCAATTGGCATCTTTTTTTTTTTTTTTTTAAGATTTATGTATTTTATTTGAAAGTCAGAGTTACACACAGAGATAAGGAGAGAGAGACACACAGAGAGAGAGAGAGAGGTCTTCTGTCCAATGGTTCACTCTCCAATTGGCTGCAGTGGCTGGAGCTGGGCCGATCCAAGGCCAGGAGCCAGGAGCTTCTTCCGGGTCTCCCATGTGGGTGCAGGGGCCCAAGGACTTGGGCCATCTTCCACTGCTTTCCTAGGCCATAGCAGAGAGCTGGATTGGAAGAGGAGCAGCCAGGACTAGAACCCAGTACCCATATGGGATGCCGGCACTGCAGGTGGAGTATTAACCTATTGCACCACGGAGCCGGCCCCAGAGAAACCAGATTTACTTAAAGTGAAGTCTGCACTCAGGAATGAGTGTGGGCAAGCACTGGAGAGGAAGAGCCACACTGAGCAGGGTTCAGGGCTGTCCTTTTATTTCCCTGGGGGAAGGAGTGCTGTCCAGGCAAGGCTTAACTGAATATTCAGAGAGGGCGGGGCTTGAACTCCGCCCATTTCCTTGCCCCTGTTTTTGGAAATCTTGGAAGTGTCATGGCATCCGGCATCCGGTGCATGGTGGCAGTGGGGAGTGTTGGCCATGATGGTTTTATCATGATGACACTACAGTGAACTCCAACTCATTTTGGAGAAGGTAGACAACAGTCGATTGTAGCTGGCGCTGGTTCTTAAGCATCAGAATGCTGGCGGCTGCAGTCTGCAGGGTGGGGGGAGGGGGTTTGGGTGGTTCACTGTGGATGGGGGTGCTACAGGGACAGTGAGGCTGCAGGGCAGGGGCTGGCAATCCTCAGCTCCTCCTAACCACCTGCCTTCCTACATCAGTGAAATGTGTATTGGAGACCCTTGTGTCTTAAAGGGTTGACTTTGCCCAAAGAAAGGTTTGGCCTTGCCCAGCTCCTGGGAGAGAAGTGCTAAGCCCTTGGGCTATCCTGCTGGTAGGAGTGTCTGTGTTTACCTGGTGGTCTTGCTCAAGCCAGGTACGCATGCTAACAGTATGTCTTAGTTCGTTTGGGCTGCCGGTATACAATGCCTTCGACTGGCTCATTTATAGAGAACAGTTCTGAAGGCTGGGAGTTGCAAGGACTAGCAGACTCCCCGTCTGGTGCAGGTTCTCTGCTTCAGTGACTGGGCCTTGCGCTGTGTTCTCCACAGCAGAAGGGACGGAAAGACTTACTCAAGCTGCTCTCCAACTCCGTTCCTGCGGCTGAGCCCTCCCGAAGGGCTGGCATGTTGCCGATTCTTTCAACGCAAGACTTCCGGAACAACAAGAATTCAGGGCACCGCGTGTAACGCTGGAGGCCACAGGCTACCACAGTTTCAGTTTGACCTCGGAGGGGCTGGGGGCTTGTCCGCCACACAGGTGGTCAGCCATGCTCATCTAACGGAACTCCGATAAAAAGCTCTGGACACCTAGGCTCACGGAGCACCCCTGGTTGCTCCCTAGTACTGTGGCTGAAATCAGAGCACTGTCCACGCGACCACATGCTGCGGCTGAGAGCAGAGAGCGCTGTCCCTGTGACCTGATGGGGAAGACGACCAGAGTCATGCCTGGTCTCTCTTAGCTCATGTACCTTCTTCCTTTGTTGATTTAATCTGTAGCATTTAACTCTGATAAACTGTAGACATTAAGTATAACAACTCTTGTTTTTAAAAAAATGATTTATTTGAAAGGCAGAGTCACACACACACGCACACACCTCCACACACACACAGACCTCCTATCTACTGACGCCTCTCCCCACATGCCTGAAACCTTGGAGCTGGGTCAGGTGGAAGCCAGGAGCTGGAACCCCAACCCAGGTGTCCCGTGTGAGTGGCAGGGCCCCCACTGTTGCCTCCCAGGGTGTGTATCGGCATGAATCTAGAATTGGGAACACAGCTGGTACTCGGCCCCAGGCCCTCTGATGTGCGAGGCATCCCAAGTAGCATCTTACCTGCAGGCCAAAGGCTGGTCCCCAGAAGTGTAACAACTTTTATGAGGTCTGGAAGGCCTTCCAGCCAAATGTTAAACCTGAGAGTGGCCTTGGGGAACTCCCAAACTGCGACTGTGAGCACACGCAGCAGCAAGTTATGGAAGAACGTGTGCAAGTGTGAGGAGAGCGAGCTGTGGGTTTCCCAGGTGCTGGGGGGAGGAGGCCCCCTGCGCGGGTGGGAGGTCCAGGGAGGGTCAGGGGAGCTGGGACTTGAGTTCCCCTTTCAAGGATGGGTGAGGTCCAAACAACAAAAACCCCGAATGTTCCTTTGCTTAAAGGTTTGCTAATATAGAACACTATGAGGGGAAAAAGATGGAAATTGTCAATAATACCAATTCCAAAATCCATCACCAGTGTAATATGATTGAATTTCCCTTTGGTCTTTTTAATACATATGTGAAACTGTTTTTAAGTTTTTAATATGAGGGCTGGTGCTGTGGCGTAGTAGGCTAAGCCTCTGCCTGCAGTGAGCACCCATATGGTCAGGGGTTTGGTCCTGGCTGCTCCTCTTCCAACCTAGCTCCTGGCTAATACATGTGGGAAAGCAGCAGACGATGGCTCGAGTGCTTGGGTCCTTGCACCCACATGGGAGACCTGGAAGAAGCTCCTGGCTTCAGCCTGGTCCAGACCCGGCAGGTGCTGCCATTTGGGGAGTGAACCAGCAGATGGAAGACCTCTCTCTCTCTCTCTCTCTCTCTCTCTCTCTCTCTCTGTAATTCTGTCTCTCTCTCTCTCTGTAATTCTGCCTTTCAAATTAAAATAAATATTTTTTAAAAAGAGTTTTTAATATGGAAAGCTGCAAGTGTACAAAAAAGGGAAAGAGAATAAGGAGCTGCTCGTCTCCGTCTCCATCAGCCACTTACTGACTTGGGGCCACTCCTGTTTTCTTCATAGTCCCTTCATTGCGCCCTCCCTCTGGGTCACTGGGAACCAAACCCTAGATCCTCTGCATTTTCATCTGTAGACATTTAGTACACGCCTCTAAAAAATAAGGGCCACAAATCAACATGAACTGTGCAGATAATGTTCACTTTTTACAACTTGTCCTGTAAGTTCCTTTTTTCCCTGAACATCTTGGAATCAGGATCTAGACAAGACCCCCACATTTTAATTGGTTAATATGTCTCTTAAATCTTTTACAAAAATCGGATTTAGTAAGTTGATGAACAATAGGAATACTACGTATGATAACATGCACCTGTTTTAGGTGTCTGCCGTACCTCCGCTGCCCTCCATGAGGTTTATGATATTCCCACCCCTCCTGAGTCCCCGTGTGCCTCCTGGGAATCCAGCTCTGGCTCCTCCACCAGCTCCGTGCCCGCGCTCCAGGGTGCAGGTCTGTGATGAATCGCCCTGCTCACGAACCCCGGGGAGCCCCCTCCCGCACTTGGGTTTTCTTGAATTGCCCCCTCTTGCCTCCAGTGTTCCGAGTGGAATGGTCTCAGGCCTGATTTTCTAACTAGTCCGACTCCATCTGCTATCTTCCTGAGATCTGAAATAAAATTATAGTTTTTTGACAGTCTTTCTTGTTTTCCTGGGCTGCCCTGGTTCTATTGCTAAAAAATAAAATCTGTAACCTGTCAAACTCAGTGGGAATGTAATCAAGACATAGTTTTATTTCTTTCAGTCATGGCTTTTATTCATATTTGTTGATTTCATCTATCCTGTCCCCTATTAAAATCTTGAAAATATTTTAAACTTCTACTTCTTTTTCTTTTCAAAGACTTTATTTGAGAGTGAGAGTTACAGACAGAGAGAGAGAGAGAGACAGAGAGGGAGGTCTTCCATCTGCTGGTTCACACTAAATGGCCCCAATGGCGGGAACTGGGCTGATCTGAAGTCAGGAGCCAGGAGCTTCATCCGGGACTTTCACACTGGGGCAGGCCCGAGCGCTTGCGTCATCTTCTGCTGCTCTCCCAGGTGCATTAGTAGGGAGGTGGACCGGAAGTGGAGCAGCCGGGACTCAAACCTGCGCCCACAGGAAATGCTGGTGCTGTAGGTGGTGGCTTAATCTGCCGCGACCCGGGACCAACCCCGACTTCCTGTTTACTTCAGCTTTCGTCTGACCCAGGTTGGGACCTCATACTTGATTCTCGTCGCTGCCCCGCTTCCCACCTGTGGCTCCAGGGGTCTGACTGTAGTGAGGAGGAGGGGGTGAGCACGCTCCGGAGCGGGATCCGTCTGCTCTTCCTGAATCTGGGCCTTCCAGAATTGGGAGCAGGTAGGAGGGAGGGGCTCTGGTGCGGCTGGCCGCCGGTGTCTGGAGGGGAGGGGTCCCGACTGTGCTCCTGGGAGGAAGGTTCTGGACAGTGAGGCCTCCTCTGACCTGAGGGTCCCTGGGGAAGTCCGTGATTCCCTCCAGGAGCGGCGACTGCCTGGAGGGAGTGGCAGCCTTGGTGGTGGTCCAGCCTCTACTAAGGGGTGTGTGTGTGTGAACCCCGGGGCTCAGAACTGGAGAAGTGTAGTTGCTCATAGGAAATTTGGGGTTCTTTTTTAAAATTTATTTTATTTATTTTTAAAGATTTATTTGTTTATTTGAAAGGCAGAGTTACAGAGAGGCAGAGGCAGAGAGAGAGAGAAAGAGAGGTCCTCCATTCACTGGTTCACTCCCAGACAGCTGCCACGGCCAGACCTATGCCGATCCAAAGCCAGGAGCCGGGAGCCTCTTCTGGGTCTCTCATGCTAGTGCAGGGGCCCAAGGACTTTGGCCATCTTCTGTTGCATTCCCAGGCCATAGCAGAGAGCTGGATTGGAAGAGGGGCAGCTGGGACTACAACAGATGCCCATATGGGATGCCGGTACCTCAGGCGGAGGATTAACCTACTGTGCCACGGTGCTGGCCCCTTTATTTACTTATTTGAGAGGTACAGTTACAGGGAGAGACAGAGACGTCTTCCATCTGCTGGTTCACTGCCCAAATGGCTGCAATGGCTGGAGCTGAGCTGATCCAAAGCCAGGAGCCAGGAGCAGCTTCTGTATTTTCCATGTGGGTGGCGGGTGCCCAAGCACTTGGGCCATCCTTTGCTGCTTTCCCAGGCACATTAACAGGGAGCTGGATTGGAAGTGGAGCAGCTGGGACTTGAACTGGCATCTATATGGGATGCTGGCGCTGCAGGCAGAGGCTTAACCTACTCTGCCACAGTGCCGGCCCCTGGGGTTCTTGTAACATGAAGGTGAAGATGAGGAGGCTAAATGGACAGAGGCCCAGCACACGTGTTTCAAGTTTCCAAGTGTTGAATGGTTGTCTACAGAGCAGGAGAAGCAAGTCCCCTGAAGAAAACGGTGGGGCCTGCGTTAAAGTTCTGGTTGTCATTTGCTCCTGTGTTTCATGATTTTGGGGCAATAGGGTGAGCAGAAAGTTTGAGATTTAAGCTTTTGGGCAGTGCTTCTGTTTTTTTCCTTTTTGGGCTAACACACCCTTTCTTGGTGAGAATACGCCTGGCTTTTCTTATCCCAGCTTCATGGTAATGTTTTGCTGGTATTACCGCCAGTCCCTTCCTGGATTTGTTATGCTTTCTAGAATTGACTTGTAAATTACTTTTTAGAAATTACAAACCTTTTATCTCCATTTTGTTTGAAAGGCAGAGAGACAGAAGTAGGGACGGACGGAGAGGTCTTCTGTCTGCTGCTTTCTCAAAAGCCCACAACAGCCAGGGCTGGGCCGGGCCAAAGCCAGCAGCCCAGAACCCAACCCGGGTCTCCCAAGTGGGTGGTAGGGACCGAAGCACTGGAGCCGTCACCTGCTGCTTCCCAGGGTGTGCGTGAGCAGGACTCGAACCCAGGCAGGCCGTGTGGGATGCAGGTGTCACAGCAGCATCTTAACCACTGATGAGTGACTTTGAACTCTGTTGCATCTGAGACCCTGCGTACTCTTTCTGGTCCCCGCCTCTGTCTTCTGACTGCCGTGGTAGAGACCCAGCAGCTTCTGTCCTCTGTGTCTCAAGCCGCTATTAAATGCAAGACTGAAAAGCCATCCAAGCAGGCTTATGAGCCAGGGCTGAATTCCTTTTTCTCTTGAAAATGAGTTATCATGAGACGCTGCCAGAGCTGGAAACACATTTAACAGAGGAGCTTGTCCAGATGGCTGAAGGGAGATCATTTCCAGTTCCCAGCACTTCCCATTATCATTGCAACACCAGGCGCAGATGGAAATGGACACTCTGGGGAGTTTACAGATGAGATGCATGGCAATCTGCTCCCGGGCAGCGCGGTCACTAGGTTTTATTCTTTCAGAAGCGCACAACGTTGCACAGCTCTGGTTGCCATAGTTGGGTGTGACAAGAGCACTTCACCTTGGTTCAGCCCTGCAGACCTTGTGTTGTCACAAAGACAACGTAAGGAACGTACGGAAACAATCACATCCCGTTTTCATCTCCATCGGCGTTAACACACCATTTATCTCAAATCGAAGGGCATTTTTGAATGCATTTTTGGCACTTAGCATCCTCTGAAGGTGGCAGTAAGATACAGTGGGAAGAGAATCGACTGGAAAGTTTGGTTTCCAGTCTTTATCCAGCCTCATACATGCTTTGAGCACACAGTCAAGTTTCCTACATTGAGGAGGGGTCAGGGCTCGATGCTTCCTAAGGACCTCTCATAGCCACAAAATCCACTGAATGTGCTGCAGACTTTGGCACATGGAAATGTCTAGGCACTTATTTGATCATTCGGTAATCGGTGGATGGGGATAGCACCAGACCACAGTGGCCTAGCGTCCGTCTGGGAGGGCCCAGGGGAGACGTGTGTAAAGCATTTGCAGAACGGTTCTCATCCCTGAGAGTGGAGAGTTCTGTGTCGTTGGTGATTTCTGATTGGTTTGGCTTCTGGTTTCAATTTACTGCTGACACTGGACTTCCGTCCGTTCACACGGGAATTCAAAGTGCACAGAGCTACCCTGTCCTAGACCTCCCAACTAGCATCGGCACCTGTATGGGATGCTGGTGCTTCAGGCTAGCGCTTTAACCGCTGTGCCACAGCGCCGGCCCCGACAACTTTTATCTTCTTAACAGTCACTGATTCTTCTAGGTCTTCAAGTTCATTGGCGTAAACGGTGATTGTCAATAATTATTTGAATTATTTGTAGTCTCATTTCTGATGTTTATTACTTCCTTATTTTCTTTTTTTTTCCCATTTTTCAAAATTGTTTTCCAGTGGTTGGTCATTTTCATTCTGCTTTTCAAAGACTGTACTTTTGCATTTTTTTATAATAGGTTTAGATTTTTAAATGGGAAAAGGAATTTATTTATTTATTTTAAGGATTTTATTTATTTATTTGAAAGGCAGAGTTACAGAGAGGCAGAGGCAAAGGCAGAGAGAGAGAGAGAGAGAGAGATCGATCGATCTGCCATCTGTTGCTTCACTCCCCAAATGGCCGGAGCTGGGTGGATCAGAAGCCGGAAGCTGGGAGCTTCTTCCAGGTCTCCCATGTGATGCAGGGCCCAAACACTTGGTCCATCTTCCACTGCTCTCCCAAGCCATGGAAGAGAGCAGGGTGGGAAGAGGAGCAGCCGGGTCATGAACTGGGGCCCATCTAGGATATGGCAGTACAGACTGCTGCTTTATCCGCTTCGCTACTGCGCTGGCTCCAGGAAAAGGAATTTAACTCTGCGTTAATTGTTTATTGGTCCACCAAACTGAAGATATTCCAAAAAGGTGCTTTGTTATCTTGTTGACTCCCAACTTTACTCTGTTAAATAGAATTTAGAAGAGGACCCGGGAAATTAACCCTAACCGGATCGTGAACCCCTGAGGGTGGAATCCCGACTATATTACTACGCAACATTTACTGATGTAAAGTCTAGAACTAATTGCTGGAGAGATACTGCTTGCATATTTGGTAAGAATTACAGCTTTGAGTCTACAGCCATACCACCCTGGATGCGCCCGATCTCATCTGATCTTGGAAGCTAAGCAGGGTCGGGCCTGGTTAGTACTTGGGTGGGAGAATTATAGCTTTGGGCTTCCGGCGCTATGGTTCAGCAGATTAAAGCCATGGCCTCAGTGCTGGCATCCCATATGGATGCCTAATGTGCTTGGGAAAGCAGTGGAGGATGGCCCAAGTGTATGGGCCCCTGCACCCACATGGGAGACCTGGAAGAAACTCCTGGCTCCTGGCATCGATCTGGCCATTGCAGGGCTTTTGGGGAGTGAGCCAGCAGATAGAAGACCTCCCCCCCACCTCTTTCTAACTCTGCCTCTCAAATAAATATATAAATCTTAAAGAATTATGGATTTGGGTTTAGACAGAGCTGAGTTTGGCTCCTGGTTCTGCCATTCGTAAACAGTGTTACTTGGAGCCCGTCTTTTGCCACTCTCCCATCTGCTTGCTGATTTAGGGAGGGGTTGAGTGAAGGAAGAGGAAAATGTTTGGCTCAATGCCTGGCACCTGGTTAACCTCACTGGGGTAGGTAGTGGTAGTGTTAGTTTTTATTACTCTAATACCTGGTCACGTTCTGGAGTCTTAGTGTTTTTGTTCACCAAAGGTAGGGTTCTGTGTTTCCGAAGCTACTCAGCAGACTGATCTGGAAACACCCTCCCTCCGGCAGCATGAGCCAGAGTGGCAGCCTGAGGTTGCCTTCCTGGGCCTCTGCCCCGCCAGGCCACCCCTGTGAGACCTGTGGTTCAGCAAGGCTGTGCTGGGGGAACAGGGCACGGAGGCAGGCTTTCCCCACCGAAGTTACAGATTTAGGAGTTTTGAGGGTCGTCATGGCAATTTTAGGGGTTTGTCATCATCTCTCTGGAATGTCAACAGAGCCACAAGGCTGCTGCGTCCCTGAACACAGGATGAAGTGGTGGCCAAATTCCGTTTTCTGGAAGGCTTGCATCCATCCCCGTGTGGATGGTGTCAGTGCTGTACCAGGAGGGAGACCAGTAGGGAGGGAGGGTGGAAATATGCTCTAGTGCTGGAGTTTACAAATCTCTGGGAAATCTCTCCCACAGGGCAGGCTCTGTGCCCAGAGAATCGCTCAGGCTGCTCCCGACAGCGCATCTTTTGTGCTGGTTTTCATCCCATGGCTGTTGGAGGGGAGGAGTCCTAAGGCCCTAGAAGCTTGTACAGTCTGTGCCATTTCTCAAGGCCAACGCAGACATTGCCTTCGTGACTCCTTAGAATAATCTTGTGCGGTCAGCAAGACAGATGGAGGATTACGTGCATTTCCTAAATGGAGGAACCATGGCCCAGGAAGGGCACACCCAGCAGAACTGAGGCCGGCCAGGCTTTCCACAACACACTCGTCTCTCCTCTGCACAGACCAAAGCTAAGGCAACAGTCCTCGAATCTGGAAGTTCTTAGCCCAGAGTCCCTAGATTTGCTCCATTTCCATTAGGGAGGGAGAGGGAGAGAGCCATGCTGTCGCTTCCCAGAGGACAGAGACGTTTGCCCAGACGGTTCCTAGAGATGTGATCTTCCAGTGTCCTGACTTCCAGTAGCTTCGCCGGGGCTCCCTGTGTAGTTGCAGTCCTCACAGCCTCTCCTGGTGGAACAGACAATAGAAATGTAAGCTGTCACCACCACTGCATTGGACCCGTGGGAAAGAGATGACAGTTCCTGGTGAGACTGGGGAGGAACAGCACAGGACACGTTGTGGGATGTTTTCTGCGGTCTTAGGAGAGACAGGGTTTACTGAGCAGGAGCCTGAAATGGCCCTCCCGCTGCTGTCTCCTGTCTCCGTGAAGATAAAGTCTGCTCAGCCCTCTCCAAGCCTGTCCTCTTGCCCCAGGCGGGTGCTGGACTTCGTCCAGAGTGAGGGTTGTATAGGTGACAGTCCCTAAAAAGGTAAAAGAGGTGGCAGTCAATGGCTTATTTCCAGAAAACAGGCAGAAGATTAGTTTTCATCCAGGGCAATCTTATACGCCTTCCGGGGATACTGGCAGTGTCTGGGGACATTGTTGATTTGCATGACTGGGGAAGGAGCATCACTGACACATGATGACGCAGAGGCCAGGAGGCTGCGGAACATCCTACAGCGCACAGGACAGTCCAGAGTCACGTGTCCTGGAGTGTCAGTAGTCTGCAGCTGAGGGCCCTGGGCTGGGGTGCGGCCATCACTCTGGAGGTGCAGGTTGGATGGTTGGGTACCAATATGAGCAGGAGTTTGGAGTAGGGAAATCCTGATTAACACAGTTTGTCATTATTTTGTCTTCTTATTTTTTAAAATCCACAAACGAGGTGTGATTCCCTTTTTCTTGCAAAAGATCCAAAGAATTCAGGACAGAAGAGAGAGCCCCAAATGTGACAGTTGGCTGGTTTGCTTCCCACTCTGACCCTTTCCTTCTCTCTGGCTCCTCTCCGGAGGCCAGGTTCCAGGTGCTGCAGTGCACACATACAGATGTTCTTAACCAAATGGCAGTCTTCCCTGCACGCTCTTCTGGGACTTGCATTGTTTCTCCCTCAGCATTTCAGTAAATACATTTCCAGCTGTTCCAAGATGGTCTCACATTGCCACGGCTCCTTCATGGCGTCTACCCCATGCCAGGCAGGATGCCAAAGACTTTGCATCTAACTCAGCTTATCCTCACAAGACAGAATTAGGCGCTGTGTAACCCATTTTATGGATTAGGACATGGAAGCACCCAGGGCAGCATGGCTGTGTCCTCGATTTTATCACTGTGTTATCTGCTGCCCTGGGGTGTGGGGAAAGCTTCTGGGACATCCAAGGATGTTCACTGAGTGTCAGCCACTTGCACAGCACAGTGCCACGTGTCGCTGACCATCAGGAACTCCTGGTCTCAGGGGTAAGAGACAGGTGACAGACAATGGTGCACAGGAAGAGGGGGTGCACTGCAGAGACCACCGTCACCACTTGATTTATGCCCCAGCTCCAAGGGGGGAATCCAGAGCCACAGTTAATTAAAAGTGCTCTGTCTTCTTATTTGGCTTTTGTGTCTCTGACTTTTGAAGCATGCCTAATTATAATTTGCTTTTCAATTTTGCTCCTGAGTTTTATAGCAGCAGCTGTCAGTAATCAAAATAAACCTTCAGGCTTTGTAAAATAGTGGATTTGGAATGCTACTGTCTACACTTTGCATTTCCATCTGAAATGTGCTTCTCATTATTCACCAACTTTCAAGTGCATGTCGCCAAATATGTCACTCCGTCCCCTCCCTACCCTGTAATGTCATTTTTTACTATTACCAATGATGACTAAAAATATACAGACACTCACAAGAGTATGATCCAGTACAGGAAGTCCTAGATTCCCCCAGGCAGTGGCCGGCTGGGGGAAGGGTGCAGGGGAGGAGCTCACAGGGAGGGTGGTGGCTTGCTGTGGCCTGAAGATAGCACTCACAGGGTCCTGGGAGTCCCGAGTAGGACATGGGCGCAGCCCCTTGTCCATGCGCTGGGCCACATGTGCAGGGTGACCATCTGTCCCTGTTGGGTTGGGACTAAGGAGTTGCCAGGTTGCAAGATGCTCAGTGCTAGCTTCAGTGCTAGGGGAGTTCTGACGTTGGTTATCCTAGAATCCTGGTGTGAAGGGAAGTAGGAAGGAGGCCGTTCGCCCGAGGTCGTCTCTGTAACTGGAACTCCTTGATTAGCCAACCGAACCCCAGTTGAATGCAAACAGTCAAATAAAACCCAACCTTAGCCAGTCAGAAACCACCAACCAAACTCTGCCTAGGGACTTTCTACCTGGGTGCACCCAACATGGCAGACGCTCAGCTCCAGGCAGTCGAGTCATTGCTCTGTGTGGCTTCTGTGTTCAGCTACCAGAGGAGTTCTCAGCACCTCCTCCACCCTGAGTGCTGCCCAATTCGGGAATCCTTGGGTGCTTAACTGAAAGTTAAATTTACAGCTTACTTTCTCTAAAGCTTTTCTTTTAGCAATGGGTTAGCAAGAGCACTATGCTTCCTGTGCACACTTCACCAAGTTACATAGCACCCATTACAGGACTGCACAGCCCCTTCGGTCTTTGGTAATAATAACACAGCAGTTCTGGGTCTTCAGGTCCTTGGACAAGGGCTGGCTGCACTGCTGCTGGTTGTGTTCCAGTCCCAGGTTGCAGCCTCTGTGCCGCTGGAGCCATGTTTATTGTTGCAGGGCTCCGGCCGTTGCGGCCAATTGGGGAGTGAACCATTGGATGGAAGACCTCTCTCTCTCTCTGCCTCTCCTCAATCTGTGTAACTCTGGCTTTCAAATAAATAAATAAATCTTAAAAAAAAGGAAATGGAGCAGCTGGGACTTGGACTAACACCCATATGAGATGCCAGCACTGTAGGCGGTGGCTTTACCTGCTACACCACAGTGCTAGCCCCAGTAATTTAAAATTAATAGTTTCTGGGAAAGTTCTCTGCCTTCCCCTGAACTGCCAAAAACAGGATGTAAGTTTCCCTTTGAGAAGGTGACCCTTCTAAATCAGGCAGAGTGCCTTTTGTCACTGAAGACAGGAGCTGACACTGAGATGAGTCTGCATAAACAGACCCTTCTAAAAGAGCACTAAGCTTTCATTAGTACCCTACATGTTCCCTAGTGCTTCCCCACAACCAAACATCTCTTAAAACCCAAACGTGGTGTGGGCGTTTGGTAGATCCATTTAGATGCTGCTCGGGATGTTCACATGCCATCAGAGTCCTTGGGTTTGCGTCCTGACTCCCATTCTGATCCTAGATTCCTGGGGATGTGAACCCCAGGAAGCAACAAATGATGGCTCAAGCTGTTGGGCCCCTGCCACCCACATGGAAGACTGGATTGAGTTCTAAGCCCTGGGATTTAGCTTTGCCCAGCCTGGCTGCTGTGGGCATTTGGGGACTGAACTAGCAGATGGGAAATATTTCTCGGTCTCTGCCTCTCTTTCTCTCTGCTTTTCAAATAAAATGAACAGAAATAATAAAAATTTTGAAAAACCCAGTCCCATTTCCTTTGATAAAATGGCACATAAATCCCATCTCATTGTTTGAGTTCTGCTTTTTTTTCTTTGAATTCCCATGTATGCAGGTGTTAATAAGTGCTAATAAAAACCGTTTGCCTTTCCTCCTTTTCATTCTGTTTTGTTAGTTTGACTTTCAGATCCCCCAGGCATATAACACAGTGAGACAGAGGAAATGTTTTCCTTCTCTGACAAAAGAAAGAGAAAAATAATTATTAGGAAGGTACCTAATAGTTTCTATCATGTCTGGAAAACCGAGGTTTGACAAGGATGTTATTTACTGAGCGTGGAATTGAAGTAAAAGTGAGAGCTGGGTGTTTAACAGCTGTCAATGCCTTCAGTATCTACCTTCAACACTGGGCACGTGCCTGTCCTAGGACCACACAGCTCAAGCGTGTGGACTGTGTTTCTCCCTGGAGAGTACTCGAGTGCACACTGCCCTCCCTTTCTGTCATGCGTTGTTTTGTGTGTTGCAGGATTTCTAGCTTTTTCCTTTTTGGTCTATGGCCGTGGACCCCTCCATCATGTGGGGCTGTTTTTTCTGATGGAATAACTAGTACTTTTCCATTAGATTGTAAGCTCTTTGGAGCCAAGGAATGTATAACTCTTATTTTTTTTTAAAGATTTTATTTATCCATTTGAGAGGTAGAGTTACAGACAGTGAGAGAGAGAGACAGAAAGGTATTCCCTATGTTGGTTCACTCCCCAAATGGCTGCAACAGCCGGAGCTGTGCTGATCCAAAGCCAGGAGCCAGAAGCTTCCTCCTGATCTCCCACATGGATGCAGGGGCCCAAGGACTTGGGCCATCTTCCACTGTTCTCCCAGGCCATAGCAGAGAGCTGGATCAGAAGAGGAGCAGCCAGGACTAGCACTGGCACCCATATGGGATGCCAGCGCTGCAGGCGGAAGATTAATCTGCTGCGCCACGGTGCTGGTCCCTGTATATCTATTAATTAGCCAGCATTTCGGATTGGTGCTTGGTGCACTCTAGCTAGAGGTGTCAATGGATTCAGCTTAGAAACTGTGAAGGTAACAGACTTTTGGGGGGTTTTGGGAACTGCAGTTTAGGAGACAGAGTCCAAGAGCTCTGCATGGGTGTCTGAAGTGCACTGGGAATGCAGGAGCTGACGTAGGTAAGCCAGCTGGTTCATTAGAAAGCTGTCAGAATTGTGTTTTATAGGAAACTTCTGTTGAATGTTGAGAAAGAACAGGGCTGCATGACCAAATAAAGGCAAGAAAATAATACATCTGTGTAGTAAAAGTGCCCATAAAGCAGGAGTCTGACAGCCTTTTGACGTGCGTCTGGAATCTCCAGACACAGTGGAGTTATCTGGTGTTTCCAGAAGCCTGCAGTGGAGGGCAAAGGTGACCGACACTGCAGGTTCCAGGCAGCAGCTCAGAGGAGCACAAGCCCTGGTCCCTTCCTGGCCTCCAGCCCTCGTTTTTGAAAAGCTCAACATTGCTTTCCCTGTGATTTTTTCCTTTTATTTTCAGAGAGGCTCAATAGGTTCTCATTAAATTAACAAGTGCTTTCTTCTTCTGATCTCTTCACTCCTTAGGGCGCCAGACCCCTTCCTCTGGGGCAGGTGTTTCTCAAGTCAGCTGGTCTTCACCGCCTTCCTCCCCCTGGCCCTGGTAGATGGTCTTTCTCCGTGTTAACACAGATATCTGCTCCCGGCCTTCACTTGGGCACTTTGTAGTTCAGCCCTAAGTATTCAGGGGAATGTTGACATTCCTTGCCCTTTTTACTGCTCCTAAAGTAATTTGCTGCACTGTTTGCTACCAAATTTTTCTTTTGGTTTGTGGCTGATTCCCTACGTAGCTACTCCAAAAAGTTCATAGAAAAGGGAATTAAAAGTGATATTTATTTTGGTGCAAAAAATTGAAATGCAGGCATAGTTTTTTTCCATAATAAGCATTTTCTATGAACTCTTTAAGGCCCCTCCTAGGTATTGGAAATGTGCTGTTTAAGAAGCTGTGTTGAGCAGCATAATGCCCTGGAGTGTCGACATGTCAGTTTTATTGAGGCAGAATTGTTGAACGGAATCCACGGGTCCCCAGGGCTTGGACACTTGAGCCTTTTCTAATATTATATTTGTAGGTGTAAATTGTAAAGGTCTTGGATTTCCTTCCTCAAGGCATGTTTGGAGAGGATGCTTTTGGTACAAGAGAAACTTTAACAATTATTGGGTAAGCCTGGAGCGCCCGTGAAATGAAATCTTTATGAGATTGTCAGGAAACGATTAGGTCTCGGGCTTGTAGAAATAATGCCTGCTGCGAGGCCCTCAGGCCACGTCCTGATGTGGGAGAGGGCAAGAATCCTCCCCAAGACTTGCAGGCTGTCAGTGTACCTCTACAGAGGTGCATGCTAGCCAGGTTCTAGCATTTTCCTCCATAATTTTTGGTCAAAAAGTAACTCTGTTTCCTACAATGAAGGTCTTTCAGAGGGTATGGAAACCAGATGTGAGCAAGGGGGTGGGTGAGGCAGGAAGAAGCCATTAGAAGGGGAGGGGCCATGCAGGTGTAGCTCTGAGAACTGTTGCAAGGTGGCCCTTGGGTTAGAGCTGGCAGAATTCGGTGTTAATGAAGAAGATTAAAGAATTGGTTTCCCTGGCACATGGGTAGCTGGAGACTCAATCTTTTCATTTATACTCCCAATCATTGAGTGCTTATTGTGTGCAAGGTGCTAATTAAATTTTGATTAAAATGTTCTGAGCCACCACTCTCCAGGAGTTTACAAGATAGAGTGCAAATGACTGGCCTGAAGACCTATTTTCCACAAGCTCATTGGATTTGCTCTATTCTCCTTCCTTTTAAAACAATTTTTTGGAAAGGCTGAATTACACACACACACACACACACACACACACACACACACATACATTGTGGGGGAGATATTGTCCATCTATCAGTTCACTCCTAAAACGGGCCAGGCCAAAGCCAGGAGCCAGGAGCTTCTTTTGAGTCTCCCACATAGGTGCAGGGGCCCGAGCATTCAGGCCATGCTCCACTGCTTTCCCAGGCACATTAGCAGGGAGCTGGATTGGAAGAGGAGCAATTGGGACTTGATCTGGAGCCCATATGGAATGGCTTTATCTACTTTGCCACAGCATCAGCCCTCCCTCTCCCTGCCTTGTTTTCTCTTGAAGTTCTGTTGCTGCTTCAGGTCTTGGTTCCTCTTAGGTCAGAGCTAGGTTTAGCTGATTGGAGGGAATAATAGGAGTAACCAGGTCTGCTATATCTTTAGTAGTAATTTGAGACTAATGTGGACATTCTGGTGAAGTCTGGATTTGTGTCTTCTGGGAGTTGGGATGGAGCTGGGGAGTGGGGTAGGGTGGAGGGAGGCTGGTCTCCAAAGCCCCTGACTCTGCAGAGATCATCACAGTCCTATTGTTCTTCTTATGTGCTAAGTGCTTGTGTGGGCTACGTAATGTAGTCTCCACAATAGCTTAGGTGGCAAGAACAATTTTTGAGACATGTTTTAAGGATTAGGAGATTGAAGGTCAGAGAGGTTGAGCAAAGCTACCCAGCTAGGCAGTTGCTGAGTCAGAATTCAAATCTGGGAAGTCTGATTGCAGATTCTTCCAGTCCTGCTGTTTGGGAGGAATGGGGCTTACCCATGCATTGAAAGTGAAGAGCGCACAGCTCCCCAACACATGCTGCTTTGGAGATTGGTGACTTGGGGCTGATGGCACTTGAGAAACAGCAGGTGCAGGAAAGGCTCTCTGCCCTCCCCTTTCCACCTAATGGAAAGTTCTAGAATTTCCCATGAAGAGAACATTTTTGTCCCCAGACCCTAAGAATTGATGCTGACACAAACCTATACAAACAAACCTACCAATTCAACTCTTCTCCTGTTGGTTTTCTAGTCAGTTTCTCAAAACTTAACACCCTGGGAACCTTAAACCCATTTTTCTTTGTCTTGTCCTATCTCTACAACTTTGTCATTTGTTTGATAAAAAGGTGGGTAAAAGCTTTTGATGCTTGTCTTTCTTTCTTTTTTTTTTCCCAAAAATCTTTTATTTAAGGAATACAAACTTCATGCATTTCATAAGTACCACTTTAGGAACATAGTGATTCTTCCCACCATACACACTCTCCCACCCACACTCCTACCATTCTTCCTCCTCCCTCTCCTCTTTCTATTCTTAGTTTTTACTAAGATATATTTTCAATTAAGTTCATACACATATGATTAACTCTGTACTAAGTGAGGTGTTCAACAGATAGTATGGAAAACAAAAACTGTTCCTCAACAGTTGAGACAAGGACTGTTCAAAGTCATTGCACCTCAATGTTGATTTCACTTCTATAGATTATCTTTTAGGTTCTCTATTAGCTTTTACAGATCAGGGAGAACATATGGTATTTGTCTTTTTGGGACTGGCCTATTTCATTAAGTATGATGTTTTCCAGTTATATCCATTTAATTGCAAATAACAAGATTTCATTTTTTTTTAGCTGTGAAGTATTCCATGGTGTACATATCCCATAATTTCCTTATCCAGTCTTCAGTTGATGGGCATTTGGGTTGATTCCATACCTTAGCTATTGTGAATTGAACTGCAATAAACATGGGGGTACAGATAACTTTCATATGATGATTTCATTTTCCTTGGGTAAATTCCCAGGAGTGGGATGGCTGGGTCACATGGTAGGTCTATATTCAGATTTCTGAGGTATCTCCATAGTCTTCCACAGTGGCTGTACCAGTTTACATTCTCATCAACAGTGGATTAGGATACCTTTTTCTCCACATCCTTGCCAGCATTTGTTGTTTGTTGGTTTCTGTATGAGAGCCATTGTAATGGGGGTGAGGTGAAACCTCATTGTGGTTTTGGTTTGCATTTCCCTGATGGCTAGTGATCCTGAGAATTTTTTCATATGTCTGTTGGCCAATAGGATTTCCTCTTTTGAAAAATGCCTGTTTAAGTCCTTTGCCCATTTTTAAACTAGATTGTTTGTTTTGTTGTTTTGAGTTTCTTGATCTCTCTCTATTCTGGTTATTAACCTTTTATCAGATGCATAGTTTACAAATAATTTCTCCCATTCTGTCAGTTGCCTCTTCACTTTACTGATTGTTTCTTTTGCAATGCAGAAGCTTTTTAATTTGATGTAATCCCATTTATCAATTTTGGCTGTGATTGCCTGTGCTTCTGGGGTCTTTCCCAAGAATTCTTTGCATATGCCAATGTCATGCAGGGTTTCCCCAATGTTTTCTAATAATTTGATGGCATTGGGTCTTTGATCCATTTTGAGTGGATTTTTGTGAAAGGTGTAAGGTGGGGGTCTTGCTTCACACTTCTGCATGTAGAAATCCAGTTTTCCCAGCACCATTTGTTGGAGAGACTGTCCTTGCTCCAGGGATTGATTTTAGCTCCTTTGTCAAAGATAAGTTGGTTGTAGATGTGTGGGTTGATTTGTGGCATTTATATTGTGTTCCATTGGTCTATCCATCTGTTTTTGTACCAGTACCAGGTTATATTTTTTTTTGAAAGGTAAAGTTAGACTATGAGAGAGAGACATGAAGCATCATCTCCCTCCTTAATCTCCTGCTGTTCACTTGTGCCAGATATGTTTCCTTGGTGACACTGAACAACCTGAGGGAACAGGTGCATTCCTCATGTGTACTGTCCTTGGCACCCAGTGCAGGATCAGGTCCCAAACATATGCTCTAAATGGACCTGATAGAGTCATTAGAGGGCTCTACTCATGACACCTGGCATTGACAGAGGGCTGTGAGCCAGATCCTGTGCTCAGTACCTAATAAACATAACTTTGTAACAGTCCCAAGAGGTAGTCCTTTTTCTTTTTTATATTGTAAATATATATAATTTTTTAATATTTAACCATTGTTAAATGTATCATCATGTGAACCACTGTTATGTGTACAGGTCAATAGTGTTGGGTGTATTCTCATTTCTATGGAGTTCCAGAACCTTTTCTTCTTGCAAACCTGAGACTCTGCACCCATTCTCCCCCTCCCTTCCCTATCCTTTGGTAATCACAATTCTGCTGTCTGTTTCTATGAACCTTTTTCCTGTTTCTATAAATTCCACTATCTAGATTCCTCCTTAAAGGCTTTCTATGCCTGAAATGCTCTCATAGCATTTTCAGTCAGGCCTTAGAGGCTGATTCTGAGATTAAAGTGCTGTTTAGGGTGTTTGTCATTCTATGAGTCTGCTGGTATCACATTGATTTATGAATATTGAACCATCCCTGCATAGCAGTGGTAAATCCTACTTGTTCTGGGTGAATGATCTTTCTGATGTGTTGTTGGATTCAATTGGCTTGTATTTTGTTGAGGATTTTTGCTTCTATATTCATCAGGGAAATTGGTCTGTAGTTCTCTTTCTCTGTTGTATTTTTTTCTGGTTTAGCAAGTAAGGTGATGCTGGCTTCATAGAAGGAGTATGGGAGGATTCCCTCTCTTTGAATTATTTTGAATATCTTGAGAAGATTTGGAGTTATTTCTTTAAATGTCTGGTAGAATTCAGCAGTGAAGCCATCTGGACTGGGCCTTTCTTTGCTGGGAGACAATTTCCATCTTTTTAAGTTTTTTAAAGAAGGGAAAGTCAGGGATACACAGAGAGAGGAGAGGCAGAGAGAGAGAGAGAGAGAAGTCTTCCATCCAATGGTTCACTCCCCAATTGGCTGCAACAGCCAGAGCTGCGCCAATCTGAAGCCAGGAGCCAGGAGCTTTTTCTGGGTCTCCCACGTGGGTGCAGGGGACCAAGGACTTGGGTCATCTTCTACTGCCTTCCCAGGCCATAGCAGAGAGCTGGATTGAAAGTGGAGCAGCCGGGTCTCGAACCAGCGGCCATATGGGTTGTTGGTGCTTCAGGCCAGGGCGCTAACCCACTGCGCCATAGCGCTGGCCCCTGTTTCAATCTTGCTTATGGGTCTGTTAGGTTTTCTATATCTTCATGGCTCAATTTAGGTAGGTTTTATATTGTCGGGAATCTGTCCATTTCTGCTTAGTTTCCCAGTTTGTTGGCACACAGATCTTTGTAATAATTTCTGGTGATTCTTTTTATTTCTGTGGTGGTGTTGTTACATTTCCTTTTTCATCTCTGATTTTATTGATTTGGGTCTTCTCTCTCCTTTTTTTGTTAGTTGGGCCAATGGTGTGTCAATTTTTTTTTTTTTTTCCAAAAAACCAGCTCTTTGTTTTTTGTTGATCTTTTGTATTTTTTTTTTTTTTTGGTTTCAATTTGTTGATTTTTTCCCCATAATTTTAATTATTTCTTTTCTCCTACTAGTTTTGTGTTTGGCTTTCTGTTGTTTTTCTAGGTCTTTGAGATGCATTGATAGATCATTCATTTGGTGCCTTTCCAATTTCTTGATGTATGCACCTCTTGCCATATACTTTCCTCTTAACACTGCTTTTGCTGTATCCCATAAGTTTTGTTATGTGGCATTCTCATCTTCATTTGTTTCCATAAATTTTTTGATTTCTCTTTTGATTTCTTCAATGACACATTGTTCATTCAGGGGCACATTTTTTACTCTCCATGTGTTTGCATATGTCCTAGAGATTCTTGAGTTGTTGCTTTCCAGCTTTCTTCCATTGTAGTTCAAGAAGATGCATGGTGTGATTACAGTTTTTTTTTTTTTAATTTGCTGAGATTTGCCTTATGGCCTATCATATGGTCAATCCTAGAGAAAGTTCCATGCACTGGTGAGAAAAATGTGTATTCTGCAACTGTAGGATGAAAAGTTCTGTAGATATCTGTTGGTTACATATGGTCTATAGTTGTTTCATTGCTGATTTTCTGTCTGATTGATCAATTTTCTGATTGATCTGTCCATTGCTGAGCATGGAGTCTTGAATCCCCCATTACTACTATATTGGAGTCTATGACTCCCTTTTTATCCATTAACTGGTGCCCTGTGAGGTGCATATACGTTTATAATAGTCACATCTTCCTGTTGAATTGATCCCTTATTCATTACATAGTGCCTTTCTTTGTCTCTTTTAACAGTTTCTGTGGTAAAGTATGTTGTCTGGTATTAGCATGGTTACACCAGCTCTTTTTTGGCTTTTGTTATCATGGAATATTTTTTCCATCTTTTCACTTAAAGCCTGTGTGCATCTTTGTAGGTGAGATGTGTTTCTGTTAGGCAGCAAATAGATGGGTTTTGTTTTTTAATCCGTTCAGCCATTTTGTATCTTTTAACTGGAGAGTTGAGGCCATTTACATTCAAAGTGACTATTGATAAGCAACGACTTGGCCCTGCCATTTTCCCATAAATATTCCTGTTGTTTACTTTGGTTTTTCCTTGTACTTTTAATGGAGGATTTTCTGCCTTCACCTTCTTTCATAGTGGTGACCATGCTTCTGTGTTTCTGTGTGTAGCACATTGTTAAGCATCTTTTGTAAGGCTAGATGAATGGTGATAAATTATTCAATTTCTGTTTGTTACGGGAAGTCTTCACCTTCCTTCATAAATGAGAGCTTTGCAGGGTACAGTATTCTGGGTTCACAATTCTTTTCTCTTAAGGCTTAGAATATATCTTGCCATTCTCTAGCCTTTAGTGTTTCCGATGAGAAGTCAGCTGGGAGTCTAATTGGAGATCCTTGAAAGTAATCTGGCATTTCTCTCCTGCAAATTTTCGAATCTTTTCTTTGTTTTACTGTGCAGAGTTTGATTACAATGTGTCAAATCTTGTCAATACAATCTTTTCTGGTTATGTCTATCAGGATTTCTATGTGCTTTCTGTACTTGGACATCCATTTTTTTTTTTTTTTTACAAATTAGGCAAGTTTTCTGTAATTATTTCAGTAAAAAGGCATTCTAATCCATTCTCTTTCCATGCCTTCAGAAACTACTCGATCTATTTGTTGAGTCATTTGATAGTATGCCATAAATCTCCAATGCTGTTTTTCAGTTTTCTAATGTCTTCCTCTTCTTCTTAGTCTTCATCTTTGTCCTTTTGGTCTTCTTGGTATGACTGTCAAGTTTCCAGAGATTTGTCTCCTAACTTGGATATTCTTTCTTGTGTCTTGCCAAATCTGTTGCTAAGGTTTTCTACCACATTTTTTAATTTGTTCCAATGAATTCTTCATTTCCAATATTTCATTTTGATTTCTCTTTAAAATCTCAATTTCATGTGAAAAATTTTCATTCATGTCATGAATAGATTTCTTTAATTCTTAGATTTGCTGCTGATGACTTCTAAGTAATCCTGCAATCAATTTTTTGAAGTCCATCTCTGGCATTCCTTTATTCTCTTCATCTTCACATCCTAGTCCTGAAGTGTTGTTGTGTTCTTTTGGGGGCATTATGTTGTCAACATCATTCTTGTTTCTTGAATTGCTACATCTATTATTAAGCATTTGTAAAGATTCTTGCCCACCCACCCTGCTGTGATGGCTTTTATCTTTGGAGCTCTGTTCAGTGCTGTAGGTTGAGGGGAGTGTACAAGGTGACTCCAAATTGGATGTGGTAAATCTCCTATTTTTTTTTTAATCAGGGAGGAGGTTTGTTCAGTTCCGTTGGCGTTGTCTCACCCTCACCTCCTCTCTTTCAAGTACAGCAGAGCCTACCCCCAGTGGGTACAATATTCATCCATGCTGCCACAAGACACAAAGGACACACGCAGTCCACAGTGTGAGCATGGATCCTGCAGCAATGACCCTTACCCGGGAACCAGGGAGCCTCAAGTATGTGGAGCCACCTACAGTGACTGCCCAAAGTCCCAGCCACACCCTGAGCCCTCCCATGCAGCCACAGTGTTTTCATAGTCCCAGCACACAAGCCCCCGACAGTCACGAGCACTCAGCCCCTGTCAATTCTCCTAGCCTGACTTAGGCATCACCTCTCGGTTGGTTGGTGGGCGTGGGTGTAAGCTGGTGCAGCCATTACCTATGTGCAAAATGGGGCCCGCCCTCTCTTGGCTGGCTACAGGACACTGATCCAAGTGGCTGGGGAGAGAGAAGTGTGCTCTCCCTTTCCCCCCCTTTAGGTTGGCAGGTACACTGTCCCCCACAGGGCTCCTAGCCAGACTCGTGCCAGACTCTTCCCACAGCTTTGTTGCCAGTGGCCTGGGCTGCTGCAGTCTGGTCTCACCTCGTTGTCTGAAGCAGGTGCTGAGGCTCTTGGCTGCTGGGGTCCCAAGCTGTGCACGTCCAAACCTTCCACATAGACTCACAGTGTCCCTCTAATTTGCATGGAGTTTCCTTTGCAGTTTTCTCCCTAACTCTTCCCTGAGATTGTATTCTCTCTACTTTTTTTTAAAACTGTCTTCCCCCAGACTAGAGCAGTAAGCCCCCTCCCTATTCCACCATCTTAGAAACTCTCTGGCCCTTTCTTATGATCTTCCTGTGTACATGTACAAACATTAAATACAATTTGTATGCTTTTCTCCCTTTAACCTGTCTTACTTTGCTTTAATTCTCAGCTACAGCTCCTAAGAGAGTAAAGGGAAATTTCGTTTTTCTCCTTACAGTTTTGTTGTTTCTCAAATTAGTAATTATCTCACTCTACAAGCTCAAGAGTGAACAATATGATTCTATTGTGGAATGTAAGAAACTGTGGATATGAAGGGGGATCTAGTTCCTTTGTTCATATTTATTTAGACATGTTAGTGCAGTATATAGGTTCAAGAGAGTTTGATCCATTTGTTAAAGAGATGGTGTCTCTTAAAGCACTCTTTATGTCTGTTACATGGATGAACTAATTTATTTATTTTTAATGTTTACTTATTTATTTGAAAAGCAGAGTTATTGAGAGAGAGAGAGAGAGAGAGAGAGAGAAAGAAAGAGAAAGAGAAAGGACAGAGATCTTCCATCTTCCCAAATGGCTGTGATAGTTCTGGTTGGGCCAAGTCTCCATGTGGGTACAGTGCCATCCTCCATTGCATTCCCAGGTGCATTAGCAAGGAACTGAATTAGAAGTAGAGAAGCTGGGACTTGAACTGGTGCCCACATGGGATGCTGGCTTAGCTCTCTGTGCCATAATGCCAGCCACCAAAATACCCAATTTCTTAGGCAGTTGATTTCTTACTAGGAAGATAGGTGTAGCAAATGTAGATTTAAAGCACAAAGTCATCATAATTAGGAGCCACCACTTATTTTCCACCAAAAATGACTTTTTTTTCCTTTCCTTTCTCATAATGACTCCTGTGGACTACAGGGCTTGGGAACTTCAAATGCTCTGTTCCAACCTGGCACTGCGGGAAGCTGTCTCTGAGCAAGGGGCAGAGGCCAAAGGCCAATCTAGCTCTTATGTAAAGGAAACGAGCCTGTGAAGAATGAATTTGTGCTAGTGTTAAATATAAATAATATGAAATCCTTCTCGAAAACCTGCAAGGTTGGCGGGCGAGGCCATTTAGAATGATGCAAATGAGGACAAAGGAACTAAGAAGTCGAAAGTGTCTTCAAGAGAGGATTCTACAAGGCCAGACAGAATAAATGGATGCAAATCCCCCGAATGGCCCAAAAAGTAGCTCAGGCATGGCTCAAGCTTAACCATCTGGTTGCCTGCTGGGGGCTCAGCGGGAAGCAGAATGTCTGACAGGTGTTTCCTCTGTCTGGTGGGAATTTGACCTCCACAGGGTGGGGAGCAACATGCTGAACTCCTCGGCACATCCTGGTGCTGAGCACAGGTGGGATGGAGAAATGACATTGGCGACAACCTTCGGAAACAGATGTCTCTCTGCTGCCCTTGGGGATAGAAACAAGTTATTCCTCAACCTTTCAAGTTCAGTTGACATATCTTACTATTTTAAGTCTAGCAAAGCCCCCAAATTACATACTTTATTCCGGCCCTTCCTGAGAGTGACAGGTATGTACCCACCAAGGCAGCTAGTCAGCCACCCGGCATGATTTTTTTTTTTTTTTGACAGGCAGAGTGGACAGTGAGAGAGAGAGACAGAGAGAAAGGTCTTCCTTTGCCATTGGTTCACCCTCCAATGGCTGCCGCCGTCGGTGCGCTGTGGCCGGCGCACCGCGCTCATCCAATGGCAGGAGCCAGGTGCTAGGTGCTTTTTCCTGGTCTCCCATGGGATGCAGGGCCCAAGCACTTGGGCCATCCTCCACTGCACTCCCGGGCCACAGCAGAGAGCTGGCCTGGAAGAGGGGCAACCGGGACAGAATCCGGTGCCCCGACCGGGACTAGAAGCTGGTGTGCCGGCGCTGCAAGGCGGAGGATTAGCCTGTTGAGCCACGGCGCCGGCCATGATTTTAGGAGCTGGTACAAGTAGCAGGCATGATCTGGACCTGCTGGGTACTTACCAGGACCCACTGAATGCTGCATCTGAGGGATGTCTCCTCAAAGACTCAGCAACCTCAAGAGGCATGTGTCACTGGGCCCATGCCCCTCGATTCCAACTATGTATCTCTTTACTCTTCTGTTGGCATCCAGTCCCACTCAACCTGATGGTGTGACTTGATGGATTTTATACATCACTGGCCCTTCAAGTGTATAATGTCTTTCCCATCTAATTCTGAGTAGCTTTGACCTTGTTAAAATGATTTCTGACTCGGTGTGTCTGTTTGGTGACCACCTCAATCCCACTGACACTAGAGAAAGGCAGGGCATAAGGTGCACACCGCAGGCTTGAGAGAGGTGACCACGAGTTTTAGAGAAAGCAAGGGCGTAATTCCACGGTCAGACACTAGAGAAGAGATTTATCTAGTAGAGAAGCTTTGACCAATGTGGCTCAGCTTAGAAAGTTCAAGTCCACGGTGGGAGGAAGGCAGTGGCCGTTAGCCCTGGAGAGAGTTGCCCCTAGTTGGTGCAGCATTTGCGTGAATGGTCATTGTAGCAGAGGGAAGGAAAGGCACATGACCAAGCATGCCATGGTTTCTGTAACAGTAGCATTGGAAAAGCCAAAACTGGGATGGCTTTGGGATTTGAAACAAAACTACCAGGGAAGTCAGAGGCTCTGCCTGTGATATGCAGTGCAAGAATGACCAGCAAGGCTTGGGGTCAGGGCCGGCGCCGCGGCTCAATAGGCTAATCCTCCACCTTGCGGTGCTGGCACACCGGGTTCTAGTCCCGGTCGGGGCGCCGGATTCTGTCCCGGTTGCCCCTCTTCCAGGCCAGCTCTCTGCTGTGGCCCGGGAGTGCAGTGGAGGATGGCCCAAGTGCTTGGGCCCCTGCACTCCATGGGAGACCAGGAGAAGCACCTGGCTCCTGCCTTTGGATCAGCGTGGTGCACCGGCCGCAGCGTACCGGCCGTGGTGGCCATTGGCAAAGGAAGACCAACGGCAAAGGAAGACCTTTCTCTCTGTCTCTCTCTCTCACTGTCCACTCTGCCTGTCAAAAAAAAAAAAAAATTAAAAAAAAGACTTGGGGTCTGAGTATTGTTATTCACAATACTCTATAGGGGGCGCTCAAGGCTTAGCTCTGCCTCTTGGATAATCTGCTGGGAACTGGAACCAGCTGAAGAGGAACCCTCCGGAGCCTACATCACTTTAGAAGGAAGATATGAGGGGTGAAGGAATTTCAAGTGAGGGTGTTCTGACAAATCACTCTTCTCCATTACGAGTCATTCTCTGTGGTCCTTCTTCCTTGGCTCTTCATTCATTCTTTCCTTTGCTGGGCTAGCGGGTTAGGAGGGGTTAAGAGAAGTGCAAAGGAAGCCCATGCTGTCTGCTGGCCTCAGCGCTGAAAGCTGGGCCATTGCTCACCCAAGTCGCGGGAGGAGACCAGGTGCAGGTAGGAGGCTGTAGCTGCAGTGCGTGATAGAGGGTGTGCAGTTGGTGTGTCTTCTGCACACATGCCCGAGAAGCTGGAGGTGGGTGGGGCACCCAAGGGACCTGGAAGGGCTCAGACGACTCAGGAATCTGTCTTTCTTTCCAAGGAGAGCAGCAGGCTGTCCTGAAGGTGCATGGGATGTCAGGATTGACAGACGAAGGAGAATGGCTCTTTCCTGATTTGCTTCTCTTCTGTCTCAAAGATGATGTTGTCAAGAAGAACAGTAGAATACAGGGGCACTGCACAAAGTTCACAGAACATAGAATGAAAAGATACGTTTAGGGGCCAGAGTTGGGGCATAGTGGGTTAAGCCATGGCCTCAGACATCAGAATCCTACATGGGTGCCAGTTTGAGTCTTGGCTGCTTCACTTCCAATCCAGCTCCCTGCTAATGCACCTGGGAAAGCAGCAGAAGATGGCCCAAGTGCCTGGGCCCCTGCACCCACGTAGAAGACCTGGAAGGGGCTTCTGGCTCCTGGCTTTTGACTGCCCCAGTTCTGGCTGTTGCAGCCATTTGGGGAATGAATCAGTCGATAGAAGATTCTCTCTCTCTCTCTTTCTCTCCACACATACGTCTCTTTCCCCCCATCTCTCTCCCTCCCTCTCTCTGTAACTCTTTTTCAGGCATAGTTTTGATTTTCAGAAAGGGAAAAATCTCTCCCCTTCCCCAATTATAGAATTCTGAGATTTAAACCTGAAGTCAGCCACAGTTCTAGAATAAATTATTAAGAGAATTACTTGTGGCTACTTAGAACTCCAAGTGATCAATAAAGTTAGTGTGGGTCAAATCTGATCTTATTTCCTTTTTTTCTAACAGTTAATAGATCCAACTGTCAATTACCTAGTTAGAGTTTAACAAGGCATCTGACAGGGGTGTAATAATCTCTGTGCAAAACAGAATGTTGCAAACAGGCCTTACTATAATTAGGTGGATTTATAACAGAATCACTGCTCAATATTGATGAACTGACGTGGTCTCCCTGTGGAGGTTTCCAGTGGATATTTTCTACATTTAAATGTGCTATCCTTGGCATTTTCACTTCAGGCTTAAATGCCACAATGTATAAATTGCAAGGAAGAGAAAATAATCTGGAGGAGAGAATAATTTCAGAAAGACCCTGTAGATTAAGTTTGGGTCAAGGCCAGGGTATTTATTGATGTATTTTATGTGTAGACCAGGCCATAGATACAAACAGACCCCAAAGTTATAATGCCTCACACACAGCAGATTTTTCTTTCTTTCTCACCTGACACTTGGAAGTAGATGGTCATGGTTGGCTGATGATTTTTTTAAATGTTTATTCCTTCATTTGAAAGTCAGATCTATACACACACACACACACACACACACACACACAGAAAGAGAGAGAGAGAGAGAGAGAGAGAGAGAGAGAGAGATCTTCCATCCACTGGTTTACTCCCCAGATGGTTGCAATGCAATGGCTAAGGCTGGACCAGGCTGAACCCAGAAGCCGGAAGAGCTCCATCTGGGTCTCCCATGTGGGTGGCAGGGCTCCAAGCACTTGGTCCATCTGGGTCTCCCGTGTGGTTGGCAGGGCTCCAAGCACTTGGTTCATCTGGGTCTCCCGTGTGGTTGGCAGGGCTCCAAGCACTTGGTTCATCTGGGTCTCCCGTGTGGTTGGCAGGGCTCCAAGTACTTGGTTCATCTGGGTCTCCCATGTGGTTGGCAGGGCTCCAAGCACTTGGTTCATCTGGGTCTCCCATGTGGGTGGCAGGGCTCCAAGCACTTGGTTCATCTGGGTCTCCTGTGTGGATGGCAGGGCTCTAAGCACTTGGTTCATCTGGGTCTCCCGTGTGGTTGGCAGGCTCCAAGCACTTGGTTCATCTGGGTCTCCCATGTGGTTGGCAGGGCTCCAAGCACTTGGTTCATCTGGGTCTCCCGTGTGGATGGCAGGGCTCCAAGCACTTGGTTCATCTGGGTCTCCCGTGTGGGTGGCAGGGCTCCAAGTACTTGGTTCATCTGGGTCTCCCGTGTGGTTGGCAGGGCTCCAAGCACTTGGTTCATCTGGGTCTCCTGTGTGGATGGCAGGGCTCCAAGCACTTGGTTCATCTGGGTCTCCCGTGTGGTTGGCAGGCTCCAAGCACTTGGTCCATCTGGGTCTCCCATGTGGGTGGCAGGGCTCCAAGTACTTGGTTCATCTGGGTCTCCCGTGTGGTTGGCAGGCTCCAAGCACTTGGTCCATCTGGGTCTCCCGTGTGGTTGGCAGGGCTCCAAGCACTTGGTCCATCTGGGTCTCCCGTGTGGATGGCAGGGCTCCAAGCACTTGGTCCATCTGGGTCTCCCATGTGGGTGGCAGGGCTCCAAGTACTTGGTTCATCTGGGTCTCCCGTGTGGATGGCAGGGCTCCAAGTACTTGGTTCATCTGGGTCTCCCGTGTGGATGGCAGGGCTCCAAGCACTTGGTTCATCTGGGTCTCCCATGTGGGTGGCAGGGCTCCCAGCACTTGGTCCATCTGGGTCTCCCGTGTGGATGGCAGGGCTCCAAGCACTTGGTTCATCTGGGTCTCCCATGTGGGTGGCAGGGCTCCAAGCACTTGGTTCACCTTCTGCTGCTTTCCCAGGGCATTAGGAGGGAGCTGGATTGGAAGTGGAGCAGCCAGGACTTGAACCTGTGCCCATATGTGATGCAGGCATTGCAGGCAGTGTCTTTACCCACTGTGCTACAATGCTGGCCCTGGTTGATGACCTTCTAGAAGACACAGGCCTCTTCATTCATGGCTCTCCAGTCACAGATGAGGCACTTTTTTTTTATACTTCATATTTCACTGTAGAGTATTTGAAACATATATACAAGGGGAGAGTTTCTAAAGCCCACTCCAAATATTCAGTCTTGTTCCTCTGAATTTTGCCTCCATTTTCTCCTTCCCCTCCCCTGCTGAAGAAGGGAAAGGTGTCACCTAGAGAGGTTTGGTTTTGGGTGAGAGCCCCCAAATCTTCAGCTGGATCTGGAGGAGAGTTCTGGCCAATGGCCCTTGGAGATTGTCTTCTGCAAGGAAGGGAACCGGGCCCTGTCTCCATCTCCCAGTGTCTACAAACCATCCGAGGAGACACGGGCAACCAGGTAGCTCCACTCTCCGTGTGGGGGAGGTGGCTCTGAGGGCGTGTGCTCATGAGTGGTCGGTGGAAGCCGAGCACAGGGATGTGGAGCAGGAAGGGGATCCGAGGGGGTGGGGTGGGCACCAACAGCGTCTCCTGCGATTTTTCAACCCTCCATCTCCACAGGATACCTGCCACAGGCTCATTCAGTGTGGTGAAAAACTCACCTGACATAAAGTGCAAGAACAGACATCGCATGCATATGTCGGCTCAGGACACCCCCCCCCCCCCAAATAGGACTGTGGGAGACCACAGTATCCAGCTCCAAGTAGGACTGTGGGAGACCACAGTATCCAGCTCCAAGTCTGCTGTTTGGTAGATTGATTATTCTGAGAAACTGCAAACCCAGGAGTAGCTCTGGAAGTTGTCCCTACCTTTTTTTTTTTTTTTTTTTAAAGATTTATTTCATTTATTTGAAAGTGTTAGAGAGCGAGAGCGACAGCGAGAGTGAGAGAGAGAGAGAGAGAGAGGGAGAGAGAAAGGTCTTCCATCCACTGGTTCACTCCACAAATGGCTGCAATTGGCTAGAGCTGGGCCTCTCTGAAGCCAGGAGCCAGGAACCTCTTCTACACACGGTGCAGGGGCCCAAGCACTTGGGCCATCTTCTACTGCTTTCCCAGAAGCATCAGCAGGCAGCTGGATCAGAAGTGGAGCAGCTGGGACTCAAAGCAGTGCAGATATGGGATGGCAGCATTGTAGGCGGGACTAACCAGCTGTGCCACAGCACTGGCCCCTGAAGTTGCCTTTTTTAGAACTGACTTCTACAGGGACGTTCTCACTGGTAAAGGTTACCTGTGCCAGGAGGAGGGCTGCTCTGAGACAGTTCTGTTACCCAAAACATTTCAGCTGCCTGATGAGGCAGCCTCCTTCATGGGACGTTTCCTTCCTTCAGTCTCCAGTAACAATCTCCACTGGCCCCTATTCCCTTCTGTCGCTTAGAATGCAGTCACTGGGATGCTTCCTGGGGTCTCATGTTCTGTGGGACTCCTGTGCATGTGTGCACAATTAACACGATTTTCTCCGGTGATGTATCTTAGCCCAGTCCAGGGCTCTGAAGGGCGAAGGAAGCCATTTCTCCTCCCCTGCAGTGAGAAGGTGAACAATGCGAAGTGTGGCCCTTCTGCGGACAACACAGATCTGGATGGATAACACAGTGAGGAGAGGCGCTTTCTCTGCCCGGCTCTCTCCCTCCCAGGCTGTGGTTCTTTTTTTTTAATCACCAATTGTTTGCAGGGTCGTTTCTGCTGGATTTTATTTTATTTTACTTTAATTTTATTATTTGACAGATAGACAGTGAGAGAGACAGAGACAGAGAGAAAGGTCTTCCTTCCATTGGTTCACTCCCCGAATGGCTGCTACGGCCAGAGCTATGCTGATCCGAAGCCAGGAGCCAGGTGTTTCCTCCTGGTCTCCCATGTGGGTGCAGGGCCCAAGGACTTGGGCCATCCTCCACTGCCTTCCCGGGCCACAGCAGAGAGCTGGACTGGAAGAGGAGCAACTGGGACTAGAACCTGGTGTTCATATGGGATGCCGGCTGCTTCAGGGGGAGGATTAACCAAGTGAGCCATAGCACCAGCTCCCCAGGCTGTGGTCCTGCACTGCAGACAGAACAGGGGTGTGTGCTGAGCAAGCCCAGGCACTGGAAAGCCTCTGAGATGGAAAACCCAATCACCAAGACCAAAAAGCCTCGCTTCCTGGTGAGTAGAGATCAAAGCCACCAGCAGAGGCATTTGTTGCACAGAGGAATCGATTTGTAGCAAATTAAGAGACCACAGGGAACCCTTTCCACAGCTGTGTCTTCCCCCTGCAAAGCGAACCAGGCCTCTTTTACATTAGGGGGAACCGAATATGCAAGAGGGGAAGTCTTATCACCACAGGTGGGCTTGGTGGCCGGTGTGTGGTGCGGCAGATAAAGCCACCGCCTGCAGCTCCACATCCAATATGGGCGCCAGTTCATGTCCTGGCTGTTCCACTTCTGATCCAGCTCCCTGCTAATGTGCCTGGGAGGGAAACAGTAGATGGCTCAAGTCCCTGGGCCCCTGCGACCCATGTGGGAGATCCGGATGGCGTTCCAGGCTCCTGTCTTCGGCCTGGCTCAGCCCTGGCCATTGCAGCCGTTTGAGGGGTGAACCAGTGGATGGAAGACCTGTCTATCTGTCTCTCCCTCTCTCTGTGTAACTCTGACTTTCAAAAACATCCTTAAAACAACAAGTGGGGTTGAGCCTGCAGGTGCAGTGCAGAAACACACCCCACATACATGACATGTGGAAATCAGCCTTCAGCTCCTCCAGGGGCAGTGATCTTAGTGTTCAAATGAGGGGAAGGGCGACTTTGTATACTTTTTTTTTTTTTTGACAGGCAGAGTGGACAGTGAGAGAGAGACACAGAGAGAAAGGTCTTCCTTTGCCATTGGTTCACCCCCCAATGGCCGCTGCGGCCAGCGCACCGCGCTGATCCGAAGCCAGGAGCCAGGTGCTCCTCCTGGTCTCCCATGGGGTGCAGGGCCCAAGCACTTGGGCCATCCTCCACTGCCCTCCCGGGTCACAGCAGAGAGCTGGACTGGAAGAGGAGCCACCGGAACTGAATCTGGTGCCCCGACCAGGACTAGAACCTGGTGTTCTGGCGCCGCAAGGTGGAGGATTAGTCTAGTGAGCCGCGGCGCCGGCCGACTTTGTATACTTTTTGCCGTGGCTGCCCTTGCAGCAGTGTCTGGAGCAGTCCAGGGCGGCTGGTGCTTGTATCGCCCCCCGGGATGTCTCTGAGAACCTGAAAACCCACCTCGGGGAACATCAGGTGTGTTGCAATTTAGGCTCTTGAAGTAGAAATGAGTTCCAGTAGACGTCTGAGCAGCTCAGGGCATCAGCTGGTGACAGCAGGATTGTGTTTGATTTTTTCTGGTTCTGGACCTCGCAGTAGCTAGCTTTGTCCATCTCTAGTGGGCATCTGCATTCCCCAGCCTTCCACTCGGCCCGCCTGACTGTGAGACCAAGGGATCACTTGAGCTGTGCATCTCTGAACCCAGCCTTGTGCTGGCTGTAGCTCTGGGCCTGTGCAGCAAAATTCAGGGCCAGAGCTGTCTGATGCTGTTTGCTGTGTACATACAGTCTCGGCCTTCAGTGCCCACAGTCCGTGGCTGCTTGGGTGTCACCGGTGTGGGAGATTTACAAAATTTAATTCAGCTTTCTGTGGTTTAGAAAAGGTCAAGAAGAGCAGGAGTCCTTGTGGCGCTCCTGGAGTTACGGTCTGGGCCCAGGCTGTCTCCCCACGGCCTCTGTCTGAGTGTAGCTTCCATAAGGGAAGCTGTCTTTAAAGATAAACTTTCAGATCTTTTTGGGTCTACAAACTTAAAAAAATGCCCCAGAAAATAAATAGTTCAAAAAGCAAACCCAGTAAAAATTAGTATGGAGTCTATCAGGATTCAGCACGACTAAGCTTGCTTTTCTCACATAAAAAGCTTGGGGACAGGAAGTTTGAGCCAGTCCGCTCCCTCTCTCCCCACCCAGGATCTGTACCCAACTTACAAGTTGCTGATCATGGACGAATAGTGCAGTGTCATCCTTTCCTTTATTTTTCAAAAACAGTTTTTATTTATTTTCATTTTACTTTAAAGGCAAAGAGACAGAGATCTTTCATCCACTGGTTTACTCCTCAAATGGCTGCAACAGCTGGGGCTGGGCCAGACTGAAGCCAGGAGTTAGGAACTCCATTTGGGTGCCCTACATGGGTGGCAGGAGCTCAAATGCTTGAGCCGTCACCTGCTGCCTCCCAGGGTGCAGAGTAGCGAGCAGTGGATGGGAAGCGGAGCCGGGACTTGAACCCAGGGAGGGCCTTTCTTGTTCCCAGCAGGGTGCTCGCCCTGGCTCTCCCTGCCTCTGCCTGCTGCAGCAGACTGTGCTCATAATGACGCACACCTCCGACAATTCACGGCAGCCTTATGTGCCTCAGTGCCCAGCCTAGGACAGCACATGCAGATGGCGTGCCGAACGCTGACTCTGCAGTCACACGTTCAGGATTTGCTGAGCAGAGGTCCCAGGCAGGGACAGGGAGATTTCAGAAGGTAAATATTTAGCCACATCCATCCCCACCCTGAATATTGCTGTGTGTAAACAGATGGTGTGCTGATGGAGCTCTAGAGGGGAATGCGGTGATGACTGGGGGTCCCTCTCTGAGGAGCCAGCTGCTCTGCCAGCAGTTAGAACCGGTAATCCTAGGGGCCGAGGTGGGGCAGACAGGGTCGTTAGCCCACATTGTTTTCACTACAGAATGTGTGTAAGATAAGGAACGTTGCCGGCGCCGTGGCTCAACAGGCTAATCCTCCGCCTTGCGGCGCCGGCACACCGGGTTCTAGTCCCGGTCGGGGCACCGGATTCTGTCCCGGTTGCCCCTCTTCCAGGCCAGCCCTCTGCTGTGGCCCAGGAGTGCAGTGGAGGATGGCCCAGGTGCTTGGGCCCTGCACCCCATGGGGAGACCAGGAAAAGCACCTGGCTCCTGGCTCCTGCCATCGGACGAGCGCGGTGCGCCGGCCGCAGCGCGCCGACCGCGGCGGCCATTGGAGGGTGAACCAACGGCAAAGGAAGACCTTTCTCTCTGTCTCTCTCTCTCTCACTGTCCACTCTGCCTGTAAAAAAAAAAAAAAAAAAAAAAAGATAAGGAACGTTGAAGTCAGCCTAGCCCAACACAATCATCCTGCGCTGTGGTACATTTCCTTCTAGTCTTTCTTTCCTTTATACACAGGGTTAAGACCAAATTTGGTTCCGGACCAAATATACAATTTTGTTTTATTAGACATTTATTTGAGAGGTGGTGTGTATGTGTGTGTGTGTGTGTGTGAGAGAGAGACAGAGACAGAGACAGAGATAGTGAGTGAGCTCCCATCTGTTGGTTTACTTCCCAAATGCCCACAGTGACCAGAGCTGGGCCCAGCTGAAGCTGGCAACAGGGAACAAATCCAGGTCTCCACTCTGGGCTGATAGGAACCTGATTACTTGAGCCATCACCTCCTGCCTCCCAGGGTCTGTATTAGCAGGAAGCTGGAGTCAGGAGTCAGAGCTGGGACTGATTCCAGGTACTCCAGTGTAGAACACGGGATTCTTAGCTGGTGGCCAAACATCTGCCCTTTATAATTTTATATCACACGATTCCTTATTATAATGATGTGATGTTATAACTTAAAATTTCTCCCATTTTATTATTTTTATAACTACTTTAAGTGACATTTAAACATTTGATTATATATAACTATCATATTACTTATATTTAGACATTTAGGTTCTCTTTGCTTGTTATTTTTCATAACATTTTTGTGCCAATAATTTTTGTGCCTTTGGGTTTATTTCTCTAGGAGAAATCCCCAGAGGTGGAATTTAGAGGCATCTCGAATGATTGCTGCCAAATTGTTTTCTAGAATGATTGAACTCATTTTTTACTTCTCTTGGCATGTCTTCGCTGGCCTGGCGCTGGCTGACATTAGAGATGACTGGCGTTGGAAAGTGCAGGTGTGGGCATATATTAGGCAGCTGTTTGTTACAATAGTGTATAATACCCAAGGAGGTTGATCTTGGCTCATGGTTCTGGAGGTTCAGTCCAAACAGCATGATGCAGGCTTTGGTGAGGTCCCTCTGGCTTCACCACTCCGTGGAGGGAGCATGTGTGTCTGTGCGTCTATGTGGTTTTCTGCTCTCCCTCGCCTTGCAAAACCATCAGAACTCAATCTTGAGTATTAGGGTTTTCAACCACGACTGAGAATGACAACCAAGACCACGCTGAGCAAAGAAAGTTTCATTAGGGCGAAGAGCTGCCAGGAGCAGCCGCAGAGGGAGAGGAGCTCGGGGCTCTCGTGCAAGGCTGGGGCTTTACAAGGAACTTGTGTCAGGGGAGGAGGGAGATGGGGGGAGATGAGGTGGAGCGGCTGAACAAAGGGATGCGGGCTGGAGCAGTGGGAGAGGATCCCAGGTACCTTGAGACAGGTGTCCCGGACACAGGGAGTCCCCGGGGCTGCCTGATTCATAGCTGGGGCAGTGACAGGGACCAGGAGGCACAGGATGTCTCCCTGATTCACAGCTGAGACAAACCGTGGGAACGGCGAGGCTCTCCAGGTGCATGGCACCTCTGTGTTTTTGTTTTTCCTGATGCCAGGTAAGAGTGGGGGAGATGTCTCAGACCCAGGGGATTCAGGACTCTCACATCAAGGGCTTTACTCCAATGACCAATCACCTCACAAGGATCCCACTTCTGAACACCATACTCGATTAACTTCCCATGCTCTTACTGCCGGAAACATAAGACAAATACCATTAACTAAGACTAACCTATAACTAACGTCATATTCCAGCCATAGCAGAAGGCTAAAGTCAAGTTCAAGGAGAAGTCATAACCTGTCCCACTCTGGAGCGCAGGGCAGGAACTCACCTTGAGCAGGGGGGTCTTGGGACATGTGGCCCCTCCCTTGTCCTTGGTCACAACAGAAGGGACTTCAAGAAACTTGAGCTCTGCTATTGCTGTCTTGAAATTCGTATTGATTTCATCTTTGAGCTTGTGTTCTGTAGGGGAAGTCTATAGGACTACAGAGCAAATGTGTGAGCAGGCATCTGCCAGGACCCACTCGTGGGGAGTGTTCACGGTGTTCCATGAGCCAGGATTCTGGTGGCCCTGTGTGAGTTCAGGGGGACTCTGCGTGAGTACAGGCAGGTGCCCTGGGCATTGAACACTTAGCCCTAAGTGGTGTGCTGACAGCACCAAGAGGCCTCATTTCCCATTGGAACCAGAACTCGCTTTGAAAGTAGAGGGAAGTGGCTGGCGCCGCGGCTCAACAGGCTAATCCTCCGCCTAGCGGTGCCGGCACACCGGGTTCTAGTCCCGGTTGGGGCACAGGATTCTGTCCCGGTTGCCCCTCTTCCAGGTCAGCTCTCTGCTGTGGCCCGGGAAGGCAGTGGAGGATGGCCCAAGTGCTTGGGTCCTGCACCCCATGGGAGACCAGGAGAAGCACCTGGCTCCTGCCTTCGGATCAGCGCAGTGCACCGGCTACAGCGCGCCGGCCGCGGCGGCCATTGGAGGGTGAACCAACGGCAAAGGAAGACCTTTCTCTCTGTCTCTCTCTCACTGTCCACTCTGCCTGTCAAAAAAAAAAAAAAAAAAGTAGAGGGAAGGTGACAGCATTCCAAGAAACACCCATGACCAGTGGACAGTTTTTCCCTTGGGTTACTTCCCGTGGTTGCTGGAGATGATGACGTGGAAGGGCGGGAAATGGAAGGCAGCCCACTGTTGGTTCTCCCCCCAGTCCCTCCTTCTTCATCAGAAACCTGAATGTAAAGAGCATCTGGGGTGTGTATGAGTGACAAAGGAGATAGTTGTGGGCGCATTTCAGCAGGTTTGGTAAGAGTGAAACGTGTGTTTGTGTGAGGTGCAAAACGCAAATCCCACGACCCTGGTGGCTCCACATGCTAGTTGAATGTGCCAGTATTTGCATTTAAAAGTGGTAGTGTACGTAGAAGCAGAATGATCACATTTATGCCAATAATTTTGTTTTATTTCATTTCAGTTTTTTAGCTTAGAATGACATTAACTGGTAAACGTTGAGACATCATGGCAGGCAGAAGGAGAGGGAGAGGAGCAGGAGAGATGGAGAAGGGAGACAGGCTGAGGCTACAGGAGGAGAGAACTTTCTATCTGGGGACCTTTCACGGCGCTTCTTTCCCGTGTTTGAAGGAGCCTTGCGTTTTCGCTTTGCCCTGGTCCCTGCACTTATGTGGCCAGGGCTGAGTCTGCATTAGTGACCACATGGGGACCCATGCTGCTCGCTTCTGGGCTTACATCCTGGACGCTGGATGTTTCCACCAGCAGACGTGGTTTGGTGGAGATGATGTGATACGAGCAGGGCTGTGAGTACAGAGAGCCTGAGGTGTGGACTGAGCCTGCTCCGGCTAAGTCACTGCATTGGTGCGGACTGAGCCTGCTCTGGCCAAGTCACTGCATTGGTGTGGACTGAGCCTGCTCTGGTTAAGTCACTGCATTGGTGTGGACTGAGCCTGCTCCGGCTAAGTCACTGCATTGGTGTGGACTGAGCCTGCTCTGGCTAAGTCACTGCATTGGTGCGGACTGAGCCTGCTCCGGCTAAGTCACTGCATCGGTGCGGACTGAGCCTGCTCCGGCTAAGTCACTGCATCGGTGCAGACTGAGCCTGCTCCGGCTAAGTCACTGCATCGGTGCGGACTGAGCCTGCTCCGGCTAAGTCACTGCATCGGTGCGGACTGAGCCTGCTCCGGCTAAGTCACTGCATCGGTGCGGACTGAGCCTGCTCCGGCTAAGTCACTGCATTGGTGCGGACTGAGCCTGCTCTGGCTAAGTCACTGCATCGGTGCGGACTGAGCCTGCTCCGGCTAAGTCACTGCATCGGTGCGGACTGAGCCTGCTCTGGCTAAGTCACTGCATTGGTGTGGACTGAGCCTGCTCTGGCTAAGTCACTGCATTGGTGTGTACTGAGCCTGCTCTGGCTAAGTCACTGCATTGGTGTGGACTGAGCCTGCTCTGGCTAAGTCACTGCATCGGTGCGGACTGAGCCTGCTCCGGCTAAGTCACTGCATTGGTGCGGACTGAGCCTGCTCCGGCTAAGTCACTGCATTGGTGTGGACTGAGCCTGCTCTGGCTAAGTCACTGCATTGGTGTGTACTGAGCCTGCTCTGGCTAAGTCACTGCATTGGTGTGGACTGAGCCTGCTCTGGCTAAGTCACTGCATTGGTGTGGACTGAGCCTGCTCTGGCTAAGTCACTGCATTGGTGTGGACTGAGCCTGCTCTGGCTAAGTCACTGCATTGGTGTGGACTGAGCCTGCTCTGGCTAAGTCACTGCATCGGTGCGGACTGAGCCTGCTCCGGCTAAGTCACTGCATCGGTGCGGACTGAGCCTGCTCCGGCTAAGTCACTGCATCGGTGCGGACTGAGCCTGCTCCGGCTAAGTCACTGCATCGGTGTGGACTGAGCCTGCTCTGGCTAAGTCACTGCATCGGTGTGGACTGAGCCTGCTCTGGCTAAGTCACTGCATTGGTGTGGACTGAGCCTGCTCTGGCTAAGTCACTGCATTGGTGTGGACTGAGCCTGCTCTGGCTAAGTCACTGCATTGGTGTGGACTGAGCCTGCTCTGGCTAAGTCACTGCATTGGTGTGGACTGAGCCTGCTCTGGCTAAGTCACTGCATTGGTGCGGACTGAGCCTGCTCCGGCTAAGTCACTGCATCGGTGCGGACTGAGCCTGCTCCGGCTAAGTCACTGCATCGGTGCGGACTGAGCCTGCTCCGGCTAAGTCACTGCATCGGTGCGGACTGAGCCTGCTCCGGCTAAGTCACTGCATCGGTGCGGACTGAGCCTGCTCCGGCTAAGTCACTGCATCGGTGCGGACTGAGCCTGCTCCGGCTAAGTCACTGCATCGGTGCGGACTGAGCCTGCTCCGGCTAAGTCACTGCATCGGTGCGGACTGAGCCTGCTCCGGCTAAGTCACTGCATCGGTGCGGACTGAGCCTGCTCCGGCTAAGTCACTGCATCGGTGCGGACTGAGCCTGCTCCGGCTAAGTCACTGCATCGGTGCGGACTGAGCCTGCTCTGGCTAAGTCACTGCATCGGTGCGGACTGAGCCTGCTCCGGCTAAGTCACTGCATTGGTGCGGACTGAGCCTGCTCCGGCTAAGTCACTGCATTGGTGTGGACTGAGCCTGCTCTGGCTAAGTCACTGCATTGGTGTGTACTGAGCCTGCTCTGGCTAAGTCACTGCATTGCGTTACCTTCTCAGAGCCTCGGTTCCCTCCTGTAAGGTGAGTGATGGCAGCTGCTTCTCAGGTTGTCCTCGTCATCTGTTGTGGTCACTGGCATTGGCAGTGTGGAGAAGGCCCGAGAAGGTTAGGGAGGAGAAGGTCCATGCCTGTGGCGACCTGTAAGTAGGTGGAGAAGCGCCCCCATAAATGTTTACTGCTAGACTTCTGTTCTGTGGAGCACGCTCTGGCCTCTCACCTACGCCCTGGGCACCTGCTGTTGGCTCCTGCTTCTGCTGCCATCGTCCATTCTGGACAACAGCAAGAGGCTGAAAGAGCAGTCCAAGCAGCAGCTGCGTGGTTGCTTCAGTCCCACGCTGACTCAAGAGGGGACCCCAAGGGAGAGTGCCCCGCCAGTTCCAATCCTCAGGTGATTGTGCTGATAGGTAAAACAGGTGAGGCCATACGGAGCCGCAGATGCTTGATTTGTTGGTTCTGGTAGAGATGGTTCCAGTGAGAGAAGTAGGTGTGTGTCATTACCTAGAAGTGCTGAGCCCCTTTAAGAATGACCCAGGACCGACGCCGTAGCTCAATAGGCTAATCCTCCACCTTGCGGCGCCGGCACACCGGGTTCTGGTCCCGGTCGGGGCATAGGATTCTGTCCTGGTTGCCCCTCTTCCAGGCCAGCTCTCTGCTGTGGCCCGGGAGTGCAGTGGAAGATGGTCCAAGTGCTTGGGTCCTGCACCCCCTGGGAGACCAGGAGAAGCACCTGGCTCCTGCCTTCGGATCAGCACAGTGCGCCGGCCATTGGAGGGTGAACCAACGGCAAAGGAAGACCTTTCTCTCTGTCTCTCTCTCACTGTCCACTCTGCCTGTCAAAAAAATAAAATAAAAAAACATAAAAAGAAACCAAGGGAAGGAAGCTCTCTGCACGCTCCGCGGCCACCGGGCCAATTTTCGGACAAATTTGCTCAGATGTGATCTATGTAGCTAAACAGATATTAATTTTCCAGCTCTTGACCTGCTGATAAATTATATCCCGTTGGAGATAAATCACAACAATTTACAGTAAGAGCTGATGGTGCCAATGATTGTCCAGACACAGTTCAAATGAGATAACACATTAGATTTTTAAAAATTACACTCCATATACACGTAACAAAGGCATATGACGACTTAATATGCTTAATGTATTAATCCACGTGAGTTACTCACCATACCGAGCCATTTATCATCTCTGATGCAGATTTTGGAATTTTTGTCCTGCCTTTTGGAATGGAGCCTGTCTCTTGAACTCCTACAGAATCTTCTGACATTGCATACCTGGCTTGAAACATTACTAGGCTGCAAAATAAAATTGCTTCAGGGTGATCTGAAATATATGCCCATTACGTGATGTATGGTCATAATTCTGAGTTTCCAGTGATTGAGAAGTTGTTGCCAATCTCGTCTGGTGCTTTTGTAATCAATTAAAATCAAGTTTCTTGACCTGGACACTGTTGACACTTGAGGCCAGATCATTTTTTTTTTATTGTGTGCACCTGTCCTGTCCCTTGTAGGATGTTTAGCATCATCCCTGGTCTTTACCCATTAGATGCCAGGAGCACTCCCCGGTCATGTCAATCAAAAGTTTCTCCAAAGATTGTTACAGGTCACCTGGGGGTAGAACCATGACCCCCCATCCCTGCTGAGAGCTGCTGATCTCAGGCTTCAGGCAGTCAGATGGCTGCCGCCCTCTGCATGGTGGCCTGGTTTTACAGACAGTCGCAGAAGGTTTGCACAAGCTTTCTCTTTTCTGTAGCTGTTAACATAGTATTTTTGTTTGATTCTGGCAACAGTCTGGCAGCAAATATTAACGGAGGTAAAAGAGCAAAAATACCTTTCTGTGATATCATAGTGAACCCTGATTTACGCCTATTGAGGTGCCAGTGAAGGGAACGCGAGCAAATGGAGTGACCTCTGGCCTAACGCTGTGTCCCCTGAGGATGCTCACTTCCTGTTTAATATGTCCCCCACTGTAGCTAATCTTTCCCGAGCAGCTAATTGTAAATTTCTTTGTAACCTTCATTGTTATCACTCACCATTTATTCCCTAATACTTCACTTTTAATCCTCTTAATCAATAAAACTTTGCCACCCATTTGTCATTAAAAGTGGCAGTTTGTTTTTCATTCCCTGCATCTGGCTGACTTCCTGCTTGGGTGGATGGAGAAATCTATTTGACATTGATGGAGCGGAGATGATATTACCATTGATCAGAGTCTATTGCAGGGCAAATCTTGTTCAAACAAAATGATAGAATTTCAGCCTGTGCCGGTGAGCAATAATACCAAAGACAAACCATGTTCTATTACCAGCCTAGAATAATCTCTTCAACCAGATACCAGAGCATACCATTTAGTTTATATTTAAATATAATTTGGATATGAATAAAATAATTTTTTAAAGATTTATGTATTTTTTGTAAATCTTTTATTTAATGAATATAAATTTCATATATACAGCTTTTAGGGATATAGCGGTTCTTCTCCCCATACCTGCCCTCCCACCCCCACTCTCATCCCACCTCCTGCTCCCTCTCCCATCACATTCTTCATTAAGATTCATTTTTAATTATCTTTATATACAGAAAATCAACTTTATACTGAGTGAAGATTTCAACAGTTTGCACCCACAGCCACACGAAGTATAAAGTTCAGTTTGAAGACAAGTTTTACTGTTAATTCTACTGCGAAACTCATTAAGGACAGATGTCCCATGTGGGGAGAAAGTACACAGTGACTCCTGCTGTTGATTTAACAACTGACACTCTTATTTATGACATCAGTGATCACCCAAGGCTCTTGACATGAGCTACCAAGGCTATGGAAGCCTTTTGAGTCCACAAACTCTGTGAGTTTTTAGACAGGGTCATATGCAAAGTGAAAGTTCTCTCCTCCCTTCAGAGAAAAGTACATCCTTCTTTGATGGCCCCTTCTTTCCACTGAGGTCTCACTCACAGAGACCCTTCATGCAGAGCCATTTTTGCCACTATGTCTTGGCTTTCCATGCCTGAAATGCTCTCATGGTATTTTCAGTCAGATCTGATTGTCTAAATGGCTGATTCTGAGGCCAGAGTGCTGTTTAGGGCATTTGTCATTCTATGAGTCTGCTGTGTGGCCTGCTTCCCATGTTGGAACTTTCTCTCCTTTGTAATTCTATTTCTTTGTAGATTCTGGTTATTAATCCTTTATCAGTTGCATAGTTAGCAAATAATTTCTCTCATTCTGTCAGGTGCCTCCTCACTTTCCTGACTGTTTCTTTTGCCATACAGAAACTTCTCAATTTGATGCAATCCCAGTTGTTAATTTTGGCTTTGGCTGCCTGTACCTCTGGGGTCTTTTCCAGAAGTCTTTGTGCCAATATCTTGCAGGGTTTCTCTGAAGTTCTCTAATTTGATGGTGTTGGGTCATAGATTTAGATCTTTAATCCACGTTGAGTGAACTTTTGTGTAAGGTGTAAGGTAGGGGTCTTGCTTCATACTTCTGCTTGTGGAAATCTAGTTTCCCAGCACCATTTATTGAATATTCTGTCCTTGCTCCAGGGATTGGTTTTAGCTACTTGATCAAATATAAGTTGGTTGTAGATGTTTGGATTGATTTATGGTGTTTCTATTCTGTTCCATTGGTCTATCCATCTGTTTTTGTACCAGTACCATGCTGTTTTGATTATAACTGCCCTGTAGTATGTCTTGAAATCTGGTATTCTGATGCCTTCAGCTTTGTTTTTGTTGTACAAGATTGCTTTATCTATTTGAGGTCTCCTGTCCCTCCATATGAATTTCAGCATCATTTTTCTATATCTGAGAAGAATGTCTTTGGTATTTTGATTATTATCACTTTGAATCTGTAAATTGCTTTTGGGAGAATGGACATTTTGATGATATTGATTCTTCCAATCCATGAAAATGGAAGATTTTTCCATTTTTTTGTATATTCTTCTATTTCTTTCTTTAAAGTTTTGTAATTCTCATCGTAGAGATCTTTGATATCCTTGGTTAAGTTTATTCCAAGGTATTTGATTTTTTTGTAGCTATATGCATGGGATTGATCTTAGAAGTTCTTTCTCAGCCATGGCATTGTCTGTGTATACAAAGGCTATTGATTTTTTTGTATTGAATTTATATCAACTTTACCAAACTCTTCTATGAGTTCCAATAGTCTCTTAGTGGAGTATTTTTTTTTTTTTTTTGATTCTCTATATAAAAAACCATGTCATCTACAAACAGGAATACTTTGACTTCTTCTTTCCCAATTTGTATCCCTTTGATTTCTTTTTCTGGCCTAATGGCTCTGGCTGAAACTTCCAGGACTAAATTGAATAGCAGTGGTGAGAGTGGGCAACCCTCTCTGGTACCGTATCTCAGTGGGAATGCTTCCAACTTTTCCCCATTCAATATGACGCTGGCCATAGGTTTGTCATATATTGCCTTGATTGTGTTGAGTAATGTTCCTTCTATACCCAGTTTGCTTACAGTTTTCATCCTGAAAGGATGTTGTATTTTATCCAATGCTTTCTCTGCATCTATTGAGATAATCATATGGTTTTTCTTCAGCAGATTGTTAATGTGGTGTATCACATTGACTGATTTGTGAATGTTGAACCATCCCTGCATATCAGGGATAAATCCCACTTGGTCTGGGTGGACAATCTTTCTATTGTGTTTTTGGATTCGATTGGCTCGAATTTTGTTGAGGATTTTGGCATCTATGTTCACCAGGGAAATTGGTATGTAATTCTCTTTTTCTCTTGCATCTTTTTCAGGTTTAGGAATTATAGTGTGGCTGGCTTCATAGAAAGAATTTGGGAGGATTCCCTCTCTTTCAATTGTTTTGAATAGCTTGAGAAGAATTGGAGTTAGTTCTAAAATGTCTGGTAGAATTCAGCTGTGAAGCAATCCAGTTTTGGGCTTTTCTTCATTGGGAGGGTCTTTATTACTTATTAAATTTCTGTCTTGGTTATGGGTCTGTTTAGGTTTTCTATGTCTTCATGGCTCAATTTATGTAGGTTGTGTATGTCCAGGAATCTATCCATTTCTTCTAGGTTTCCCAGTTTGTTGCCATATAGCTCTTTGTAGTAATTTCTGATGATTCTTTTTTATTTCTGGTGTCTGTCATTACATTTCCCTTTTCATCTCTAATTTTATTGATTTGTGTTTTCTCTCCTTTTTTTGGTTAGTTGGGCAATGGTGTGCCAGTTTTTTGTTTTTTTTTTAACTGGTCTTCATTTTGCTGATCTTTTGTATTATTTTTTGGATTCAATTTTGTTGACTTCTTCTCTAATTTTAATTACTTCTTTTCTCCTACTAATTTTTGGTTTGGTTTGCTGTAGTTTTTTTAGATCCTTGAGATGCATTGATAGCTCATTTTTTGATGCCTTTCCAATTTCTTGATGTAGACAGCTATTGCTATATATTTTCCTCTTTTTTTTTTTTAATTTGACTGGTAGAGTTATGGACAGTGAGAGAGAGAGACAGAGAGAAAGGTCTTCCTTCCATTGATTCACTCCCCAAATGGCCACCATGGCTGGCGCTGTGCTGGATTCAAAGCCAGGAGCCAGGTGCTTCTTCCTGGTCTCCCATGTGGGTACAGGGGCCTAAGGACTTGGGCCATCCTCCACTGCCCTCCTGGGCCACAGCAGAGAGTTGGACTGGAAAAGGAGCAATCAAGATTAGAACCCGGTGCCTATATGGGATGCCAGTGCTGCAGGCAGAGGATTAACCAAGTGAGGCATGGTGCTGGCCTATACTTTCCTCTTAACACTGTTTTGGCTGTGTCCCATAGGTTTTGTTATGTTGTCATCTTTATTTGCTTCAAAAAAGTTTTTGATTTCTTTTTTGATTTCTTCCATGACCCACTGTTCATTCAGGAGCATGCTGTTGAGTCTCCATGCATTTACATATGCTCTAGAGATTCTTGAGTTGCTGATTTCCAGCTTCATTCTATTGTAGTCTGAGAAGATGCATGGTATGATTTTAATTTTTTGAATTTGCTGATACTTGCTTTATGGCCTAGTATATGGTCAGTCCTAGAGAAAGTTCCATGTACTGCTGAGAAGAATGTGTATTCTGAAACTGTAGGATGAAAAGTTCTGTGGATATCTGTTAGGTCCATTTGATCTATAGTGTCGATTAAATCTGCTATTTCCTTGTTGATTTTCTCTGTGGTTGATCTGTCCACCGCCTAAAGTGCAGTATGAAGTCTCCCAATACTATTGTATTGGAGTGTAATCTCCCTTTAAATCTCTTAACATTTCTTTTAAATAGCCAGGTGCCCTGTAATTAGATGCGTATATGTTTATAATATTTACATCTTCTTGTTCAATTGATCCCTTAATCATTACATAGTGCCCTTCTTTGTTTCTTTTAACAGTTTTTGTGTTAAAGGCTATTTTGTCTGATATTAAGATGGCCACACCAGCTCTTTTTTGGTTTCTGTTGGCATCCTTTCACTTTCAGTCTTTGTGATTCTTTGTTGGAGAGATATGTTTCTTGTAGGCAGCAAATAGATTTTTTTAAAGATTTATTTATTTATCTGAAAGTCAAAGTTACATGTAGAGAGAAGGAGAGGTAGAGAGGTAGAGAGAGAGAGAGAGAGAGAGAGAGAGAGAGAGAGAGAGAGAGAAAGGTCCTCCATCTGCTAGTTCACTCCCCAGATGGCTGCAATGGCCAGAGCTGCACCAATCCGAAGTCAGGATCCAGGAGCTTCTTCCAGGTCTCCCATGTGGGTGCAGGGGCCCAAGAACTTGGGACATCTTCCACTGCTATCCCAGGCCATAGCAGAGAGCTGGACTGGAAGAGGAGCAGCCAAGACTAGAACTGCCATCTATATGGGATGCCAGAGCTTCAGGTCAGCTTTAACCTGCTGCGTCACAGCGCTGGCTCCTCCTTTGATCTTATACTGAGAGATTTTCTTCCTTTATGTTCTTTTGTAGTGATGACCATGTTTCTTTGTTTCTGTGTGTAACACATGCTTAAGCATCTTTTGTAGGGCTGGACGGGTGATGACAAATATTTCAATTTTTGTTTGTTATGGAAGGTCTTTATTTTACCTTCAGTCACAGAAGAGAGCTTTGCAGGGTATAATATTCTGGGATGACTTTGTTTTTCTCTTAAGACTTGGACTATATCTCGCCATTCTCTCCTAGCCTGCAGGGTTTATGATGAGAAGTTCGCTGTGAGTCTAATTGGAGATCCTCTGAAAGTAACCTGGCTTTTCTCTTGTGCACATTTTAGAATCTTTTCTTTATGTTTAATGAGGTGAGTGTGATTACAGTGTGTCATGGTGAGGATCTTTTCTGGTCATGTCCATTGGGGATTCTGTGTGCTTCCTGTACTTGGATGTCCCCTTCTTTCTCCAAACCAGGGAAGTTTTCTGCTATTATTTCACTAAAACACCTTCTAATCCTTTCTCTCCATGCCTTCAAGAACTCCTAGAACCTGTATGTTGATTTTTTTTAAAAAAATAGTATCCTGTAGATTCCCAATAGCATTTTTTAGTTTTATAATTTCCTCTTGTCTTTGGTTTGACTGTATACTTTCTTGTACTTTATCTTCTAAGTCTGATATTCTTTCTTCTGCTTCACCAATTAAGGCTCTCCACTGCATTTTTATTTTTTCTATTGAATTCTTCATTTCATCTGGTTTTCCTTTAAGATCTCAATTTCATGTTCTATTGAATTCATTTCATTTTGATTTCTCTTTAAAATATCAATTTCATGGGAGAAATTTCTTTCATGTCCGGTTTGGATTTCAGTAGTTTGTGCATTTGCTTTTGATTACTTCATGTCATCTTATGATGAATGTTTTGATTTCCATTTCTTGTATCTCATCATCTTCACAATCTAGTATTGAATCATTTTGTTCTTTTGGGGGCGTCATGTTGTCTTCCTTATTCTTCCTTATTGGACTGGTGCATTTGTTGTTCGGCATTTGTGGACATACTCGTTGGTTTCTTCTTTTTTTTTGTTATGGTGGCTTTTATTGTTGTACTGTGATTCTGTAGATAAGTAGAATGTTTGCGTTCAGTGAATCTCTAGAGGCTTGTTGTAGGTGTGGCCAGAGAGCTCTGTTCAGTTCTCCAGTGTTAAGGATATGCTTAAGGTGACACACCCAGGTTTGGCATGGTAAATCTTCCTTTTCTTTCTCTCTCTCTTATTTTTTTTAATCAGAAGGGAAGTATATTCTGCTCAGCTGTGGTCCTCTCCTCAGTGGAGACCAGTGTCTGAGTGCTAGCCCCAGTGAGTATAATATTCATCTGCTCTGTCTCGAGGACCACACAAAGGATCTGTGCAGTCCTCAGTGTAAGTTCAGATTCCCCTGCAATGTCTCTCACCAGGTAACCAGGAACCCCTGAGGTTGTGGAGCCTCCCACTGAGACTGCTCAAAGTCCCAGCTGCACCGTGAGTCCTCCCACACACTCTGGTTTTTCACAGTCCCAGTACAGAAGCCTCATGTTGTCACAAGCTCCTAGTCCCTGTTAGTTCTCCCCACCAGAGTCAGGAGTCTCACTCGGCTGGTTGCTAGGCACAGACACAAGCTGGTGTAGCTGTTATGTATGTCCAAAATGATGCCTACTCTATTGGCTTGCTACAGGATACTGTTGTTAAGTGATCAGGGAGGAGACAGAAATGTTTCCATCTCATCCTTTTTTTTTTTTCTCCTGTAGTTTGGCTAGTACACTTTCCCCATGGGGCTCTAAGCCAGGTTCCCTCTAGGCTCTTCCTGCAGCTTTTCCACCAGTGGCTTGTGCTGCTTGGGTCTGGTCTCACCTCACTTTCCAGTGCTGGTGTGTAGACTCTCGGCTGCTGGAGTCCCTAGCCGTGGGCACCCACGCCCTTTATGTAGGTCCACCATGTGCCTCTAATTTTGGTAGAGTTTCCTCTGCCATTTTCTCCCTAACTGTTCCCTGAGGCTACACTCTCTCCACTTTTTAAAAACTATCTTCTCCTGTGCTGGAGCAGTAAGCTCCCTCCTGACTCCATCATCTTGGAACCACCTGTATTTACTTTGAAAGGCAGAACCATAGAAAAAGAGGAGGAGACAGAGAGAGAGAGAGAGAGGGAGAGAGAGGGAGAGAGAGAGGCTTCCATCTGCTGGTTTACTCCTCAAATGGTTGCAATGGTGGGGGCTGGGCAAGGCTGAAGCCATGAGCCAGGAACTCCATCCTGGTCTGCCATGTGGGTGGAAGGGTCCCAAGGACTAGGGCCATCCTCTGCTGCCCTCCCAGGCCCATTAAGAGGAAGCTGGATTGGAAGGAGAGCACCTGGGACTAGAATCAGAATTCCAGTATGGGATGCCAGCATTGCAAGTGTGGGCTTAACCTACTGCACCATCACGCCTTCCCCTGAATGAAAGAATTTTGTGGTTCTAAAAGGCACTCCAACCCCCTTGCTTTGAAATGAAAAATCAAGATCAAGTGAGAAGGAAAAGCATATTGACAAGAACATACAGCCAGATGGCTCCAGAAACAGGGCAAGAACCTCTGTAGAAGGTTCTAATGAGGGCCTTGATTCAGGGTTTGGCAAACTAAGACCACTGGGCAACCCTGGCCTGCTGACTGTTTTTCTAAATAAAGTTTTATTGGAACACAACCATATACATGAGTTTATTTATACTCTTCGCTTGCTTCCTCGCTGTATACATTTACATAGTTGTGGCAGAATCAATATAGTTCACAGAGCCAAAAATGGTTCTGATAGGGCCTTTCACCACAAAGGCGTGCGCATATCTGGACCAGGTCTCACCCCCTTTGCAATGTCATTTTGCAGTTCCCCCCTTCCATGCTTTCCTCACGCCCCTGGCCATTCAACTTGCCTTATGCCTTCTGGTCTTGTGCCTGTGCTGTTGCCATGAAACATGCCGGAGCTAGCCACTGGAGGGCGAGAGGAGTGTGCAGCAGAGAGAAGTCAGCCAGGTCCTCTACACTGAGGCCGGCCTGGGTCAGGGGTAGCCAGCCGACTCCCAGGGAAGTAAGCAAGGTCAGATAAGATCCGCAGAGCAACCTGCCAGTTTCCCTAAGTGCCTGTTGCTTATGCAGAATCACAGTGGCATACAAAATGAACGTATGTCTCTCAAGGATCATGCGATGGTTAAGGAGTCAGACTTTAGAGATCAATAAACCTGGATGTGGGTCTTGCCTATGCCACTTCTCAGCTTTGGTTGCCTCTCAATTCTCTCCTCACTGGTGGTCGCATCTGGTCTTCTTCCCTCTGGAAAAGTGGCAGCTGCCTTCCTCTACCTACTTGAACATAGGCAAGGACTTGACTTGCTGTGGACAAAAGCACGCACATCCATCAGTGTGGGTGGAAGCATCTGGTGGCTGAGGCTCGCGCCCCCACCCCGGGGCTTCCCTGGATGTGATGCCTGTGGAAGTGTGGGTCTGTGCTCTGAGTCACTGCGTGGTGGGCAGTCTCCCTGGAAAGTCATCTCAATGGCCCCAGGGTGGCCTTGCAGCCTTGTAGGCCTGAGAACTGAACTCCCGTTGTGTGAAGCAACTGGGATTTGGGGGATGCTGGTTATCCCAGCTGGGCAAATACTTTTTTGAGGCCTTTCTTTTCTTTTTCTTGAGTCAGAAATGACTACAAACAGAAAACGTTGTGGTGGAGATGGTGAATTAACAACCATTTATTGGTGACCCAGAGTGTGTCAGGGAGTAATGGGGAAAACAAAACTTCCAATGCTGGCCCCTGGGCTCCAAGCCTGGAATCGCCATGGCATAAACTGCTTGGTTGGGGAGTTACTTCGTCTTTTGAGACTCGGTTGCTGGTAGAATATGGACAAACAGGCTGGGATGCACAATAGCCCAGCTGAGCCGTGGAACCTGAGCTGTGGTTGGGGAGAATCCAGGTTATGTCCAGGAAAAGCTCAGAAGGTGTACAAACCTCTGAGTGGCCGTGAAGGTGAGGCGGCCAGGGAAGGGGATGGGAGGAAAGTGGTGGGGCGCCAGGGGCACGTCAGAACCGTGGAGGGGGAGCAGACAGAGGCTACGTGTTGATTTCCACCCTCATTCTGGTCTCACTTGCTGTGTGGCCATGGGCAATTTACGTTTCCTTTTCTGTGAAAATGGTCTTGGGTGCCGTTCTTTCCTTTGGGGGCTCAGCTACAGGTTTAGGGGATGTTTTGGCTTGCCCAGCTCAAGTGCTATCTGTCTGGTACACATCCATCCAGGACACAGAGCTGTGGTTCTTTAAAAGCAAAACTCAGTGGAGGGCGGTGGGGTTGGAGGTCAGCTAGCCTGTTGCTTGGGCAATGTTTATACCTTAGGGGAGTAATATTTTGGAAATAGACTGAGGTTGCTGGGTCATAATAAGTTCCTGGCTTGATGATACTGAACAGAACTACACCCTGTGGGGGGCTTGGAAACCTGGCAACCGAATTGGATCCTGCCTGAGAATCTCTATAAAGGCTATGTGAGTGCTTGCTCATGAGCTCCTAAATCTCCTGGCCCAGAGGAGTTCAATGTGAACTTGAAATCTCTTAGAGGCTTTAAAGTTTTTATTTCTTTTGGAGGAGGGAGGGAGGAAGAATAAAAACTTCATAATTTATTCTCTTCCTGTTGCATACAGGTGAGAAACCTGCACAGATTAAATGATGTGACAGTTTCCATTTCTGCTTGGGCAATGTTAGCAATATGGAGATCATGAAAAAGAGCAATTAGATTTTATACACCGTGTGCATGTTCTGACAGAGTGCTGCTGGTCTCTCCTTTTAATTGTTAAGTGCCTCTGGGGTTTTAGCTTATTGGAAGGATCAGGCTGCAATATTCTAAGTGGGCCAAGTTTCAGAAGGGAGGATGAGAGCAGCGAAGTTTTCTTCCCTAGCATTTGTCTGGCAAGTAGCATTTGGAACGCACATCTTGATAATCAAGGATTATCCCAGGAACCAAGCAGAGCCTCTTGGGAAGGCAGAACAGAGGCCCCTGCTGAGCTACCAGTGAGTGTCTGGGGGTCTCTTTCAAGTTTACAATTACCGTTTGGGCAGCAAAGTCATAAACTATTAGATTAGAGGTGCTGCAAACTAGACACACTTAGAATCAAGCGCTAGTGTGCTGTGTCATTAGAAGGAAAAAAAAAAAAAAAAGCCCTTTCCTAACAAGAGAAAGACACCCTGTGCATAAATTTCCCAAATCTTCATTCTTGCGCTGGGAACTGCCCCATGCCCAGGAGCCAGGGTATAAAACTGGAAGAACAGAAATGATGAAAACAGAAACCCACTGTGGTTTGTTTAAGGTGATGGAATGGGGCTGTGTTCATTTTGCACATCTTTGATTCCAGGAATGTTCCTCTCCATTGCTAAGTTGAGAATGCATTCAAAGTAGATATTAAAACACTTCCATGCTTAAACATAAAAACAGATGTGGTAGTGGCTATGTATAGGAATCATCAGCAGAACTCCTACCACCAGCCTTGGGAATTCAAATAATTATTTTAAAGTAGATTCCAAGTAAGTCAGCAATATCATCGAACAAAAATGCCTCATGTTTGGAGCTATGATTTCTGAGGGCAACTTTTATTTTGTCCTTTTACTGCACTTCTCTTTCTTTGTACATTTTAAAAAAATATTTATTTATTTATTTGAAAGAGAGGTAGAGGGAGAGACAGAGAGAGCTTCCATTAGCTGGTTAACTCCCCAAATGGCTGTTATCTGTTGGGGCTGGGCCAGGCTGAAGTGAGAAGCCTGGAACTCCATCCGGGTCTCCCACATGAGTGGCAGGGGCCCAAGCACTTGGGCCATCTTCTGGTGCTTTCCCAGGCCATTAGCAGGATGCTGGATCAGAAGTGGAGCAGCCAGGGCTCTGCGCCATATGGGATGCAGAGGCTTAACCCACTGTGCCACAATGCTGGCCCCCTTTTTGTACATCTTTTCAGTTGTTTTGGGGTATGTGATCTTTTTGAAAAAAAAATTTTGATACTTTTAGATGAAATCATTTTGCTTAGGGAACCCCCAAGACTTCAGAACATTCAGAAGGTATTTCAGCACCGTTGTGAAGCCTCATTCTTGTGAGTTAATCGCTTTCAAATTTTCAGATAAATTTGGCTAAGTATGAAGTTCTTGCCTCTTGTGATTCAGTGAACGTGTGGGCACACAGAAGTCACTAGAAAGGAACGCTGGTTGACTGGCTTGCTGGCTGCTTCCATTCTGTCTGCATCGAAGTCACTGAAGTGTGTGTATATGTGTGTGCACAACCTCTTAGGTACACACATGTACATGCCTATGTGTGTGTATTTTTCAAAGTTTTGTTACATTAAGAAAGAAATTCCTTGAATGCTTTTTAAAATATATTTTTCATGGAAAACTTTTATTAATAAATATAAATTTCAGAAGTACAACTTTTGGATTATAGCACTTCTTCCCCCATAACCACCCTCCACCTGCAAACCATCCCATCTCCTACTCCCTCTCCCATCCCATTCTTCATTAAGATTCATTTTTAATTATCTTTATATGCAGATCAACTCTATTCTGAGTAAAGATTTCAACAGTTTGCACCCACAGACACACAAAGTATAAAACACTATTTGAAGATTGGTTTTACCTTTAATTCTCATAGTACTACATGGGGAGCAAGTGCATAGTGACTCCTGTTGTTGATTTAACAATTGACACTCTTATTTATGACGTCAATGATCACTCGAGGCTCTTGTCATGAGCTGCCAAAGCTATGGAAGCCTCTGTGTTCACAAACTCCAACGTTATTTAGACAGGGCTGTGATCAAAGTGGAAGTTCTCTCCTCCCTACAGAGAAAGGTACCTCCTTCTTTGATGGCCTGTTCTTTCTGCTGGGATCTCACTCATGGAGATCTTTATTTAGGTCATTTTTTTTTTTTTGCCACAGTGTCTTGGCTTTCCATGCCTGAGAAACTCTCATGGGCTTTTTAACCAGACCTGAATGCCTTAAAGGCTGATTCTGAGGTCAGGGTGCTGTTTAGGGCATTTGTCATTCTATAAGTCTGCTGTGTATCCCACTTCCCATATTGGTTCGTTCCCTCCTTTCTAATTCTATCAATTATTAGCAGACACTGTTCTTATTTATGTGATCCCTTTGATACTTAATCCGATCTTTATGATAAGTTATGAACTCCTTGAATGCCTTTAACTGGTCCCACATATGCAGGTATGGTGGCAACAGGCATTATCCTTGGTTTCCACATTATATGCATAAGATAACAGAAAGTTAATTCAAAGTAAAATTCAGACTTATTTACAATTCCGTGCCTGGAGAATCTGGCTTTTTGGAATTGGAAGGGAATGGGCTTTATATTTTGAGTAGTCTGAAGACCCAAAATTCAAACCAGAGTTCCAGGAGGCATTCAGGCAGAATGGGGGCTGCGATCCTTATCGTCCTGGCTCAGAACCAACTTCCCAGACATTCTGGAGGCCCTGGGGAGCCAGAGGCAAGGCAGCATTTGGAAGAAAACCAATGCATGTGTTGCACAAATGGGAACATCCATTTAAAGTCTGTGAGTAATAGGTTAATTAAGAGGCTTTTAGGTGTAAATCTAAAAGGTGGATGTGCAGCGATAGTTGGATTTCTGAAGGTGTGCAAGAGGTGGCAGGTTAGAAATGACTGCTTCCCCAAGCACAAGGAATGCCTTAATCCAAACTTATTAGGGCTTAGTTCTTTGGACGCCACAGTGAAGCTCCTGGTAAGATCCGGCAGTGGTGAAAGATTTCCCGCTCAAGTGGCTGGCCCTTGGTGACCTTGTTCTCATTGCAGAAGGGAACTTTGGCATCAAAAGAAACAGATTTCCAATATTTTTGGAGCTGACATCACTGAGATTAGTCTGATTTTGTGGCTGTGTTTTGTCCTGCAATCTCCCCAGCCTACCCCGGGAAGGTCCTGGTGATCCACTCGCTTTACAACTTCAAATGAATTGAAATGAGACTTTGTGCTGTTAGTTTATAGTGTGGAATCCTTATATATGATTTTTAAAATATCACAAAAAATTTGAGAAGCAGAGAGGGAGATGGAGCGGGCAAGCAAGTGAGCTCCCGTCTGCTGACTCACTCCCATGAGCTCCCAGTGGCCGAGGCTGGGCCAGTCTAAAGCCTGAATGCAACCCAGGCCTCCCACGTGGGGGCAGGAACCATGAGCCATCACCACTTCTCCCACACAGTCAGGAGTTAGAGCTGAGGCTCAAACTCAGGCATCCTGGGGTGGGATGTGGGTCTCTGAACTGCTAGGCCAGGTGCCTGCTCTCCATGCCCCAATATGATTTAGAACATTCTAGAGCATTGCAAGCCTAGAATTAGAATCACTGAATCTCAGAGGACAATTTCATTATCTTTGTGATAACCCAGATTTTCTCCAAGAATGAATTTTTCAAAACAATAACATTTTAATAAAATTTTGCCATTGAGACTTTTTGAGAATCGTGATAATACGATTCTCCCCAAATAGACTTTAGCTTTTGTGAGATCAGAGACAGTGCTTTCAATCCCTTCTGAGAGTTAGGTCCCAGACCCTGTTCCCCGGGATACTTTTAACACACTCCCTCTCGCACAGCACTGGGTTTGTAGTGGATATTCGGGATTAGTGTTTAATGCTATATTTATGACCTGTATGTGTCAACCTATTCTGTTTGATTAAGGGTCGATGGTCTCATGCTCTATAGATTTTCTTAACTGAAAGCAGAGCAGATGAATTTTAAATCCACCACTTTTCCTGCCTTCCTTCCCTCCCTGTCTCTCTCCATTTCTCTTTTCCTTTTATATAGTTTTCTTTTTTTGAGAAAAGAGTTTGGGACCATGGCTGCTGGGATCTGAGTGACCTTGAAGCTCCTTTGACTTGGAGACATGGCCGGGGGTCATGACCATTTGAGCTGCTCTCGCAGCTTGGCTGAGTGGCAGAGGCAGCCTTGGGGTTGTAGCACGCTGGCAGAAGCGTGAGCGCTGAGAGCTGCAGTGATTGCCTTTCAAATAAATAAATCTTTAAGAAGAAAAACAGAGTGACAAAGAGAGATCTCCCCTCCACTGATTCAATTGCCAAATACCTAGCACTGGCCAGGGCTGGCTCGGGCTGAAGCCAGGAGCCATGAACCCCATCTGGGTCTCCCACATGGGTGGCAGGGACTCAAGCACTTGAGCCGGCTCTGCTGTTTCTCAGGTGCATTAACAGGAAGCTGGCAGGGTTGCAAGAAGAGCTGGGATTCAAACCAGCTCTCTGATACACCCAATAGCAGCTCAACCTGCTGTGCCATCATGTTGGTCCTAGTAGTGATTTTTTTTTAAGGTTGGTTTATTTATTTTGAAAGTCAGTTCCAGAGAGAGAGAGGGAGAGACAGACAGAGATCTTCTATCTTCTGGGTCACTCCCCAAATGGCAGCAACAGGCAGTGCTGGGCCAGGCTGAAGCCAGGAGCTTCTTCTGGGACTCCCGTGCAGGTGCAAGGGCCCAAAGACGTGGGCCATCTTTCACTGCTTTTCTCTGGCCACCAGCAGGGAGCTGGACCAGAGGTGGAGCAGCCAGGACATGAACTGGTGCCCAAGTGGGGTGCTGGCAGCTTTGTGGTGCCATCAATGTTTTGTTTTTCTGATGGGCACTGAATTTTATATTTTTAAGTGACCACATCTAATGAAATGAGAAACAGGTTGACTCAAACGGGTCCAGAGGACAGCAGGGAAGACCACAGCTGAGTGGCCCTGCTTCATGACAGCCCCCAACAGCCTCGGGAGAGAAGAGGGAGCCGAGAATCCCACACCTCCTCCAAGTCAAATTATGTGTTTTGGTTTTTGCTTTTCCTCTTAAAGTTTTTCAAAAACTAAACCCAGGATCCCAGCAAGTCTGCCCTGTGCCTGGCAGCGTGTCTGGACCTTCCCATCACGCTTGGGCACCTGGCGTCCCTCAGCTGTGACTACGGCCATGGCCTCTCCGGCTCTCACTCCCGCTCTGCGCTCCTCAACATGGGCTTGACCATGTAGGTGAATGCTGCAAACCCAACTATGACAAACAAGTTCTCCAGGGCACCGCCCAGGAGTCCCTCATGCCGGTGGGCTTGCTGCGGCCCCTCAATGTGGGGGCCAGCCCCTGGTGTGTGCATTGAGAAGCTGAGCCCCATTCTGGCCATGGTGCATCTCCCCATTTGGAACCACGTGGGTGGGGTAGGTTATTTCACAAGCAGGAGAAGAAACAACTCCAGAGACTCAGTGGGCATCCCGGTCCTCACCCCACAGCCCACGTGTTTCGCTCCAGCTGCCTTCATCCGGTTCCCAGGTCTGCTGGGGTACCTGACGTCTCAGCCCCCGCAGCCTTTCCCACCGCAGGCTCCCTGCCCACCAGGGACGCTGAGTCAGCTCCTCCTGGGAGCTGCACCTGCTCTGTGGGTGCAGGCCCCACCAGGAGCTTTCCTGAACCGTTGTCTTGAAAAGCATGCTGCCTCTGCCCTGGGATGGGAGGGTGGAGAAGGCAGAGGCGTGCGTCCATCTCAGCACTGGAGCGTAGGCGGTGAACTGCTCACTGTCTCGGAGGTTATTTTAGAAGACCCGTCTTTTCTTTTCTTCCTTCTAGGTCTAGGCTGTTGTTGATGCTGTTGATCCTGTCAATTATTTATTTCGTTGAATTCCTCAATGCCAAGGTCTGATTTTTTTTTTTTTGGTTGTTACTCTGTTGATTTTTCCGGTACAGATCATGAATTGTGTCCTTCATTTTATGGACTTGTCTATCTGTATTCTCTTGCATCTCACTGAACTGCCTTAAATTCCTCTGAAGGCATCGCACAGATCGCACAGATGTCTCACGCTCCCTGGGAGCCCGCACACTTGCTTGCCTTTGTGTACTCCTTGTGCCCCTCTCACGTCTGTGGCTCTGGTATCACACGGAGCAAGGGGATGAGGAAAGCCTACGAGACTTATTAGGCATCATTACATGAACAAATATTCTCATTATGGGGGTTCCAGGAAGAGAACAGAAGGGTAACGTATAGAAAAGCCTGTAGGATGGGATAATAGCTCAAAACTTACCAGGTTTTAAAAGACTCAAAGGACCTCAGATAGACTCGTTCAAGACGCGCATCTCCAAGGCGTGTTGTGGTCGTATTGTCAGAAGCCTAGGACAAAGAAAGAACTCTAGCAGCAGTATGAGAAAGCCCTCCAGTCACCAGTGACTTTCTCATCAGCAACTTCACAGGCCAAGAGATAAAGGAGTGCTGTGTTCAAAGTCCTGAAAGCAACAAGCCTCTCGGCTAAGAGCACTGTCCCCAGGGAAGCTAGAGGAGGAGAGATGAAGTCTTTCCTGGAAAAGAACACACCGGAAATTCATCTCCACTAGATTGCCCAAAGTAGCGCTTGAGGGAGTCCCATATCGCACAGTGGAAGGATGTCAGCTACCATCAGGAGAACCCGCGAAAGGATAAAACTCACTGGCAAAGCACATACACAGGTTTAAAAGAGAAAAGAACCAGACCGCATCACTCCAGGCAACTACCAAGTCATGAAAATGAACGATAAGAGGCAGAAAGGAACAAAGAACAGACAAAGCAATCAGGAAACAACCAACACAGTGATGGGAGTGATTTGTTGCCTATCAATCAAAGGGGGAGGAAACAGACATTACACTGTGCATTTTATAAATATATCCTCTTGCAAGTTTTAAAGTGTAGGACAGGGGCCGGTGCTGTGGGGTGGTGGGTAAGGCTGCCACCTGCAGTGCCGGCATCCCATATGGGCGCCAGGTCAAGTCCCAGCTGCTCCTCTTCTGGTCCAGCTCTCTGCTATGGCCTGGGAAAGCAGTGGAAGATGACCCAACTCCTTGGGCCCCTGTACCCATGTGGGAGACCCAGAAGAAGCTCCTGATTCCTGACTTCAGATTCGCGCAGCTCCGGCTATTGCAGCTAATTGGGGAGTGAACCAGCGGATGGAAGACCTCTCTCTCTCTCTCTCTCTCTCTCTCTCTCTCTCTCTTTCTCTCTCTCTTTCTCTCTTTCTCTCTCCCTCCCTCCCTCCCTCTATTTGCCTCTCCTTCTCTCTCTCTGTGTAACTCTTTCAAATACATAAATAAATCTTAAAAAAAAAATAAAGTGTAGGGTAGTGTAGATAAGCCTGGGAAGATGAACGTGTTCATTCTGGAGGGTCAGCGTCCTGGGAGAAAGCAGAAGAGCTTACTCTGTAGGCAGTGGATGATGATGGAGGCACTCGGGGTGGAGCAGCCCTGTGTAGCCTCATACGCTGCAGGTAGCCCTCCTGGCTCACTGGTTTAGCTGGCTTTCTTATCATAAACACCCCCATTCAGGCATGGCTTAGAGTGGATGGTGGCAAGACTGTTAAGAAAGAGTAGACCAGGCTAGGGACCACAATAGCCTGAACCAGGGCAGAGGCTGGGAGTAGCAAGGAGCAGAAAGTGATGATATACGCACTGAAGAAGGGGGCTCGAGGGAGAAGTCAAGCCCAAGTGGGCTTTTGGGTTTTGTGGCTGGGTGTCTGGAAGGGTGGGGAACAGAAACCCCAAAGCCTGGAGCTGGCTTTTTTTGCAGAAAGCTTGAAGACCTGGGTTTCCAAAGATGTGGAGGGAACTTAGAGAGCAGGCCTGCTCAGTGAGGGATGGAGAGCCTTTGAGGACAGCTATCAGCTTTCTAGGAAAGACCTGAGTTTGTGTGGACCAATCAGGGGGTGGAGAGGGAGAGAGCCAGGCAGAGCATGGTAGAGATCCGTGGTCTGAGTGGTGGGTGATGTCTGCCTTTGGTAAGTAGGTGCTATGGTTTGCAGGTAAAACTCGTTTTTGGAGTTGAATCCCCATGATGGGATAGAGATGGAACCAGATGATCAGCACTCAGATCCATTCATGTGACTAATAGGTTCATGAGTTACTGGGTTATCTCCAGAGTGAGTCTACTAATAGCTAGTTTGGCTGGGTCTCTCACATACTCTGCTTCTCCCCATGTGATACCTCCTGCACCTCGGGACACTGCCAGCAGCCAGGCGATCACCAGACATGGCCCTTTGGATTAGTCAAAATAAACTACTTTTCTTATAATTTGCCCAGTTTACAGTATTGTGTTAGTAGCAACAGAAAATGGGCCGAGACAGCAGAGTGGGGAAAATGAGTGAGTACCAAGAAGCCGAAAAAGAGAAAGAAGACAGCCGGTAGGAGACAATGCCGTGGGAGCCAGAGTGGGAGAACCCTTCCACCAGCAAGGTGCAGGCCACTGGGAGACCCGGGAGGGTGATGGCGGGGCGTGAGGGTCGCAGGTGCTGCGTGGAGAGCACGGTTTCAGGATTGGGGAAGAGGGACTGAAGGTGATGAAAAGGGTTGCCGGTTTCCTCTGGGAAAGTATTTTTGGTCTTTCCTTTTAAAATGCCTTCCACAGCCACGGTGTCATTTAAAAATCTGGCTGGCACATTGCAATGATAAAAACAGGCCGTGTCATATCTTACTGTGAACACACCTTAGCAGATCCTGGAGGCAGCTTAGTGTACTGAGAGTTATTTCTTGGGCATCCCATGGCGTCCACCTGGGTTTACTGTGCCTCTGAAAAGTGAATCAGTTTTTGCCATTGAAGAGCAAGCATAGGACCAACTGTTCCTGAGGCCTTAGGACACATCAGCTGATGGGACGGAGTAGTTCATGATGGCTGTTGATCAGACCAACAATTTATGAGCCCGAAGTTCTCATGCCAAATAGCTGCAAAAATATGCCACAGCTTACGAGCGATCTCTAGTTTGATAAACAATATTGAATGCCCTGTCGCATGAAAGTGATCCTTGATATGAGAGGTATCAGTGAGCAGGCTCAAACGTCCTGGGGCCCACACTTGGGAGGATACTGGCAGTCAGCAGCCAGTGGTTGGTGGTTAATTGAGTATTTTGTTTCTAGGTCATGGAGGGGGAAAAAAAAACTAGTTGATACCTTTTTCAGTCTCTGGCTCTTAAAAAAATGATAATTATCAATTATCAAAAGAGACCTTTTTTCTTCTAATTTTGTCCTGTTGTCTACATCAGGCAGATCTTTGAGGTTTTAGGAGCAGTTCTGCATATTAATAATATCACAATTTTGATTAATGACAGTAACCTTGCCTCCTGGTCCCTGTCTCCTCTTTCCCCTCCCTGACTTTAAAGCAGTTGCAGTTTTAGCTCAGAAATGCAGAGAGAACACGGGAAGAGGCACTGCGAGGGTGAAGAATGGAGCGTGGTGGTCTCTGTATCCCATCCCCTGTGCCTGGGGCACTGGCAACACAGGCAGAAGCTCCGTGAGTTTTCCTGCCGCTCTTCACGCCCCTTGCAAGGCAGCCGTCCTTCGAGAAGAGGATGCTAAGAACTCATTTCAGCAACCACAGAAGATCCAGGAGTAAAAGTCCAATCTAGGAAGTCAACTTTGTCGGCACAGAGCTGGTGAGTCGTGTCTGTGAGACAAATTAATTTAATTACCTGGTGCTGCTGCTTCATTTGCAATGATGATTCATTCACTGAGCTGCCTAAACCCTGCCCTTATCATTCACCACCTCGTTTCGCTCCCATGGAGATCAGACGTGCAAGGCTCTTGCGAGCTCCTGAGAGTGGATTAGCCAGCCCCTCTCATCCAGCGAGGCTTTGTGCACTGAATGTCAGCGGCCCTGGGAGGAGCACTGGGAGGGGGCAGGCACTTACCTCGCTCTCAGGGCTCTCCTTGGTGAGCCGAGGATGAATGCATGGGCTCACCTGCTTCTGCTCGTTCATTTCAGTGTTGAGGAAGAGACGGAGGCCGTGGATGCGTGGCCGGGCAGCATGTGATGGTCCTTCCCAGACAGCTGTGCCGCTCGGGGTCGCTGCGGGCTGCTGGGCAGCCACCCCATGCGGAGCGCATGGCCCCTGGGCATGAGATGTCTCCCACGCTCTCTTGTGTCCACTCCGCTCCCAGAGCTCACCTCCCAGCTAGAAGTAGCAGGGAGGCTCCGTTTGGGGGGCATGGACAGTGGTGTCACCTCATGCAAGCTTAGAATTAAGAGAAAGTGGAAGAGTTTCCCAGCCCAGTCTCCCACCCTGAGAAGGAGGCCTGAGTTCCTGGCTCTCGACTCTCACCAAGCAGGGAGTCAGCACCACGTAAATCCAGCAGATGCAGCAGCACTTAAATTCTCCTGATGTTGTGACTTCCCTGCCTTGGCTCCCCTTCACAGCTCTTGAAATTCTGGTATGTTCTTGTGGGGTTTCAGCACAATCCTCATCTTTGCTGTTTCTCTCTTAGAATCAGTCAGAAGCAACAGAGAGATAGAGGAGCTGATACACAGAGGGCTCCCATGTGCGGGTTTACTTCCCAAATGCCTGCAACAGCCAGGGTTGGGCTGGGCTGGAGCCAGGAGCCAGGAACAGAGAGAGGTCTTCCATCCGCTGGTTCACTCCCCAGATGGCCACAATGGCCAGAGCTGTGCTGATCTGAAGCCAGGAGCCAGGAGCTTCCCCTAGGTCTCCCACGCAGGTGCAGGGGCTCAAGCACTTGGGCCGTCTTCTTACTGCTTTCCCAGGCCACAGCAGAGAGCTGGATTGGAAGTAGAGCAGCTGGGACTTGAATCGGCACCCACATGGGATGCCGGCACTGCAGGTGAAGGTCCCAACCCACTGTGCCACAGCGCCAGCCCCTTCACCCATGTCTTAACCTCTTGGTCAACCCTCTCCAACCCCTTCCAACTCCTCCTCCCCTCTCCTAGCACCTCCCCAGAACCGACCTTGGTTGAGCCTCTGTCCAAGAAGGCCCTAGGGGAGTGCCTGCATTTTGAAATAAGGTGGATTTTTTTTCCCTCCAAAAATAGAGGAAGACGAAATCGTTTTTCCTTTTGGTTACCAATGCCTGTGGCTTGGTGCGGGACAGGAAGGCTGCCTGACCTGTGCCAGGAATCTCTTGCTCCCCTCTGCCACCCCCTTTCTTCTCTGTTGCAAGGCAGCTGCCAGAAGCTACAGTTTAACAAGAGGTAAGCTAGTGGTTTTTTGCCCTTTGACCCAAATCTCCACTGTGGAGAGATATGGATGGCCTGAGTCTGCAGACTGCGAGTGTGGGAAGGAACAAGGGTCATGTAGGTCGTGCTTCTGGAATGGTCGGGACTTGCTTAGATGTTTTAAAATGTTAGGAAGGAATTGAAGAGTGTAGAGACTAGGAAAATCCATCAGGGTTTAAGTTTAAGAATAACTGCATATTTTAAAAAAATACATGTTGTGGTTTTATTTCACTGCTTTTGGAAACTTAGCTGGCAATGTGACCATTGACAACATTTTATCACTTGGACTCCAAGTGGCTTAGGAATCAGATTAAATTGCTCACTAAAATGACAATTCTTTTCGTGGTCAGGACGATTCTAGATTTCCAAGAGGATTCAGTCCTGCACAAATGGTCCCATGTCCTTCTGTCACCCTTGTATTTGAGAGGCTGGCCCTGCTCCCATCTCCTGACGAAGCCGGAGGACAGCGGCTGATGGAGCCCCCGGGGGCTGCTCCTGTTTTACGAGGGCTGTTTTGGAAGGAAGGAGAGTGGTTGCAGAAAGACATTATTGGCACTTCCGGTAGTAAAAGGCAATTTGATGGAGGCGAGGAACAAAGAGAGTATGGATTTTGTGATGATGAGGTTGGATTTATTATTCTTGTAACAGCTTTATTGAGATATAATTCAAGTACCAAACAATTCACCCCCTTCAAAGGTACAAGCCGATGGTTTTTAGTCTGCTTACAGAGGTGTGCAATTCTCACTACTGTCAATTTCAGAACATTGTCATCAGCCCCCAAGGAGACTCCATATCCTCCATATCCATCCAAAACCCCAGCTCCTGGCAACCATGAACCCACTTTCTGTTTTTACGTATTTGCTTGTTCTGGACAGTTCTGGTCAATCGAATCATACCTTGCAGGGCCTTTGTAACTGCTTCTTTAGCGTTTTCAAGATTCATCCGTGTTGGCGCACGTACTTCAAGCCTTTTTATGGCCAAACAACATCCCCCTGCATGGGTACGCCACATTCTGTGTGTCTGCTTCAAGCTGTATGTGAATCACTCGGCAAAATCCCCGTGTGCCTGCGGAGTGCTCCAGGAATCAAAGGATGATCCATTCATTCGACACATCTTTGTGACTGACCCAGTTGTCCCTGGAGAAGGTGTTTCTTCTTCCTTTCTCTGTTCTGACCATCACATTCTAGGGTGTATACACACTCTAACTACAAATAATGTAGGGACGAAGCTTACAGTCACTTTGCCATTGATGCTTTTGTGGCCATTGAACGTTACCTTTTTGATCCGAAGGACTTTTTTTTTTTTTAATATTTATTTGAAAGTCTGTGTTGGGGGTGGGGAGATCTTCCACCCACTGGTTCACTCCCCAGATGGTAGCAGTGTCCAATGCTGTGCCAGACCGAAGCCAGGAGCCAGGAGCCAGGAGCCAGGAGCCAGGAGCTTCTTCTGGGTCTCCCATGAGGGTAGCAGGGGCCCAAGCACTTGGGCCATTTTCTGCTGCTTTCCCAGGCCATTCTTAGAGAGGTGGATTGGAAGTGGAGCAGCTGGGACTCGAACTGGCATCCATATGGGATGCTAGTGTAGCAAGTTAAGCCACTACACCACCTGCTCTCCCTGTCCCCGAGGGACTTGGTTGTTATCAGCTAACTGTGGAGGAAGTGTGTGTTGGTGCCTGTTGTGAGCAGGGCGATTGCAGGTGCCTTGGGGACTCCCTGGTGCTGATTGTGTGCCGTGCTGGCAGGCTGATCGCTGACTGTGCTCCCAACAGTGTCTCCCTGAATGCCTCAGACAGTACCTGCGCTGCCTTCTCTCGCCAAGCTGGCAGGCTCATTTTTTAGAATTAGAGTGGGAATTTGGAAAACTTATGAGAAATATCCCTAAGAAGAGAGTTTTTTTTAAAAGATTATTATTTCTGGGGCCGGCGCTGTGCTGCAGTGGGTTAATGCCCTGGCCTGAGGTGTCGGCATCCCATATGGGCGCCGGTTCAAGTCCTGGCTGCTCCTCTTTCAATCTAGCTCTCTGCTGTGGCCTTGGAAAACAGTGGAAGATGGTCCAAGTGCTTGGGCCCCTGCATCCACGTGGGCGACCTGGAGGAGGCTCCTGGCTCCTGGCTTTGGATCGGTGCAGCTCTGGCCGTTGCAGCTGGTTGGGGAGTGGGCCAGTGGATAGAAGACCTCTCTCTCTCTCTCACTCACTTTCTCTCCTCTCTCTGTATAACTCTGACTCTCAAATAAATAAATAAATATTTTCTTTAAAAAGATTGTCGTTTCTTCTCTGTGTGCACATAGCTGAAGAAACTAGAAATGAGTGCACTTAGCAGAAAATAATGTCATCGTACCAGGCCACTTGCATGAAAATGCCTTTTCCTTCTGAAAAATCTTTCAAATGTTTTTGGAGCTGAGACCTGGGAGCCCTCTCCTTGTGCCAGGCTCTTGGGCCTGGGGGGGAACGTGACATCTGACATCTGGGCCACTAATGAGATCCCTTCAGTCGAAGCTCAGGTCCAAGGCCTGAGGACACGCGCACACGGGCTGCCCAGATGCTCTGGGGAACTGAGCCCTCCCTGGGCCAAGTTATTCATCCAAGTAAAAGCTGCCCACTGCCTCGGGGAGAAACAAAGGTGGTGAAGTTCCTGGACGCCCTGGGCTTTTACTCTTAATTAGCAGTCTGAGTGGCTGGACACAGCTCTGAAGAGCGGCCATACCCCCCAACAAAAGGAAAAAGGATCCATTTCTAGTTTCTAGTGATAGTGCTGTCACTCCTATGGGAATCCGCTTACGCTGATAAGAATCTACCAGGTTTGCCTACTGCAACGACCCTTATTTTGGGCTTAGTTTGCTTTCAGTTCAAGGTTACTCATGTATGTTGCTTTAAAAAAAATCCAAGCAATGCAGATGAGAGAGAAGCCTTGAAAAATCACTGCCCCTTCCACCTGCAATCCCTGCCGGTCCCCTGCTCCCCCCCTCACCCACCCCTCAGGCCAAGCAGAGTTGCATGCAGGTTGTGGCAAAGACATTGAGTACCACAGGACTTCCAGATGAGGCCCTGCAAACAGCACCCACGCACAGCTGGCTGAGCCAGGACTTGCACTCATGCACAGCCGGCGGAGCCAGGACTTGCACTCACGCACGGCCGGTCGGTGGAGCCAGGACTTGCACTCACGCACAGCTGGCTGAGCCAGGACTTGCACTCACGCCAGCCGGCTGAGCCAGGACTTGCACCCACGCACGGCCGGCGGAGCCAGGATTGCACCCTTTCTTAGCACCTCCCTTCTAGAAGCTTCTGCCTTTACCGGCTTTGTCAAGCTAGCAACTTCAAACAAGACAATTCTTATAAATCCTGGTGCCTGGGCATGGCAGTGCTCAGGATCTGGTGACTATGTTACTGGGGAGTATATTTTAAAATTAATATTTCGGGTTCTTGTCTCAAGCTTAGAGAAGCAGCCTAAGCTTAGACAGACACAAGATAGGCAACATGGGAGGAGTGAGAGAAATACACAGGAATGTGAGGGCTTTATTTAAGGGCGAGGGAGGTCAGACAGACGAACCGGGAGTTCCATACCAGCAGTGGACATACCGAGGGCCACTGGTGGGAGTCCACAAGCGGACAGCAGTGGCAGCAAATACCAGCGGTGAGCGTACAGGGCAAGAAGCAGCCAAATGGCCACAGGCCCAGGAGGCGCATGGGAGAGCAGGGGCGGGGCCAGGAGCACTCCACACCTGGTATTCACTTCCAAAGGGGGGTGGTTATGTAGTCTCATTGGCAGTGGTGTATACAGGTGAGGGCAGGTAGGGGTGGGGGGGTGGTCTCTAGCTCCTGAGCCTAAACAATGTATTGCTTTCTGCCTGTCCGTATCAGCTATGTTAATAATTATTTGTGAATTAGCCGCTAAATTAGAGCTGCCAAATAAAACAAGGATGCCTAGTTTTCAGATAATAAGAAATAATTTTTTAGTGTGATTGTCCCTTGATACCCGCAGGAGTACCGATCTCACCACCCCAGCCAGCTCCTTGGCTGCTGACGGGCCTGAAGGTTGGTGGTGCTGTCTTGACTATAAGCCGGGGCTCCGCCTGTTGCCAGCTCGCTCGCCGTCCGCTTCTCCCTGCCTCTTCTCACCCGAATCCCCTCCTTGGAAGTCTGGAATGGAGCAAGAGCCTCCAGGGATGGCTGTGGGGTTGTTCCAGCGACGGGACGGAGGTGAGCGTGAGCAAGACTGTTGGGCCCTGGGCCATGAAACGAGCCTGGCAGAGAGGGGAGGGTGGGCGGGCCCCATGACAACTGTCTGGACTCAAGGAGGCATTTGGGGCCATCCTTCCAGGGTTTATGGAGCTTGCGTCCTGCCTTAGACTGTCGGTGTGCAGTGTTCTTCCCTTCTCTTTCTCAGGGAAAACATCCCACGCACACTGGTTGCAGGGTTGGGTTGGGGAGGGAGAGTGCTGATGTTTGGTGGATGAGGACACAGCACGTGATTGCAGTTTTCACCAACAGCACGGACTCCGAGGACGTGTTTCCTGGCAGAATGCCACTCTGTAACGTAGACTCCCAAACCCTTAATGTTATTTTGGCAGCGGGTGTGTGTGTCTGATTTCAATGAGCCGACCACTCTCTTTCTCGTGCTGTCTGGCTTTCTCTGCCTTTCTCCCTGATTCCTCTCTCTCTCTGCAAGCCCCGTCTTCCCTCACCCACTCCCAGTCCAGGCCGATCCGGAGCACCCCTGAGGTTTTCCTCAGCTCTGGTTTCCATGAAAACCCCAAGAAATTCCCTGTTGCATGCAGTGTGTGAGACTCGAGGGGAGCCACAGCCCAGGAAGGTGGGCGGGAGCGGAAGAGAGGTGTGGACACTGTTTGCTGTCTTCCCCTTGCTCTCTTGCTCTAGGGGGGATGCTGAGGGTCACCGAGGATGCCTTCACAATGAGCATTGTCCATGGCCAAGGATCAACTGCTTTTGTACCCATCAACTGCCCAGTTTTCTGGGAGCTGCACTGATGGAGAATGAGAGTTCAGTTCTGACTTGGAACATGGAAGAGACAGGGACAATGAGAGATGTTGGGGCCGGCCTTGTGGCTCAGGAGGTGAAGCCGCAGCCTGCAACGCTGGCCTCCTGAATCAGAGCACAGGTCTGGGTTGCAGCTGCTCTGCTTCTGACACAGCTTCCTGCCAATGCACCTGCGAAAGCAGCAGAAGGTGGCTGAAGGGGCTGGTGCTGTGGTGGAGCAGGTAAAGCCACCGCCTGCAGTGCTGGCATCCCATATGGGTGCCGGTTCAAGACCTAGCTGCTCTACTTCCAGTCCAGCTCTCTGCTATGGTCTGGGAAAGCAGTGGAAGATGGCCCAAGCACTTGGGCCCCTGCACCTGCTTGGGAGACTTGGACAAAGTTCCTGGCTCCTGGCTTTGGATCAGCCCAGCTCTGGCCATTGTGGCCATTTTGGGAGTGAACCAGTGGATAGAAGACCCCTCTCTCTCTCTGCCTCTCTGTAAGTCTGCCTTCCAAATAAATACATAAATTAAAAAAAATAAAAAAAGGTGGCTAAAATATTTGGGTTCCTGCCACCCACATGGGAGACCTGGATGGACTTCAGGCTCCCAGCTTGGCCTGACCCAGCCCTGTCCATCAAGTCCGTTTGGAGACTGAACCATCAGATGGAAGAGTCCTTTTTCTCTCTGTTTCTCCCTCTTTCTGTCTCTATACCTTTCAAATAAAAAAAAAAAAAGAATCTTAAAACAAGGTTGTGGCACTAACAAGTCTGGGAAAGGTTGGCAAAATTATTTTAATGCCAGATCCCAAATTGGAATGGTACAGAGAAGATTAATTCAAAAATAATTTATTGATCTTGTACCTTCTTTTGAGAGCTTACATGTTTTCTGAGATGTTTTCAGCTTATTGGGAAAATTGTTTCTATATACCAATTATTAAAATACCACGGTTAGCTTAGTTTCTTAAAAAGCATTTACCTACTTTGATGTTTGTTTATTTCTATTCTTTTCATCAGATTTGTTTTAGAATGAGTAATAATTTCTTGTCAAAGTGCCTCATGCAAAGATTGAAGCACACAGTGAAATGTAATACCATGTTGTGAATTCCAGAAGGAAAATCTGACCGAGCAGCACGTGGGGCTGATTTGATAGAGAATCTCCAAAGGCCTTTGGCAAGAGAGACATAAGAATCATGGGCCTGGAATATGACCCTCAGTAAGTCTGGAGTTTAATGGAGTAAAACATGGGCTCCACGTGCTGGTGCTGATGAATTAATCTTGGGTACGCTCAATGAATTTTGATAGCAGAGTCGTAGTTTTTCTCTGTAAAAATCAGGACAGAGGTTGATTAACTTGCTTGCTAATTTAACTAAAAGTAAAATAAAGCAGAAAGCATCTCATGTATTTGTCACCAATGGAATATTTGTCACCAATGGAATAGAGGATGATCTGCATACAACAACAAATGTATCTGTTTAAGAGGTAGTTTGAATAGTAACTAATGGTTGACATGATGTGATTGTCAATGCGTCATTTAAAGAATGAATTAGTTTCTGAGATATTTTATGTGATAAGAGATGAGCCATCAACTCCTTATAAACAGACGTTTCAATCAATGGGAAGACGGATGGAGAGTGTGTGTTGGCCCCATCTTTATCACATCGTAGTAGCCCAGACAGAGAGGCATGACGGTCCAAAAACTATTTTCACTTTGAAACTTGCAGATGTTGCTCATGTGTATGCCAGGGTAATTTAGGGCCAGCACACGTGGTTTTCCTTGGCATTTTAGAAAAGGTTGAATCTGCTGATGCTCTCCTTCTCTCCAACGTGTTGTCTCCCACTGCCCCCGGCTTCTTCAGCATGTGGATAGCAGTCAGAGTTCACGTCCGATCATTTCAGTGCCGGATCATCTCTTCTCTTCCTATTTCCTTGCTTGTCCACGAGTCGCTCCTTTTTCCTTTTCTTATTTGAGTGCTTTGCCATTTTGGACAGATGTCGGTTTTTTGTAGAGACTGAAGTAAACAGAATTTACCTCCAGAAATGGGCACATCGTTCCTGTCCTCGATTTCGGCTGCTAGAGTAGAGTGGCTGGATCAGTCCCGTCTGTGGCTGAGCTAGGACTAGATTTTTTTTTTTTTTTTTTTTTTGCAGCGTTGATTCCGTTCCTTATGGGCTTCAAACATTTTGAGAGCTGAATCAGGCTCTGGTCCTCTGCGGGGCTGGGCATCTGGCCACTTCTGAGATCCAGAGCTCCCTTTGGTGTAGCTGCACTGCCCGTTTCCCTGATGGGAGGGGAGCCCTCTGGTTTTCAGTCCACTGCCAGCTCCCAGAGTTCCCAGATGGTTCATTTCTTCTCCAGGCCTAACCTAGGCAGCTTGTATCCCAGGGGGATTCTCTTGCTTCCAGGAGCCTGGAGGGAGGGTCTTCTCAGCTCTCAGTGCCCTGGGCTGCGTTTCTCACCCAGGCTGCTGCTCTCCCACTACTTTGCACAGACTGGAAGAGGAGGCCCTGTCTGTCTTGGGGGCATCTCTCAGCTCTGCTGTGTCTCCAGCCTTTCGTGTCCTGTGCTCAGATGGGCAGGTAGGTGCTGACCTGCTCTGGCGTTGGGGCTCTGGAATTCTAATCTGTCATTCCATTTTACATGTGACTGTGACCATGAATGCTGGAAGTCTGTTCAAGTGTTGACTGGTTCCTCTTTACTCCCATCCTTAGGGAATTTGTCCTCCCTCTTGTCATTGCCCAGCTTGCCATGAGAGCTGGGTGTGTCTCTCCTCTCCTGTTGGAAGTTGGCCATCTTCTGGAGTTAAAGTTTAGTTTCTGCACAGTTATAGCTCATTCGCCTTATTTGATTGTTAGACAAAGGATAATGATTTCTTGCAGTTTTCTACTTAGTAACTAAAAATAGAACTCCTCGTTGTCATTAAATATACCAAATAAATTCCCACTTTAGCTTCTCAGGCATGTTTGATGCCTCTTCTCTCTGCCTATTAAAATGTGAATGGATTATGTGACCCAGTCATCCCACTCCTGGGGATTTACCCAAGGGAAATGAAATCAGCATAAGAAAGAGTTATCTGTACCCCTATGTTTATTGCAGCTCATTTCACAGTAGCTAAGATGTGGAATCAACCCAAATGTCTGTCAACAGAAGACTGGATAAAGAAATTATGGGATATGTACTTTATGGAATACTACACAATGGTAAAAAAAAATGAAATCCTGTCTTTTGCAACAAAATGGATGAAATTGGAAAACATCACACTTAGTGAAAGAAGCCAGTCCCAAAAGGACAAATACCGTATGTTCTCCTTCATCTGTGATAACGGCAAAAGGAAGACCTTTCTCTCTGTCTCTCTCTCTCACTGTCCACTCTGCCTGTCAAAAAAAAAAAAAAAACTAATAGAACATATAAAAGGTAACCTATAGACGTGAAATTGACAATTTGAGATGCAATGACCTTGAACAGCACTTGTCTCAATTGTTGAGGAACAGTTATTTATTTCATAGTATTTGTTGAACTCTCTACTTAGTGTAGAGTTACTTGTATGTGTATAATGTTAATTGAAAATAGATCATAGTAAAAACTAAGGATGGGAATAGGAGAGGGAGGAGGAAGAAGGGTGGGAATGTAGGTGGGAAGGTGGGTACGGTGGGAAGAATCACTATGTTCCTAAAGTTGTATTTATGAAATGCCTGACGCTTGTATTCCTTAAATAAAAGGTTTCGGGGGGGGGGGGGGGAGTGAATGGATTGTAGAACCAGATGCAGCCTCATTTGCCCTCACCTCTGAACTCTCGTGGTATATAATGTTCCTTTGCTCCCTTTGTAAGGGAGGATGAGGGTGATCTTGTTTCTGGTCTCACACTGGAGAATCTCCATGCGGTCACAGACAGTGAGCAAAGCGAGATTTACTGAAAGCGAGAAGTCTTCTGCTGCACCAGAGGAGGAGCTGCCTTGGAAGCCTGCAGTCCTAGGTCTTTTATGCACAAGGTGGCTGTCTCTCTCTGATTGACCCTAGATTGAACCAATGGGGAGAGGAGTGGAACAATAGCTAAGAACTAATCAGAGGGCTGGGGTAACAACCAATCAGGAGGCAGAGAAAAGACCCAGCGAGAGTTGGAATTGGTGACCCTGTCTAGCTTGTTCTCTTGTTGAAACTCAGGATTGCTAAACTGCTTCTGGGAGGAAGCAAGCCCATTGTCCACTCTTAAAGGGACCCTGCCCCTTTTCTCATTCCAGCAGGGAACCGACCAAGCTGCCTATTAGCCTAACTGCTCAAATCTAATTTTTTAAAAGATTTGTTTACTTGAAAGATTGTTATTTGAAAGGCAGGATCATTATTTGAAAGATTGTTATTTGAAAGGCAGTGTTACTGAGAGGCAGAGGCAGAGAGAGGTCGGTCTTCCATCCTCTGGTTCACTCTTCGGTGAACCAGATGGCTGCAATGGCTGGAGCTGCGTCAATCCTAAGCCAGGAGCAAGGAGCTTCTTCTGGGTCTCCCACGTGGGTGCAGGGACTTGGGCCATCTTCCACTGCTTTCTCAGGCCATAGCAGAGAGCTGGATTGGAAGTGGAGCAGCCAGGAGTGGAACTAGCGCCCATTTGGGATGCCGGCACTGCAGGCAGTGGCTTTACCTGCTAGGCCAACAGTGGCAGCCCGTAACTGCTCAAATCTTGACATTGAAAATACGTAGCAGTGCATTTTTGGTTATTTTCCCTGAATATGTATGGTCTCCCATCCTGCAAGTCTGACCCATTCACATTAGCAGAATTTGTTACCTTGTGGATTCACCAATTCAGCCCTAAAGTGTAGAGGCACTGACCACTGTGTAGAAGTCAAGAGGAGCAGCAGAGGGTTGTAGAGGACTTAAAAAAATGAAAACATTTCCCTTTGAGAAATGGAAATGCAAGGATGATTCTGGAGTACAAAAGCTACCCGTTTTATCAGTGGATGCACCCAGGACTGGAGGAACAGAGCCCAGAGAGGAGCTTCCAGCCACCTGGCGGTCCCGCGAAGCACTAGGTGAAATGGAGCCAGCGCCAGGTGGCCTCACCTCCTCGGGGACAGTGGCCCGGGGTAGCAGACGCGTGTGACCTGCCTGGAGGTCCTAATGTTGTTTCTCTTTATTTCTTTGTGATGGAGGAGGTTGTTGCAGACAGGACGTCCTCTCCCTCTCAAGAGAAGAGGGCCCACTCCACAGCCATGGTAACCGGTACAGCAATCTACCCGGCTAGCTTCAGCGAGCTTGTCTCTGGACACCAGCCCATCAGTGGCAGTCTGCCAGCCTCTGGAGTCACCCGCGGCCAGGCCCGCTCCAGCGAGGGCGCCTCCAAGCTGACCTCGCTGCACTGACCGTGCCTGCCCCTTCTCTAAGCTCTGCTCGGTGAAGTCGCAGCTCGTCCTTACCTGAGTAGGTAATGTGTTTAGCAGCTTAGTTTCCTATTGTAAGGGGCAATGTCATCCTTTGCCTTTTGTTAATTTCACCCAAATCGTGTTGAGGACCCTTGCTGGTAGTGTGTAGCTCTTGGGCGACACACCTGTTTATTGGGTCAGCTGTGGTCACGTTGCGTTTGTCTTTTGCATCTGCTGCCTGTTAAGTCTGTCTCTAACTTGCTTCCATGAGTTCTTGTTGCTTAATTAATTTTCTGATATATATGTTTATTATTACTATTAATGATATTGCAGGAATGGTTTTTCAGGTTCCATATAAGCTAGAGTACTGTAGAAAGCTTGCAGAAAATAGACTCAAAAGATACGTTTATTTTGGTGTAAATAATCTTGAAACCTGTGCATACAAGGGGTCTTCACAAATGTCATAGAAAAAGTATATATGAAACACCTATGCATGGATTTCAAAAACTTTTTAGGTCAAAACAAACCCATCCTCTAACCCATCTTTCCACAAAGGCTTTGAGGTAACCTCATATTTTAATGCTTATGATAAGATTGTGTCTTTAGAGTTGGGTGTTTACCCTAGAGGGTAAGAAGCTGGTTAAGATCCCACAGTCCCTGTTGGAGTCCCCTGGTGTGAAAGCCAACGGTGGCTCCGACACCAGCTTTCTGCTAACGCAGACCATGGGAGGCCACTGTGATAGCTCAGGTAGCTGGGATCCTGCTACACGTGCAGAGAAACTTGGGCTGAGTTCCTGGCTCTTGGCTTCATTGCCAGGTCAGTTGGAGTTCATATTCTCGTTAGTTCATATTCTGAAATTAGTAATTATCTGGCAGTTGATTACATGATCTCTCTAAATTCAGCTCCTATAATCTATATTTGGTCTAATAATTTTATAATGTGATTGCTGTTTTCTTGAGAAATTTCTAAAGAAAGGATAACTCATTTATGGGAGGTCAGAGGAAGGGGTAGAGGAAGGGAGGACTGCAGATTGGGTTGGACGGTGACCATGACACAGGGGGCCGGAGGGCCGGTGGGTCTGATGACGGGAATGGGGTGAGTTAGAGCCTTCCTGAGAGGCTAATCTCCAAGTCAGCCTCCTTGATTAATCGATGGTGGAGAAGCTGACTGCCGAGTTGTGAATGTTATTATTGTTTCCTAATTTTCCCAGAGTCTTCTTTTTTATTTATTTTTATTTTTTTTTAATTTTTAAAATTTTTTGACAGGCAGAGTGGACAGTGAGCGAGAGAGACAGAGAGAAAGGTCTTCCTTTTCCGTTGGTTCACCCTCCAATGGCTGCCACAGCTGGCACGCTGCGGCTGATCTGAAGCCAGGAGCCAGGTGCTTCTCCTGGTCTCCCATGTGGGTGCAGGGCCCAAGCACTTGGGCCATCCTCCACTGCACTCCCTGGCCACAGCAGAGAGCTGGCCTGGAAGAGGGGCAACCAGGACAGAATCCGGCATCCTGACCGGGACTAGAACCCGGTGTGCCAGCGCCGCAAGGTAGAGGATTAGCCTAGTGAGCCGCGGCGCCGGCTCCAGAGTCCTTCTTAATCGTGTCAGTTTTGACAGGTTGTGTGACAGTGAACATAGTCACCGTCTTGAGTCTCACCCTCCCTTGGGACCTCAGGACCAAGGCCACCTGCTGCTCTAGCTGAGGCTGCTCTCTGGCTGTCAGAGCTGTAGCGCTGTCCGAGCCTCCCTGAGTTGCTCATCGTGTTGAAATTCTACTTTCCTCCAGCACTCTTTCCCACTCAAAATTGCGCTATAATCTTGACTTGTGTACGTGGGTTGATAAGTGGCAAATGTGTTTTTGCTTTAGAACAGCAGTGCCCTTGTGGGCAAACGTTGGTGTGTGTCTGAGGGGCGGGAGAGCAGGGACTGTCCCTGAGCTGAGAGGGACTCAAAGGAGCTCCTTGGATTGCTCAGGCCACTTACCCAGGGAACCCAGGGCTGGATGGGCAGGCGTTCTGGTCCGAAGCCGCAGGGATGGGAAAAGACGTTACATTATCCATTGACAGATGTGAGAGGGAGGTGGGTAGGATCTTATTTCGCGTTATTCCTTCATGTCTGCGCTGGGGGCCAGCCCCTCAGGTATCCCGCTCGTCTTCCCTACGTTATCAGGAAGGCTGGGACTGCATGCAAGCCTTCAGGGAGAGCAGCCTCAGCCAGAGGTGCAGGTGGCTAGTGTCCTTCTGAGGCAGGGGGAGCTGTCACAAGGGAGCGGTGAGACCCAAGATGGCGCGACTGTGGTTTGCTGTCACACAACATGTCAGAATTAACACGTGTAAGAAGGACCCTGGAGAAATGAGGAAGAGTGACAGGCAAAGCTCAGCACTCAGGTTCCGGGGCCCTCGAGACAGTGTTGACTTCCGGGTTCTCCTCTCATGGGAGCTCTGGTTCACCCCCACTTGCACCGTCTGAGCCCACCCTTCCTGCAGGCCCCTCCGTGTTATCGTCACCATCCAATCCAGTGCACATTTCCCCTGTAAACGAGTTATCCTTTCTTGACGGTTTTCTTGAGACAGTAACAAGTAAGTGATACAATTGCTAGACCAGAAGGAGGAGGAGCAGCATTTGAATTTAAATCATGGTCTAGAGCCGATTAAAGGCTCTAGCTAAAGATTTTTCAGCCTCAGTAAGACAGAAATCTACTGCAGAATGCAGTGCTTAATTTGCACGGATTTTTCTGGAGCAGCAGTCTCATTTGATTACTAGCCCCTCTCCAATGGGGACCATGGTTAAGAACTCACGATGGGAAAGACCAAGAGGGAATTGAAATAGCCCAGTGCTGCATAACTTAGTAAAGGCCTCGAGGGGGCAAGGAAACAGGCAGCGCATTACAGTAGGTTATTGCAGTAGTCTTTTCCATAGGGGAGATTGGATAAAGATCCAAAATTGCAAACAAAATCAAGAGGATTCAATTGGAGACTTCAAAAACAGACTCCGGGAAACTTTCAAGTGGCATTCGGGCTAGATCTAGCATCCCACGTGAAGGGAGTCTTGTCCTTCCTTTCTGTAAGTGAAACCTGAAATAGAGGGCCTGCTCATAAATAAGTTGGAATGGACGATTGCCCATTTACAGTATCTCCTGCATATGACTGAATATCTTAGAAAGTAAATCAGCAAGAAGTGAAAACTGGGCCTCCTGTTAGAACTACTGACCCTTGAAATGAAAGAGGACAGAAACCAGGTAAAAGTCGATGAATTAAGACACCTGTGGACATTTGCAGGTAGAAGGGCTGTAAGAAGATCCAGTATTGCATCTGAGCACAGACCTGAAGGCTCACATGTCCTAACTGCCCAGTGGCGTCATCCGTGAAAGCTTCAGGACTTCAGCATTCTCCTCCTCTAAACTGCAAGCGTTTAAACGTTTCATTGAGAGGGAGAGAGAAGGAGAGAGAGAGGGAGGGAGGGAGAGAGAGGGAGAAAGGGAGAGAGAGGGAGAGAGGGAGACAGCTTCCATCCACTGGTTCATAACCACAACAGTTGGCACTGGGTTGGGTGGAAGCTGGGAGCAGAGAATCCAGTCTGGGTCTCCTATGTGGGTGGCAGGGATCCAACCTCTGAGTCACTACTGCTGCCTCCAGTGCCTGTGTTAGCCGAAGCTGCAGGCGGGGGCTGGAACTGTGTTTTGAACCCACCATGTACTCTATGTGGGATGCTAGGCTCCTGCTCCCCAAACCATAGCTTTCTTATTAATGTAGCTATAGGTCACTATTTCTGCCATTTAGCCTACTACCTTAGAACATCAAAATCTCCAAGGGTGGGGCACGTGTTTTGTGCAGCAGTTAAGACATGACATGGATCATCTGCATCCCAGATTGGGGTGTCTGAGTTCAAGTCCAAGTCCCATTCCTGATTTCAGCTTCCTGCTAATGTGCACCCTGGGAGTTAGTGATCAAATAATCAGCCCCTGCCACCCATGTGGGAGACCTTGATGAATTCTAGGCTTCTGGATTTGACCTGACCCATCCCTGGCTGTTGCAGGCATTTGGGGAATGAGCTAGTGAGAGATCTCTCGGGTGTGTCTCGCTCTGTCTCTGCCCCACCTCCTGCCTTTCAAATAAATAAACATAGGAAAAAAAGTACTACCTCCCCCCAAGTAAAATATTACGGTAGTTTGAAGAGCAATAGGAAATGCAAAATGAGGGGTAATAAGCTCAAAAGTGAAAGGAAATGAGAAGAGTTTTATATGAAGTTATAATGCCTTGTAATGACAGAATATGAATTAAACTTTAAAGACAAACTGGAGGAAAAATAGCAAGTCAAAGAAAAACAGGAACTGCGTGTTGTCTGCCTGGGTTTCCTAAAATCATGTGAGTAGAGGAATTTCTAACAGTCTTGTGTCCCGTCCCATGTGCCCACTGTTCTTTGGGGACCATAACCAGAATACTGATTTCTGTGACACAGTACAAGTTCAACATCCCAGGGTCAAACCACACAAGGCTGTCTGTGCTAGGCCAGTCCTGATAATACCTATGCATTTCAGGTCCTCTGGGGAGCAGGGGCCAAGACGGAAGTAGAAGTGTGGGGGATTTACAGAGGGAAGTGGTTGGGAAGAACAGGAGGGAGAGGGGCTGAAGCTTCATACAGCAATCTGCTTGGGAAGCTGTGTGCAGGAAAGAAGGAAGAAGGAGGGTTTGGGCAGAAAAGTCTCTGCAGCACTGCTCTGAGCAAAGCTCCACAAGGGAGGCTGTGCCAGCGGAGTGAGGATCTGCTGCTCGGTCCCGGCGGGGCACATCCCCAGGGCGATGTGGCCTCTGTGAAAGCTGCAAGGGATTCCAGAGCTAAGCAAAGGGAGGCTGTCTGGTGAGTCCAATGGGGAGAGAGAGAGAGAGAGAGAGAGAGAGAGAGAGAGAGAGAGAGAGAGAGAGAGAGAAGGGAGAGAGATGGAGAGAGAGGGAGAGAGGGAGAGAGAGGGAGAGGGAGAGAGAGAGAGGGTGAGAGGGAGGGAGAGAGAGGGAGATAGAGAGAGAGAGAAGGGAGAGAGATGGAGAGAGAGAGAGAGAGAGAGAGAGAGGGAGGGAGGGAGGGAGGGAGAGAGAAAGGGAGAGAGAGAGAGGGAGAGAGAGAAAGGGAGAGAGAGGGAGAGGGAGGGAGAGAGAGGGTGAGAGGGAGGGAGAGAGAGGGAGATAGAGAGAGAGAGAGAAGGAAGAGAGATGGAGAGAGAGAGAGGGAGGGAGGGAGAGAGAGAGAGGAGAGAGGGAGGGAGAGAGAGAGGGAGAGAGAGAGAGAGAGGGAGAGGGAGGGAGAGAGAGAGAGAGAGGGAGAGAGAGAGAGATGACTCGGAGGAGTGCTGTCTACTGATCAGCAACACCTATTTATAGCTGTGGTGAGCAAGAAACAGACCTCAGTTCTCCTAGGGACCTGAGGTTGCTGATCAGTGGCCAGTGTTGCTCAGTAACACAAGGATGTTGTCTTGGGCAGCCTCTATTGTGGGGCTGGATCGAGACCTGTTTCCAATGAAAGGACCATGGCAAAAGTGGTGGGATGTTACTGCTGAGATCGGGCTATGAAAAGTCTGTGAAATTCTCTCTCTCTTCCCTAGTCTTCACTTCAGGGCAGCAAGCAACCAACGTGAGTAGCCATAAGAAGGGGCGCCTGTGGCAAGGATCAACGGCCAGTGGTGACCTCGGTCTGCCCACAGTGAGTGAGCTTGGAAGTGGATCTTCTGAGACTTGCCAATATGGGAGTGATCTTGGAATGAATGGCAACTAATGAACTGATGTCAGATCTCTCCCACTGGGGCTCGAGGTGGCTTTAGTCCTGGTCCACATCTTGATGCCCCATGAGAAGCCTTGAGTCAGTCCAGAACCTGTGAGATAATGGATGCTTGTTGCTTTAATTAAGCACCTAGATTTTGGGGAAATGTATTATGCTGCAATGTATTTAAAAACCCGCATGAGTATATAAGCGTTATTCTGGTGAGACGGGCTTGCACTAAGACTTTGGCTTGAGGGTCCTCCTCAGGGAGAGTGGAGATGGCAGGGACTTCGGAACTGGATGGAGCATTAAGGGCCATCTACCCTGGTGGCTCTCGTCTTGGCTGCACATTAGGACAACGTACAGAATGAGAAACAGAACAAAACTGATACTTGGGCTCCATCTCAGACCACTAAATCAAAGTCGCTGGAGGAGAGGCCTGGCCATCAGTGTCTCGAAAATGCTCTGAAGTGATTGCAATCAGCAGGCAGACATGAGAACCACTGGGCTTACACTGTGACGACAGCTCCAGTGTTCTGTCTAATTGTCTGGGGAGTGGTTCCTTTAGAGTGTTGATTGCCAAACAAGCCCTCAAAATCCATAGGTCTGGGAGGGACCAGGGAGTTTTCATGTTTAACCTTCTCCCAGGTGATTCTGGGAGAGATGGCCTGGGAGCCACATAAGTCTGTGGCAGTAAGAGTTGCTTGATGTTCTGATGGAAAGAAAGGCTCCAATTCAAGAAATAATAAAAGGGGGCCGGGCTGTGGTGTAGCGGGTAAAGCCGCCGCCTGCAGTGCTGGCATCCCATATGGGTGCAGGTTGGAGTCTTGGCTGTCCCACTTCCAATCCAGCTCTCTGCTGTGGCCTGGGAAAGCAGTGGAAGAAGGCCAAGTCCTTGGGCCCCTGCACCCACGTGGGAGACCTGGAGGAGGCTCCTGGCTTTAGATCAGTTCAGTTCCGGCTGTTGCAGCCAATTGGGTAGTGAACCAGTGGATGGAAGACCTCTCTTTCTCTCTCTCTCTCTCTCTCTCTCTCTCTCTCTCTGGTTCTCCTTCTCTGTGTAACTTTGTCTTTCAAATAAATAAATACATCTTTAAAAAAAAGAAAGAATGAAAGGAGCGGTTGACATGATTTGGCAATTGCCTATGGGGGGAAAAGGAAAGAATCACTAGTCCTGAAGGTGTCAGCTCCCCAGTGACTGGAGAGAGAAGGGAAATGGCGTTCTCACAGTCGCAGGAGCACAATGAAGGTGATGCATCAGAAAGATGATTGCGGCTGGTGAGGCACGGAGCATGAGAGTGAGGGCAAACGAGCGAGATGGTCTGTTTTGTCCATGGCGGCAGTGACACAGGAAAAATGGGATTGGAAAGCTGGGAAGCAGGAAAAATGAAGCTGAAAATAAATAAAAAAAAGAGTAGCATTCCAAGTGTAGGCTGAAATTTGCTGAGAACACAGGGTTTATGTGGACTCAAGAAGGTAATTAAAACAAATGAAGGTTGGGAAAAGAGAGCTAAGAATGAAATAGGAAGAGAAATCTAGAAATAATTATGGTTCCCCAGAGACTGAGTATATAATTTAAGCTATTCTGTTATGGGAAGAAAATCTCTAATGCTGTTAAAAGGAACATCTAATGTGTAATCACATTATCTTAATTCTCACTTTAATTTTTTTAAATATTATTTAATTGAGAAGCAAAGTTATAGACAGAGAGAAATACAGAGAGAAGGGTTTTCCATCGCTGGTTCACTCCCCAAATGGCTGCAATAGCTGGAGCTGGGCCAATCTGAAGCCAGGAGCCAGGAGCTTCTTCTGGGACTCCCACATGGGTACAGGGGCCTAAGAGCTTGGGCCATCTTCCACTGCTTTCCCAGGCCATTAGTAGGGAGATGGACTGGAAGTGGAGTGACCAGGACTTGAACTGGCACCTATAGGGGATGCTGGCATTGCAGGCAGAGGCTTAATCTGCTACACCACAGCCTTGGTCCCTCTTACTTTAATTTTTAAAATATAGTTTTTATTTTAGAATTTTGATTTTTACAGAAGGATTGTGAAGATTGTATAGAGAGTTCCTGTATGCTCCACACCCAGGTTCTGGTAGTAGTGGTGGGGAACTTTTTTTTCTAACAAGGGCCATTTGGGTATTTATAACACTCGTGGGCCATACAGAATTATCAACTTAAGAATCAGCCCGCTATAGATTGATCGAATTTCCAGTCCCACGTGCAGTTGCCTTGGACCAAGTGATTTTGGGAGCTTCCTGGGGCCCACAGTTGAGACACTCCCCGTCCTTGCAGTATTTCCATTTGATACCAGCGTGGTGCCCTCTCCACAGTCAGTGAGCCCATGCTGCCGCATTGTCAGTCACTGAAGTCCATGCTTCGTTCCGATTTCCTTGGGCTTTGCCTGATGTCCTTTTCTGTTCCAGGATCTCATTCCCTCTACTCACATCTCCATAGCTTCCTCTCCTGGCAGTTTCTCAGACTCCTCTTGTTTTTGATGACCTTGATGGTTTTCAAGAGAATGGGTCAGGCATTTTTTACACTGTTGCTCAGCTGGGCTTCGTGGTAAGACTGGGGTTTTGTGCTTTTTTTTTTTTTTAAAGATTTATTTATTTATTTGAAAGATAAAGATGGAGAGAGAGAGAGAGAGAGGTCTTCCTTCCACTGGTTCATTCCCCAAATGACCTCAACAGCTGGAGCTGGGCTGATCCAAAGCCAGGAGCCAGGAGCTTTCTCCAGATCTCCCATGCGGTGCAGGGGCCCAAGCACCTGGGTCGTTGTCTACTGCTTTCCCAGGTCACAGCAGGGAGTTGGATCAGAAGTGGAGCAGCCAGGACTCAAACTGGTGCCCATATGGGATGCAGGCACTGCAGGTGGTGGCTTTACCTGCCACATCACAGTTCTGGCCCCTGTTTTGTGCTTTCTAAAGTGCTACCAGCAGGTCATACCAAGGGGGCAGACTGTCCACGTGGCGTCACTGTGGCACTCATCTGGGTGACCCAGCCCAGGCAAGGTCAGATCTCTCCACTGTGAGGTCACTCATTATCCTTCCCTGAACTGATTTCTTTGGAAGGAAGTTGCCATACGTGGTCCAGTCTTAAGGAGTGAGGAGTTATGCTCCACTCCACATGAAATTCTGCATCCAAAATTTACCGCCTTGGTCCTGTGTATATATTTATACCACTATGGAGTCACAGGTATTTATTTTATTTTTAAATTATTTTTTTAAGTTTATTTATTTATTTGAAAGAGAGAGAGAGAGAGACAGGGAGAGACAGAGATCTTCCATCTGTTGCTTCACTCTTCGAATGGCTGCAGTGGCCAGGGTGGGGCCAGGCTGAAGCCAGGAGCCAGATTTTTTTTAATAGAACACTTTTATTTAATAAATACAAATTTCAAAAGTACAACTTTTGGATTATAGTGATTCTTCCCCCAAAAACCACCCTCCCACCCGCAAACCATCCCATCTCCCATCTCCCTCTCCCATCCCATTCTTCATTAAGATTCATCTTTAATTTCTTTATATACAGAAGATCAACTCTATTCTATGTAAAAATTTCAACAGTTTGCACCCTCACAGACACACAAAGTATAAAGTACCGTTTGAAGATTGGTTTTACCATTAATTCTTATAGTACATCACATTAAGGACAGATGTCCTACATGGGGAGCAAGTGCAGAGTGACTCCTGTTGTTGATTTGACAGTTGACACTCTAATTTATGACGTCAGTGATCACCTGAGGCTATTGTCATGAGCTGCCAAGGTTATGGAAGCCTCTTGAGTTCACAGACTCCGACCTTATTTAGACAAGACCATAATCAAAGTGGAAGTTCTCTCCTCCCTTCAGAGAAAGGTACCTGCTTTTTGGATGGCCCCTTCTTTCCACCAAGATCTCACTCTCAGAGATCTTTTTTTTTTTATGTTTTATATATCTATCTATAGTGATAAATAGATATTCTTTTTTTTTTTTTTTTTTTTTTTTACAGGCAGAGTTAGAGAGAAAGAGAGAAAGGTCTTCCTTCTGCTGGTTCACCCTCCAATGGCTGCTATGGTGGGCGCGCTGCACCGATCCGAAGCCAGGAGCCAGGTGCTTCCTCCTGGTCTCCCATGCGGGTGCAGGGCCCAAGCACTTGGGCCATCCTCCACTGCACTCCCGGGCCACAGCAGAGAGCTGGACTGGAAGAGGAGCAACCGGGTCAGAATCTGGGGTGCCAGCACAGCAGGCGGAGGATTAGCCTAGTGAGCTGCAGCGCTGGCCCAGAGATCTTTCATTTAGGTCATTTTTTTGCCACAGTGTCTTGGCTTTCCATGCCTGAGATACTCTCATGAGCCAGGAGATTTATACTGGTCTCCCAGGCGGGTGCAGGGGCCCACGACTTGGGCCATCTTCTACTGCTTTCCCAGGGGCATGAGCAGGGAGCTGGGTTGGAAGTGGAGCGCCGGAGACTCAGCTGGTGCTCATATGGAATGCAAGAATTGCATGCAGCAGCTTAACCCGCTACACCACAGAGCCGGCCCCCGCAGGAACTGATTTTAACCTTTGATTGTGACCCAGCACTTTATTTATTTTGTTGCTCATTGTCCCAGCTCTGGACATCTAACACTTTCTTTAGTATCTTTATGATATAACCGCATATTTGTGGCTTAAAATTTTTTTTAGCTTTTCCGGACTGACAGTACAAAATGCTCCAGGCTGAGCTTTGATGTTTCCTGTCCCAGTTCTAAAATTTGCTATTTGTCCAATGAACCCTGACTCCTTTCACTGGCGAACTATATTAGTAACAAAGATCTAGGGGCCTGTCGTGGCCCAGTGGGTTAAGCCACCACTCACAACACCAGCATCCCACACTGGAGCTCCAAGTTTAGTTCTGCATCTGCTTCCAACCCAGCTTACTGGTATCACAAGATGGTCCCAGTGCTTGGGTCCCTGTCACCCATGTGGGACACTAGAATGGAGTTCCTGGCTTCTGGGTCGGGTTGCCTCAGACTTGCTATTGTGGCCATTTGGAGAGTGAACCAGGGGAAGAAAGATCCCTCTCTGTCTCTCCCTTCTCTTCCCCTCCCCTTCTCCTTGTTTCTCCCTGTTCTCCTCTCTACCTCCACCTCTATTGTTCTGCCTTTAGAATCAATAAATGAATACATCTTTTAAAAAGAGGGGCCAGCATTGTGACACAGTTGGTTAAGCCACCACCTGTAACACGGGCATCACGTATCAGAGCAGTCGTGTGGGTCTCGGCTGCCTCACTTCTCATCCAGCTCCCTGCTAATGTGCCTGGAAAAGCAGTGGAAGATGGCCCAAGTGCGTGGGCTTCTGCCACCTGCCTGGGAGACCTGGATAGAGCTTCAGGTTCCTGGCTTCAGCTTAGCCCAGCCCCAGCTATTGTAGCCAACGGGAGAGTGAACCAGCTGATGGAAGATCTCTTTCTCACTTTCTCTGCCTCCTTCTCTACCTTTCAAATAAATAAAATAAATCTTAAAAAAAAAAAAGAAAAGAAACAGAGGTTTAGGAGCTAGATACGTCTGTTGCTGAGGTGCCGCTGTGCCTAGGCCTTCCTGGCTGACAGCACAGGAGATGCTTCTGTGTGCGCCACTCCATTTTTACATACATGTACATTTTACATCCACTGTACATTTTTACATACATGACTCCCTTCGTGTCTTTGTGAGCCCAAACATGAGCTTACACCAACGCCTCCAGCTCTAATCCATCACCATAGGATCGTGTCAGCACCTTCCTGTGTATTTTAACTTCACAATTTTCACAGGATTAATATCCCTCCCCATTTTACAGATAAAAAAAGAAAAATTGAAGCTCAAGGAAACAACTACTTAAAGAAGCCTCAGTGTATCTGAACATTTTTCATAATTTTTTACCCCAGTTTTTATTTTCTTGAGAGTTGCAACTGATTTAGAAAACTGATTCATTCTATTATTTCTCTTAAATTATTTTGTTTCCATCATTTTTGTTTCCTCATACATCTTTCATTTCCTCTTTCTTGCCCCAATATTTCTTGAAATTGACTTTGGAATATGGGCTCCTTTTATACACAGAAACGCAAATTCTTTTTCTACATATAATTCTAATTTTATAGATTCCGCTTAGCAACCTGGCTCTGTAACTCCTTTTGCCGCCTTTAGCCAAAAGCAATAGCATTTTTTATTTTACCCAACAAGACATTAATTATTAAATGTTCATGGTCAATGAGATATCATCTCAGGATATTCTTTAGAAAATGAACCATGCTCTATAAAAAAAAAAAAAGGAGCAAGGAACACATTCTTTGTCATAAAAGAAGCCTTAATCTTTTTGTCCCCAGATGTGCTTTCTGAGCAAACCATTCTAGGAACAGGAAGTAGAAAAATACTGGTAGTAGCCATCTTTGTTTGAGATACGATAATGTTTGAGAGCATCAAATATGATCCTATTAGAACTAGAGAAAAAGTACAAGAAAATTACTTGGGATTTACCAAGTTCAGTACTTCCGGTAGATATGATGTTATTACAATTAACTTTGAAAAACAAGATGGAAGACAACAGAAACCCTGGACGTTTCATGGAGCACAATGGAAGCCTGCACTTTTGAACTCCATTACTACACTAGGAAGTACAGCCCGTGTCTTAGGCAGGACTGTTCATTGGTCTCCACGTGTCACAGGCTATGTGATTGCTTGTCTCTGTGATTTAGTCAAGTGTCTGTCCACAGCTTCTCAGCTCCACACCTTCTGGATTCTCCTGAGTGTATGAAAAGGACATACAATTCCACATTCTCCAGTGGCCACTGGCTCCCATTTCCTTTAATGACGACCAATGCTGGAATAGTAGAGAATCCTGACCCTATTTGTTCCCACATATTCCACTCACTGTTGCCCTTCAACAGCCATTCAGTAATTATAGTTATTTTTTGAAATGAGGCACCTGCCTACTCTCTGCCCCCTCATATACTTCCAGTTAGGGCCACTTGAATAAGCCTCTGTCTCAGGTCTAGGATCAATAATCAGGAATGCTTCTACTCCTATTTCTTGGGATTTCAGCATCAAGTCACCCTGCTCAGAGTCCAGCACTCTTCCCCAGTGTGATCCTGCCGGCATATTAATGTCAATAATTTTGTTTCTGGCTTGTTCTATGATGTCCATCCACATCTATCATTTTGTTGCATACTTGGTAGTTCTATACAATAGTGTGGTGTGTGGCAGGGTACAAGTGCTTTTCTATGCATTGTCTAATTTCATTCACCTGTTTGTGTAATTTTGAGTTCCAGGTTTTAGGTTGAGGAGTGATAAAAGTAAGAAAACCATCTCTGTTCTTAAGGATTGGAGTTTGAGGGACAGATATATAATCAGATGATTACCCACAATCCAGAACTTTAGTATTTCTAATTCTAACAGTAGAGATAAAAGCTAAATAAAGTAAATGTCTTGATTATAATAATAATTATTAACACTCTCAGTTGGTAGGTGATAGAACTGAGACTGAGAATGACTGCTTTCTAAGGCCAGGTAGCTCATTTATGTCAGACTTGGGACTTGAACCCTGGCTTCCTAATCTAATGCCCTGAAATCAAGGTCCTATATTCCCCCTGAGGGCCAACAACTCTCAACTCCACATACTGGAGATGCTTCCAGGTTGGTGCTAGCTGTGGACTTCTGTTTACTAATCTTTTGCCACTGGGCTCCACCTGACTACCATGACACACCTGCATGCTGCCGGGGCCTGCTCCATGAGTTGGCCTGCTTTGTTACTCCCCTGTGACCACAGAGTACATCGGTGGGTTTCTTGTGGCAGAGGGGGATGCCACATGCTGCTTCCATTGGGCCTTCCGTTTCTCTTTCCAGGGAGGAGCTCCAGGCCACATCCTTGGTTCAGGAGCAGCTTGAAGCGTTTCCCCACCATGGGACCGTGTTATGTCAGCTTGGTGTTGAACACAAACCTGATAAAGGGTGCATATTCAAGGACTTTCTGAATTGCGCCCAGAAATGCTACTGGGTGTTTTATCTGAAACAGCTCTCACAGTGTCTGGTCTGCAGTATAATGGTTCATTTCATATTTTTGATTGTAAGTAAAGGGACCAGAAAAATTGCTTAAGCATAAATGACATGTATCAACTTTCAAAACTTGCCAGTCTAAGTGCTCTGACTTCATGGCTGGTTGGATCCAGAGCTTGAATAATTACCATCAGGATTCAGCCTCCCATCACACATGCTGGTTTAGATGATCCCCACACCCCAGGCTCACCCGTTTCCTTAGTCATGCCCCAAAGACGCAAGCTTCCCTGACAGCGACAGCAGCAGCAGAGCCCAGGGCAGTCTGGTTGCCCCACTGCTGTCCTAGAGCAGAGTCAGCGTAAGGATGGGGGACTTCAGAGCGGAAGAAGGAGGCAGAGGGCTAGAAAGGCAATACTGGCAGGGGTGTCCCATAGCCGGCATCCTTGGAGGCTCTGATCGTCCTAAATGGCCAGGGGACTCTTGTGGGGTACAACTGTCACACCCCTGGTAGTGCCTGAACTCAGCTTTCCAGAAAACTCAGCCCCTGCTTCACTGTCCCCTTTCCCCAGCAAATAGGTCTCAGGGACACATGTGCAAACTGGGCCCAGGAATAGTCTGAACTCCCTCAAAATCCCCCAGGCTTGAAATGCAAATAAAATCCCAGGCTTGGGTCCAGTTTCCGTTTGTAACCTTAGCTCTACTATGTTGATGGTGCATTCTAGTCTTTTCTTCTCTTTTTTAAAATTAAAGATTTATTTAAAAAGCGGAATTACAAAGAGAGGGAGAGACAGAGAGAGATCTTCCATCTGCTGTTCACTCCTCAAAAGTCTGCAGTGGCCAGGCCTGGCCCAGGCTAAAGGCAGTAGCTAGGAATTCCATTTTAATTTCTCGCATGAGTGCTGTGTGTTTTTTTTTTTTTTTGAAGATAAAAAAATAGACAAAACTTTACCCAGATTAACAAAGAAAAAAAATACTCAAATAAAATTCGAGATGAAAAAGGAGATATTACAACCAACACCAGTGAAATACAAAGGATCATAAGAAACTACTATGAACAAGTATATGCCAACAAACTGGAAAACATTGAGGAAATGGATAAATTCCTGGATACATCTTACCTGCAACGATTAAATCAAGAAGACATGGAAAGTAAACAGACCCAAAACAAGCACCAAGATCGAAGTAGTAATTAAAAATCTTCCATCAAGGAGAAGCCCAGGACTTGATGGCCTTACTGCTGAATTCTATAAATCATTTAAAGAGGAACTAACTCCAATACTTTCCAAGCTATTTCAAAATATTGAGCAGGATGGAATTCTGCCAAACGCTTTTTATGAGAGCAGCATTGCTCCAATACCAAAACTGAACAAAGATACAATACAAAATGACAACTATAGTCCTATATCCTTGATGAACATAGATGCAAAGATTCTCAACAAAATACTAGCAAACCAGTCCCAAAACGACATCAGAAAGATCATGCATCATGATCAGGTGGGATTTATCCCAGAGGTGCAAGCGTGGTTCAGCATTTGCCTACTGATAAATAGCATAAATCATCACATCAACACAATGAAAAACAAAAACCATATGGTCCTCTCAACAGACGCAGAGAAAGCATTTGATAAGACGCAACATCCCCTGCTGGTAAAAACACCCCACAAATTAGGTGAACGAGGAACACTCCTCAAGGATACAAGGCTATAGATGGCAAACCAAACAGCCAATATCATGCTAAATGCGAGGAAGCCTAAAACATTTTCCCTCAGATTTTGAAGGAGGCAAAGATGTCCACTTTCATCACTCTTACTCAATATGGTGCTGGAAGTATTAGCAAGCGTTAGTTAGGGAGGAGAATGAAGTAACCACGCTCTGTAAGAAGCATGAAAGAAGGAAATAAAAAATATCCATGTTTACTGATGACGTGACGTTGTACATGGAAAAACCTAAACATTCCACGAAAAAGCTGTTAAAATTGATAATTTAGTAGTTGCAGGTTACAAAATAAGCATACAAAAACAGCAGCATTTTTATATGCTAATTATGAACCCGTGGAAAGATAAATCAGAAAGACATCCCAGGCACCTGTGTTGTGGTGTAGTGGGTAAGGCACTGCCTGAAACCCCAGCATCCCATACAGGTGCCAGTGAGGGTCTTGACTGCTGCTTTTATGATCCAGTTCCTGTTAATGGTTTGGGAAATCTGTGGAAGATGGCCCAAGTGCTTGGACCCCTTCCACCCTTGTGGGAGATCCTGGAGATCCAGGCTACGGCCTGGCCCAGCCCTGGCCATTGTGGCCATTTGGGGAGTGAATTAGGATGGAAGATCTTTCTGTCATTCTCTCTCTCTCTGACTTTGCCTTTCAAATAAATACATAAATCTGTAAAAAAGAAAAATTCCATTCATAATAGCCACACACACAGATACACACACACACACACATACTCAAATATGTAGGAATAAAAGAATAAAATTAACCAAAGCAGTGAAAGATCTCTACAATAAAAAATATAACATATTGATAAAATAAATCATCAAGGACACAAAAAATGGAAAAATATTCCTTGCTGATGGATTGGGAGAATATCATTAAAATGTCTACATTACTTAAAGCAATCTACAGATTCAATTCAATCCTTGTCAGAATACCCATGGCATTCTTTATAGTGCAATCTATTCTATAATGGTTTACAGAATGTGAAGTGAATGGGTATTTTTAAGAAGGAACTTGAATGATAAAAGGGATACTTCCCTCACTTTGCAAGGAAACAAGATCCTGTCATTTACTTGATCCACCTCTGAGGAATTCCTTTGTAGTTCATTGTACCTGGAGTTTAAAATTCATTCACTTGCTTCCTAACGTTCATTTTTGCAGTAGAACAGGTATGTGGCTGGGGACTGCAGTCTCTACAAGCAATTTCTTTCCTCCATGGTTTGCTATTAACTGGATGCTTTTATTTAAAGGCAATGCTGCTGAAACTTCTGCTCTGTGATTTAATTCAACATTGACAAATAACACCGCAGGTCACAGCGAGGGCCTGACAGCTCCTCCCTGGTCAGGACCACACTGAGAAAATGCAGGGGCTGGCAGCAGATGCGTCTCTAGATGAATTAACCCCATTGCCTCGCAATAAAAACGGAGTTAGTAAGTCTTACATCCAGTGCCAGTATGGCTGTGCCTGGGGTTGCTTGATTCTCACAAAAGAAACAAACACAGCCGGGTTTTGTGATGGGGGCAAAGTCTCCTGTTCCCTCCGGCTTTCCCTCCTTCTTATCAGGGAATGTCAGGGTCTGATTGCACAGGTACGCCTCAAACTGCCCAATTAGGGGGCTGCAAGGATTCTCAAGGGCTCCAAGAAATGAAGGCGGTGGGAAGTTAGGATCATTTGAAGTGAGCCAGCAGAGTAATTGGCAATGGCTGTGCTCCCAGGAGGACGGTTCTGTGTAAGTCTTAGGTGCGGGCTTCCTGATTAATGGATCATAATTGAAGACTTTTCAGCTGTGGTCTGAAACCTTGTTTTGATGTTAACCTTGCAGCAGCAGCAGCCCCAACAGTCAGAAAAGCCTGTTGACCTGAGGGCCTTCTGCAGCCTCCTAGGTGTGGGAGCTGGAGTTCCAGGCGTGTTGTCAGAGCCTGCCAATCAACCTGTCATTGAAAGGGTGCAAAATGGTGCCCTGCCTGGCTGCACCAGGGCTCCTCTGAGGCGCTGGATGAGCCCAGCCTTCCTCCCCCATGGGTTTGTCCCCTGTGGAGCTGTCACGGATGACACTGGATCTGCTCTCCCTCCCCACAGAGGCCGTGGCTCTCCTTGTCCCTTACCAAGACCTCTCTCCTGCGCTCCCTTGCATGGGTTGACATGACCACACCTCCCCCACTCTGCTCATTTTCAAGTTTAAGGCGTCTTGAAGTCCCGAGCAAAGGGGCCGGTGAGGTCTCCCTCATAGGACTTTCTCCTGGATGCCTATCTAGCAGAGTAACAGCGGAACTCCTTAGCTTGCCTCAAGCCCCTCCTGGTCTGGCTCTTGTCTCCTCAGACCTCATCCTATTTCCCTCTAAACTCTGGCCACCCTGGCCTTCTTAACATGCTCCCATCTCATGTCTGCTCTGGGCTTGAACTTGCTTTTTTTTTTTTTTTTTTTGAAGGCTTCTACCCTCCTGCTGATACTCACCTGTTCTCATAGCTCCAAGGTTACCACGGGAGGTCAGCTCTTGATCCACAGGTGCCCCTTCATCACTGTCTGCCCCGTAACCTGATGGTATCTATAATATTTACCAAAATATAAATATGTCCTTGTCATGTATTTGGCTTATCCCTATGAGATAAACAGCCTATTTCCATGGCCAAACACAATGTCCAGCACATAAATACGTGTTGAATGAATAATAAAAAATACTCCTGGAGGAGAGTAGGTTTCAGTACGTTGTTGGGTGATGACTACATTCTCTTCTAAAATTGTGGATTCATCAAGGGAAAGGCATTCCTCAACAAACCAGGGTGGGCCTGTGGCCTGGTGGTTAAGGTAACTGTCGAGATACTTGAATCCCTTATGGAGTACCTGGGTTCTAATCCTAGCTCCTGACTCCCACTTCCTGTTAATGCAAACCCCAGGAGGCAGCAAGTGATGGCTCCAGCAGTTGAATCCCTGCCGCCCATGTGGGAGACCTGGATTGAGTTCCCAGCTCCCAGTTTCAGCTTAGCTCAACCCCAGCTGTTGTGGGTGTTTGTGGTATGAACCAGCTGATGTGAGCTACGTCTGTCTGTCTGTCTCTCCCTCTCAATTGGAAAAAAAAAAGAGCAAAATAATTCTGAGAGCTACCCATTTAGGACCCCTTCCTCCTTACGGCCAGAAAGAACCCGTGAGGTAAGCATCTTCAGAGTTACCTGGTCCAGCCCCTTCTGGGTTTTGAATAATCCTTAGGACCCATGTGTAGTCCCAGTGAGCAGACATTGTCCGGTTCTCAGGAAGTGCTCCAGTCTTTGGGCAATGTTGAGTGCTTTGTACTAGACGAGAGTCTCTGGAGAACTAGAATCAACAGGATCTAAACTTACTGTGGAAACTGCCTCATGGGATTTATGAAGCTGAGAAGTCCCACGACCAGCCATCTGCAAGCTGGAGAGATGTCATCCAAGTCCAAGACTGAACGTCTGAGGACCAGAGGTATCTGTGACGTAAGCCCCAGACCCAAGGCAAGAGAACACTAAGGTCGCAGCTCTAGGAGACAGGCAGGAAGCTAAAGAGATCAGTTCCTCCCGTCTGCCTTTCCTTCTGTTTAGGTCCTCAGCGGTTGGATGACGCCCCCCAAACCACGGAGTGGGATCCTCTTCCCTGGGTCTACTGATGTAAATGCTGATCTCTTCTGGAACCGCCCCTACAAACGCACTCAGAAATAATGGTTAATCTTGGCACTGCTTGGCCCCATCAGCTTGGCAGAGAAACTGTTATCCTGGTAAAAAGGTGGTCTCATCGTCTTACCCATTTGGCCTAAATTGATTAGATCACCAATCGTGGGATTGAGTTGTTGATCTGATTTGATTTTTTTTTAAGTTTTCTTTTCTTTTCTTTTTTTTTTAAGATTTATTTGACAGGCAGAGTTACAGTGAGAGGTAGAGACACAGAGAGAGGTCTTCCATCCACTGGTTCACTCCCCAGATGGCTGCAATGGCCGGAGCTGTGCCGATCCGAAGCCAGGAGCTGGAGCTTCTTCTGGGTTTCCCACACCGGTGCAGGGGCCCCAGCACGTGGGCCATCTTCTACTGCTTTCCCAGGCCATAGCAAAGAGCTTGATTGCAAGAGGAGCAGCCGGGACTAGAACAGATGCCCACATGGGATGCCGATGCTTCAGGCCAGGGCGTTAACCTGCTGTGCTACAGCGCCGGCTTCTGATTTGATTTTTTAAAAAGATTATTTATTTATTTTTTTGAAACGCAGAGTTACAGAGTGAGAGAAGGAGAGAGAGAGAGACAGACAGAGAGAGAGACAGAGACTGAACTTCCATCTGCTGGTTCACTCCTCAAATGGCTGCAATAGCTGGGGATGGTCTAGGCTGAAGCCAGGAATCAGGAGCTTCTCCTGGTCTCCCACATGGGTGGCATCTCCTGCTGCTTTCCCAGGCACATTAGCAGGGAGCTGGATTGGAAGTGGAGCAGCCAACCAGCTGCTATCCAACCAGCACCCATGTGGGAAGCGGCACTGCAGGAATCCGCTATGCCACAACTCCTGCCCCCTGGTTGGATCTTGTGCCATGTGACTGCTGCACCCACAGGCAATGGGTAAATGCCTGTTTCTTTGTCCTGCAACTTTGCCCATCAGAAAACTTCACGTAGCTCTTCCCTCCTACTTTGTGAAGCAGTGTAGAGATGGTCTGGCTCACTTTGAAGGCAACCAAGTCACCTGTGAAATGCGGAAGCCTGGATTCATAAATCTCTCCTCTTGCCTGGCTATAACAGAATTTTCTTTGAAACTTATTTTTTCCCCTGTAAGTTTTTTTCTCAAGTCAGTGTGTTTGGAAGGTGCTGTCATGCGATTCTGCTGGTTAGCTGTTTCTGATCAGTAGTCCGCGTGGGAATTACTTAGAACACATGTTCTTATTAAGGCTGTAAATGAAGGACATTTTCTAAAAGAACCCAAAGGAATACAAATGCAAAATCTTACATTTGCGATAAAACTTTTATTCTTGTTAAATTCAAGGCAACAGAGAATAATTTGCAAGTCTGCCAATGCTGGACTGTATCTTCCCCTGAGAATTTTATGGTCTTGTTCTCAAAAAAAAAAAAAAAAAAAAAGCACCTTTATTGTAAGACCACAGTATGGTATGGTCTATTATGGTCTCACCTTTATCAAAGAAGTCCAATTATTCCATTGGGACCCACATTCTCAGTTGGCCTCACTGACTCTTGGGAGCAGATTTGACAATGATGGCCTTGGGGAAAGAAGAGAATAGAGGATGGCATTGGGGAGCCCCATGGAGACCCCTGGCCTCAGTGTGATTGGAGTGATCCTGTGATCACCCTTGTGTTACATGGTCTTGTAAGAGTGGACTGAGATGACATGTTTAGAAGAACTGCCATGGGATCCAGCAATCCCACACTGCGTATATGTCCAAGAGAAGCAAAATCATTGCATCAAACGTTCCTACACGTTGATGGTGTTTATGGGAGCACTGTTCACAACAGCCGAGATATGGCATCAACCGTGGTGTCTGTCAGCAGACAAATGGATAAAGAAAAGGTGACACACACACACACACACACTGGAATATTATTCACCCAGAGAAAGAATGAGATCCTGTCATTTGCAGCAAAATGAATGGCACAGGAGGACATTATGTGAAGTGAAATAAGCCAGACACAGAAAGAAAAATACTCCATTATTCTCCCTCTTTGGTGGATGCTTACAAAAGTCAAGTTAAACACAGAAAAATAATTGCAGAAGCAGGGAAGGTTGGGGTGAGGAGAACTGAGGGAGGTTGGATAATAGGAAAACCATAGTTAGGAGCAACTTCTCAGCATTACACAGCGCAGAGGGTGTCTCTAGTCCACGATAAACCCTCTGTGTTTTTTGAGTAAATACAAGCGTGGAGCTGCAGAGCTCCGACCATGAAGAATGACATGAGGAAGACATTCATTACCCTGGTTTGATGAAGGCACAGATTCTATACATGCATTGAAATATCACATTGCATCCCATAAATATGTGCAATTACTATTAACAAAAGCATTTTAAGTGTTCTTTTAAAAAGTATGGTAATTAAGAAAGACTTGGAAATGGAAAAAAAATTTAAAAAATGCACGTGAAGCATGTTGGACACATTGTTTATAATTTAAACAAAAATCCATAATCCATCCATAAAGTCATCGCCGTATCTGAGCAGGGCAGAGGAGTGGCCCTCCCAGAGGGGACCACGTCCTAATTCCTACAACCAGGGATTACGCTATTTACCTGTCAAAGGGTGATGAAGGTAGCCAGGCAGTTAGGGAGCTGATCCTTCGGTATGCAGGTGAGCTGCATGTGGTCACAGATCCTCCAGTGAGGAAGGGGAGGCAGAGGCCATGGCGGCAGGAGAGGGACAGGGTTTGCTGTTGTGGGTGAAGACAGGGGAAGGGCTGTAAGCCAAGGGCTGTCCAGAGAGGAACGTAGCTTGCTGTGTTGGACTTCTGGTCAACCGGACTTTAAAGTAAGGAATTTGTATTGTTTTAATTTGTGGTGATTAAAAAAACAAACAAACAAAAACTAACATCACAGCTGCCATCTAGGGCAAAGGACAACTCAAACACACAAATATAAATGAACAGAAACCCCTAACCTGGGCTGGGGGGGGGTGCCCTTTCGTCTCCTGTCTCCTGCCTGCATTAGGAAATGGTCTGACAGCATCCATGGGTCTGCTTGTTAGCTGTTTATCATCAGCTATTTGTCATGGTCCAGACGCTGGACTGTAAATCATTATCAGCTCCTTCAGTGTTTCCAGGTAGCTCTGCAGACATCGTGTCTGCTTTGGGGCCTTTGTCTCTTTTTTGTCTCTCAGTTTCCATTTAATAAATTGTACTGGCTTCCTTCCGGCACACCATTTTAAAGCTTGCTGTGTGATAACTTCCTCTCCCAGACTTAGTGATGTACCAGAAATGGCTTTTCCTTATGCCCTTGATTTCCACTCTGAGTTTTAATTGCATAAGGTAGTTGTTGGTTTTCTTTTTGCTTTTAACTTTGGCTGATTTATTTCAGGGGCAGGAGAGCCAGTGGGGCCGGTGTCACGGCACAGCTGCTTTGCTTCTGGTCTGACTCCCTACCAGTGTACATGGGAACACAACTCAAGTGCTCAAGTATGTGGGCCCCTTCCACCCATGTGGGAGGCCAGGATGGAATTCCCAGCTCTTGGCTCTGACCTGAACTAGCCCCTGCGGTTTTGGTCATTTGGAGAGTGAAACAGCAGACGGAAAATCTCTTTCTTTGTCTCTCCCTCTCTCTCTCTTTGTCACTCTGCCTTTTTTTTTTTTTTTTTTTAAGATTTATTTGAAAGGCAGAGTTGGAGTGAAAGAGAGAGAGAGAGATCTTCCATCTGCTGGTTCACTTCCCAAATGGCCACAACGGCCAGAGCTGGGCTGATCCAGAGCCAGGAGCCAATAGCTTCTTCCAAGTCTCCCACACAGGTACAGGAGCCCAAGGACTTGGTCCATCTTCCACTGCTTTTCCAGACACATTAGCAGGGAGCTGGATCAGAAGTGGAGCAGCCAGGACTTGAACTGGTGCTCATGTAGGATACCAGTGCCACAAGCAGCTCAGCCGTAGCATAGCCCCTAAATAAATCTTTAAAAAAAGAAGGAGCTGGTGCTGTCATTCTCCGGTTAGCTCCCCATCCACAATGGCTAAGGATGGGCTGGAGACAATGCCGGGAATCAACCCAGGTTTCCAGTATGTAACTTCAGCTGTCACTGCTGTTTCCCCAGGTTCTATGTCAGCAGGAAGCTGGAGTCAGGAGCCAGAGTTGGGAGTGAAACCAGGAGCCCGGATGTGGGAGGTGAGCATCTTAACTGCCGAGCCAAAGCCTGCAGCCCCGCTGGCTTTCAGAGCTCCCATCTACACCCAGAATCTGCTGGCTTCCTCTCTGCTCTGAGGCGAAGTTTGGGAGCATTTTCCTATCTTTCTGGCCCTTTTTCTTCCCTGACAAGAAAATCACTAACATCATCCCTTGTGTGTTTTTAGAGAGTCACTGTGACAAAATTTCTTAATTTTGCTTTTGCTTGGGAAAGACTCCTGTTCCCCAGGAGACAGACTCTGGTCTTCCTGGGAGCTCTGGGTTGCAAATCCTTCCTCCTGTTTCCCTCTGCATTGGCTCTGGTAGCTGTGGTGGGGACCACGTGGTCTGGGGAAAGTGGGGTGAAAGGGCACGTGCTCCGGAGATCGCCCCACCAGCTGGTCAATGACTACTTGATTGGCCACCCTGAGAGGTGGCAGAGATGCAGGAGCGGCTCTCCCTGCCTGCAGCGTACTCAGACCCTAGTGAGGAACAGGCTGATACAAATAGACCACAATCCAGCCTAGCAGGTGACTGCAGCACATCCCAGCCTCCCTGGCAGGTAGAGGTGAGCATGCAGCTGGATTCTGGCCTAGGATTTGAGTGCACGCCATGGGCAGCCCTTTCAGGCCTGGCCATGCCACCCCCAACAAGCTCTCCATGCTCTCTGCCTCCCAAGGCCAGGGTCATGGACATGACCTGCACTGCCCCGTTGTAGAGGACATGGCCAGGCTGCATGTCGGGTCACTTGTGTTGAGACATTCTGTATCTTTATGTTTTCCAGTTAGCATTACCCCAACAAATACGCTAGACAGTTTGGGGTAGGCGTGAGTGACGATAAAAAATTTCTAGTGGTTTTATGTTTGTTTTAATGTTAAGAAAATAGTACAGCAAAACCATGATTATGCACATGTTATTGCTTAGGGCATGGATAAAGTGGTTACTTAAGTTAAAAACAAAAACAGAGATAGAAAGTAGTGAGATAGAAAGTAGTGGGTACTGTGGATGGCCAAGCAGTGGCGTAGGGGACATGGTGGGTATGGGGGATGTGGGGAGCAAGGGACTGTCACATTCATAGACGTCTGCAATTTGGGGGGTTCACACCACATTAGTGCTTCAGTTCCACGACCCTAGGAGAATATATCCAGGCGCTTTTGGGGACTCAGGTGCTGCTTATGTGTTGACATTTGGTTTCTTTGCAGTTTAAATGTACTTGCATTTACACACAAAACAAGAGCCTGAAAGCCGCCAACACCTTTCTCTCTCAAGAGTGTTGCGTAGGGGCGGCTTCCTGAGCCACCAGCCTGGTTTCTCCTCCCGGCTGTCTGGGCCCCAGGGTAGGCTTGAGTTCCCCTCTTCACTGCCGGCTGGGGAGGGAGGGGCCGCCTCTTCCCTGTCCTTTTCTCCCCCTTCCCACTGTCTCCATCCCCTCCCCAGTGGACAGACTCCAGGGCATTTACACTTCTAAGTAGTTATTCTGTCTGTGTGCGTTTTGATTTACCTAAATGAAATGGTGCCGCGCATCTTGGTTTTGTTTTGTTTTAAACCTGTTGTGCTGAATACGCATCTAACTTGTTTCTGCAGAGGAACACTTCATAGCATTTTTTTGTGAGTTTTATATTTTGTTAAAAAACCAATTTATTTGAGAGGAAGAGAGAGAGAGAGAGAGAGAGAGTGCGAGCGAGCGAGCTTCCATCTGATAGTTCACTCCCCAAATGGCTGCAACAGCCCAGGCTGGGCCAGGCCTAAGCCAGGAGCCAGAAACTTCATCCTGGTCTCTTGGCTTACAACCCGTGTGTAAATGCAGCTCCATCCTGGTCTCCCATGTGGGTGGCAGAGGCCCAAGTTCTTCCCCAGAGCGTTGGCAGGGAGCTGGATCTGAAGCAGAGCAGCTGGGACTCCCACCTGGCACCCTGATACGGTTGCCGGCATCACAGGTGGTGGCTTAACCTCCTGTGCCACAACGCAGGCCCCTCTATATGCTTCTGAAATTCATCTCCGTAAGTAACAGACTTTGCAAAGTTGTGTGTCTTTGGTTGCGTGATCCGTAATGGGACACGTCCCTGTTGCAGTCAGCTCGGCCCTCACTGAGAAGGAAGAGAGAGCCACACCATCTAGGAACAGCAGCACCATGTCGGCTGCATCCTCCCTGCGTAGAATCCCGAGGCTAAAAGGGTTACTCCAGGGTAAGAGAGCACTGGGCCCTTCAGAGTTCCAAACCAAGTGTTTGATTGGAATATCCCTTTTGAGTATAATTTTATTGATTTCCAAGTGGCACAAATGAAACAGCATGCATAATGAAACGTGATACGTAGGACACATTAACATGTTAATTTTTTAAAACAAGTTTTCGGGTTGTTACATCTCCACGAGTCAGGCAGATAAGGACAAGGAGAGACGTGGCTGGTGCCTTGCAACACGAGGGGCAGGGACTGAAGCAAGCCGGAAGGGCGTGGCCTGTTTAGAGGAGGGGCTGCAGCTACATTGGAGTATGGACTCAGGGTGGCCTGATCTTTCGATTTTTTTCTCTTCAAGGAAAACTAAACATTCATATTTTTCATGAGAAATCTGATAACATTCTGCCAGCAGAAACCAGTAATCATGCTCATGAGACAGAGACAGCCTAGGGGACGCCAGCTCCCAGGAGCTGGGGGATGGGACAGCTCCACTCAAATGAGGGTCCCTGGAGACGAAAGAATACAGTGTTCTTACCCAGTTGACTTGGCTGTGTTTAGGAAGACAGAGCCTTCTGAGTGAGGGGGTCTTGCACATTTGTGCCCAGATCCAGTGTTATCTGGGTGAAGAGAGAGGCATCCTGGGCCCCGGTGAGGCCACCATGGCCCCATGCCTGCCTGCAGACGCCACAATGTCTGGCTGCTGCTCTGCAGTCAGTTTTTTTAACTTAGTTATTTATTTGGGAGACAGAGCTGTCATCTACTGGTTCCCTCTCCAAATGCCTGCAACAATCCAGTTGGACTGAAACCAGGAGCTGCAAACTTAACCCAGGTCTCCATGGCGGAGACAGGAATCCGGTTACGTGAGCGACTGCTGCTGCCTTCCAGGGGCAGAGCGTGCCATCGAACCCAACATTGGTGACATGGGAGGTGGCTGTCCCAGCTGTCATCTTAACCCCACGGCCACACGCCCATCTGTGCAGTCAGGGTTTTCTGTCTGGAAGGAGGCGTGAGCAGCTACAGTGGTGCCATTGCCTGCTGGGCGTAGATTAAGTCCCCAGGAACGAAGACCCATGGAGGCTTGAGGAGTGCCCACCCTGGCACCTCGGTGGCTCTCTCTGCACCTGGATCCAAGGTCAGGGACTCTGCATCTGTAGTGTCTCCCAGAGCTCTGGATTGCACAAGGGACAATTCCCCAAGAAGTCTGGAATTCCCCAAATCTCTGCAGGAAGTCCAAAGTTCACGCTGAGCAAGGCCCTGCTTCTCCCTGCCCCCTCTCATCTGTACAGCACAGATGACAGCCTGTCTGAATTTGGGCTCCCCAAAGAAGACCCCGAGACAAGCATCTAGCACAGGCGGTTTCCTTGGGAGTCAGGGTCAGGAGTACAAGTGCAGGAGTGGGGACTGAGACAGGGACAGGACAGGAGTCCCTAGTGTGCGCATGAGCAGCGGCTTCTCTGGGTGCGGGGACTCAGTCTCTGAGAGATCCAGCCAGCAGAGGGTGGGGAGGCTGGGTGTTCCTCCTGCGACTTTGCCTTCCGTTTGTTGATGATGAGACCCTCACTCTCCTGGGTTGCACCTGCTTGCAGTGAGGCCAGCTCCCGTGGGAGGGGGATCTTCCATCTGCTGGCTCACTCCCCAAATGCAAGGTGGAGGATTAGCCTAGTGAGCTGCAGCGCCGGCCTACGATGCCATTTTAAAGAATGCAATCACCATCCGTGCAAAGCATGGCATCCAATGGACCATGAAAAGGACACTTGCTTACAACGTGAGAGCTGACACAAGAAAGCAATGCAAGGCTTTGCTTGACTTCAGCTGGACGGGGGCCTGTAGGGTGACTCAGACCTGTTGCTGCTCTCTGCTTGTCTGTGGATAGCCGTGAGTGCCCCCAGAGCACTGGCCTTGGGGTTTTAGCGAGTAGATTCACTTGCAAATACCTGTGGAGCCCACAGACAGTGCATGTTGACCGTGTTCATGGCTTGGGGGTGGAAGAACAGCAGGTGAGCCACAGTGAGCTCCGGATTCGTGGTCAGGTGTTGACCCAGGAGCACAGATTTGCTTGACCTTGATCAGCTGGGGCGTGGTGGGCAAAACTCTCTCCTTTTGGCTTTCGCGCCTCATTATAAACAAGGGCGCCTAACTCAAGGTACATCTAAGGTCCTTTCTGCCTCCACTGAGGGTTGGTGAGTCTTACTCTGCTCTCACGCAGGAACCGAACAGGCATCATGTGAGTCACTGCTGCATCACTCGCTGCTTTGTGTTGAGAAGACAATCTCCTTTCTCTCCGTGTTGGCCCCAGAGCACCATGTTTTTCTCATGTCTCGATCTTGGGCCTTAAAGTGACATTGCAAATACGTGGTGACTGAGGTGATGAATGAGACTCCATCACTATAGGAAAAACGTGCAGTTGTAGAGCTGAGGACGCCTTTTCCGAGAGAAGGGGCAATGCAAGGCATGGGCAGCACTGGCCTGTGTTTAATGTGGGGAGAGGTGAGTGCAGTCACGCTTGTGCTCAGCAGGTGGACAGGCAAGGATAACTTGGCCAAGTTTTTAGAACTGCGGTGCCAGGTTGTCACAAAGTGAAGTTACTGGTTAGAGGAGTTAAGGTACAGGCAGCCTGCAGGTATATTTAACCAATAATTTTTTTTTGACAGGCAGAGTGGACAGTAAGAGAGAGAGAGAGAGAGAAAGGTCTTCCTTTGCCTTTAGTTCACCCTCCAATGGCCGCTGTGGCTGGCACGCTGCGGCCGGCGCACCGTGCTGATCCAAAGGCAGGAGCCAGGTGCTCCTCCTGGTCTCCCATTGAGTGCAGGGCCCAAGCACTTGGGCCATCCTCCACTGCACTCCCGGGCCACAGCAGAGAGCTGGCCTGGAAGAGGGGCAACTGGGACAGAATCCGGCACCCCGACCGGGACTAGAACCCGGTGTGCCGGCGCCACAAGGCGGAGGATTAGCCTAGCGAGCCGCGGCGCCGGCTAACCAATAATTTTTAATCAGAGTGGGAAATGATCTAATAAACCTGTGTTATGATAACACCAACTCGTTTCATGAAATACATGCAGTAGGAATTCCCCCCTTTTCTTTCTTATTTCCATGAGAGAAGGCACAAAGGACAGGCTGGAGAGGAAGTGACCCGTCCAGGTAGCAGGTGAACAAGCCGTTAAAGACCATCCCAGGATTCATGCTGTCTGCCATGTTTCTGATGAGCTCAGCCCAGCTCCCCTGGAAGCTGAAGCAAATCCATACAGTGTTAGAGTGCTTTGTTTTTCCTCTCAAATCAGAACCCAATTTGTCACTGCCAGATAGGAAGTGAAAAGGTCGCTGTCTCACTTTGAAATTTCTGAATCATTTAATAGCTAATTTGTACCGCTAATTACTACCTTTCATTTCTGTAATTATTTTGAATTATTGTCCTCCTGCTACTATTAATGGGCAAAGCGGGGGACAATAAAGCATGGTTCCAAGTTCCTATTGGTTGTCCTGGCTAATGGAGCTGCTTGGACGTGGCAGAGATGGATTCACTCCTTCACTCAGCTTTGCTGGGTCATTGACGGACAGAAAATCAGCAGCTGAAACATTATTTGCATTCTCCCAATCTGGAGCTACTTCTCATTAATATTTTGGGCGTCCACCCTCTTTTCTGGCTGAGCACCAGCAATAATGAAGATAAGCGCCTATTACTGCTATGCTCGTTGCTTTTGCAGGCTCCAAATTTATCTGAAACACCTGTAGCCTCAGACCTGCTGGAATCAGCTCACTGACCACGCAGCTGGAATGCTAATGCGAAAATTGTGGTCAAAAGCTGAGAACTAATTAGAGGACGCCTGGGGAAGATTTTCGGTGTTAGGATTATGGAATGGAATTCCTGGGAACATAGTCGTGTCGGCCCTGTTTGTAAGAGGGTTCGGTGTGACATTTACAAGGTGACCTCAGCCGGGCAGTCATGCTGGTGGGATGTAAGGAGTCCTGAAAAGGTGTTGCTGTCCCAGACTCTTCCAGAGAGGCTATGTGCATTCCCGCACTTCCAAGGAGCTTTTGGTTCTTAAGCACCTGGATCAGACCCTTCAGGAAGCCCAGAATCTTCAACATTTATCAGCCAGCTCGCCAGAGGAGCTAGCTGTGGAGGTGGCTCCTAGAAGGGGAAATGTGGAGAACAAATTTGCTCTGCTGTGTGATTTTTGTCCAGGGTAAACCCTCTCATGACTTTTGATGACATTGCTGTAATGACTTTTGTTGACCCACTTTATAAAAATTCATTGATTTTATTCCAATGGATTGAGACTTTGGTGGTGATCTGCAAAGTGGGGCTTTGGAAATGACTGGATTTGAGACGTCCAATCTGGGGTCCCTTCAAAGTGATTTGCTAAGGGATAGGAGGGACAGCATCAGGGGGGGTCTCTTATCTTCAGTTGTTTCCCAGTGTTAATCATTACCATCTGTCAGCTGCAGGAGAGGCCTTGTGACATTGTGCAATGAGCATAGGATTTGGAAGAATAAATGTAACAGCCAACATTTATTATGCGATTGCTTCCAAGCTGTTGCTGGATTCAGTCCCTTATGTGCATTGTCTCATTCCCCACCCCAGTGGAGACACCATGATCACCCCGCCCTACACATGAGGTCATCAGGTGCATCCTACATGGCACAGTCTGGAGTTAGTGTCGCTGTCTCTAGGGCCCACATTTTTAACCTTTAGGCTGCTATTTCAAGGAGTCCAGAAAATTCTCTGGACAAAAGGGAAATGAAAAGTCACATTGCAAAAGATAAAAAGAAGGCTCGAGTAGATCAGAAAAACGAAGACAGGTAGAGGAGTCCAGGTGCGGTTTTGCTGCCTCTGTGACACAAATCTTCCGGGCTTCTCATCTCGGTCTCTGCAGTGTCTCCAGCTCTCGTGTCACCACTGCAGCTTTCTTTGCCTGCTCGGTCACGGCGTTCAGTCCAGCATGGCTGCAGGGAGGTCCCCCTCAGGCAGCTTAGTTAATGAAGGGGTGAGGACGTTCAAACACAAGACCCTTCAACCTGTTCATCCCATGAGTTTCTCCAACCATGAACTAGTTGGGGGCATGGACACAGTGCACCTGAGTCTAGCTGCTGGGCAAGGGCCTTTGAAAACAGAACAAAAAAATTAAACAAATGGGCTTTATTTCCTAGACCAAAAATTTGATCAAAAACTGAAAGATTCCTGTATTATTCCCCTTGTGCCCCTCCCCCCATTTCACTATCATTACCATTTTTTTGGGGAAAAGGTTTATTTATTTGAAAGGCAGATTCACTCCACAATGGCATATGAGTGTGAGTTCAAGTACTAGTTACTCTGCTTCCAATCCAGCTCCCTGTTTCTGTGCCTGGGGAAGCGGAGACGATGGTCTAAGTACTTGTATCTTGCCATCTGCATGGAGACCCAGATGGAGTTTCAGGCTCCTGGCTTTGGCTTGGCCCAGCCCCAGCCATTGGTACCATTTGGGGAGGTGAACCATCAGATGAAGACCTCTCTCTCTCTCTCTCTCTCTCCCTCCCCCTCTCCCTCCCTCCCTCCCTGCCCCTGTCTTCTCTGTCAATATCTCTCTCTCTCTGCCTTTCAAATAGAATAACTCTTTAAAAAAAATTGGATGAACCAATATTGACATGTTATTAACTAAATAAAGCCCATAGTTTGCACTAGGTCTCACTGTTTACATAAAGTTCTATGGGTTTTGATAACTCTCTGATGCCACTGATCTACCCTGACAGTGTCATACTAGTTTCATGTCCTAAACATCTCCTGTGCTCCACCTAATCATCCATCTGGCAATCATGATCTTTTTCCTGTCTCCATAGTTTTGCCTTTTCCAGAATGTCACAGAATTGCAATCATATGGACATAGCCTTTTCAGATGCACCTGAGGTTCCTCTTTATCTTTTCATGGCTTGACAGCTCATTTATTTTATCATTGAGTCATATTCCATTGTCTGGATGCATAACACTTTATCATGAACATATTGAAGAACATTGTAGTTGATCATAATTTTTAAAAGATTTATTTATTGATTTTAAAGGCAGAGCTACAGAGAGGGACAGAGACAGAATGATAGAAGATAGATAAATAGATAGATCAATTGATAGATAGATAGATCTTCCATTGGCTGGTTCATTCCCCAAGAGGTGGCAATGGCTGGGACTGGGCCAGGCCAAAGCCAGGAGCCTGGAGTTCTATTTGGGTCTCTGATGTGGGAGGCAGGGGCCCAAGCACTTGGGCCGTCTTCCTCTGCTTTCCCAGGCTCATTAGCAGGAAGCTGGGTTGAAAGTGGAGCAACTAAGACTTGAACTTACACTCATGAGATGCTGGCATCACAGACAGTGGCTTAACCCTATGCACCACAATGTTGGCCCCAGCTGATGCCAGTTGATGGCAATTATGAATAAGGCTGCTATAAACTTTCGTGTGTGGATTTTTTGTGGAAATAATTATTTGTTGAACTCTTTTGGGTATATACCAGGGAGCATGAATGCTAGATTGTATGGTTAGATGACGTTAATTTTGTAAGAAACTACCAAACTGTCTTCTAAAGGGATTATAACATTTTTCTTCGTTTTAAAAAGGTTTACTTATTTCAAAGATAGAGCAATAGACAGAGAGAAAGAGATTTTGTGCATCGCTGATTCACTCCCCAAGTGACTGCAACCTCCAGAACTAGGCCAGGCTGAAGTCAGGAGCCCAGGACTCCATCTGGGTCTCCCCTGTGAGCAGCAGAGAACTAAGTACCTGATCCATTGTCTGCTGTCTGCAGACACACAGCAGGGATCTGGATAACAAGTAGGGAAGTGGGGACTCAAACCAACCCTCTGATGTGGGATGCCGATGTGACAGGCAGTGGCTTAGCCCACTGTACCACAATGGTGGCCCCTGTGCCATTTTTCAGTCCCATCAGCAATGGTGCTTCTGCTCCACATCCCCAGCAGCATGGTCTTGATCATTGGAATGCGTGTGTGGTGGTGTTTTGTTTTCATTTGCATTTCCCAAGTGACATGTGGTATGGAGCATCTTCCATGTGCTCATTTACCCTCTGACTATCTTCTTGGGTGAGGCATCTGTTCAGATTTTTGCTCATTTTTAAAATTGGGTATTTTGTTTTCTTATTGTCTGTGTTCAATAATTTTTTTTTTATATTTCGGATACCAGTCCATTATTAGATATGTTTTGTGACTATTTTGTCTAGTCCATGGTTTGTCTTGATTATGGACCCTGATTATGGGTCCCCAGGCCCGGCCAGCCAGAGTATCTGGAAGAGCTTTGCCCAAGAAGGGAGGGCATTTCTGAGCCCCAAAGGATGAGCCAGAGCAGGCAGAGAGCAAAGTTTTGGGGTGACTGTGTGGGGAGTTGTACCTGTGGGTGAACGGCAGGTGACTGTGCGGGGAGATGTACCTGTGGGTGAACGGCAGGTGACTGTGCGGGGAGTTGTACCTGTGGGTGAACGGCAGTGACTGTGCGGGGAGTTGTACCTGTGGGTGAACGGCAGGTGACTGTGCGGGGAGTTGTACCTGTGGGTGAACGGCAGGTGCCTCTGGACATTTTGTATGTTTCAGGCTACAGAGATCATTAGGTTTTTGGAAACTAGGCAAGGTAACAGCATTTGCCTTAAATTTCTCTAAAGTTTCTTTAAATGCTATCATTCTATAAGGACCATCCTGAATCAATGCTTGTCAATGCTGGCTACAGTTTGGAATCCTCTGGAAAGCTCTTATTCATGCTGGACTCTGTGCTAGGCCGCCCAAGTCATTCTGCAGGGGTAGAGCCTGGGCCCAGCATTTGTTCAGAACCCTCCAGGAGAGTCTGACAGGATTGACAATCTGTCATGAAGGGAAGGGTCTTCGCAGGACACTCTGCTCTGATGTGGTGATGACATCGCACTTGGAAATTCACATAGGCGCTACATCTGCATACACTTGTGCATGGAGACACACGTCTGTGGGTAGACAAACCCATTGTACTGCACAGGATGGATTTGCAGGCTGGCTCCCGCCTCGGCAGCTGCGAGTGCATCTCACGGCCACATTCTTTGCTGGGGCTCACGCTGCACTCTGCAGCTGGGGTCAGCTTTGCAGCCCTGCTCCTGGCTACAGCATACCTGTGCGTGCATGTGTGCTTTTTTGAGAAGAGAGAAGGTCAGAAGTTTAACATTGGTTCTCTGTGATTCAGTGAAAGGATATGGACACGTTTCTAACACTGTCTTGGTAGATTAAATTTTTAAAACATTAAATCAGGCTTTATAGGAGCACATATCAAATCAATGAAATTGGAAATGTCTTTTGCATGAATCACTTCTCATGGTGTGGGCCTGATAGAACGTGGGACACCCGTGTGAACTTGGCATCGGTAGAAACCAGAGTTGGTTATTGGCCTGCTGTTTCCTTAAATGTTCCATATCCAGAGACTTGCCTTGTTCAATCGGAAATGGGTTTGTGGCGGGTGCTGTTAACCTGGGGCAAAGCTGGGAGTTCTGGTCATGGCCCTAATCTGTGGCTGTTAGGAAGCAGGACAGAGAACCCAGAACCATCTTAGAGCATCCGTGAAGGCGCCCCTGTCCCTCAAGTCTTTGTCTCCAATTGGGTGCTGCCCCGACTCTGCTGTGTTCTCCTTGCCTGTGTTGGTCTGGATCTTGTGTTTTCATGGGTACACCCTCTGCGTCTGGTTTATACTTTGCATTGGCTTTTCTTTTTCTTTTTCTTTTTTTTGCCAGGCAGAATTAGACAGTGAGAGAGAGAGAGAGAGAGAGAGAGACAGTGAGAGAGACAGAGAGAAAGGTCTTCCTTCCGTTGGTTCACTCCCCTAATGGCTGCTATGGCCAGTGCTGCACCGATCTGAAGCCAGGAGCCAAGTGCTTCCTCCCAGTCTCCCATGTGGGTGCAGGGACCCGAGCACTTGGGCCATCCTCCACTGCCTTCCTGGGCCATGGCAGAGAGCTGGACTGGAAGAGGAGAGCTGGACTAGAACCCGGCGCCCATAAGGGATGCAGGCGCCGCAGGCGGAGGATTAGCCAAGTGAGCCACGGCGCCGGCTGCATTTGCTCTTTCATGGTGTATTGCTTTGTAAGCCACTTTCCAATCTTTGTGACGTCAGATAGGAGTAAATAAACTAAGCTGATAGCATGAGGCCAGGGTCCTGGTAATGCCTGGTGAATGTTTGTGATTGAACCACTGTGAGGATGTTCTCTTGGGCTTTGAGGGGTGAAGGAGATGTGCCAGGACTTGGAGTCCAGATGAGTGTCGTCACACCTCCCCTGCACACGCAGCAGGTGTCCCAGGCTGTCTTCATCTGCTAATACCAAAGGCACTGGAGGAAAGGGCTCATGGGAAATCCTGTTTGGTGGCAGGCTCCACTCCTTCTGTCTGGGATGACCACCGAGACAGCGAAATGCATGCAGCTGTAGCACCAAGGCTCAGCCTGGCCCTGGCAACCATTTCTATGGGCACCTTTACGCTGATAACAATTGTCAGTGGTGCCCCACCCCATCCCGGGCCTGGGGCCTGGGGGCTCCTGCAGAGGCCGATGTGGGTGGGGCTGTGAGTTACTCCCCAGAGGGCAGGATGGCCCCCTCAATTCCTGGGAGCAGAGCTTACTTCATTGGATCTTGTTACGCGCTCCCCCCATCATCAGTCAAACCTAAGGGGTGTTTCAGCAGCACGGCATCACAAGAGCACCCTCGCACCCTTTCAGCTTCGTCTCTGACTGCCAACTCTGGTCGCCTTTGGCGAGAGGGACTGGCTGGGAAGAGGGAGTAAATTTCTTCAATTTTGTTCCTTTTTGCAGCCTTTTAATCTTTTACCTGCGTTCAGATATTTGTCTTTCAACAGACCAGCAACAAGGGAGTGGGGATGTAGCTGCGAGGTAGATGCTCACATCCCACACTGGAGTGCCTGCCTTCCGTTCCGGGTTGGGGCTGCTGGCTCCCAGCTTTCTGCTAATGCAGACCGTGGGAGGCAGCAGTAATGGCTTCAGTAACTGAGTCCCTGTCACCTGCATGGGAGACTGGGATTGAGGTCCAGCTCCCAGGCATTTGGGGAGGGAACTAGCAGACGGGAGCTCTCTCAAATAAAAAGTTTTTGAAAGTCATGGGTTTAATGGCCTTATCATGAAAATTCACGAGTGTTTAGGTGAGGAGTGAGTTGTATGCACAGATGGCGTCTGCACAGTGGATGTGGGCAGATGCTCAGATGGACTCCCATAGTCTGCGGACAGGTGGGTACTGCGGCTCTGCCCTTGACTCCATTGTGGTCAGTGGGTGTGAACATCAATAAGCCGTGCCGCTCACAGCTTTCAGGTAAGTGTGTGCATTTTGTCCTATTGTCTATTGACATGGAACTAATGAGCAGGAGTCAGCAAACCGATCAGTCAGAAGGCTTCACATAGATTATGTGCTGTTGCCTCTTATGTCCAAAATCTTCATGTTGGAACTTTGAAGCCCTGAGTGGGGTTGAACCTGGAATGGCTCAACTGTGACCTTTGTGGCCTTGGCTATTGGATGGAGCAGTACCAGGCAGCACCACAGGTGTAGTGTTGTTGCCCAGTGTGTTTTGATCTGAGAGGTAGCTATAGAATCTGGTTTTATTATCTCTCTCTGAGGTATGCATGGGACTTCATATTATAGTGTAATATTTTATTATATATTTACTATGATTTTGTCTTTTATATTATATAGTTCCTACTTTATAATTTATATTATAAAATTATAGCTCATGCAATTAATTATATAGTTACTCATTGTATAGTATCATTATAGGTAACATATGGTATGTTAGTACATGCAAGTATATGCAGATCCATGTCTACATCAGTATTATAACTGGAATATATATATATAGAACTGGAATATTACATATGTAACTGGAATATTATATATGTAACTGCAATATTTTATATAATATATATTATATTTATGTATAACATATATATCATATATAAATATGTTATATATCTCATATATATTTTATATACATATATATATATATATATATATATATATATATATATATTGCAGTAAGGGCTCCCCTCCTCTGTTCTTCGCGTCTGGAGTGTGACAGCTCAGCAGCTGTTGCATTAGCCTGTTTGGTTGCCTGAAGCCACACTTTTGTAAGTAGCACGTGGGGAAATGGAGGGCGAAGAGTAAGATCAGACTTTGAACACACGAGTGTGCCTCAGAGCGCCTGCAAAGTGGAATTAAATGGTGCGTTTGTTTTGGTGCAAAATATTTTGAAGTCCAAGCATATGAGGGATCTTCAAAAAGTTCATGGAAAACAGGCATTAAAAAACGTGCGTGCTGGTGAGTGCTTGGGACAGAGTTCAGCTGCCGCCTAGGACACCTGCGCCCCATGCGGGAGTGTCGGGTTGGAGTCCTGGCTCCACGCTTCCAGCTTTCTGCTAATGCACAGCCCAGGAGACAGTAGGGTGGCTCCAGCGATTGGGTTCCTGCCAGTCACGTGGGAGACTTGGATTGAGTTCCTAAATCCCAGGCATTTGGGGAATGAAACAGTGAATGAGAACATGCTCACTCTGGCGCTCTCTCTCTCTCTCTCTCTCTCTCTCTCTCCCTTTCAAATGAGTAAAATAAAGAAAAAAAAATTGTGCATGGATTTCGAAATGTTTTTCTACCAAGATCAGCTCATCTTTCAATGTTATTTTCCATGAACTTTTAAAAGCAACCCCATGTTGTCACAACGTGGACCAGGAGCCAAGTCTTCCACTCCACACGCCGCCTCTCCGCCTTCCCCAGTAGTCTCAAGTAAATGAAGCTCCCGAGGTAACAGCCGCCCTGGGTACCAGGCACTGTTCCAGTCTCAGCTTAACTTACCCGTGTCCGTCTGACAAACCCTATTCTCCTGTTTGCATGTGGGAGGAAGAGGAAATTCTTCCACTGTTCCATTTCTTTTTGTTTTAGTGGGAGGGTCCCCCATGTGGGCCTCAAGGCTCTTTTTAAAAGATTTGTTTATTTGGCCTGCATCTCGGCTCAAAAGGCTAATCCTCTGCCTGCGGTGCCCACACACTGAGTTCTAGTCTCGGTCGGGGCACCGGATCCTGAACCGGTTGCCCCTCTTCCAGTCCAGCTCTCTGCTATGGCCCGGGAGTGCAGTGGAGGATGGCCCAAGTACTTGGGCTCTGCACCCGCATGGAAGACCAGGAGAGGCACCTGGCTCCTGCCTTCGGATCAGTGCGATGTGCCAGCCACAGCATGCCGGCCGCAGCAGCCATTGGAGGGTGAACCAACGGCAAAAGGAAGACCTTTCTCTCTGACTCTCTCTCTCACTGTCCACTCTGCCTGTCAAAAAAAAAAAATTATTTGAAAAATAGAGTTACAAACAGGGAGAGGGAGAGACAGAGAGAGAGAGGTCTTCCATCTACTGGTTCACTCCCCAAATGGCTGCAACGGCTGGAGCTGGGCTGATCTGAAGCCAAGAGCCAGGAGCTTCTTTCGTTATCTCCCACGTGGGTGCAGGGGCCCAAGTACATGGGCCATGTTCAACTGCTTTCCCAGACACATTAGCAGGGAGCTGGATCGAAAGAGGAGCAGATGGGACAGGAACCAGCGCCTGTATGGGATGCCGGTGCTGCAGGCCGGGGCTTAACCTACTACACCACAGCACCGACACTTTCCCCCACCTTCTAAACCAGCTGTCACAAGCAGAGGGGACTGCTTCTCTCTGTGGACAGTCACAAAAAGAGAAAGCACAGGATGGATGGAAACACATTTGAAATGGTCCCTGATGCATTGCTCTGACTTTGTTCCCTCCCCTCCCCTCCCCTCCCCTCCCCTCTCCTCCCCTCCCCTCCCCTCCCATCCCCTTTCCTTCCCTGTTTTTTTTCTCTCTCTTTTTTCCCCTTTTTGGGCCATTTTAAGTTTAAATTTTTTTTCTATTAATATAAAGAGAACAGGGCTCGGTGCAGTGGCGTAGCACTGTCTGCAGCACCAGCATCCCATGTGGGCATGGGTTCAGGTCCCGTCTGCTCCACTTCTGATCCAGCTCTCTGCTGCGTCCTGGGAGAGCAGTAGAGAATGGCCCAGGGCCTTGGGCCCCTGTGCCTGCATGGGGGACCTGGAGGCGGCTCCTGGCTCCTGGCTTTGGATCGGTGTGCCTTCGGCTGTTGTGGCCAGTTGGGGGGTGAACCAGCGGATGAGGGCCCCCCTCTCTCTATCTCTCTGCCTCTCCTTCTCTCTGTATAACTCTGACTTTCAAAAAATAGATAAATCTTTTAAAAATATAAAGAGAACAGATTTCATGTATTTTGTAGGTACTGTTCTAAGATGGTAACCGTACTTCTGTTTCTCCCCCTCTGCCTCCCTCAAACTCCCTCCTCCCCTCCTTTCTTTTTTCCCTTTAATTTTCACAAAGCTGTAGCTTCAATGCACTCTATAATCTCAGGCTTAATTCACCACTAACCATAATATTCAACAAGCAAAAAGCAGGAAGATCACAGTTCCACAGAAGTATAAACAAGGAATAAAAAAATAATCATGTCATGACAGGACATCCATTTCATTCCTATTCAAATTTTTTGTATTCTATACTAAGTGCCACATATCAGAGAAAACAAAATATTTGCCTTTTTTGGGACTGGTTGCACTAAGTATAATGGTTTCCAGTTGCATCCATTTTGTTGCAAAATACAGGGTTTCATTCTTTTTTTATGGCTGAGCAGTATTCCATAGTGTATATAAACCACATTTTCTTTATCCAGTCATTGGTTGATGGATATCTAATTTATTTTATATCAGTTATTATGAGTTCAGCTGCGATAAACATAGGGGTACAGATAACTCATCAAATGCTGATTTCATTTCATTTGGGTAAATTCCCAGGAGTGGGATGCCTAGGTCATATGGTAATCTGTTTTCAGATTTCTGAGGAATCTCCATACTGTCTTCATGAATGGTTATGCTAGCTTACATTCCCACAAACAGTGTATTAGGGTACCCTTCCCCCCACATGCTCATCAGCATTTATTGGTTTTTAAATTTATTTGACAGGTAGAGTTACAGACAGTGAGAGAGAGAGATAGAGAGAAAGGTCTTCTTTCTGTTCACTCCCCAGATGGCCGCTACAGCCAGCGCTGTGCTGATCCAAAGCCAGGAGCCAGGTGTTTCTCCTGGTCTCCCATGCAGGTGCAGGGGCCCAGGCACTTGGACCATCCTCCACTGCCCTCCTGGGCCACAGCAGAGAGCTGGACTGGAAGAGGGGCAACCAGGACTAGAACCTGACGCCCATATGGGATGCCGGCGCCGCAGGCGGAGGATTAACCAAGTGAGCCACAGTGCTCCAGGGAACTGGATCAGTCTAGCTTTCTGCTGTGGCCCGGAAGAGCAGTGGAGGATGGCCCAGGTGCTTGGGTCCCTGCACCCGTATGGAAGACTGGGAGGAGGCACCTGGCTCCTGGCTTCGGATCAGTGCAGCGCCGGCTGTGGCAGCCATTTGGGGGATGAACCAACGGAAGGAAGACCTTTCTCTCTGTCTCTCTCTCTCACTGTCTGTAACTCTACCTGTCAAATAAAAAAAAAAAAAAGAAGAAGAAGTAGTAGAGCAGCTGGGACTCAAACCCAGTGTCCATTCGGGATGTAGGCACCACAGACGGCAGTTTTACCCACTATGCCACAGCGCTAGCCCCATGTTTTCACTTTGCCGAGTATTTAGCTTGATAGAATCCCATTTGTATGTTTTTGCTTATATTGCCTGGGCTTCTGGGGTCTTCTCTAAGAAGTATTTGCCTACGCCATTGTCGTGCAGTTTCCCTGATATTTCCCTCTAGTAATTTGATGGTATCAGGTCGCAGATTTAGATCCTTGATCCATTTTCAGTTGATTTTTGTATAAAGTATAAGGTAGGGGTCTCGTTTCATATTTCTGCATGCATAGATCCAATTTTCCCAGCACCATTTGTTGAAGAGACTGTCCTTTCTCCAGGGATTAACTTTAGCTTGTTTGCTAAACCGTTAGTTGGTTGTAGATGTGTGCACTGATTTCTCCGATTTCTATTCTCTTCCTTTGGTCTATATGTCTATTTTTGTGTCAGCACCAGGCTGTTTTCAGTACAACTGCCCTATAATATGTTTTGAAATCTGGTATTGTGATGCCTCTGGCTTTGTTTTTGTTGTTTAAGTTTGCCTTAGCTACTATTCAAGGTCTCTTGTGTTTCCATATGAATTTTATTCTCAGTATCATTCATATTATATAATAGATAATTATATATAATATATGTATTATATAATTATATATATTTAGATTGACCAATCTGAGAAGAATATTCTTGGTTTTTGGGTTGGGAAAACATTGAATCTATACATTGCTTTGGATAGTATGGACATTTTGATTATATTATTTCTTCCAATCCACGAACATGGGAGATTTTTCCATTTTTTGGTGTCTTCTTCTGTTTCTTTAATGTTTTGTAACTTTTACCTTAGGGATCTTTCACATTCTTGGTTAATTTATTCCAAGGGATTTACATTTTTTGTAGCTATTGTAAATTGTACTGATCTTACAAGTTATTTCTCAGCCATGGCATTGTCTGTATACACAAAAGTATTGATTCTTGTGTGATTTTTATATTCTGCAACTTAACCAAACTCTCTTACGAGTTCTACTAGTTGCTTAGTGGAGTGTTTTGGATCCCCTATATAGAGATTCATGTCAACTGTAGACAGGGATAGCTTGACTTCCTCCTTTCCAATTTGTATCCCTTTGATTTCTTTTTCTTACCTAATGGCTCTGGCTAAAACTTCCAGAACTATATTGAATAGCAATGGTGAGAGTGGGCATCCTTGTCTGGTTCTGGATCTCAGTGGGAATGCTTCCAACTTTTCCCCATTCAATATGATGCTGGCTGTGGGTTAGTCATATATTGCCTTGACTGTGTTGAGGAACATTCCTTCCATTCCCAGTTTGTTTAAGGTTTTTTAAATGAAAGGGTGTTGTATTTTATTAAATGCTTTCTCTGCATCTATTGAAATATCATATGGTTTTTATTCTTCAATTTGTTAATGTGCTGTGTCATTTTTATTAATTTGGATTTGTTGAACCATCCCTGCATACTAGGGATAAATCCCACTTGATTTGGGGAATGATCTTTTGTGATGTGTTGTTAAATTCTATTAGCTGGGGGGCCGGCGCTGTGGCACAGCGGATTAAAGCCCTGGCCTGAAGTGTCGGCATCCCATATGGGTGCTGGTTCTAGTCTTGGCTGCTCCACTTCTGATCCAGCTCTCTGCTATGGCCTGGGAAAGCAGTAGAAGATGGCCCACATGCTTGGACCCCTGCACCCCCCTGGGAGACCTGGAAGAAGCTCCTGGCTCCTGGCTTCAGATCGGCACAGCTCTGGCTGTTGTGGTCATCTGAGGAGTGAACCAGCGGATGGAAGATCTCTCTCTCTGTCTCTACCTCTCTCTGTAACTCTGTCTTTCAAATAAATAAAATAAATCTATAAAAAAATGCTATTAGCTGGTATTTTGTTGAGGATCTTTGCGCCTACGCTCATCAGGGACATTGGTCTATGGGTCTCTTTCTTTCCTGTGTCCTTTCTGGTTTTGGCATTAAGCTGATAACAGTCGCATAGGAGGAGGGTGGAATGATTTCCTCCCTTCAGTTGTTTTGAGCAGCTTGAGAAGAATTGGAGTCAGTTCTTTAACGGTTTGGTAGAATTCAGCAGTGAAGCCTTCTGGTCCTGGGATTTTCTTTACTCAGCCGTCTCGGATCCCCTTCTCCCACTTTCTGAGCTGTTCTGCTGTCTGATTTCTCCTTTCCAGCAACCTATCAGGTATGTTACCAAGCAAAGTGGTGCCTTTTGGAAAGAGGAGGAAAATCCCCTTTGATTTAAACCCTTTGAATATATATGCTTCTCAGAAAGAGTGTTAGTTCCCTGGTTAATAATACATGTTTGAGGAGTTCCCTGTTAATGAGGAGGGTCAGGAGACCTGTCTTTAAAAACGCATTCATTATGCACATGATATGCATATTCTGGGAGATGAAAGGGCTTTATTTTGATGAAAAAATGAAATGTGGAGAGACGAGGCAGAAACACAGATAACCAGAGTCCCCTGGTATGGTATAAATGTTACTGCCAGGGACAGAAACTTAAATGAGTTTGAAATAAAAATAATTTCATTGCTTCCTGTTAAAGAGACCAGAGGCAGAAAAGCTCCATGGAACTCTGTGAGATTTGTGATTTAATTGGAGCGGATTTTCATAAATGGGATTGAGAATTGGATTTCACATATTAAAAATTGAGTGCCCTGGATAAAGAGCACTTCTAAGTCTAATTCCTTGGGTCTTCATGGTCCAGGGGGGCGCGTATTCTGCGAATGGTGCTATATATTCACTTAACTTGCCTAGCTGTGCCCTGGGCTGCCCTTCTTCCAGTTGAACATCTTGTTTCTAGCACAAACTCCCTTATTGTCCCCAGAGTCTGATTTCATTGGTTTCCCTGGCCATTGAGCCTGGCATTTCCTGTGAAGTGGTTAAGGCAAAGACATTTCTTACCTGCCTGATGTATTACTTCTGGGTGTTGGTGTTCCACATTCAATAGTGGAGTGTTTACTTCTCTGCGCATAGTCTGGCAGGAATGTGTATGTTTCTGGGCGTTTCAGTTTTCCTGTTGCTGTATCTTTTTGGTTAGATTATAAGCTTTTAAAACATATGCTGGTGCACGTAGTCTGCTAATTTTCCTGCTTCTAAATATATTTTATGATCAGCAATGTAGAACCTATGGAAGTGTTAACATACTTTAAAAACCATACACTTTCTACCTTGAAATTTCTCTTGTTAATATAATATTTTTATGTATAGCTAGCCAAGAGTCTTTTTTATGCTTAGGGATATCTTTATCTACATTATATTTTAACATAAACATGGTGCCACACCATACATGAAATTAGAAACCTGCTTTTTAAATTTGACAATGTGCTGTGGACACATTTTGTGGATGCCACGATTTCTTAGTGCCTGCATTGTGTTTCACTGAATGGGTGTTTTGTAATTTATTGAGTCAATGCCTTATTTGTGGATATTTGGGTTATTTCAGTTTTATATTATCAAAAGTCAGGCTGCATGTTTACAGATTTCCTTAGAATGAATTCTTAAGGGAAGGATTTTGAGAAGTAGGTGTGCAGCCTTTAAAACATGCCATATTGCTCATCTCTATTCAATCCCTCATTCTTGGTGGGAACTCACTGTTTTAATTTTATAGTCTCGATCAAATTTCTGCTCTGCTTGTGTTTCTTCCCTGTTTACTAGGTCAAATCCATGTGGCTGAGGCTTTCATCTGTTCTGTTTATTTTCTCTCTTTTTCCTAGAAGAATCTGATACAAAGAAACAGCTCAAATATATGCTGGATGTCGAATTAATTACCTTTCATGTCCTCTGCTTACTTGTTTCCTGTAGAGTGCTTGCGTTAGAAAATGTTTATTTGTTTATTTGACAGGCAGATTAGGAAAGAGAGAGAGGGAGGGAGGAGGAGGTAGAGGGAGAGAGATGGAGTTTCCATCCACTGATTCACTCCCCAAATGGCTGCAATAGCCAGGTCTGGGCCAGGCTGAAGCCCGGAGGCAGAGCTCCATGCTGGTCTTCCACATGGGTGGCAGGGACCCAGGTTCTGCTGCCTTCTCAAGTGCATCTTCAGGAAGCTGGATCGGACGCAGAACATCTGCAGCTCCAGCTGGCACTCCAATATGCCGTGCAGGTGTAGCAGCTGGTGGCTTGATCCTCTGTGCCACAATGCTGGTTCTGGAGAGAATCTTTTTTATTTTTGATTTTGAACTTTTTATATACTAAAGATATTACCTCTTTGTTGTAGAGAGTACAAATATTTTTCTTGCTTTTTATGTTTTAATGTGGAGAATTTTTATTTTTTCCATACAGAAATATTTATATTTTTGCAGTGCTGATTTCATTAATATTTTGTTTAACTGCGTCTTTCCTACTCAGTTTGATAAAGGGCTCTCTCATTCTGAAGTAATGAAACTACAGCTTCGATTTTTTCATTACTTGTAAGAGTTTTGTTTGAAACCTTTAAGTTGCTTATTTCCATGAATGTTTTGGTGAAAGGTAGGGCTTTCCTCGCATGTTTTTTTCTCCTATGTGATGTGTTAGGTGCTGGCTGTAAGACCTTTGAAATCAGGGCTACAGAGGGAGAGACCTGACATTTGTTGGGGTACTGTTTTCCCAACACGTGAAGCTTGCTCTACGTATTATGGCACTGAACCCGCTCAATACGACCCTGCAAGGTGAAAGTTATTCCCAGTTGACAGAGTAGGAGACTGAGGTTTAGGGAGCTGAAAACGATGTCTGGGGTTTATAAATTTGGACCCAGGGCTCCCCAACCCCGACTCTGTCTGTGGCATTCTGTTTTCTGGGCCCAACCCCTGCATACTCAGTGCCGGTGGAGTGTCCTGCAGGCCTGTTATGGTGCTGACTACAGACCCATAGCCTATAGCTATCACAACACGAAATTTTCGAGTGAAGACATTGGGCGAAAAGTACTATATTTGTGGAGGAAGCAAAGATGTGGTTATTGCCTTTCTCGCTATCCTAAGATCTGGTCCAGTACCCAGAACATGTTCCTGGGCTTGATGTTGTTGAAGAGAAGTACAGGAGTTAGAAGCACAGAGGGCACATTGTAACCACTTAACACAGAATGGAAGCGAGCATGTAGAAAATGAGGGTAATGATTATTACTTAAGATGTGTAAAATGCATTCCAATGATCATGGTTTGGCAACCTGGGATGGCAAGTATGATCATTTTACTGTTAAACCCAACTGGCTCCATTGAGTTGACGCCCAGCACTGGCAGTGGTAAGTTTTCGAGGGGCTCTATTTCGTGCAGTTGTGTCGCCATCACGTTTGTTAGTTTTTCTGCAACAGCAGTGTTTTATTTACCATAATACTCTTTCCAAACTGTAAACAACAAATGAATAATCTTTGAGGGTACTTTTAATGATGTTAAGAATTTAAATTCTGCAGCCGTGGGAATCACTGGCAGGCCAACATATTTTCTAACACCAAAGGAATGTAAAGCAATTGTGCCTTTTCGGAGGCTTCTGCTTATGCACATGGCATAAGGATTTGCATTTTTATGTTTATTCATCTTAACTAATGCTCACAGTTAATTTGAAACTTCAACTTGGACAAAAACGACTGTTTTGTGTTTTATAGAATAAATGTAGATGGGTTCTCTATGAGTACATACCATCTTTTTAAAAAATATTTATGGGGTTGATGCTGTGGCGTCGTGGATAAAGCCACCACCTGCAGCACCAGCATCCCACATGGGCGCTGGTTCGAGTCCCGGCTGCTCCACTTCTGGATCAGCTCCCTGCTTATGTGCCTGGGAAAGCAGTAGAAGAGGGCCCAAGCTCTTGCACCCTTTCACCCATGTGGGGGACCCGGTAGAAGCTCCTGGCTCCTGGCTTTAGATCAGCATGAGTCTGGCTATTGCAGCCATTTGGGGAGTGAACCTATGGATACAAGATCTCTCTCTCTTCCTTTCTCTCTATCTCCCCCTCTGTCTGTAACTCTGCCTTTCAAATAAAGAAATAAATCTTTAAAAAACATTTCTTTATTTGAAAGGCAGAGTTACAGAGAGAGAGAGGGAGAGACAAAGACACATCTTCCATTTGCTAGATGACTTCCACTCCCTAGATGACTATAATAGCCAAGGCTGGGTCAGACCGAAGCCAGGAGTCAGAAACTTCATCCAGGTCTCCCAAGTGTGTGGCAGGGACCCAAGCATTTGGGCCATCTTCTGCATTCTTCCCAGGCTCATTGGCAGGGAGCTGGATGAGAAGTGGAGCAGCCAGGACGTGAACTGGCACCCACATGGGATGCTGGTGTTGCAGGTAGAGGGTTTACTGGCTATGCCACAATACTGATGCCAATAAGTATATATCATCTTTAGAATTATAGAAAATATATAGTAAATAATAAAATAAAAATAAATACATATATTACATAATGTAAAACAAATGTTACATAAATATAAGTGTATCATGTAATTTTTTTTTGACAGGCAGAGTTAGACAGTGAGAGAGAAAGAGACAGAGAGAAAGGTCTTCCTTCCCATTGGTTCACCCCCCAAATGGCTGCTATGGCTGGCGTACTGCGCTGATCCGAAGCCAGGAGCCAGGTGCTTCCTCCTGGTCTCCCATGTGAGTGCAGGGCCCAAGCACTTGGACCATCCTCCACTGCACTCCCAGGCCACAGCAGAGAGCTGGACTGGAAGAGCAGCCACCGGAACAGAATCTGGCACCCCAACCGGGACTAGAACCCGGGGTGCTGGTGCCGCAGGCGGAGGATTAGTCAAGTGAGCCGTGGTGCCAGCCGTATTATGTAATTATTATAAATTATGTATGTGGGTATTTCTTTTTTATTTTTTAAAAGATTTTATTTATTTATTTGAGAGGCAGAGTTACAGACAGTGAGAGGGAGAGACAAAAAGAGAGGTTTTCCTTCCATTGGTTCACTCCCCCCAAGATGGCCGCAATAGCCAGAGCTGCGCCGATCCGAAGCCAGGAACCAGGAGCTTCTTCCAGGTCTCCCATGTGGGTATAGGGGCCCAAGCACGTGGGCCATCTTCTACTGCTTTCCCAGGCCATAGCAGAGAGCTGGATTGGAAGAGGAGCAGCCAGGACTAGAACCGGTGCCCATATGGGATGCTAGTACTGCAGGCGGAGGATTAACCCACTGTGCCATGGCGCAAAAAAGTTTATGGAAATGGAATTAAGAGACAAGTCCTGGTCCAGAAAATATTGAAATCCATACATATAGGGGTCTTTAAAAACATGATTGAAAATGCATATTATGTAAAAGCTGTATAGATGTCAATTTTTTTTGCATTGAAATCAACTTAACTTTTAATTCTATTTTCCATTAACTTCTTTAAGTAACCTTGTAAATATGTTATCAATAATATCTATAATTTAGAATTAAAAGGTGACAGAGTGTCCTTTCCATTTTTGCAAATATTTTCTCCTGGTGTGGCTAGTGTTTCATTTTCTTAGTAATGTCTTTTGAATAACACACTTATTTTCAGCGAAGTCTTTTTCTTTGCTGCTAGCACTTTTTGTGTTCTAAAAATTGGCAGGCTACACCAGCATTGCAAAGATTTCTCTCGTATTTTTTCTTTCTGTTTATTAATTTTGTTTATTTGAAAAGTGGAGCAACCGAAAGAGAGAGAGAGCGAGAACGAGAAAGAGACAGGTAGACAGGGAGAGATCTTCCATCCAATGGTTCATTCCCCAAGTGCTCACAATAGTTTGGGCTGGGCCAGGCTGAAGCCAGGAGCCAAGAACTCCATCAGGGTCTCCCAGAGGGGAGGCAGGGCTTCCTTGGTGTGCATTAGCAAGTTTTGTTGACAACGAAGCAGATTTCTTCCTCTATCGTCATCTTTTTTTTTTTCCTTTCTTGAAAGTTTCAGGGTGAGGGAGTGAAGCACACATGCTTTTCCTTTGCTGCCTCTGAGAGTCCACACTGGCTTTCAACCGGCTTTGGTTTAACTGATTTCCTCCGAAGACTCTCAAGAATAAAATGCTAGAAAAAGGGGCCAGTGCTGCAGAAGCTTCTGAACAAAACAGTGAACTGTATGTAACTTTGTTCTCTGGTCAGAATTGCCTGTCTTTAACTCCGCAGTTTACATTGGGGCAGTCCTAACTAGTTAACCACGGTTGGTTGTGTGTCACTCACGCACCACCTTATCCATTCACAAGATATTTATGGAGCACTGATTGTATGCCCGCCACTGTGCTAGCTACAGCTTCAGAAGGGCAGCCTGAAGATGGGAATATTTGGTTAATCTCGAAAAATGAAAAATAGCTCAAAGTGACAGTACCTTGCATAGAATTAAAACTCAGCACACGTTGACTGGTTAATGTGCACATCTTACTGACTGATTTGGAAACACAAAGGATGACATTTTTCCTTTGTTGTTCTTGGGAAATAACTCACTCACTATTCATGGTTTGATGTTAAGATCTTGTTTTTAGTTGCTGGTATATGAGGGAACTCAAAGTGTTGAACTTTTGGAGGGCAATAGTCACATTACCCTAAAGCCTGGCCACACAATTCGTAGACTTCTTTAAACTCGGGGTAGTTCAATCCATCCTTGAGGTAGAGGACATTGGAGTTCTGGACTTGGGACAGAAAGATTTCTGAATAGAAACTCAATGACTTATGTAAACGACTGCTTATAAACACTTGAGATTTTCTCAATACTGAGATTGGTAGCGTAAGGGACTCCCTTCTCTGTCTTTCTGCTCAGTTCACTTAGCCTCTTCTAAGTCTTGCTTTTGCAGCCTTTTATTTATTTTCATTCTTTTCTTCCAGATGCTCTCTGTATGACTGTTAAGCATTCGTCCCTAAACTTTCTTGGTATCCCATTGATAATAGTATGAATTCAGATACTACACTTGATCTTAGCCAAAAGGTCCAGAAGCGATGAATTCAATCTGAACTCGAGAGAGACTTTGATGTTACATTCAAAGGGAGGAAAATACTGGTTTCTTGGGATGCAGTTAGCGCCTAAGCAAACTATGGAATCATTTCTCCAAAAGGGTGAAACCAGAGAAGTAACTTAAAAGCTTGAGCAGATAGCTCAGCCTGCCAGCGAGCAGGCCATGCGTAGGGCATTGGGGAGAAGAGTGGCCAGAGCAGGAATCCTTGAGATGCGTGTCTGATTTGAGTTAAGTGGAGTATAGAGTATCTGTCCATCCTCACAATGAAGTCAGTACACAGTGAACGCAGGCCTGCTTAGAGCTCTTGAGTGGCTTATGAGTTTTTCTGCACCAGGAGGTAAGGCAAGTGCTTAAAACTGACGGGGAGTGTCCTAGCCCATGACCCAGCCTGTGAGTGAGAAGCGCGGATCAATTGCATTTGGAAGGAGGGTTGACAAACTGTCAGGCTAAGCAAATGACAGTGAAGCCTGGAGCTGCTTCTGTCAGAAATACAATATTCATGCAACTGAAAAGGAGTAACATTATTGCTCCTAAAATACCTGAACCTTTGATAGTTCCCTCAGCACAGAGAATGGACCTGATAGGATCTCACAACTAAAGATCTTAAAAACATAACAGGAACACAGAGTCTGGCCAGCAATGATCTGAGCGTAAGTTGCGACATGGAAAGAGGGGAAAACAGACGTTAGGGAGCTCATATAAGCCAGATGTTAGAAGCAGTAGTGGCCGGCGCAGGGGCTCACTAGGCTAATCCTCTGCTTGCGGCGCCGGCACTCCAGGTTCTAGTCCCAGTTGGGGCGCTGGATTCTGTCCTGGTTGCTCCTATTCCAGTCCAGCTCTGCTGTGGCCCGGGAAGGCAGTGGAGGATGGCCCAGGTGCTTGGGCCCTGCACCTGCATGGGAGACCAGGAGGAAGCACCTGGCTCCTGGCTTCGGATTGGTGCAGTACGCTGGCTGTAGCAGCCAATTTGGGGGGTGAACCAATGGAAGGAAGATCTTTCTCTCTGTCTCTCTCTCTCAAGGAGCCTGTGGAAAATGGAATTAAAAGATAATTCTATTTTGGTGCAAAAAGTTTTGAAACCCACGCATAACTTTTTTTTCCTAAGTCGTGTTTTCCATGAACATTTTGAAGTACCTGTGTATACTGTGAGGAGGCCAGCGCAGTTCCCTTGAGGATCACAAGTTTCTGGGACTGCTTTTCTGGCTGGGTCCTAGAAGACTCCATCCAGGACTGGGAGGGGTCCCTTCTAACCAGACTTTTCAGATTCTTCTCAAAAAAAATGTGTGCTCCGGTTTCTACTTCTGGCCTTCCTGAACTGCCAGACCTGACTTTGATGTTTCTGAGTCACCCACGTTGTAGGACCACATCGAGGTCTTCTTTGACTTATGGAGGCAAAGACAATAAAATCTTGAACAACTGCCATTTGGACAAGAGGGGAGAGCAGGTCTTCCATGGATTATTAATAATAACAAATTTTGGAGAGAGTCCTGCAAGCTCCAGGAGACTTATACTGCACTTGACCTCTGAAAAGCTCCCATTTTATGATATCTTAAGGTCTCCGAGACACTTGAAAACAGCATAATTTTCATAGTTACAGGAAAAGAAGTTTATAACTAAGCTTGCAGTACATTTGCATTTACTGCAAATATCACAGTTACATTTTAATTTTTTTTATTGATTTATTTACTTGAGAGAGGAGAATGTTCCCTCTTGCACTGGGTCACTCCTGAAATGCCCACAGTGGCTGGGGCGGGACTTGGGTGGGAGTGCAGTCCAGGTCTCCTAGGAGGGTAGCAGGAGCCCAGGAACTTGAGCCATCCCTGCTGCCTCCCAGGCTCTGCGGGCAGGGAACTCGAGTCAGGAGTCAAAGCCAGAAATCCCTCCCAGTTCTGCATGTGGGATGCCAGTGTCTTAACTGTAGGCTAACGACCTGCTGCCTCAGAGCTGAGTTTTAGACAGCATTCTCCCCATCTTATTTTCTCCTCTCCCAGGAGGTTCCTGGGAACCCCACAGAGTCTCAGGCAGGACTAGCTACACCAGGAAATTGATGATGCCTGTGAATTGTGCTGGCTGTGGGCCCGTGTTTTTCCAGTGATTATCTTGGATGGTGAAGGCAGGTGGCCAAGGAGGCAGATGTTGGTGGTGAAAGGACGGTTGGAGGCAAATGTGTCATAAAAAAGTGCCTGGAAAATAAGGGGTCGTTTTGCTTCAAGGTGTTTAAAATTTCACTACTGTGTTAACACTTGGAATTACATCTGTGGCTTTGCATTAGCTCAGGGAATTATGGTCACCTTGCAATTGAGTAGGGTTTTTTTTTTTTTTCCTAAATAGATTCCCATAATGTATCTCTTAGCAAGTACTCTAGCAAGATCTTACTTGAAAAATAATCTCAGTGCAGTCTAGAGCTTAATGTGTATTGGAATTGCCTATTGATTTCACTATACCTGATCATATTTCCCCTATCTTCTGTACAAAGCTAAATGCAATTGTTAGTTAAAAATTCCCCTCCATATCAGTTATAAATGCTTTAAAATATTCTTTTTATGCATCTAAAATCATTAATTTTCATAATTTCTTCAGTTTTCCTGCCTTCTGATAATCTACCTCTGCGTGTTTTGTTTAAAGTCTTCCAGGCCTGTGGTCTGATTTAGGGTTGGCAAGAATCAGTGACCTTGCCAGCCACAACAGAGTGGGCATATGGGGAACTCTGGAGCTGTAATAGGTACAGTCTACTTTTGCTTTTTCTATTTCTTTTTAAAGATTTATTTATTTGAAAGACAGAGTTACAGAGAGAAAGGAAGAAAAAGATTTTCCACCTGCTGATTGACTCCCCAAAATGGCCACAATGGCCAAAGCGGGGCCAGGCTAAAGCTAGGAGCCTGAAACGCCACCCAGGTTCCCCATGTGAGTGGCAGGGGCCCAAGCACTTGGGCCATTTTCTGCTGCTTTTCCAGGCACATTAGCAGGGAGCTGGTTCAGAAGCAGGGCAGCTGGGATCTGGACCAGCACGCCAATATAGGATGCCAGCATTGCAAGTGGCGGCTTAACCCACTGCACCTGTTTATATTCTTAAAAACAAAAATATTCTCATAAAAAGTTCTAGAATATAAAATACAGACTCAGCTTTGGCAGTAAATTCACAGAAGCAAGTAAAGACAGGCAAAATTTGGGTTCTTTTTGATGGTCTAGGGTTGTCATTATTTCATTCATTTATTTACTTGAAAAACAGACACATAAAGAGATCACTTCCCAAATGCAAGCAACAGTGGGGGCTGGGTCAGGCAGAAGCCAGAAGCTCAATTCAGATTTCCCACACGAGTGGCAGGGACCCAGGGACTTGAGCCATCACGTGCAGCCTCCCTGGGTTTTCATTAGAGGAAGCTGGACACAGAAGTGGAGCCAGGACTTGAACCCAGGCACTCTGATTTGGGGCACACATGTCTCAGGTGGTGTCTTGAACACTGTGCCGAATGCCCACCCCACTCTCTTCTTGATTGGCTCCATTTCCTTTTCTATCCCCAGGACTTGTGTCCTAACTCATAACCACTGAACACCTGAGTGAAGTGAGACAGCTTAAGCAAAGCGTGAGTTTCAATGTAGCAAATGCCATCCCTCGGTTTCTGGAGAGAAGCCAGTGAGTCCCTGTCATGTCTGATGAGAAGCAGGTGCAAAATAGGCCGCTCTAATCAATGCTAAGTGCCCACGTCTTTCTAAAACCCAAGTGTTACATGCTTTACAGTCCCGTGGTTTGATGCAAATGCAAATGATAAAGAGAACATTATATGCATGTCATTAAAGTGTTGTGTTGCAGCTCAGTCATAACTAATGATAATGAAATGCTGACTGAACTCCGCGTGCTAACACTGGATTGAACCAGAGAGCCTCCAGCTGTCGCCGTGTATTCTGGATGCAATGGAAAATAGACTGGGTCTGACGAGACTGAGCTAAGAGTCTGCACTAAGAACCTTTTGTTGAAATGTGTGATAACATCCCTGGAATGACATGAATAATGTCTCGGCTGGATGGTTCGTGAACACTGAAAATATGCCTGTGCATTTTGATGATGGCTTCTGAGGTGTGAATTTTATGGGGATTTCCATTCTCCCACTAAATCATTTATTAGTGATTTTTAGTAATTATTTTTTAAAAATGTTTTCATTTTATTTGCAGGGCAGAGATACAGAGACAGAGATCTTTCATCCATTGATTCACTCTCCCAGTCGCCTGCAACAGGCCAACCCAGAAGCTTGGAACTCCGTTCAGGTCTCCTTGTGAGTGGCAGGGAACCAACTGCTTGAGCTGTCACCTGCTGCCTCTTATGTTTTGCAATAACAGGAAGCTAGAATTGGAAGCAGAGCCAGGACTCAAACCTGGGCAGTCTGGCACAGGATGTGGGCATCCCGAGTGGTGTGTTAGCTGGTGGGCAGGAAACAGAATAGGGGGCCGACCCTGTGGTGTAGTGAGTAAAGTTGCTGCCTGCAGCACTGGCATCCCATTAGGGCGCTGGTTGGAGTCCCAGCTGCTCCACTTCCGATCCAGCTCCTTGCTATGGCCTGGGGAAGCGTAGAAGATGGCCCAAGTCGTTGGGCCCCTGCACCCATGTGGGAGACCTGGAGGAAGCTCCTGGCTTCGGATCTGCATAACTCCCCAGATGGCCATTGCAGCCATTTGGGGAGTGAACCAGCAGAGGGAAGATCCTCTCCCCCCCCCCCCCGCCTTTTTTTTAACTCTGCTTTTCAAATAAATAAATCTTAAAAAAAAAAAAAGAAAGAAACAGTATATGACAGAGGTCAAGATGGTCAAGTGTATGGAAGTAGAATTTCTTGGGTTTGAATTGGTTGTGTGATCATTTCTTCTTCTGTAAAATTGGGATAAGAACAGAAGCTTTGTCTTCTGGTTCCATGAAGATTAAATCAGACAATGCATCATCCCTAGAAGGGCTGAAATAGCCAGATAAATGGCACATCCCCACCTGGAATATTCCGGTCTATCTATGACCTTAGAAAAGTAATTCAGCACGTTTCAATCTGGGCTGATTTTGCAAATGAGAGCCTGCCCAGATCAAAGTAATACCAATACTTCAAATTCAATGTGTTTTTTTTTTTCATGGTTAAAAAATTTGAGTTTTATTGTTTTTACTAAATACTATTTTAAAAAGTTTTTTTCATTTTTGAAGGCAGGGTTTAGATTATTCACTTTTGATCCATTTATTTAATTTTAAAAAATGAAGGGGAAAGAGATCATGGCCAAAAAATAGTAGTTACCCCCACCCCATCCCCAAAGCTCTAGCTGCTCCCATGAGCATCACCCCCACCCCACTCAGTGCCTGATGTTCAGAGGACGGCATGCCCGGCTCTTGACACTGCCCTTGAAGGCACAGGGGCAATGGGTGCCAGTTTTGGCTCTCTGCAGGTTTGTCAAACCGGACCACCTGGTGGGCTAAAGTTCAAAAATTCTTTCTAGGCTTTCTGACCTGTCATCAGTTTTTAAGACTGGGTAGGGGGCATGGTTAAGAGCAGGAAGTTGGTGGAGGACAGAAAGTCTATGCTATCCAGTCCTCTTCCTGGGCTACTGGCTCTGGATCCAGACTTGAAGAGAGGTCAGGGTAGATGGACACACCAGGTTTCTTTTTTTTTTTTTTTTTTTGACAGGCAGAGTGGACAGTGAGAGAGAGAGACAGAGAGAAAGGTCTTCCTTTTGCCGTTGGTTCACCCTCCAATGGCTGCCACGGCCGGCGCGCTGCGGCCGGCGCACCGTGCTCATCCGATGGCAGGAGCCAGGTGCTAGGTGCTTTTTCCTGGTCTCCCATGGGGTGCAGGGCCCAAGCACTTGGGCCCATCCTCCACTGCACTCCTGGGCCACAGCAGAGGGCTGGCCTGGAAGAGGGGCAACCGGGACAGAATCCGATGCCCCAACCGGGACTAGAACCCGGTGTGCCGGCGCCGCAAGGCAGAGGATTAGCCTGTTGAGCCACGGCGCCAGCGACACCAGGTTTCTTATGAAAGAAAACCACCCCTTGAGGAGGAGGGGCTAAGATGTGCTGTGCTAAAGAGTTCTTTGCACAGAGGCACAGGAGAAAGGGCAACAGACTCGTCCATTTGGACAGCGTGGCAAGGAGGCTCTTCTAGGACCACGAAGGAAGAAGAGGCAGAATCCTGAGGTCTGGGCCAGACGTAAGACCGCTACACACACAGGTCAAACGAAGACGCCATCAGGAACCCCCAGAGCCAAGTTCCGGCTGCACACACCGGCTCTCCAGGCAGGAGGTTCAGGCTGGGAACCAGGCCAGGGTCACGCTCAGGCTGCCTGGCCATGGCTGGTGTTACATTCTATTCTCAGAGGGAACAGTGGCCATGATGTAGTAAAAAGAGACCCACAAGAAGCAGTCAATATGTAGAGAACATTTTAATATATTTTTTCATATATATATTTAAAATTTAGAAAAATAAAACTAATTCAAGCCATGCCTTCTGCAAAAAAATTAAGAAGAAAAAGAAAAGAAAAGTCAAATTTAAAGTGAGAGCTCTGTCTGCTGCTCTGGTCTCAGGAGTCACCGCTTGTTATTTTTATTTTGGAAGAAAAGATGTAAAAGTTTCCCTCAATCACTAGAAGGCAGAGTAGTCACTTACAAAGCGGGATGGCAGGAACAGGCCAGGAGCGGAAAGGCAGAAGTGAAAGGTAGAGCGGGAAAGGGAGTCTCCAACGTAAAACCAGCAAGGCGACTGCTCCAGAGGGGCTGTGGGAAGGACGTGGTGGCCAGAAGCCTGCCAGTCACCCGTGGTTGCTGCTGCGGCATCATCTGGCTCTCCTCCTCCCTCAGATGCGCTTCAGGTATTTCGGGCACACGCCCCTGTCTGCCTTTGCTGTTGTCCGCCTGGTGGGGGGTATCGTAACAACATCTTCCATGACTGCGGTGTTCTCTTCTTGCCATTTCCGGTCTTCATCGGTCTTGTGAGCGGTCTGGCAGAGCTGCTGGGCCCCTAGGAGAGACCAGCACTGCTCGCACAGGCCTGGCTCGGCTTCTCCTCCTCCTGCACCTGCGCTCTGATGGCAAGCCTACTGAGCCCGAGGGCGCTAGGGGAGCCGGGGTTTCTGTTTGCACATTAATTGTTTTCACTTCTGCAAGTTTGCAAGCAAAACGTCAGCATTTGTGGGCCTTCCACTGGAAGGGGGACATTTTGAAAGCAGCATTCTGGACTGGTAGTCGAAGGCTACCGCCTCTCCCTGCAGCCGCTGCTCCCGGCAGGCACATCCAGCATCCTACCTCGGTCCCAAGGCGGAAGCACTTGCCCCGGGGGTCGGCGTCTTGGGAGAGCAGCCCTAGCAGGCCAAAGCTGGGCTCCCGACCTCCGCGTGTTCTTCAGACGCTTATTTAATGTAATCTGCATAACGCCGGTTAGTCCACGTTTGCCCTGGAGATCTAGCACAGTACCTTGCATACAGCAGGCACGCACACAAAGCTGGTTTCCCTGCCTCCGCTTTTGTCTCCTTCCTCATCTTTCTGCATGCTCTCGCTACAGTTTGCTTTCCACATACAGATCTGAGCCTGCTTCCAGCAGTCAAAAAAGAGGCACTCTTTTTGCAGGAAGCACCAGCTGTTTGGATGGTCTCAGCCTAGAACCACCAGGGCCAGGCTCACTCGTGGAGCTGAGTGTGGCTGGTCGGAGAAGGGGCACCAGCCAGGATCCCACCCAGGGGATCAACGGCGCAGTCCATATGAGTGATTTGAAAAGAGCTTAACGCAAGGATTATTTTCAGGGTATTTGAGAGGATTAAGGGAATCCAGCAGAGGATATTACAGTACCTTCAACAGCTCATAACCTCCCAAGGCCTGAAGTCACAGTGCCTGCCTCCTGGGAGCACCATCCAACGGGAGCCGTGGTCTTTGGCAGTAGAAACTGATGGTGGGAAGTGGCTGGGGAGTAAAGGCCACACTCTCCCTTTCCTTAAAGCATCTGGGCACACACACACCAAGGGGTCCCCATTACCCAGGTGAAGGAGCTGCTGGAGCCACACACTGCCCAAGGTTTGGACCTTCTGTGACTACTGATGTCACATTTTTTAAAGTAAAGATTTATTATTTGTTTATTTTTGGAAGGCAGAGTTACAGGGTCAGAAGGAGAGAGAGAGAGAAAGAGAGAGAGAGAGAGAGAGAGAGAGAGAGAGATTCCATCTGCTGATCCTCTTCCCAATGGCTACAATGGCTGGGGTTGGGCCAGGCCTAAGCCAGGAGCCAGTCTCTTCTTCTGGGTCTCTTGGACTTGGGCCATCTTCTACTGCTTTCCCAGGCCATACCGAAGAGCTGGATTGGAAGTGGAGAAACCTGGACTAGAACCGGCACCCATACGGGATGCCCGCACTGCAGGTGGCAGTTTTACTCACTACACCACAGTGCCGGCCCCCATGCCTAGCTTTTAAATGCTTATAAATAATTGAACTTATTTCGTTTGGATGTTCCTTATGCGTCTCAGTATCCTTTTAGTTGTTTTTCACATGCCTATTATCTCCCATAGGTAATTTATACTATCTGTGTATCCCTGGTGGGAGATTTATACTTACTGAGGAGGTTCTTTGTGTGCTTTTCCTACAAACTTTTCAGGTCACAACTGATGGGCTTTTATAGATGTCCAATTCACTCAATCAGTTTCTCCTTGAATAGGAGGAATTACTCTGCTGAGTTTTCTAGACATTAGCAATACATAAAAATCCTATAATAAAGTATGCCATCATCTCTTTTTGAAAATGAGTAATGAGTAGTGAGGCATGACAATTTCTTTCTAAAGCAATAATCAAGAAAAAGAGCCCTGCATTTAATTCATTACCAAGCCCTCAGAAAGCGCAAAGGAAAAATAAACATGTTCACTCATTAGAGTCAACTTCAAGCCCCAAATTATAGGTTCTTACAACTTTGACTTAATTGCTATTACAAAGAAGTGCAAGTTTCTACAATGAGACATCTCATGGAATACAAAGGCACTAACCCTTGACATTTGGGAAAGTGATATAATTATCTTTGCCACAACCTGTACTGATTTTTTTTCACAGTGGATTAAAATAAAGTCAGAATTGCCTAAAAAGCCAAACCTAGGAAATTTAAATGAAAGTTTTCTTCCCAAAACACACAGTGATAAGAATGTAGCTGGTGACCTTTCCCACTATCCACAGGGATAATGAATAATGAGTATTCTTATTACCATTGAGACTTGGTTGACTTGAAAGTTACACAATTAAAAAAAAATTATTTATTTGAGAGGTAAAATTACAGAAGAGAGAAGGAGAGACAGAGAGAAAAGTCTTCCATCCACTGATTCGCTTCCCAGATGGCCGCAACAGCCGGAGCTGGGCCAATCCAATGCCAGGAGCCAGGAGCTTCTTCTGGGTCTCCCACATGGATGGATGCAGGGACCCAAGCACTTACCCAATTTCTTGAAACCAAAGATTGAAGCTTTCATTTTTATGGTCTGTTATCAGAGTGGGTATGGTGGTTGGATCATGGGCTAGGAACCACTGCCACCCAGGGCAGGAGAAAGGCTCCTTGCAGGGTCGTGAACAACCTGGGGAATGAACCAAGGTATGTGGGCACTAGTGGGGAGGGGAGCCCTGCCCTGCTCCCAGCCCAGGCTCTGTCCCAAGGGAATTGCTTCTTTTTCATCTTTGAGCCCTATTTATTCTCGGTTCTTCTCCTTCTCCTCCTCCTCCTCCTCCTCCTTCTTCTTCTTTTTAAAGATTTATTTGTTTATTTGAAGGAGTTACAGGGAGGGCGAGGGTGGGGGGGGTGAGAGAGAGAGAATATTCCATCTGCTGGTTCATTCTACAAATGGCTGCAAAGACAGGAGGTGAGCCAATCTGAAGCCAGGAGCCAGCAGCTTCCTCTGGGTCTCCCTCGTAGGTACAGGGGCCCAAGGACTTGGACCATCTTCTACTGCTTTCCCAGGCCATAGCAGAGAGCTGGATTGGAAGTGGAAAAGCTGGGACTAGAACTGGTGCCCATATGGGATGCCGGCACTGCAGGCAGCAGCTTTACCCACTACGCCACAGCCCCGTCCCTGCCCACATGTTCTTATCCATCCTTTTTCTCCTGGATGCAGAGCCCTCAGTATGAGGGTGTACAGTCTGTGGTTATTCAGGCCTCCCTTCTGTATTTTATTTTTCATACTGATCTGTAAGGATAAAGAGTTCTTTTTTTTTTTCCTCCATGTTATATGTGATGGATATTGATCCTACATCCATGAAGTAGGTTGCCAAGATTAACACACACACACACACACACACACACACATATATATATATAAAATATTGACTTATTTATGTTAATATTTGAAAGGAAGTGGGGTAGAGAGAGAGAGAGAGAGACAGAGAGAGATCTTCCATATGCTGGTTCACTCCCCAAATGCCTACAACAGTCAGGACTGGGCCAACCAAAGCCAGGAGTCTGGAGCTCCATCCAGGTCTCCCAGGTGGGTGGCAGGGGCCCAAGCTCTTGGGTCATCCTCCACTGCTCTTCCATGCCTACTAGCAGGAAGCTCGATCAGAAGCAGAGCAGCTGGGACTCGAACTGGACTCCAACGTAGGATGGCAGCGTGGCAAGCAGTGCCTTAACCCGCTGGGCTGCCACACTGGCCCTAGTTGCAGACATCTCCGCCTGGGGTTGCTTTCTAACTTTATTTACAGAATGTTTTTCTATGAACACTTCCAAGGTTTTAAGAAGCAGACTCCATCCATCTTTCCGTTTATAGTTTCCTTTCTCTGTGTTGCTTTAATCAAAGGCTAGTGAGGGCCAGGCTGCAGGAGATAGGTCCGAGGCCTGGATCTGGCCCTGCAGAGGTGTTCGTTGAGCTGTCAGGCTGCTCCGAGCAGGGTGGCAGTGCAGCGTCTTGCTGCAGGGGCCTGTTCACCTCCAGGCCGGGTGAGAAGCTGTGAGGACTTCGTTGTGGTTTGAGGTTGGGAGCCCTGTGCTGGCCACAGAGACTGCAGGGTCTTTCTCTGTAAGCACAGTGCAGAGCCATGTAGGTGAGGGGCCTGGCTTCCAGAGCAACTTCCAGAGCTGCCCACTTCCCTGCCCATGGCCCCAGTGTCACACGGCCAGCCTGTGCCAGAGCCTGGCTGACCCCAGGGCCGAGCCTTGCATCCCCAGTCTCCTGTGCGCAGAGGCTGGCCTGGTCTGGGGACCAAACTTGCCACCTGGGGGCTCCTGTGGTTTTCACCGAATAAGACAAACGGTTAATTTTGCTTTTCAAAAGCAATGACAAGGACAGATCCCAATGTCCTTGGAGAAAAAAGGCCTTTCTAAAAAACGACCGCAGAATCTATATCGACAACGTGAATTTCGAAGGCAAGCCTAAGAAGTCCATTTATGTCATCAGTGGATGCCTTCTCCCTTCTGCTAAGTGGCTCCGGGCTCAGTTCAGCCTGAAAAACTCAATCCAGACCCCTCCGTCCGGGAGCAGTGCTTTGTGCCGGGGCGCCGTGTGGTTCTCTCCCTGCTTCGTCTCTGCTTGGGGCTGGATGGTGTGGAGGCTGTGATTTCATTTCTTACCAGTTGGCTCGCCCTAACAGGCCCAGCACAGGCTGGGACAGACGTGTCACAGCTTGGCAGCCTTCCTGGGGTGCGGACTGGCCTCCAGCTCCACTCCACGTGCACTGAGAGGCGGCAGCTCCCTGTGATTTGAGTTTGCTCTTGACAGGCAGCAGCCCTGTTGCTTTTATTGAGGGCCTTCTGTGGGCCACTTCCTTCTCATGCCATGTCCTGCGAAGACAAGTGCCTTTTGCAAAAATCCTTTTTGAGGTTTGAGGGGCAGAGAAGCAGACACAGGTAGACAGAGACAGAGTGCTGGTTCACTTTCCAAGTGTCTGACCACTGTCTTTTGAAGTGAACTGTGAACAGCAACTTCAGGTTTCTACAAAAGTTTTCAAGTAAGCACAGAGAATTCCCATCTGCCACAGAGCCCGTTTCATACGCCCATTTTTGCAAGGAATCAATCAGTATCAATATTTGTATTAATGAAGTCCATGCTTGGTTCAGAGTCCCCTCCTTTGGAATCTGAAGTCTTTCTTTCTCTTCCAGGATCCTACCCAGGATTCTCCACTGCACTCGGTCGTCACGTCTCTCAAACTCCTCTTGCCCGAGAGTTTCTCAGGCTTTGTCTTTGGTGACCTTGATGGTCTGTGAGAGAATTGACCAGGTGCTTGTAGAACGCTCTTTACTTAGCTTGCTTGGACTCACAGGGAAGGAATAGTACATTGCAGCCATCTTTTGCCTCACCCATGAGGCTTGGTGGGGGCTTGGTGGAGGCTGGGGATGGAGGCAGGGAGACCCGTGAGGAGGCTGCTGCATCAGTCTGGGTGACACAGGGTGGAGGCCTGAGCCTCGTGTGCTGGTGGGGTTGGAAAGAGGTGTCTGAGCCAGGGCAGTGACCCAGGGACCTAACTTGTAGCTGTCAGGCAGAGTCAGGTGACCTACACACTGAAAAAGTGAAAGCCACAAGGAATGAGTATGTTCTGTATCCCAGTCAATGTTGCGATTCTTTGGAAAAACAACTTGACCTGATGAAACTATCAAAGTCACATCCATCTCACCCCAGTCGGGCAGCATAAAAATTCATTTGTGTACTGTGTACTGACTTGGGGATGCAGAAAAGAACGAAGCAGTATTGTGCTGGGGGTATTTTCAGTAGGTAAAGTTAGAGTTGAAGTTTAAATCATTAATGCATACGCAGTGTGTGGTATGTCTCGGTAAATATGAGTGTTTGGAGATGATTTATTATCTACAAGATACCTAGGAAAGGTCAACACTTAGATGTGAAATCCATTTCAGAAGCTGTAATCAAAGAAAACTCCCAGGGCAGCTTGCTTTAAAAAGCATATTAATGTGACAAGGCTATGTTGCTTTCCTCCTGAATTGATGGAAACCATCAAACCGTTTCTTCTATGGAAACAGAGTCACCTTTTCATCTAGAGAACAAAGTGGCCAGACAGGGACCGACCTCAGGTACAAAAGCAAAAAGGGCACCCAGAGTTTCTTCCAGAAGCAACAGGGCTCCAGCTAAATACTGTTCGCGTGGTCTCTATCAAAGGGAAGTTGAAGGACAAAAGAATAATCCTTTAGTGCCTTTGAGAGAATTTTGAAAGTCTTTCTAATGTCAATCAAAAGCACCACAATGTACGTGGCTGTACAGCATCGGCAAATCCTGTTCGGATGCACCTGGAACACTCTTTACAGAGTGAACCCTTCCCGGGAGTATGGAAATGTACCAGCAACTCCTGCCAGATCAGGGGCTGCATTTTAAAAAAGTGGCAGGCACATCGTCCTCAGATCTCGTTTGCTTCTGACAACTTAATGACTTAGCATCAACGCACTATTTCCAGCTTTGGTTCTGGGGTTCTAGAACATTCTATGTTTGCAGGAACTCGGTTGGATGTTCTGCTAAACCATCACTGGCTGCCACTGGTTGGGTACCAGGCAACCTGTTAGAACTTCACAAGTGTCTTCTCGGGGAGAGACACATTTCACAGAGGAAGTAGCTGCATCTCTGGGAAGTCAGGTAACCCCTAATGTCAGGAAGTGGTGGCTTTGAACCATGTGCCTGACCCTAGAATTAATGCACTTAGATTGGTTGTTCTGTTAAATAATAATACCCAACACACACGGTGTGTTTTAGTTTGCAAAATGCTTTGCTGAACACTATGTAACTTAAGCACCTAATTAATTCCATAAATGTGGTGATTTAGAATTATTCTTCATCCTTGAGGTACTTAATTTAGGTATTGATTTCTAAATCCACAGAGGGAAAGTGTTGAAGCCCTCCTGTCTCCCTCCCTCATCCACTGTGCACTATGCCCACCAAGTGCCCACTGATTGCTCTGTGGTTTCAAGGATGCCCTGGGGCAGAAACTGCTCTAGGGTCTGACCCAACTGGGGGCAAGGGTGGTTTGTTGGGACCCCGGTAGCTGTCTCTTTGCCTGCATCTCTGGTTTTGGTTTGTTGCTCTTCATTGAAAAGAGCTCCCAGCCTCCTGTTATTTTCTTAACTCCAAATCTCCATCGTTGCTAAGAGAGCCAGGAAACCTTAACTTTCCTACACTGGGTTTCCAAAACAGTCAATTGCTCTGGAAAAAGCTTCTGATCCCCAGGCAAGGGCTGGGCTGCAGGCGATGGGCGAGGCAGTAGCCCCTGGCCTTGCTGTGGATGAGGGGCTGAGAGCAGCATCCTGGCCTGCTGAGTCTGGGGTCGTCTCCATCTGAAGAGAGGAAGAGGCAGGGGTGGGGGGAGGAAGGCAGCCCTCATTTCTCAGCTGTGCTCACCAGGAATTCACTCTCTCCTGATGGATTTGGAGGGGATGATGAGTGCTGGCAGCTAGACCCCAGGCTTAGGAGCTGGGAACTGCCCGGAGCAATGGTGCAGGCAGAAATAGACAAGCTCTGTAAAGAGGTTAAATACCAGGTTTATTCAAGGTAGAGTGTGAGTCATCTAGCCCTGGAGACACAAGCCCAGCTTGGGGAGTGTTTCAAATGGTCAAATTCTAGTTGGAACTTAGGAATTCCACAATGTGCACACACTGGCTGGGCCCCCAGAAGGCGGGCCTTAGGTCAGCAGAGAAGGGAAGAATTCCTTACTGGTTGCAAATTAGAATATGATTGGCTCAGAACGTCTTCAGGGACAGGGAGGGGGGTGGTCTCTGGAAGGAAGCTGTGAAGTGAAGGCTTCTGATTGATTTCGGGAAATGGATACGGAGAGTGTAGATAGAGAACAACGGAATGCATAAAATGGATCCGGTGGCTGAGACAGAGCAGACCCCATGCACACCTGCACCCAAGTCAGACTGACCTGGGGGCTGACAGCTCTCCTCACCCAGGCCTTAGCAGGTGTTTCTCTTGAATGCTTTGCATCTTTCTGAGGGGTGGTTTGTTCTCAGCTGGGGGTGGCCTGTGCTAAGGGGAGGGAGGGAGTAGATGGTGGCTCAAATGCCACAGACTCAGAATTCTTACCAACTTTGCATAGATTTTCTTGAGTCAATGTTTCTTCATTTGCTATGAGGCCTTAGGACAATTTTAAGAGACTTTAAATAGTTGTTTGATTTTTGAATATTTTTGTTGTGGGGATCAAGAACTCTGGCTGGGCTTGGACTGACCCTCGGCTAGACTTAGTCCAGGTTCTTGTCTTCCGCATGTAGGAATACAACCAGGAGACACAGAAAGGCGTGAGCAGAAAAGCAGGATTTAGTGAAAGGCAAAGGGATGGTACCGGTGGTGATGAATCCAGCTGTTGTCCGGGAGTTGCGGGATGCAGCAGTGGCAGGAGAAGCAGCTAAGCTTCATCTGGGAAGCAGAAAAGCTCCCAGGAAAGGGAGGGACTGGTGGAGAGACGGACGGAGCCACCCAGGTCTCCGGGTCTGGGGATATATGTGTATCTTTAACGCATCATCTCCAAAGAGCAAATGTAGTGGTTATATATTACCTATTGTGAAAGCTGGGGGACAGTTCTAAATGGAATTTTTTTTTTATTTGACAGGTAGACAGAATGACAGAAAGGTCTTTCTTCCGTTGGTTCACCCCCCAAATGGCCACTACGGCCAGCGCGCTGCGCCGATCCGAAGCCAGGAGCCAGGTGCTTCCTCCTGGTCTCCCATGGGGTGCAGGGCCCAAGCACTTGGACCATCCTCCACTGCCTTCCCGGGCCACAGCAGAGAGCTGGACTGGAAGAGGGGCAGTGGGGACTAGATCCCGGCGCCCATATGGGATGCTGGCACGGCAGGCGAAGGATTAGCCAAGTGAGCCCTGGCGCCGGCCCCAGTGGAATTTCTTCTATCTTGTTTTTGTTGAAACATAAATCTTGCAGTCAGTTGGCGCATGCAGCTGCATCCGACTTGCGTCCTGTTTTATTCGGTGTGTGCGGGCTGGCAGAGAGGTCTGATCTAGGTGGAGCTGGTCTGGCCGGCTTCTGGCCTCAGGCTCCCTCAGTACACACTGACATGCGTTCAGGCGATGTGGAGAGGGAAAACTGCCCCCAGCAGCCTGGGGTCATTCTTTTTAAAGGGACAAGGGGTGGGGCTCGGAGCAGAGGAGGGAGGGTAGTCTCCTGGAGGGTGTCCCCGCCTCTGCTGCATGGTGGAAAGTGAGGCTTAGCTGCACCGTGGGGAGTGGGTGTGCTGTGCCTTCAGCCCCATGGGAGCGACACAGGAGGTGGGACTTGGGCGGTGCCTGTGGTTGGTGTTGGCAGCTCCTTGCGGCTCCCTACCTACCTGCCGACAGTGTCACCCACCGCGCTTGTTCCACAGCACAATAGCTCTGCTGGACCTCGCCATTCCACAAGAGGGACTCCCCGCTAGTTCCAGTCCTGCCATCTCTGTGCCATACACGAGAAATCTGAGGCACAGAGAGGTTGAGCGACTTGCCGAGGGTCACACAGTAATGGCAGTGCTCACCTACAAAACCATGCAGTCCTGTGACTTTGCACTGGGCCTAAAGGAAGGGGGGGTTTGGGGGAGATGGGGCCTGTCTCTGGGGGGAGAGGAGAGATTCTTAGGAACTGTAATAAGAACGCTGGGGCTGCGTGTCTCTAATCAAGCCCAGGGCGTCCTCAGGGGAGCCGGCGCGCACACCTTCCTGGCAGAGCCTGCAGCGGGATTCTGCCCAAGCCGGCATTCTGGCTTTCCGCGGCGGGACGACAACCGCCTCGCAGGGATCTTGGGAGCTTTTCAACTGAGGACTTTGTCCCTGCAGTCGGGGACTTGGGCCGCCCACCCACCCACCCGTGTCGTGTGGTGCACGTCTCTCGGGCCGGCCCTAACGACAGCCTCGTCCTGAGTGGCCTCCCACCCGGGCTGGTCTCTCGTGGACAATGTCTCCCCGGCTCCCCAGCTCCTAAGGCGAGAGCTTGCAGAGCCCAGCGCACCCTCCTGCGGCCTCAGGGCCCGGGGCCGGTGAGACGGGGCCAGGGACGAGGGCTGCACACTGCACCGGGGCGGCGGGACCCCGCGGGGCCTCTGCCGGCCTCCCCGCTCCATCCCAATCGGCCTCCTTCCAGCCCAGCGTGGACGTGGAAGGGCCGTCCCGGAAGTGCGTGTCCAAGGCTGAGCTCTTGACCTTCGGCCCCACGCCTGTCCCTCGTAGCCTCTGCTTCTCCCTCACCCCGTCTGTCACCAAATCCTCTCTAAACCACGTTTCCGGTGCAGAGGTCACCGGGAAGCGGAAGGACGCCTTTGCGTGAACGTCGTACAACGCCGGCCGGGATGCTTTCCGGCAGGCGCGGGCACGGAGCTGGAGATGGCTGCTCTTTGGGGGTTGTGAGCCGAGGTCCCAGGCCGGGCAGCCTGTGGGGCCTTGCCAGCCCCTGGCCGTGCCTGGTGGTCGCTGCCGGCAAGTCTGCTTCCCGGCCGAGGCACCGCACGGCCAGGCAGCGAACCCGGGCCTCAGCTGCGCAGCCGTGGCCTCGGGGCCGGGCCCGGAGTGGGGCTGACCAGCCGGGCCTACTGCAGGGCGCCGGGTTCCCGCCCTGCGCGGTCAGTGGCCTGCTTGTGGCCGAGAAGCAGAGACCGCGCAAGGAGCGCCTGCCCCTGGGCGGCGTGGGCGCCCACCACTCCCTCTTCGTGGGCTGTAGCCCCAGTTCCGCGGCGTGCTGGCCCTCGCCCCTCGCCCCTGATGGATTCGTGTGATCGCTGGTTATTACCCCACGGAGCGCGTCAGGGATGCCGAGGGCCTCGGTGACCGCTCTCGTCGTGGCGGGCGACACCGCGTTCACGATGGACTGTGCGGCGCCTGCGCTCCACGTGGGCCAGCACCCCGAGAGCGGATGGCGCTGCGGGGACGGACGCCGTGGCTCCTGCGCGGACTGGCGGGAGGTGCAGACGATGTCTGCGTCGTGGCGGGACAGCCGCTCCTACGAGTGCGCTCCTGGGCTCGGGTAACCACCTGGACGGCGTCCGCCATGGCTGGACAGGCGCCGAGATCCTGTCCGAGGCAGGGGCCCGTGACTGCCCCGGGCACCTCCACCGTGCTGAAGAACAAAGCTGCGTAGTTCTGAATAGCCTGTGGTTGGCGGGGATCGCTGGCAGTTTCGGGAAGTGGCGTGTGCCGGGCACGAGGGCACAGGGCCCCTTAGTGCGCTCTGGAAGATTGGCAGGCGTCCCGTCACACCCTGCGTGTGGATGCGTCCACATCTGAGGTCTTCCTGCCTGTCCAGCGTCGATCCTATTGTACAGTTTTAACTAACATTTTACAATCTGGAGAGAATACTTTTGAAAGCTTATGGACTGTCTTAAATAACAAGACTGCACCTTATACTCCGAAATAAATAAATGGAAGCGCATTTCGGATCTGCGCCGTCGCTGCAGCTCCTCAGTGATCCCGTCTCAGGCCATCCCCATCTTGCGTCCGGACATCGCTGTGACCGCCTGACCGGCTCTCCGCTGTGCTTCACCCCTGCCCGCTCCGTTCTCTTCCCAGCAGCTGTCCATTAAAATACATGGATCAGGGCCTGTCTGTCCCATTGAGCCTGAAAGGTTCCCACGGGAACAGCACGGCTCTGAGACCAACATCTGAACTTGCTGCCACAGCGTCCAGCCCTCACATCCTGTCTCCCCACCCACCCTGGCCTGGTTTCAGTTCCCCTGCCAAGGCCTTTGCCCCGTGCTCCTCCTGGGGGCCTCCAGAGATGTGTCTGCCCACTCTCCGAGACTTGTGACATGTTACAGTGCGTGTAAGGGGCTGTGGCAGATGTCAGTACGGGCACTAAGGGAACATAGCCTCTGTTACCCAGGGCCTTCCGTTTAGTCACAGAGGCCCTGAAGAGTGGAGTCTGCTGTTAGCAGGAAGGCGGGGTCAGAGAGATGTGAAGAGTGACAAGGACTCGGGCACCGTTGCTGGTTTAAGATGGAGGAGCTGAGAGGGGCCCCTGGCTGACCAGGAGTGAGGAAACGGTGTAGGCTAAGCAGCCCTACAACCACAGGGACTGAACGCTGTCGGCGTCCCCAGTGGAGTCAGAAGCCGATTCTCCCCAGAGGCTTCAGGTGAGGCGCTGGCTCGCTGATGCCTTGCAAGGCCTGGGGCAGCGCTCACCTGGATTCCATGAGGGGCCGTTTGTATTTTCTCCAGCTACTAAGCTTGCAGTCATTCCAGCAGCAGTGTAGAGCTCAGATACAGCCTGGAACCTGACACCCGGCCGTTCCCTGACAGCCCATCTGAAGCGGGCCCACCTGGTAAGCGCTCTCAGGCCGTCCGTTCTTCCTAACATGGACCCCAACTTGGCCTTACCTACTGTTTGCCAGGCAGGGAAGCTCCAGTGTTCAAAACCCAGCTGCTCTGCCACTTGTCTGACCTTGGCTAAGCCGCTCACCGTCTGTGCCTTAGCCTTCTTATCTGTGAAGTGAGCGTCACACTACTGGCGCAGAAGCTTGTGGCGAGGCTGAAATAAGTAATATCTGCAAAGCATTTAGAATTCTGCCTGACACGGAGCAAGCTCCAGGAATCGTTGGCATTGGCCAGGTATTTGTTTAATGCTTTCTAGACCCGAGGCTGGCAAACTTCCACTCGTGGGTCAAGTCCAGCCATCACCTGCTGTTTTATTTTTGAGAGAGTGGGGCTGGGGAGGGCAGAATGAGAGAGAGGGAGAGCGTGCGCTCCTCTGGGGCTGGGCCAAGCCAAAACTGGGGACTCAATCAGGTCTCCCATATGGGTGGCAGGAACCCAGCTACCTGAGCTATCATTGCTGTCTCCCAGGACCTGCCTTAGTGGGAGTTGGTGTCAGGAACCAGAGCCAGGACTTGAGCCCAGGCACTCTGATGTGGGATGTGAATATCTTTTTTTTTTTTTTTTTTTTTTTTTAGTATTTGTTTATTTACTTTAAAGGTAGAGTTACAGAGAGGGAGGGAAAGAGAGAGCGCGAGAGAAAGAGAGAGGTACCTTCCATCTGCTGATTCACTCTCCAAATGGCTTCAATGGCTGGGGCTGGCCCTGGGCTGAAGCCAGGAACATCTCCCGGGTCTCCCACGTGTGTGGCAGGGGCCCAGGCATTTGGGCTATCCTCTGCTGCTTCCCCAGGCACATTAGCAGGGAGCTGGGTGGGAAGTAGAGCAGCTGGAACTTGAACTGATGCCCATATGGGATGCTGCTGTCACGGTCAATGGCTGAACCTGCTGTGCCACAAGACGGCCCCATGGAGATGTGAATATCTTTTTTTTTTTTTAAGACTTATTTATTTGAAAGACAGTTACAGAGAGAGGTAGAGACACAGAGAGAGGTCTTCCCTCTGCTGGTTCACTCCCCATTTGGCTGCAACAGCCAGAGCTGCGCCAATCCGAAGCCAGGAGCCAGGAGCTTCTTCTGGGTCTCCCACGTGGGTGCAGGGGCCCAAGGACTTGGGCCATCTATTGTTTTCCCAAGCTATAGTAGAGAGCTGGATCAGAAGAGGAACAGCTGGGACTAGAATCGGTGCCCATATGGGATGCCGGTGCTTCAGGCCAGGGCTTTACCCCACTGCGGCACAGCGCCGGCCCGAGATGAGAATATCTTAACTCCTAGGCCAATGCCCACCCCAACATGTTTTAAAAATAGTTTTGTTGAACACAGTCCCACCTATTCATACCCATGTTAGCATGGAAAAGTACTTGGAAAGTACTATGGCAGGAGTCATAACCATGTGTCCTTCAAAGCCTAAATTATTTATTCTCTGGGTTTCTGCAGAAAAATGTTCATCTGTGAGCCCCCCAAAGGATGGGGCCACATCTGTTTGCCGTCTCTGTGTTCTCATGTCTCTGCCTCCTACCTGGTGCCTAGTAGGTGCACAGTGCAGAGAGTGTGGATGGGAGAAGTTGAGTTCTGTATTAGGCCTGTATTGCCTATCCGGGGGTAAAAGGATGTGGGCCCTGGCCTTGCTGCCCCAACTGGCATTGCTCCCTTGCTCCAGCGAGTGCAGCACCTGCTGCGTGGGGGCCAGCAGGGGCCAGCTGCTCCTCCTCATCATGATTCTCCTCTTTTCTTTCTCGGCCTCATTAATGCTCTCCTGCTAGGGCATCTTGGGTTTTAATATCAAGTGCCATTTTTGCTTTCTAAATTAAGGCTGCTTTGTCACTGTAGTTAATAAGCTTGGTGTCCTTTGGCCGTTCATCTCCCAGGTTGGTACCTGAGTCTGACTGGGATGGCTCGGATGTCCAGCATCAAGCTGCCAAGGCATCAATCATTGGGAGCCACAGAACACATGGTGGCGCTTTAATGAGCTCTGATATGTGCTTTCAGTTGTCCCTTAAGATGCTTTAAAATGCCCCCCTTTGAAGCCCAAAGATAGCCTTGGCTTTTGACCTGTGTTGCTGGGACCCTTCCAGCCATGACATGCGTGCCTTTCCCGCAGTTGTGTGTCCTGGGCTGCTCTGCTGCCATCCATCACAGCCTTCTCACATTGCCAGGCTCATACTCTTTAATTATTCCACGGGGGCTCTCGGAGAGTTTTTAATTATCAAACATATTACACTTGCAGGGAAATCAAGCTACCCTTTCAGAAGGTGGAAGGGCAGAGCTGACTGCTAATTGAACTGTTTGCCAGCAGCATCAGCTGTGTCAGCAGCCGCCCCATGGGGAGCAGGGGCCCAGGCTGTCAGGTTCACCTCCATATCCCCTGCTGATGCTCCAAGTCTGCCATTGGTTCATAGTCCCCCTGCGTTGTGCATGTCTGCTTCAAGCCATTCTTCATCTCCTACAAATATTTGGGTAATGATAATGTTTCAGAGTCCTGTGTCTCTTCCTTATGTGATTTGGACAGGTGATGACAGAGCTGAGTGTTGGGGGCCCTTATGGGTGTAGCCCCTGGTTGGGAGATGGGGGAAGGAGCAGAGGGAGGCGATGTGGGCTGCTTCACAGCTGTGCCTGGTGGGGCTCAGTCTGGCTGTGGCGTCACAGGGGGTAGCAGCGAGAACACGGGCGTCTGCCTCTGTGCCAGCTCCATCAGGAAGGTCAGACACCTGCTTCAGCCTGGAGGTGGATTTGGGTCTCTCCTCTCCCCCGGTGGTCAGTCTGGGGAGTGGAGGCTGATCAGTGAGGTTTCTACCTGAGCTCCCTCAGCTCATCAGACAGCAGGCCTGGTCACTGCCAGGAAGTGGGTGCAGCGTTGGCCGTTCTGGGGTCTGCTGAGTCGGTGGTGGTGGGTTGAAAGTTTTCATTAGCTGACCTCAGGGCGTGGGAGTCTGCAGTTACAGTGCAGGCACACCTCATTACTTTATACACAAGGGTGCTTCAAAAAGGTCCTGTGCAAAAGGAATTAACAGATGTTTATTTTGATGGAAAAAACTGAAATCACACATAACTTTCCTGAATATGTATTTTCATGAACTGCTTGAAGATCCCATGTTTGCATTTTTCTTTTTTTCCCTTTTTTTCATTCCCCAGGGAGTGATTTAGCCTAGTGTTTAAGATATCCATGTCCTACATTGGCACGTCAACCCATGATTTAGAATTGTTTCACCTGGTTCTGTCTTTGAGCTAGTCCCACAGGTGGTGTGTTAGTTTCCAAAGGCTGCTGTAACAAGTGACATTTTTTCTAATTTAAGTTGCATTCACAGATTCAACCCACAATGTCATTAGGACAACACTCTGCCCTCTGAATGTGTGATGGGATTGCATTCCGTTGATCCCTTGGAGCTGGGCCAAGCCATCTGGTGCTTCTGGCTAATGAGTTGCAGGTAGAAGGAATGCCACAGCATTTTACTGCCACTCATGACACCCAGTGACCAGTAGCATTCCAGGCCAGTCTAGCCCCTGAGTACCTATGATGAGCAGAGTGCCACCCTGTAAGGGTCATGTAGTCAGAGTGAAATGAACCACAGTTGTTTAGAGGAAGAGTTAGCCAACTGTCTGTAAGGGATCAGGTAGTAAATATTTTAGACTGTGCAGCACAACAGGTGAAATCAAGGATATTATGTATATCATAGATCTCTCTCTCTCTCCTCTCTCATATATATATAATGATAGATACTAAGAGAGAAAAGGAATTCCAACCCATTTTTAATTGGTGGAATTCAAAATAATAGAATGTAGTTTTGTACTGTAAGTTCTGATGAAAAGAATGGATTTGCGGCTGTTTTTTGGCTGGGAGATGATGGTGTGCTTAATTGGAGTTTTAAGTTTGTGCTCCCTAGGATCAAATCAGTGGTTGCGTTTACTTGTTATTGCTGATCTCTGGTCTTTTACACATCTCACCTTCATATGCACTGCCTTCCTCAGAAGTGGCTGTGGGACCTCAGGTGTGTTACTTCACCTCTCTGTGCTGGTTTCCACAAATGTGCAGCAGCATCATATGGCTGTAATGAGAATGAATGTCGTATACATTTCACATTAAGTGCTGTTTTGCCTTGCACTTTTGTCAAGTATGTAGCAAACCCTAATTTCCAACCATTAAAAAAGATAAACACCTCCATCTTCTGGACCATACAAAAGACAGGTGAAAGGCCAGAGTGTCCATAGGCCATGCTTTGCAGATTTCTGTCACTGAGATGTTGCACTTGCTCTTGACCATAGCATGCTTATAGCTCTGTGTGTGTGTGTCTGTGTGCGTATGCTTTCTTGTTGGAATTTTGTATCAGGGCTAGCTTTGAAGAAATAAGAAGTTTTCTGATCTCTTTGTATATTCTGCCAATTTATTACATAATGATTGCTTTATGAAAATTTAGTAGAATTTGCTTATTAAAATATCTGTGACTAGAATCTATTTTAGAGTATGTCTTAGTTGGCTCATTCCAATTCTTTCTAGTTTTTGGGCTAACTAAATTCTGTACATCTTAAAAATTTTTCCCTAGAACTGTTCTATTACAGTTGTCATCAGTCATATGTTTATTTAAATTTAATTAAGATCAAGTCAGTTGCATTAGCCCCATTTGTCAGAGTTGGATGTGGCTGGTGCACCCATGTTGGCCAGTGCAGGCACCATGCACTCCAGTCTTCATAGGAAGTTCTCCTTGGCAGTATTGGAAGGTTCTCATCTCAATTCCATGATGCATTGTTTGTTATACAGTCTTTAAAAAATAATTCAAATCTCGTTATCTGGAGTCACATTTCTTTTCTCACTCCCAACGCTGTTTATGTCTACTTTTCTGTCTTCCTCTCTCTCTTTTTTACCAGTTAAGATTTGAAATACCAAAAGTTCTTTTCTTCTTCTTTTTTTTTAAAGATTTATTTATTTATTTAAAAAGCAGAGTTTAAAGTGAGAGGGAGACACACACACATACACACACAGAAAGAGAGAGAGAGAGAGCGAGCGAGCGAGCGCGCGGTATCTTCCATCTGCTGGTTCACTCCTCAAACAGCTGCAACAGCTGGTGTTGGGCTGGTCTGAACCCAGGAGCCAGGGTCTTCTTCCAGATCTTTCACTTGGATGCAGAAGCCAAAGCACTTGGACCATCTTCCACTGCTCTCCCAGGCACATTAGCAGAGAGCTGGATTGGAAGTGGAACAGCCAGATCTCAAACTGGCGCACATATGAGATACTGGCATCACAGGCAAGTAGCCTAACCTGCTATGCTACAAATGCCAGCTCCCTTATTGTTCTTGAAGAATCTGTTTTGGTTTCGCTAAATCTACCATTTGAAACATTGTTTAAAAAGATTTATTTATTTATTTGAAAGAGTTACACACAGAGAAAGGAGAGGGAGAGGGAGAAGGAGAGAGAAAGAGAGAGAGAGAGAGAAAGTCTTCCATCCAATGGTTCACTCCCCAATTGGCCTCAATGGCTGGAACTGCACTGATCCAAAGCCAGGAGCTTCTTCCAGGTCTCCCACATGGGTGTAGGGGCCCAAGGACTTGGGCCATTCTCCACTGCTTTCCCAGGCCATAGCAGAGAGCTGGATCAGAAGTGGAGCAGCCGGGTCTCGAGCTGGCACCCATATGGGATGCTGGCGCTTTAGGCCAGGGCGTTAATCTGCTGAGCCACAGCACCGGCCCTGAAACAATTAATTAATGTGTACGTTTATTACCACCTCTCTGTTTCCTAGAGTTTATTTGTAGTTCTTTTTATCTGGTTTCTTTCTTTCTTTCTTTCTTTCTTTCTTTCTTTTTTAATACAAGAGAAGAGTGAGAGTGAGCACAAGCGAGCGAGCTTCCATCTACTGGTTCACTTGCCAAAATCCTAGCAGCCATGGAGCTAAGACTGAGGGCTGGGAACTCAGTCCAAGTTTCCCATGTGGGTGTTAAGTATCCAACTCCTTGGGGCCGGTATGGTGGCGTAGCAGGTAAAGCCACTGTCTGCAGTGCCAGCATCCCATATGGGTGCCAGTTCGAGTCCCAGCTGCTCTTCTTCTGACCCAGTTCTCTGGTAGGCCTGGGAAAGTAGTGGAAGATGGCCCAAGTTCTTGGGCCTTTGCAATCGTGTGGGAGAACCAGAAGAAGCTCCTAGCTCCTGGCTTCAGATCGGCACAGCTCTGGTCGTTGCGGCCAACAGGGGACTGAACCAGCGGATGGAAGACCTCTCTTTCCTTCTCTGTCTCTCTCTATTTAACTCTTTCAAATAAATAAATCTTAAAAAAAAAAAAAAGAATCCAACTCATTGAGTCATTACTGATGCCTCTCAGGGCTGCACTAGCAGGAAGCTGGAGTCAGGAGCCGGGGCGGGGTCTCAAGCCTACGCGTGCTGATATGGTGCACAGACGTCCTGACCAGTGCCTACCAGGCCGAGTGCTGCCCCAGTCTGGTTTCTTTAGTGCTCAGTTCATTTATTCTCAATCTTTCTTTCTTTTTTTTTTTTTTCAACTAGAAGCTTTCCTTAATGTATTTGGCTTCACCCCCTAGATTTTTTTTTTTTTTGACAGGCAGAGTGGTCAGTGAGAGAGAGAGACAGAGAGAAAGGTCTTCCTTTGCTGTTGGTTCACCCTCCAATGGCCGCCGTGGCCAGCGTGCTGAGGCCGGCTCACCACGCTGATCCAAAGCCAGGAGCCAGGTGCTTCTCCTGGTCTCCCATGCGGGTGCAGGGCCCAAGGAGTTGGGCCATCCTCCACTGCACTCCCGGGCCACACAGAGAGCTGGACTGGAAGAGGAGCAACTGGGACAGAATCTGGCGCCCTGACCGGGACTAGAACCCCGTTTGCCAGTGCCCCAGGTGGAGGATTCGCCTATTGAGCCATGGCGCTGGCCACCTCCTAGATTTTTATATGGAAGATTTTCATTTTTATTCATTTATAGTTCATAACTTTAGTTTTGATGGTCTCTCTAACCAAGAGTTATTTCAAAGGGTTTAAAAAGTCTAAGAAAGGTTTGTTTATTTTCAGTAACTAATATCTAACTGTATTGCTTTGTGGTCAAGCAAAGTAGATTGTATAAATCTGAGTTTGGGGAATTTATTTAGTTTTCTAAAAATGGTCTTTGTTGGGGACCCAAACTTGATAGCTTAAAGCAACATGTATTATCTTGTAGGGCTTCCGAGGGTCCGGCATCTAGAAACAGCTGAGCTGGTGTTCTGGTCTCAGGCTTGGTCAGGAGGATTCTGCCAGTGACAGTGGGAGGAGCGGCTGCCACAGCAGTTCTTGGCTGTTAGCCAGTGGCCTCAGTTCCTTACCCAAGGCCTTGGTCATACATAGTGGCCTTTTCCTGGAGGAGTGATCAGAGAGACAGAGTGTGTGTGCACAGTGCTGGTTAACTCTTTATGACCTTGCCACATCCTCATGTCCACCGTATTCTGTTCACTAGGAGGGACTCGTGAAGTCCAGCCCATGCCCAGTGAGCAGGAACTACAAAATGTATGGTTGCCAGAAGGTAGGGATCACCAACCAGGGCTGTCTCCGAAGCTGCCAACCACATGCCAGCACATGGTTGTTTTTGGTAGTGGTTCACGTGGTGTGAAAAGAATGCTTGTCCCTGTTTGTTGGGATGTGCTCTATGGTGATCCGGCCAACCTAACCCGTTAGTTGTGCACATCCTCAAATCGTCTCTCATTTTGTTTCTTTAGTAGATCGTGGCTAAGGATAAGTCAGCCTTGATGACTGTTTAGTGGGTGCTCTACAGGTATGGGGGAACAGTCTAGGAAAGTGAGTGCTATCGAGTTGTTAGCTGGTGTTACTCAAGTCCTCGCTATCCTTACTGAATTTTTTTTGTGTATCTGCTCTTTTAAACACGTACTAAGCGAAGAATGACACAATCGCCAGTGATGACTGTGGGTTTGTCTGTTTCTCTTTTTGTTCCATCAGTATTGCTGAGGGTGTTTTAAAGGTCTGTTATTAGGGGCGTCACGTCCAGAATTATGTCTTGATGCATTGACCACCTTCTCATTACGGAATGGTTCTCATTCTCTCTGTAATATTTCTTGTCTCCTTGGGCTGATTTGTATGCTTGATGTTTTCCATGACATATCTTTTCTCATCTTATTTTCAACCTGTCTGCTTTTAAAAATAATTTAAATTCCAATTCCATCTCTAACAGCATGAAGCTGGGTTTTGCTTTGATAAATCCAGTCTGATCATTTCTGCCTTTAATTGTAATGTCTGAGATCAGTGGGTTTTAGATACAGATGTAGTAAAATCTCTAACATCAATTGTTAACTCATTAGTTTCTTTATTTTTTTTCCTCTAACATTTTGTGTCATATAATTCAAAGCTGAGTAGTTATGTGCCTTACGAGTTAGACACTGTATTTGGCTCCAGGTTAGACACCTGCAAAGCACAGGCTGATATAGAGTAAGCATTTATTTACTTATTAATGTAAAAGAAGTCTGAAGCTGGCTGCCAGGTCTGGCTTGGTAGGTCTGTGGACTCAACAGGGACTTAGGTTCCCTCCAGCTTCCTACTCCACCGGGCTAAGCTGTGATTGTCACCCTCATGAACATGAGACAGTTGCCAGAGCCCTGCCCATTGTATCCAGCCACATAGGAAGAAGGGAAAGGCTGAGGGGTACGATAATGCACACAGTCCTTACCTAGTGACTGCCACTTAAATGCCACTACCCATAACCCCACCACTCCAGCCACATGGAGGTCGAAAAATGGCTGTGCTCCTGGCTGCCCTGATACAATTTTATTTATTTATTTCTTCTTTTAAAAGATGTATTTATTTATTTGGAAGTCAGAGTTACACAGAGAGAGAAGAAGAGGCAGAGAGAAAGAGAGGTCTTCCATCCACTGGTACACTCCCCAGTTGGCCACAATGGCTGGAGTTTTGCCGATCCAAAGCCAGAAGCCTGGAGCCAGGAGCTTCTTCGAGGTATCCCACACGGGCGCAGGGGCCCAAGGACTTGGCCATCTTCTACAGCTTTTCCAGGCCGTAGCAGGGAGCTGGATCAGAAGTGGAGCAGCTGGGACTTTAACCAGCGCCCATATGGGATGCCGGCACTGCAGGTGGCTGCTTTACCTGCTACGCCACAGCGCCGGCCCCCAAATTTTATTTCTAATATAGAAAATGGGACTAGATATGCAGGAGGGAGCTGATAAACTTTTCTGCAGAGGCATAAAGATTCTCAAGAATTATTTTTGTAGGTATTTGGCTCTACAACTTTTTCTTTGACTTGATACTTTGAATAACATTTTGCTTGATATTGGCATTGGCATCCTTGTTATCTATTAGCGTTTGCCAAATGAGTATATTTGTAGTCACTTTTAATCTCTCTGATTATGAATACATGAATATTATGAATTATGAACAGTGGGAAGCTGGATTTTGTGTTTTAAAGTCCTTTCTCTCTACACAGGACTGTGGTTTCTGGTGTGTCTGTCTCTTGTTTCTGCAGGCTCCTTTTCCTTAGCACCCTGGTCGTGTTCTATGAGCACAGCGGCTGCGCACATCTCTCTGAGGCTGTGAGTTAGGATTTTGCTTACTGTGCTCTGCTGTCTTTGTTGCTTTGCTCAGTGAGGCCCTTGCCATCATCCTACTGGTTTTCCTGAAGTGTTGGCCGCTTCCTGTTGGGGCCCTGTCTGGACAAGCCCCTGTTCTGTGAGCTCAGTAGGCCTCTCCGTGGGGGACCCTTTACAGCCTCTGTGTAATTTGATGCAATTTGGTAACTCCTAATGTCAACATTTTACTGTTCAAGTTACGGGTGTGGTTTCTCCCTTCTGACTCTACCCTGATTGACTAGAAAATCCTCCCAGTTAGGTAGTTGATATCTGATTACTGTAGAAAAGATCCTGAAGAATTTGAAAAGGGAGGAGACAAATTTCAAGAACATGGAGGGGAGGAAAGTGGAGAATCATGCTCTTGTTTCTCAAGAAAGTCACTGTTTCTGCACTTAGGTCATTTATCACAGAGTACTAGTAGTCACTTGGCATGAACTCAGATCTGCAATTGAAACCCAAGCTGAGTGAGCCAAACACCTGTCCCTGGAGGCCCCCTGGCTTTCTGCTCATTCCCTCCCCGCTGCCATTCTTACTCCAGAGTTCTGTCTGTGACTCTGATGATCCTGAGTCCTCAGCCCTACATCCCCAGCCTCCTCTTAGAAACTGGAATGTGGAATACAGAACCATGGCCTGGACCCAGCCTTGCTTCTGCTGCCTGCATGACCATGGCCTCTGTTGTCCCAGTGGTGAGAGGGGGACGGTGTCTGCCTCAGGAAGCTCACTCAGAGACGGCAGGAGCTCAGTGCACAAATGGCTTTGCCATGATGGTGAGCTCCGAATAAACCAGACTGTTTCAGGGATGAACATTGCTTTTTTTTTTTTTTTGACTATTTTTGCTTGATTTTGACCTTCTATTCAACACATCTAAGCTTTGCAATCATCATTCACTCCCCTTAAATTTATGTCATTTTTGATTATGAACTCAGTCATTTGGACTCAAAAATGTGATGTCTGCTTTCTTTCTTTGTCACCACATCCAAATAACCTCCAAGCCAGAACATTCTTGGTCTCCAGTGTCTTTTTTTTCACTTTAAAAGTCTTTTTAATTGTGGTTTTGCTTAAGTCTTATCTTTATTAGGATAAACTTTGTGTATTTCTATATTATTCTTAACTAAGTTTCAAGTCATAATAAAAACATAGAATTAAAGGAAAAAAAACCAAAATAATTAAGCACTGAGTACTTCTTCCACTCTTATCCAAAATTACAAGGCCTCTGAAAAATCATGTGAGTGAAAATAATGGCTTGGAGACCTAAGTTGGTCATAATTTTTTGGAGGTTCTCTTTTTCACAGCCAAAAGCTACATATTAAGCTAATTTTAGTGAGACATTTCAAAATAAAACCTACAAGACTGTCCTTAGAAGCTATAAAAATTATTTGATAAACATACTCCTAATAATTTAGATAGATATGAATAAAATTACAAACAAAGATTAAAAATAAAGTCACTTTAAAATAATTTTGGTTAATCCCATTCCATATTTGCCATGTGATTTAAACTGCAGTCATGGGTTTTGAAAAAATACATATATTCTTATCTATAAAAACACTAGCATGGGACCGGCGCTATAGTGCAGTGGTTTAACACCCTGGCCTGAGGCGCTGGCATCCCATATGGGTGCCAGTTCTAGTCCCGGCCACTCCACTTCTGATCTAGCTCTCTGCTATGGACTGGGAAAGCAGTAGAAGATGGCCCAAGTCCTTGGGCCCCTGCACCCATGTGGGAGACCTGGAAGAAGCTCCTGCTCCTGGCTTCGGATTGGCACAGCTCTGGCCGTTGTGGCCATTGGGGGAGTGAACCGTCTGATGGAAGACCTCTCTCTCTCTCTCTCTCTCTCTCTCTCTCTGCCTCTTCTCTCTCTGTGTAACTCTGACTTTCAAATAAGTAAATAAATATTAAAAAAAAAACTAGCATACAGACTTGAAACTAAAGGCTTATTGAAAGTGATGCAGATGTTCTCCATCTTAAAAAAAACTTAAAAATATCTTTTCTATTAAAACTAAAAGAGTAAAATCAATATGATTAATGAGTTCTGGAAACTCATTAATAAATTACTGTGGATACCGCTATGCTACCACCTGGTATAGACTTAGTTATTTTCCTGAATACAATAATAAGTAAACTAATGAGCTACAGGTTAGTCAGACGTTACAACCAAGTATGACTGTGGCAGTAACAGGAATGGACATCACACAGTAACTCAGGTTTGGCTGTGTCCTGTGGGTATCACTGTGAAGCTAACAGGCCAACCTACCTTTGGGACAGTTTTATCTGTAGACACACAGACAATGGGTGTCTTTTCCTCCCGTTCTCTTGGAGTTTGTTTTGCTAGTCTATAACAGATAGCACTGATGCACCTCTAGCAGTAGAGGAAGCAGGAAGGTAAGTGTGGTCTAAAAGAACCATTCATCTGTCTTGATCCAGGCTTCTCAATTAATTCCTGAAGAGGTGCCAACTCACATCTATCTACCAGGTTAAACTCCTGAACAAAGGAGATAAAGTGCTTAAAGGAGGTGTTGAGGTGGGCTTCCTCTGCAGCTGCATTCCAGAATCAAAGTGCTGGTGATAAATATGGGCATAAACTCTGAACAGACGCTTCAGCATGGTCTTTGCCACAGACATGAAGTTTTTGGGAAACAGGACACCAATCTTAGAAGGACAAAGAGTTTCATCATCAAGCTGGCCCTGAACCCAGGTCATCAAATCGTCAGTGGACTTTGGGGCAGAACATTTGACTGGCTCTTTAATAGTAGTAGCATCTGCCCAGTGATATTCGTGTCTTGGCCCAGCATACATGACTGGACAGCTTGCTTCAGTGCAGAATTTCCTAATCGTTCCATATAACGTGTTGATCTGGTTGAAGAAATCCACAGTGTTAACAGCCATCCATTCATGGAGGTCCTCTCCCTCTGGCAGCATAACAGCTTGTCTCAGATTTCCACTTCCCAGAGTTGCTTCCGCGTGTTTCAAGAGTTCATACTGATGAGACCTTCTGGGATATTCTTCTGTGGTTTGAATGTCTTAGAACGGCTGCTGAAGAGGAAGCTCATCTTTGGTCGTCAGAGCAGGGAGGGGAGAGGCCGCTGGCCCCTGCCCCAGTCAGTATTCAGAGCTGGCTCCGGCATCCTGAGGCAGTCCACGGTCCTCAGCTTGGGGACAGCGGAAGCAGGGCCGGGGTTGCTCCGAGCTGGTTGGAGCTGCTGCAGTCCCTTGAAGACTCCAGTGTCTCTTATGCGTCCCCTGTTTCTTCCCTCCCTCCTTGTCACCCTGGCTTATGCCTGATCAATTCCTGTAGACTTACTCTGCTCACCTGTCTGCTGCCTTTTCCACCTGCTGTCATCTTTCCAGATCGTGTCATCGCCTTGCTCAGCTGTCTGTTGTCTCCCAGTATTCTAAAGAACACATCCAGATACTTTAGCTTGCAACATAGGTATTTTCTTTTTTCTTTCTTTCTTTTTTTAATGTAAGATTTATTTACTTGGCAGGCAGAGATAGAAGAGAGAACAGAGAAGAGAGAGAAGAGAGAGGAGAGAGGAGAGAACAGAGGAGAGAGAGAGAGAGAGAGAGAGAGAGAGAGAGAGATGCTTCCAACTTCTGGTTGACTCCCCACATGGCTGTAACAGCTGGGGCTGGATCCCCCGAAGTCAGGAGCTTCTTCTCGGTCTCCCACATGGGTGAGGGCCTAAGCACTTGGGTCATCTTTTGCTGCTTTTCCAGGGAGCTTTTAGCAGGGAGCTGGATCAGAAGTGGAGCAGCTGGGGCCTGAACTGGCATCCGTATGGTATGCCAGCACCGCAGGTAGAAGCCTAACCTTCTATGACACAGCGCTGACCCCAGGTATCTTCTTTTACTTAAGTTGTTATTTCTTTTTCCCCCAGACAGGTGGGAAAGTGTTCTCCCCACCTTCTCTTTCCTAGTTCTGTCTGCAGTCCTGCACGGGCAACAGCTAGTCTACTCTCCTGACCACCCTGGAGGAGAAAGGTCTGCCCATCATCTGTGCTGCCTGCTGCTGGTACCCTTGTACATCGTCATCTTGTTTGTCAGACAAGTCGCACTAAGCAGTCAGCAAAGATGTACAGGCCTCTGACTGCGCAAACAAATTTTGACGTTTTTTTGCTATGTGTGTACATCCTCTGTAGTGTTCCTCTCCTGTAGGTGGCTGCACAAGCTAGGATGGCTTCATTGATTCAATTAACTCATCATATTGATTGAGCCATGTGATTGAAAGTCTTTCACCTAGTGGTTGTTTATTAATAATTCAGTAATACTATCTGCTATCCTTCAAGCAATAGTACTTAACGAAAATTTTTGGAAGGAAATGTAAGATGGAGAAGATTGTATCTATTTTTGTTTTCCATTTCCCTTGTGTATCCTAAAAATATTGATGTTAGAAGTGTGTTAGTCGTGGCACACCAGGGCTCTAAAAGGTACGATTTGTGTCCTGGTGCAGGTACAAGTTTTTAGAAAGAAAAGGAGGGGTTGACCGTTACAGAGAATCTTTCACGTTAGGCGGGGATGAAAAGTGAGCATCTTGGACTTGTGGCAGTGGATGTCTTTAAATTCCTAGAGACACTGGGAAAATTGCATGTGGGGACTGCATGTTTCCATCCAGTATCTACTTTCTTAAGCAAGTTTTATGTCTAGAAGTTAACCATTTGTAAGCGCATATGTGGACAGGAAGGACCTTGGGTTCCCCTGGCTGTGAACGCATCCTGTAAAGTCTTCTTGGTCACTGTTTCAGGCCAGATGGCCCTGGGGCAAGTCCATGTCTGCCGTGTCTGAGTCTGCTCCTAGCCCCCTGACCTTCCGGGTGTTTACTTCCCAACGGCACATGCTGGCACTTGTGACAACCTTGAATAGTAAAATAACAGCAGGAAAACTGGGATGAAGTTTCCTTAGAAGCTTAATAGATTTTAACAGAGAAGTATAGATGTGAGTGATTATTTTGTGAGTCCAAATCAGACTTCTGATTTTGTTATCAATGGCTTCTGTGCTCAGTCTCAACTCTGAGGCTGAAAACTGACTTTGAGAAATGTGTTAGATTATCCTGAGATGCAGCCAGAACCAAGATGCTCCAGGCCAAATCATGGCCGACTGGACCTGTTCCCTGTGCGTCTCCTGGGTGCTGCTGAGTGGGCTGGACCGCCTGCTGCTGTGATGAGCCCAGCAGTGTCTCCAGGGGAAGAGAACAAAATCAGCAGAGGGAAAAGGAAAAAAAACCCAGGCTCCAGGCCAAGTCCTTTCATGTGCAGTTTTTCATGTATTACCATTGGCCTTTGTACTTGGAGATTGGAATTACGAACATAAATGATAAAATTTTTAGGAAAGTTTCCCTAAAACTTTGATGACCAAAGAGAAGAAAGCATCTCTAGCAGACATTTGAACTTTTCCGGTATGTATGCAGCAGTCACAACTATGGAATTCAAACACAGAAGTAGTCAAAGTAGGCTTTTGAATTACGACTTCAGCTTATTAAGTAGATAAAGCAAGTCAAGTCGACACTGCTGAAAACACATGCATCACTCACAAGCTGCAGGATGGCTGCCAGCACCGCGTGATGAATGGCTCCCCTGCAGCAGAGCCTGGCGCTCCGAGGCTGGTGTGCAGCCCTGTCCTGTGACATTTCCATCAGTCAAGAGTGTAGCATGAGAAAGTTGTTACTTCGTAGCAATTCATTAATTTCTTCACTTGTCCATTCACTGCTGAGCTGGGCACTGGAGAGAGATGAGTAATACGAGAGCCTCCTGCCCTGGACAAGCTCATAGTTAGTGGGGGAGATGGGTGTGGATACCGGTCCCTGGAGCACAGTGCAAGAAATGCTGGAGATGGAGACCAAGAACGATTGGAGACAGAGAAAGGAGGTGAATCGGAAGACTTCCCACAGCAGGTGGCACTTACGGAGGTGCCATTGAGACAGTGATTGCCTGAGGACTCTGTGAGATTAGTTGATGCTAGAGTAAACAGCTCTGTAGATTAGTAGAAAAATCCTGGAAGAATTTAGTAGTTCTCTCTTCATTCTGCAAATGGAAAATGACCTTGAAGGAGAAAATGACTTATCCAAGGTCATAATCCTTGGAATTTGCCATCATGGCCATCTGGGGACTGAACCATGTGATGGAAGATTCTTTCTCTCTCTGTCTCTCCCCTCCCCCCTCTTCCCCTCTCCTCTCCCTTCTTCTCCCTTTCTTCTCCCCCTTCTCCTCCCCCTCTCCTCCACCTCTCTCCCTCTTCTCTCTCTGCTCTCTCCTCTCTCCTCCACCTCTCTCCCTCTCTCCCTCTCTCCCTCTCCCCTCTCCCCTCTCCCCTCTCCTCTCTCCCCTCTCCTCTCTCTTCTCTCCTCTCTCAGTATCCACAGTCCCACTAAGGATCCTCTCTCTACTTTGTGTTTAACAATAAAAAAAGCTATCATTTTCCTTCTAACTTCTCTACTACCTTATCTACGTTTTTTGTTTAATTTGGTGTGTGTATAAGAAAAAAATCAATTGAATTCAGTAAGTCAACGTCTTGGAGAGAAAATAAAAGATAAACATATAAACATAGCCTTGAGTTTAAGATCAGTTTCTGTTGCTGCTGTGACACATTACGCAGACATGGTGGCTTAAAACAACTCAACTGAAACTCACTTTCTTACGGATTTGAATAGTGGAAGTTGGTGTCACTCGGCTTAAGTCAAGGACTTGCTTACCTGCTGTGGCTCTGAGGGAGAATCCGTCCAGCGTCTGGTGACTGCCATACTGCATCCTCTGTCCCATCCTCCCATCACCTTTTCCTCACCTGTGCTCTGACTCTGCTTGGACCCGTCTCGCACTAGGACACTTAAAATGGCATCTGGGCCCCTCAGAAAATCCAGGATCATCTCTTCATATCAAAGTGATTAATTCAAGCACACAAGCAGACACCTACTGAGCTCACACAGATTCCAGGGGCCTGGACGTTTCTGTGGGAGCTATTACAGACCAGCTGCAGGTCGCCTCATGGAAGAGGACATCACAATGGAGGTGACGATTCTGCTCTATTAAACTTGAATCAAAGCTTCACTTCTGGACTCCACATCTTCAGGGGAGGAGAGGATTTGGAGTCTGCTCAGAGGACAGTGAACAGGTTAGTTTAGAAAAAGGCAGTAGAAATGTGGAGACTTAGGCCAGCACCACAGCTAACTAGGCTAATCCTCCACCTGCGGCGCCGGCACCCTGGGATCTAGTCCCTGTCGGGGCACTGAATTCTGTCCCAGTTGCTCCTCTTCCAGTCCAGCTCTCTGCTGTGGCCTGGGAAGGCAGTGGAGGATGGCCCAAGTGCTTGGGCCCTGCACCTGGCTCCTGGTTTCCGATCAGTGCAGTGTGCTGGCCGCAGCGTGCTGGCTGCAGTGGCCATTGGGTGGGGGGGTGAACCAACAGAAAAGGAAGACCTTTCTCCCTGTCTGTCTCTTGCTCTCTCACTGTCCACTCTGCCTGTCAAAAAAAAAAAAAAAAGAAATGTGGAGACTTAATGTGAAGGAGGGAGTCCTGAAGACGGCAGGGTGGGGTCTGTGACTGGAGGTGCTGAAGGCTGAAGGACAGCAGTTGTGAATGGGGTTGGAGGGTGGCCAACCTTTCTGCCATTGCTAAAGTGGCCTTGTGTGGTGGACCCCAGAGGAAAGCAGACTGGAGGAAATGACTCTGAGGTTCCTTCCATCCCCCGTTAACCCTTTGAAAGGATTTTTACCTATCAGGAACTTGGTCCCTTACCTTAGTCTGACTGGATGGAGACTGAGGATGCCATGGGGTTTATATCATTCCTAGTAGAGAAATGGGGCCATAATGGATTTGGGAGGAAAAAAAATGACAGGAGTCAGCATTTTTCAAAAAGTATATGGCCCTTTAAATAAATGTAATCATTGAAGAAATGATTTGATATAAAAGTACTAAGTGTATTAGGAAGTGCTTCTGTACTAAAAATTGAGTGTTGGCAAAAATGATTTTTCTAGTGCTATAGAGGACTTTTAAAGACTGCTTTTCTGAGACTATGAATAATTTTGTATAAAAACCATACACAGGTAAACATTTGTTTAAAACTAAATATAAACAACATTATAGGCATTCCCTTCTATGGGTGAGTTCCATATACATGGATTCAACCAACTGTGGATAGAAAATATTGGGGAAAAATCAAATCTTTACTGAATTTTCCCTAAGTACACTCAGCTTTTCTGGGGCACCCAGCTCAGGTTAAGAGGGCACCCCCAGAGACCCTCTGCTCACTGTTCCCCAACAGTAATCTCCTGCGTTTGCACATGATGTAAGTAGAACTGTGTACTTTTCTCTCTTACTATCTGGCTCCTCTTGACAGTGTTGTGTATGAAATTTATTCATGTTGATGGAGCCGTGGATTGTTCAGGCTCTCTGCTGAGCAGTCATCCATTGGTAAGCATACCACCAATGATTTATCCTATAAGGGGCTTTAGAAAGATTGTAGGAAAATGGAATGACAAGATAAGTTTATTTTTGTGAAAAAGTTTTGAAATCCACGCATAGATTTTTCATAAATCAGATAACCCATAAACATTTTGGAGACCCCTCATGCTACTGATAGTCAACAGCACTTTTCGGGCCAGCGCATTAGCACAGTGGGTTAAGCCCTGCCCTGCAGTACTGGCATCCTGTAGAGTCCTGGTTAGAGTCCTGGATGCTCCATTTCCAATCTAGATGCCTGCTGATGCACCTGGGAAAGCAGTGGCAGATGGCCCAGGGCCCCTGTATCCATGTGGGAGACCTGAAAGAAGCTCCTGGCTCCTGGATTTGACCTCACCCAGCCTGAGTCATTGCAGCCATTGGGGAGTGAATGAGCAAATGGAAGAGCTATCTGTCTCTGTCTCTGTCTCTGTCTTGCCTTTTCTCTCTGTAACCCTACTTTTCAAATATTAATTTAAAAAAAATATACAGCCAATTTTCCTATTCTGTTATTGATGGCTAGGTACTATTCATTCTACTCTTTAGGTAATTTGTAGTTGACAGGTTGATAGTACAAAAATGCTTCTATGAATATTCTTGCACATGTCTCTTAATGAACATTTGTTTCTTGTGGGTATAACCTAGGAGTGCGCTTACTCCATAGTGTCTGACTACAGCAATTTTAAGAGCTACTTTAGCCTGAGGTTCATGAGGGCATTAATAAGCGCTCATAGCAGCACTAAATGTAAAGGTAGTAAAGACAAGAAGTGCACTAGAAGAGCAGAGTTCTTTTCTCCTTTCTTATTGCACAGTGCTTTCCATCCCTTCTGCTACTGATTTCTGAGCATTTAACCATGAGACTTGACATTTCATTATCTTGTTTATCCTCACAGCAACCCAAGATGAGAAGATGGAGGTTGCAGTGGATTGGGCCAGATTTGGACTTGGCTCTGTAGTCTTAAATATTGACATTTCCTTCAGTTCCTCCTATGCTACTTGAACATCTTGTGAATTCCCAAGAGGGAATTCCCTCTTTCTAGCACCCTCTACACATCCCTGTGTGTACATGTGAAAGTGAAATGGAACCCAGGGTAGGTTTAATTCTGTTATCCTTTCAGAATTTTTCAATTACATAGAATAATTACTGCTGTGATGTGACACCACTAGGCCTTTTCTTTCTGGTAATCAGTCTGTTTTTCTTTACATCCACTGTTCTTTAGGATGATGGGTATTTAATTACTATGCCAATTGCATTGCTCAATAGAACTCTGGTGAAAGGACACCTTCACTGGAACTTTCAACCTGTTGACAAAATTTCCTTATGGCATTTTGAGCTGGAAAATGAAAAACTAATTACCTAATAGAATTTATGGGAATGAGTACAAATATTTAATAACCTGTTTAATAATCTGGCCACTGAGGAGTTCTTAGGAGTCAGGTTAAAGTCACACTTTCCTTTATGCAATAAAGTAGAATCATACTATTAGGCTGGTTTTCTTTTCTTTTTTTCCCCCTGAAACCTTCTATTTAAGGAATATGAACTTCATGCTTTTCATAAATACAACCAACTTTAGGAATATAGTGATTCTTCTCACTGTACCCACCTCCTATCCACACTCCCACCCCTTTTCCTCCTCCCTCTCCTATTATCATCCTTATTTTTTATTTATTTTATGTTTTTTGTCTTTTACAGAGTTAGACAGTGAGAAACAGAGAGAAAGGTCTTTCTTCCATTGGTTCACCCCCCAGATGGCTGCTACAGCTGGCGCTGTGCTTATCCGAAGTCAGGAGCCAGGTGCTTCTTCCTGGTCTCCAATGTGGGTGCAGGTGCCCAAGCACTTGGGCCATCCTCCACTGCTCTCCTGGGCCACAGCAGAGAGCTGGACTGGAAGAGGTTCAATCGGGAATAGAACCTGGCACCCATATGGGATGCTTGTGCCACAGGTGGAGGATTAACCAAGTGAGTCACGGCACCGGCCCCCGTCCTTATTTTTTATTGAGATCTATTTTCAATGAACTGTATACACATATGATTAATTTTTACTAAATAGAGTTCAACAAATATTATGAAAAAGAAAAACCTGTTCTTCAACAGTTGAGATAAGGCTGATTGAAGTCATTGCTTCTTGAAGTGTTAATTTTGCTTCTATAGTTTACTCTTATATGATCTAATAGTTATCACATATCTGGGAGAACATATGGTATTTGTCCTTTTGGGCTGGCTTATGTCATTAAGTATGATGTTTTTGTTGCACCCATTTTGTTGCAAAAGATAGGATTTCATTTTTTAACCTCTGTTTAATATTCCATGGCATATATATCCCATAATTTCTTTATTCTTCAATTGATAGGCATTTGGGTTGATTCCATGACTTAGCTATTGTGAATTGAGCTGCAATAAACATGGTGATACAGATAACTTTTTCATATGCTGATTTCATTTCATTTGAGTAAATTCCCAGGAGTGGGATGGCTGGGTCACATGGTAGGTCTATATTCAGATTTCTGAGGTATCTCCATTCTGTCTTACATTTCCACCAACAGGGATTAGGGTAACTTTTCCTCCACATCCTTGACAGCATTTGTTATTTGTTGATTTCTGTATGAAAGCCATTCTAATGGGGTGAGGTAAAACCTCATCGTGGTTTTGATTTGCATTTCCCTGATTGCTAGTGATCCTGAGCATTTTTTCATGTGTCTGTTGGCCATTGGGATTTCCTCTTTTGAAAAATGCTTCTTTAAGTCCTTTGCCCAATTCTTTTTTTTTTTTTTTTTGACAGGCGGAGTGGACAGTGAGAGAGACAGAGAGAAAGGTCTTCCTTTTTCAGTTGGTTCGCCCTCCAATGGCCACTGTGGCAAGCGCTGCGGCCAGCGCACCGCGCTGATGTGAAGCCAGGAGCCAGGTACTTCTCCTGGTCTCCCATGTGGGTGTAGGGCCAAGGACTTAGACCATCCTCCACTGCACTCCTGGGCCACAGCAGAGAGCTGGACAGGAAGAGGAGCAACTGGGACAGAATCCGGCGGCCTGTTGGGACTAGAACCCGGTGTGTCAGCACCACAGGTGGAGGATTAGCTTATTGAGCCACAGCTCCGGCCCTTTGCCCAATTCTTAACTAGGTTGTTTGTTTTGTTGTTTTTGAGTTTCTTGATCTCATTATATATTCTGGTTATTAATCCTTTATCAGTTGCATAGTTTGCAAATAATTTCTCCTATTTTGCCAATAGCCTTTCACTTTGTTGAGTGTTTCTTTTGCAGTGCAGAAGCTTCTCAGCTTGATGTAATCTTTATTTGTCAATTTTGGCTTTGATTGCCTGTGCCTCTGAAGTCCTTTCCAGGAACTTTTTGCCTATGCCAGTGTCTTGCAGGATTTCCCCAATGTTCTCTGACAATTTGATGGTATTGGGTCATAGATTTAGGTCTTCAATGAATTTTGATTGGATTTTTGTGTAAAGTGTAAGGTAAAGGGCTTGCTTCATACTTCTGTATATAGAGATCCAGTTTTCCCAGCACCATTTGTTGGAGAGACTATCCTTGCTCCAGGGATTGATTTTTAGCTCCTTTGTTAAAGATAGATTGGTTTGAGGCCAGCGCTGTGGCTCACTTTGTTAATCGTTTGCCTGCGGCACTGGCATCCCATATGGGCACCAGGTTCTGGCCCTAGTTGCTCCTCTTCCAGTCCAGCTCTCTGCTGTGGCCTGGGAGAGCAGTGGAGGATGGCCCAGGTGCTTGAGCCCCTGTACCCGCATGGGAGACCGGGAAGAGGCACCTGGCTCCTGGCTTCGGATCGGTGTAGTGCTGGCAATAGCGGCCATTTTGGGGGGTAAACCAACAGAAGGACAATATTTCTCTCTGTCTCTCTCTCTCTCACTGTTTATAACTTTACCTGTAAAATAAATAAATAAAAGAAGAAGAAGAAAAGATAGGTTGGTTGTAGATGTGAGAGTTCATTTCTTGTTTCTATTCTGTTCCATTTGTCTATCCATGTGTTATTGTACCAGTACTAGACTGTTTTGATTATAACTTCTCTATAGTATGTCTTAAAATCTGGTATTGGGATGCCTCTGGCTTTGTTTTTGTTCCTTAAGATTGCTTTAGCTATTTTTGGTCTTCTGTGTTTCCATATGAATTTCAGCATCTTTTTTTCTAGATATTAGAAGAATATCCTTGCTATTTTGATTGGTATCACATTGAATCTGTAAAATGCTTTTAGTAGTATTGGCATTTTTATATTGCTTCTTCCAATCCATGAACATGGAATATTTTTCCATTTTTTTGTATCTTCTATTTCTTTCATTAATGTTTTATAGTTTTCATCATAGAGATCTTTGACATCTGTGGTTAAATTTATTGCAAGGTATTTGGGGTTTTTTTTTAGAGTGATTGTGATTGTGATTGATCTTAGAAGTTTTTTCTCAGCCATGTTATTGTCTGTGTATACAAAGGCTTTTGAATTTTGAGTGTTGATTTTATATCCTGCCTCTTAACCAAACTCTTTTATGAGTTCCAATAGTCTCTTAGTGGTGCCTTTTGGAGCCCCTATATATAGAATCATGTCATCTGCAAATAGGGATATTTTGATTTCTTCCTTCCCAATTTGTATACCATTGATTTCCTTTTCTTGCCTAATGGCTTTTCATAAAACTTCTAGGACTATATTGAATAGCAGTGGTTAGAGTGGGCATCCTCGTCTAGTTCCATATCTCAGTGGGAATGCTTCCAACTTTTACACATTCATTAGTATGCTGGCCGTTGATTTGTCATAAGTTGCCTTGACTGTGTTGAGTAATGTTCCTTCTATACCTAATTTGCTTTAAGTTTTCATCATGAAAGAGTGTTTTATTTTATCAAATGCTTTCTCAACATCTATTGAGATAATAATATGGTTTTTGTTCTACAATTTGTTAATGTGATGTATCACATTAATTGATTTTCATTTGTTGATAAATCTCACTTGGTCCAGGTGAATGATCTTCTGATCATTCAGAAAGTATCATCAGTATTTGATTGGCTAGTATTTTTTGAGGATTTTTGTGTCTGGGTTCATTATGAAAATGGGTCTGTAGTTCTATTTCTCTGTTATATCTTTTTCAGTTTTAGGAATTAATGTGATGCTGGCTTCCTAGAAGGAGTTTGGGAGGATCCTGGTCTTTCAATTATTTTGAATAGCTTGAGAAGACTTGGAATTAGCTTTTCTTTAAATGTCTGGTATTATTCAGCAGTGAAGCCATCCTGTTCTGGGATTTTTACTGCGAGGGTCTTTATTATTGATTCAGTTTCTGCTTTGGTAACAAGTCTGTTTAGGTTTTCTATGTCTTCATGGCTCAATTTAGATAGATTGTATGTGTCCAGGAATCTATCCATTTCTTCTATGTTACCTGGTTTGTTGGCATAAAGCTCTTTGTAGTATTTTTTGGTGATTCTTTTTATTTTGTGGTGTCTGTTTTTACACTTTCTTTTTCATCTCTGATTTTATTAATTTGGGCCCCCCCCGCTTTTTTTTGGTTAGTTGGACCAATGGTGTGTCATTTTTGTTTATTTTTTTCAAAAAATCAGCTTCTTGTTTTGCTGGTCTTTTGTAATTTTTTAATTTCTGTTTTGTTTATTCTCTAATTTTAGTTTTTTTCTCCTACTGGTTTTGGTTTGGATTGCTGTTATCTTTCTGTCCCTGAGATGCACTGATAGCTCATTTATGTGGTGCCTTTCCAATTTCTTGATATAGGCTCCTATTGCCGTAAAATTTCCTCCTAACACTGCTTTTCTGTATCCCATAAATTTTCAATGTTGTATTGTCACCTTCATTCAGTTGCATAAATTTTTTGATATCTCTTTTGATTTCTTCTATGAGCAATTGTTCATTCAAGGGCATGTTGTTCAGTCTCCATGTGTTTACATGTTTTAGAGATTCTTGAGTTGTTGATTTCCAGATTCATTCCATTGTGGTCCGAGGGGATGCATGGTATGATTCTGATATATTTTTAATTTGCTGAGATTTACTTTATGGCCTAGCATGTGGTCTATCTTAGAGAAAGTTCCAAGCACTGGTGAGAAAAAATGTATATTCTGCATCTCTAGGATTAAAAGTTCTGTAGATATCTGTTAGGTCCATTTGGTCTATAGTGTCAATTAAGTCTGCAGTTTCCTTGCTGGTTTTCTGTCTGGTTAATCTGTCCATTGCTGAAAGTGGAGTATTGAATCCCCCATTACTATTGTATTGGAGTCTATGTCTCCCTTTAGCTCCATTAACATTTCTTTTAAAAAGCCAGGTGCCCTTTAATTAGGTGCATATACATTTATAATTGTCACATTTTCCTGTTGAATTGGTTCTTTAATTATTACATAATGCCTTCTTTGTCTCTTTTAATAGTGTTTGTGTTAAAGTCTATTTTGTCTAATATCAGCACGGCTACACTAGCTGTTTTTTGGTTTCTGTTAATGTGGAATATATTTTTCCATCCTTTCACTTTCGGTATGCACATATCTTTGTTGGTGAGATGTGTTTATTGTAGGCAGCAAATAGATGGGTTTTGGTTTTTAATTCATTTAGCCAGTCTGTGTCTTTTAACTAGAGAGTTGAGGCCATTTACATTCAAGGTAAGTATCAATAAGTAACATCTTTGTCCTGCCAGTTTTCCATAAATATTCCTACTGTTTACTCTGGATTTCCTTTGTACTTTTTTTTTTAAAAAGGATTTATTTACTTATTAAATCAACAACAGGAGTCACTGTGCACTTGCTCCCCATGTAGAACCTCTGTCCTTAATGTGATATACTATGAGAATTAATGGTAAAACTAGTCTTCAAACAGTGCTTTCTACTTTGTGTGTCTGTGTGGGTGCAAACTGTTGAAATCTTTACTTAGTATAGAGTTGATCTTCTGTATATAAAGGTAATTAAAAATTAATCTTAATGAATAATGTGATGGGAGAGGGATTAGGAGGTGGGATGTTTTGGGAGTGGGAGGATGAGTATGAGGGGAAGAACCATTACAATCCAAAAGTTGTATTTATAAAATTTATATTTATTGAATAAAAGCTTTCTATAATTATATTTATTTATTTATTTATTTGAAAGTTGGAGAGAGGAGAGAGAGAGAGAGAGGTCTTCCATCCTCTGGTTCACTCCCCAAATGGCAGCAACAGCCAGATCTGCACCTATCTGAAGCCAGGAGCCAGGAACTTCTTCCAGGTTTCCCACATAGGTGCAGGTACCCGAGGACTTTGGCCATCTTCTATTGCTGTCCCAGGCCATAGTAGAAAGCTGGATTAGAAGTGGAGCAGCTGGGACTGGGACCGGTGCCCATATGGGATGCTGGCACTGCAGGTAGTGGCTTTACCTGCTATGCCACAGTGCTGACCCCTATTTTGAACATCTAATTGGGGATTTTCTGTCTGCCTACAGTTTCTTTCATAGTGGTGACCATGTTTCTGTATTTCTGTGTGTAGCACATCTTTAAGCATCTTTTGTAAGGCTGGATGAGTGATGACAGATTCTTTCAATTTCTGTGATGGAAGGTTTTTATTTCGCCTTCATTGATAAATGACAGCTTTGCAGGGTACAGTGTTCTTGGTTGACAGTTTTTTTCTCTTAAGACTTGGGATATATCTCGCCATTCTCTTTTAGCCTGTAGGGTTTCTGATAAGTCAGCTGTGAGTCCAACAAAGTAATCTGGCGTTTCTCTCATGCATGTTTTAGAATCGTTTCCTTATGTTTTACTATGGAGAGTTTGACTAGGATGTGTTGTGGTGAAAATCTTTTCTGGTCTTGTCTATTAGGATTAATATGTGTTTCTTGTACTTGGACATCCCTTTCTTCAAATTAGGGAAGTTTTCTGTAGTTATTTCACTAAAAAGGCCTTTTAATCCATTCTCTTTCCACGCCACCAGGAACTCCTAAGCCCTGTATGTTGGGTTGTTTGATAGTATATCACAAGTCTCCAGCACTGTTTTACAGTTTTCTTATTTCTTCTTTTTTTTTTTTTTTTTTTTTGGTCTGACTAAAATTTCTGGAGTTCTGTCTTCTAACTTGAATATTCTTTTCTTCTGCCTCACTGAGTCTGTTCTTAAAGATTCCACCATATTTTTATTTGTTTGAATTTGTTTCCAATATTTCATTTTTATTTCTCTTTAAAATCTCAATTTCATGGGAAAAATTTCATTCATGTCATGTACAGATTTCTTTTTCCATGAATTTGCTTTTGATTGCTTCTAAGTTATCCTACAATCAATTTTTAAAATTCCGTTTCTGGCATTTCGTTAATCTCTTCATCTTCACATTCTAGTATAGAAATGTTACGTTCTTTTGGGGGCGTCATATTGCCTTCTCTATTATTGTTTCTTGAATTGCTGTGTTTATTATTAGGCAATTGTGGTGATCCTTCTTTTTACTTTTATTTTTCCCCTATGATGGCTTTTTTTTTTTTTAAGATTTATGTATTTATTTGACAGGTAGAGTTACAGACAGTGAAAGAGAGAGACAGAGAGAAAGGTCTTCCATCCGATGGTTCACCCCCAAAATGGCTACAATAGCTGGAGCTACGCTGATCCGAAGCCAGGAGCCGGGTGCCTCTTCCTTGTCTCCCATGTGGGTGCAGGGGCCCAAGCACTTGGGCCATCCTCTACTGCTTTCCTGGGCCATGGCAGAGAGCTGGACTGGAAGAGGAGCAACTGGGACTAGAACCTGGTGCCCATTTGGGATGCCAGCAGCGCAGGTGGAGGATTAAACTAGTGCGCCACAGTGCCAGCCCTCCTTGTGATGGCTTTTATCTTTGGAGTATTCCTCTGTGACTTAGGGGAGTGTCCGCTTTTTCAGTGGATACCCAGAGGCATGTGCTGGGTGTGGTCAGGGAGCTCTGATCAGTGCTCCAGTGTGAGGGTCTAAGTGACAACCAAGTTGGGCATGGTAAATCTCTCTCTTCTTTTTTTTTAAACCAGAGGGGAGGTTTATTTAGCTCTGTTGGCACAGTCTCATGCTCACCTCCTCTCCTGCAAGGAGACCAATGCCTGGGCGCTAGCCCTGGTGGGTACAGTTTTCATCTGTGCTGCCACAAGAACCACACAAAGGATCCGTGCAGTCCTCGGTGTGAACACAGATCCTGCAGCAATGAGCCTCACCAAGGATTCAGGAGCCCTGAGCATGTGGAGCCACCCACTTTGACTGCCCAGTGACAGCCACACCCTGCTCCCTTCCACACAGCCACTGTTTTCACAGTCCCAGCACAAAATACTCCCACAGTCATGAGCTCCCAGACCTGTCGATTCTCCCAGCCAAACTCGGGCATCGCCTCCCCACTGATTGCTGGGCACGTGGACATGAGCTGGAGCAGCTGTTGCATTTGTCCTAATTGGTGCCTGCCCTCTCTTGGCTGGTTACAGGATGCCAGGTGATGGGGAAAGAAAGGCATGTCCCTCCTTTTTTCCCTCTAGGTTGGCAGGTACACTGTCCCCCACAGGGCTCCAAGCTGGACTCCCACTGGGCTTTTTCTACAGCTTTATTGCCGGTGGCTTGGTCTACTGCATTCTGGTCTCCCCTCACTCCAAAGCTGATGCTGAGGCTCTCAGGTGCTGGGGTCCTGCGTTGTGTGTGTCCACACCCTCTACGTAGTTCCACAGTTTCCTTCTCATCTGCAGGGAGTTTCCTCTGCCATTTTCGCTGAGACTGTGCTCTCTCCTCTTTTTTCACACTGTCTTCCCCTAGACTAGAGCAGTAAGCTCCCTTCCTATTCCGCCATCTTTGAGGCTTGCTGTCCGCTAGAAGTTACCAGATTTAACAGGTGGTAATATTCTCCAGTATCTCCTATAGTATAATATTTTCTAGATGTTATTTGTAAATGAATTTTATCTTTAAAAGTAGTAACTGCTTCACAGAGAATCTTATGCGAGTATGGCTCTGGGTGTGGTGTAATCTCATTATAGGAATTGTCTTGTGGGGAATGTCTTGTTTGGCAGATTCAGTTCAGCTTCCTGGCTAGCCAACAGTTGAGTGCCTGCTGTATACAAAGCTTTACGTTTGGAACCTTGGAGTCTAGAAGAGAAAGAAGAGATAGTACCCTCCCTTCAGCAGCTTGCATGCTGTTTGAGGAGACAGGTGTTGAGACACTGAAGGTCACAGGAGGCAGTGCTGTGATGTTGGGGCCCAGGATATAGTGGATCTTCTGTCCCCCAGAAAACAGCCTTTTCCAAGTAGAGGGTATCCCCAGATGTGAAGCTGAAGACAAGGCTGTGAATGCAGGTAGTTTACTTAGAGTGTGTTCATAGGAACCCTGTGTGTAGGGGGAGACAACACACAAAGTGGTCAGTAGGGGCGTGCTATTAAGCAGGCTAACTCTGAACAGCTGAGACTCATTTCTGTTGGGTGATTCTGGGGAAGGGTGAAGGACAGCCCTTGCTGTTGTCCTCACAGAACTCTAGACAGGATTATTTGCCAACTTCTGCTAGTCATTGGCTGAGGGCACTGGTGGGGAAGAGTGCAATTTCCCAGCTCACCTGATTTGTTCTGGAAGCAGCCAGAGAAAAACCTCAGACTCCCAGTGCTGGCATTAGGCCACCATTGTATTGATGTGCACAGGAAGGTGAGTGAGAAAGTATATAGGAAGTGTACTGAGAATTGCTAAGATAGATCTGGACACTACACAGTAGTCTGGGTTGATTGGCCCAAGTGTGCACCTGACTGAGGAAGACGGGACATTGGTGGGTTGAGAAAATGAAGTTCTCTGGAAACATGAATGTGTTTCTAGAGTTCTGGAGAATGGCCTGTCAGAGCAGGGGCTAGAGTGGGTGCCACAGGAGGATCAAAGGCGAGGGTAGGTGGAATGTGGGCAGAGGGAAGGGCCTTGCTGAGCACGATGGCCTGTGGAGAGAAACAGGAAGTGGAGGAGAGAGGGAGAGTTGAGAGTCCAGTGCATTTGTAGAGCTGGCAGCGTTGACCAGTTGGTGGTCTGGGTCCCCTGTAACCCAACTGTCCTTTACTTCCTGTCCTTGCTGGTGAGACTGTCAAGTGTCCCTCTGTGCACATCCTTTCTACCTAACCTAGATCGAGAGGAGTTTTCCTTCTTGCAACCAATCTCTAAGTAGGACAAAAGTCCCAGGGCTCGTGACACAAGAAGTGGACTAGAAGTGAAACTTGATCTGGGTCTTGGTGCCTGAAGAAGGGTTTTACAAAGAGAGAAGTTGGGGGAAACCGAGGTCACAACCAACAAAATGCCACCACAGGAACTGGGAGACCTTTCCTAGGGAGAAAGGTGTGGCTGGGGATAGATTGGAAGGGGAGGAGGTGAAGGAGAGGTGGAAGTCAAAGCTGAAGTTGCAAGCCTGGTCTCTGATGGGCAAAGGTGCCATTGACAATGGAACTGAGTCAGCTGTGCAGAGAGCAGATAGGGAAGAAGCTACTCTGGTTTTTATTAGATGTATTGATTTTTTTTTAAAAAATACTTATTTATTTTAGAGGTGGAGTTACAGGTGGAGTTGGAGAGAGAGAAGGGTCTTTCATTTGCTAGTTCACTCTCCAAATGGCTGCAATGGCCAGAGCTGGGCTGACCTGAAGCCAGGAGCCAGGAGCTTCTTCCAGGTCTCCCACAGGGGTGCAGGGGCCCAAGGACTTGAGCCATCTTCCATTGCTTTCTCAGGCCATAGCAGAGAGCTGGACTGGAAATAGAGTAGCTGGAACTCCAACTGGTGCCAATATGGGATGTCAGGACTGCAGACAGCAGCTTTACCTGCTACGCCACATCGCTGGCCCCAGATGAATTGATTTCTGATCATGAACTCATCACTCTTATTGGTTAAAAACAATGTCAGGGACATTGATTTTAATCAAAGGAATAGACTAATAATATGAAGAAACATTCTATTTCCATCTTGAAGTAGAAATCAGAAACAAATAAATGAGATGTTTAATGCTTTCTTAGGTTTGCAATGTTATAATACACATCCATCAGCACTTTATCTTCACAGTTGTCTGATTTGGGTCTCTCAGGAGTTTTCTTGCTTTTTTTCCATTAAGGTTTCATGCACCCTTATTTGAAAGAGGTTAGTTGGAAAAGAATGGATCCTTTGGGGCATTGAGTGGGTCTCTTCCCACCACAAGCCAGCTGTTTCCTGGGTGTAAATGGGGCTTTGCTATGGGCTTTTGAAAACTGAGTGCTTGAGTATTCTCATAAATCATCATCTAGCATCTAAATAGTCTGAAAACAAAAGAGTCTCTACTTTCTAAAAACCAAGGACCAATTTGTTTTCAGGAGGCTGAAGTCCAAGGGCATCAGATGCACATTATGTGGGGCGAAGAGCCCTGAGTCAGGAATCCGAAGTCTTGACTTTGGTCCTGGTTTTCCACTGTTCAGCCTCCCTGTTTCAGGCAAGATATTTATGCTCTGTGTGCCCCATCTTTTGGTGGGGGGATCACACAAAGCTGTGAGCTGGATTTCTGGTGTATTTCCTAGCTTTCAGGTATGATAGTTTTGTAATTCTAACATTTTATTTAGCCATAAAAACCTTACCTGGGAGAAGCTGAGGGCTGGGTAAATGTGAGATGCAAGGTGTTTTGTACACATGTCAAGGCAGGAGAAAAAAGAGCAACATAGAATGACAGAGCCCTTTCGTTCTTCCGTGAGTTAATGGTGCAGCCAAATTACAATGTCTGTATCTATCTAGAAATAAATATATTCACTGGCCAAGCAGTTAATGGGCCTGAAACAAATTTTCAAAATTGTGCACACTGGAAGCACTCTCTTCCTGAGGACATGGAGAGGTGCCCATTATGAAGCAGGGATGCGGGATTATTACTGTTAGAAAATCCACCAGGAGGCTTCGTTTTCAGACACTGTGCTTGCAAGGCTGTCATCAAATTGCTCAGATTTCAGATGTTGCATAGAAAACAGTCTGTTGTGTTGTCATCTCTTTCCTATTTTTCAATCATAATATGGTCCCTGGATGATGAACTTCTCCCAAAGAAAGTCTCAGATATGCTGATCACATACCTAGCTTGGATGATACGAAGATGACATGAAATAGTTAAAGGTAAAAGCATCGGTTGTGGATACAACTGATCAGTTAACATGAAGGATATTAGAAAGCCTGAAAATTCTTTGTTGCTAAGATTATATATAATTTGAAATCTCACTTCTTACCAAAGGCCAAGGATCTAGAAAATGAAACTCTTTTCAGAGAGGAACTGATTTTGATGAGACACATTTTGCAAAGCTCCCATGAGCAGGATCAGTAGTCATTGAAATCCTTGTGGTGCTGATTGAAATGGCGATGTGAAATTCAGAGAAATTTCATCTTATGATGACTTTGCACTTAAAGTCTGAACTCTGAGCAATGGAAGTAGGAGAGTCAGAGTGGCCCTGAGGCTCCTGCCTCGCTATGCAGAAGGGAGCACTGGGAGGACTGACCTATAGGAGGATGGGGAGAATTGTCATTCATTGAACTAATCTCATAGACACACTGGCTCTGAGTTTCCTCTGGTATTTACTTGTCTCTCTTTTCTTTAAAGGTTTATTTAGTTATTTTGAAAGTCAGAGAAAGGGAGAGATCACTCCCCAGATGACTGCAACGGCCAGCACTAGGCCAGGTAGAAGCCAGGAGCTTCATCCGGGTCTCCTACATATGTGGCAGGGGCCCAAACACTGGACATTTTCTGTTGCTTTTCCCAGGCCATTATCAGGGAGCTGAATGGGAAGTGGAGGAGCCATAACTAGTGCCCATATAGGAAGCTGGTATCACCTTTACCCACAACATCATCCCCGTTCCTCTGATATTTCTGAAGAAAGATGGCCAGGAGCTATCAAGCGGCATTGACCTTTGGAGGGGCATGTCCAGTGGAGTAGTAGGGGGCAAAGGTTTTCTAGCATTTACTCTGGACCAAACCCATATTGTCTCTATTTCTCAGTAAAGGAGCTTGAGGCTTACAGAATTGAAACAGCTTACCCCCATTATATAATGAGGAAGGAGGCCAACACTCCTATGTTTTTAAAAAAGCTTTTTGTAAACTTTACTGTAGAATGTTTCAAGCCTATACAGAAGTAGAGAAAAATAGTGTAAAGATCTGTGGCGCTTCAATGTTATGGGTTATCTTGGCGCATCTGTTTCAGTTACTGTAAGCGAAAATCATTTCATCTGTAAATATTTCAAAGGCTTTGAAAAAAAACAGTCATCATCATACCTCCCCAGATTAACAGTAATTTCTTATCAGCAAATGTCCACTGTGAAGTTTCCCCATTGTCTCGTACTTAAAAAAAAAAAATCCTTGTTGAAATCAGTCTAATAAGGTCTACAAACTACAATAAACTGATATGTCTCTTATCACTGTTGATCCACACTTCCCCTGTTGCAAGTTATCTGTTGAGGAAACACGTGAAAAAATTTCCTTCTCTACTTCTCTTATTATGTTCCCCCTTAGAGAGTTATTTTCAAGTGTTTACTGTTTAGACTTTATGATGTTCATTTAGAGAAATGAACACACACATATGAACTATGTATATTTCACAGGCATGTATGCATGTCTTGGTGATCTTTGTGTGCTTGGTGGACATAGATCCAGCTAGTCCTAGTGGCTCAATGGTAATGCCATGAATTGTATTCCTGCACTACAGTTATCCTATTGATACAAGTTTAGATTCTGTTTTCCCTGACCTTGACTGTGGAATGTAGTTTAGAAAGTAAGGTTTGAAATCTCTGTTCTGTTGTCATGGACAGAATAGAAATAATTGTAGAGTGCTTTATTCTTTATTAAACACTTTCATGACTCTTCCTGTTTAATCATCTTGTCAAACATATGACTTAGGAATTAAAAGTATTGCTCTTACTGATTGCAAAGTGAGCTTGGCCTGAGAATGAAAATTCCAGTCAGAACTGTTACTCCTATCTATTTTTAAACACTTGTCTACCTAACTAGTAGTGGAAATATCATCACCAGTTCCACTGGCAGGAATCTTCTGTGAGAAAGACTGACTGCCACCCCAGGACCCGTGGGACAATGTGTCAGGCTGTGATTGTTCAAACCAGCACCAATGGGGCAAAGGCTGGCCGGTTTGTCAAGAGCCAAGGAAGGAGGCAGAGTTTTCTTGGGAAGTATAAAGTCACATGGAGTCTAATCGGGTCAGAGACTGAAACTAGATAAGCGGAGGCTGACCCTGCCTCTCTTACCTTTCTACAGAACTACCCTTTCCACACCTGCCCGCAGGGTTTCTGGTGCTGTGGCTACCCGAGTCCCTGCCACATGCAGGAAAGAGGGAGAGGAGTCGACTTAGCTCAGGGAACATTCTTAATGGTGTCACACTAATAGAATAATTCTTTCGACCAAATGAAATTGCCAAAATATGTCCATTGTTTTTTACTCAAAATGCCAAATTTCATATTGACTATTTGTTTAAGAACATTCCTCCTTAGAAATAGTTATTTCGGGACTGGCACTGTGGTGTAGCAGGTTAAGCCTTCACCTGCAAGTGCTGGCATCCCATGTGGGTGCTGGTTCGAGTCCTGGCTGCTCCACTTCCTATCCAGCTCTCTGCTATGGCCTGGGAATGCAGTGAAAGATGGCCCAAGTGCTTGGGCCCCTGCGCCAATGTGGGAGACCTGGAAAAAGTTCCTGGCTCCTGGCTTTGATCAGCCTAGCTCCGGCCAGTGGACGAGCAGTTGGAAGACCTCTCTTGTTCTCTCTCTATGTCCATAGCTCTGCCTCTTAAATAAATACATCTTTTCTTTTTTAAAGAAATAGTTATTTCTAGGTTCAAGTGACAACTAGGATGTCCACTTTGCCCAGGGCTACTTGCTTTAATCAAAGATTCATTACCAGGGGCAGAAACAGCCTTTTCCCTCCATGCAGCTGGTCCTCCATCTCCCTGGGCTTCAGGACCACAGTTTTAGCCGACTTGTCTGAGAAAAGGTTACATTTCTGTTGAACATGTACAGACTTGCTTCATTGCCATTACCCCCCAAACAATGCAGTATACCAATGACTTGCACAGCATTTATACCATATTAGGTATTAAGATTAATCCAGAGGTAATTTAAAGCATATAGAAGACTGTGTATAGGTCTTACGCAAACATCACACCATTTAGTTTAAGGAGCTTGAGTATCTTCAGCTTTTGGTGTCCATGGGGGTCCTGGAATCAGTCTCCCACAGATACCAAGGGGGAGCTGTGTTCAGTCAACACTCAACACTCTGGTACCAAAATACATGAGCTTCTCCCGTATCAGCCAGTTCTCCAGCAGTAGCTGGGTGAGCCACAGTGTAACTCAGTTCTGATACCACCCACCTAGAGACAGCATCAGATCCCACAGGTTGAGTGCTCACCCCCGCAAGTCTGCCCCCTGCCCTCACTTCAGATGCCAATCCCAAGTTCAGGGATTGTGCTTTCAACTGACTAGTTATGCATAGAAAGTTCCCATGCCCCCTCCTTAGGTTCCGTTAGTGTTGGAATGGCTCAGGGAGCTCAAGGAGACACTTTACTTACATTTGCCCATTTATTACCAAAGGGAAGTAGTTCAGGAGCAGAGGGGTGGAAGCGGTGCTTGGGATGAGGCATGGGGGAGGGCGTGGAGCCTCAGTGTCCTCTCCAGGGCCGCCCTCCCTCCCAGGCCTCCCCGTGTGCTCAGCAGCCCAGAGGCTCTTGAGTTAACAGAGCTTTGTCATGAAGGCGTGATTGATGTGATTGATGACTGACAGCCTGCAGCCTCTTTCCTCTTCCTGGAGGCTGGGGGCAGGGCTGAGAGCTCCAAGCTTCCGATTACAGCTTGTTCTTCCTGGTGACCAGTCCCCAACCTAGATTCCGCCAAGAGTCATGCCTCATTAGGACAAAAGATGCTCTATCATCCAGGAAATCCCAGATGGATCAAGAGCTCAGAGCCAGGAACTGGGGATGTGAGACCTACATATATTTGACATAAATCATAACATTGCGTCTACTACGTAAGAGACTAACTACATAAGACTGAGTTGCCACCATTATTTTCTGGAGTTAAACACTAATTTTGAAATGCTAGAGATGGACACAAACACTTGCATGGTTTATTCTTTGTTATCAAGGTCCTTCTGGGGGTGGAAACCGATTCAGCCATCCTCTGAGATTTGGGAACAGCAGCACCTACCTCGTAGTCCAGAGCCCGTGTGCAAGGGCAGCCCACAGTGGGACTCAGTCCTCATAGTTATTACTAACTCATGGGAATTAGTGTCCAGGGCCAGCATTGTGGCACAGCAGGTTAAGATGCCACTTGAGTGCAAGCATCCCATACGAATGCCAGGTCCTGGGTGCTCTACTCCCTATCCAGCTCCCTCTAATGTGCCTGGGAAAGCAGCAGAGGATGGCTCAAATGCTTAGGCCCCTGCATCCAAATGGGAGGCCTAGCCTGGTCCCAGTGGCCATTTGGGGAGTGAACCAATGGGGAAAGGATTTCTTTCTCCATGTTTTTCTTTCTGTCTCTAACTCTGGCTTAAAAATAAAATCTTAAAAAGAAAAAAGTTAGTGCCCAGAGAAAATACCTGAGACCCCATTTTAAAAGCAAAAAGTATTTGGTGATAAAAAATAATAAACCTGATACTAAACAATTTTGTGACAAAGGTCTTGTGGCTCCAGAAGGTGTCATGGGACAAAACGAAGGAGCCAAGAGCAGTGAGAGCAGAGTCTGAGCAGCCATTGGGGTTTTCCAGCTGTCCAGTCTGATTCAGATAACAGACCTGTCTTCATCTCACAGGGTCACTGCCAGTCTTCAAGCCAAGTGTGTGGGACAGAGTGACCTCTCATGTATGGTCAGCCCCGTCCCTGACCTCCACAACCAGGCAGACACGGATCTTTCTTCTTGAGCTCTGAGGCTTAGCACATTCTCCCTTCCAGGACTGTCATTAATGTGTTACTAATGGAAAAATAGAGTTTAAATCTGAATTGCCAATTAAAACACCCTGCTGTAAAGGAAATAATTTAAATCAAACTCCCTCGACAGTTGAGAGTAATACAAGTGCATTTTAAAAATCCTTCAAATAGATGAGATTCTTGAAAGATGATGGAAGCTTGCTAAGTGTGCAAGTATTATCTGCAGACTTTTCTTGAGCCATGATTAAAAATGTTTCAAAATTATGTGAATGTTGAAGCTTGAAGTTGTCCAAGAGGTCAGAAGTGATTGATGTAGATATGGAACATATGAGGGGATTTCAAAGGGTTCACAGAAAATGGAATGAAAATGTTTATTTTGGTGCAAAAACTCTTTGGAAGTCATGCATTTGTGGGGAGTCTTTAAAAGGCTCTTGGAAAAAATGGGCATCAAAAGATAATATGCATGGATTTCAAAATGTTTTTACACCAAAATAAGCATCTCTTATTCTATTTTCCCAAAGATTTTTTTTCAAGATTTATTTTTTTTTCATTTGAAATGCAGAGTTAGTGATGGTGGTGGTAGGGGAAAGATCTTTCATTTGCTCGTTGTCTTCCCAAATGGCTGCCATATCCAGTGCTGGGTCAGGCTGAAGCTAGGAGCCAGGAGCTTCATCCGGGTCTCCCATGAGGGTGCAGGGCCTCAAGCATTGGGTCACCTCCCAGTGCTTTTCCCAGGCACATTAGCAGGGAGCTGAATCAGAAGTGGAGCAGCAAGGACTTGAACCAGCACCCATATGGGATGCTGGCATTGCAGGCAGCAGCTTAACCTGCTACGCCACAACACTGGCCCCTCCTTGCATGTGTTGAGATCCCCTTACACATCAGATCACATTTATGTCTCAGCAGTCTTGCAAGTGGTACAGGAAAATCCAGCAGCCTGTTGTGCTCCCTGACTCTGCTCCCCAGGCTCTGGGGTTTAAAGAGATGGTTTTCTCCTTCTGTGGACTCAGTCAGTCTCTGGCTTCTGTCTGTGGAGTGGAATGACTTCCCCGCCTCCCTCCTTTCCCCTTCCAAGCTATCATCTACACTCAAGTCAGAGTGACTTTCTGTAACACAGTTTTGATCACATCACTCCCTGATAATGTGGCTCCCCGGTGCCTACACAATAAGCCCTGAAGCCTTAATATCTGAATCCATGACTTTCATCCTCTTGCAGTACAGAGATGTGGTTAAAGAGGCTTGTTGATGGAACGAGACTGCCTGAGTTAATCCAGTGAAGTGCTGGGAACTGTGGCTGGCATGCAGAGAAGGCACAGTGTCATTCAGCAGAGCTGATCATTCGGCTCTGGGCTGTCTTCCAACCTCATCGTATCTTTGATCCCTCCTACGTAATCCATCATCATCTTTATTAGCACTCCCTTGTGACAACCCATGGAGCTGGGTTCTTTGATTAACCCCATTTACAGTGAGCTGTGGATTTATTCCACATTGGAATCACTTGGGGTGCTTTTTGAAATACTGCTGCCTGGACTCTGTGCCTAGAATTTCCGAGATAATTGGCTTGGATTGAGACCCAAGCATTGGTTTTGGTTTTTTAATCTGGGGTGATGCTAACATGCAGGTGGAGTTGCACAACAGTGAGTTCAGAGATTTGCCCAAGCTCTCAGAGGTGCTAGAATGAACCCCCTAGCTGTGTGCTTTTCTGCTGGGCTCCATGTCATCCTGCCTATGCATGACTATTTTAGATTCTGTGTCTTTGAGGCCCTATTCTGCTCATCCAATGGGAAGCCCATTATCTTACCTCTTTACCTAATGAGAATTTTCCTTTTTCAAATCTTGGCTCATAAATGGTCTCCTTCTCGGAGACATTCCTAAGACATTCCTAACAGACATTCCAATAGACATTCCTAAGTCTGGGATGCTGCTGTCAGCTGCTGGGCACACATAGCATTGCCCTGTCATCTGTTTGCTAGTCCGGCCCTCCCAGCTTGGAGATCCTTGAAGACAGACCAGTCTCAGGCCTCTGGGGCACCAGCTTGTTGACTGACAGCATAGATATCAGAGTTTTTGGTGAGTGAATGGATGAGACTGCGTGCCGGTTCTAAGTCAGGTTCCTTCCATGAAGGAACAGGATACCTGTTCAGACTCCCTAACTCCCTATTTTTTCCTAAGTTATGAGAAATTTCTCTTCTGCTTTGGCTTAAAGGTGGTTTGTCCTCCCCCTCCTCCTCCCCCTCCCCAAACCTCATGTTGAAGCTTGGTCCTAGTGTAACAGTGTTGAGAAGAGGTGAGAAAAAAGAGGCGTTTGGGTCTCGAGGGATCTGCCTTCAGGAAATGGTGAATGCCTCTCTCTTCGGGTTGGGTTAGTTCTTCTGGGAGTCAGATCTTGCTCTTACAGAACTGGATTAGTTACTGAGAGAGTGGATCGTTATAAGGTGAGGGCACCCTCCTGTTTTATCTCTTCTGCACTCACCTGCCTGTCCTTCCATGTGTTATGATGTGGCACTAGCCCTCAGCAGATACAGCTGTCCAATCTCTGACTTCCAGCCTGCAGAATCACAAGTCAGAGTGTTTTATGTCATGTAGTCTTAGGTATTCTGTTCTAGCAACAGAAAATGGCCAAAACCATGCTTTTCCCTCTTAAATAACTGACCCTATTATCTTTCCCCACTTTGTTGGAATATTGGATAATATCAGATGTATTTTTCCTCCAATTGAAAGCATTCAATGTCAAGGCCTTAAATGTGGTTTAAGGAAATGAGTCTCAGGCTCCACTTTTACTTTGGGTCTTTGGAGAGAGGGTGGGCACTATAAATGCAGCTTCTACTGTCATTAAAGAGAAAGTTGAGGGGCCAACGCTGTGGCGTAGCAGATGGGAACTGCTCCCTGCAATGCCAGCATCCCATATGGTCACTGGTTCAAGTCCTGGCTGCTCCCTGCTATTGCACCTGCGAAGGCAGCAGAGGATGACCCAAGTGCTTGGACTCCTGAACCCACATGGGAGACCCAGAAGAAGTTCCCGGGTTCTGGCTTCTGAGTAGCCCATTCTAGCCATTGCAGCTATTTGGGGAGTGAACTAGCAGATGGAAGATTCTCTCTCTCTCTCTCTCTCTAACTCTGCCTTTCAAATAAATAAATCTTTACAAAAAAAAGAAGTGAGATAAAGTTGAAATGTTTTCATTTCCTGAGAATTCCAAGAGGATAGTGGAACTTCTACAGAAGATCAGGATTCAAGATCAGGAATGATTGGATTTTTTACTATGAGAATCGAAGATTGTGTTGGCATCTTTATATGTACTTCCTGGAGTTAGTTGTGTATCGCTTAATGACAGAGATACGTTCTGATAAGTGCATTAGTGGTGATTTTGTCGTTGTGTGACAAAAAAGTAGATGGCACAGCCTACTACACACCTGGGCTATGCGGTTGACATGAGGGATCTTCAGAAAGTTTATGGAAAGTACACATTATCTTTCATTTTGTTTTCCACGAACATCTTGAAGCTTCCTTAGGTATGTGGTATAGCCTATTGCTCCTAAAGCCACGATGGATGAAGCAACATGAGATCAAATCAAGCTCAGGAGAAAACGATGCATCAAGAGATGTGGTAACCATGGGTACATGATGCTGCTGGCAGTGCAACATGGCACTGTTTTACATAAACTAAATTAGGTAGAAGAAATGTGTTCTAGAATAATGATAAAAAGTAGTGCAGAAGCACTATAGCCAGCACCTTAGCTGGTTGTCTTTATCAAGTGAATATTCTATTAATGTGCATAATTTTGTGTGCTATATGTACTCATATGACTGGGAGCACGGTGGGTGTGTTCATACCAGCATCACCACAAACAGGAGGTGTGCGTTGGCTGCAGCTAAAGGACAGGAAGGTTGCAGCTCCATTGTGATCTTCTGGGGCCACAGTTGTGTATGCGGTGGTCTGTTGACAGAAATGTTGCTGTGCATGCATGATGTACTTACTTGCAGGAAACCCAGCTCTGTGTGTCCTCTGGTTCTTCAAGCTCTGCAGAGTTGCTGACTTTCCTGCCTTGGATCAAGGGGGTCCTTGCAAAGTGAAGATGCCAACTCTGGTTGGAAAACCTGGTTAAAATATTACATGTATCCAAACTCAAATCCCCCAAGTCAATGGAGTATTTTTATTTTGACTACAGGATTTATTATGATCCTGTTACTTAAGAGGAGGAGTTGAAGCAGACATGGAATAGTGATTATTATTTACTGTATATAAAAGAGAAATTACATTGTGTTCAAGCTTTAATCAAGACAAGTTGATTCTTTTTTTGTGTGTGAAACCATTAGGGATTATAGTTTTGACGTGGTAACGAATATTTTCTTACTATGTTGAATATTCAGTTTACAAAATTACCATGAACTATGAATAAACATGAACAGGGCTATTAGAATGGTTATCCTCTCAAATTCTCTGGGTGCGCTTGTGGAAAGCTGATGATTCTAACTGCCTTAGTAAGTTCTAATTCTGCTAATAAAACAAAGGGGTTGAGAAAGAGTGGTTTGAGACAAGTTTGAAAAAGATAAATCTGTTTTCTGTGGTTGTTTTAAAGAATACCTGTATGGAGTTTACATGTTTTGGCTCAAGTAGCATGTTGGGCATTGGTTTCTTTGAAGATGCTTTGGTTGATTTCACAAAGCACGTTGTAGAGATGTGTTGAGCAGAAAAATGCACACCTTGGTGTTGATGAGTCTGTATAGGTTATGTTATCACTGCTGGGTGTAGAGAAGGCTCAGTTCTGGGTACCTCAACACCCCCAAACTGTCCATGGACTGTTTTTCAGCTTATGTGACAGGCGTGGGGACCCATTTCATCTGACCTATTTTGCACTGATTTTTCTTTTATCTCTTTTGGGGGAGTTGTCAGTGTTTCTTAGGTGGTTCCCTATCCCTACCAAACATGCCCTTCTTAACCCTGAGGTTTTAGTGTATTATCTCTAGCTGATGGGTCAGTTTCACTTCACTTTGTAGCTAAAGGGATTCCTTAAAAACAAAAGAAAGACTCAAGGAGGAGGAGTTTCTACTGTATCTACCACATGCCACCAGTGGTGACCCCAGAAGCGTATTTCAACCCAGAGCAACTCTCACTCCTGCCCAGGGAATTAATATGCTTGCTAGGAGGTCGGTCTCAGGATGGGTTTGTTAGAATATCATATATTTTTACAGTTCTTTTGGTAACTTTCTGACTTTCTTCTTCTCCTTTTTCCCCTAGAAAAATATCATTCTAGATATTTGCTACATACAAGTAGAAACAATGGTAGATAGACAACAAATGGTTATAGGAAATGGGATTATAGATTTTTATTAGTAACACAAATTTTGCTTATATTTACCTGAAAAAAGTAAAATACAATGAAAAGGGCCATTGAATTTCAGGAATATTTTTCTGTGTTGTTGACTAGTCCTGAGCATTAACTGTGGGTCCTGGTGGCTTCATCTAAAGCAGGGGCCCTCAGCTATGTCTTGGATGTGTATTTACATATGTTATTGTACTTAATCTTTGTGAATTGATTTTTTTTTCAAATCAATATTATAATTGAGCTCGGTGTGGCCTTGAACTCTAGGTCTATTTTGTGTTCATGGGATATTATTCTTTGTGAACATTAAGCTGCTGTTCGCAGGCACCATGCCAAGGGCTGGGATTCCTGTCAGTAGGTCATTGCTCCCCACCCTGAGACTGGTCGTGCACTGAAACCCTCTGCTAGACCTGGTTTTGCCTTTCTCCAGTCTCCTTGGAGTTACTTTGCTCCTTACTGTGGGACTCCAACAACGTTGGCCTTTCTTCTTCTTCTTTTTAAATACCCCTTCCTGCTTTGAGGACTTTGACTTGGTTGACTCATTCCATTGAAAGCTCTTCTCTGTGTTCCTGCCTAGTTTTTCTCCACTATTTCTTTAGCTCATGTATCAATTTCTGAGGGGAGTCTTCTAGAACCTTCTAGAATATACCAGATTCCTTTGCTATACATCCTGCTCTTTTTGTCTTTAGGCTTTTTGTGGCATATATTTACATGTTTATTTACGTGGTTTTCTTTCTCCCCTACTAGACTCCTGGGCCTTCGCCATCCTGTCTCTGGAACCTAGCGAATCTTGGCCAGGCAGCTGCTCAGTGTTTCCTTTTTCATACAAAATGTTGTAGTTAAATAAACCATGGTCCTTATTCTCCAGGGGCTTACTGTCTACTATAATTAAGGGAATTAATTCTTGTAGCAGAGCGTGTGCTGTGCTATGAGAGATTGTGTTTGTAGATCTTTGTAGGAAACTTTGGGGTTGAAGGATATTGAAGGATATTGAAGTGTTTATGTGTTTGTAGAGGTGGGACTGGTGGTGGGAGTGGGAGGAGAGTGTAATGAAGAAAGCACTTGGGACACATCACTGAGTAGAAAGGATTCAAAGTATTACAGCGACATGTTCAGTGAACTTCAGGGTATCTTATGTGACTAAAGCCGCACAAGATAGTGGGAGTCGAAAGAGATGAACTTGGAAAGGATTATGTGGCAGAGTGTGAGAGACTGATGCTTACTACCACAAGAGAAAGTAGAGTGTGAGAGACTGATGCTTACTACCACAAGAGAAAGTAGAGTGTGAGAGACTGATGCTTACTACAACAAGGAAAGTAGAGTGTGAGAGACTCTGATACTACCACAAGGAAAGTAGAGTGTGAGACTCTGATGCTTACTACCACAAGGAAAGTAGAGTGTGAGAGACTGATGCTTACTACCACAAGGAAAGTAGAGTGTGAGAGACTGATGCTTACTACCACAAGGAAAGTAGAGTGTGAGAGACTCTGATGCTTACTACCACAAGGAAAGTAGAGTGTGAGAGACTGATGTCTACTACCACAAGGAAAGTGTTTTCAAGGTAGAATTGAACCACTAGCTTATAGCAAGAGGAAATGGACTGTGGCCACACTGTGGCATAGTGAGTTAAAGCTGCCAGCCATGGCACCAGCAACCCACATAGGGCCAGTTCAAGTCACAGCTGCTCCACTTCTGATCCAGCTCCCTGCTCACGTGCCTGAGAAGGCAGTAGAAGATGACCCAAGTCCTTGGGCCTCTGCACCCATGTGGGAGACCTGGATAAAACTCCTGGATCCTGGCTTCAGCCTGGCCCAGCACTGACCATTTCAGCCATTTGGGGAGTGAACCAGAGGATGGAAGATCTTCCTCTGTCTCTCTGCCTCTGCTTTTCTTTTTCTGTAACTATTTCAAATAAATAAATCTTTAGAAGAAAATAAAACAAACTACTTAAAACAAATCCTTTTAAAAAAGAAAATATATTTACTGGTTAGAAAATACTGCTTAGTTTGTTTTATAAAACATCAAATGAATCTAATTTTTTAGAGTGTCAAGTTTTATTATGATACTTCATGAAGCCAAAAAGATAAAGTTTATTTGTAGAAAATAAAACTATAAGTAAAGCTGTAGATAAAGCCTTTAAATTAAATTTGGGTAACTAGGCAGAGAAATAATGTGGATATCTTTATACAACAAAAGTAGAAATTAAAGCTACCTAGTTAATTTTATCATAACAGACTTAGAAAACCTTTTCATGTCAGTGGCCTTTTGTTGATGGTAATTTAAAGGATTCTAACATTTTTCTGTGGAAATGGGCAAAATGGATCAGTTGAATTACAGACTTGTAAATTAATTATAAATCCTTTGGAAACCAAGGCATCATCTAGAAAAGAGACAGCATGTAGTATCTGCTTGTTTATGATTTCCAGTTGGGGGACTGTTTAGTCATATTTTGTTCTTCTTTGAGAGACTTTTGTGGTTATGCAAATTTGCTCCCCAATATTTTATGCCGTCAGTTGTTTCTTGGGAGACATGCATTCTCATCCTGGATCAGCTACTACTGGTGTGGCTGGACGTGAAGAGATAAGTACAGATTCCTGGGCCCCGGGCTCAGATTTCTGGTTCCAAAGGCCCAGCTTTCTGAAAGCTCCTGACAAGGTTCCATTGTATACTGAAGGAGGGGGGCAGAGTCTCTTCCAAGATAGAGGAGGTGTCCATGCTAGACAGAGTCATCTTTATGCTGGGAGTCATGAAACAGAGTTTGAGAAGTTCCACTCACCTGCCCAGGGAGGCAGTAAGAGAGTGTGGTAGATGGGGAAAGAATCATCTGTGAGAAACCAGACATTGCCTAAACGTCAGGACTCCCATGGAAAACAGTGTCAGTAAAGATGAAAAATAAATAATCCACACTGGGAAAGAAAACTCCACGAGGCAGATTTACCAAGCTGGAGAATTTACATTACAAGAATTAGACATCACAGCAGTAAAATTTCCAAAACGAGAAAAGATGAACTAGAAAGCACAAATAAGAACAGGATAACATGATAAATGAATAGGTATATTTGAAAAAGAATCATATAGAATTGATGGAAAATAAAATATGTCCATTATAGGGAAAATCAAATAATCAATATAAATGTAGAACACACTAGCCTGAAATGAGAATTACTTAAGTGGGAGAAAGTCTAAGGAGATTACCCAGGATGTAGCACAGATAAACAAAAAGAAAATATGAAAAAAATTAGGAAGAGATGATCAAAGGGAATACTGACTTTACAGTGAAACACATACAAAAAAGTTGTATATATACATCATTATAGCAAAAATGTCAGAACATCTCACAACAGAAATAATGCTGCCAGGGATGAAATATTGAGTATTAGAAGGCATGAAAGTCAACCCTTAGCAAGGTGCTTAGCAGACACGATAGATGCCAGAAGACGATGGGGTGGTGGCTTCTTGATGCTGAGGGAAAATGAAGATTGTGCTTTATACCCAGACTATTCTACAGGAGAGATGATGAAATAAAGACACCTGATGACATACAAATTCAGAGTCAGCCACTCACAGACTGTGTTGGAAACACGTTTTCCCCAAGGTGAAGCACAACCCAGAAAGAGAGAAAAATGCAAGAAGCATTTGAGAGAAAAATCAGTAATTCTGGTGCCTTAGGGTTCTCCAGAGAAACTATTTCTGCCAGTAGAGGCTTGATGGATGGTTTGACAGATGGGTGGATGGGTCAGAAGGAGTTTATTAGGGAATTTGATTCAGGTGGTAATGGAGGCTAAGAAGTCCACAGTAGGTCATCTGTAAGCTGGAGAACCAGGGAGGTGGATGATGTGTCTCTATGTCCAAGAATGAAGGCTTGAGAAGATGAGGTGTTGGGGGAAGTCTTAGAGCCCAAAGCGCGCAGAACTGGGGGTTCTGATGTCCACGAGCATCAGTGATCCAACACAAAAGAGAGACAATTTATCCTTTTTTCTGCATCTTTATTCTATACTGGCCCACAGCAGTGGATGGTGACTGCCCACCTTGGTGAGAGATGGGTCTGCTAATTCAGATGCAACTCTCCCCCAGACGAAGCCTCACAGACACTCAGAAATAATGCCTGTCTAGTTACCTCCATATCCCCTAACCCAGTCAACTTGACATCTACAATTAACTGTCTCAATTGGCAAACCTAAATATGAGCTGGCCTAGAAAAGACCAATTTGTGGGGATAGCAGAACAAAATGAAACTAAGATGACCATATATATCATAGAAAAAGGGGTTTGGGGGTTGGGAATTAGAATATCCTCACTTTATCAGATTATTTGTGACCAAGATTTTGATAATGATTACTTTAAATGTATTTGATTATGTATGTATAAAATTTAATGAAAGTAGAAAGTGTAACTTCTAACCAGTAAGTAGGAAAGAAAAGAAATGGTCAATCCCACTGAAACAATAGAAGATTTGAAAAAGGGGGAAAATAGCAAAGGAAACAAATAGAAATGCAATCTTATTTTTAATTATAAATAATTATATTAGTACTTACAACAGATGTAAATAGCCTTACATTCTCTATTCAAAAGCAAAGATTTGAAGAGTTGCAATTAAAAGAACATAATGCATCTTAAAAATGTCAAAATGATGATTGCTGCAATTAAAACAAATGAAATGTGTTTTTGACCATTGACATGAAAAAATTTAGAATAAAATGTTGAGTTAAAAATTCTAGTTACACAATATATACAGGACTAAAATTTATGTATATTTTGACATCATTAAACGGTATACTTTAATGGGCTCATACTAGAATGCAAAACTGTGGGAATGAACTATATTATTAAGATAACAGTTGTCCTTGGGGAAAAATGGAATGAGACTGGGGAGGATACAAAGCTTACTTAAAATGCATATTTTTACATTAATATTTTAAAAAGAATCCAGAGAAAACATGGAAAAGTGACAGAATTCATCAGTGATCTGGCTGGGTACTGGGCTGAGTTAATATATTACATTTCTGTAAGTCTGAAATATTTTATTGTGGTTTTCAAAGCTCCAGAGTGATTCTTCCCTTTAAGAATAAACAGAATACATGACCCTGTGTTCCCTTCCAATGTGAATTTTGTTCAAGTCCACACATTATTTGAAAAATGCCTTGTGAGAGCTTAGAGACCCAAGTTCTTTGTGTTTCTGGAGCAGCCACTAAGGATTGGCCAGAAAACTGCCGCAGACTCAGAGCAGGCAGTGAGATCTCAGACTGCGATGTTGAGTTGGTGGCTTCTGTTCGAGCCATCTGTCCGCATCATTATCCAGCAAGTGTTCTATAATGGGGGGGGGGGAACGTTTAAAACTTTAAAACTGATGTGTGGGGAAGTTGTTGGTGGGTGAAGGCCTCAGATGACATGTGTTCACCCCTGGCATTTTCCGTGGAAGAGAGGAGGGGCGTGGAAAAGCAGAATTAGATGATCCTTCAGAGTTCTGCCCAACTGAGCTCTCTTGGCAGTTTTCCCCTCCTCTATCAGAATCATCTCCGTTTCTTGCCAATGTGTTCTTTTCAGTTACTCTTAATATCCCATCCAGAATTAGAGACGTAGGAAATAATTGGGTCAGATCATCTTTGCTTTGCCAGTGCAGGTGTTTTCCAACATGTTCTCCATGGTGGTGCCCAGTTCTTAATAACAAGCCTTGCACTGTGCAATTATTTTGAGAGTAGGGGAAAATGATGAGCCGTGTCTGTTGTATGCTATGAAGACCCTCATCACAGCCATTCTATACAGCAGCTTTGGGGAAACCAGTTGATTTCCACATCTGCATTGAAGGCCCTTGACTGAAACTCCCTTCCAAATTAGGAATGAGAGGGAACTGCATGTTTGGGGGAGCCGAGCAAAGCTTCAGGTCATCTTGTTTTTAAAGTCTTAGCTCCAGCCAGCCACAGGAAACATATAATCATAGCCCTGGGTATTTGAAATCTCGATTAGACAAGGTCTATTTCGTAGTCCTTATGATACTCGAGAAATGACAGACATTGTAAGTATAATTCCTTCAGAAACTGAACAAGCAGTGTGGCTATCCTTCAGCTATGTGACTCTTACACCTGTTCTTATTTTTGTGGCATGCATTTTGTTGCATTGTAGTGACTGTTTGTCTTCCCCTATATGGAGCCCCTTGAGAGTAGGGATTCTATATTTTATGCCCTTTTTCCCCAAGTCCCTAGCACAGTAATTGGTTCATAATTGGTGTTTAGTGAATGTGTGTGTTATATATTTACATATACATATGTAAATTAGACAGCTAGTGGGGGAGGAAGAAAAGGGGGCAGAGAGGGAGATCAAGGCAGGCAGACAGAGCTCCTGTTTGCTGGTTTATTGCCCACATATCTAGAAAGGCCAGGGCTGGCCCAGGGCCAGGGCCAGAGCCAGGAGCTGGGAATGCAATTCAGGTCTCCTATGTGGCTGGCAGGGACTCAGTTACTTGTTTCTGTGTGTATCCAACTTTAGGATTTATTTTCTATCCAAATAAATATAAAATAATAAATATAAAATAATAATCAAAATTTTATGTTTATTTTATATCCCCATCTCTCTGTGTTAATAAAAAGTTGGCCACAAGGTTCAAATGTCAAAATTGTATGAAATGTGTATTCAGAGGAACCCCTCTGCCAGCTGTATTTTGCCTCTATTTCTACTCTCTCTGTGGATCACTTTTTCTTAGATTTGAGTAATCCTTTTAATATTTGTTTATTTATTTTTTGAAAGAATTATACAGAGAGAAGGAGAGGCAGAGAGAGAGAGAGGTCTTCCATCTGCTGGTTCAGTTCCCAATTGGCTGCAATGGCTGGAGCTGTGCTGATCTGAAGCCAGGAGCCAGGGGCTTCCTCCCGGTCTCCCACACAGGTGCAGGGGCCCAAGGACTTGTGCCATCTTCTACTGCTTTCTCAGGCCATAGCAGAGAGCTGGATTGGAAGTAGACCAGCCGGGTCTTGAACCAGCACCCATATGAGATGCCAGCACTGCAGGCGTCAGCTTAACCTGCTATGCCACAGCACCAGCCTCTTGAGTAATCTTTATGTTTGTGAAACATGTATAAGTGTGTGTGTGTATGTTTGTGTGTTTGTCCCCTTTGTTCTTATGTAATAATAGAATGCAAAATCACTCCTCATTTGGTAGAAGGGATTTTCTGCACATGCTGGACTGTAGCCTAACTTGATGTGTACACAGGGCTGTAGCCTTCTCTCGTAGCAACAAGTGTTGAGCCTCAGCCAATCATAAGTTCGAATATGCTCAAGTAGGACTGATATGAACTATAAGCAATTGGGCTGTCTCTGTCTCCCACTTCTGTTTTCTCTCAGCCACTTCCTCTTTTCTGACTATAAATATGACCTGCATATAAACTCAGTGGAACATTATGACCCATATTTGATCTGGACTGATGCCTAATTCTAGATTCAAAAATCAAAATCAGTTAGGATCAGAAAAACTAGATTTGTTGTAAGTTTCTCTTTTCAACACAAACTATATGTCAATGAAGAACTTTTATATTTGCTGTTTCGTATAGTGGGGGCTTTTCAGGGTAAATTCTAGAAGTAGGAATTCTGGGTAAAAAGTTGCCAATTTGAATTCTGAGTGGATTTGAAATGGAGACAATAGGTAGAAAGTGAAGATAATGTCAGCTTGATCCCTCTTAGAGCAGTTGTTGAAGGTGGCGCAAGTTCTTCCTGCTCTAAATTCCTGAATTGGGGCCCGTGCTGTGGCACAGTGTTTTGAGACGCTGCTTGTGATGTTGGTTCCCATATTAGAGCTCCAGTTTGAGTCTCAGCCGCTCCACCTCAAGTCTGGCTCCTTGCTAATATGCCTGCGAAAGCAGCAAGAGATGGCCCAAGTGCTTGGGCTCCTGCCAATCACATGAGAAACCTGGATGGAGTTCTGGGTTCCTGGCTTTGGCCTTGGCTTTGGCTCAGTCTGGGCCTTTGTTGGGGCATGAACCAGTGGATGAAGGCTCCCCTCCCCATCTCTCTGTGTTACTCTGCCTTTCAGTTAATTTTAAATTAATCTTTAAAATACATAAATTCCTGCAGTGGGTAGACTTAACTACTCAATCCTAGACATTATGGAAAACTCAGTGGACTTTGCATAGGGAGAACTCCTACTAAGTTTACAGCTTTATCCATGGGAAACCACAGCAGGGAAACTGCAATGCAGAGGCATGGGAAGGCAAAAGGGTACAGCCATGGGGCCCAAGTATCTCAATCTCGTCAATCAGAGAAGCCTGCACTCCTCTTATAGGGAAGCAAAGTGAGGGGCAGGGAGAGGCCAGGGCTGTTACTCTGATGTCCTTCCACGTGGAAATATGACAGCAGAGGGAAGGTGCTTCCCCTTTCTCGAATACCCTTTATTTTTAATTTTTTAGGAAGAGATGGGGTGCCCTCACGGCCACTACATTGCCATGGTTCCAGCAGGCGCCCAGGGAAGACTCACTGTGACACACGTTTGGTTCTGCTGGGAGCTCCCTGGGCAGGGGGTGGTTACAGAGGGGGTCCCCATCATTCCTCTCATCTGTAAAGGTTGCTGAGGATCCTGAACAAGAGGGGGCATTTTCAGTCTAAATTTTACAGAGGCTTCTGGGATTACAGCTATGCTTTTAAACGTTTTGTGTAGAAGGAGAACAGTGCTTTGAGTTGTCAAACTGGCGAATTGAAAATACCAGACTCCAAAAAACATTTAAAGGAAATATTTCTGTGTTTTCCTTCAGATTAGAATATTAAAAATTAAATAAGTTCAATAATGTTTCATTGCAAATATGAAAAATTTATGCTCAGAATCTGATGGGAAGATTTTGGATTCCTGTGAAGCTTTGTTTATTTGGAAATAGATGAGTTTTTTTTCTACTTATGTTGTAAAGTTGAAACCCTAAAGAAATGTGTAATAGAGAAAGTTGCCTACCTCTGAGATAATTTTTATATCGTTTGGCATAAAACCCTGCAGCGTTTCCCCTTCTGTTCCTGTGATAGTTGCGTTATGCTTTACGTGAGATAGTGCAATTATGTTGTTTTTCAACTATTATCTCTTCAATTATCATGTCTTAGACGACTTTTGTAACAGATGTACACAGTCCGTGACCCTAGACCACCTTGCTTGTCCCTGAAGCTCCACTGGACGTTCCCCTCGCCAGCCAGCATCATGGTAAGGTGACTCCTCCTGGTTTTATGTGTCCTCCCCCGCCCCCCAAAATGACTAGACTGGTTCACGCCGTGTGAACCAGTGGCTTCCATGACATTGTAAAATGAATTGAGAGGCCGATGAATTTCTCTCTGTGGGGATGAGATGAAGATATTCAGCTTAGGTGCTCTTAAAGGCAGGAAGTCAATACAGATAGTCCCTCTCTTGGGGTGCTTTGGCTGATGATTTCTTGACTTGCTTGTGGTATGAAAGCCATCTGTGTTCAGTAGAAACCATGCTTCAGCTTCTGCATTTTATCTTTTCCCAGGCTAGTGCTGTGAGGTCTGATCGCTCATGGTTCTGAGCAGTGGCAGCAAGTGCAGCTCCCAGGTAGCCCTGGGATCGCCAGGGAAACAAGCGGGGCCTTGCAGGGTGCTGTGGTGCTGAGCTGGAGGGTTGCATGCATTTGCAACTTACGATGGGTTCACTGGGGGACATAGCCCACTGAAGACTGAGGAGCATCTGAATGAAGCCAGAATGCAGAGAGAGGCAGGGCCCAGGAGTACCTTGGCCCTGGATCTGATGTTCTTTTCTACAGTTTGGTTTAGTAACCTGCTCCTTCCTTAAATTATAAGAATCCATAGGTCTTCTTTCTTTCCCCCAGCCTAAGTTAAATTGCTTCCTGTCACTTACATTGAAGAGTCTTTATTACTGTGCCTTTCTGTGTGAATCCATAAATATTAACCACTTTTAATTGGGTGGATAATATTTCATTGAAATATAAACTCAGATATTTTACAAATCTTTTAGCTATAATCGTTTGTATTATTGGGAAGTTTGGATTTTATACAATACTGCAATGAGCATTCTTTTATACTTGCACAGTTGGTGAATATATCTCTAGAGAAAAATCTTAGTAGAGCAACAAAAAGGCTCAGATCTTTTAAATTTTAATAAGCTATAACAAATCACCCTCCTGCAAAGTGCACCCATTTATTCTACCACCAGTAGTGCAGGTATCTTCCAAATAGGTATTGCCAGGAATTTAAATCTTTGTAAATATAATAGGAGAAAAAATAATTTCTGGTTTTAATTTGTATTTTAAAATTTTTCTTGTGGAAGATCACCTTTTTTTTTTAGAAAAAGATTGATTTATTTGAAAGGCAGAGTGACAGCACACATGCTTCCACCTGCTGGTTCACTCCCCAAATGTCTGCAATGACTAGAGTGGGGACAGGCCAAAGCCAGGAGCCTGGAACTCCATCAAGGTCTTCCACATTGGTGGCAGCACTTGGGCCACCTTCTGCTTTCCCAGGCACATTAGCAGGGAGCTGGATCAGAAGTGGAGCAGCCGGGACTCGAACTGGTGCCCATAGGGATGCTGGTGCTGCAGATGGCAACTACACCTGCTGTGCCACAACGCCAGCCCTGAACCACTTTTTAATATACTTACCTCAGAGGACAAAGAAAATCATGATAGATTTCTTGTTGGAAATGACATAGACAAGAAGATGGAGGGACAGAATGTCAAAAGAACTGGAGGAACATCCATTGACTTCGAATTAAATACCCAGTGAAACCATCCTTCAAAACCAGAGGGCATAGGAAGACTTTTGAAGTACTGAAAAAGCGGAAAGAACTCAGCAGCAGCAGAGCTGCACTACAAGAGATGCTGCAGGAAGTCCTGCAAGCAGAAAAGATGGTGCCAGAGGGAGGTCTGGATTTACGCCGGGAATGAAGACTAACCCCAGATGGCAACTGCACAGATAAGTACAAATGACTTTTAGAAAGTAATTATTGGAACTGGTGCTCTGGTGTAGTATATAAAGCTGCAGCCCTCAATGCTGGCATCCTATATGGGCACCAGTTCATGTCCTGGCTGCTCCACTTCTGATCCAGCTCCTCGCTAATGGCCTGGGAAAAGCAGTGCAGGAAGACTAAAGTGCTTGGGCTGCTACACCCAAGTGAGAGACCTGGATACAGCTCTTGGTTCCTGACTTTATCTTGGCCCAATTCTGGCCATTGGGGCCATTTTGGGAGTGAATCAGTGGATCTCTCTCTCTCTCTGTGTCTCTGTCTCTTCCTCTCTCTCTGTAACTCTTAACTTTCTAATCTTAAAGCTCTCTCTTTTTTTTTTAAAAAAGTAATTATTTAAATGTCTTTGTAAGATAATTGGATTCTCAAAGCAAAAAATAATAACTATAAAAATGGGTTTATAACGTGGATCTAAAAATTTATGACAACAGCAGTACAAATGTCATAAGGGGAGAAACGGAAATGTATTGTTATAAGATTCTTAAACATCAACCGTGATATGTCAAAGATGTGTATTATAAGTCCTAAAGCAATCCCTAAAATAATTCCCAATGATTAATGGCTATCAAACCAATAAAACAAATAAATTGGAGCCATGAAAATACTACATTTGTCCAAAAGAAGACAGAAAAAAGAGTAACCACAGCTGATACAGAAAACAAATGAAAAGATGATAGATTTAAACCAAGCCATCCAACTGACAGAATGGGAGAAATTATTTGCAAACTATGCAACTGATAAAGGGGTAATATACAGAATCTATAAAGAACTCAAGAAACTCAACAGCAACAAAGCAATCCAGTTAAGAAACGGGCAAAGGATTTGAACAGGCATTTTTCAAAAAGAGGAAATCCAGATGGCCAGACACATGAAAAAATGCTCAAGATCATTAGCCATCAGAGAAATGCAAACCAAAACCACAATGAGGTTTCACCTCACCCCCATTAGAATGGCTTTCATACAGAAATCAACAAACAACAAATGCTGGTGAGGATATGGAGAAAAGGGTACCCTAATCCACTGTTGGCGAAAATATAAACTGGAGCAATCACTGTGAAAGACAGTATGGAGATACCTCAGAAATCTGAATATAGACCTACCATATGATACAGCCATCCTACTCCTGGGGATTTACCCAAAGGAAATGAAATCAGCATATAAAAGAGTTATCTGTACCCATTTGTTTTTTTATTACAGCTCAATTCACAACAGCTAAGATATGGAATCAACCCACATGCCCATCAACTGAAAACTGGCTAAAGAAATTATGAGGGGCCGGTGCCGTGGTATACTGGGTAAAACCACCGCCTGCAGTTCTGGCACCCCATATGGGTGCCTGTTTGAATCCCAGCTGCTCCATTTATGATCCAGCTCTCTGCTATGGCCTGGGAAAGTAGCAGAAGATGGCCTAAGTCCTTGGGCCTCTGCAGCCACATGGGAGACCTAGAAGAAGCTCCTGGCTCCTGGCTTCAGATCAGCACAGCTCTGTCCATGGCCATTTGGGGAGTGAACCAGCAGATGGAAGACCTCTCTCTCTCTCTCTCTCTCTCTCTCTCTCTCTCTCTCTCTGCCTTTCAAATAAATAGGTAAATAAATCTTTAAAAAAAGAAATTATGGATATGTACACCATAGAATACTACACAGTGATAAAAAAAATGAAATTCTGTCATTTGCAACAAAATGGATGAAACTGGAAAATGTTATACTTACTGTGATAAACCAGTCCCAAAAAGACAAATACTATGTGTTCTCCCTGATCTGCGGTAACTAATAGAGTATCTAAAAGGTAATCTATAGAAATAAAATTGACACTATGAGATGTGATGACTTTGAATAGTCCTTGACTTGATTGTTGAGGAACAGTTTCTATACTTAATGTAAGGTTAATATTATATGTATAAAATTAATTGAAAATAATCTTAGTAAAAAATAAGAATGGAAATAGGAAAGGGACGATGAAGAAGGGTAGGGATTACTGGTGGGAGAGAGAGTGGGATGAGAAGAATCACTATGTTCCTAAATTTGTATTTATGAAATGCATGAAGTTTTAATACCTTAAATAAAAATTTCCCAGGAAAAGAATAAATACTACTAGAAAATGGACCAGCCACATTATCAGGGACAAAACGTTCTGGGCACACAAGCCATAGCAATAATTATATTAGATGTTGTTGGTTAAACACACTAATTAAAGGCAGAGGTTGTCACATTGGGTAGAAAGAATGATCAAACTGCATAGGAAACCCACATCAGATGAAAAGATTTAAATGTATTAAAAGCGAAAAGATAAGAAGATGTATGTTAGCATTAATTAAAAGAAAATCTGGAGTCATATTAATATCACATAAAGTAGATTTTATAACAAGGAATATTTTCTGGGATAAAAAGGACCTTTTCATAAGGATAGGGATTAATTTTTTTTTTTTTTGACAGACAGAGTGGACAGTGAGAGAGAGAGACAAAGAGAAAGGTCTTCCTTTGCCGTTGGTTCACCCTCCAATGGCCACCACTGCCAACGCACTGCGGCCGGTGCACCGTGCTGATCCGAAGGCAGGAGCCAGGTGCCTCTCCTAGTCTCCCATGGGGTGCAGGACCCAAGCACTTGGGCCATCCTCCACTGCACTCCCTGGCCACAGCAGAGAGCTGTCCTGGAAGAGGGGCAATCGGGACAGGTTTCGGCGCCCCAACCGGGACTAGAACCCAGTGTGCTGGCGCCGCAGGCAGAGGATTAGCCTATTGAGCTGTGGCACCAGCCAAGGATAGGGATTAGTTTATTAAAAGAACATAACAGTGCTAAAAAATTATACAATTAATAGCAGTATGAAAATATGTGAAACAAAAATTGAAAAAAAAAACACAAGAAGTAATAGACATATCTGCAGTAGAAGCAGTTTTCAAAACCCTTCTCTTGATAACTGGTAGGCTAAGTAGACAAAGCAGCTGGGACATGAGTGACATGAGCACCACCATCAACCAACTAGAGTTAATTGACATTTATAGAATGCTCCATCTGACAAAAGCAGAACACACGTTCTTGTCTGTGTACAGATTATTGATCAAGAGAGACCATATTCTGGACCATTACATAAGTCTGAACAAATTTTAAAGGAGTCATAGAATGTATGTTCTTTGATTGCGATGAAAATTGAAATTACTAAGAGATCTAGAAAATCCCCAAATATCTGTAAGCTAAATAAAACTTGATAGACACTTGATAGAGGTTAGAAATACACGATACTGACTGAGAGGAAATATTTGCAGTCAATGTCTGATAAAGGATTGAAGTCCATAATACATTTCTTTTTTTTTTTTTTTTTGACAGGCAGAGTGGACAGTGAGAGAGAGAGACAGAGAGAAAGGTCTTCCTTTTGCCGTTGGTTCACCCTCCAATGGTCACCGCGGTCGGCGCGCTGCGGCCGGCGCACCACGCTCATCCGATGGCAGGAGCCAGGTGCTAGGTGCTTCTCCTGGTCTCCCATGGGGTGCAGGGCCCAAGCACTTGGGCCATCCTCCACTGCACTCCCTGGCCACAGCAGAGAGCTGGCCTGGAAGAGGGGCAACCGGGACAGAATCCGGCGCCCCGACCGGGACTAGAACCCGGTGTGCCGGCGCCACAGGTGGAGGATTAGCCTGTTGAGCCACGGCGCCGGCCACCATAATACATTTCAAAAACTGAATAACAACCCAATAAAAACTGGGTAAAAGACTAAAGCAGTTAATTTACTAAAGGAAATATATGAATGGCAAATAAACTTATGAACAGATGCTTAACATTATCATCATTCAGTTAAATACAAATTACAATCACAATGAGGTGCTATTACACATCTTTAAAAAAAAAAAGGCAGAGAGAATCTCTCTTATCAACTGATTTACTCCCCAAATGTCTACAAATAGCTGGAGTTGGGCCAGGCCAAAGCCAGGAGCTGGACACCCACCCAGGTATCTCACATGAGTGGCGGGGACCCATCTACTTGAGCCATCACTGGCTGCCTCCCAAGATGTGCATTAGTTGGAAGCTAGAATTGGGATGTGGATGTCTCAAGTGGTATCTTAATTGCTATGTCAAATGCTCACCCGTACACACCTTTTAAAAAGACTAACCTGTGGCTATCTCTGTAGCACAGCAGGGTAAGCTGCTGCTTAGAATGCCTGCATCCCTTGTGGGAGTGCCAGTCTGAGTCCCAGCTGCTCTGCTTCCAATCCAGCTCCCTGCTCATGCTCCTCGGAAGGCAGTGGAAGATGGCCCAAGTATTTGGACTCCTGCCACCCAGGTGGTGTTTTCCTGGCTCCTGGCTTTGGCCTGGTCCTGCCCTGGTCATTTGTAGGGTGAACCAGGGGATGAAAGGCCTCTCTCTGTTTCCCTCTCACTCTCGTTGTCGCTCTGCCTCTCAAGTAAATATAACATCTTTTTCTAAAAATAAAAAGGCTGACCTTACTAAGTGTTAGTAAGAGGTAGAACAACTAGAACTTTAATACACTGTTGGCAAGAATGTAAAATGGCACAACCACTTTAAAAATAGTATTCCTTTAACCATATTCTTGTGATACAGGTTTTTACGCAAGATAAATGAAAAAATATGTCCATAAAAATACTTGTGCACAGATAAAGCAGCTTTATTTGTAATAGCTACAAGCTGGAAATAACCTAAGGACTGTCTTTGGAAGTGTGTGAACAAATGTAGTATGGCCGTAGAATGAAGACTCAGCAGTACAAGCAATGGACTTGTACTGGAACAACGTGGATGAATCCTAAAATAATCAGGCTGAGTGATAGAAGCCAGAACAAAAAATAGTATGATACTGTATGTAACTTAGTCCATTTGGGCGTCCACAGCAAAGCACCATAGACTGTGTAGTTTATAAACAACAGAAGTTTGTCGTAGTTCTGGAGACCAGAAGTCCAAGACCATGGTGAGGGCCCTGTTTCAGGCTGCAGACCGCAAGCTTCTTGCTATGATCACTGAATAGATGGATGAGTTAGCTCTCTGAGGTCTCTTTTAGGAGGGCACTAATCCCAACACTCAGGGTTTGGCCTTTATGACCTAGTCACTTGCTTCTTCCCTCCTGGAACCCTCACCATGGGGGTTAGGATTTCAGCAAAAGGATGGAGAGGCAGAACCATTCAGTTTATTGCAGTTGGATTCCACGCACACGAAATGCCAGCACATGAAACCACATCTGCAGTGACAGAAAGCGTACCAGTGATCTGGGAGAGTCTGTGATAGCTGGGGGATGGGAGAGAGTGCAGAAGAGTGGGGAGGGATTATAACAGGGTGTGAGGAAAGTGTGTGATGTGTGACGGGTACATCTGTTCTCTTGGTTGTGTTTTCACAAGGTAGGTGGACATGTCGGAACTTACCCAAATGCACTCTGTCTGGTATGCCTCACTAAAGAGGTTAAGAAACCTGACACCAAAGCCATCAGCCTTAATCACTGGTTAAGTCTTGGGAACAATGCTTTTGGAGGTTCAAACTCAACTCTGGACTTGGACAGATGTCTTATTTCTGTAAGTCTCATTTTCTTCATAACAGAGGATAGGAGTGGTGAATTAACCCATACTCTGCATGTGTGATGGGGATAAGACTGCACAAATGTGAATATGTGGTCTGCGTCCTGGTAGCTACTCAACGTGAGCCTTTTCGTTTATTATTAGCAGACATTTGGAAACCACAGGGACCATTCTTACGCATTATGCCTTTGGCTCAAGGGGGATTGGTGCAGTATGGTGAACACAGATGCAAGGACCTGTGGGGTTGTTTTCTCTCACTGGTCACACCACATCCAGAAATTGAGCCTGCTCACCCCTGCTCAGGAACAAGCCTGCAAATGTGGCCAGACGCCTGGTTCACAGGAAACATGAGGACTCTTGTACTAGGAGGCATTCGCTTTGGAGTCTCGGTGTTGCTGCTTCTGTCCCTAAGACTTCAGGCAAGCAAATAAAACAAGCACCTCTCCCTGAGGCCACTTCTCAGCAGCTGAAAATGTAGACCAGTTTCTAGAGTCTGGTTTGGAGCCCACGATCCTGCCTAGTTCCTAAAGAAACTTCCTGCAAGAAAGTGTTAGGAGCTGGTAGAAGCAGCACTCGAAATACAGAACAATACCAATGAGCCAGACTTATCAGGATCTCATGAAGGCTGCCTGCACTTATGCACTTTAGAAATTGCAGTCCTGAGGGCAGTATTTTGAATAGGATGTGGGATTTGTAGGAATGATAGTAACATGTCATTTGAAAGTATCTTAGATATACTGGTACTAAGGAAAAATCACTGCTATGAGGAGAAAGTAAACTTATTGTTTTCATAACTGACAGGGCTGTAACACTGTTAACAAATTATTGCTAATTATTCAACAGTTCCTTCAGAGTGTTGAGATCAGTTGGCAGAATTTTGTAATGCCTCCATCCCTCAGTGCTCTTGTGTTTTTCCACAAATAATTGAGCCAGCTGTGCATAAGAGAGCCTCTGCAGTCCACAATCCAAGTGGCAATGATTTAACCATGTCGGTTATACAGAGACTGTGGGAGCAAGAACCAAGCTGGACTGTTGATGGTCATAGCCATAGCAACAAGGACAGAGCCTGCCTCTTCAGAGGTGCTGGATCAATGCTTATTGAGTGGGTGATCGATCTCTAAAGGGTGCTGTTCTCAACTATTTTTTAAAAATCTGTGTGTCATCTATCCACTTACTGATTTCATTTCTTCTGTTTAAACACTTTTCATATATGACTATTCATGCTTTTAACACTCACAACTTCCCTATGATGTGGCAGTATTATTATTCACATTTACAGATAAGGAACCTGAGCCCCGGAGATGTTCATCAGTTTGCCTGAGGTCACGCAGCTAGTAGGTTGTGGTATTGTCTGCCTCAGCCTCATTCATTCATTTTACAAAGACAGTCTGTTTTCTAGGTATGAGTCTTTTAATGAGGGATACACTGGAGCAAGTCAAATTTTCTTTTTGTTCATTTTCCCTAGCCTCATGATTCTAATCCAAGCTGATGACAGGGAAGGCGAATGCGCAAAGAAATTCAGCAGTGTGTGTGCATGTATGTATTCATATGTTTGTATTCATATGTATGCACATGTGCCTGTGTGTGCATGTGCTCACTTGCATGTGCAAATGAGTGTGCGTGTGTATGCATACCTAAATGAGTAGGCACATGTGTGCATGCATAAGCTTGTATGTGTGAATGTGTATACATGTGCACACATAGATGTGTATGTGAGTGTGCCCACGTGTGTGTGAGCATGAGTATATACATATGCAGAATCACATGTGTGCCCTTGTGGGGCACAATGAAGGGAGGGCAGAGAGTCCCACCAAGAACAATCTCAGAATTCCAGTGAGAACTCGCAATGACTCTGGGAACATAAGATGGCTTTTAAGACATTACAGAAACCACTCCATCTATGTTGTGGGTGATGACATTCCCTTGAAGAAGATTAAAAATATACCGTAGCTGAAAGCACTCCTGAAGCTGAGAAAAAGTCTTTAACATTTAATAACCATCTGTGACCCTGGAGCATTGAAGTCTGTACCTGTGACTACACACCTTCAATCCAATTTCACCTTTCTGTAGCATCACCATGGTCATGTTTGGATTTGAAGGAAGGAAACAGCTCTAAGGGTAAAAGCAGAAGTGGTGCCTTAACCCACATTCCATTTTCTTTAAAACTTCCTCTAAACAGAGATGGTTTGGGTTTGCTGATGGCATCATCTCCATAATGAAGAATTCAAACAAGCAGGCAGTGTTGGCTGAAGACAGATGAAAACCTTTGAGTTTCTGTGCCTTTCAGGGGACTTCAGTAACAGCCCCCTCTGCAAAAAGCAAAAAAAGGGAATCATTGTCAGGCTGATGGAAACAATGGCATGATCAGGGAAGCCCTTTTTTTAGAAGGCTGAGGTGGTGCTTGGCCACTGAACCTGTCCACGCCGCTGATCTGGAACCTGGAACGTGGTCACACCAGCAGTGTTGGCTGGCAGGCTGTTCCGAGGTGTCAGCAATCCACCTGAGCAGCGCTTGTCTCTGCTGGTGGCTGTAGGGGTACCCCCCACTGGACACTGTGGCCGACCACGCAGCACGTGTGGAGGCCTCTTTCTCTGCTGTCTCCCCATTTCTGTCTGCCTGAAGGAAAGGGAAAATGCTTCTTTTTTTTTCATCATGGCTCTGAGACTGGCGTGCTGCTCTGCTCACTGGCAAAGAGCTTGATGGGGATGGCTTGTCCCGGAGGAAGAGGCGTAACCGCGTAACCGCCTTCGTCTGAATTTAGGGGGCAGAAAGCTGCTCTCATTTTGCCCCCTTCTCCTGCCCCCAACTCTTGTTGGTACAACAGTGCCTCCAAGTGGTTGCCTTGCACTTTGTTGAGCACAGGTGAATGTGTGCGCCCAACAGGTGAGTGTCTCTCCCCCACTTGCCTGCTTCCTCCACCTTTGCCATCAAGCTCCCGTCCTCTCACCTCTGGAATGTTCAGGAGCTTTTAGGTTTGACCAATTTGGCATCGACTTGGAGGAAATGGCAGTGGTGATAGAGGCTTCTGAGGGGTTGAGGATGGGAAGGGAGCATTTGTCTTGTCCTCTGAGCAGCTGTGTTCAAGTGGGCTGGACGCTCCGTTCTCCCAGTGAGCATTGGAAGGGGGAGGTGGTTTATTGTCACATGGCTGAGGGGGCACTACCGCCCTAGTAGACAAGAGGCAAGGACGCACATGTCTTGTGATGTGGGACATGTACCATATTGGTTTCCAGTGGCTGCTGTTGCCAAGTTACCACAAATCTACTGATTTGAAATAACACAGGCTTACTACCTGCCTGTTTTGAAGTCTGTCATGGGTCTCACTGGGCTGAGGTGAAGGCATTGGCTGGGCAGCATTCCTTCCGGAGGCTCCAGGGGAGAATCCACTTCCTTGCCTTTTCCAGCCTCTAGAGCCCCCCCTTTATAACTTGGCTTGTGGCCCCCTCCTCTGTTGTCAAATTCAGCATCACCTCTCTCCCGACTCTCTGAACTCTACTTCCATTGGCATGTGTGCTGTCTGGACTCCCCTTCATTCTCCTTCCCTATGTGGTTCCCAGTGTGATTGCATTGGACTCCTTTGGTGAACCAGGATCATCTCCCCATTTTAAGGTTTCTGACTTAATCACATACACAAAATGCCCTTTCCCAGGACAAGTAACCTAAGTTCGAAGGGTGGCAATATAGAGCACTTGGGTGGTGGGTGGGGGTTGGGGTGGGGAGGCATTACTCTGCTTGCCAATGAGTTTGACCTTGATTGACTAAGAGTGAGGTGATGGATTATGTCTTGTCTGTTTCTTGCTAGATAGGCCTGGTGGTTGGCGGATGCTTTTGTTACCACTGCATGGGTAACAGCAGGTATGTTCCAGCCCAAACACAAACTCTTCAGTCTTGTAGCACTGGAGTTGAAAGAACCTCTCATCCCTAAGTATCTGCCCCACCCCCTTCTCTCTGAGGTCCTTGATATTTCTCAAGTCTCCACAACACACCTGATTTGAGGCACCATGGTATGGCCAAGTGAATTTTTCACTCTTCCAGGAACAATCTGCATGCCCTGTCTTCATCCACCTGCTCCATCAGACCAGTTTCCTCATTGGCTTCATTTCTATCCCTGCTAAGCTACTTTGCCTTCTACTTAAATTTCATTTGTCTAGCTAAGTTGTTGATTCTGTTTCTGTCCATATGAGCTGTATAATGTCCAGGCTTTTTCCAATACCACATTGGTAGCTAGAACTTCCTCCTTCAAATTCCCTGAATAAGAACAACTAAGTGCATCCCAGCTGTCTTCTAGGACTTAATTTCACTTCTCTCTCCGGAAGCAACCATGCTCTTTCTCGGTGCCCCACTGGGTCTTGTATTCTACCTCTGTGGCTGTGGCTGTGGTCATGCATGCATTCACTCTTAGCCATTGTTTATTGACTACCTGCCATGAGATAGGCCCTGTGCCATCATACTCCATGATGTAAATTGGTTTTAGCTGTGTCTCCTCTTGTAGACTACGGTGGTTTTATGTGTCAGTTTGCCTGGGTTAAGGATGAGGAGATATGTGGTCAAACATTATTTCTGGATGTGTCTGTACAGATGTTTCAAGGAGAGATTATTATTTGGATCAGTAGACTGCATACAGAAGATCTGCCCTCACCAGTGTGGGTGGCTGTCATCCACTCCTCCGGGGGCCAAGGCAGAGCAGGCTTCACAGCAGCACCTATCCTGCCCTGTGGGCCTTTGTGCCTGCAGAAGAGTCCATGGCACTGGAATCATTAACTTGTTCCAAAGGCTTAGGAGAAATGGCTCACGAGGGATAGGTGCCGGGAGCAGGCCAGGCATTCCCTGCTTGTCCTGTGCCCCTGCCCTGGCTCTGACTTCTGAGGGTCAGGGCCGGGCCACCTCCCGGCACTCCTGAAGGTGGCTGGACACTACGGAAGAGTCCCCATGGCTGGCACATGGAGGGGCCACAAGTGAAGTGATTCTGTGTCTCCCCACTCTTGGCCCTGTCTCCCTTAGCACTGCTTGAAGGGTGGATTGGATGCCTTTGGTTGGTTGGCTGTGGCAGCAGGACTCACTCAACCCCAGCCTCTGCCCACTGTTGCCTTCACTGTGGTGGAAGACGTGCAGCCAGCACGTGGCTGTGAAGTGGCTTCAGACCCCAGCCCAGGGCAGGACCTTTGTGTTGGACGCTCGTAGCAGCTTGGGGACTCCTATGCGGAGAATGAAATTACAAGGGAGTCCCGTTTGCCTCCACACCCATGGCTGCTATAGCCAGAGCAGACAAACCCTCAGTCTCTGAGGAGTGAGAGAGGAGACCCCTCCTTTGCAACACCTGCCAGGGAGGCCAAACACTCCACCTTTGGAGGGCTGGGGACTGGGGCAAGGCAGACAGCTTCCACAGAGGCTGTGATGGCAGAGTCGAGTTTCTTCCATCAGAGGCCACATAAAGTCATCTGCTTGTCTTGTTTGTGTCTTTTAATTCAACATCTGCCCTTTTGTGGAGACTCTGTGACTTCCACCAGGTAGGAAGGTGTCCAAGTGGGAGTTTGCACCCACCAAAAATCACGCAAAGCAAAGCCCACTGGAATACTTTGCTTCTTAGATAATGTTATGACATAAAATTAGCTATTGCGGTCAAAATGTTTCTAACAAAATAAGGAGTTTCTAAAATATTAAAGCTCAATTCTATTTTCCCTTTATGGACATTAAAAACAGCTTCATTAGCCCTGCAGTGTTTCCTTGAGACATTATCTGAAATTGTTTTGTTAAGATTGTTTTAAATAGTCCAACATGTGCAGCTTCATTTTCTCAAAGCTGAAAATCAAATTCGTTTTACACAATCATTAATAAAGGTGATGACCTTATTTATTTAAGTTTCCACTGGTTTGTGAAATTTCAAGGATGAATTAATGACTGGAAACAGGTATCTCTTTTTTCTCCTTGCTTTCGCTCTGGGTTTTCTGTCTGGCCTGGCTGTGGCTGTGCCAGCCCTGCTCCGAGATGTGGGCTGGAGCAGGTGTGGCCAAGCCCAGCAAGTGCTTCTCTGTGAAGAGACTCTGGTCCCTGAGCCCTTGCCGACTGCAGGGCTGTCCTCCTCCCTTACAGACTGGTGGTTCATGTGCACAGTGGCGGGAAGGGGGTCGGGGGTCTGAGCTGAAGCTGGGCTGCAGAGACGGAGAGCCTGGGCTCGTCCTAAAGGTCCTGCGGGACCACAGTGTGAGCTGGGAGGGCTTTGGGCTGAGGCTGAGGCTGGGCTCTGGGGCCGAGCTGCCGAGCTGGGGGGAGAGAGCTGGGAGGAGTGGGGGGAGCTCCGGCTGATGGCTGGACTCTTCAGATAGTGCTGTGTCAGGCTGTCCAGGCAGGGAGGGCTGGCCAAAGCAGGGTGGGCTGTGTCAGCAGGGCAGAGAAATGAGGGCCTGCTTGCTGTATGTATGTAGGTGAGGGGTCAATATGGTTCTAAGGCTTTTTGTCTTTGCTCCATCCGCGTGGAAGAACTGGGAATGTTAGTTCTGGGCTTTTATGGGGAAGGTGGGTGAGCAGCACCTGCTGACAGTGTGGCATCTCTCATGGGGTCTACAGGTGTGAGGTCTCTTGTTCGGGAGGTGGAGGGAGTGGCAGTGTGGGGTACAGTCCTGGGCCTGGGCTAAGCACCTGCTAATCAGTGATGGGAAGAGCAGGGCTGAGTGAGGAGACCATCCCTGTGCTGGCCCCGAGGCACAGCCCACACCAAGTGTGAGAAGGCACAGCACTGGCTCCGCTTCTGAAGTGCAAGCCAGCAGCCGTTCGAGCCATCTTGAGAAGTATTCACTCCATTCAGCTCCACTGAGGCCTGGATTGGATGTTCCCTTCCCCAAATCCAGGAAAATGTTTTCTTGGCTGAGACTACTGTTTGATTTTTCCTTCCGTGCTCGTACTCTCCTGAAGGTGACAAATAGTCTTTTTTTTTTTTTTTGAAGAAAGATGTATTTATTTATTGGAAAGGCAGAGTTAGAGCGAGGGAAAGACACACAGAGATCTTCTGTCTGTTGGTTCATTCCCCAGTTGGCCTCAGCAGCCATGACTGGGTCAGGCTGAAGCATGACCTGCATGAGGATAGGATCTAAGCACGTGGGCCATCTTCCTTTCCCAGGGATGTGAGAAGGGAGCTGGATTGGAATTGGAGGAGCCGGGACACGGGCTGGTGCCCGTATGGGATGCTGGCGTTGCGGGAGGTGGATTAACCTGCTAAGCTACAATGCATCCCCAGCAGATAGTCTTTTGACAAAGATGAAATTCCCCTAATATCCTGCTGCCTGCAGTCTAATTTTTTTTTTTTTTTGCATGTGGACAAGACTGTTGAAAGAATGGATAGATCCATCTGGTTTAGAGTAAGGGTTAAGCAATTGATTTTAATTAAATCATATTTTTAGAAATCAGCGGAATACATCATTTCGGGCCCCCTTTCTCAAAACATTAATCAGTTCGTCAGTAATTTCTTATAATTTATGGACCCTGAGTACCCTCTCTCTGGTGACTCAGAGTTAGTGAGACATACTGTTCATTTCCAAAAACACAGTCATTCATTTTGAATCCTTATGTCCAAAGTGCAGGGAAATTATTCAATAAGACTTTAGGCCACTTTCCAGGTTTCCCGTGTACACTGCAATGACTGGCTCACAGTTAGTGGCCCCCAGTGCTTCAGACTAGAACCCCGGTGTGCAGAGGGATCCCAAACATCACCAGGCTCATCCTAGCCCCTCCTGGGCTGGAACTCTTCTCTGGGAGTTTCTCTGAGTCGGCAGTCCCTAAGCAAGTCCCGGAGCAGTCACATGCGTGAGAACCAGTGGCAGAGCTTGTTAAAGCAGTGTAGTGGGTCCTGACTCTGATCCATTGGGTTGAAGAGGAGCTTGAGAATTTACATTTCTACCAAGCACCCAGGTGATTTCAAAGCCACCAGTCCAGGAACTACCCTGTGCCAGACATTGCTGCCCAACACACAATGTTTAAGGGCAGCTCTGCAAGGGGGAGGCTTCCTTGGGCTGTGGGAGGGAGAGCAAGGTGAGGTTCCATCACCAGACATCTCCATGGCAGAGTTTGGCCTGCCTGCCTCCTTATGGGAGTTTCTAGGCAGAGACACAAGGCATTGCTCCCCCCAAGAGAGTGGAAAAGGAGAAATGGAGGAGAGCTAAAAGCAAAGCAAAGAGATAATCTTCATATAATCATATACATGCATTTATTTATCTGAAAGGGAGAGAGAGCAAGTGAGCGTGGGTGCAATTCCATCTGCTGTTCACTCCCCAAATGCCCACAACAGCCAAGGTGGACCAGGTCAGGTCCAGAAGACTGGAACTCAGTCTGCGTTTTGCACATGAGTGGCAGGAATCTGACTTCCTGAGCCTCACCTGCTGCCTCCCAGGAAGCACATTAGCAGGAAGTTGGAGGGGAAGCAGAGCTGGGACTAACCCAGGCGCTCTGATATGGAATGATGAGGACTGGCATCTCAAGCAATGTCTTAACTACTTTACCAAGTGCCTTCTCCTAGTATAATTCTTAGCTCTGCTAGTCTAGTGGTCCCTCTTTGATTTTATACAGAAAAAATTCGGAGTAACATCATTTCTTTGAAAAGTAATAATTGCTAATAGACAATACTTTCACCATTACTCAGAACTTTCCTGTTAATCCAAAGTCATTTATGTTCCTCTTGTGTGTGTTTTTTTCTTTAGGGCTTTCCAGTAAGCATTGTTTGGGAAACTGAACTTCATTTTGAAAGTGCAGCCCCCTCATACAATCTCTAAGGTAGGTAGAATTTTAATTGACTTAATTTTTGTAAGTGCCTTTAAAAACTCATTCGATCATTAATTGATTTCAGTGAGCAGAAAGATTTCTCCCTCTCCCTTCCCAAGTTTGCCACCTTGCCTGTGTTTTCCTTTTCTTAGAAAAGTTTGGAAGCTGGTTTTGTTTTGGAGGTTTCTAAGGGATCTATGATTGTGGTGAAATGAAGCTCTTTCTAAGTTTTAATTTTAATGATAATATTCAACAAATATGCATGATATACCCATGCCAAAGCATTAAGATTTGGAAAGTGTAGTATCTTGACTTTTAAATTCATGTACAGTATGATTTCTAAGTAGGTTTGGGAGATGCAAATATTTGCAGAACCTTCTGTTTGCTTTATGAAGTATTTCACCAATGGTTTTCAGTAAAAGGAAAAATCATCATGTAAAACTTAAGGTCTGATTTGCTTTTCAAAGATGGGACTTTTTTGAACAAAATGATGATGAAAAATGAGTCAGTGGTAGGGTGGTAGTCTGAGAGGTGAGGTACGCAATCTTAATATGAGTCTGCTGAGTGTTGGGTTTGCAGGCTTTCTGTTGTGTCGGCCATCTAAACATGAGAAGAGTTTGAAGGAAGAAGCAGAACTTGAAACTTGACTATCAAGCCCAAAGGTGACTCAATGGATAGTGTAGGAAGGAGCTTGGCGAATGTGCGGATGACGTGGGGGTGTGATTAGGGATGAACATAGGGAACAGAGACAAGGGAGAGGTGGGCAGGGAATTACATAGACGATTCATCCGCTTGATGAACTGCCACAGAAAATTAGCGATCCAGCTATAAATTATGAATCTGAAGCCAATTTTCTTTTTCTCTCCATATGTTCTTTTAATAGTTGCTGTTTGTTATTTTAGGCAAAATTCCAGATTCTCCAAGCCATCTCTGTAAGGCTTTATTTAACGCCAGTAGCGTCAGCCATGAAAGAGAACCACATAGGGCTCCTCAGTTCCAGTAATGACTTCTCAGTTCCCTGCTGGGTCACTTAGAAGTTTCTTTTTCTTCTTCTTCTTCTTCTTCTTCTTCTTCTTCTTTTTTTTTTTTTTTTTTTTGCCTTCCTGAGCAGACAGAGTTGGAGCAGGAAGTTTCTTCCAGGTTCCAAATACTCAGCAACTGTGACATCATCCCTGTTCCTATCAGAATGCCAAGTGCTCACTGGTCCCTTTCTTCCCAGCTCTCAGAGAAGAATTGCAGCTGCTCACATTTGTGGGACTGCATGGTTTTTTTTGGCTCGTAGCAGGATGCCAGAAAAGCTGTTATCCAGGCTCCTTTCACAGCCCAGTGAGGCCACGGGTGCTGCATCTCAGTATGGCTAATTCCAGTCACACCCCAGACTGTCAGCTTTGCTTATTAAAGACTCTCGAGCCTACCTAGAGCAACAGAGTATGGATGCCCTGGAAACTCCCAGGAACCCAGATGCTGGACTCCCACACTCTCTTACCCACCTCTTTTTCCTGAAGTTTTTACCTTAAATATGTTTCTCCCCTTCTCCCTCCACTAATGAGCTCTCACTGTGCTTTGAGATTCATTTCAAAGAATGCTTTCTCTAAGAAAATGTCAGCAATTCCCTTAAGATTTGCTTGATATTAAATACACTGCCACCTGTGTCACCTCAGAATGTTCGCACATATCTCTAGTGCATAGTGGCAGTGGCCTTGCAGTTTTATGCTGTTTGTACTTCGAATTTTCAGTTCTTAGCAGTTCATGGTGTGCAATATTTATTCACTAAAATGTGATTGAAGACATCTGGTCAACCATGGTCACCATGTACAACACAGTGCTTGATGCACCCTTCATCCCAGCCAAGGCCAATGTGAGGCACAGACACTCAAGTTTACACTTTTCATCCAGATGTTGGCCATCTCTAGGCAGAGAACTCTCCACTTATAAAAGGTCGATGTGAATGGACAGAAACACTAAAAGTCCAGAGTTAGATCTGCATTTGGATCCCAGCTCTTCTCTTTTTTGTGTGGACTTGGATAAGCACTTCTATCCAAGGCTGTCTCCTCTCCCCTGGAACAGGACAGAAATTGCACCCATCATGAGCTTGGTGCAAGGGTTAGATGAAATAATGCATGTAACACGCTTGGTCCAGGGCCAGGATCTCTTGGCTTCAATCCTGATTGGGAGCCTGGATGCTTTCTCTCTTAAAGTATCCTCCAGAACACACATAAATCACGGTTTCTGTGATATGTAGTTCAAACTGTTTGTTCTTTTTTTTTTTTAAGACTTATTTATTTATTTGAAAGTCAGGGTTACACAGAGAGAAGAGAGGCAGAGAGAGAGAGAGAGAGCTTTTCCATTCCACTGGTTCACTCCCCAGATGGCCACAATGGCCAGGACTGCGCCGATCTGAAGCCAGGAGCCAGGAGCTTCTTCTGGGTCTCCCATGTGGGTGCAGGAGCCCAAGGACTTGGGCCATCTTCTACTGCTTTCCCAGGCCATAGCAGAGAGCTGGATAGGAAGTGGAGCAGCTGGGACTAGAACCGGCACCCATATGGGATGCTGGCGCTTCAGACCAGGGCGTTAATCTGCTGCGTTACAACGCCAGACCCCAAGCTGTTCGTTCTACTCAGATTGCCTCCAAATAATCTGCATTGTCCCAGTCATAAAAATGGTTGTGAAGTATTATGTTTCTTCTCACTTTATTCAGTCTGCAAGGTTTGCTCCTCAGGAAACAGTCTTAAAACACTTAGCTAGTGATGCTCTCCTCTGCCAAACGAGCTGTCTTCTGGTCATTCCTTTCCCTCTTGGCTTAGAGGCTGCTGCCCCCAGCGAGGACAATGCTGCATTCCCAGAGTAGGGGCAAGGCTTCTGCTGAGTGTGGACCTGCTACTCTTGGTCCTGTCCTGGGGCACAGGTGGCTTTGTGATTTCAGCCATCTGGTGACCTTATGGGAAAAACAACAGAGTAATGACGCCATCATGGATAATGAAGCATAGAAGGCAGCCAAGACACAACAGCAGCAGCATCCTATGAACACAGTTCAGCATCGGGAGCAGGGCGTTAGGACTGTTCCTCTTCATAGAGATAAATCCAGTGGCATAGAACCCCAGGTTGTTAGGACCAGAGAGAAATCTGCTGTCCTCTGGAGGCCTTCCCCCTGTGTCGCAGGTGATAAAATTGAGGCATCGTGGGGGAGAATGACAGTATCTGTCCTAAGCTCAGCCAGCAAATTAGTGGGAAAAACAGGAAGATGGAAGCTAGATCTCATGACGCCCTGGTCATTGGATTTTCATGGAGTTTAAGGCTCTTTGGCTAAAGCAAAATCTCTGCCTCCCCTAAACTGCTGCCCCCTTGGTCTTTCTCTTAGACACGCGGTCTCTGTTGGATTCTGGTTTCCGTAGGGGAACGCCCTGCTCCCCTCGGGTGTTTCCTCCATGCAGGTCGGCTTAGTGCTCTTGGCGGAGCTTTGGTCTCTTTCTTGTGGCCCACAGCCTCTTCCCCACCCAGTGCTCTTAACCATGAGCATTCGCAAAGAAGTGAGGGGAAGATTGTGTCCATGTACATTTCTCTACCTTACTTACAAAACAGCTCATCTGATTTCCTGTAGCATTGCTCTTGGGTCCAGCATGACTTGAATCTCAATGATTTTATGCTTAAATAAAATATTAATGACTAAAACAGTAATTATATTAATGCTTTAAAAAAACTAGGGTTGGAATCCTGTACTCTACTGAGAATTTGAAGGAAGTTATGGTGCCCCCAAACTAACTATAAATTGTGTGTCAATTTAGATTTTTATGATTGCAAATATTCTTAACCTGTTGCTTTTCTCAAAACCAAATGTACAGAGATTCTATAATTTTACCTTTTGAATGATTGAGATCTTTATCAACACTTGGATCCTTTTTGAAGAATGCTGTAACTTATGGTGCAGAGAAAGGACACTTCAGTCAGCTGGACTCTGTCAGATGCCTGCTCAGTCTTTACTCTTTATGCCATCCTGGGAAGCATTTAGCCTTTCCTCAAGCCTGAATTTCCTCGTCTGTAAAAATGGGAAAATAATTGGTGGTTTCTCGTAGGATGATTGTGAAAACTGAATTAGGAGTGCAAAGTAGTCTGTCACATAGCTATGATGATGATCGTAATCAGACATACTCATGACAGTCAAGTTAATATGAGTAGCAGAGCACAGGAAGAAGTGCCATGAATAGGAGGAAATTTCCTCCTGAAAGATTGTTCCCAGGATTTCCTGCAATCTAAGAAATGGCTTTGGCTTTACGTCATGTCGGCTCTCAGAATCCTGTGCCAAGTCTGGCTCTGACTTACAGTTGGCTGTAAGCGTATTTTGCACACATGAAGCAGAAGGTCGGTGCAGTGTGTACCTGGTGGCTCCTCACGTTGCCACTGACTCATTTCCTTGGTGGGAGTGGCAGGTGAGCCCACAGCTCACCTCTTCCACCAGGTTTCCGGTTCCTGGGGCAGGAGGACAGCCAGCCCTGATGCAGGCCACACCGATTTCTTTTGCTCACTGCTGCATTGCTGTTGTAGAGTCTCCAATAAAACCTGCTGGTGTGCAGCAAGCCAGTCACCGATTCTGAGATGGTGGAAGAAGGTAGCTGTTTATTTTGCAAAGCCCAGAGCAAGGAGTACAGGCAGCTATTGCTCAATTCCCAGATTTCTTGACGGATTAAGGGTGGTGAGTCTTGCAGATGAAAGTTGGGGTTGAGCAGTGTGTCATCAGCTCATGTGCAGGCTTCTGGTTGGTCCATGGTGCTCATGGCTTTCCCTTGACTGGTCAGCAACACAATGGCTCGCGTGTTCCTCTGATGATACTGTGATGGCAAAGTAGGCTTCTGTGTGCTGGGTCTATTAGTAATGGCTGTTAACTTGCTTGATCAGGGGCATGGGGTTCCTGTGAAGTATCTCCAAATGGGGTCCAGTGTTAAGGTTTACCTACAGAGGTGACAGTTGAATTCTGAGCTTTGTGATCTTGGGTCACATGAGGTCAGTCTTCCCATGTTGCACTCCCTTAATTTAGTGAGTTAATCTTTAGTAAGGAATTGACTTGGAACTGTCAAAGTGGAGCCAGAGGAAGCACAAGCTAAGGGAGAGGGAAGGGGCTGCTGACGTTTATATCAGAGGCATTAGGGACAGGACTTGGTTTCAATGTCAGGTTGCCCTACTGAGTGACACACACACATTCCACCTTGACTTGTGGGTTCCAGTTTGTCCTGGCATGTTCTGGGTTGTTTTTGCAAGCTGTTGCCTGACCTCGATCTCTCACTTTTTGTATCCAGCTTCTCTTCCTGACTTCCACCTCCTCCACCTTGTGGGGACATCAGACCCATCAGCAAATGGAAAGTCAGTAGCCTTCTGTAGACTTCTTGCCCACTCCCATGCTTTTGTAGATGACTAAGCAGTTGCTACCACAGAATATGTTAGTGAAAAATACGTTAATGAAAATAAGGTGTGTAACGGTTTGGCTGGTGGTTTCTAAGTGTATTGGAGACCTTGGTTGAAATGGTTCTTTATTACAAGTTGTCTGTGAGTGCTACTAGGTAACTCTAAGTGCTTGACCTCAGGCCACCAAACAACTATGATCTGAACCACATGTCATAGGTGCACAGCAGCATTCCACGTTCAAATGTAAGAGCAGATGTAAGGTTGGTTTTGAGAAAATGCGGATGGATGCTGGGTTGAGTCTGTCCTCATTGCTTTGAAGCAGCTGACCTAACAGACACTGATCTGCCCGTCTGAAGATCAAGCTGGGTGGAAACACCTTGCAGGGACAGGGTCCTGTGCTCTAAATCAGCCACCAACAAAGAGTGTTCGTTTTCCTCCTGAGACTTGTGGGCCTGGGGATGAAGGCGTGAATTCAGAAGTGATTTCTCTCACTACTGAGTATTGTGACTCAATAGTGAAATTTGTCTTTCCCTCTCTGAGATTTTTGAGTCTGCTGGTCTAGAGGTTTTAGTTCCTATGAGAAAAAAAGCCTGGAACTTCCACAAGGAGGCACGGCAATGGTTCAGTTAAACTGGAATTCAAGCCTGATAACCAGCCACTTTGGGTTCCTTCTGTGCTGGCTAGGTTGATTGATCCTGTCAATGGTGGTTTTGATGCACTAGGGATAAGGAGAAGTACCCCTAAGGACCCCTTAGTGTTCTTATGTCCTTGATAAAAGTCAATGGAAAAGCATAATGATACAGTGCAGCCAGGACATCCAATAGCCCAGGCCCTTTAGAATGGAAGGTGTGCGTCACCTCTCCTGGCAGGAAAACGTGACACAAATCTTGTTCTTCCTGGTCTGATCCACTGCTGAAGACAAAGGGCGTACAGAATGGGTAGTGAGAGAGTTACACCGGCTTGACCATGTGATCAGCTACAGAATAAGTTGTAGAGACTCTGCTAATGAACAGGACATATTTCCTGATTTTGATTAGGCCTATACTTGTGCAGGTAGTAACTGTTCTCTTTCCCTCTTCCCTTTCCTGTCCATATACATAAGATATGTTAATAGTAGGTACATTTGTTTTATTTATTTTTACTTACTTGAAAGACAGAGTGACAGAGTGAAAGTGTGTGTGTGTGTGTGTGTGTGTGTGTGTGAAAGAGAGAGAGAGAGAGAGAGATAACTTCCAATGACTTCCATCCACTGATTCACTCCCCAAATGCCATAATAGTCAGGGTTGGACTAGGCTTAAGTCAGGAGGCCAGAATTCCATCTGGGTCTCTTATGTGGCTCATAGGGGAACCAATTACTTGACCCATTGCCTGTTGCCTCTCAGGGTGTACATTAGCAGGAAGGTATACTGAAAGCAGAGCTGGGACTTGAACCCAGACACTGATATGGGATGCAGGTTTCCCAAGCATTTGCTTAGCTGCTGTGCCGCCTTCTTCTTCCTTTTTTTTTTTTTTTTAAGATTTATTTATTTATTTGATAGAGTTACACAGAGAGAGAAGGAGAGGCAGAGAGAGGTCTTCCATCCATCCACTGGTTCACTCCTCAATTAACTGCAATGGCTGGAGCTGTGCTGATCCAAAGCCAGGAGCCAGGAGCTTCTTCCAGGTCTCCCATGTGGGTGCAGGGGCCCAAGGACTTGGGCCATCTTCTACTGCTTTCCCAGGCCATAGCAGAGAGCTGGACTGGAAGTAGAGCAGCCAGGACTCGAACTGGTGCCCATATAGGATGCTGGCACTGCAGGCAGCAGCTTTACCCACTATGCCACAATGCCGGCTTCCAGCTGCTGTGCCTTAATGCCCATCATAATAGTAGTGAATTTTATATCTCAATATTTAAGTGCAGATATTCAGAAGATAAGTATGATTCAGCTAAAAGAAGAATGAATGTGACCCAAAGACAGAGAAAGGGACTCTGTGTATTTATTTGGGAAGTTTGTTGTCCATTGCATGTGTCAGGTGGAAGCATGCTTTTACTCTAATCTTTACGTGGAAGTTAAGTATGGTTCAAAGAGGAATTACAGATGTCCAGCTGCGAAGGGGTGGCTTGTGTGGCTTTGGACTTTGTCAGCTTCCTTCAGCTGAGACTGGCACCTGGAGAGAAGTGAGATGAAAGCGTTGAATACAAAGCAGCTTCAAGGAAAGAGAAGGTAAATGAACAAACAGATTAAATTTTGGAGCGGAACTGCACAAGGATTTTGCGGGGTCTCCCACACACTAGGAGAAGACAAGTCTTAATCTGATGAGTAAGCATCCAGAAGGTGAAATGAATCTGGTGAGTCAATTTTAGGCACTAGGTTTTGGATTTACCTGGAAAACCAAAAATGACACAAATCTTATTCTTCCTGGTCTGCAAACTGAGCTGAAAACAACTTATGTCTGGCAGTTGGAAGCAAGGTCAAGGCTGTGATGAAAGTGCAGGTTAAGAAGAACCTGGGGGCCAGTGCTGTGGTGTAGCAGGTAAAGCCGCCGCCTATAGCACTGGCCTCCCATATGGGCACTGGTTCAAGTCCCAGCTGCTTCTCTTTGGATTCAGCTCTCTGCTGTGGCCTGGGAAAGTAAAAGATGGCCCAAGTCCTTGGGCCCCTGCACTCATGTGGGAGACCCAGAAGAAGCTCCTGGTTTCTGGCTTTGGATCGGTGCAGTTCTGGCCATTGTGGCCAACTGGGGAGTGAACCAGCAGATGGAGGACCTCTCTATCTCTTGCTCTCTCTTTCTCTGTCTCTGCCTCTTCTTCTCTCTCTGTGTAACTCTTTCAAATAAATAAATAAATATTTAGAAGAAGAAGAAGAAGAACCAGGACACAGAGGCTGAGAGAGAGAGGTTTGATGTCAACTTAGCTCCTTCTTGGCTTTGGGGTTTTCACAGGCCAAAAGGGAGGGTTCTGGCAGCCTCCTGATCCCTTCTCTCAGGGATGAAGAGTCAAGAGGAAGCAAAAGTGCTCACCAGACATTTTTCCTGTCCACAGCATTTTCTCCAGAGGCGGCCTCACAAAGCTTCCTCTGGGTCAGTCTCAGGGAAACTTGATCAGAAATGCACAAATTCATGTGTGAAACAGCCTGCTTCTTCCCCAGCTGAGGCTCATCTCGAAGGGTCTGCTTACCACGAACCATCTGCTGGCTCCCAAAGCCCCTTTGCCATCTGTCTGCAAAGATCTTCACTGCCTCAAAGTCAACTAGAAGTAGGTGTCATTTCTTTGTACTGAGGCCAGGAAACAGCTGGACCCAAGTAGTTCCAAGCATTTTGAGATATTTTGACTCATACAAGATCCCATGACACCATGTTCCAACAAGTTGAATAGACCTGGTTGATGAATACAGCATGTTTTTAACCGTCTTATGTAATCCAAATTTGAAAAATGATCAAACAGTGAGTCCACACATAATGTAAATCTTGTCTCACTGGCAATCTCATGAAGACATAATGCCCGGAAGCCAATGAACTGGATTTATTAACTCAGAAAGAAAGTTGCCCTGGCTTTTGTTTCATTTCTATAACAAACTAAATGATCTTGTGTATAGCTGCCATTCTGCCTAATTAATACCAGCTCATTTGATCCTTTTGACAACACTATGAGTTAAGTACTAATGAGATTGCATTTTGCAGATAAGGAAACTGAAGTACAGAGTTGGCCGAGGTTGCTCAGCTGGTGGGGACACAAACTAGAATGGTGGCCTTGTGAGAAGAACAACTCTACTCCTCTAACCAGCAGGTGCTGGCCACGTACAGAATCTAAGGTCTCTAACGCCTGTACAGGTTGTCACCTGCATTCTTGTTCAAGTTGTTGGCAGTGGCACCATCATCCATCATTCATTTGACTTTTATGGGAGTATCATATCATGTTGGAGCACCAGGCAAGGTGGATACCTGCCTTGTCAATCTCTTTTGAGGATTCACTGGGATAATATTCAGTACATATACTAATTAAAGAAATTTTCCAAATTGTACCTGTTGTAGATCCAGTAGATTCCAGTATTTGACACCAACTGGAAGTTCAAGCATCCTCACCCAGTTCCTACAGGGGCAGGTACTGTCATCATCTCCATTTCACAGCTGAGTAAACTGAGTCATGAACAGGTCAAAGAACTTGCCTGGGATCACACAACTTAGTGTTCACAGCTGACCCTCGCAGAGGCATGCTTCTCATTCCAGCCAATCCAGCAACCCCTGGGAATGTACACTTACATGGACATTTACGAACAGGCAGGGGTATGCTCATTCCAGCCAATCCAGCAACCCCTGGGAATGTACACTTAGATGGACATTTACGAACAGGCAGGGGTATGCTCATTCCAGCCAATCCAGCAACCCCTGGGAATGTACACTTAGATGGACATTTACGAACAGGCAAGGGTATGCTCATTCCAGCCAATCCAGCAACCCCTGGGAATGTACACTTAGATGGACATTTACGAACAGGCAAGGGTATGCTCATTCCAGCCAATCCAGCAACCCCTGGGAATGTACACTTAGATGGACAGTTACGAACAGGCAGGGGTATGCTCATTCCAGCCAATCCAGCAACCCCTGGGAATGTACACTTAGATGAAAATTTACGAACAGGCAGGGTATGGAGCTGGGCTGCGCTGATGCTCTCGGAAGGACCCCCGCTGCTGTGTTTCCTGGAGTGCCCTGTTCTGCCCTTTCCAAGCCCCGGCGGCTCTGTTCTGCATTTGATTCCACAGAGCTCCAGGCGTCTTTCTAGAAACACTTCCCTGTTTCTCAAGTCGGCCAGAATCAGATTCTTTATTTGTGGCCCCGCCAATCTGAATGAGCACGCCTCCATGGAGCTGGAAACGTGGAGGGACATTTCTGCTTGGCCAAGGCTTCCAGAACAACCCAGCACCAGGGGGAAGGAACACTGCCCAGATGATTGAGAAACTCCACTTCATGCATATTTAAGATTCTCAGTGGAAATAGGGCAGCCCTGCTTATGCTGGGTCCAACAAATGATTTGCAATGAAAATACATTGGTTTTGCTTATAAACACTCTGTATCAGGTACAGATATTGTTCTATTTACATGACTCTGTCCTTATTAGAGGGAAATGTCCCTTAAATCAGTGGACTGTAGTGTGACTGTGACCTGTCCACCCCAGTTCATAGTCCAGTCACTGCAAAGCAAAATGAGCCTTAATGACACTCATTTACAGATAGGAGTTACTGACTGCAGTAGGAACTGCTACAACAAATTCATTCTTTAAGGTTAAAAAGTTAAAACCAAAAGCCCCTCGGTTCTAGGAGTTAATAGCAGTGGGCTGCACAGAATGTAGTCAGGAAATTAGATGTGTAATCCACTAATGCACTGAGCAGGTAGCTTTCTGTACCTAATGAAACCCAGGGCCACACAGCACGACTTGCTTGACAGGCTTGTTTACTCTTCATTGGCCAATGCGTTACTCTTTGCTCCCCCTCCCATGTTTCCCAGCCCCTAGTAGCTAGGTCATGAGTGGAGGTGACAGTTGCCACTTCAGGGCTGGAGCATTTACTCCTTCAGCCTCTCCTGCCTGGAAAATCACATCCCAGCCTAAGAAGGGCCTTATCTAAAAATGAAAGATTCCTAAGAAATGCTATCTAGTTCTTTGGGATTAAAATGTGGAAAAGGAATTCCAGCAGATGGAGGCTAATTGAACAAGATGAGCTCACAGAAACCAGGGGTCAGGTTGGCTGTAGGACAGGAAGGCCTGTAGCCTCTACAGAGTTGATTCTGGGTCAGTGCAGGAGAGAGTGTTTACATGATCTCTTTGGCTTAGGAGTTACAGAGTTCCATTATTTCTTGACAATGATATAATTAAATAAAGTCTCTATCATTGTCTACAAGGTGGGAGAGGCATAAATCAAACTGCATCAGCTTTCCTCAGTTCCTGAATGTGCTTACATTTGTTTGGAATGACCGTTTTGATTCAATTGTGCTCCGTCACTCATCAGTAATTCCATCAGCCCAATTTCATGTACATAAATCTTGCGCCCTGGGGAGGATGTGTTCTGTAAATCCTGTTAGCTGCAGAAGGAGACATGAGCCATTGCAGTAAAACTACACTGGTGGAACAGTGGCCAACATCACACTACAGGTATTTGATCGATTTGTTGTGGATGCAAAGAACAATCATTAAAAGAAATCATGGTAAAAGTACATGAGGGACTAGGCTTCTCTGAGAACCAGGAATGGAGGATGTACCCTTAGGTCTTCAATTCCTCAGACCCAATCAGGAGGCTGCTTGGGAGAAAGCAAACCGCTCAGCAAAAGACAGGAGAGCTGGTAGTGTTCATTCTGTGATCCATCACATTCACTTTACACCTGGCTTCCCAGGTGCAGGGATACCTGTGGAGCGCCAGCTGAGAGCTACATGCCAGGATGCGAAAGTAGACAGGGTGTCTACCCCATGGAGTTCACAGCCTCGTGGAGCAGATCAACACTTGCCCCAGACCATACAGTGGATGCACTGTTGCGGTTGCGATGGATGTGGAAGGACAGGGCCTAGCACTCTTGGAAATGGGGGAACTACTTTCCCCAGGGAAGAGAGAATCCCGCTGAAATCCACGGGAGAGTAGGGGTTCACTAGGAGAAGGGGCTTGCAGGTGGAGGAGAGAGACTGTGTGCCTGGGTTTGAGAGGGCACCATGCGCGGGGTTGAGAGGCTGCTCAGGCCCTGCAGGGCCCTTTGGGAGTTTTGGTTTTATCTTACTAAAGAGTGTTAAGCAGGAAGTGACATATTGGGAAGGTCGCTTTGACTGTAGTGTGGTGAGTGCCACAGCTGGCTGGGAGCGGGGGTGTGTGGGGGCAGGGTCAGACTCTACAGAGCATCAGCAATTCAGGAACAGCCAGGCAGGCCCAACCTGCGGTGGGTGAGTGGACCTGGAAGGGGACCTCTTCCTGGAGCAGAGGCTGGTCCGCCATGCCCTCTTAGGTACACCTGCCTGGGAAGCAGCCACAGTTAAGAGCAGGGAGGCAACTTCACCCAGTGGGAAAGGGGATGGTGCTCGCAGCCTTTCAGTTACATTCTCACCGCAGAGACACCTGGCCTGCCCTCCCTCTGCTGCTGCTGCTGGGCTTCTCCTGCTGTAGGTCCAACTCTGGTTGGCCCTAACAAATGCCAGTCATTGCTTTCACTTATCACCGAGTGTCTCAGGAGTTCAGAAAAGGAATCGGCTCCTCAGGGAAGCAGAGAACTCTTGTTGGATGACACCGAGGTGGCCTTTGAGCTGAGGATGAACAGAGACCTAAATGGAGGAGGCGAGAGGAGTCCATGCCTTACTACTGGGAGGAGGTGGGAGATGCAGTTTGAGCCGGATAACAGCATGCGCGGAGACAGAGGCAGAGGAGGATGACCTGGGAGGCGGGAGAGCACCTGAGAGCCCAGGCTGCTTGGTAAAATCCTCTACCCTCCATCCTCCCTAGCATTGTGACCACGAATGCCTTTGCTGCTCAGTTTCCCTATGTGTGAAATGAGAACCAGGTCACCTACCTCGTAGGGTCGTTGTGGACAGTAAGTCTAGCACATGGAAAGCGCCATCTCAGTGTTCAGGGTTATTCCAGCAGCAGGAGGCTATATCACGAACAAAGTTTGAGGTTGTACGATGGAAGGGGTCAAAACCCAGGCTGCAGCGTTGGCAGATAGTGGGGATTTTCCTGATACCAACCTGTTTTTGATTTTTAGCTTTATTTCAGTCTTGTGAGAGAACATACTTTGAAAGGCTTGAATCCTGCTCAATTTATTGAGACTCATTTTGCCTGAAGATAATAGAAAATGTTCCATGTATATTTGAGAAAATGTCTTTGGTGCAAATACGTTTTAAAATCCACACAATTTTTTTCTATGAACTTTTTGAAGACCCCCCTCATAGTTATTTTCTGTATCTTTCCTATTTCCATGTCCCTCTTGAATGACTCAACTTCTGTGCAGCAGTGTTTAAAGTCTTTGCCTGCTAATTCTCACATCAGTTGTGAGTCCATTTAGATAGATTTTTCTCCTCATGCAGGGTTATATTTTTTGGCTTCTTTACATGCCTGGTCTTGTATACCAGACATCATGTTAGGTGCAAGTGTTTTTCTATTTATAAAATTAAGTTGAGCTTTGGTCTATGATAAAGTTAGGTTCCTTTGAAACAGTTTGATCCTTTTGGGTCTCACTTTAGAGACATTTTTAAGTAGAATTAGAGCTGTGGTCAGTCTATCTAGACTGAATTATTCTTCATTACCAAGGAGTGAGCTCTTCCCAGTGTCCTGTGAATCCTGGGGCTTTGCAGTCTGAACAGGAGTGACAGATGCAGGCTGAGTCTTGTTTAAGCCCGAGGCACTGCTGCATGGAAAACTCTTTGTCCAGCCTCAGAGAGTTTCTGCCCACACTGTGCTGGTCAGTGTGCAGCTGAACACATGAGAGTGACACTCTGAGCATATCCAGATTTCTCCCCCTCCCCCAGGAATGCTGTTCTGTGAATCCTGCAAAGGCTGCCGTGCGTACCTCGGCTCAGTCTCCTGAATTCAGGGAGTCTGTCAGGCTCTGTCTGATGGGCCTAACACATGTGCCTGGACACTGGAGCAATCAAAGGCTCATCCTGTTTTCCTCTTTCAAGGATCGCTGTGCTTCATTGCCTGAAGTCCTGTGTTTTGAAAGCTGTTGTTTGCTGTATTCCATCCATGTTTTGGTTAGTGTAGGTGAGAGGATAAACCCTCCTACTACCCCATCTTGGTCAGTGGTGAAAGCTGTAGCCTGCCAAGGTGTAGCAGGTGTAGCAGGTGTAGCCTGCTAAGTTTGAGTCTCGTTCTTCATGCAATGCAGAAGCATCAAACCAGGGCAGTGATGCTCAGCTCTGGGTGCCCAGAAGGTAACTCCAGTGGGGTTTTGTGGAGAAATCAAGGAACAGGCAGAAACAGAAAGCATGAGTTTGAGAAGTAAATCTGTATACGGAAAATATCTCTAAAAAGGATGCAAATGCCCAAGCTTGCACAATGGAAGCACCATACAAAGAAACAGGTTATGAATCTGTAGCGTCTTGTGTGTCTCTGACCAGACAAGTTGAAGGCAAAGATTGCGTCTCCCATGGTGTCCCCCAAACCCTAGGTACCGAACTTCCTTAGAATTGGGCATTGGGGACTCAGCAGAAGCATCTGGAAGACCCGCTGAGGCTGGTAGCTGTGAGTCCGTGGACTTACATAACCCCTAAAGACTTCCAAATGGTTATTCTTGTTTGGACAATGTTTGAGTATAGTGCCTCTGAGAAATAACGATGTTTTATTCATGTGCATTTGGAAACTTTGTGAATAGCAGAGAATATTTTAGGACTTTAGAAAGCAAATCTCCACATGTGCTTATCGCAAAGCCTTTGAGTTTTCGAGTCACTTTGGAATAAGAATATTTTTCTTCCAAATCCACAAAGTCTAAATCCAGCTGGGATCTTTACATTTGAACACTGTGTTTCCCCAAGTTACTGGTGTGTCTAATGCTAAAATAATATATTTAGGATAATAAAGCAAACTAGGGAATTAAAAAAAGCACGAGGCATAGTTGAATAAAATCAGTCTTGAGAAAATGTTCCATTGTCACTTGGAAGGACTTGGGATTAAACAGACTCACTTTAGACATGGTACGGGGTGTGGGGAGCGCTCTGTCAAAGACCAAAGATGGGAAAATGTTAACAAGCTTGTGTCAGAGAAAGGCCATTAGGAAGCTCTGGGCATTCGTTGGTGTGGGGGGAGCAGTTCTGATCCTAAAAATGCTGCTTCTGTGACAAGAAATGGGGGTAGCAGAGCAGCTGCTGACTGTGTTGGCTCCCTCCCAAACTTGGGGCTCAGGCTGATGTTCTACCTGCACCTTGAATCCCTTTGGGTTTCTGAATGACTGGCAGGCTGTCCCCCAAGAAGCTTACTGGTACCCCCATCCAAAGATTCCCTTACACACAAACCCCTTTACAAAGTGACTCTTGAACAACAACAAAAACGGTTGCTTTTTTCAGAAGGTTAAATCTGGGAACTAGGACCTGTTCATTCCTATGATTTGAATCCAGGATGACTGTGGGATAGCTGTTGTTATTCCGAGGAGAGATGCAGGTGATCCAGCTGGTGGGAGAAAAGAAGAGGAAGAAAAGAGGACTCAGAGAAACCAGTGAGTGTGGTACAAACTAAGTCCCCAGTCTCCACGTCGCAGAGGTTGGCAGCAGGAGTCTGAGGACCATAGAACAACAAACAGTTCATTTGCCACCATTCAACATCACCACAAAACTGTCACCCCCTGGGGGGCATCTTTTGATGCTAGTTTGGTGAATTGGCTATCCCCATCTCAGCTTCTTAAATTTCCTTTACTTGAAAAGCAGAGAGGGAGGGAGGAAGAGTGGGAAGAAAGGACAGAGAGAGTAAGTGAGCAAGAGAGCTCCAGTCTATTGAGAGAGAGAGAGAGAGAGAGAGAGAGAGAGAGAGAGCGAGCGAGCGATATTCCATTTACTATTTCACTCCCTAAATGCCTGCAACGGCCAGGCTGGCAGGGCTGAACTCAGAAGCCAGGAACTCCATCCAGGTCTCCCGTGTGGGTGGCAGGGACCCAATCACGGGAGCCTTTATCACCACTCTCTCCCAAGGTCTGCACTGGCAGGAAGTGAGAGTCAGGAGCTGGTACTGAACCGAGGCACTGTGATATGGGATACTGGTGTCTTAACGGACATCTCAGCTGTTGCGTTAAGAGGTAGCTGCACCCCAGCTACCTTTGTTTGTTTTTATTTAATGAATGCGTTTTTACATAGATACAACTTTAGGAATACAGTGGTTCTTTTTCCCCATGCCCCCCACCCCGTTCCCATCCCGCCTCCCATTCCCTCTCCCATCTCCTCCTTCATTATGGATCATTTTTAGTACGACTTTATATATCGAGGACCAACTCTATGCTAATCATAGATTTCAACAATTTGCCCCCATACCCACACACAACATGTAGAGCCCAGCTACCTTTTTAAAACTGGAATGATATTAACTCCCTCTCCATCCTTGCTGATGCCCTTGGAAACTCAGTGTTTGCGAGCTGGCATGGCAGAGCACGGCAGTGACAGCTTTAGCTACTTGAAGTGCCCCTCCTGTTCTTGGTGATGCTGTTGAGTTCCTTAGAACACTGGTGGGACTCAGAAGCCCTTATCCCACCTCTGCCAGAGGGACCCGTGTGCAACCCAGGCTGGCCCATCGGGAACCTGCTTCCTCATGCAAAGAGCGAGGTGAGGATGGGCACAGCACACAGTAGGACCATCCGGAGTCTCCGTGAGGCGGATGCGGAGGTGTCCTTGAGGGCGACAGGGACTGCTGCTCTCCACTGAGGGTTGCTGAGCCGAGCTGCTGGCTGAATGCAATCAAATGGTAATTTTGCTAAATATCCAAATGGAGCCTGCATCATGACAGGTGGAGGGTTTTAGGGATTAATGAATTTTTTTAACAGCTTCCTAATTGCAGACACTCATTTTTGACACGAGTGTGTATTCTGTCATGTGGATTAAACCTGTCACTCCTCCCTGCCAGTCCTCCTGTCAGAATGACAAACGACCTGCATCAGAGAAGCATTGGCAGGCAGAGCCCAGCAGCCCTCGTTCCAGGGTGCTGCAGCGACGGTGGCTGCCGCAGGGCTCTGCTGCCTCCAGCAATGGGATTGCTCAAGGATTAGCTTCCCCCGCCAGCCACCGTGCAGGGGGAGTTTTAAGAGAAGCCTCCCCTTCAACAACAGGGGGAAGCGGCATGGAAATCGGCTTCCCTCCCTGTGTTTGGCTGTTCTTTATAAATTGAGTTTGCTGGCAAGAAAATGGAAATCTCCAGTTTCTGAGTAGCTGGAATGGAAATGATCCTGCAAATGAGGATTGGCAAAATCTATTACCAAGCAAAGCGGTGAGGACGATGTTCAGTTTGCTTTCAGTCTGGAGCCTGAGTGAGGAAGCAGAGGCCGTGGGTGGAGTTTTGACACTTGAGGAAAGAGCCCTGTTGGGTTTTGCCGGAGCAGCCGTGTCACCAGGGCAAAGCCAGAGCCGCGTTGGCTTCTCAGCACTGCAGAGACCCTTACCTTTGCTCTAGTCCCCAGAAACCTTTCCCTTGGTTGGCCGAGTACTCCTATAGGCAGCCCCTGAGGGTAAGCCCCACATCCAGTATATATGGGTAGTTGTTGTTGATGAGAAAGTGGGCTTTTTAAAAAATCTTTTTGTTTGAAAGAGAGAAAAAGATCTTCCATCAGCTGGCTGACTCCCCAGATGCCAGCAATTGCTATGGTTGGACCAGGACAAAGCCAGGCACCGGGAACTCAGTATGGGTCTCCCGTGTGGGTGGCAGGGACCCAATTACTTGAGCCATCAGCTTTTGCCTCCCGGGTATGCACTAATAGGAAGCTGGCATTGGAAGCAGAGCTGAGACTCAAACTCAGGCCCTTCACTATGGGATGTGGGCATCCCAGTGGTGTCTTAACTGCTGTGCCAGCACCTCCCCTCCTCAAAGGCGGCTCTTCCTCTATGCATGCACGGGAAGCATTTTCTTAGTGCATGACAACACAGGGATGAGTCAGAGCATTTGGAAAATGTCAGGAAGATTATTTGGTGTACCAGGTGCCAACTTTTCCTTTCAAGAGCTGGCTAGCCATTCTTTAGGGTTACTGGCTAGCAATTCTTTAGGGATACTGGCTAGCGATTCTTTAGGGTTACTGGCTAGCAATTCTTTAGGGATACTGGCTAGCGATTCTTTAGGGTTACTGGCTAGCGATTCTTTAGGGATACTGGCTAGCGATTCTTTAGGGTTACTGGCTAGCAATTCTTTAGGGATACTGGCTAGCGATTCTGTAGGGACACTGGTCAGCGATTCTTTAGGGATACTGGCCAGCAATTCTTTAGGGATACTGGCTAGCGATTCTTTAGGGTTACTGGCTAGCAATTCTTTAGGGATACTGGACACACTGGAGGTTGCGTGTTTGCTGCTGCAGGCAAGCAGGCATGGATGACATGCAAATGAATGAATGTGCATGTTCTTGAGAAAACTTTATTTACAAAAACAAGTTGGGGCTGAATGTAGCCCAGGGGCCCTGGTTTTCTGAGCATTAGTCTAGTCCCGTCCTCTCGTTAAGGAAACTGAAAGTCAAAATGATCTATCTGGGGACCTATGCCGTGGCGCAGCAGGTTAAAGCCCCAGCCTGCAGCTGCAGCATCCCGTATGGATGCCGGTTCAAGTCTTGGCTACTCCACTTCTGATCCAGCTCCCTGCTAAGGTACCTGGGAAAGGAGGAGAAGATGGCCCAAGTGCTTGGGCCTCTGTACCCACATGGGAGACCTGGAAGAAGCTCCTGGTTCCTGGCTTCAGTTCAGCTCAGCTCCCTCCATTGCAGCCATTTGGGGAATGAATCAGTGGATGGACAACATCTCTCTCTGTGTGTCTTTACCTCTCTGTAACTCTGTCTTTCAAATTAAAAAAAAAAAAAACTTAAAAAACTTGTCTAGCCCCTTACCTAGAAACTAGCAGAGCTGAGTCCAATCCATTCTGTTTCCACTCCCTTTGGATCTCAAATCCAACTAGACTCTTCTCTTCCTGGAGGCTACAGCAAGTACCAGGGATGAATTTTCTATTATATCTGAGGTTTAGCATCAGCATCCTTCCTGCTCAAGGTGATGTTCCCACGCATGAGCCGTGTGTTGGAGGTGGGGCTTGTTGAGTTTCTGGAAGGGCTGCTCTGACATCACCCCTACAGCGACTGAGGCCAAATACTCCCAAATCCATCTTGAACCTGCTTTTCCAGGTCAGTGTCAGAAACCACCAGCTTATGTCTGAAGCTAATTCTGCTAGCTCCCGGGGGAAGGTCCTCATGTCCTTCTAATAGAAGGTCCTTCTAATAGAATTAGCGGTATTCAGGGCAGTTGCTTTCTGGGGCCTCACCGCCCTCTTCTAACCTAAGGTATCTCACTACCATTCCTCAAAGCTCATCAGTCAGTTCACCCTTTCAGATAGGCTCATGTATTGCTACACTTTTAATCTTTATTTAACTTGGCTGTAGCATTAATTATTTTAATCTCATCTCATGAGTCACACTCCCTTGACTTTGAATCACTTGCTTAGCTCTGCACTGAATATTCTCTGATTCACTTTTATTCCAGAGGTGGAATTTAAGCTGTAAATAGCTGTAGGGGAAAAAAAGTCATTCTCTTCTTTCCACTTATTAAAGTTTTGTCTTATGAAAGACTTAAAATATTTTATTCATCAAATTATTTAAAATTAAAATTACATCCCAGATCCATCTGGCCTGTTTGATGTCTTTCAAAACAAGCTAAATGGGCCTGAAATGTCATTAATCCCAATTCTGATGTTGATTTGTTTAGGAACTGTTTGGCTTTAATGAACAGAAACACAAACTAAAGCAAACAAGCAAAAAATTCACTGAAAGACAACTGGACACAGACCACAGAGGGCCAGCTGGTTGTGTGCGGGGTTCACACCAGAGGTTGGTGAGTTGGGGCCAGGTTGCCCTCCCTCTCTCTCTCAGGGTCTGCTTCTGCATCTTCTCACCTGGGCAGTTTCCAAAGAAGCCATACACAGCCTGGTCCACTTTGGGCCTCCCAACTCTGAGCCCATCCACGGTCCGCTTTACTAGTATTTGTTAAACTGATCCTCTAGTTACTGGGCACCCCTAATGAAGAGTTTATCCCAACCAGTGAAGGTACAGAGCACCTGGAGAACCCTTCTTCACTCCTCTTGGCTATGTCAGGGCTCAGTGTCAGGCATTTGGACAAAGGTTCTGCTGTCCGTTTTGTGTCCCTGTGGAACGAGTCCTGAGGACTATAAATTGTAGGGCAGTGTTTTGGATAATCATACTCTGGTGGCAAGTGAACTCGTTGTCATGTTTCCTTTAGACTGGGTTTCCCTTTAGTTCTCAGGACAAAAGAAGCCGCTGGTTTTCTGGCTGTTTAAGTTTGGAGCAAACAGATGACTGAATTGGATTGGCCAGCTATGGCTCTTGGGCTAAATATGGTAGCTGCCTATTTGTCAATAAAGTTTTATTGGAACACAGCTACACCCGTTCATTAACATATTGTCTAGCGCACTTTGACATAAGTTGAGTAGTTGTGACAAAGGCTGCATGGTTCCCAAAGCCTATACTGTTTACTGTCTCCTTCTTTACAGAAATCTTTCTGATCCCCAACTCAAGACAAGAACAGTTTTGGTTTCAGTAGGTCACAAGGTGATGTCTCAGGTGACTGAAAAGCCCAAAGACAAATAGTGGGATCTACAATGAGGAGGCCACTTGGAGAGCCCGCACCACCCTCGTGGTGGGGTCTGGCTGTGGACTCATTTCAGGGAGAACAGCAGAGGAGAGCCCACTGTGGTGTTTGGTAGATCAGATGACTTCAGGCCCACGCGGCAGTGCCAGTAGTTTGAGAAAGAATGAGTCAGCTACCGGGCAGAGTGAGTTGTGAGCAGGATCTGGGTGCAGGTTATCGGGACTTGGCGAATGGGGCGGAACAATGTCTCTGAAGCCTTGCTGGGGCTGTGGCGTGCTTCTGAGTTAACATGTGACAAGACGTGAAAGGGGAGTAGGCTCTTGACAAGTAATGGGACAACAACCCTCCGTGGCTAGACTGTGTGATTCAGGACAGAAAGAGGCTGGTACTTCTCTTCTCTTTCAGATACTAAGGAGCAGGCCCTCTGCAGGCTGGCAGCTGGAGGCCATCTTGGTCTCCATGACTCAGTGTGGTCACACTTTGGGGCTGCTGTTGCAGAAAGCAGAGTATTTGGGGGAGTTCTGCCTAGGTCACCTCTCCCTTCTCACACCTGGTTCGCACCCTAAGTCTCTGCATTCCCCTGAGCTGAAGGCCCCCTTGTCCAATTTATGTCTCTAAGCTTTAATACGGCAGATCTCCCATCTATTTGTCTCTATCATGTAGTTTACATTTTAAACTATAACTTTTTATCATTTTACTATTTTAATGAAAATGTTAGCTTTTATGTCCATGATGTCAATGATAATGAGATTAGTTATAGCCTGATAGCTAGCATGTACTAAATACCACTTATGAGTAAAGTGTTTGAAATACTGTCTCTCATTCGATTCTCATATCAATCCTACAAGGTAAATACAAGCATAATTCCTATCTTACTAATGAGGGAAGTCAGGCTTAGGGAGACTAAGTAATATAACATGATTCACATGCTTATCTAGTCAACAGATGTATATTGACTGCACATCCCTTGTACAGTGCTGCATGTTGTGCAGTGAGCAGCTGCTCCTAGCCAGGGACATGTGGAGCTTGTACTCTGGTATAGTAGACAAGTGATTAACACATGCCAATACACAATCCCAAAGTAGGCTGAGTGCTCACCAGGGCAAGGCATAGTGCTGTGAATAACAGGGAGAGGTCACAGCACATGGCTGCCTGGCCCCCAAGTGTAAGTGTATCTGACTGTCTCTGAGGCCTACGTTCTTTTTAAAGATGTATTTATTTATTTTGAAAGGCAGAGAGAGGGAGAGACAGAGAGTTTCTAGCTGCTGGTTCACTCCCCAGTGGCCACAATGGCTAGGGCTTGGTCTGGGCCAGGCTGAAGCCAGGAACCAGGGACTCCTTCTGGGTCTCCCATCTGGGTGGCAGGGTCCCCTATGCTTGAGCCATATTCTGCCTTCCCAGGTGCATTAGCAGGAAGGCGAACTGGAAGTGGAGCATCAAGAACCGCAACCAGCACTCTGAAATGTGATGCTGGTGTCACAAGTGGTAGCTTCATCCACTGTGCCACAACACTGGCCCCAACATCAGCTTTTTGAACACCCATGTATAGAGACCCCACGATCTTTCTCAGAAGCCTTTTCTACTATGTTGTCTTTCTGAGTTTTTAACATATGAGCAAATACTTCCTTCATCCCTTTTTTCCTCTGTTTGGATTATTTCCTTTCTACCAGAGAATATGATATATTCAATTCAGTAAACATTTACCAAGTCTGCCCAGGGATTAGCAGAACACTCTCCATAACTATTTATGGAAAAAATTGAATGTACATGACTTAAAAGAAATTTAAACTGGGCAGGATCTTGTCCTCAAGGAGTTCATCCTTGCTGAGCAGAGAGAGACACAAATAGCTCTTCAAGTCCAAAGCAGAGAGAATCAGGCACTGAGTAGACTTCACCTTGGGTGATTCTCCTAAAGTCCTACCCTGCAAAATCCTCAGATACTGAGTTTCCTTCATAACTCGATGAAGAGCCTGCCTCAGTGGTCAGTTTCTTCAAGCACCAATTCATGGTTTGCTCTCTAATCTATCTCATGATCTCGACTCAGAAGAAGGCAATGTTTTCAAAGCTCTGCAGGTTGTTTTCCAGGATGGGCTGACAAACACCATCTCCAGCGGCAGACATCTTGTTAGGGTGGCACTGCTGGTGGCAGTGAGCAGGTGATCCAGGGAACAGGTGTGAGATTCATTTGGTCTTGTGCATTCAGCATGTGTACACAGTTGCCGGAGTCCAGCTCCAGCAGGTCCGGGGTTCCCGAAGGGAGGCGTCGGCATAGGGAGGAATGAGAGACACGCTCACAGCAAGGCGGATGGCATGGCTCCGAGGAGAGAGCACCAGACTTTATTTTTATACCCTAAGTTACATCTGCTGTTCATTTTACACATTCTTTACTGTTCTCATAAATTCTGCAAATGTCCACTCATTAGTGATCTTTACAGAGTTAATGATTCTTCCTTACAATAACAAAGTCTGTTTCCCATCCACTTTAAACCATTGACCTTGTATTACGTGTAACTATTCCCTAATCCTGATTTCCATAGCCACGCAACAATTTCTTCGATTTTAAAGATTTACTTGATTTTGAGATACGATAGAACAGAGACTCAAGGCGATGCTAACTTACACAATGATCGATTACAAAAAACATAGTGGTTATTTTGCAAAGAACCAGAACATCTACTTATAATAGTTGACTGCGAAGATTGGAACATCTACCTTTAAGTTTGACTCTACTAGTAACCATTAACACCCTGCTCAAACAATCCATTACACATGTCCTTTCCATAACCGTTCATTACTATTTAGTTTTAGTAGCTCGTTTAAGACTCGCTTCCTGATTTTGGTAATTACTTTATGTTCTTTCCACCAGGCCACACAAACCAAGGTATTTATAAGTCATTAGTTTATGATAAAAACATAATCTCAAGTGGATTATAGCAGGAGACTGAAGACCTTCCCCAAGGTCCATCTTATCCCTAAGTCAAGTCTAACTGCTTATCATATACTCTAGTTTGGAGTTCCCTCTAGGCTTTTATTGTAGATAACTGAAGCATCAGAAGGGGTTGGATTACTCTACGAGGATCTAGTCTATCCAACAACTCAACCGTCCGTGAGTTCATTTTCAGCAGAGGTTGTTTCTCACAAATTTCCAAGAATATAGCGATCATCAGCGAGATCACCAGGAAACTCTGGCTTTTTTGTATCAGTAAATCTAAAACCACCAAGAGGACCGCAGCTTGTCGTTCTCATGCCCTGTGGAGACAGCCCTTGGCCTTGGCCTCCTCACACAGTCAGTGCCCCCAGGGTCAATGATTTCCATTCAAATCATCAGCACTCCAGAGAGTTTGATGGATGTCATTCACAGCCCCTTGTCTAGAAAGCTCATGCCATCTTTAACAGTTGATCCTCAGGTGGGTACTTGGCCTAGCAGTTAGTTAAGCTGCTGGTTGGGAGCCCACATCCCTCACTGGAGTGCCTGGGGTCAAGTTCTAGCTCCAGCTCTTGGCTCCTGACTCCAGCTTCCTGCCAGTGGACATCCTGGCAGGCAGAGGTGATGACTCACGTAGTTGGGTTCTAGCCACCAACGTGAGACCAGCATTGAGTTCCTGTCTTTTGGCTTCAGCGTGGCCTGACCGTGGCTATTGCAGGCATTAGGGTGTGAAATTAGGGTGTGCATGGCAGGAGCCCGCCCCTCCGTGGGCTCTAGGGGAGAATCCTCTGTGGCCTGGTCCAGCTTCTGGCGGTTGCTTGGCAGTGCCTGGTGTTCTGTGGCTTGTAGCTGCAGCTCTACAGCCTGCTCCCCTGCACATCCCTGTGTCCTCACCTCCCCTCTCCTTGTGAGGACCCTAGGGACAGTTAGCTGAGGCCGGAGGATGGTCAGGGACACAAAGGGCCCAAGAGGTAAGAAACTCAAGCCTGACATACAGAGGGCCATGCCTGGAACAAAGTGAAACCCCATTACTCAAAAACAAGATGGAGAAGCTGAAAACTAAGCAGGACATGGTTATAGGTGCACGTGCCCAGCCCCCTGATACCAGCTTCCCAGCAATGAGGTCATTGGTGACTAATATATATATTTATTTATTTGAAAGGCAGAGTTACAGAGAGGCAGAGGCAGAGTAAGCCATGCACAACTTCTAGCTCAAAATATATAAACCCTGAGGCAGCTTCCCCCCAACAGATTCTGCTCAGGAATGACACCCACTGTGGGAGTTTTCCTTTGATTCAATAGAACTTTGTGTTCTCTTTTCACTCCATAAACTTTCCTTCCTGCTCACCCTCCATTGTCCGTGCTCCGCATTCTTCCTGGTTACAGGACTCCTGCAACAAGGACACCTTCACTGGGTTAGGTTCCTAATCCAGGATGACTTCAATTTGTTATACCCTAGTTCCAAGTAAGATCATCATTATATTTTCCATGTGATTCTTGGATTCCCAATATCAAATTCATAGAACTGCTGTGTTTTAGAGCTGGAAGTCTCCTAAGATTTTCGGAAGTAGTTTCAGGTTTTTTTGGGCTTTTTTTTTTTTAAAGATTGATTTATTTATGCCACAGCACCAGTCCCTATAGTTTAAGTTGTTAAATGAATGATTAACGGCACATTAACGTGTGTACTAGTGATAGAATCTTTACCATTTTCCCCTTTCTGCTGGGGAAACTGAGACCTAGAAGACTGGCCTGGTGTCACAGGCGGGTACTGTACAAGACCACGACCTCAGCAGAAGCGCATGCCCATGCCCCTCTCTGCTTGCCTGGCTGGAGTGCCCCTGATACACACACAGATGTGAGGCACACTTTGCCTTTCAGTTCTTTGTTGTATTCTACCAGGAAGTTCATCTGAGAAGTGGAGACATTAGGACCCAGGTAACATTTAGCTGTAAATGAGGAGTGTCACCGTGGGCTGTCTTCTTTGCTTCCGACCTTGATAAATAAATGCACCAGCCACACACTGGAGGCTCCAGGTGGGCCCGTGCAATCACCATCAGTTGCCTTTCTGATCTTATTCTGGAAAACAACAAAAAGGCTTGTTTTCTAAGCACTAAAGTGGATGATATATAATTTCTGTCAAAAAGCACTCAAATCATCTTCAAACAATTGACATTCAGATATGAAGTGTCTGCTTTAGATCATAAATTTTTCAAGGTTGACTTTTGATTGTTTTTATGAAAGGAGAGAACTCACTTTAGTGGCCGTTTAAGTTTTTGGAGAGGCATTTGCTTTGGCTCTTTGGAGAACAAAGTGCTTGTGGTCCCATGGTATGGGATGCCTCAGTAGCTTTTTGGAATCTTCCATCTTGTTGAAGACACAAATGTGACTAACATTTTGGAAACTTCTCATTTTGCAGATCATTGTCAGGGACACAAAGTAGTTAAATCAAATTGGGCCAAAGTCACAGAGATATACATGGAGGAACCAAATGAAACCCAGGTGGTCTGGCTTCTGGGTTCCTTGTTGGTACCCAGTGCACTATGGTACCTGTGATTTTGTGTGCTCAGCCTCTATCCATTGACTAGCTGCTCTTGTTAATACTTGGCCAAGCGCTGGCAAATCCTGCTGTATTCTCTTCTCTCCTTTGCATTGTGCTTGGATGCTCAGTTGCTGAGGATGGCAAGGGGAGGCTAGACAGGAGGGTCTGTGAGCAGCAGGTCCCTTGAACGTCCAGTGGGTCTTGTTGAATGGGACACGGCAGTTTTAACCGAGCATCGTCATGAAGAATGAAATGCAAGGATATGCTGGAGATGGCTTCTGGCTCCTTTCCCAACTCTGCATCCACTGACTTTGTGTTAGTTGTTTGAAATTGGCTATGGAAGGAGTATTTGTATCATCAGAATTGGTGGTCTCTACAGCTGAGACCTTCCTCACTCCCACCCAGGCATTTGCCAGCACACTCCCAGAAAAGAATGAAAGTCACCAACACTCGGTTTAGATTAATTCCCTCCCCATTAGCTCCTTGCTCCAGAGCCAGCCTCCCGGATCTCAGCCAGAATCGCTGCCTGGGACCATTTAGGCTTATTTTCTCTTTCTCTTTAATGCAGTCTTCTCTCCTCCACTTTCTGACTTCCCATTCTTTCCCATTCATAAGGGCCTTAACCCTTTCCCTTCTCCATCCTAATACTTCTGCCCATTGCTGAACTCTCCTCTGGGCAGTGTTGTCATTTCCTGACTTGTGCTATTGGACCAAATCTTGCCTTGCTTGGCATCTGTTGGCTTGCTGGGATGGTCATTCTAGAACATAGGTAGAAGACTTGCTAGTCACTTATTTTAAAGAAAACACCTGAATTGCTGTTGGAGACTTGTCCTGATCTGCTTCCCACCACCTCCATCCAGGTTCCGCTCTGGCTACTGCCTCAGCTGCACCTCAAGTCTTGGCCTCAACTGTGCTCTGCTCCTGCAAGGGATTGCTCTGGGTCCCACCGCATTTGGTGCAGATTGTGATGATTTCATCCTGTCATTCCTCTGTTCCCCCACAGTCTGTGTGGTCATTCACCACCAGAAAGACGTCTTGTTCAATTAGTCACCTTTGTAGATCTCTACTGGTTGGTTTACTCATTTCTGCTCCTCCATCTTTTTTGGGAACAGCTCATCTCACCTATACCCCTGCTGCATTTCCATGATTCCATGTGGCTGCCTTTTGAACCTCCATTCAAGAGGATATAGATCTTTGGCTAAAGATGAGCCAAGTGATGTCATCCTCAATATCTTAGAACTAGAAGTGAGTGAAAGAAAAGCCTGGGATGCAAGATGTAAAATTCTAAGAACCGTTGACAGCCATTACATGGACTGCGTCTAAAGGAGGCCAGTCTTCAGGGAGAAGGCAGCACCTGCTGATACAGAGCAGGGCAGAAATGAGAGCCTGGGAGAGAAAATTCCTGGATTGACTCTTTTCCCAAGGCTGGGTTGCCCATATGGCATTGTGATATTGTGCCATCTTTCCAGTAAAGAGACCTGTTTGCTGAAGGTAGTTTGTTTTGGATCTTTTTTTTTTTTTTTAAAGCAACCTCTATAAGGAAGTCAGAATAATGCCCCCTTACTTGAGAACCATACCCTGATCTCATGAACCGGTGAACATAGTGTTAGTTGGCAAGAAAGGATTAAGGTAGCAAATAGAATCAAGGCTACTAATGAACTGATTTTAACATAGGGAGATTATTGCAGGTTATCTGGATAAACCCATTGTATTCACAGTGTCCCTAAAGTGAAAGAGGGAAGCCAGAAAGGACATGGTGTGTGTTCTGAGGAAGCCTTGACCACGGCTGCTGGCTTTGAGGGTGGTCGGATGGGCCACAGGGAAAGTGGGCAGGAAACATCCCCTCTCCAGCTTCCAGAGGGAACACAGCAGTCTTCCTTGATCTTAGCCTGAAAAAGCCAATGGAACTTCTGGTCTACAGAACTTAAGACAATACAGAGCTTAAGACAATACATCATCTTATCTCTGTCGTTTAAGCCACTGAGTTTGTCACAGCATCACTAGCAAACGCATACACTCTAGCAGCCTTACCATCACCGAAGCCTCTCTGCGTCAACATCCCAAACCCTAACATTCCCTGCTTGGAACACTCTTTCTGTTTTATGCTCCTCAGTCGGAACAAGTTCCTTAAGTATTCTTTATGTTCTTCATTCTCTGCCTCCACACATATATTTTTCATTTTCCTCCTAATTATGCAAATTTTTTAGCAGCGTTACTGACACATGGAAGAGATCCAACAGCATAGCCATAGCAGTAGTAGCTTTGATTATTGTTGCCACAACCGAGGGACTTCTTAACCTTTGCAGAACTAAGAACCGTGGCTCCCTTATAGGTAGTTTCTTAGCAAACATTTATAAGATTGCATTGAAAGTATGTTGACAAACCATAAGAACAATTCCTTGTGATTTCTGGTGAGTTCCAATTAAGGACAGTTTAAAAGCATTAATTAAAACTAGTCAACCTCCCCCCTTTTAGTTAAATGTATAAGACAGCATCCTCATCTGTGTCTTCTGTCTCTTAAGTCTTCTTGAGAGCTCAAGTGTTTGACTTTTAACCTTCCTCTCTGGCTTTTGCTTTTTTCAGTACAAAGGGTATTGATTTCATTCATATGATGTTCAGTGACAAACTGAAGACCAGATATGTTTCTTAAATGATGAGATGAACCCTCAGCACATACAAGTTGGTTAACTAAGAACTGCCCCAATTTGTACACAGCTGGTCAGGTTGCACGTCTTTAGACATCTTTTAATCTTATTCTCTTCAGTATATTAACAGAGCACAATCCCCATATCTTGAGGTTGCCAGCCATCCCTTCTGTAGAATCTTGACTGCCTCTGAGGCGCACCTGTTAAACCTTTGTCGTTGATGTCAGATCTATCCCATTTACAGCTTGAAAGGGCTCCGAATGGAATTACACGTGTAAGTAGCGCCTAAAATGTCTGAGTCCAATGAGCATTTTGCTTAAATTCACTCAGAGCTCTGTAAGAGCATATTATTGATGAGATTAGTGTAGTTTGTTTGGGTTTTAGTTTGCAAATCCCTAAAGTAGAAGGACAGATGATGAAGATTATAGCCAGGCTCAGAGAGCTGCAACTCAGATCTCAATTTGATGTAACTACTGATCTTAAAAAAATCACGCCATCTTTCATTTTTCTGTGATTTTTAAAAATTGTGCAATGCTTCAGATATACAGAATGATATTAACTTGCCAACAGCTTTATCATGTCTTAACATTGTGGCATATTTGCCATGGATTATTTTGGTAAAAAACAGCAACAAAACATTGTAGAAGTAGACAAACCTCTTCCCATCCTATTCCTTTCCTCTCAGCAGAGTAACTTCTGCCATAAAGTTGGTGTACATATCACCCTTATACTTTAAATAATCGTGTGTGTTTTCTACCTTTGCATAAATAATATCCTACTGTGCATGTAACTTTACAGCTTCCTTCTTTAATATAACATTTTATCTTTGCAAGGGTCGTTCAAAGAGTTCATAGAAAAATAGAATGAAAAGATAAGTTTATTTTGGAGCAAAACAGTATTGAAATCTATGCATAGATTTTTCTGTAATATGCATTTTGAAGGTCCATCATATTGCATGGATTTTATTTTTTTGCACCAAAATCAACTTATCTTTTAGTTCTATTTCCCTTGAAGTTTTTGAAGTCCACCGGTGTATGTAAACATGTTGATGTAGCTTTCTCATTTAAAATGCTTTGCCATTTTCTAATATAAAAATATTTGAAAGTATATTTTTCCATTTTCCTATCAATGGATTTTGAAATTGTTTCCAGTTAGAAACAACACTGCCATGAGCATTTTGTGCATGGTATTCCAGGAGAGGCTCTCTGGAAGCATGGATATGAAGTTGTTAGGATTTAGTGTGCACATATCTAGAACTTTCCCAAACCTTGTTACGTTGCTCTCCAAAATGCTCAGCACACCAGCTGTGTCTGAGTCTTGTTCCTCTTCAGTTTCATTGTTCGGCATGGTCCAAAGACTGTCCCTCAACTTGGCGAGTCTAGACTCACAGGATGTGTAAATAGTTATGCTCTGGATTGTGGCATATCATAGGAACAGGACCCATAGGAGGGGCAATGAAGTAAAGAGGCACTGGGGCTGTAACTGGGAGACCCGCTTCCAGAACGCTGTCCCAGCTGTGTTTTGCAGGATGTTCTTGCTCCTCCAGCAAGTTACTCCAGAGTTTTTAATGGTGGCTGCCAGACAGGCACACATCACTGTGTGGTCAGTGGTAGTTACTGCAGAAGGAAAGCAGCTGCTAACATAAATCACAGGGTTTGTACACAAATTATCTCGACAGATTGGTGCAGAGTGATTAAATGTTCCGAGTGTACAAAGTGCCCTTATCAGTGGTAGCACAGGGAATAGGCCCATAGCTCAGTCCCCAGGAGCTGGCTGTGGACTGTCACACAAGCAGGCCCTCCTGAAGATGTACAAGATTGGGGCATTCAGGCATGCTGAACTCACTTCTTTGCAAACTCGTCTATTTGATATTTTCATGTTAAACTTTGAGCCAAGCTGACGAGTGTGAAATAGAATCTCATTAGTAGTTCGGTTTGCATTCCTTGATGACAAGTGGATGAGTGGGTTTCCTCTTCTGTGACTTGCTGTTCATGTACAAGGCCTGCTTTGTCATTAGTTTTTTCTTCTTTTCCGTATTGATTTGCAGTTCGTTCTGCATTTTGATGATTGCATTCTTTGTGGGATCTACGTGCTACAAATGTCTTCTCCCCATCTGTCAGTTGCTTTTCCCTTCTAGTGTCCTACAAGTTAGTTTCTATGAATGAATGCCGAATTTCTTGAATGATTTTCCTTTACTCATTGATGTATTGGTTTCTCTTGGCTGCTGTAACAAATGACCATGAGTTGGGTGGCTCAGAATTATAGAAATGTATTGTCTCACAGTCCTAGGGGATAGAGGGTGAAATCCAGGCATCGGCAGGGTTGGATTCTTCAGGGTCTTAGTCCACCTGTACGAGGATGGACGGGGTCCGAGGAAAGGTAAGTGTGCCGCTCGCCTGTTTCCCAGCCTTGCAATCCCGCAGACAATCAGATGCAGTGGGGAGTCAAGTCAAGCAAGAACTTGTTTATTGTGCACGTAGCAAAGCCATTTTATTTTATTTTATTTTATTTTGACAGGCAGAGTGGACAGTGAGAGAGAGACAGAGAGAAAGGTCTTCCTTTGCCGTTGGTTCACCCTCCAATGACCGACACACTGCGCTGATCCGATGGCAGGAGCCAGGTGCTTATCCTGGTCTCCCATGGGGTGCAGGGCCCAAGCACTTGGGCCATCCTCCACTGCACTCCCGGGCCACCACAGAGAGCTGGCCTGGAAGAGGAGCAACTGGGACAGAATCCGGCACCCGACCGGGAGTAGAACCCGGTGTGCCTGCGCCACAAGGTGGAGGATTAGCCTAGTGACCCATGGCGCCGGCCAGCAAAGCCTTTTAAAGCACAAAACTCCAGAGTCATTGGGGCAGGGCATAAGGACCAACCAATCACTTAAAGGTCATTTTGCAGGGCAATTTTTTATGGGACTAGCCATAGTTGTTGTCACCGCCCCTGATGCTGCACGGCCAATTAGCTTTGGTGGTAAACAACTTTGTGTTCTGCCCACCTCACTTCCTTTGGGCACCATCCTTGAATTGCCTCGTGTGTCTAGTTTCCCTATAGGTTTCTTCCAAAAGCTCTGAGGGAGAATCCATGCCTGCCCCTTGCTGAGCTTCTTGGTATTGCCTGGTCTAAAGCTGCAACAGTTCACTGACAGAATCTGTCTGCACATCACTTTCTCCTCTGCTCTTCTCTCTCTGTTCTTCCGACACTTGTCCTTGAATTCTGGGCCCACATGGATAACTCAGTATACTTTTCTCATCTTAAGATCCTTAATTATAAACAAAAAGATATTTTTCCCCACATAAGGTAATGTGCACAGGTTCAGGGATTAGGATGAAGTAATACGTTTTTGGGAAACACTGTGCAGTCCACTGTAATTGGAGTAGTTCTGCCATTTTCTCCCTTAATCTGTACATCTAGAAGATTATATGAGAGGTTTTAGAAAATACATGGATGGGGCCAGCACTGTGGTGGAGCCGGTTGAGCCGCCACCTATAGTGCTGGCATCCCATATGGGCACCAGTTCACACCCAGGTTGCACCACTTCTTCTTCTTTTTTTAAAAGATTTATTTATTTAGTTGAAAGTCAGAGTTAACAGAGAGATAAGGAGAGGCATAGACAGAGAGAGAGAAAGGTCTTCCATCCGCTGGTTCACCCAGATGACCACAATGGCTAGAGCTGCGCTGATCCGAAGCTAGGAGTCAGGAGCCTCTTCCGGGTCTCCCACGTGGGTGCAGGGGTTCAAGGTCATCCTCCACTGCTTTCCCAGGCCATAGCAGAGAGCTTGACTGGAAGTGGAGCAGCCGGGTCTCAAACTGGTGCCCATATGGGATTCTGGCACTGCAAGTGGTGGCTCTACCTGCTATGGCACAGCGGTGGTCCCTGCTCCACTTCTGATCCCGCTCTGCTGTGGCCTTGAAGGCAGTGGAAGATGGCCCAAGTCATTGGGCCCCTGCACCCACGTAGGAGTCCCAGAGGAAGCTCCTGGATCCTGGCTTCGGATCAGTGCAGCTCCAACCATTGCTGCCAGATGGGGAATGAAACAGCGGATAGAAGACCTCTCTCTCTCTCTCTCTCTCTCTCCCTCTCGTTCTTCCTCTTCCTCTTCCTCTCCCTCTCCCTCTCCCTCTCCTCTCTCTGTGTAACTCTGACTTTCAAATAAATAAATAAATAAATATTTAAAAAAATTCGTCCTGGAAAATATATTGTGAAAACATTAAAAATATTCATGAATATGTGTACTCTGAAAAAAAAAAAAAAGCATGGATTTAAAAAAATTTGGACCAAAATAACTATATTTTAATTCCATTTGTTGAACCATCTTTGTTTCCCTAGGATTAAATCCTAGTTGGTCCTAGTGTTTTAATTGTGTATTTATCTAAGATAAAGCAAAGTTCAAGCCTGGTATTGTGGCACAGCTGGCTAAGCTGCCACCTGTAACTCCAGCATCCCATATCAGGGTGCCAGTTAGAGTCCCTGCTGCTCCACTTCCGATCCAGCTCCCTGATAATGCCCTGGGAAAGCAGTAGAAGATAGCCTAAGTTCTTGGGCCCCTGCCACCTATGTGGAAGCTTCTACCGGATGGAAGATTCTCTCTCTATCCTTCTCTGATGGTCTCTCCTTCTGTGTGTGTGTAGCTCTGCTTCCAAATCAATAAATATTTTTTAAAAAGAATAAAATTTAGTTTCCCTATATTTAACATTATACCTCTGTGGGTGAGATCCCAGTGGAAAGAAGTGGTCATAAAAGAAGGAGGTGCTTTTCTCTGAAGGGAGGCAAGAACTTCCACTTGCTTATGGCTCTGTCTAAATACTGAAGGAGTTTGTGGATTCAGAAGGCTTGCATAGCATAGGCAGCTCATGTCAGAGCCTCGGGTGATCACTGGCATCATACATAAGAGTGTCAGTTGTTAATCAACAACAGGAGTCCCTGTGCACTAACTTCCCATGCAGGACCTCTGTCCTCAAAGAGTTGTATTATGAAAGTTAATAGTAAAATTTGTTCTCAAAGAACTACTTCACTTTAGTGTCTTAAGTAGAGAATATTCTTTTGTCTCATAAGTTATAGTTATGTCTGAGTGCTTGCAAAGGCTGTATCATTCCTGGGCTCTTTAAAGTTAATTAAGTTTCTCAAAAGGAAAAGAGTGAAATTAACTTTGAGATGCAATGACTTTGAACAGCCTTTGTCTCAACCGTTGAGGAACAGTTTTTATTTTTCATACAATTTGTTGAACTCTTTACTTAGTATAGAATTAATCTTCTGTGTATAAAGTTAACTGAAATAGATCCTAGTTAAAAAGTAAGACTGGAATAAGAGAGGGAGGAGGAGGAGGGGTGGGAGTAGGTGGGTGGGAGGGCGGGTATGGTGGGAAGAGTCACTGTGTTCCTAAAGTTGGATTTATGAAATGCATGAAGCTTGTTTTCCCTAAATAAAAGGTTTCTTTGGGAAAAAAGTTGGAATTCTCAGAATTTCTGCATTGTCAAAGAGAATTACAAAATTCCCTTTTGTAATTAAATAATTTGTGGGGTGAAAGAAGAGTAAAATTCAATTTCCTTATATTTAGCATTTTAACATGGATGTTCATAAATGAGATTATATTTCCTCAAACTCTTTGAAGTACTTGCATATTTTTACAGGGAGATTTTTTTCTAGCAAAAATAGCTCGAACGTTCACAGCACATTATGCCCATGTGTCTCAGCCTGTCCTCCTCCACCTGAAGAAAGCCCCTCCCTGCTTGCTTTGTCCCTTCCATTGAAGCCGAAGGACCTCCCTCAGCCCAAGGAAACTGTCCATAAGGGGCTGAGCACTGTTGTCTTTCAAATGTGTCCAAGTTACGAACAATATTTGGTATAACGATGGCCACTGCTTATTGAGAGCCTGTTCCATTCAAGGCTCCCTATGTTTGGTCCTTCCTGGCATCCCAGCAGCCCTCTAATTCAGGTACTTGGCTACATGGGGTTGCCAATTCTGGGAAAGATGAACTAACCTCACAAGATGCACAGAAATATAGATGTTTATTTAACTCTTAAGTCTCTTTCCTTAATTTGAGCAACCCACAGATTTGCTCGAGAGCCCAGAAGGTCTTGTTCACAGAAGGGACTGGGAGGCAGGCCTCTCTGAGCAGGCGATGTGGTGAGCTGGAATCTGATCAGCTGGTGGTTGGAGCGTTGTGGAGCCTGGGTGAGAGACCACAGCTTACTGATCACTGTGCTCTGTGCCACTTGCCTGCAGAGCCATTCACTCACTTGATCTTGGCATCAGTGCTAAAGACACTTATCTAGAAGGATCCAAAGTGCAAGTTCAGGCTATTTGTCCCAAGGAGATATTGTCCTACTGGAAAAAATAAATAAATGAACTGTGGGAAGAACAATGAAAGCATTAACAGACTGTGAGTAGCACATGGGCAAAGACCCTAACCACACCTCACTGAAATTCGACACCTAGAATAGGGCCTTGACTGCTCCCTGCACAACAGAGCCTTCCCCAGTCTTTCCCAAAGTTATGAGGACTGATTATTGGGGTCCATGAGCTCATGTATTTGGGGGTTATGAGACTGCAGCTCCTGCCCTGATGCAACTGATGTCAACTCAAACGTGCTGCTCAGCCCTGTGACTCAGGAACGTCCTGACAGCTTTAGGGTTTGGCTTGGTTAAAGGCAAAAGTTTGGGCAGCTCCTTACAATGGCAGTAAAGGATGCAGAATTCATTATCTCAGTCACAGATGCCTTTCCTCTGCAGTTTCTTAACAATGGCAATGAAAATAAATGCAGAAATATGTCATCTCAAAGCCATTTTCTCGCTGAGGACCAGGACGGCTGAGAGCCTGCAGTGTAGCTTCTGGAAGACGGTCCTTCAAGGAGCAGTGACATGCTGCTTGTCATTCGCTTACAGTTGCTCCCTGCAGTTAACTCACCTATTTCTGGAGCCACCGTTGTAGTCAAAGTGACCTATCCATAATTTCTTTGGGGTTGAGGTTATGCTCTCACTGGAGCTGGCTTTATGTTTGTTGAATGACTCTAAGGTAAGGATTTGGTACTGGAACAGACAGAATTGCCTTCTGTGTCTGTGCTAGGGATTGGATACCTCAGTCAGTACTAAGCTGCAGGACTCGGAATTCCAGCCATCCAGGATAGAGTGAGAGGCAGTCTTCTCACTGCACACCACTGAAGTTTGGTTGGCCAGTTGGCTGTGGCTGCCTGGAATACCATGTGGAGAACATGTGAAGATTCTGTCTGTGTTAGTGGGAAAAAGCTCTGTGATCAAACTCAGAACCTACCACGGGGGAGGCAGGGAAGGAGGGGACACAGGGCTCCCTATTGTCCTTCTCAGAATTGAAGGGCATCAACGAACACAACCTGATGCAGCCAGGATCAGGAGCACAGGAAAGGTGGCAGTACTGCTTGGTGTTATTCCCATGAGGGCAAGAACACCTCTGCCTTCAGCACTGCCTGTGGTTGTTCTGAGCCCATGTGGACAGAACGTGGTGCATCCTGGGAAAGGGGGCTGGCATCCCTGCGCGGCTCAGCCCACAGGACAGCAGCTGATCTATGGAGATAATCCTGAGAGCCAGGAAGCATGGCTATGAAACTGATCACACACCAGCTGCCCAGTGTTGACAGGCCCCAAACACGCCTAGGTCTTGGGACGCTTTATAGAATTTGTGACTTAGAAGAGCTTGCCTTTTAGAATCAGAGGTTTTGGTTCTTAGGCCCATTATGCAGTGCTGAGAAGCTTGTAGTTTGTTGATGGGGCTGATGAGAGACTCTACACCAAAGGTCTTGCCACGCCCCCTGAGCCTGTGGGATTCAGAATCAGACTGGAACTGATCTTATCATAGGGATGGCCACTTGTGGCAGCTAAAACAATGATTGGGATTCCCACATCGCGTAGCTGAGTGCCTGGGTTAGAGTCCCAGCTCTGCTTCCAGCTAAGGCACACCTCCTCACCCCATGTCTGCATCCAGCTTTCTCTGCTGTTTGTCCCATGGCGTTTCTTTCTGTCTGTAGATGGGATTGATGTGCTGTGTTGCTGGCTGTTTTCTGGGTTGAAAGGTAACCTGTGCCAGAGGGCTTTCTGTCTGTTGCGTCACGTATTCCAGGACCTAGGCTGGTGCCTGGCACACAGAAGGCCCTCGGTGGATATTTGGTGGATGAATGAATGGATATCTGAGTGAATGAATGCACAAATGTGCACATTGGCATGGGAGCAGGAAGCAGGAAGGGACCATCGGAAGGGACTGGGGTAGATCTGAAAGGTTTCCATCACAAAGATGCAGCTTCTTCGATGGGGTTTTGCAGGGAATTGGTGAGTGAGGAGGGGGATGACCTGGGCTGCTGCAGGTGGTGGGAACAGCAGCTACGAAGCTGCAGAGGCCTGGAGGAGTACATGCCAGAGCAGATGCCTGCTACACTTTCATGACATCCACGACACCTGCTCCTAGACTCATCTTAAATCATATTCTCTTTTTTTGACAGGCAGAGAGAGAGAGAGAGAGAGAGAGAGAGAGAGAGAGAGAGAGGTCTTCCTTTTCCATTGGTTCACCCCTTAAATGGCCGCTACGGGTGGCGTGCTGTGGCTGGCGCTGCACCAATCCGAAGCCAGGAGCCAGGTGATTCCTCCTGGTCTCCCATGCGGGTGCAAGGCCCAAGCAATTGAGCCATCCTCCACTGCCTGGGCCACAGCAGAGAGCTGGCCTGGAAGAGGAGCAACCAGAACTAGAACCTGGGGTGCCGGCACCGCAGGCAAAGGATTAGCCATGTGAGCCACGGTTCCAGCTTCATCATATTCTTCTAAAGCCTGATGTTTTGTCGGCAGAGTGAGATCTGAGTTGAAATTACTTTGGTTTGCAGTGCTGCTCTGAACACCAAATTCCTATCAGATGTTTGAAATTTGAAGCCTGAAAATGTAGGTTGTTTTCTCCCATTCTGGGTAGATTCCTAAGACAGTGAAAGTTGTAAGTCTGTACCAATCTAAAGTGCAGCAAGGAATCCAGAGTCCGACTTGTTAAAGTGATTCTGTCTCACAGGGTCGGAGTGGAAGTGTCCATGAAGTAGCTAGGTGTGGGCGGCTCCTTCCTGCCCTCCACTGGGGTAGCCTTCCGAGCATGGCAGCCGGTTGAGTCTGATGTCTTCCCTTCTGTGCCCCAGATAACTCAGTGAGGTGCTGCAGGAAATGCTGGCTTGACTGCCCATGCCATGGGGAGAAGTCAAACACCACAGATAGAAGACTACCTGAATTTCTTAGGGGTTACAAAGGAGATTAAATAAAAACTCAAAACTTCTATGTGTTATATTTCAACAGCAACGGTAGCAAGACTCCAGCTCACTTGCAGTATGTCATGGTAGAGAAAGCACCAGATTTCGAGTCAAGCCCAGTATTAAAAGTCTTATTCCATACTGTGACTTTGACCAAATTATTTCCCTTTTCTAAGCCCAGGCTGTCTTAGTTATAAAAAAGAAATCCATTTGTTATATGAACAAAGCCCTACACAAACACTCAAAATCTGTTAGTGATACCAGAATCTAGAAGTTGTATAATTCAGGCAGGCATGTTACAAACACAAACTACAGAAATGTATTTACTTTTAAAGAAAAAGAATTTGAAATCCACAAAATATTTGTCAGCATGACAGTATCAAGACTAAAGACAGAGATGACAGGAGCAGAAAACACCGTTTTGCATTTTCTATCGCTATTGATGAAGCTGGTGTTCATGACAACAACACGGAACCACTTGGGGTAGGGAAGGGCTGCCACCTGCCTGGTGCAGAGTGGGGTCATAATTCATTCCCGTGAAAGTGAAAGCATTAGGAGGACATATTGCCAACATAAGGAGCACAGTCTCCAAGCTCTGGAAAGATAAACAGATCATGAGCGATTCTCCACTGATAGGGATGGTTGAGCAGTGATTATGTTATCCTTCATCCTTGATCCCAAACCCATCCCCAGACACTGGCAGAGGAGAACAGGGAGGGGGAAGGGCTGTCTTTAGGACAAAAGCTGCTAGTGCTGTGTCCTTAACTGACACGCTGGTTGTTATCTCTGTGCTGGACAAATTGTTATGATCTTGCCTGCCCAGCGTCCCATTTCCTTGCATGTCCAAGGAGCCCCCGCCTCTGTGGCTTGCAGGAGGGTGGACTCTAGAGGGAGGGGAGACAGCTGGGTCCCCTCTTTTAAGGGTTCCAAAAGTAGAAAGAACCTGTGGCTCCATCCTCCTCCCCAGGGTGTGGATAAAGACAAGTTCCTGAATGAACAGGATTTGGGAAATGTTTTTCTAGGTACTTGGAGTAGACAAGACACCTGTGTTTATGAGCAAGCATGAAGCAGCAGGTTGGATTCAGGGAATGAAGTACATTGGTTTTTGATTGAATTTGACTCCCAAGGGAATGAATAACAGCATTTGGACATAAAATGAGGCAGATACTGCAAATGAAAGTACTTTGTAGATTGTAAGGTACTAGAAGAAAGTTGGTTCTTTTTAATTTTCTACCTTCCAGGATTATCTACATCCCAGATGAGACAGTATACATCTAAAGTCTCTTTGTGAAAGATACAAATGCTGGCAAATGCAGGTGAGAATGACCAGAACACCTCATCGATTTCTAGCAGGGCAGTAAGTTGGCGCTACTAGTTTGGAGAGCAATATGCATGCCTGTAGGGGAAGCTGACTGTGCTCTCCATTCCACTTGGAGAAATTTCTTACATACACAAAGAGACTTGTACAAGCATGTTTGTAATCACAAAGAGATGGAAGTACTAGCTAAATGGCCAGAACAGTAAGAGGAATCGGTTCACCTGATAAACACTTAAAATGGAATGTCATACAGCGGGTAAAAATAATCGTCTATCTGTGAAGGACAAACAACTTGAGCAGTTGTCTCACCGAATGATCAATAAACATAAGGAAGGATGGTCAACTGTATTGATTGTCAGGAAGTTCAGATTAAAGCCATGTTTTACAGCTGTGGCATTGGCGTAAGTTTAGGTTGATGATATCAACCCTAATCAAAGACACTCGAACCACTGCCATGTTCTTTGCTGTGTACTCTGATTATAGCTGCTCTATTCTTAAACCTGTCATTTTCAGACTAGTCAAATGTTAGAATGATTTAATAATAGCTAAAGTGATAAGGCAGGAAACTGGAAAGAGAAATAAAAAGTCAAAAAAAGTTAACAGTTGGGAAGGAAAACAAAAATTAACTTATTTTCAGCAAATATTCTGAATTCTACACCTGTGTGAATTAACGGGGAGCTATTAGAGCTGATAGGACAGGGCCGGTGCTGTGGTGCAGCGGATAAAGCTGCCACCTGCAGTGCCGGCATCCCATATGGGCACCGGTTTAAGTCCTGGCTGCTCCACTTCCAATCCAGCTCTCTGCTATGGCCTGGGAAAGCAGTGGAAGATGGCCCAAGTCCTTGGGCCCCTGCACCCACATGGGAGACCTGGAAGATGCTCTGGGCTCCTGGCTTCAGATCGGCATAGCTCTAGCCATTGTCACCATCTGGGGAATAAATCAGTAGATGGAAGACCTCTCTGCCTCTGCCTCTCTGTAACTCTGACTTTCAAATAAATAAATAATTTTTTTAAAAAAGAACTAATAAGACAATTCACTCAGTAAGATAGCCAGAAAGAAAATAAATGTATAAATATCAAAGACTTGCTAATGTGCCAGCAACACAAGAGTTAGAAGGTCGGGTGGGGAAAAATGAATTCCTAAAAGCCACCTTGGCTGGGAGTGATGGGTTTCCTTGTTTGAGCTCAAATGTCACAAGGACTCCTAGGACTTCAGCCTCTAATCCTGGGCTGGACCCCATCCCAAGGGCTTGCCAGGGACTGAAGCCAAGTAGCTCTGCTGCCCTTGGCACATGTTGCTGACAACACTAGGGTCTGCAGCACAGAGCTGGGTTGCATTGCTCTCCAGTGCCATCACAGCTCCTCAGAGTCACATCTCTAATCCCTGGGCCAGCTCAGAGGGCTCTACATTTGCATCACTAAAGGCCCATTATGCTGGTTTTCCCAGAAAAAAAATGGAGCACTCTCCTCAATGGACTATTGAAGTCTTTTCCTCCTGCCAAAAAGAAATAGCTTAGAGTTCTCAAATGATTGACTTCTTTTATTTTTTTAGCTTAAGTGTTTCAAAAAGCAATAGTTCCGGGCAGAATTCTGTGATGATAGACACTCTAAAGGCGTGGCTTCTGGGATCAGGGGTTGACCTGATCAGGAAGAGGCAAGATAGAATCTTTTCTGCACCTTTTTTTTGGTGTATACAATTGTATAAGATTACTGAATAGAACACTGAAGATCTGTGTGTTTTATTGTATGTGAATCATACCTTGATTAAAAAGAAAAATAACTATAGTCTTTCAAAGTTAGGGTGCATCAGAATTGCCAAGAGACTTCTTAACAGTTTTGCTCCAGACTTTCAGCTAGGGGTGGGGTGGACCATGGATGGGCCAAGAATGCTGTGGGTTTTTTTTTTTTTTTTTTTTTTGGTAAGATCAATTTATTTGAAAGAGTTACACAGAGAGACAGACAGACACACACAGAGAGAGAGAGAGAGAGATCTTTTGTCTGCTGGTTCACTTTTCAGATGGCTGCAACAGCCAAGACTGGGCTAGGCTAAAGCCAGGAGTTATGCCCAGGTCTCCCATGTGGGGGCAGGGGCCCAAACACTTGGGCCATCTTCCACTGCTTTCCCCAGGACATTAGCAGGGAGCTGGATTGGAAGTGGATCAGCCAGGACTTGAACCTGCACCCACATGGGATGCTGGCATCACAGGCGGTGGCTTTGCCTGCTGTGCCATGGTGCTGGCCCCCTGTGTTTTTAATACTTCCAAGTTATTCTTTTATCTTCTTATGAGAAATGCTGACTCGGGCTCTGAGATTCAGACTGGGAACCCTTGATGAGGTTCTTAGAGTTAACAGCTCCAGGGCAGTGTGGAAGCATCAGGTGGGCTGGATTCATTTCCCCACTGTACCCCTGACCCTACTGGCAGCCATCCACATGAAACTAATGTCACCTCCACTCCAGATGGAACATAGAAGCATAGTCTTGGCTCAGTACAAGGAATTGGGTTGCCTGCAGGAAAGACAATGCATGTCTTTGTCCTCAGTTCATAAAGTCTCCCTAACTTTTCCTCCACCCTTGACGCATGGCAGAAACATCTACTACTGGAGTCACTGCTACAGGAGGAGGTAGATTTCTTCCCAGTAGATCCCAGGTAGAATGCATGACAGCAGGGAGAGCCATGTAAACCACATGCAGGAGGAGATGCCAGGATGTCTGAAGGGGGCGGAACCAGTCTGAGAGAGGAAGTGGTTTGCCAGACTCAGTAGCAGGGTCAAGTGAGGAAAGAAAATGGGGGTTATTATCCTCACCACACCCTGTGGGGGAATCACATATGCCTTACGAAGAAGAATTTATAAAGTAGACCCAAAAGCTCTGAGCACGTAGCAGCCAAGCAGGCTACTAGGGATCTGTATGTGTGTACTTCAGAAAGTTCACAGGAAAATCTAATTAGAAAAAAAAATGTTAAAATCCATGCATAGCTTTTTATAGTACCCATTTTCCACAAACTTTTAGAACACAGATTAGTTTACTATTGCTCTATAACAAATCATCCCAAAGCTCTTTGCCTTAAAAATAGCACAAGTGTTATTTCATAGCTTCTATGGGTCAGGAATTCCTGAGCAGCCAAGCCCGAAGGTTCTAGCCAGGATCTCTTGTGAGGAGTGAACAGGTCGAGCTGCTCAGCTGGGTCGTGCTGGATTGTCTGCTTCCAAGATGTTTCACTCATGGCAGTGGGCAGGGAATCTTAATTCCTCACTAAGTGGAATCCTCCCTGGGGCTGCTTTAGCAATCACCACGGGTCAGCTGGCTCCCCCCAGAGCAAGAGACCCAGAACTAGCCGCCAGGAGGCACCACTGTGTCTTTCATGACGGCCTTAGAAGACACACATCGTCATTTTGTCCACATTCTGTTAGATGCACGTCGGGTGGACAGCCCACGTGCAAGGAAGGAGAAATCAGGCTGCACTCTTGGGAGGGAAGGAGACCAAAGAGAATGTGTACATATTTTTAGAACAGCACAGAATCACACCTTCAGCCAGTGCATGGAGAGAATAGAGACAGAAGAGAGGAGAGGAGAGGGGGAGATGTGGAAAGAGGGAGGAAATTTAAAGCAGCAGCGGGGAAGCTATTTTTCTGCCAAGAGCCATTTGTATATTTATAACATCACTCGTGGACCATACAGTCATCAGCATAAAAGTTCGCCTGCTGTAGATGAATTGAATTTTGAGTCCCAGCTGTGGTTCCTTGGCAGGACCAGACCAAATGATTTTGTGCGCCTTACATGGCCCTCAGGCCAGGTGTTCTCCACCCCTGGCAGTGTAGTGAGAGGTGAACATCTGAGCTAAGAATTCTTGAGAATCTCGCTTTTACACTTGTCAATATATGATTCAATAAATCCCCTTATTGTTAAGGGCACTTTGAGTTGGGTTTCTGTCCTCTCAGCTAACCACATGACTGTGACATGGGATGGAGGTCAGAGAGTGCTGGGCTGGAAGCCAGGTGCGTCCAGCTGCGCTGGAGGGGACGGATCGTGCGCAGTGGAAAGCCAGTTCTGGTGGTTCCACTCCTGTGCTGGTGAGTTGGCTTGTGTTTCTCCAACCTGAGCATCAGAAGCAGCCTCACTGCAGTTTCTGCCTTAGCAGGTCCAGGTTGGGCCAAGAACGTGCACTGCTCACGAGTCCCCTGGTGCTGCTGGCCCAAGGGGTTCATTTTGAGGCCCAGTGAAAGGGTAGGGGGGCAGTTTGCAAAGGAGCTAGGTCTTTCAAAGGTCTTATGTAGATGCAAAGAAGAGGCAGCGCTTGGCTTGCTTGCTTTGGGTGTCATTAATGCACCTCCAGGAGCTGTCCTCTGACTACATGGCAGCCAGCTGCAGACGGAGACCTTTGACAATGGCATCGAGTTTCTGATTGACCGACTCTGGGGCTCTTTAAAGCCACCTTTCTATTAGATGTTTCCTTATTGATCAAGTCATGGGGTTTTCTGTTTTCTCAACTAGAAAAAAAAAAAAACAGAACCAGAATCCTAAGCTCATTTGTATACAATATTTGAGGCTTTATAATGCATGTTGACACACTGTCTTGCACGGAGCTGTAGGGATGCACACTTCCCCCAGCAGAATATGGGACTGTTTGCTACCCTGCAGCCTTGTCCACACTGGGTAATAGCGTTTAAGAAATCTTCACTCATTTGACAGGTGAAAATGCTATCTCTTGGTGGTCATTTGCGTTTCCATGATTGTTAGTGAGGTCGGAAATTTTAGCGTCCTGAGACTTCTGTCTCAGGACAGGGTGGACGAGACACTATCAATAGAATGTCCCCATGACAGTCACCGTTCATTGCTTTTGCTTGCTCAGGTGGGACTGAAATCATGTGGCTTGGGCTCTCAGTGCTGATGAAGTGTGGCTCCCTGGTGCACACGGCACGTGGCTCCCCAGCGCACATGGCACATGTCTCCCCGGTACACACGGCACATGGCTGGCTCCCTGGTGCACTCAGTGCATGGCTACCTGGTGCACACAGCGCATGGCTCCCCGGTACACATGGCACATGGCTGGCTCCCTGGTGCACTCGGTGCATGGCTCCCTGGTGCACACGGCTCATGGCTGGCTCCCTGGTGCACACAGCACATGGCTCCCTGGTGCACATGGCGCATGGCTCCCCAGTACACTCGGCACATGGCTGGCTCCCTGGTGCACTCAGTGCATGGCTACCTGGTGCACACAGCGCATGGCTCCCTGGTACACATGGCACATGGCTGGCTCCCTGGTGCACTCGGTGCATGGCTCCCTGGTGCACACGGCTCATGGCTGGCTCCCTGGTGCACTCGGCGCGTGGCTCCCCGGTGCCTTTGGTGGCAGCTGTTTTGGAGCAGAGGCTTCCAAGAGCCTCATCCACAGCTTTTGTCTCAGCGCCCCGGGCCCTTTTTACTTGAGACGTGCTTGTGGGGGGGCCCTTTCCTCTTCCCTAAAGTGGTCAGGCATGTAAACTCCTTGTTGAAGGTGTATTCAAAGTTCATCCTAAAACGAGAGGAAGCCCTCAGCTGTAGCACTGCTTCGTAACACAGCGTGGCCGACGCAGAGGGCGAGGCGCACGTCTGGGTGCAGGTGACGACCCCACCAGCTGTGTGGCCGCTGCAGCCCTCGCATCCAGTGCTCGTGTGCTGGAGCTTTAGCAATCACAGTGCTGACTAGGATGCGTCCTGGAAGTTGCTGCAATCTCTGGCAGTTCCCTAAAGCTGAGAATTGTCAGCGTTCTTGCTCCAAGTCTGCTCACATTGTATTTCTTTTTCCATTTATATTTGCAGTTGGAGGCAGCTTGGTGAATAAAAAATTGTCTTGGAAATGTGTTTTCCATCAGAGAGACCGAGATGTCAGATTGAATAGGCCACAGTGTGGGCCGAAACTATTTTCTTTATTAATCTGTTTCACACACACGTGCGTGTGCACACACAAACAGCTTAGCACATACTCGGTGCTCAAAGTTTAAGGGTTAAAGTGGATGTACTTACCTAGTACTAATCTGTGCTGTAATGAAATCTGTTATCAGCACAAGTGGAGTAGAATTCCTGGCTACTCATACTTAAGTGATACAGATTTTCCACGTGATAGTGGAAAACTGGAACTCCAGCCCGGTCAAACAATGCTACAGAAGCCAGCACTTATATGGGCGATGGTTTGAGTCCCAGCTGTTCCACTTCCAATCCAGCTCTCTGCTGTAGCCTGAGAAAGCAGTAGAGGATGGCCCAAGTGCTTGGGCTCCTGCACCCCCCTGGGAGACCCGGAAGAAGCTTCTGGCTCCTGGCTTTGGATCAGCCCAGTTCCGACTGTTGAGGCCATTTGGGGAGTGAACCAGTGGATGATAGACCCCCACCCCATCTCTCTCTGTCTCTCTTTCTCTGCCTCTCTGTAATTCTGCTTTTCAAATAAGTGGTGTGTGTGTGTGTGTGTGTGTGTGTGTGTGTGTGTATTTTAAATGCTGTTGGAGCGTGTGTGTGTATGTGTATATTTTAAATGCTGTTGGGGTGGCCGGCGGCCTGGGGAGGGGGTGCATTGCCTGGTAGTTTCTGGAGGGCGGCCTCCCAGGTTGAGCCTCCTTGCTGTCAGCATGACTGAGAGCCCAGGTGCCCACTGTGTGAACTCCACGCCTGCTATGTGGATTTTTTCATGGTGCCCTCTGTCTGGGGTGACCCACACTGGCCAAGCACACAAAAGCAGGTTTATAAAAGTGGCAGTCTCTGTTAATCTGCACGGAAGAGTGCTGTTGTGAAGGGGGTGAGCCCTATGGCTAGAAAGCTCTCTCCCGGGGGAAGACCCACCAGGAAGCCAGACATTCCTCTGAAAAGCTGTTTGGTAAGAAAGATGTAGATGAGGGAAGGGAGGAGCAGTTCCACTGCTGCACAGCTCTTGGTGGGCGTGGCGGGAAGTGAAGCCGAGGGCAGGTAGGAGGGGCTGGGTTGGCGGTGACGTGCAGCAGGTGCAGATGGTTGGAATGTCCCCCTACTCACTTTCCTTCCCAAAGAAAGCCATCCTTTATTCATTCCTATTACAAAAGCAGGACTCTATTCATTCCAGAAATGCAAAAAGAATTGAAGGATTACCATTCTATGCAAAGACGATAAATCCAATGCCCGGATCCTGTTCTGTGCCTCAATAGCAAGTCCTGTTGTAAAACCAGCCTTTTTGCTTTGTAGTCCCTAATGTCTTTTTGTGTCAATAAAATATATCTTCCATATCTTTTAAAAACATATTTGTTTTTTTAAAGGCAGAGAAAGAGAGAGAGAGAGCATGAGCTTCCATCCGCTGGTTCTCTCCCTAAATGATTATTGCACAGCCAGGTCTGGGCCAGGCTGCAGCCAGGAGCCAGGAACTCCATCTGGGTCTCCCTTGTGGGTAGCAGGGTCCAAGCACTTGAGCCATATTCTGCTGCCTTCTCGGGAGCATTGGCAGGAAGCTGGGGATGCCAGGACTCTAACCAGCATTCTGAAAGGGATACTGGCATTGCAGGCAGTGACTTAGCCCTTCTGAGCCACAAAGCTGGCCCCTCAGATACATCTTATAGAAGAATACCTCCCTCTGCCTCTCTGTAACTCTGTCTTTCGAATAAAATAAATAAACCTTTTTAAAAAAAGAAAGAAAAAGAGGAGGCTGGCACTGCAGCATAGCGGGTAAAACAGCTGCCTGCAGTGCTGGCATCCCATGTTGCCGGTTGGTGTCCCGGCTGCTCCACTTCCAATCTGGCTCTCTGCTATGGCCTGGGAAAGCAGTGGAAGATGGTCAAGTCCTTGGGCCCCTGCACTAGCATGAGAGACCCGGAAGAAGCTCCTGGGTCCTGGGTCCTGGCTTCAGATTGTCTCAGTTCTGGCCATTGTAGCCGTTTGGGGAGTGAACCAGCAGATGAAAGACTGACTCTCTCTCTTTCTTTCTCTGTCTGCCTCTGCTCTCTGTAACTTTCAAATAAATCAAGCTTAAAAAAAAAATAGGGGCTGGTGCTGTGGCTTAGTGGGTTAATCCTCCAACTACAGCACTGGCATCCCATTTGGGCACTGGTTCTAGTCCCGGCTGCTCCACTTCGATCCAGCTCTCTGCCATGGCCTGGGAGAGCAGTGGAAGATGACCCAAGCACTTGGTCCCCTGCACCCTTGTGAGAGACCTAGGGGAGGCTCCTAGCTCCTGGTTTTGCATCAGTGCAGCTCTGGCCATTGCCAGAGCTCTCCCTCTCACTGTCTGTAACTTTGCCTTTCAAATAAATAAATAAAATTGTTTAAATAAATGCAAAGTATTCCATTATTTGTGTGGGCCACAATGAATATTGGTGTCCAGTTCTCACAGGTTTTCCTGTTATAAATAACACAGTGGTGAATCATCTCTCGCATGTATCTTCAGTGTATCAGTGTGACACACCTGCATCATTTCCATGGCACAGAGCTCCCTAAGAGACTCCCACACCTCCCAGGGCCTATACACAGAGTTTAGTTCTTGGGGCTGGCATAGTGGCATAAGGTTGTTAAGGTAGCTAGGTAGCTATTAGCCTGTGTGAGTGAGAGAGGACAAAGAAAATGGGAAGAAAGTGAGAATTTGTAAAGAAAATGAATTTTTGTGCAATGGAACAGGGACACAGCTCTGAAAGCAGGCCGGCAGTCCCAACTGAAGTCACTGTAACCCTGTTAGACAGCTTTGGCCTGGCCCTGAGTCAGCTCAGGGGACTCCCCCTGCCCTGCACTAAGGTGACCATTAGGTCTGATAACGCTGTGCTGATAAGATCCTGGGAGAATGGATGGATGGATGGATGTCTAGGCTTCTGGTTTCAACATGGCCAAACCCTGGTCATTGTGGCCACCTGGGGAGTAAATCAGCAGATGGAAGGTCTCTCTCTGTCTTGACTTCTCTCTCTTCCTTTCCAATAAATATATACTTCTTTTTTAAAAAAAGAGTCCAGTTCTTTGGTCAAATGCAAACCTTCTTCCACATTTTCTTTGAAATATCCTCACAACACAAAACAATAAACTCATTCTGAGAGCTGGATCCAAATGGACCATTCAGGTGTACCATTAGTTTAATGTCTTGATTTCAACCCAGAGTTTTAGGTTGCAGATGACTCCCTCTTATATACTCATAGAAAAACATGCTTTTCCACCCAAATATTAGAATAAAACTGCGGATTCAGGAAGACATGCTGAATTCTTATTCTGCAGCTCTTGGCACAACCCCTACTGCTCCCTGGAGATGTCTGTCCCTCTATCTCACGTTAGTAGTTGAGTGTAAATGCTAGGGGATCCCTGGAGGATTTCTTTTGGGCGATGATGTGATCAGATGATCAGATCAGCCAGCCTGAGAGAAACTGGAAGGCACTGAGACAGGAGACGGGAGCCTTAGTGGACTGGTTAGTGAAAGAGGGAGGGTGGGCTCTGCTGCCAGAGCTGCAGTGATGGGGCTGGGGCTGGGGCTGGAGGGGGTGGGGAGAGGGAGGCGGAATCCACAGCCTTCACTTGACGAATTATTGTTTTTTTATTGTTTTTTTTTTTATTTATTTTTTTGACAGGCAGAGTGAACAGTGAGAGAGAGAGACAGAGAGAAAGAAGGTCTTCCGTTGCCGTTGGTTCACCCTCCAATGGCCGCCGCAGACGGCGTGCTGCGGCCAGCGCACCGTGCTCGTCCGATGGCAGGAGCCAGGAGCCAGGTGCTTTTCCTCGTCTCCCCATGGGGTGCAGGGCCCAAGCACCTGGGCCATCCTCCACTGCACTCCCGGGCCACAGCAGAGGGCTGGCCTGGAAGAGGGGCAACCGGGACAGAATCCGGTGCCCCGACCGGGACTAGAACCCGGTGTGCCGGCGCCGCAAGGCGGAGGATTAGCCTGTTGAGCCACGGCGCCGGCCGACGAATTATTGTTACGAATAACCAAGGGGAGCGAGAAATCCAGGATGCTGCATGTGATTCCCTTTTTGATCTGATAAATGATTCAATGAGAATTACGGTCCCATTGTGCTTCCTGCTTTCTGTGACCAACAGAAAGCCCACGGGTCGACTACTGATCAGTCAGAGTACCAGGACACTTCAAATCCTGGAAGATGGAGTTAATAGATCCGTTTATTTTGGCGCAGAATACGTTTGAAAAGCATGCGTGGTGTTTTCCTAGCAGGTGTTTCTCCGAGCTTTGGGTAGGGCCCTGGTGTGACTGCTAGGGTGCCTGTTGACGTGACTGATGCTGCTTTTATTACAGGAAGACATCGTGCAGTGCGCTCGTGGTAAATAACGCCAAGATGCAGCCTGGCTCTTCATCTTCCACTGGTGACGTGGACCCCGGGGGAGTGACAAGGGATCTGGACGGGGGGAAGGGGCATGGTTAAGTTTGTGAAAGAAATGGACGATCTCTGGTCTCAGGCGAACTGGTTGGACTTTCTATAGAATTTAAAGATTTTGAACTTTATTCAGCTGAGCAACAATTTCCTTCTCTCCCTCTCTAAGCACTATTACCGAATGGCCAGTTTTATTACTTTTTGCTTCCTCCTTGAGCATGGCAGATAAACTTATTGGAAAGCAACACTTAGCCCTAATCTTGGTTCATTTGAAACAGAACCTGAGGATTGGCGTCCTGGGAGCTTTCCGATAGCCTCTGATTGGGTTTGATTCTCTGGGGCAGCCGTCTCCTCTGCTTGTCTGCTTCATCCTCAGCTTTGGGTTTTCCCTCCTCATCATCTCTGGAGGCAAAAGCAGGGCCCCCGCGAAGATGCTGGGGACTCAGAGCCAGGGCGCAGAAGCAGCTCTTTGCCCTGAGGCAGGCATAGCAGCCTTGCTTCTTCTTTTTATTAAAAAATGTTTTCTCCTTCCTTAATATTGTCCCTGATTTTGTTTTCAAAATTGCAAAAAAAGTAAATTAGATTTTCTCCAGTGAGCATGGGAAAGATGATCCTGCCCCTCTCCCCTGCCTCCCTGCCTCCCACTCCCTCTCCCTCTCCTCTGCCTCCCGCTCCCTCTCCCTCTCCCCTGCCTCCCTGCCTCCCACTCCCTCTCCCTCTCCCCTGCCTCCCACTCCCTCTTCCTCTCCCCTGCCTCCCTCCCTCCCACTCCCTTTCCCCTGCCTCCCTCCCTCCCTCTCCCTCTCCCCTGCCTCCCACTCCCTCTCCCTCTCCCCTGCCTCCCACTCCCTCCCTCTCCCTCTCCCCGCCTCCCTCCCTCCCACTCCCTCCCTTTCTCCCTTGCTCCCACTGCTCGCTAAGTATTCCCTTTGATCTTTGGCTTTTTTGCAGAGGTGAGGGGCTGGAGCCCTGAAGGAAGCCCTGAAGGAAGCACGTTGGCTTCCTCTGCATCCTCAGCCTTATCGTGGTGCCTGGTTCCTTTAAGCAAGATCGTGATCCTTGATATTTGCATTTAGTCAACTATTTATACGTAGTGCTTAGAGCAGCATTCTGTGCCTTACCCCCAAGCATGACCAGGAGACTCTTCTAGAAAATGTGGAGGCTTGCTCAGGTGCTCCCGGTTCCAGTGGGTGCTCAGGATGTGGGCAGCTCCTTAGCTGCTAAAGGGAAAGGAAAAGTGTATTTTAATTGTAAACTCTGACCAACATGAGAAAGTGTTACAAAACTGTGGAAAAAAAAAAGGTGGACTTATTGTACCTTTTGAATCTCTCATAAAACATTTACTTGCTCCCCAGTTCCTATTGATTTTTTTAAAGAGATTTATTTATTTATTTTGAAATCAGAGTTAGAGTCAGAGACATAGTCCAGCTGCTGGTTTGCTCAGCAGATGTCTGCAGCAGCCAGTACTGCGCCAGGGAGCTCCTATTGATTCTTACGCACCTGTCTCTGTCGAGGGGCTACACACCCAGTAAGAACGACAAATTCTAAAATTATGAAAATGGTTAGGTTTTTTAAAAAAAGATATATTTATTTGCTTGAAAGAGAGAAAGGGAGGAGAGAGTGAGAGTGAGAGCAAGGATGAGAGAGAGAGAGAGAGAGAGAGAGAGAGAGAGAGTGAGTTTCTATCTGCTGGTTCTTTCCTCAGATAGCCACAATGGCCAGGACTGGGCCAGGTAGAAGCCAGGAGCCAGGAGCTTCATCTGGGTCTCCCACCTGGGTAGCAGAGGCCCAAACACGTAGGTCATCTTGTGCTTTTTCACGCCATTAGCAGGGAACTGGATCAGAGTGGAGCAGCCAGGACCGGAACTGGCACCCACATGGGATGCTGGCACTGCAGGTGGTGGCCTTACCTGCTGGCCATGGTTAGTGTTGGTTAGGACGGTGTAGCTTCTCAGGAACATCACTGTAGTCATTCTACTTCAAATTCACCTTCCAATTGCTGAACTTTTAAAAAAAAGATTTATTTATTTGAAAGAGCTACAGAGAGAGAGAGAGAGAGAGAGAGAGAGAGAGAGAGGTCTTTCATCTACTGGTTCACTCCCCAAATGGCCACAATGGCCAGAGCTGGGCCAATCCAAATCCAGGAGCCAGGAGCTTCTTCCTGGTCTCCCACATAGGTGCAGGGGCCCAAGCACTTCTGCTGCTTTCCCAGGCCATCACAGAGAGCTGGATGGGAAGTGAAGCAGCTGGGACTTGAACCTGCATCCATGTGGGATGACAGTGCTTCAGGCCAGGGCTTTAACCTGCTGTGCCACAGTGCTGGCTCCAAGTTACACAACTTCTTAAGGTCACAGACAAACACTGTTTAAATTGGTAAGCCTGTCTGAATATTGTCTTGTTACAATGTCTTGTTTATTTTACAGATCAAATAGAAATCATTCAATGAAAACAACTCCACATTATTAAAAGCAAAAACAGCAAAACAGCTCCAACTATCAGGAACTCCAACTATAGGCAAACAGATTCAGGTTGTATGTATACTGAGACACTTTTTACACTGGTGTAAAGGAACTACATAAATGTCAGTAAAGGCAAGGAGTATGTTTGGAAAAGCCAGAGACGTTTTTGGCTTTTTTTTTTTTTTTTTTTTTTTTCCGAGATGATGTCAGTGTGTTGAGTATCAGCTAGAACCAAAGAGGCTGTCAGTTATCACCCTGCGGCGGGCTGAGGGAGAAGACCCCCTGGCAACTGCAGAGAGCAGGTCCAGTGATGACTTCTGATTTTCTGAGAGCACAGAATTGGGACCCGGTGTTCTGTTTTGTAAGCATTCTCGAATTGGTGCCCTCTTGTTGCATTGTCTTCAGAAGGCGTAGGCGTGGGAAGGATTATTCTAGAATGAATTAAATCACTCAGGATTATAACTTGTCCAGGGTGTTAGCTAACAGTGATGACCATCATACTTGTCCAGGGTGTTAGCTAACAGTGATGACCATCACAAAAAAATAGGGAAAGGGATAGATGATCATTAGGTAAGCGAAGATTTCCTCTGAATTTTTTACTTTAAAAATGAGGCCTCTATAAACACTGGGGATGGTCATGCCCCCTACCCCCACCCCATATCCTTAGTAGTGCTGCATGGGGGCTGCGTAAGGGCCGTCTGACCCAGCCTCACTGTGGGCACATGGAAACAGAGTCTCTTGTCTACTCTTATTTTTAACCACATTTGGGCTGGGCGTTTGGTCTAGCGGCTAAGATACCACGTGGGATGCCCTATCCCAGGGACAACTTCCTGGGTTTGAGTCCTGGCTCTGCTTCAGATCCAGCTTCTTGCTAATGTGCACCTTTGGAGACAGCATTGCCACCCATGTGGGAGACCCAGGTTGAGTTCTCAGCTTTGGGCTGGCCTAGAACTGACTGTTGGGGGCATTTGTGGAGTGAACCAGTGGATGGGAAATCTCTCTCTGTTTATCTTTGTCTCTCTCTCAAAGTAATTAACATTTTTCAAAGACATTGAGTCAGGGGCTATTGGATCACAAACACCCTGTTGCACTGCAGTCGTGCCTTAGCTATGAGTCAGCATGTATATTTTTCTTTCTGCATTCTAAAACTCCAGATGCACTTATGTCTGAGGGGCAGATTAGTTTGCAGGATCTAAGTTATAACCACATAATGGCTTGAAATGAAAGTGCAAGTTAAATATCATCATTATGACAGGGAGAGAGAGAGGTAATGAACTGAAAGCATCGTTTATAGGAAAAGTGATTTAAAATATTCACTAAAAACAGCCAGTTTGGGGAGTGGAAAATGGGCAGGCACATGGTTTAGTAAAAATTCATTGGAGTACCTTTGGGACACATAGGAAGTGATGTGTTTCAGACTGTGTGTGTGTGTGGGTGTGCATGGATACACATACCTGTATATACAGTCAGACATATACATATGAAGTTACAAGTATTTTGGCAAAAGGAATGAGTTGGAGGCTATTTAATGACATTATTTTTTATGATCTTGCCCAGTAATCCTCTTGGGAGGAGGGCTCTGAAATGAGTCCCAGGCTGTGCTACACTCCTGCCAGTGTGAGCTTCCTGTGGCACCTTGACCAGCCTGGGGTGACAAGACCAGTAGTGTCAGCAGATGATCTGGCTGTGGCTCTGAAGATCTGGCCTCTGATGTGATTGGCCCCGCATTCGGTTGACTTGAAAGAAGGAGGTTACCTTGTTTGTGTGTGTTGGGGGCCGAGAGCAGGCAGGGGTATGGGCAAGGGGCTTGTCTAATCAGCTGGAGTCTGCAGAGCAAAAACAGAAGAGGAGATTCTGCTTTGGGACAACACAGCCACCCATGCCTGGGGTTTCCAGGCCTGGTCCCCAGCAATTTAAGGGCAATTCCACAAATAAACCTCTTTAGTTCTGTGTATTTGTGTGTGTATTTCTGTCTCTCCTGGGTCTGGTTTTCTGTGGCGCCTTGACTGATATGGTCGGAGAGGTGTATTGGACAGTGTCAGCTTTCCTGATTTGAGTCTGATCTTTAAATGACTAAAGTCACATTTGCGTAAACACAGATACTGAAGTCTGGATAGTATTCTGAAGAAAGGTTCTTACTGGGTGGCAAGCGAGTGAGATAACAATGCAATTCTGCGAGAACTTTCTGAGCCGACTTGCCCTGCACGGCCTTTAGGAGGAATACGGTGCCGTCATTCTTCTTTCCTGTGAAAACAGAGGTTGTGAATTCTGCCTGGGAGTCTGAATTCTTCAGTAGGAGAAATAATTTTAAATTTGCTGTCAATACTGACAAAAAAGAAAATCCTTACCAGAGGTAACCTAATAACCAGATAATGTTTTAAATAAATGTGCTGATTGCTGTAGGTGAGGCTCTGTGGTTTACCTGGGCACAGGCTTTGGGGTGTGGCAAAGGTCCGGCTGTGCCCCCACCTGCCTGCCCCCTTCTGCCCCGGGAAAGGGTGGAGGTTGGGGTGGGGGCTCCTCTGGCTGGTGAGTTGCAGAGGTGGGAGTGTTCTGCCTGACTGGCCCTGTCCGGAGTGCTATGAGGCCTCCACCGGCAGAAGTGCACCGTCCCTCAGATTAGCTCCTGCCGGCATGGCCAAGTTCATTTCTAGCGCTAGGAGCCTCGCTGTGGAGTGTGAGAGCTGTGTCCTCTAGCCATGGGTTTCCAGGAAGAGCGTGGAGCTGAGTGACGTGAGATCTCTGCCCTTGGTCCTCTCGCCACGTTGCCATCGTGAGAGAAACCTGCTGGCCTCCTCCCTGACTCCTCAGGAAGGCCACCAGAACTGTGGGCCAACCGGAGACCCACCCGGGAGCTGACCATGCACTGCCCTGGCCCCACTTTAATCTGTGAGATTCCTTCCCCACTCCACTTCCTTTAACCCCTTGGGGAGTTTGGGGATTGAGCTCTAGCTGCCTGACTCCAAATAAACTCTTGCTTTCTTCCACTAAAAATAAGTAAATAAAAACATGGCTAATCAAAGTCTGACCACACTCACCGCCAGAAAATCTAATCATTACCAAAAGTCTCCTCCCAAGCCTAACACTGCCTCCTCCTTCTCTCCCGCTGTGGTTGTACTGCACATCTGGTGTTCTGACTGCAACTTGCTGGCCTGAGCATGTCTGGACACTTCCCAGTAGGAACAGTTGCATTTTAATTAATCCCCCTGAGAATTTAAATAGTATAATTAAAAAATCCATTCTATGGTTTTCTTCCAGGCGATTTTTTGCCTCCAGTTGCCCATCACTGTGGTCTAGGAATCGAGCACGACATAGGTGGGGCCTGTGCAGGAGGCAGCATTTACTTTCTGGGGAGTCCACCGTGTTCCCCTTCGCTGGACCAGAGACGTCAGCTGCTCTGGGAGTGCACTGACACAGCACCTGCAGGAGTAAACCAGTGCCCCAGCGCTCTGCCCACGATGTCAGGGGGATGAGGGGGCAGGACTGGCACCTGCCAATCCCTGAGCAGCAGGGGCAGGAGCGGGAATAAGTCCCAGGGTCTGTCTTGAGAGATGCTTCTGTTTCCAGCTGGAACCTGGGAACACAGTCAAGCTTGCAAATTAGAAGTGTGGGAAGTCTAAGATATTAAGTTTATGAATAATGTAGACTCGAAAAATGGTGTCTTAAGCAAAACGGGAATTTGCTTTTCTCCCCTAAGTAGAAATCTATGGATGAGAAATCCACATATAGAATGGAGATACCATAAAGTAACCCAGGCCCCAGGCTTCTACACATTTTCTGTTCTGTCATTCATTGTGTAGGGCTTCAAACCTTTTTTAAAAACATTTATTTATTTATTTGAAAGAGTTACACACAGAGAGAAGGAGAGGCAGAGAGAGGTCTTCCTGTGCTGGTTCACTCCCCAATTGGCCGCAATGGCCAGAGCTGCGCTGATCCGAAGCCAGGAGCTTCTTCCAGGTCTCCTACATGGGTGCAGGTGCCTAAGGACTTGAAAAATCTTCCATTGCTTTCCTAGGCCATTTAGCAGGGAGCTGCATCAGAAGAGGAGCAGCTGGGACTTGAATAGGTGCCCATATGGGATGCTGGCACTGCAGGCGGTAGCTTTACCTGCTACTCCACAGTGCCAGCCCCAGGGCTTTGAATCTTCAGGTAGTCTCTTGACCACACTTCTGCCACTGGAGCTTTGGCTATCACATCCAAGTTCCAGGCAGAAAGAGGAACTAAGAAGGGCAAAGATACTCATCAACTGACTTAGCCTCCTCCTATACCTCTCCCCGCATCTAGGAAACTCTGAAACTCTCACTCCTGTTTTCTACCCAACAACTTTCTACTTAGGGGTCAGTCATAGACCAGGACTTGATGGTTCATGCATTGAAATGCAGCTGCTCTTGTCTGCAGAGGGTGCTGAGACACAGGCTTGGTTTTTGCTGGACACAATGCCTCTCGAGGAAATGTAAGGCAATGGGGGAAATCAGGAAGCAGGGTGGAGGTGGTTTGAGGCATTTTACCAAATTATCTCCTCTCCTGGTGCTGCCATTTCTAAAATTATCAAAACCAACCCTGGCTTACAGGGCTTGCCATGAGCTGGCCTCTGTGTACTTGTTCTGAACTTTATATTTTCTCTTTCTGGATCTTTGTGTCACTGGCTCTTTAAAGTCGCCTTTTCAGAGAAGGTGTTTCTGAAATGTAGTGTGTCCCTAGTCACGCTGACCACACGGCCCATTTTATGTTCCTCCTGCAGCCTTCGGCATGGGACAGTGCCGTGGTCTGACAGTTTGTTTGCTCTCTACCTGCATACTGAATCCTAACCCCACACTGTGGTGGAGTGAGGAGGTGGGGCTTGGGGGAGGTGGTGAAGTCAGGAGAGTGGAGTCCTCCTTAGCAGCAGGATTGGTGCTCTGAGGATGGGGGCTTGTTCTGCCAGGCAGGGGGACAGTAAGAAGGCAGCATCGAGACCAGGCCCTCACCTGACTCTGAGGCTGTGGGCACCGGACTACCTGGCCTCCAAAACCATGAGAAATGAGTTACTGGTATCTCTAAGCCACGCAGTCCATGGTGTTCTGTTAGAGCAGCCTAGATGGATTGGCAGAGCTGCCTCTGTGTCTTCCGTCAGAGCATAAGCCCCTGGAGACCAGGCACCTGTCTGTCATGTTCCCTGATAGTGATGTTTCACAATTTCTGTAGAGACTCACATAATGAGCTTGCTTGGATATGGAAAGAAATGACCCAGGGGCTGGTGCCACGGCTCACTAGGCTAATTCTCCACCTGCAGTGCCGGCACCCCAGGTTCTAGTCCCAGTTGGGGCGCCGGATTCTGTCCCAGTTGCTCCTCTTCCAGTCCAGCTCTCTGCTGTGGCCTGGGAGTGCAGTGGAGGATGGCCCAAGTGCTTGGGCCCTGCACCTGCTTGGGAGACCAGGAGGAAGCACCTGGCTCCTGGCTTCAGATCGGCGTAGCACTGGCTGTAGCAGCCATTTAGGGGGGTGAACCAATGGAAGGAAGACCTTTCTCTCTGTCTCTCTCTCTCACTATCTAACTCTATCTGTCAAATAAATAAAGAAAAAAAGAAAAATAAAAAAATGACCCTCAGCACTTTGATGGCAATCGAGTCCTGCTTGACCATGGGGAAAGACCTGCGCCTTGCGGAACCCCCAGGAGTAGTCTAGGGTCTACCTGGAGCAAGCAAAGTGCCTCGCAGCTCTGTGCTTGCTTCCAGCTCCTGGTTCAAGTTTGCACATCCTCCAGAATCCAAGTTGGCACTGACTTGGACCTCTAGGGTTCTTCCAAGATTAAAGAAACCTTGACTATGAAATCGCTGGCCCAGGGCTCCCATGCAACTATGCTCCATGCTGGTAGAAATGCAAATCGAGTCTGTGGTCCATGGAGAGCTGTTCACACCTGCTGCAGGTGGAGGCAGATCCTGGGACTGAGGGCGTGGGAACTCCTTCCAGGCCTGGATCTCCGTTCCTCTCCCTGCCCCGTGCCCTCTCCTCATGGACCTCAGCACAGCACCAGCTGTCACACAGCTGTGCCTTCCATGACGGAGACCCCAGGGTGGAGCAGTGCTGCCCTGCAGACGTGTTTCTCACCGCCTGCATCAAAGCACTGAATGGTTGTTAAAATGCAGGTTCCCAGACGCAGGCCTGCCCCTGAAGCTGCCCCGTGCCTCAGGCGCCCAGGAGAGCTGGGGACTCACGGCTGCTCATGAGCAGCAAGCTCTCTCCCAGGCTGGGCCAGAATGCAGTATTTTAGGGTAATTTTCCTGGGATCTTTATGCTTGATGATTTCCCTCTTTATAGTCAATTTCACAGAAGCCAATTGAGTGGTCTGAGCTCATGTAATTATCTGGAAGTCGGCCTCCTGCACTCTGCCTGGAGATGGAAGTGGGGGAGAAACCGTGGGCTTTGGAAAACGCAGGGCCCTGGGTCTCCAGAAGTCACTGGGAAGAGCTCTGCTGCCCCCAGCCCCCACCCCGTGGGGGGAGCACGCCTGGGAAGAGCTCTGCTGACCCCAGTCCCCCCGTGGGGGGAGCATGCCTGTTTATTCCCATCGTGTGCCCGCTGGGAGGGCTGTTCTTTCTCTCGCTGCTTGGAGCTGCCGGGTTGTGTGGCCTGCAGTCTGCGAAACGTGATTCAGCTCGTTTCAATGCCACAGGCACTGATTACATATTCACCACATGTGAGCATTTTGCTAGACTGGGAGAAGGGGATGAGATAGATGTTCACTAAACGATGGCCCTGCCGTTGGGGCTGCGACCTCCTGGGAGAGACATCACTCGGCAGCTAAGGATGGCGCGGGCATGTAGCGAGTCAGCACTAACGAGGCACAGCAATAAGCGAGGAGTGATTCACTCACAGAGGAGGTTCTGGAAGGCTGCTTGGAGGCAGTGTCATTGCTGCAGGGGGCAGGAGGAAGAAGGGGCAAGTTGCCCAGAAGGCAGCTGGAGTTGCATAAAGGACGGCGAGGCAGGATCTGCAGGGAGACCGTGCTGTGTGTGAGAGATGTGTGTCTATTTTATGCTGTGGGACAATGCAGACTATGCCTCCGAACCTGGGGTGCAGGGCTGCTTGGTGGGTATCAGTCAGTGAGCTGCCAGCTGTGTTACCCAGAACCCTGGGTCAGCTGCCCTCAGACCTTCTCATTCCCCATCCGGAGCACAGATGGAGGTTCTCTGTGGTGCTGGGTCTCTAGAACTGGGTGTCCTGGGGCATCCATGTGCTCACATCACACAAACGGTGATGCCTACAGCCTCTCGCTGCTGGATGCTGGGGAGGTCCACCCTTGGCCAGATTCCCTCTTGCTTTCTAGGACCCATGTGCTCAGTCTTTTCAAATTCCCTGGTCCTTTTCCTGCCTCGCTTGATGGCACATGGTGTGTTGGCCATACACATTCAGATCACATGACCCACATAGGTGTGCTCTCTGGAAAGTAGCATTTCTGCCACCTCAGCAGTTATGGCAGCCTGGGTTCGCTGAGGCTGGCTGGATAACTTTGTGATTAGCTTTAGATGGGAAGCAAATACTCCAGATTCTCACCCTTGCCTAGACCAAACATGTACAGATATTACAACGATGTGCATGCTTTAGTTAGGAAATTGTTGGTTTGAAGGAACAGGGACCCAACTAAAAGTAGCTCAGGTTGCAAATAAGTGCCTTGACTTATAGAAATCCAGGGATAGATCTTGGCTCTTAGCTCTACTTCTTCTATGTTGCTTTTTTCTTAAGCTAACTCTGCATGTGGCAATCAAAGTGGCCAGTGGCCACTCCAAACTGAGCCCTCACAGCTCCCGCCGCCAAGCATCTGGTGTGAAACAGCACAGGGGGCTTCTGACCGGTTCTGCTTGGGTCACATAACTGTTCTGGGGACTAGTCTCTGTGGATGATGAGGGCAGAGCCGGGTCACTCCAACCACTAGGGAGCAGATGAGACAATGGCACCACAAAGAAGGTGTGTTAGAGATCCATGACCTCAGCAACGTGGGGATTCTGCCTTCCAAGTAGCAGCCATTTCCAGCCTTTGAGCCCGGAGGTGAGCACTTTGCCTGAGGCGTGGGATGGGCCTCCTGTCAGTCCTACTACCCTCCTTTCCAAAGTTGCCTCAGCCTCCTGAGGGTCTCCAGGTCCACAGCACACATGCCTCACCGAGGAGAGAGTTCTCTACCCCAGGTTCCTGCACTGACTTTGAAATCAGGTATGTCTGTAGTAGGGCAGCCCAGGTACTCTCTTGATTGTCCGATTGATTTTTCAGCTTCAATCCTGTTAACCTAAGCCACCCCTCGGGACATTGAGTAATGCCCACTGGAGTGTTACATCCACCCGCTTAATTTCCATTTGAGAGATTTATGTGTGTGGTTGGGCTCATTATTACCCTTGTGTGGGCACTCAGCACTGTTTGTGAATTAAGATTGATTACACGGGCAGCCACCTACACAGATTGCTTAGAAGTCATTAATTCATGGTTGGCATTAACTTGTTTGATGGATATCATGAAACGCAAGTCAGAAAGAGCTACGAGTTCATTTCAGGGAGGATGGGAACACGTTATTCCCAATGTTGCCCCATGATGCATTACCTGGTGACGAGCTTCTTCAAGCAGGGTCCCTCGGAAACCTGCTCCGCAGATACCAGAATTGGCAAAGCATCCACATTCCTAGGACTCACATAGATGAACAGAATCGCAGTCTCTAGGAATGGGCCCAGGAATCTGCATTTAAACAAATCCCCATTTGTTCTTTATGTGCATTGAAGTCTGAGGACCCTGTCCAGAAGTTTCCATGATGCTGCTCTGTGGGCTATTTCACAGTGTGGCAAAAGAGCAAGATTTGAGAGACCTTCTAGCCACTCAGAGATGTGTGGCTCACCAAGAAGTTGCTTTGCTGGGTGCCCAGCCAGGCAAGTGCTAAACCAAGAACCCAGAAGGCTGGGGACGAAAGAGCGTCTATGAGCAAACCAGCATGGTGGGACTGGGTAGGTGCTGTTCTGTGTTGACTTGTAGCTGATGAGAGACCACAGGTCTGAGCTTTGCTCTGTTGCAGGATCTTTCAGTCAGATCCAGGGGAGGAGCCAAGTCCTGTGTTAGAGTGAGGCTTCTCAGACTTGATGGCAGACAGAGCCCCCTGGAGGGCCTGCTACACCAGATTCCTGGGCCTCACCCCACAGGACCTGACTCAGTTAGTCTCAGGAGGGGTCCAGGATGCTACCTTCAGTAGGTCGCCTTTGAAGTATCAAGGTGCAAGCTTTGCGCAGTAGCAGTATCGTAGCCAATGAGGTTTATCCGAGGCGCGATTATTGCTGATTGAAAACTTTTCCCAAACCCCGCCGTAATGACTTGAAGTATCAAGGTGCAGTGGTATGGAGGTCCTGTCACTCCTGTCCTTGGGGAATGGCCAGGCCCCCTTCCCCACACACGTGTTCCATCTATCTTTCTGGAGTTCTGTTGGGGGTCAACAGAGAATACTCTGCGTTCTTGCTTTGTGCCTGTGACTATAGCATAGCACTTTTCTGGATCTTTTTAAAACCCAAATTGTCTGACATTTAGGACATTTTTAGCTCCTCTACTCAGATACCTTAAGCATAAACAGCCAAGCCCAGGTGTGGGTGGTGATACAACTTGTGATGAAGGGAACAGAACTCTTGATCTTGAATAGAATCTTTTGGGGGAGGATTTGGAGGCAGAAAAATAGTTTCCTTCAATCCCTAGGTTGTCTGGCTGGAATCCTGGAAGTTAAATTGGCAGAAGGCAGACTAATAAGAGAAAAAGAGTTCATTAAGACATGATTGTGCACATAAGTGGGAGGAACTCAGTGACGAGTAACTCAAAGGGATGGTTAGAACTGGGGCTTATGTAGCATCTTAACAAAGTAAAATAAATCTATGGAGTTAGCAAGTCAAAGCAATGGGGGTTAGGCTTCCAAAGACAGAGGTTGTGGGAAGATAAATATGAAGGGGAAACCAAGAGAAGATGAGGGATATTTACATACATTTGTTGTATAGACTCCTCTTGCTCATGGGGCCATCTCTGGCCTAATAAGAAACTGCAGCTGTCCCTAGTGATTCAGGGCCTAAGCTCACAGGCAAACCAGGGGTCAGGATGGGTTGAGGCAGAGTTGCTTTGGCATCTGCTGTTTCTTGAGCATCCTCACCTCAAAATAATCCTTGTGCCAAAATGGCCTGTTTTAGGGTAAAATATTCTTACCCCTTTAGGAGTAATTTTAAAAATTTATTTATTTATTTTGAAGGTCAGAGTTACAGAGAGGGAGAGGGGGAGAGAGGTGGAGAGGGAGAGAACCATCTGCTGGTTCATTTTCCAAATGGCTGCAATGGCCTGGGGTTGGGCAGGCTGAAGCCAGGAGCCAAGAGCTTCAGCCTGGTCTTCTACATGGGTTGCAGGAACCCAGTCAGTTGGGCCATCCGCAGACCATTAGCAGGGGCTGGACTGGAAGTGGAGTAGCTGGGGCAAGAACTGTTGCCCACATGGGATGCACAACATTGGCTCCCCTCCAGGAGTGTTGCTTCCCCCCCCCCCCCCCGCCCCCGGCCAAATCTATGGATTTTCTCTCTTGAACTCCTTGCAACTGGAGACAGCCTAGTGTCGCTTCTTCAGGTGAGCACTCTCCTCTCCACTTACTCTGTAAGGATTGCGCCAAGCCTGTTTTTTTTTTTTTTTTAAGCAGGTGCCAGAGCTCATATCCTGCATGGATTTTAGCCCAAGGAGAGATCACAGCAGCCATTTCCAGGGCAGTGCTCCTGTATCTCCTGCCTTGTGTGATGATTTCAGACGCTGTCTGTGAATCTCTGTACCTTTTCTATCAGGCTTGGAGGCAGTCTTCTAATCCTTTTTTTAAAAAAATCATTTATTTATTTGAGAGGCGGAGTTACAGAGAGAGGGAGAGACAGCGAGAAAGGTCTTCCATCCGTTGGTTCACTCCCTAGATGGCTGCAATGCCCAGAGCTGGGCCAATCCGAAGTCAGGAGCCAGGAGCTTCTTCCTGGTCTCCCACGTGGATGCAGGGGCCCAAGGACTTGGGCCATCTTCTACTGCTTTCCCAGGCCATAGCAGAGAGCTGGATTGGAAGAGGAGTAGCTGAGATGCAAACTGATGCTCATATGGGATGCCGGCATGCAGGTAGTGGCTTTACCTTCTAATCCAGCCCTTCTAATCCTTTTTAATACAATACGGAAGCAGCTACATTTTGACTTCTTTAGCGTGAAGATTCTTTGTACTCAGATCTAATAAACTTCAGAGTTAGCTTAGGGAGATGTGGAGGCTCGGGGAGAAGAGATGATACGTTTGAGTCTGGAAACCCAGGTACTTTGGCCCCGATCTTGAAGTTTTTCCTTATCTGAGTAAATAATCATTTTTTAACAGCTGCTGTCCAGAAAGGTTAACATTAGACCATAAATTTTAATAGTTAAAATATAAACTTTGTGGGATATAATCTTTTGTCCTATATGCATGGAAATTTCTTGAGTGTTATGGAAACTAAAGAATGGGGTATATAAATAGCCATTGGTAATAAGTCCAAAAATTGAAAGCCGGTGAACTGCCAAGAATGATCAGATTAGTTGGTTCTGCACTGTCTATAATGTAGCGTTGTAACTGGTGGTTCATTTATTTCACTGAAAAAAAGGAGGAACAAAATAGCTTAATTTGCAAATACTGAAGTCTCGGCAATTGCAAAGGGTAAGAGAGAGTGGACTGTTGTGCTGAGCTCTCGTCCTCCACGCTGCGTTGAAGGGCTACCAGCTCAGTGAGTACACTTGCTGTTTCCCGTTGAACTTGTACCCAGAGTTGTGTTTGTTATCCCATTACCACAAAGGGAGACAGTGCACAGTGGCTACGTCGCACGTGGGGATCCAGAGGTCTACAGAGGGAACCTTCCAAGTGTCGTCCCTGGGACCCCAGTTCCTGTGCTCAGGAACTCTCATAACTATTAGGAGAATTTACAATACATGCAGGGGGGACTGTTTCCATTGGCGGTGGCAGGAAGCTGTCACTGAGACCCTGCCCCGTGCCCCCTGTCAACTCCTCTGCCCACAGCACTGTTCTGCATCCTCATTTAATTCTTCCCTCCTACTCACCCCCCCTCTCTCTGCAGATATTTCTTTGCCAAGCCCTCAAGCTGGATTCATTTATAACATTAATAATGTGGTGAAGAGTTCTTTTGCCCAAAGAAGTGTATAAAGCGAGCTGTGTCATTTTCATTCGTATTTGCCCATAAGCAGTCCATCTGCTTACTCATTGTTGCTTTCCTAACATTAGCCTCTGCATTGGAAATTTTAACCTCAGGGATAATTAGGTCTGTAACACTCATGGTCGTTACTTTTTGGTTGAAAGTGATAAAATAACCAGAAAACTGGAAAACAGAGTGGAAATGTTCTAGAAAACAAACTCAAATCTGTGAAAAAACTCTGCAGTCCTTTTCTCAAGAGAATTTTTCAGTGAGACAACAGGAGACATGAGTTTGAAAAACAATAATCTTCTTGTTGAAGAAAATATACTTTATGATTTTCTCTTCTTTTATTCTTAGTATTCCAATAAAATGCTAGATATAGGAGTCTTTAAAAAAAAGTTCATGAAAATGTTTATTGTGAAAAAATAATGCGTGGATTCCAAAAACTTTTGTACCCAAACTTGTCTTTTTATTTCATCTTTCAACAAACTTTTTTGAAGCACCTTGTGTATATAATGCTGTTCTACCTGTTACACACATACTGAGAGAGAGCTGGGAGATTTTGCATAAGGCAGCCAACAGCTTATAGATTGTTCATTAAGATTTTAAATTCCCATACACGAGAGATGTATTAACATCTAGAGAGAGAGATTTGTTTTACATTTGGGCTTGAATGAATTGGAAAGAATTTAGAAGATCAGAAAACCATGCTTTTTCTTCCCCTTAGATGGAATTCACACTTGCTCTGAATGGAGTGCTGATTAGTCCATCCCATTTTACATACACACACACACACACACACACACATATACACACAAATATATATAATATTTAAAGATTTTATTTATTTGAGAGGTAGAGTTACAGTAAGAGGGAGAGACAGAGAGAAAGGTCTTCCTTCAGCTGGTTCACTCCCCAAATGGCTGCAATGGCCAGAGCTGAGCCTATCTGAAGCCAGGATCCAGGAGCTTCTTCCTGGTCTCTCACGTGGGTGCAAAGGCCCAAGGACTTGAGCTATCTTCTACTGCTTTCCCAGGCCATAGCAGAGAGCTGGATTGGAAGAGGAGCAGCCAGGACTAGAACTGGTACCCATATGGGATGCCGGCACTGCACACGGAAGATCAACCTATTGTGCCACAGTGCCGGCCCCCATAATATATATCGTGTGTGTGTGTGTGTGTGTGTGTGTGTGCCTTCCAAATTGCTTTCCCATCCGTTATAGCCTTGGGTTTTCTGCAGTTCTGAGCGGGCAGTGCACTAACTCTTCTCTTCACGTCACAGAAGAGGAAACAGTTGTTCACAGCAGCTGATGGCTTGTGTAGTGTGAAGCAGCTGGTGGTGACGAGGCTGGAGATTCAGCTTGGCCACTGTGTCATTCGGTTGTTGGTAACAAGCGTTGAGTCCATGCTCTGGGCTGGGCGCAGGGGCCAGAGGCGACAGGGACGTGTCGTGGCTACAGCGAGCTCTCAGCAGCAGTGGCAGTTCTGAGTACACGGACTCTACAGACCTGTGAGATTGGGGACAGAAGGTCCTGTGCTCCTCCCTGCTCTGATGTGTTCCCCAGAGCTGGGAGCAGGAGAAGAGCAGGAGTAATGAGTAGTGCCAGGGACTGAGAGTTGGAAAGGAGATGCAAATGCCCTGTGGCTGGGAAGACACGAATAATCCAATGTGTCTCGTCCCACAGGTTTGTGCCTTTTTTACACTTTGATTCACCAAAAGGTGAAATTATTTATTCACATATATTTTTATTTTCTTGCCACCCAAATTACACAGTGGAACGGGAAGTTCCTTACACTTGGAATACCTTATTAATTAAAGAACGATGAATTCCCTAGGAGCTATGCAGTTAGACTCCTGGCTCGTGTCGATGCTTTCAATGAGGAAAATTCATCTCTCGTCTGTTACATTATTTTCTTTGACATGAGAAAGCATAATAAATCCAAGAAGAATATCGGCAAACTCAAATCTGTCCTCTTCATTATTAGCTCAGTGTGAAGAATATGTCTTTACCGATTATGTGTGACAGGACCACAAAAAAGTTATAAATGATAGTTTCAAATTGTAATGAAATTGCTGTCAAGTTTTTTGGTTCAATATTTCCTAAGCAGCAGGTGATAACATTCAAAAGATTGGTGTCTGCAATTTTTCTGGGCTTGGCTGGAATGATGAATGGCTTGGTCTTGATTTGAATTAAGAAAGAAGTATAAAGCAAGATCAATTACCGGTGAACTTGGACTTCAGTAAATTCAACTCTAGTTTCTGTATATGAGGGCACAGGGAGGGGTCAGGATGTGAGGAGGGCGTGGTCTGGGCCAATGGGCATGCAAAGGGGTGTTTGCTGTGACAGGGTCTTCCAAACTGGATCAATACCATGACAAGATCCTGGCCACAGCAGCAGCTTCATTGTTTTTGTGGTTATCCAAGCATATATCCTCACTGTTAAAAATCTACATCCTGTCAAATGTCTGACTTGGAGAGAGAATTTCCTGGAACCACCACTGCTCTCACAAGTCTCAGAGAACCACCATTTAGCATTGGATATTCTTGCAGTGGGTTTCTGTGCCTATACTCCAATTTCTGTGCCCTCCCTCCAATTTGTCTGATGGCAGAGAAAAGATCAAATAATACATGTGAGCCTGGTTCATGGCAATATCTCACTGCATTAAAAGAACAAACAAAATAAAAGCAACTCACTGGAGCCTGGCCTGCTTTGCCATTAGGCTGTGTCCCTGTGACCCAATAGCTGTCCTTGTCCCCTCCAGGCTGGTCTTTTTTGAATGCCACAGTAGCATTGCCCCAGGATAAGTGTTTTCCTCCACTGGAGTCATTTAAAAGTTCTGAGCCAAGACGCTTGCTCAAGGGTCAGCTCCCCCTTGCTCTGTGTTCCTGGTGCTCTGGACTTGGTGTCTTCCTGCACAAGGAGTCTGAGAGTGGAATGGGTCACAATTTACTTTCTGGAGTTCATGACTTCCAAGCTTCTTAACCTCAGTGAGCCCTGGTCTCCTCGGCTGTATTAGGAAAAATCTGAGATGAGTTAAATTGAACAGTGGTGAGACAAGCAAGAAAAAGGTTCCAGAACAGAACGCCCTGCCGTGTGCACAGGTTGTATTTATAGCCAGAGAGCGGGAGGTGACCACAGAAACACCTGGTTGGCTGCAGTCAGGATTTGTCACTTGTGCATGGTGTGATGAGTTGGCAGTCTGGGATTGGTTGAAGCTCAGCTAATGTGATGAACTGAGACTCGGCTCTCTTGTTATATGAATATTCTCAGTTGAGTTTGTGGTTTGTTTACGTGCTAAGTCAGGGTCCAGCTCACCACATACAGATTTTATCACTCAAGGATGGAAATATCAACTTAACACCTCTAAATGGAGGTAATCAAAGTACCTGTATCATAGTACTGTGCCTGTGAGGATTAGATGAAGTGGCTTATGTTATCTGTGTGCTCCGTGTGAATGAGATCTGTGTATCCTCCAATGGGGTTGCAGGCTCCGTGAGGACCAGACACAGGCTGCTCTCTCCCCTGCTCTACCCCAGAATCAGAGCCCAGCTCCTTGAAGATCCTCAGTAAATCTTTGGCGAAGGGATGGACTCCCACTGGTTGCCTCCATTAATTTCACACCGGGGGCCCATCAAGACCCCTTCAAGAGCACAGCAGTGTTCAGACTGGAGGGAGAATCTGGAGAGAGGAGCTGGAGGTCCGAGGAAAGTCGTTAACCCATCCGCAGAAGCACAAACAAGCTGGGCAACGCAGAACGAGTGGGCAAAGTCGGGAACTCGCCCAGCACGACCCAGGGCTGGAGGGGACTGCCGGAGGGCTGGGGGAGGTTCATGGAGGGCTGTTCTTCTTCGAGCTGGCTCTAGACTTGCTGTGGGTAAGAAGTGCTGGTTGCACATTGCAAAGCCAATAAGGGCAAACTTGAACTTGCCCATCCTTCTGCATCCGTTCGCACCTTGCATACGTGATGGTTTCCTGGAAGCATGGCTTCTGCTTCTCTTCTGCCTTCTGGATCCTGGGCAGGTTTCTCCTCTGGGTGACTCTTTGCAGAGAAGGCCCGTCAGGAACCAAGAGCCCCGCTCAGCCAAGCTGACTCCATCAGTGGACAGGTCTCTGTGCGTGCTGGACACTTGCGTCATCATGCTGCTCATGAATCCCATGGCTTTTTGCCAGGAAATTCAGAACAGCTTCCAATGTCTAGCTATGCTCAGCTGGATTGCTTTACCTCTGTGAACAGAGAGGCCTGCTGCTATGGACAGGCACACACACACGTCTACCATGCAAGACCAGCGTGTTCAGGCATACTGGTGCCGGAGCTTATTAGCTGTTGTAGCAGGCAAAGGTTCCTAGGATTTCTCTGGTCTGTAATTGGCTTTCACTGTTGTGCGTTCCATGCATGTCAGAAATAATGAGGTGACATTTGGATCTGACATGACATCATTAGACCACTGGTAATGTAGATTAGGAACATGTGTTCATGTAAGGGAAAATCATAAATCAAGTAAAATATACTTGAGAAGCCATAAGGGTCATGTCCAAATACATACTCTTGCGGTGTGTATCAATGCCAGCAAGTAGTAATTCAAGGCATTGTCCTCTGGGGACTTATGGGTCCCCAACTAAAGTAACATTTCTTGGACCATTGGAAAAACCCATGGTAAGTCTTAATAAACCTGAAGATGGTTTGTGCCAGGTCCAGGGTTTGGTGGGAGGCTGTTTAGCTCATCAGGAGTGGGAGGGAAGGGACATTATAGCCAGTTTTCCAAACTGGAATAATCCTGAGCATGGTTTTATATGCTCCTACAGGGTTCCAGCAACATTATGGTTTTTGAAAAAAATTATATAGTGATTTATAACAGTCATTACATTGCTGTGATTTCGAGAAAGCAGCCTTCCCCTCCCCTAAGAAACACTGTAGGCTGTGTATTCTACCACACTCAGGAACAAACCAATGCAAATGTTTGTCTCTGGCCAGAGAAGTTCTTTTCTCATGCACTGTGTGTTTATGGGCCTTGACACAGCTCTGCTCACGACAGAACCCATAACTCTTGGCACCATTGAGTGTGGTCAGCAGGTGAGCGGAGAAGGGAGAGCTGGGAGCAGTGTTTGCGGGTTGTCTGCTACCTCTCAGCTCTTCCACACACAGATTCAAACCTTGTGTCTGTGCCTCCTGTCCCTCACCTCTGTCAATGTGCTGAGCACCCCAGAGATAGCCATGATAGCAAACACCCCTGCAAAAAAGTGGGACATGTGCCGGAGCTGGTCCCTGCCTGTCCCTGTCTGCTGGCATCTGACCCCAGGTGACTCTGTCTCTATCTGTAGGTGCTCACTGTCTCCAAACCTCTCTCCTTAAAACATGAAGAGTAATGCACTTAGACAATAATACTCACATCCTAAGAGCTCAGCTCACGAGAAAATCTCACGAACCCTCCCCGTGTCCGGATCACTGCCTCTGCTGTGGGCAGCCACCCTCCTGCCCCGTGGCAGCACAGATGCGTGTTCCTCACCGGCCTCTCCCCATCTTGCTCCCCTGACCTCATCGTCCCACACCACCAACTTTTGTCTTTATCAAGTCTTGGTGACTGTCTTCTGGAGACACGTGTTTGCTGCTGGCCCCTGCATCCTCATCTCCCCTCACCACTGGAAAAGAGAAACTGGCAAGAGTTTCTGGGGACCATGTACACAGGTTTGTAAAGGAAGCCACTCATGAAGTGGGTTGGCCAAGGCCCAGCACAAAGGTGCGCTTAGACAGGGCTGGAGGAGTGTTTAACCAAGCAGTATTTTAAAGGTGTGGAGGGGGTTCAGAGAAAGCAGCAATGGGAGATGCAAAGCTGTAGGGTTGCTTCTGCCACTGTTTAGCTTGAAGAGGCTCTGGCGGGGTTCTTACTGGAACCTGAAGGGAAGAGTGGATGGTGGAGGAAGGGACCTCCCTCCAGGATGTGGCCTTTGTGGGAGGGACCAGCCAAACTGCAGGAGGGACCCTTGATAGAGGGACCAGCCAAACTGCAGGAAGGACCCTTGATAGAGGGACCAGCCAAACTTGCAGGCTACTGCAAGAAGGAGTGAACCTCTGCTTCACTTCTTCCCTCCTTCTGTTTGCTGGCGACGCCTCTTGTGGTGGAACCAAGTGGATGTCCATTGATGCCGCCCATTTCTGAGGTTCCCAGACTGTTTGCAGAGTGGAGGAGGGTGAAGGCAGATGGGGCGGGGTCAGCAGAAACTGTCCAGACATAAATCTGAGGTTATTCCCTGGTGTGGCTGTGAAGAGGAGCTCACCTCAGCATCCTGGCTGAATGAGTCTGGAAGAAGTCCAGAGAGTGGGCAGCTAGGTCCACGCCTTTGAAAAAGCCCATGTGCAACTAATGATGTGTAACTCATGACAAGGAGATTCCTACAAGTAATAGGGCAACTTCTGGTTTCCACTCAGCAGAATCAGTTTCCTTTTTTACATGGGAAAAAATGCAATCTTGATCTTTTGTGGTAAAGAAAATACCAACATCTTTCTGGTTGTGCTGAGAGTGGAGACAATCCTGGAGCAGAAAGAAGACACTAAAAAGACAAGGGTTGCAATTATGCTCTATGACTAATTTCTTTTTTTTAAAAAAATATTTATTTATGTGAAAGGCAGAATTACAGAGAGGCAGAGGCGGAGAGAGAAAAAGAGGGAGAGAGGTCTTCCATCTGCTGGTTCACTCCCCAAATGACCACAACGGTGGGGCTGAGCCAATCCAAAGCCAGAAGCCGGGAGCTTCTTCCAGTTCTTCCATGTGGGTGCCAGGGGCCCAGGGACTTGGGCCATCTTTTGCTGCTTTCCCAGGCATAACAGAGAGCTGGATCGGAAGTGGAGCAGCTGGGACTTGAACCAGCACCCATACGGGATGCCAGTACTGCAAGTGGCAGCTTTATTTGCTTTTCCACAGCACTGGCCCCGACTAATTTCTATTTCATAGTTGATCTAATAGAATCTTTCCAATGGATAGTAATTCACTTTAAATTATTTGGATATTTAACTCAACCTTCCCATTCAATGCGCAGTCTCCATTGTTGGAATAAAATTCCTCATTCGTGAGAAATAGAATCAAGTCAACAGACTTCTCAGTAATATAGCACATTATTTTTGTTCCTCTTCTCCTTTTGACAAATGAGCTCAAAGGTGATATGCAGAGATATAGAATTTTTTTGGCTCATACTCACTTAAAATGCATTTTTCTTGTGTAAGTAAAATGAACCATCATTTATTAATTTGGACAATCTGATTTATTGGATTTTCTGGAGCTGTTAGGAGTTTTCAAATATGCACTTAAAAACTTCTGGTTCATTTCTGTGATTCATTGCAAGGTAACCTTATATAAATATAAGTTTAGGTGCCCATTAAAAATAGATTTGAGTCTCATAATCTGGAACTTACTCAGTTCTTCATACTTCATAATACATCACATTAGCTGGCAGTGTAGAGCCGTTATAATATTAACATAGATTTGAGCAGTAATAGAAATGTACTTACAGGAAGGTTAAAAGAATGAGATCTGCATCTGATGGCTCTTAGAGCCACTTGGAACAAGGTACTGCTTTGTGGGCATATTCTTGAAAGTTTGAATAATGAGATAATATTTTATTTTGGGTGCCATTTAAAAGTATTCTGTCTTGTAAAATTGTGTCTATTTCAAAATGTAAGCAACCAATAGCAGGACGGGGCTATAATTTTCCTCTTGCATCTGGAAGATGACCAGGAATGTATGAACTGTACGTGGACACGGTTGTCTGCTGGGACCCTGCACTGGGCTGTTCTGCCCCTCTTGAGCCAGGTGCTTGCTGGAAGGAGAATGGCAACCGCGTCGGCAGGGCAGCACATGATGGGCCGTGAGGACTGACGGCTCACTCGGCACCCTCCCGGGCAGGAGCAGCGCTGAGAAAGGGTTTTGCCCCGAGGGCCACTGGGACTCTGACAGTCTGCGGGCTCTCAGTTCCCTTCCATCTCCATCATGGTTGTCACCGTTCCCTTCCGTCTCCATCGTGGTTGTCACTGTTCCCTTCCATCTCCCTCTTGGTTGTCACCGTTCCCTTCCGTCTCCATTGTGGTTGTCACCGTTCCCTTCCATCTCCATCGTGGTTGTCACGTTAGCGCCCTTCTCCCGGCTGAGCTGTTGAGAAGAGTCTGCCTTTCCAGTCTCTCCCTGGTGAATTTGCTGAGGGTAAGACGATGTGGAATCCAAGGCCAGCACCCTGTGATGATCACGGATTCTTCGCTCTGTGTATGTGATTCAAAAACATCTAAAGACCGGGGTTCATGGGACCCACATGCCACATGCATGTTGTGGTGTAATGCAGTGACTAATCTTTGAAATTCCTTTGCGTTGCGATGCTTTCTCCTTTTCCAGAGGGCTTGAGATGATAAAATACGTTGACTTCCTCCTGGTAGGAAGGAGTACCCACCTAGTGGTCCTTGGCCTCCAGTGCATGTTAGCATGATCTAAAGCCATGTTGATGGGTATCAGTGCTTGGCCACCTCCTCTAACCCATTGAGTGAGGATTGCTGAGGACCAAGGAGTGACCAGTCAGGGCTGGTGGTGAACAGGGGCGGGAGAGTGTGAGCTGTCTCTCACTCCTTTGTCTTAAATCTGGAAATCTGAGTTGTTTCCCAATAATTCACTTTCTAACAGTCTCCTTTCAAGAGGCCTTTTGCCCACGTGTGTTGAGGTGGGGGTGAGGTTTGTATGGACAAAACAAGACTGGTATGGGGCATGGTGTCAGACATGGGTGGTCTTTTGTGAGCTTAAGGACTGTGTCAGTCCACGGAGAGAGACTACGGCATCAGAGGGAAGTGACGAGGGACACTGTGGCATGTTGTTGGGTGGTGACGCAGCAATTGAGAGAAAGATAGGTGTCCCTCTACCTGGACAAGGGGCACAGCCTCGCTTCAGAGTGACAAAGGCGGCTCACTCTGTCCCTCCAGGGTGGAAAAGCCTGCTGTCCCTTTGAATCAGCAAGAGCACCAGCTCTGTGGACACTGGCCTGTAGTTTCAGGACAGAGTGGCAGACAAGAAGTATTGTGAGTCAATCTGAGGCCTCCTGGTGACTCTTCAGGATGGGGGTATGTACATGTGCCAGTGTGCCGGTGTGTGAACATAGCCGTGCACCTGGGAAAGGAGCTAAGGACACCTGGGCTGAGGGCCTTCCTGTGCCCTCTCTGCAGCATAGGCTGGAGAAACCCGGGGAGCCCTCGGTGAACCCTGGTGATCTTTCCTTGGCTCCTGTGCTGTCACTTGGTGGACGTGGACCAAGTGACTAAGGGGAAACACCATTTCTGTTGCACCTGTGTTGTGGCTCCCTGAGGAGTCTCAGTGCTGTCTCTTGCCTCATACCTGACACCCCTCTCTCCCAAAAGCAATAGAAAGTGACCTTCCTAATGGGGAGATCAAAGGCTGCTTCCTTCGGGCAGCCCTCTGGTCTCCAGCAGCTGCAGCATCTCTCCATTTTTGGTTTACTGGGACACATCCACCATGCTTCTCTCCTTGGCCTTGACCCTTTCTCATCGGGTCTCTGCTAATCACACACATCTGTGGAATGGGTGCTTGTCAGGGATGACCTTCCCCTTGCTCCCCAGATGAGGATCCTTGACGAAAAGGCCCCACCTTTTCCTGTCTCCTTCTTTCAGGACAGTGTGCTCGGGGAAGATACTGCTAATGTGCCCTGAACGAATGAACGAGTAACCCTGAATCCATCCTGCTGAACAGCTGTGGACATTTTGCTCAGAAAAATAGAGTCCATGAGACATTGTTCTTGCTGTTTTAAAACCATGCCTATTTAAATGTGCTTTGTGAGTCTGTTGATAGCGGTCATTTCTGAGTGCATTTGTTATTCTCCGTATCTATCAACAGAGAGCCCGGCTTTCCAGGCCCCGTCCAAAGTGCTCCACTGATAGGCGACCCTGTGCTTGTTGATTGAGTTCTGCGAACTCCTAGGATTTGAGGAAAACTTTCTCACTGGGTCTCCAGACCTATGAACAAGCAATTCCCAGCTTTGAGAGGACTGGGGCAGACCCCAATGTTAATGGCAAACACTTCTGGAGTTCACACATCCAAACTTCCATCCCAAAATGATGTAAAAACAATTATTTCTGCTTTTAATATCTGCTGATTGAATGTGGGTAGAATGGCAAAATGCATCCCTCCTTCTCATGCTCCCATGTTCCCTTCTCCTTCCTTCCTTTATTCTTTCTTTTAATTTTTATAATAATGTTCGGTTTATTTTATAATCATAAGTTTAACATCTACTGAGTAAAGAATTCAACAAATAGCAAGAAGCAAAAAACATCATTCCTCAACAGTAGAGACAAGGGCTGTAAATGATAGTCAAATCTCAAACTGTCAATTTTGCTCATGTACATTACATTTTTGGTACTTGGTTACTGTAGATCAGAGGAGATATATGATATTTGTCTTTTGGGGACTGGCTTGTTTAACTATAATTATAACCGTTTCCAGTTACATCTATTTTGTTGCAAAAGACATAGTGTATATATTCCACACTTTCTTTATCCAGTCATCAGCTGGTGGACATCTGGGTTGATAACATTTCTTAGCTTTGTGAATTGAATTGTTATTCACGTGGAGGTGGGGTACAGATAACTTTTTCCTATGCTGATTTCATTCGTTTGGGTAAATTCACAGGAAAGGGATGGCTGGATCATATGGTAGATCTACTTTCAGATTTTGGAGAAATTTCCATACTGTCTTCCATAATGGCTGCACCGTTTACATTCCCACCAGTAGTGGATTAGGGTACCTTTCTCCTCACATCCTCAATACTATTTATTGTTTATTGTTTATTGATTTCTTTTTTTAAAAATTTTTTTTGACAGGCAGAGTGGACAGTGAGAGAAAGAGACAGAGAGAAAGGTCTTCCTTTTGCCATTGGTTCACCCTCCAATGGCCGCTGTGGCCAACGCGCTGTGCTGATCCAGAGGCAGGAGCCAGGAGCTTCTCCTGGTCTCCCAGGCAGGTGCAGGGCCCAAGCACTTGGGCCATCCTCCACTGCACTCCTGTGCCACAGCAGAGAGCTGGCCTGGAAGAGGGGCAACCGGGACAGAATCCGGCGCCCCGACTGAGACTAGAACCTGGTGTGCCGGTGCCACAAGGTGGAGGATTAGCCTATTGAGCCATGGCACCAGCCTGTTTATTGATTTCTGTATGATAGCCATCCTTCCTGGTGTAAGGTGAAATCTTATTATGGTTTTGATTTGCATTTCCCAGATAGTTAGTGATCTTGAGCATTTTCTCGTGTGTCTATTGCCATTTGAATTGCATCTTTTGAAAAATGCCTGTTCAATTCCTCCACTCATTGCTTGACTGGATTGTTTGTTTTGTTGTTGTTGATTTTCTTGAACTGTTTATAGATTTTGGATATTAATCCTTTATTGGTTGCGTAATTTCCAAATATTCTGTCCCTTTCTGTCAGTTGCCTCTTCCTTGTTGAGTGTTTCCTTTGCAGTGCAGAAGCTTCTTAGCTTGAGGTAATCCCATTTGTCTATTTTTGCTTAGATTGCCTGTGCATCTGAGGTCTTTTCCAGGACTTCTCTGCCTATGCCAATGTCTTGCTGAGTTTCTCCAATGTTCTCCTCTAGTAATTTGATGGTATCAGGTTATAGAATTAGATTCTTAATCTTTTTTGAGTTGACTTTTGTATAAAGTATAAGGTAAGGAGTTCTGTCACATACTCCTGCATGCAGAGATCCAATTATCCTAGTCCCTTGTTGAAGAGACCGTCCTTTCTCTAGGGATTGATTTTAGCTCTTTTGTCAAAGATAAATTGGTTGTAGATGCATGGATTGGCTTCTGGGATTTATATTCTGTTCTATTAGTCTACATGTCTATTTTTGTGTCAGTATTAGGCTGTTTTGATTATAAATACCCTTTGATATGTCTTAAAATTTGGTATTGTGATGCCTCTGTTTTTCTTGTGTAAGATTGCTTTAGCTATTTGTGTTGTCTCTTGTGTTTTCATACTTTAGCATAATTTTTTCTAGACTGAGAAGAATATCATTGGTATTTTGGTTGGGATTGCATCAAATTTGTAGATTGCTTTGAGGAGTATGGACATTTTAATAGTATTAATTATTCCAATCCATGACCATGGAAGATTTTTTTATTTTGTTGAGTCTTCTATTTCTTTCTTTAATGTTTTTTAACTTTCATCATAGAGATTGTTCACCTCCTTGGTTAAATTTATTCAAAGGTATTTAAATTTTTTTGTAGCTCTTGTGTGTGTGACTGATCTTACAAGTTATTCTTCAGCCATGGCATTTGTCTGTCTATTCAAATACTATTGATTTTTATGTGTTGATTTATATCCTACAAATTGAACAAACTCTCTTACGAGTTCCAAGAGTTTCTTAGTGGAGACTTTGGTTCCCCTGTATATAGAATCATGTCATCTGCAACCATGAACATTTTTACTTTCTCCTTTCCAATTTGTATCACTTTGATTTCTTTTTCTTGCCCAACAACTCTGGCTAGAACTTCCAAGACTATACTGAATAGCGTGGAAAAGTGGGCATCTTTGTCTGGCTCTGGATCTTAATGGAAATGTTTCTAACTTTACCCTGTTCAATATAAGGCTGGCTGTGGGTTTGTCATATGTTGCTTAATTGTATTGAGGAATATTCTTTCTATACTCAATTTACTTAAGGTTTTTATCATTAAAAGATGTTATATTTTATCAAATGCTTTCTCTGCATCTATTGAGGTAATCATATTTTATTCTTTAACTCGTTAGTATGATGCGTCACATTTATTGATTTGCATTTGTTGAACCATCCCTGCATACCTGGGATAAATCCCACTTGGTCCAGGAGAATTATCTCTCTGATGTATTGTTGGATTCAATTAGCTAGTATTTTGTGGAGAATTTTTGCATCTATGTTCATCACTGACATTGTTCTATAGTTTTCTTTCATTGTTGTATCTGTCTCTGGTTTTGGAATTAGGGTGCTGCTGGCCTCCAAGAAGGAGTTTGGCAGAATTCCCCTCATTCAATTGTTTTGAATAGTTTGAGGTGAATTGGAATTGGTTCATTTTTTAAAGTCTGGTAGAATTTGGCAGTGAAGTCATATGGTCCTGGGCTTTTCTTTATAGGGAGGGTCTTTATTACTGATTCAATCTCTGTTTTTTGGTTATTGGTCTGTTTAGATTTTCTATGTCTTCATGACTTAATTTTGGTAGATTGTATATGTTCAGGAAATTACCCCTCTCTTCTAGCTTTTCCAATTTGTTCACATATAGCTATTTGTAGTAATTCCTGATGGTTCTTATTATTTCTGCAGTATCTGTTGTAACATCTCCTTTTTCAAGTCTGATTTTATTGGTTTGGGTCTTCTCCCTCCTTGTTTATTTATTTATTTTGGTTAGTTAAGCCAATGGTGTATCAATTTTGTTTATTTTTTCAAAAAACCATCTATTCATTTCATTGATCTTTTGTATTTTTTTGTTTCAATTTTGTTTATTCTCTAATTTTGATTATTGCTTTTCTCATACTAATTTTGGGTTTGGTTTGTTGTTTTTCTAGGTCTTTGAGATATGTTGATAACTCATTTATTTGATGCCTTTCCAATTTCTTTATGTAGGCAATAATTGCTATAAACTTCCCATTTTTATTTTAAGATTTTATTTATTTATTTGAGAGGTAAAATTATAGACAGAGAGAGAGGAAGAAACAGAGAGAAAGGTCTTCCATCTGCTTGTTCACTCTCTGCACACCAGAGCTGAGCTGACACAAGCCAGGAGCCAGGAGCTTCTTTTGGATCTCCCATGAAGGTGCAGGGGCCCAAGCACTTGGGCCATCTTCCAGCTTTCCCAGGCTGTAAGCAAAGAGCTGGATCAGAAGAGGAGCAGCTGGGACTCAAACCAGTGCCTGTTTGAGATGCTGGTGCCCATATGGGATGCCAGTACTGCAGGCGGAGACTTAGCCTACTACGCCACAGTGCTGCCCCCCCCCCAACTCCCCTCTTAGCACTGCTTTGTCTGTATCCCATAAGTTTTGATGTGTTGTATTGTCATCTTCATTCTTTTCCAGGAATTTTTTTATTTCCCTTTTGATTTCTTCTATAACCCACTTTTCATTCAGAAACATGTTGTTCAGTCTCCATGTGTTTGCATATTTTCTAGATTTTTAAGTTGCTAATTTCCAACTTGATTCCATTATGGTCAAAAAAGATACAGGATATGACTTCAATTTTTTTTTAATTTGATGAAACTTGCTTTATGGCCTAGCATATGGTCTACCCTAGAGAAAGTTCTAGGCATTTATGAAAAGAATGTGTATTCTTCAATTGTGGGATGAAATGTTCTGTTGATATCAGTTAGGTCCATTTGGTCCAGAGGGTAGATTAGCTCTGTTGTTTCTTTGTTGATTTTCTATCTAGTTGATCTGTCCATTGATGAAAGTGGGGTGTTGAAGTCCCCCACTACTATTGTATTGGAATATATGCCTCCCTTTATATCCACTAATGTTTGTTTTAAACAGCCAGGCACCTTGACATTGGGAGCATATACGTTTATTATAGGCACATCTTCCTGTAGAATTGATCCCTTAATCATTACATAATGCCCTTGTCTGTCTCTTTTAGCACATCTTGTGTTACAGTCTAAATGGTGGTGCTGCTTGGTGGACGTCTGAGAGACGCTGAGTTGCCATCCTTTTGATTCACTGGCAAGGTTGAGCTGCAGCCCTGACACATGGCAGAACCACCACTCTCTTGGCTTTCTGCAGTCGCCTTACAGTCTCTCAGCATGCACTGTGCATCGTGACTGTGTGGAGCTTAGTGTCAGCTCGTCTGCAAAAAGCACAAAGGGGATACACCTGGATCTGCTTGGGGGTGTATCTCGCCAACTGTGTTGTGCTGCCTGCAGCCAAACTAACAGCAGGACCTTGCTGCCCCTGTATCGCCAGAGGGAGTGACCCTGCCCTGCTGCCGGCCTTGCTCCTTAGCTCTAGTGCTGCTCAACCTCTTGCCCAAGCTCTGTCATTGGACTCCTAAGAAAGGAAACATCAGAGTGGGTTCACGATCCTAGGTTAAGACTCCACTTGAGACACCCACACCCCACATCAGAGCACCTGGGTGTCCTCGGCCCTGCATCTGCTTCAGATTCCAGACTTCCTGCCAAGGTGCACCCAGGTGGCAGCTGGTGATGGCTCAAGTACTTGTGTCCCGACCACTCATGTGGAAGACCCGGTCTGAATTCCAGGCTCCTTGCTTTGGCCTGGTCCAGTCAGATCTATCGTGGGCATTTGAGGAGTGAACAAGTGGGTGGAAGATCTCTCTCTCTTTCTCTATCCTTCTGTCTCTGCCTTTCAAATAAATAAAAATAAATAAATGAATAAAAATTATTAAAAAAAGGAAGAGAAATTTGATATTGTTCCGTGTAACTAGGATGAAGGGGGAAATATCCATGGCCTTATATAAATACAGCATTGACAAAGAGGGTGCCTGTGCCCAGGTACCTACTGAGACTGCCAATAGTCGTGTGAGCCTGTGTGGGTTGAGCCAGTGTGAGGCTGTGAGATACCCTTTGTTGCTTTATGGGTATCCCTCTTTTCTTTCCAGCTGGACTTGATGTGGGAAAAGGGAAGGTGTGACATAAATGTAACCAGATTCTGAGCATCCGCACGTTTACTTGTTTCTCAAAGCTTCGTTAGCAGCTCGCTTTGTGAACAGTCCGGGCCCGGCAGCTTGTGTGGGGTCAGTGACTAAAGCCTTTGAGAATCACAGCGAATGCTCTGTCCTCAGGTATTAGCAAGTCCACAGAATTTCTCCTGGCTTGTGTGATGTTCACTTACCTCTGTTTTCAGGCAGAAAAGTGCATCTCGTGTTTTTAGCTTTTTCTTTGTTAAATGAAATCACAATTTATTCCAATATTTCAAACACACCCGATCTTTTTCCTTTGTATCGTCGGCGGTTTTTGACTTTAGAATCCTCCAAGTAGAGAGTGTTTTCCTAAAGATAAATTTTCCTGAGTTTTTTGTGAAGTTGAGAACTTCAATATCACCTGATCAGTCCTTTCTGTTGTCTTGGCAGGATTGAAGCAAGTTCAGTTGTTTCAAGGAAGTGATGTAATTTTGATGAAATACATGGTCTTGTGCAGGTCCCACGCTCTGCCAACCTCTCTGTCTTGTTTCTGACAGATTTGACACAGCTTATTTCAACTCTGACAGAGTGTCAAGGATGCATTAGATCCTTCTATTAGTAATATAGAAATTGCATTTTTTATACAAGGAAATCACTGAGACTAGGGTCCGGGTCTGTTGGCTCCCAGGAGCTGGAATACTGAATGGATGCCACTAATCAGGGTCTCGTAGACACCCATGGGGAGAGGGGTCTACTTTCCCCTCCCCCTCCAAAACTCTGTTTAATGATTTCTCCTAAGAGCTCAATTTCTACCCCTTGGACGTATGGTTTACTACACTAAGAGTGAATTCTGGGCCCAAACTGGACCCTTGAGAAAACAAAGAGCCTGGAGAGAGAATGTATGGTGAGGTAGTTGGGTGGCCTTTGTCCTTAGTTCCTGAGACAGAGTGTCTAAACCCTTGCACTATTCAGGGGAAGGAAACCTTTTGTCTGCCAAGAGCCATTTGGATACTTACATTGTCATCCACAGGCCATACAAAATTATCGACTTAAAAAATCAGCCTGCTATAGATTTACTGAATTTCAAGTCCCTCCTGTGGAGCCAAATGACTTCACTGGTCTTACACAGCCTGCGAGCAGGACATCTGAATTGGGGCTTCTGCTGTGGGTTCTGACCCTTGGGCCACATCTGAGTTTCTCCCACGATGGCTCTGGATTGGGGCTGGTCCTGCCAGCAAGGCTACCTGTGCAGTTTAAGGACTGGAGATTTGAGCCACATGATGCTGAGTTGGTCCTCTGAAAGGGGCATGGGGTTAGGGAATGAGTCATTCAGCCATGTCATCCGTGATTTGGTCACACTCACAGAATGAAACCCCAGGGAAAATGGTAGACATTGGCACTCTGGGAGCTCTCCAGCTGGCGAACCCATCAGTGTGCCCTGATTCTGGGAGAGACATGGACACTTCATTTGCGATCCTCCCGGGCCTCACCCTATAGGTCTCTCCATTGGACTGGTTCTGATGTACTCTTTCTAACAAAACGTCAGCACTTTCCAGGGTCCCATGGGTCATTCTTGTGAGTTACTGAACCTGAGATGGTCATGGTAACCTTCTGAATGTATAGCAATTGATTAAAGTGCAAGTGGCCTGGGGGCCCCAACCTGCGGCTGCCAGCTGAGGTGAGGGCAGTCTTGTTGAGTACGGAGCTCTACACCTGTGGCATCCACATGGATGCCGGAAGGTTAGGGTCAGACTTGCGTTGCAGGAATGCAGGGGCCAGGTTACCTTTGGGGAGAAATTTAGAGGCTGCTTGGCTGTGCAGCTCCTCCCGTGGCATGCCTTGGTGTCTTTCTGAGCATTTCCTTTCACTTTCCCCAGGCTCACCCAGCTAGACTTGGTCCACCCCTTGCAAATCTAAGGCACTTCAGTGTAGTGGGCAGGAAAAGAGACCATCATAAGCCCTTTGTACCCCTACTCTCCTGCCGGAATCTTAAGTTCGAGGTGTTCCTGGTTCCCCGGAACCTGCTTCTATGAAGGGGCCCTCTAGGAGGCCTCGGTCCCTGGACTGACCTGGACCCATCTGGTACCATCTTTCCTAAGTCTGCCCCTTCTTGGCCCACTCTGTCCACAGCCTGCACCACAGGAGATACTGGCAGGGGATGTGGACAGCAAGGGCCCAGGGGACCCCACCTGTGACACCTAGAAGCCAGTCTGCGCTGATTTGATGTTGGCTTCTGCTGTCTGCCATCAGTTGCATTTCCCCTTTGGTGATCATTTGGCCTATGTCTTAACGTCTTTGATGTTCAGTTTATGTCATGACAGAATAAGAGAATCTTATTGCTTCTTTTTTCTCTACAGTTTCTAAATATTAAAGGCTGAATTATGAATTTCTAAGAAAAAGCCAGTGATCTATGTCTCTAATATACACTAATGGGCTGCATGATTAATAGTTAATTAGAATCCTTTCTGGAATCTCTTCTAAAACACTGTAACTCAATTTTAGGTACAAAAATATGCACCATAGTTTTTTCTTGGTGGCCTCCATTCACCTCTCTTTTCCAGTTGCTTCTGACGTTACGGGAATGTGACTCACTGAAGCATCAGCATTGTCTTACCTTTCCACTTAGAGAATTCAGAAAACCTTCCAGCAATTCCATTCATCTAATCACATACTGGAAAGTTTTAAATGTACATGAAAAACTTTATCTGGACATGTATCAACCCCTGGCATGTTTAGGAATGGGAACTCTCAACATTTCTCGAGTGTTTCCAATAAGCAGCAAAGTTGGAATCACTGCTTAATGGGTTTTGTAAATCTCCCAAGTGTGTGGTTTTATAATCCCTCATTCATTCCCCTATTGTCAATGCTCTTCACATAAACAGAGAGGGGGCCTGTAGTGCTTATTTAAAAGAGACGGGAAGTAGGGAATTTGTATTACAGGCTTGGGATGGGGACAAGAAGCCCAAGAGATGGGGTGAAGATTACTGAAGAGAGAAGAGCAAAGCAGTCCTAGCTCCTCGGGACTGGGGAGGCAGAACAAACGGCCCTTTGGAGGGCTTAGAGGAGACCAAAACAGAGAAAGAAGATGGCATAGGGCAGCCTGCAGAGCTGCCAACATGGCCGTCTTCCTTAGCCCTGCCCACACTTTGCTCCCAGGTGAGTAAGCGCTGCTGTTTGTCATTGCCAGCCTCTGTCGTCCGCCATGGAACCGTGGCTGGCGTCTCCCACCCCAGGGCTTTAGCTGAAGGTTCCCATGTGATTTGTTTACCCCCTTGTTTCATGCAATTTAATTTCTGGTGCTGTGTGCAAAGTGATTTGTGTTTTGTAAACCTTCAGCTGCATCCTGCCTGCCCATCACCCTTGTCCTCTGGCCATCAGCCAAGCCTGGTAGACAGCCAGACCCGAAACCCCAGGAGTCCTAGAGAGACAGCGCAGTGCCAGCCAGGGCTCTGATTTCAGAGAGCTGTGAATGGGGAGGCCTGTGCAGCGACCAGCTCAATTTGTGAGTTAATGCACAGAGCTTTTATTCTTGTAGTACTGATGTAATTTTCTTTTGCACTACAATATTAATACCCTTTGATTATTAAAAATCTGAACCCAAGGCGAAGGGTGAATTCTTCTCTTCCCTAAATTCTCTCCCCTGGTCCAGCTTCCTACGCACGGCGTGGCTAACAGGTTGGTGTGCATTCCTCCAGACTCTTAGCACACACATGCAACATACACGCACACACATTCACACATGTGCACACATACACATACACATACACACCCCATTTATACACATACTCACTTGACTTTTGTTCATTTTATACTGGTAAACAATTTGACAGGACGATACTTTCTCTTTGCCCTTAGCAGTGTGCTGTGGACACTGTACATTTGGCTCATGGTTGTTTTTTAATTAATGAATTAATTTTCCTTTTATTTGAAAGGCAGAGAGATGGAGAGAGATCCTCCATCTGCTGCTTCACTCCCCAGATGCATGCGACAACCAGGTCTGGGCCAGGCAGAAGCCAGGTGCCTGGATCTCCATCCAGGTTTCTCATTGGGTGGCAGGGACCCAAGTACTTGCATCACCATTTACTGCCTCCCAAGTTCTGTATGAGTGGGAAGCTGGATCACACAGAGGAGCCAGGACTCGTACCAGGTGCTTTGATTTGGGACATGGGCATCCCAAGCAGTAGCTTAACTATTGCACCAAATGCCCACCGCAGCTCATGTTTTGTAACTAACCTCTGATCCATAGTTTTGGTATGACTTACGTCATTTAACCACACCCTGTTGATGGATATTTGGGTTGTCTCTGTTTTTGTTATCCGATTAATCAGTAAGTTTTAAAGATTTATTAATTATTTCAAAGGCAGAGTGTCAGAGAGAGAGAGAGAGAGAGAAAGAGAGAGAGAGAGAGAGAAGCAGAGAAAGAAAGAAATCTTCCATCCACTAGTTCACTCCTCACGTGGCTGCAGTGGCAGGGCTGGGCTGGAGTCAGGGGCCAGGAGCTCCATCCAGGTCTCCGGCATGGGTGGCAGAGGCCCAAGCACTTGAGCCATCTTCTGCTGCTTTCCCAGTGCTTTAGCAGGGAGCTGGGTGGGAAGTGGAGCAGCCGGGACGTGAACCAGTGCTCACGTGTGGGAGGGTGGTATCACAAGCATCAGCTTAATCCGATGTGCCACGCAGTCCCTCCGTAGATGTCTCCTAAATGTTAGCTAGATGCCAGGCTCTGTTCTAGGAAAAGGTTCTTGTCCCCGTGGAGTTTGCTGGTACAGACACACATGGACCCCACCCCCTCCTTGGGTATGGTGGGAGCCGTGCTTAGGGAGCTGGAGGATTTCACCTATGCATGGGTCCTGTTCCAAACCTGTCTCTAACTCTAAATTGCATCTTTAAAATTCTATAATTTTCAATTTTTATGTAGAAAGAATCGTTTCCTTTCCCAAATCCTACCTGCTGTGGACCAGTGTGAAAGTGATTGTATTTTAATCAGAAATGTGGAAAGAACAATTGAAGTTGGTCTAGAAGAGGTCTTTTGTGGGGGAGCACTGATGGAGTTTCCCACTTCTGTCTTGGCTGCCTTCCTTTCTCAGCAGATGCAATTTTAACTGTTCAAAGCATGATTGTGGCCCCCGCCCCCAGGCTCTCTAGCTTCGGGAGACTGGCAGAGGTCTCCAGGCAAGCCTGGTGTTTCTGGACCGGCCAGCAGAGGAGAGCAGTTGGAGATCCAGGGGGCTCTGTCAGCGTTTGGGCTGTGGTGGCTTCGGCTGACATTCCCACGTTGTGTCCTGGGAGCAGCCTGCCCTGGGAAAAAGAAAGACAGAGTTGGCCGACAAACCCTCATGTGGTTTCTGCTTTCCCCCAAATGGATGGATCAAGCATTCATGTAAAGCAGACCTGCGATTCAGCAGAGTGTCTTCATTTTGCTAAGTGATCTCTGACTTGACACTTAAAGGGTTTTAGCATCTCTAGAGCAAGGGAATTGTTGCAATCAACACCCGCCAGGAATGCAACAGACCCCGCTGGATCTAAAAAAGCCATGCAGCAGGTTCCCTAGCCCCTGGGTCTTAGTTCGCTCATCCTGTTTTCCACGGTGTTGCTGGGAACCTCTGCTTGGGGTGAGAGTGACAGTGGCCCCTGATGGTAGAGGGGAAGCGAAGTCAAAAGCGCAGGAGCTCTGAAGCCTGAGGTTGGAGTTTCAGTACCTGACTGTGCACTAGCGATGTGAGTGTAGGCCTGCCCCATCTCATCTGCAGCATGGGATGCTAACACCCTACTCCACGTGGCCATTGAGATGCTCTGGATTCCCATTCGCTCAGCTGGCATTCAGATGTGGCTTTGGTTCCTGTGTGAGCTGCAGCAGGAGCTATGGGGCTGGGCAGTGGGGGAAGTTGGGCCAGTGGGGAGGTGATTTACAACAGCCCCCTCCCTTATCTGCAGGTTCATGGTCCATGGTTTCAGTTACTGAAGTGCAAAAATGTTAAGTGGAAAATTCCAGAAACAAAGAATCTGTACATTTTAGATTGCACACTGTTCTGAGTAGTGTGATGAAACCTTGTGCCACCTCACTTTGTCCCACCTGGGCTGAGACTGCTATCTTTGTCCACCGCATCCACACTGTGTGTCCTCCCCACCTGGGAGTCACCCCACAGCCAGTTCCTGTTCCAGAACCGCTGTTACACTATCATGGTACTTGAATTCAAGTAACCTTATTTTACTTAGTAGTGACGCTGGCCATTTCACTACAGTATATAGCAATAGAATTGTTCTAATTTATTATTAGTTCTTATTGTCAATCTGTTACTTACCTGATTTGTAAGTTAAACTTTATCATGGTTGTCTGTATAGGAAAAGACGTAGCGGATATATTGTGTAGTACTGTCTGCAGTTTAGGCAAGCACCGGGGGTCTGGGAGCATATCCCCCACAGACAAGGGGACTGCTGTGCTTGGTTCATGACCCACCATGGCGCTTGCTGCTGGAGTCGCACAAACCTAGTCAAAGGCTCTGGGCTGCATGGTTTCCTTGCTGAGGACTTGGGCTGAATCATCTGGCCACTCAGTCAAGGGAGACAGTGAAGGGTATTTGGGAGAGTTAACTGAAGGGACAAGCAGGTGCAATCACCTTCAGCATCGCTCTGTCATCCTTGCTGCCACACAGCCTGCTTTTTACTTCTGTCTGAAGTGCTTGGTTGGGTTTTAGTTGCATGGCTGCATGCCATAATTCTTTTCTGTTTGGTTGGAATAATTTTCTTTCTTCAAACAGGTGCCTGGAGAGCCAGCCAACCCAACTGGGTCATTTTGTAAAAATGACCTGTGCAGAAATGGAAATTCTTATTCTTAGCAATGTCCCAGTGGCCTCCCTGAACAGTTTCACACCAGCTACTTGGGGAGCATTTTCTGCCAGCGCCGACTGTGGGCAGGCCCCTACAGTGTGTTCCTCCACCATCCTGGGAGTTGCAGGGGTTGTCCTTTAGGGATTATTTTATGGTAAATCAGGTGGTCAGAGCCATTGCCTTTCTATGTGCCCCTACACGGTCTCTGCTCTGTGGTGCAGGATGCTGGCATTGCCCCTTGGCAACTGCAAAGATGGGAATTCACCCGTTCACTTATGAATGTACCCACTTAGCAGACGTTTCCTGTGCACCCACCACGTGTCAGGAGAATACCATAGTGAGGATGAAACGTGGTGCCTTCCACAGGGGCCCAGGGGTGGTGAGACCCACGTGAAATAACCCTATAGTGAGGACACACCAGCTCAGGCAAGAGGGGGGCCTTTCCGGAAGGAGAGGGCTGTGTGGGGGAAACTGTGCTGGGATGGAGACCTGCAGGGCCATAGTGTCTAACCTGGCTCCATGAGACAGAACATTCCAGAAAGATGCGGTGGCAGGTCCAGAGGTCCTGAGTGAGAGGAGAAGAGAGAAGGCTGGTGAGGCAGAGAGTGGTGTGGGAGTAAGTCAGGATAGATCTGAAGAGGTCAGTGCCTGATGAGAGTTGCCAGGAAGTCTTGTTCCTACCCTAGTGCCAACAAGGGGCTGTCGGAGGGGGTTAGGGAGTGTTTGCGTGGATGTGTGCGTGTTAAACATGATTGATGTCCATTTTGCAAGAGGCTGGCTGACTGTGGGGTAGGAGGGGCTGAAATGCCAATGGGAGAGCAGCCAGGAAGCCAGGAAGAGAGGGTGGGAATGGAACCAAGACAGTGCTGGAAATAATTGGATTTTGAAAGCAAGTCAGGAGATAAAATGGACAAGATGTTATTATGCATTCAGAAACGGAGGTGACAGAGAGGTGAAGCCGGAAGGAAGACATTTAGGTTCCCGACCTGAGATGGGGAAGGAGACAGGGCAGAGGCTGGGTGTGGAGAACCCGGAGCCCTCCTGGTAGTTTCTGGGCCCTGCCTGTCCTGTGCCACTCCACCCTGAGGGAGGTGCTGTGTCTGAATCCGATGTCACCAGCAGTCCGGGGACAAGCTTCTAGCTCTCCCTTCAACATCACCAAATTGCTCCATTTTGTGTATTCCCCAGAACCTCAGTTCAGCCTGTGAGTGGCCAGCAATGTCACCCAGACCGTTCGTCAAACTCACTCTACTTTTTGTGATGAATAACGATCCTGAAAGCCGCCATGCCTAAGGGGCTCCGTGCTGGGACTTAACGTTTGTGATTTCCCAGCTCAGTGCCAGGCCCAAGCACCAGCAAGCACCGTGCCCTGTCTGGTTTAATGGTCAAGGAATTAACTCGATGATGTTTCCCATCGGGGCCTCCTTTGCTGTGCTAGGCCCTTGGGATCTGAAAATAGAGGATAAGAACCTGTCATCCGAGTGGGGAAGAATGAGCCTGTGTTGTGTTCACTACTGTGCTGGGCACAGGCATGGGGCACTTTGCTTCCTCAGCGAGGTAGGGACTCAGCTGGAGACAGGTCTGTATTCATTTTGTTGACCACCTCACAAGGGACATGTCGTACCCTCTCTGCTCTGCTGCAGCCACTTAGAGACTCAGGCCACTGTCCTGAAGTGAGTGTCCACGTGTGTCTCAATAGCACTGCCGTGGGCTAGACACTCACTCATACAGGCCACAGGTCCTGGCTCGAGGAGGGAAGTTAGCTATGTCAAATCCTGGCTATCAGCAGAAGCAACGGGCTCTGGATTGCAGTGGGAGAGGGATTAACTTACAGGAAGGATTGGGGCAGGCTTCCTGGAGGGGGTGGCACTTTCTTTGGGCATGAGGGATGTATAAGAGTTCAGGAGGTGGTGTGCTCATGGGAGGGACATTCTGGGCATAGAAAGTGCAAGTGCAGGGCAAGTTTGGGGGCTGCAAGAACCCAGAGGTGAGCATGGGAGATGGTGAGAGAGAGGCCGGATAGTGGAGGGCTCGGTGCTAAGGGCTCTGCAGATGGGTGGAGCTGTGATGGATTTTCCAGGACGGGGCTGACAGGGCACGTCTCAAAATTTAGAAGAGTGACCCAGGTCAGTTGGTGGCAAGGTGAAGGGTGAGTGGGAATGGAGAGTATTTTTTTAAGATTTATTTATTTTAAAGTAAGAATTACAGAGAGAAGAGACAGAGACAGAGAGACAGAGAGAGAGGGAGGGGGGGAGGGAGGGAGGGAGAGAGAGAGAGAGATCTTCTGTTTCATTCTCCAAATGGCCACAACAGCCAGGGCTGGGCCAGGCAGAAGCCAGGAGCCGAGAACTTCATTTGGGTTTCCCATGTGGGTGCAGGGATCCAAGTGTACTTGGGCCATCTTTCCTAGGTGCATTAACAGGGAGCTGGATTGGAAATGGAGCAACCGAGACATAAACCAGTGCTCATATAGGATGCCAGCATTGCAGACGGTGGCTTAACTCACTTTGCCACAGGGCCACCCCCCAGAATGGGGAGATTTTAAGTCCAAATTTGCAGACTAAGCCAGCTGTTATAGATTGAATTGTATACACCGAAAAAGATATGTAGACATTCCAACCCCCAGGGCCTGTGAATGTGATCTTATTTGGAAATAGGGTCAAGTTCAGCTGAGGTCATCAGGGACAGCCAGTGTCTGTGTAAAAAGAGACACACTTGGATAGTGCAGTGTGACAGTGATGGGTGCAGAGACTGCCAGCCGAGGAATGCCCAGGGTGACGAGGCCAGAGTTGGGAAGCAGCATGCCATGGATTCTTGCCAGTGGTCTCCGTGCCTTGGTTAGACTTCTGGCCTCCAGAGCTGTGCGAGGGCGTTTTTCTGGGTTTTGAAGCCACCAGGTTGTAGTAATTTGTTAGAGTAGCCTCAGGAAGTCAATACACAGAAACTCATCTTGCCTTGGACTCACACAGTCTACTGAGGGCTGTAGACTCCAACCACAGGGAGAATTTACAGCTTCAACTTTCTTGGTCAAGGGCAGCTGTGAGTGTCTGCAGCAGCCCAGGCAGCTCCTCATGAGTCCCGCGTTTTCCAGGGAGGGAGCCATGAGCATCTCCACCTCTCCAGACGGGATGAAGCCACTCTCCGGAGAAAAACGGAGAGGAGCAGCTGCTGGTCACAAGACAGCCATGCTGCCCGCCAAAGCCTCAGCTGCACCTGGCTCGCTCGGCAGAGTTAGAATGGAAGTGGCAAAGTTAGAACATACTTGCTGCTTCTGAGACCCTCAGAGCCTGACAGCTGGGTGAGAGTTGGACTTCCCCTGTGCCCTGCCTGGAGAGGGTGCTGACGGCGTCACGTGGAGGCTCCTTGTCTTGCCTTTGGGCTAAGGTGCTGCCTCCTCCTGTCCCGACTGCAGTGGCAGGTTAAAAATGAAAGCGAGAACCTCACTCCATAATTAAAGAATGCAAATGTGAGCACCAAAGAGACGCCATTGTTCACCCGTCAAGTCGGGAAGAATTAAATTCAGAGCTGTTGGGGACGGGGAGGGAGGTGGTGCTTGGCAGTCAATCTCTGGTGTTGATGGAGTGGAAATGTTTGCAGCCACGTAAGGGGATGATTTGCTGATGTCTATCAAAATGTTTAATGCACAATTCGTGTTGATGAATTTGCCCTATGGTTATGCTTGCAAAGCTTTGCTAATCGCATGCAATAATTCTAAATTAATAATTTCAATATAATTTTTAAATTTTAATTAAAATTTTTCATCTAATTATTTGCCAATAATAATAATAAACTTTGCTAATCACAGCGCTGTTTATAAGAGCAAAATGTAAAAGCTTAAAAACTGTAAACAACCCAAGTGTTTTTCAGTAGGAGATGGGAAAATTTAATTATGCACATCAATAGCACAGATGACTAAAATAAATTGGGATATTTATTCTGGAATCATTATGCTATTCGTTGGAATACAAATTAGAACAACTACGTTGGAAAACTACTGACATCTGCCTACGCTGAACAAATGCGTGCCATGCAACCCAGCGAGCCCGCTCCTGTGTGTGCACCCCTCAGCTAAGCGTGCATGCAAGTCTAATTACCAAAGACATTGTAAGGATATTCTTAGCTGCTGTATTTGTATCCCTTCAAACAGGAAACAGTCCAAATACCAAAAAGTAAATAGATGAAGTCAACAGGTTGTGCGGTAGTTGTAATGTTGGAGTATCGTGCACCAGTGAAAGTGGGTAATCTTTGCAACAACACGGATTAACCTCACAGGAGAAACACGGAGGAGAAGCAGCAGACGTCAAAGAGAGTGGAGTGATCCGAACAACTCGTGTGGATCTAGGTAGCTAAAGCTCCCAAACAATGATTGGCATGAACGTTGGGTGGGGTGACCTGTGTGGGATGTTTCTAGCTGGGACGGGGCATGTGTGATCCCTTTGGGGTGCCTATTTATTAGAAAGGCACAGTTACAGAGAGATACAGAGAGACAGAGACAAAGAGATTTTCCATCCACTGGCTCAGCCCCTAAGTGGCTGCAGTGGCCAGGTCTGGGCCAGGCTGAAGTTAGGAGGTTGGAACTCCATCTGGGTCCAAGCACTTGCCTTCTCAGGCACATTAGCAGGCAGCTGGATCAGAAATGGAGCAGCTGAGACACCAACTGGTACTCATATGGGATGCTGATGTCACAAACGGGACTTAACCCCTGTGTCACAATGCCAGGCCCAATGTTTTCTCTCTCAACAGAGATAATAATCAATTGGTTTACTTTGAGGTTCACTGATGATTTTGGCATTTTATATACATAATAGTTCAATTTTTAAAAATAAGTTACTGGAAAATAAATAGATACAACTGGAGAGCACAAAGAAGAATGACCTAATTCAAAAGCGGGCAAAAGGCTTGAGACATTTCCCCAGGCAAGAGAAGCAAGTGATCAATAAGCACGGGAAAAGATGCCCAGCATCGTTTATCATTAGAAAAATGCACATCAAAGCCACAGGGAGATGCTGCTTCACACCTGCTAAGATGGCATGGTGGCGGTGCCCGGAAGCAAGATAAAATGCTGCAGCCTCTGCAGACGCCCCAGGAAGTCATATGTGGAGTCCCATTCCTAGCTGTATGTCTGGTAGAGTTTAAAGCAGGGACTCAACACGTGACAGACACTGCCATAGTGGCTGCTTGCAGTGTGATTCACAAAAGCCGAAAGATGGAAAGAACTCCAGCATCCATCAGCACATGAACAGAGATGCAAAGTGTGGTCTTTACAGTCAAGGAACTCAACCTCAGCCTTAGAAAGGAGGGGAGCTCTGACGCAAGCCAGGATGTGGGTGAAGCTTGAGGACATCACGCTAAGTGATGAGCCAGGCCCTAACAGACACGTATTATAGGAGCTGGAACAGGCAGCCGTGTGGAGACAGAAAGGAGGAGGTTCCCGGGGCCTGGGGGAGGGGAAGATGGAGAGCTGTTATTTAGTGGGTAAGGATTTCTATCTGGGATTATAAGAAAGCTCTGAAAATCGATAGTGGTGATGATTATACAATATTGTGAATGTACGAAATGGCTTTGAATTATGCACTTAAAAATGGTTGAGATGGTCAGTTTTACATTATATACCTTTTACCACAAAACCAAAATATAAATAAAAATATGACATATATATGATATGATCTTCAACATATACTAAAGGAAAAACCAAGAATAGAGAGAGTGTGTGGGGGTGGGTGGGGGTGGCATTAACCTAATTCAATCTTGTGCTCTAATCATGCTTTCATTCATGGGTATCCACGGGCCCCCCCCGCACCCCCCCCCACCTAATTCAGTGCTTTGGCAGCATGTGCAATACCGCAGTTACTCACGTGAGTGCTTTCCTGGAGGGACGTGCACTGCGTGGTTGGCTTTGCTAAGGACTGGAAGTCAGGGCAGAGTGAGCAGTCCTTCGGGATTTCAAACCTTTCCCTATCTCGGTTGAGCTTTTCTTTTCCCCTCCCTAGGGTTAAGGTTAGGGTTAGGGCTATTAGGCTTTATTAAAATAACAGCATGTGTAATGGAGGATGTGCAAGGAAGATGACGGGTGGAAGTTGCGTGCACATCTGTGCTTGGACTTGCTGGTCGCTCCTCTTCTGAGCCTGCGGTGGGAGTCTGCAGTGATGTGTGGCCTGGGGCAGGCTGAACCCCGCGGCTCCACCCTGGGATGCGCCAAGCGTGTTAGCGCAGGGCTTCTGTTCCTGGAAGACCCAGTGCATGCCATTTGTATAGGTCAAATTATGGAATTATTCGTCTGCATTTTACATAGTCATTTTAATAACAGGTCAAAAGGGCACCAAATATTGATCGAGTCACTTGCCAGAGAGGGCAAAGGAGGGAGGGATGCAGAAGAGCTGTGCCATTGAACAATTATCGGTTGTATAGTTAGTGCCTGGAAATCCCCGACATCCGCACATCAGGAAGAAGTGCTTCATGTGCTTTGTACTTGCTGGAGTTGTTTGCATCGGCATCACCGTGGGGTGCAGCCATTATCCTATCCAGCCTGACACAGTTGTGACCACACAGCTGGGTCGTCCTGTCCCCTTGCTGCCTCCTAGGGAGGAAACAAGAAATGCCTTGGGTGGGGACTGTTTGGTTCATTCAGGGAATTATGTGTTAGAAGATATCATGGGCAGCAAGGACAAAGCCCCATGTTCCTGGAGACTGTCACTGCAGAACAGCCCTGGTGCAAACGTTCCCCTCCGCTGTTAACGGGCCCCCAAGAGACATGACAGAGACTCTCTACTTCTAAACCACGGGACAGGGCACTGTTTAAGTACCTGACTACTAAGGAGTTTCTAATTGATTCAAGAGTTTAACTTCTCCTCGGAGGCACATTGATCGTTTTAAAGTGTTATTAAATGGGGAAAAATCAAAATCTCAACAGTAGATTTCAGAGCTGAGATTGATGCTGATTGCTGTGAGATGCACGTGTGTGTCACACATCCCTACTTGCACATTGAGCCTCCATCTTCCATGTGTGGGCATTTGGAGGCGGGGCCTTTGGGAGGTACCTGGGTTCAGATCAGGTTACCAGAGTGGAGCCTGCATCATGGGACTGGCGCAGTCAAAAGTGACCATGTGAGCACACAGTGAGAAGGTGGCCATCTACAAGCCACACACTGAGCTACTGGCCCCTTGGTCTTGGGTGTCCTTGGCTGCAGAACTGTAAGAAATGAATGTTTTTGCTGGTGCCATGGCTCACTAGGCTAATCCTCTGCCTGCGGCACCAGATTCTGTCCCAGTTGCCCCTCTTCCAGTCCAGCTCTCTGCTGTGGCCCAGGAGTGCAGTGGAGGATGGCCCAAGTCCTTGGGCCCTGCACCCGTGTGGGAGACCAGGAGAAGCACCTGGCTCCTGGCTTCGGATCAGTGCAGTGCACTGGCCGCAGCGCACCAGCCGCAGTGGCCATTGAGGGATGAACCAACGGAAAAGGAAGACCTTTCTCTCTGTCTGTCTCTCTCTCTCTCTCACTGTCCACTCTGCCTGTCAAAAAAAAAAAAAAAAGAAAAAAAGAAATTAATGTTTGTTGTTGAAACTTCCCAGTCTATGCTTTGTTACAGCAGCCTGAACTGATTAAAAGTAGCATACAGGAACCTCATTGGACATAATCAGTGGGTATTTCACAGCACAGTTTTGTCTGCGTTTTATGACACAATAGATCTATAGGAGTTGATGCTCTAGTTTCCAGCAATAATCCCTGTGGAGTCAGCCCCAGCCTTGTTCCCAGGGGGTGCTTCCTTGGGAGTGGCACTGGCATTCACTGAAGACCAGGGAGCGTTAATGCTTGGATGTGGGGCTCTTTCTCTTAGGAATGCTGTGCTTGCCGGTTTCACTGGAGCACACATCACCTGTAACCACGTCTGCATTTCCTCTTGACAACGGGGTGTCTGATCAGCACCAATGCCATTGGTGTATTCAGTGTGGCACCAGCCCGAGGTGAGCATATTTGGGATCCATCTGAATGTTACTTGGCATCTTTGCTGTTTGGCATTGGTTAATTTCCTCTCTCAAAACCGGAAGCTCCAGAGTACACTTTCAAAGCACTGTAAAACACAAGGAACATGCTGGCTTTTGCATTTGAGCAGAGCCTGGAAGATGCCACAAACCAAATTTCAGATGCTGTGTGACTCAGTGGACGTCCCGTGTGTAGCCTCAGACCTGCACCCTCTCATCCTATGACAGTGGGTGGTAGGAAGAAGGCGCAGGACAGCTGAGAGGCAGAGACGCGATTCCCCTGACCAGCCCAGCCCAGGCTTTTCTCGCCAGAACTGTGCTATTTGAGTTGATCTCATCAGTGATGAGAATAACACAGTGGGCATATCAGGAAGTATAAATTAAGCTAAAGTCACAATGGCTGCCAGTCCTTTGGGGAAATTGCACTAACAAATAGATAGCATCTGCTTTTTTGTGTGATGGTCTAGAAATAAGTCTTGATTCATTTTATGTTTTATTTTATCAACCATGAGGATTCCCCCCATGCATCTGATAAGCTGTCATTTGCACCATTCAATTGTTTTTTATTAGCCTTGTATTATTAGATTGATCAGTCTTGTTTGTTCTCTGACTCAATGTTTTCCCAAGGAAGAAAGATGAAAGTGCAGATATGCCAAGGAATAGACCCTCAGGTATGAGAAGGGAACAAGTCCCTCAGTTCTTATCATGTGACTTCCTGGACTCACCATTCTCAACCTTACCCAGTGCCTTTGCACATGCTGGTCTCCTGACAGCCCTGTCTTCACTCTTGCTTTTCCTAAGATATCTCCTTTGTGAGAGCTTCCATGCCCTCCCGGGGCATCTGTTCATTTAGACAATGTCTGATATTCCCTAACAGGTTCTTGCTGGGACACTGAGGACATGTGGTTAATGTAGCAAACCGAACACTGGCTCACCAGTGAGGGTGTGAAACAAAAAAGTCAGGAAATAAACACAAATGTCTAAACTAGTGGTAGGTAACCTAAAGACAACCCAGTGCCAAGATGGGGAATGACAGAGGGGACCCTGGGGGGATAGGAGGAGCCATGCCCTCCTAGAGCTGGGAGACAGGCGTTTCAGACCCTGGGAGCTAGCAGGCCTGCAGCGTGGATTAAGGTCCCCAGGCTGTAGCCTGTAGATGTGTGCAGTTCTACCTCTAGTTCCTGCCATTGATTTTCTGGACTCCCATCATCTAGCATGTGGTTCCAGCCTGGGCAGAGGCAGGCACACAGCACACGCCTGTTGAGAGGAGGGGCCCATGGCTCCATCATCCTGTGTGTGCCGAATACTGTTATGTGCCTTCTTGTAGGTCAGTATTTGTGAAGGAGGTGGTGGGGACAGCTAGTCCTCCTGCAATGGCATCAAGAGGCTGTGGTGCCACAAGTTCTGACTGCTGGGATCTTCCCAGCTTTCTCCCGGGCATAGCATTATCCAGACTGTCTTTCAGCATCGGTGTCTTGCTCTGGTTAACTCTTGATTGCTTGGATGACTTTGTGGGAACTTTGGCTTAATGCCCTAAATGAATTGCAACAATAGAGGCACATAGACGTTCCAGGCTCTGGGGCTGGGACAGACCACACAGGATAAGGCCATCCACAGTCATGGTTAGGCACCAGCAGGATAAATGATCATGTAGGCCCTTGGACTTCTCGTCTTACTATTTCCACTTTGTACTTGATCCCCCATTAGCAGCAACCCTCACTGTCTCCCACATTCGGAGAGTGGGAGAGTGTGAGCTCTAGATGAGGCAGCCCACGTGCGGATCCCAGCTTCACTGCCTGCCCTTGCCTACAACATGGAACGAGGCCTCAATTTCCCTATCTACAAAGTGGGGTAACAGCTAAATTTACCTTTTGGCACAGGGACAATAAAATAATTCATTTGAAATGAGGCAGTGCATGCAAAGAGCCTAGCATTTAGTGAGACCTTCCTAGATACCGCTGTTATCACTGTTCTTCCCCAGAACGCTGCTCTGGAGACAGCACAAGCTCGCTCAGCATGTTACCAGCAGTCCCGTCCTACGCAGGCACTGGTGTTGCTTGTTTTTTGTTTTGTTTTGTTTTGTTTTTGTTTTTGTTTTTTTGCTTACTGGCTACTCAACTGGATTTTCTTTATCCAGCTCTCCCTGGGCAGATGTTTTTTGCTGTTGGTTAAATTATAACCCCTAGTCATTATTTCCTTATTACATTTTAGGAAATGACACCACACGCTCATGATGCATTCCTGTCCGACACTGACAGAGTGGAAAGGAGGCTTATTGTGATTAGAGAAGTTAATTAGTCATGCACAAGCAAAGTAAATAGTGCGGAGGAGAAAGGGCCTCTGTGGAGAGAAAACGGCTTGAATTATGGTCTCGAAGATGAAATTATAAATGAGACAAGGGATTTACATGCATAAAATTTATCCTTATAAAGAGAAATTGAGAAAATGTAATTAGAAGTAAAGAGGTTTGAAAAGGCTTCCGTTTTCTAAATGAAACACTAAACATCATGGTTTGTACTTACGAGGTGCATAATAAGGTTGTAGGTGGAATAGATGTGTGGGTAGCAGGAGGATGGGTGGACCAGTAGGTACCAGGTAGAAGCATGGCTGCCTAGTGGGGTGGGGTGAATTGTGGTTGAGAAGATGGATGTGTGGGTGGACCAGTAGGTACCAGGTAGAAGCATGGCTGCCTAGTGGGGTGGGGTGAATTGTGATTGAGAAGATGGATGTGTGGGTGGACCAGTAGGTACCAGGTAGAAGCATGGCTGCCTAGTGGGGTGGGGTGAATTGTGGTTGAGAAGATGGATGTGTGGGTGGACCAGTAGGTACCAGGTAGAAGCATGGCTGCCTAGTGGGGTGGGGTGAATTGTGATTGAGAAGATGGATGTGTGGGTGGACCAGTAGGTACCAGGTAGAAGCATGGCTGCCTAGTGGGGTGGGGTGAATTGTGGTTGAGAAGATGGATGTGTGGGTGGACCAGTAGGTACCAGGTAGAAGCATGGCTACCTAGTGGGGTGGGGTGGGGTGAATTGTGGTTGAGAAGATGGATGTGTGGGTGGACCAGTAGGTACCAGGTAGAAGCATGGCTGCCTAGTGGGGTGGGGTGAATTGTGGTTGAGAAGATGGATGTGTGGGTGGACCAGTAGGTACCAGGTAGAAGCATGGCTACCTAGTGGGGTGGGGTGAATTGTGGTTGGGAAGATGAGTGGGTGGGTAGATGGAAAGGTATGTAGGTGGTTGGCTGTGTTTGTGGTTGAGATGAATGGATGGGGCGTGGAGGGTAGAGGATGTGGATGGGTGTGCGGATTAAAGTGAAAGGATCATCTGATTTTTTATATTAATTTAGTTGTACGGCACTCTTCTGGCTGTGTCACTGCCTGGGATGGCTGGTTTTATGTATCAACATGACTAGATAAAAGAGTACCCAGGTATCTGGGAAGCGTCATCTCTGGGTGTGTCTGTGAGGGTGTTTCTGGAAGAATCAGTAGACTGAGTGAGGAAGATCCCCTGTCACCAGTGTGGATGAGCATCCTTCCATCCACTGAGGGTCCACCAAGCAGAACAAGAGTGTGGGGCAGGGCAAATTCTCTGTCTCTCTTGGACATAGATCCACATATTCTCCTGCCCTGGGACATCGGAGCTTTTGGACTCTGGGACTCACACTGCTGGCCCTGGGGCTCCCAGTGAGGTACAGCATGGGCTTTCCTGGGTCTCCAGCTCACACATGGCACATCACGGGACTTCTCAGCCTCTGTGATTGCATGAACCAAGTCCTGGCATAGATTTCCTCCTGTGTATCTCTGCAGCTTCTTTGAAGAACGCTGACTAATGCAAACTGCCCGAATGGCAGGAGTGTTACAAACAGTGTATCTGTGTAAAGTCACAAGTCTTATTTGCTCCAACTATCAGGAAAAATAAACAGTATCGATCAAACTTGTTAGAGAAAAGAATGAGGTACCTTTCCATTTCTGCATGGACCATATCAAAAGGGGCCAGCACCATGGCACAGCAGGTTAATCCTCCGCCTGGATCACCGGCATCCCATATGGGTGCCCGTTCACACCCCAGCTGCTCCTCTTCCAATCCAACTCTCCGCTATGGCCTGGGAAAGCAGTAGAAGATGCCCAAGTGCTTGGGCCCCTATACCTGCATGGGAGACCTGGAAGAAGCTCCTGGCTCTTGGCTTCAGATCGCCGTAGCTCTGGTCGTTGCGGCCATTTGGGAAGTGAACCAACGGAAGGAAGACCTCTCTCTCTGTCTCTCCCTCTCACTGTCTGTAACTCTACCTTTCAAATAAATAAATAAAATCTTAAAAAAAGAAAATATCAAAAAATTGCTTGCATATAAATAAAAACTAGGAAATGATTGTAATACAAAGTTGCGTTAGTTAATAAAAATTATATGCTATGCTTATGGATTTAGTGATATTTGGTGTATTGAGTTTAAAATTTGATTTGTTATGATACATTTTATCCTTTTAAATATTCACTTTCCTATTAATTTTGTATTTGTGATTTCTAAACTTTATCTTAAAGAGGGCATGAAAAGTACTTAAGTTCCAGATAACATAAAAGCTGGATTCCTCCTGATGCCAAGGCGTAAACCTGGACTCCCGGCTGTCCTCTCCCCACTTCTTCACACATCTCTGACCATGCCCCAGCCCGATTCAGCCAGAACACCCACGTGCCAGCAGCTGAACGTCTGAACGTGGCTGGGAAGATTGCAGGCTGGGGTGGCAGCTTCCGTTCTCAGGTCACAGTTGTGTCCTGCCCCCGTCTGTGCAGCGCTTCTGTGATGATTTCACTCCCCCACGCTCTCCAGTGACATTTCCACACTTTGGTGCTCCAGCTTCCAACGCTTTCCCTGTCCTCATCTGTAGCATATGATCTCCTTCCTTATTTCACTGAGAACATGGATGAGAATGGCCCCATGTCCTGAATCTACTGTTCTGATCCTGTTGCACTCAATCACCTGTCCGTCACAATGGAATTGGGCCTGTTGCTGTCCATGGCAGCTGCCCCACCTGGGCACCAGCCCCAGCCCTTCCCCAGGACACAAAGGCCCTAGGTAACAGATGCTATGAGTGTCCCACCCACCCCCTGAGCCCGCCTTGGACCCAGGGGTGGTTGTTTGACATGCCAGCAGCGTCCTGGTTCTCGCTGGCCATGAGCGGAGAGTGGTTGGTCTGGAAGGGTCTGGAAAATACTCCCTGGAGAAGCCCTGAGTCAGCAGAGATCAGGGATTGGCAGATAGCAGCTCCAGTGCCCTGCCCTTCAAAGAGCAGTGCCGACTGAGACTGGCCTGAGCCCGGGTGTCCACAGAGGTGAGCTCACCCTCCAGTGACTTTCAGCCATGCCCTCATTGCTTCTTTTTTAAATTTTTTTAAATTTTAAATTTTTAATTAATTTATTTTTTGACAGGCAGAGTGGACAGTGAGACAGAGAGAAAGGTCTTCCTTTTGCCGTTGGTTCACCCTCCAATGGCCGCTGTGGCCAGCGCACTGTGGCTGGCGCACCACACTGATCTGAAGGCAGGAGCCAGGTGCTTCTCCTGGTCTCCCATGGGTACAGGGCCCAAGCGCTTGGGCCATCCTCCACTGTACTCCCGGGCCACAGCAGAGAGCTGGCCTGGAAGAGGGGCAACCAGGACAGAATCTGGCGCCCCGACTGGGACTAGAACCTGGTGTGCCAGTGCCACAGGCGAAGGATTAGCCTAGTGAGCCGCGGCGCCGGCCTCTTAGTGCTTCTGAGGACCCACTCAGTGGAAACTACTCACACTTGACCTTTGCTCAGGACCCTCACCATCTTTAGTCTTAGCTCAGATCCACTGGGTTCTTATTACCCCCAGCAACTGGCCACTCCAGGCTAAGCTGCTGGCTTAACCGCCCACTGCAATACTGCAATAGCCTCTCGCTTTCTTTCTCTCTGCCTCTACTTTTGTCCCAAAGTAGTTTAAGCTACACAGACTAGCCAGAATAATCTTAACTTTAAATCAAATCATGTGGGTAATTTCCTACCAAATGCAGGGTAAAATCCAGGCAATTTACTGCATGCCTTCCCTTGGGCCGTGTCTCATGCACACTCTGTCCACTCAGCTCCGCTTATACAAGTCTTTGCTCTTGAATATGAGAAACTCACTCCTGCCTCAGACTCTCAGCTTAAATCCTCCTCCTCCATGGCTTCCTTCTTACGGTCGTTCCTAACCCTCTGTGGTCGAGAGAAAAATGGCCCAGCACAGATGGCTGTGTCCTCATCTTCCAACCTCTACTTACTTTACATGGTAGAAAGGAACTTTGTGTGAAAAGGAACACGGGTACCGGTTCAGTGGGGAGGGTATGGGTCAACATATGTCAGCCGTCCTTATGTCGGGGTCAGAGCGAGGAAAGCAAAGATAGGGAGGGAGAGACCCTGGAGGATGCTCCTGGAAGGTGGGCTTGAGCATGGAGGATGAGCCGTGAGCCTAGGGTACCACCCGCCTGTGGAAGTTGGAAAAGCCAGGATGTGGAATCTGCTAGAGTGTCTGGAAGGCCCATGGCTCTGCCAGTACTGAGAAGTAAAGACTTGTGCACTGCACAGCTGTGAGAAAATACACTCGTGCTCTTTTGAGCCCCTAGCTTTATGGAAGTTTGTTACAGCGGCTACAGGAAGCTAACCTTCCCTGCATGCCAGCTACCCTGCGTTGGTTTCTCTCCAGCAATGACTGCAGTCTGATGAGTCACACCTGCAGTTTATTTGCCAGTGTGCTTGCGTGTCACCCGGGACCTCTGTCAGACGGGCAGGGATTCTGGGTCGGGCACTGCTGCTGTTGGGTGTGCCGTGAAGACTGTTCCTGAACCTGCCCTGAGACACACGCTTTCCTGCACCCGCAGAGGCTCATTGCGGCCCCCTCCTTGTTGCACCTGCGTTGAGTTTTCTCCCCCAGCGCTGATATGTGGACTGAGCTGGCTGCACCTGCCGCTTGGTCTTCTCGTAGGACCAGCCGCACTGGCTTGGGTCTTTTGCTGGCGAGGACCATTCGAGTTACCCCCAGTAACAGGACAATTATAAGCATATGCGCCAAATTGGGAAGAGGAATCAGCGGCAGAGCTGCCCCTGTAGGGGACAGGAAGGCCGTCTGGGTTCCAGTGCCATCTTTGAGGCCATGTTATTACATGTCTGCTCAGAATGGCCAGCTGTTGAGTCACCGCTCCCTGTTCTGGTGTTCAGCCTGCAAGGAAACCTCGCATTCTGTTCATTTTTGCCGCCACATTATTTGCTCTCTGTCGTGTGGTTGCTACCTCCTCATAGGTGCTGCGCACCTGGCTGTCCTCAGCCTGTGACCCAGAATTGCTGCCTTTCGGAGAGGGATGAGCGCCCGATTGACAGACATCAAGTTGGTTCCTTGTTCCCAACAATGAGGGAAACGCAGGTTTGTAGGTTTGCAGTGTAAACTGCTCTTGATCAAATTAACAAATAAATTAAAGGGGCTGTGAACTGAACACTGAACAATTTACATTGGGAGTCAGAAATTTACCAAGTCATTTCCTCATCAAAGGAGAAACCACCTTGAGCAGCTATCACAGGCCTGGTGAAATTAGCATTTTGAAACAATTCAATGCTTTCTTTCATCTTTCATGCTGTTACAGACTTTCATGGTGTAAACATAGAAAGAAAAAAGTTAGTAGAATTTGAAAAGGAGAAATTGGACTGCTAATCCTTTAGCAGAATTAAACACAGACGCCCCAAAGGTATTTCTGAGTAGTTCTACAGAAAATAGCTAAATAATTAATTCGCTTTTTGTAGCCTCTTGTGGCAACAACTGCCAGATCTCTCTGAAATGCAATGTTTGTTTCTGGGTGTCTCAGGAAAGTTCCAGGAGGAAGCGTTGTGATTCCCCCCATCATACAGTGGAGATGTCTCTGTGGTTGTGGTGGGCGATCCCGGAGCCAGGGCCCGGCCGCGTGGAGGAGGGAGCAGACCACCCCCACTGCAGTTTGGAGTTTGGTGAAGGGGTTTTGAGCCTGTGAAACTTCCGTCTTGGTCCTGGAAGCCTGGGGCCTTCGGTGGGGAGCTGGAAGAATCATGGAAAGGAACCTGAGTAATTAGCATTTCCTTCTTCACCATCCATCATTGTGTTGGGAAGCTTGGAACTCCCCTCTTTTCCTTCTTCGTAAAATGTGCAGTAAATTGTTGAGGGCGAGTCGCCTCTGAAAATCCTACAAAGCATTCGCGAGAAACAGCTCCAGGGGCCTGAGGAGAGTCTGGACAGAGGTGTCCGTCCTACCCCCAGGTCAACCCGGCTGGGTCCTGCGCACACGGGGTCTGCTCCGCCTCAGCCCTCTGGAGCCACCTTGCTCAGTCCTTTGTTCTTCATCCACACCGTCCTTATCTGTTCCAGAAATGTCTTCCTTAAAATTCATCAGCAGCCTGCTCTGCAGCATATCTTGTTTCTAAAGGTGCTTGTAATCAATCACGTTATAACAAATGTGATCTCCAGCCTATGAGAATTTCACCTCTGTTCACCTAAAGCCAGAGCATTTTCACTGTGTAGTGATAAGGGAAACTTTATTGTCACAGTATACGTACATCCTGACTAGAATTTGACCACTCTGGGACATTTCCCAAGACTCTTTACAGACGGCTGGGCTTCTCACTCCCTGGCCCATGTAACTCCTACTCTGCCTCATTAAACCTAACATGAACCTTTTTATAGCTCCTGTTTATTTCCATTAACAGTTGTTGGTGTCCAATGTGGGGCTCAGAGAAGGCATGGGACCCCCAGAGGAGGTACCCAGTTCAGCACCTGGCACTAGTGTAGGCTCCTGGGGCCCCCCGGACCCCGAGTTTCTCCTCCAGGTGGAACGGTGAAGCCCTCCAAGCCTCGGGGCCTCTCTTCTTTGGCAGATGGTCCCCTCAGCTTGTTCTTGGCTCGTCTTTGTCTTTCCTGTTCAGAAACTTGGAGAATTATTTGTAAGAACCTTAAGTCATGCATCTAAAAGGCATCTTGATCTTCTCAACTGGCTGTGATTAAAATAGGAGAAAGCTCAGACTGTCCTGCCTTTGCTAGGACAAAGGGGACGGAGCTCATCAGCTCTGAAGAAATGGGGCCCCAGCTCCTCCTAACAGAAAGATGCCCCTGAGTGACAGGGCCCTGGTGGGAGTGTGGAGGGGGTGTTCTCCCTATGACGTGTAGCAGCTCTGCAGGGACCTCTAACCAGGTCACGAACATGGGTGCATTCAGGATGTACATGCAAGGGCTGATCCCTGGGCTCTCTGAGCCCTCCCAGAAACACTAGGTTCTGCTGAGAGAAGACCAAGATGAGAGGAAAAGACCAAAGCAGCACACTCAGATCTAAGACGCACAGACCCATTTTCGGGCATTCCAGCCGCTCGCTCTCCTTTTACAAAAATGGGCAAGGAGATTTCAAAGTCAGAGGACAAGTGGCTCAGCCTCCTTCAGGCACGCCAGCTGGCTTAATGCTTAATGTTCAGTGATTATGATGCCTTCGACTCGCAAGTGTTTGAGTAAATGGGAAAGTCTTGCCAAAGATGATTTAAGTCTTAGGTTTCCAAGCCAGGGGCTTTTGAGATTCCAAAACTAGTTTTTCTTGGGTCAAAATTGGGAAGGTTAGGATCTTGATAGAAAGATCAAGATGGGAAAATTATTTTGACTGATATCTTGAGGCATCAGAAAGAGGGGATGATAAATTCGCCTCCTCACAAGAAGTAAATCTGAATGTTTTTGAGACTGACTCAGAACTTAAAAGGGCAGCTGAGGCTGCAGCAAGCAGTAAAATCAGCTGCCCTTTAAGCTGTGCACCTGCTTAATTTACCCATAGTTCCTCCTTGTCTTCCCCTCTCTGAATGACTTTGTGCTGTGAATCTCAACTTTCCTTCTCCCCACTCTGCCTGAAACTTTACCTATGATTAATGAAAACAAAGAAAACCTAGATGATGGGATGAATGCTGTAATTACTCTTTTTAGCAAAACATCTATTGGGCATAGGGAACCAAGGGCTAGCTATGCACCCAGGACAAAAACAGAATCGAAAAACCTTAGTCTCAGCATTCCCTGATTCAGTCCAAGACCCAGTAGGATCTTCAGTTACTCTCAGGATTTGCAACCCTGAACACTTAGATCTATACCAGTCGGTTCCCTTATTGGTACCAGGGAGTAATTGAAAAGAATGATTTATGTTAGTAGAGTGGCAGAAACCACTAGAAAATTTGGATAAAAATAGATGCTGATGCCAAAATGCTTGTATGGAGCTTGGTGATGGTTTGTGTACAGTGCGGCCAAAAGCTTTCCTAGAGGTAGAGACTTAGCTAAGATACAGCAGTACAAGATAAGACCAATGAAACTATTCCCCATTTTTATGCTTGATTTGAAAACACCCTTAAACAAGGCCCTAGGATTCTTCCGTCCTCCTCCAGAATTTTGAAAATAAAGAACTTGACAGTCTTCTAAATTCTGGCTTCATAGAAAGGCTCAATGAAGAGCAACTGCCCTAATAAAAAGAGATGACGTAACCTGGACAGCTCTTTCCACCGATGGACTAGTGGCTCGCTGAGCTGACCAACTGTCTCAGACTACAGTCACAAGGAGAAAAGAAACAAGCTCCAAAATCATAACCTTGCAACTGAAATATATGTGTTCCCAGTGAGTTCCTGGGAATTCAAGACATGAAAAACTGTGGACTGAACCCTGGGGACTTCATATGTTACAAAAGCCATCAGTGAAAGGACTCCCTCCAGCCTCAGTGGAAAGGACCCTATCCAGTACGTCTCGCTGAATTCTGCGCCGCCAGATTGAAAGGCGTCAACTCCTAGATACGCATTGTATGTTTCAAGCATGCCCCTGACTCGGCCCTGAATCAGTGTGAACTTCTAAACTATCCCCAATACTCATCTAAAGTTACATAAGATAACACAGAGTAATTGACGACTCCAGAATTTGTGTTTGACCTATATGTTGTCACCTTGTACCTCCAGTGACCCTAAAGTTTCCCTGTTGAAGAACTTCCTGGGGGTGTTAGGCATAATCCTTGGCATCTTCCCTCACTTGGTTACATAATCATTAGAATTGTGGTTAAACTTTACCATATACTCATGGTTGGTATACTCCTTTTAATTAATCCTCTGTCTTCCATAACTACTACCTTTATTCCTCCTTATAAAGTAATCTCAGTGGAAACGGCTTGGCCCAAACAAAAAATGTTAAAATTATAAAATCAATATTTAATAACAATACCACAAACCTCTAATGGGGCCTATCACACAGTCCAAATGGCTAGAGATGGAAAGATAAACACGGCATGGAGTTGGTATTGAATGCAGCAATGCAGATAAGGACAGTTTTGGTTGGTTAAGACACAAGTTACCTTCTGATTCAAGGTGCTATTCTCCAGACATACACCTTTTGTTAACATTGTTATTTATTTATTTATTTTTGACAGGCAGAGTCAGACAGTGTGAGAGAGAGACAGAGAGAAAAGTCTTTCTTTTTCCCTTGATTCACCCCTCAATGGCCAATGCGGCCTGTGCACTGTGGCCGGTGCACCGTGCTGATCTGAAGCCAGGAGCCAGGTGCTTCCTCCTGGTCTCCCATGCGGGTACAGGGGCCCAAGCACCTGGGCCATCCTCCACTGCTATCCCAGGCCACAGCAGAGAGCTGGACTGGAAGAGGGGCAACCGGGACTAGAACCCAGCACCCATATGGGATGCCGACACTGCAGATGGAGGATTAACCTAGTGCGCCATGGCGCCGGCCTTGGTATTTTTTTTTTTAAATCACAGTCTCAATGTTGTTTCTTTTAATTTTGGTCATTATGATTAAGATTTTATATTTAATGTAGTGCAAGGGAATCATTCACAATTTTATGGAAGACCAAGAAGAAACTCCTGGCTCCTGGCTTCGTATCAGTGCAGCTTCAGCTGTTGCGGCCATTTGGAGAGTGAACCAATGGAAGGAAGACCTTTCTCTCTGTCTCTCTCTCTCTCACTGTCTGTAAACTCTACCTGTCAAATAAATAAAAAAAAAAATACCAAAGAAGTCATAAAAGCTAGGAAGTACTTAACATGCAAAAAAGAGGGGAGGAATAAATGAAAATCGTTTAAACAAGTGCTTTACTGTGTAGAAGAACTTGGCTGAATCCAATAAACCAAGGGCTTGAAGACGACAATAGAAATTAGATAATAGGTAAGAGGGAAACTGAACATTAGAAAAAACTGATGAAATTGCAAGAAAGAATGAATAAGGCAGCGATGGCTAAATTGAAAGTCTGAGGTGATCACTATGACAGCTGAGGACCACAACAGAGACACTGAAACAGAGCGATCCAACTCGGGGGTAACTGGGTCCTTGACAGAGAAGAAAATGAATGGTGTAGACAGAATATTCAAAAACATATCAGAAAAATGCTTTCTCCCACCCAAAGGGAGACCTGATCCAGAGGCAGCATTGTAGGGAAAAAAAAAAAGATAAAAACTAATTAATAGTAAGACATAAGTAACTCTGCCTTTCAAATAAATAAATCTTTTTTAAAAAAGATATAAGTAAATGGGAAAAAAAGGAAGTAAGGAGTTCAGGTATCTAAGGGGTGGAGCAGGTTGGGGGATGAAGTTGAGCAGGAGAGAGAACAGGAGCTAAGCCTTGAGTCCTGGTCACGCACAGAGAGAGCCAAGGCTGCCGCCACAGCTGCGGAAGTCACCCAATACCATGACGACAACAATGGCAGAACAACAATTTGACAAATACACATGTGAGCTGTGTCTGTGTGAGAGATGAGAAGAAGAATAAATGAATGTTTTCATTCAGGAAGAGGATTCTATAGGTGTATGCGATATGCATAAATCAGCTAATAGAGAGGTTCAAGCAGATTTATGAATGCATACATGTAGCCAATCTGGAATCTAAAAGATGAGAAAGATTTCGAAGATGTCAGGGTGGAAGGCAGCATGTTGTAGGTAAGACTGAGAAGCGATCACCAATAGCAGAAGAACGTGAAGAGAACACATGCACAGAATAAGATGGCAAAGTAAGACACACACAGAGCCAGGAGAACGCAGGGATTGAACTGTTCACTGAAGTAAGAAAATTGCAGGCTCAGTTTTTTAAGAGTTCAAGTTCTGAATGAAAGAAAGACATGTAAAAGTGACTTAAAAGTTTGGAAGCAGAGGGCTGGACAAAGACATGTTAAGCAAATGTGAGGATTAACAAATAGTACTAATGTCACACAAGGTTAAATTCCAGGAAAAGGATAAAGTAAGGAAACCGTGGCACTGGAAAGTGATAAAAGACATTGTCCACAATGAAAAAATAATGATAACCTGTGTAGACCTTCTGGTTCTATGGGGGGCAGAATGAGACCCCTTCCTTCCATATGTCCATGTACAAGTCCCAGAACCTGTGAATACAGTACCTTTCCTGGCAAAGGAACATTGCAGGTTCATTACAGTGAGGATCCTACGTTGGGGACGTTATGCTGAATTATTCTAGAGGAGTCAGTGTGGTCGTGGGGATCCTCATAAGTGGAAGAGGGAGGCAGGGGGTCGGAGAGGGAGACACAGTGGTGAAAGTTGAGGTCAGAGCGATGTAGTTTCTGGCTTTGAAAATAGGAGAGGGCCACAGCCCGGTGACCATAGACAGCCTCCAGGAGCAAGGAATGCAAGAAAACAGACTTCCCCCAGAGCCTCCGGGAGGACGACGGCCCCAGCAACACCTTGACATTAGCTCAGTGGGATTTCTGGACTCTAGAACCATATAATACTATATTCGTGTTGTTTAAGCCCCCAAGTGCATGGCCATTTGTGATAGCAGCAAATATTCCCAATAACAAAGCATCAAATTATGTGCAAAATAAAGAACAAGGAATACAGTGAGAAATAGAGAAGAACATAAAAGCCATTAACTCACATTTGCCTGCAAAAAGCATTGAGCCAGATGTTGCTAGCTGCTCATATCAACCTGGGTTCCGTTCTCCCCAAATATACAACAGACCACATGTCCCAGCTTCCCTTGCAGCTGAACCTGGCCGCGTGACCGGGTTCTAGCCAGTGTGACGTAAGGCATTTTGAGGTGAAGGCTCCTAAGGAGCTCCTCCTCCTCCCTCTTCCCCCTCAGGTGGAGACGGCACATAATAGTGGACCTTCGTTTTACACCTCACTGATAAGGCCTGGAGGGACAGGTGGGCGAGCCCCAAGGCAGAAGGAACTGGGTCCTTGAGTCGCTGCCGGAGGAGAACCAGCTTCTTCCTGGGATATTTTATAAGCATGAGAAATGAATTTCCACTGTATTTGAACCATTGTATAGTTGGAGGTCTTTTTTTATGTACTCATCTACTTAGCCTAGTAATTAGTTAAAATAAGGGGAATACAGCATACTTAAGAATTTGAGGGCTAGCGCTGTGGCACAGCGGGTTAACGCCCTGACCTGAAGTGCCGGCATCTCATGTGGGTGCCGGTTCTAGTCCCGGCTGCTCCTCTTCCAATCCAGCTTTCTGCTATGGTCTGGGATAGCAGTAGAAGATGGGCCAAGTCCTTGGGCCCCTGCACCCACGTGGGAAACCCAGAAGAAGCTCCTGGCTTTGGATGGGCACAGCTCCAGCCATTGCGGTCAATTAGGGAGTGAACCAGCAGATGGAAGACCTCTCTCTGTCTCTACCCCTCTGTGTAACTCTGTCTTTCAAATAAATAAATAAAAAGAAAAGAATTTGAAAGACCTTAACAATGTAACGTATAAGGCCAATCTAATCAGTTGATGGAGACTACCCCTTGGCTTCAAGTTGTGTCTTAACATTTATGTAAATCAGTCATATAATGGATCATGGAGAAAATCATGATAAATTCTATTAAGTCAAAAGTTTTCTAATCACTATGCAGGAAAAAAGACAAGGCTTCTGTGTTTCCTGTAGATCTGAGCACCTTGACCAAAAATATCCCCAAATTCTTAAATTATACATTTGTATGCTTTTGTCTTTTACTTTACACATTTGCATAATATTTGAAATTTCTGACTGACTTACTTTTTCTTGTGAGTCAGGACAGAAATCCAGTGAGTGATTGTCAGGGACTCAGGGTAGAGAAAGAGATGGATGAGCAAACAGACCTGCGGGGATTGTGGGACTGAGCAGAGTGTTTGACCCCTCCGCGGTGCTCATGATTCCATGACCTTACCCAAAGTCACTGCACCGTTCACTCACAGAGGGTGAACTTTATCGTCCTTGAACCATACCTTCATACACCCAAATCTCCAAAAAAACTAAAATTCAATTGGTAGATTGGTGGGATGGCTTCTCTTATTTTTTCATACATAGAAACCGCACCCACAGATGTTATTTAAAATGCCTGTTTGAACTGAGCACTGACATGAGGTTCTCACGTGCTGTAGGAATTAGTACGAGAAGCTGGAAGATCATCTGTTACATTGCTGCAATGCCAGTTCCCGGACTGTACTGCAACATCTTAATCTCAAGGAACATCTGGCTGTTCTCTAATTTGAAGAGGGAAGCAAATCGCTTTTGCACAAACTCGTCTCAAATGTGATTCAGTGGAATGGAGAAAAACCCTTCTGGGCTCATCCTGGGACTTGCACCATCAACCAAACTCTGCCTCCAACACCCTGGAAAGCCATCATCCTGACATCCCTAACTTTCTCAAAGTGGACCATTTTATCTTAGAAAGGAAAGTCAACAAGGGTTGAAATGAACTTTTAACCAGTGTTTAACAAACATTAGTTACCACCCTCCCCTAGAGTGCTACAGACTCGATCCAAAAATGTCAAAATTTCTGTGCACCTAAGGTGTCTTGGATGCTCCAGGCTGAGATACCAGTGGGCATGCTCTGATGTAAATTGGCATTCGAGGCCCCCACCCTGTTACCAGGGCCCAGCCTGCCCCTCTCGCGTCTTCTCCCATGTCCATAGCAATCCACCCTGGAGGTGTGGGCAGCGCCAATCAGCTTGTGTAATCTGCATGCATTCGCTGCACCTTTAGCTAGATTTGGGATGCTTTCCTCATCCTTCTTTGCCTAAATACTCTGCCTTGTCATCTCTGTCTCCTTATGGACGTCTCAGAATCTTCCAGCTAAGCCAAGGACTCGTGATTTTTGTCCTCAGAGCTCCCTGTGTATGCTGAAGAGGGCTGATACTGAGATCGTGTGCACCTGTGTCAGTCTCCTGCACTGGACTAGACCAGGAAGGCAAGTTCTGTCTCTTATTGGCCATCACCATCCAGGCCTTCAAGGCAGGGTTTGGCTCCCCTTGGGGCTCAAAACACTTACTGAACAGAAGTGGGAAGTGTGTCTTCTCAAGCCCACGTGCTGGGCTGTCTTCCTCCCTGCTTGCTCTGTGGGATGGGCTCAGAGTCCCAGGGACAAGTGCAGCAGCTGCCAGGGCAGGTGAGGAGGACGGGGCCAGGGCAGGGGCCAGGCCGCCCAGGGAGAGGTGAAGCCGGAGACACAGGCATGGCTTTGCCTGGGCACCTCAGCTCTTCAGGACGTTATTGTAGTGGTGCAACTGCAATGCAACCAATGCCAAATGACTTGGACGTCTCAGACATTGAGCTGATCTGTTTCAGAATCTTGGAAGGCAAACCAAATCCGTATGGACACAGCAGAGAAAGAGTGCAATGGAAAAGCTTTCTCTAACTATGTCACCGGGTAATGCTACGAATTTGCCCTCTTATAGCTATAGATGTGGGGAGTTTCTTTTTTCTTGAGCTTTGAGACCAAGGGATTTTTAACCTTACCTCTGGGGCAGGGTAAGGAAATCTATGTAGAAGGAAAAGGAAGCTTCTTAGGTTGGTCCAAGGTCAAGTGGTGGGGTACACAGCCAGACGTCCTGAGTCTTAGATGACACTCACAGGTGGGGTCAGGGATAGGCCAGAAGTCAGAACCCACACGCAGCTGGCCCAGGTGAAGCAGGAGCCCGCAGAGTAAGCTGGAGATTCCAAGGCAGCCTGGACCAAGCCGTGTGCCCAGCAGGGCTTCAGCTGAGCAGGGCCATTGTGGAACCCTGTGGGACACCTCCCAGGAGCCTCCTCTGTGTGGTGAGAGCACAGTGCCTTTACCTCTTTTTGTTTTAAATTTTGTTTTTAAGATTTATTTTATTTATTTGAGAGGTAGGATTACAGACAGTGAGAGGGAGGGACAGAGAGAAAGATCTTCCTTCCGTTGGTTCACTCCCCTAATGGCTGCAACAGCCAGAGCTACACTGATCCGAAGCCAGGAGCCAGGTGCTTCTTCTCAGTCTCCTATGCAGGTGCAGGGCCCAAGGACTTGGGCCATCTTCTACTGCTTTCCCAGGCCACAGCAGAGAGCTGGACTGGAAGAGGAGCAACCGGGACTAGAACCCAGCGCCCATATGGGATGCCGGCGCTGCAGGCAGAGGATTAACCTACTGTGCCATAGCGCCAGCCCCTACCTCTTTTAATAGAAGATTTTTAAAGAAAATCATAGCCATGTGTGACTGTAATTTTCTTATAAAAGTCAAATACTTCGGATTTTAAAAAAAAATCCAAGTCCTCTTTCTTCTAGTCTTTCCAGGGAACCAAAGGTAAGAACTTGCTTACTGTTCTTTGAAAAGCATCTCGGGGCGGGCGCTGTGGCACAGCGGGTTAAAGCCCTGGCCCGAAGTGCCGGCATCCCATATGGGCACCAGTTCTAGTCCCAGCTGCTCCTCTTCTGATCCAGCTCTCTGCTATGGCCTGGGAAAGCAGTAGAAGATGGCCCAAGTCCTTGGGCCCCTGCACCCACGTGGGAGACCCAGAAGAAGCTCCTGGCTTCTGGCTTCGGATTGGCGCAGCTCCAGCGTTGCAGCCATCTGGGGAGTGAACAAGCAGATGGAAGACCTCTCTCTCTGTCTCTACCTTTCTCTGTAACTCTGTCTTTCAAATAAATAAAAAATAAATCTTTAAAAAAGAAGCATCCCAGACACTTCACAGCATAATGTTCATCCGTGTGTGTGCATGCGTGAATGTACTGTGCCTACACGTGCATGGCTTGGGCTTCTTTCTTTTTAAATGCTTAAATGGGACGTTTTGAACCCAGTCAAAACTACGTGACTCTTTGCACTTAGCATGATCCTTTCACATACATCTTGATCAAAGTCCTTTTTAAAAATTGTTCCAGAATATTTCACACAATATGATGGTGCCATACAGGTAGTGCATACTAATCGATGTAGTTAGTGGATTTCACTATTAATAAATATTTGATTTTTAAGTCATCCATTCTGGGGCTTTGTTGATAGCTACCTTTCTACGCCACTTTAAAGATTTGCAGGGACCCTGGCAGCACAAAATATTACAAGGGAAATCGCAGTTAAAAAGTCTTGAGTTCGGCAGTTTGTTTATTGACCACACAGATTCTCGGTGTGTAGCCTGCCTGTTTGTCCACTTTGTCATTGCGAGATGCTTTTCCCTTATTCTCCAGCCGTGCTCTGTGTTTCCAGGGTCACCAGCAGATCCTCTGATGGACGGCTGTCCCTCTCACCAGCTCCCTCATCCGGACAGCACAGGGTCACCCACATCAGTGTCTTCCCAGGCAGATCTTTCCCGATGCTCCGCAGTAGCTTTGAGCTCTGAGACGCCTGCATGTTGGCCTACGCTGCTTTGTCGCTGTGGGTGTGCTAATTACTTGTCTAATGTTCGCCCCACACTTCCTGCTCCTCTCTTCCACTCATCCTTGTAGTCATTCATTCGTTTGCTCATTCATTCATTCAAAAGCCCGACAAGTTGAGTGCTGGCTTAGGAGGCCAGATGCTGGAATCCAACTTCCTGGGTTGAAAATCCAACGTCATCTCTTAATGTGTGGCCAAAGAATTCAGCATCTCCCTTCCTCTGCTAGCACTCACCTGGCAGGCTTACTCTGGTGCTTACGTCGGAGCACACACGCAAGACTCCAAAGGGTGACTAGCGCAGGTGAAGTGCTGGGTAAGTTCTGTCTATCACGTCTCTCTCGGTGTGAGATGGTGTCCCAGGTCCTGGGGATACAGGAGGGAAGACAAAGAAATGCAAAAGGCAACTAAACACGGATACTTTCACAGCAGCCGTGAAGAACATTAAGGCAGGTGCAGGGGGAGGCTCTTGTTTAGGCAGTGTGGTCAGGGAAGGCCTCTCTGAGCCAGGGCCAGGAGGGTGGGGAAGGTGCAAGTTCTATGAAAAGTCAGAAGAAGAACACTTTAGGCACAGAAAAGAATAAGTGCAAATTCCTGGGGTAGGAACAGGGTGTGCAGAAAGAGCCTGCGTGATGGGAGAAGTGAGCAGATGAGAGGTCAGATCTGGGTCCTGTTCGTCATGGCAGCCCAGTGGCCTGGCACAGGGCTCACCCCTGTGAGTGCTCGTCATGGCAGCCCAGTGGCCTGGCACAGGGCACACCCCTGTGAGTGTCCGTCATGGCAGCCCAGTGGCCTGGCTCAGGGCACACCCCTGTGAGTGTTCGTCATGGCAGCCCAGTGGCCTGGCACAGGGCACACCTCTGTGTGTGTACTCCACACACGGAATGAGTGAGCAAGGGTGAGTGGATGAGTAAGTAAAGAAAACAAGGAATGATGAGGGTGGGTTAGAGGCCTTCTTCGCTCTCCGGCAACCCCTGCCTGTCCCTTTCATTCCAGCCTTGTCAAGGGGAAGTGGGTGGGTGTCAACTTTGGTGTGCTGACCGGTCAGAGCAGAGACAGGGGTGGACAGCTTAGTCTGGGTGAGACCTGAAGGCCTCTCAGATCACGCACGGCACCTAGGCACAGCCAGAGGTCACACACGGCACCTAGGCACAGCCAGAGGTCACGCACAGCACCTAGGCACAGCTGGAGGTCACGCATGGCACCTAGGCACAGCCGTGCCTGCTGAGAAACAGAGACTCACCTGGTGCCAAAGTTGCTGCTGTGATGCCCATCATAGACACCGGGGTTATGCAAGATGGTAGCTCCCTGGGGGGCACAGCTTCTCAAAGCCTTGGCATGCAGGATCCTAGCTCTGAAGTTCAAAGCCTAAAGGTCAGCTTTGTGAAGAGCCTCTGGCATCCCAGAGCCAAGAGTGCACCAACTTCTTGTCCCTGCCTGCAGCTGTGCAGGGCCTTACGCATGAGGTCCCGATGAACGCAGACCAGAATCCTAATGGAGCCAGAGGGCCGAAGCCAAAAATGCCCACCCAGGGGGCCATGGGCCCTAGCACTGGTGGCCTGAGAAGGGACAAGGCTAGGGCTGGTGTTCAAGGAAGGCGGGACTTTTGTGGATCATGTGTAGGGAAAAGGTGACCAAGTCCGTTGCGAGCAGGCGAGCCTGGTGGGTTTCGATGAAACCCTCCCACCTCCAGCAGTTGGGTGAAGTCATTTGCCCTAAACCAAACCCTGCTCAGAGTCCGGGCACCAGGCTCCAGGCACCAGGCACCTGCTTGGCGGGTCCTAGAGGCTCGAGGTTTCCCTTCACTGAGCAGAATCCGGCTGCCCAGTGTTGGGTGTACGTGTGCACACAGTGTATACTGCTCCTTGGGTACTGGCTGGGCTGAACTGTTGGTGGGCCTGCAGCTATCCACGACCACAGAGCAGGAGTGTTCCAGACCCGCTGCACCAAGAAAGGCAGCCCAAATTAGCAGAAACAGAAGACCCAAGGCTGGCGAAAGGGACCACCCAGACGTTGTTAGTATTGACCGGGCACTTCAGCTCTTCTGATCTGTTTTCAATCATAGACTATCTTGTTTATTATCATAGCCGGCCTCGGGCGGAAAAAAAAAATAGCTCGGTCAAAACCCCAAGTTTTTCCCAGGAGCCGGTGTTGATGTCCTAATTATAAATGACAGTGCCTTGGGAAAAGTCGCCCTTCCCGGCTCCTCTAGTATTCTAGGCAGCTTTATGGCAAAATTAAACAGATTTTTCTACATCTCCATGAGAGAAGTCAGTTGTATAAACCATATTCTTTGTTTTTCTATTAGAAATATCAGTTTTTGAACAAACTGCATGCCAAGGAAAATGAGAAAAAATTCAGATTTCAAAATGTCCCCAAGCCCAAGTCAGTGGGGTGAAAATTAGGGCGATTTCCCTGTAGTCCCCTTTGTTTGCCATCTCTCAGTCTTTTTTCCCGGAGCTGCCTGTCGGGGGAGAAGCCCTCCAAAGAGACACCCGCCCTCCGCTGTGTCTGCCTGTTTTTCTCATGAAGTCTATAGCACTGGGGTGATCTTGGTCATGAGACTCCAAATAGGAAGGGTCAGGTTTCCATGGCAACTAATGCAAACAGACGGCTCCTACAGGGGGTGAGCAGCAGCCTGGAACCCTCCCGACTCGGGGGCTGCCGCGGGGTCCCTGCAGACATCACCGGAGGGGCGCTGTGTGGGAGCTCCGTCTGAGCTCCAAGGCCCGCGCCGGCCACGTCTGAGGCCCCTGTCACGTTGCAAGCTCAGGCCCACGTCTGCGTCAGGCTTGCACCTCACACTGCTGTTGGCAGCAGCGTCACAGAGCTGGCCTGTGGGCCGCGAGGGTTGCATGATGGTCGTGAGGGTTGCATGATGGTCATGTTGATTTTCTACCTAGAGAGAGAGAAAAATCACTTCTAGATCCATGGGAGCCTAAAAAGCCCAAGAAGAATGGGAGGCTCCCATGTCCTCATTCTGTCCTTTGACAAGTTACACTGTCTCTGTTATACTGCAGACAACTGCATCCCCCCACGATCGCTTCCAGGGCCCCCGCAGGTACAAAAGTCCACAGATCCTCCAGTCCCTTAGAGAGAGTGGTGTAGGATTTGCATACAATCCATTCACAAGCTCGAGCACATTGGCAGTCATCTCTGGGTTCCTTATACACCCACTGCTTTGTAAGAGCTGCAGAAACAGTGTGTCATCTACTTAGCTTTCTTAACATCACTTAGCTTTCTTAACATCAGAGTTCTGGCCTAGAGAAGAGGGTCACCATTCACACTCAGACTTTGAATCCCACCCGGCAACCTCCCACCTGGGCAAAAGTAAGGTCCTGGCTGCACTGCACTCGGCAGCCACAAGAGGGCTCACTGCTCACAGCCTTCGTGTGCCACAAATCTTCAATGTCCGCTCTTGACACAGTTGCATCTAGTCTGTAACGCTCGAAATTGCTATTTAATTATGCACGATCGTTGGACAATTATAAGCACTTGTATAATAGCTAAACATTAATTTCCACATCTTAATTTTATAAATGTTTAAGTGTGTTGCTCATGCACAGCTATTCAAATGCAGATGATTTAATCAAATGATTGAGTTGATGGTTTTCTGGGGGTTTTGCCTTTGAAATTAAATTTCCCCATTAAAAGTGTCCCTTTCTTGCCGTCAGCTGTCGGGTCCACGTTCATGTTCATGTTCACGGTGGTGATTGTTCTCTCTGCACCGTACGCACTCCCCTCCCTTGCTGGTGTCAGCTGTTGATTTGCTAGGCGTGTGCGTACTGTCCTGTTGACGATTCCCCACCGGACCCTCTGGTGTCAAGCCGGAAAGAGGCAAAAAGATGGCCGTGCACTCGCAGGTGAGCCATGGGAGCCTGGCAAAGCGGGTCAGTGCAGGGGAGACACCGTGTCAGGTCCAGGCGGTGTAGGCGAGGACATCGGATGCAGCTCGGAAGGAAAACGCAATCCTGAGACTACAGTGACTTCCCTGCTGATAGGAAGTAGGCAGATCGGCACGAACTTGACCTCCTCTTGAGCACATTTTCCCACTGTGGTTCCTCTGAGTGCCGGCTGCCCAAGTGTGCTCATGGTGGGCTCGGGGCCTAGGTGGTTCCAGCCCACTGGGAATGCTTGGTCATCCTCACTGGCCTCTGCTCATCCATCACTAGTAGCAATGATCTTGTTCTCTGGTTGGTAGAAGGACCTCAGGTCGTAGGGTCTTCCTGAGTGGAGAAGGCCTTTGCCCAGCGCTGGCAACCTTGACCCTCAGGGAAAAAGACTCTCAGAGCAGAGGTGTTTCTGTCTGCATGACTCTGAGTCCAATTCTTAACTTCTTTGTGTCTCAGATTCCTAGGTGTACACAGCATATCATAGTATAGTATAGTGTGGTAACATGGTTTTATCACCCCTAATGCTATAATAATAATGAAATTCATGATGACGTGTGAAGGTCCAGCAAATGCTCAGGAACAATAGCTTTTAATTGTTATCTGTTGATTTGTCAAGAGGATCAGTTAGGTGATGGATGCAATATGTCCAGCATAATTACTGATACATCTGAAGGCTCATGGAAAAACGGGTATTCTAAAAAAAAAAAACTATGTATGAATTTCCAAATCTTTTGGCATCAAAATAAACTTACTTTAAAATTCAATTTTCCATAGAGTTTTTAGAGCCCGCTCATTGTTGGCACACAGTTGTGATTCATGGTTGCCACCCCCATCAGGTGGACGCTTCCCCATCTTCCAGATCTGGCCAGACCCCTCCGTCTGTCTCGGACTCACCTGCTCTTGCTGGGCTTAGTCCAGAGGGGTGAGTGAGCAGAAGAGTGATGAGCTACACGTTTGGGTTAGGAATTCAGCCGAGAAGGGAAAGAAAGATCCTGCCTGTCAGCCTGGCTACCCTGGGCCAGGGACAGCTCTCGACTCCAGTCTAATGGAGAGAATCAAGAAGCAGGTGTGTGTCGAGCTGTTACTGGAGGCTCCAACCTGGTCCTCGGTGAGCACCACTGGTTTTCTGGGTTCTGGGTGTGCTTCTGTTATTTTCTACCCTCTCCTTTGTTTATGGAAAAGCTTTTGGTAGGAAGTTTCCAGCCTGAGTGGGAGGATGCCAGGGGAGGATTTGTGTCCAGGGACAGGAGAGCAGCGTGTTTGAAGGTGGGTCGTGGTGGCCGCAAAAAGTGAGGGGCCTTGGAGAGGGCGTGGGGGGGAGCTGGAGTCTGCCCAGGCACAGCCCCGTCTTCCTTCCTCATCCCTGGTGCTGCCCAATTCTGTCCTCTCGCTACCCCGGAGCCCCCACTCCCACCCTTCTATAGATATACGCATTCTTCGATGGGAGAAGACTTTGTAAGAAAAAGGGGAGTGGAACAGAGGAGACAGGATACGAACTCACAGCCAAAACAAACTTATTCAAAAGAAAAATAAATTTGCAAATGTGGCCAGCTGCCGGTGGGCACACAGACCGAACCTGTGGTGCAGGGCACAGGAACGAACGACTGCTGTGTCCCGAGCCATCACCCAGAAACAACCCAGGATGTGCTTCTTCTTCAGCCAACCTGATCTAGAGTGTAGGTACCCACCCCACATCAATGCCCGGTAGCAGCAGGAAGTAGCCAGAAAGAGATCGGCGCCCTCACCTCCCCGTCTGTACTCAGTCAGGGTTGACGGAACAAGGACATGAACCTCAGCCATTCTAGTTCCTTGCCTGAAAGTAAATCAAAGTCCCCAGTGGGCTCCTTTATCCCTGCATTCTTTCAAGAGACCGGTTCAGTTCCACACACTATACCCTTCCCCACCCCACTCTCTGCATTCGTTTCCAAGTTTGAAAGCTCATAAAATCCTGAAAAATCTGTAAGAAGAAGCTCATCTCCACCCACTGTCTCCACCTCCGGACCCTTAGCCCACCCTAAGCTATATAAGACCCAGCCCCCTGGAGTCTGTGTGCCAATTTATTTCTCCTTTATTAAACAGAAATTTGTTCTGGCTGTGAGTTCGTACCCTGTCTCCTCTCTGTTCTGCTGCCCTTTTCCGTACAGTTCCTCTGGCATCAGGATCCTGGGAGAACAGAACATGGATGTTCAAGACTAATGGTAGGATGAGGGTTTGGCTAGGCAGACGCGCATTACAGATGAAGGATTCAATCTGATACTTGCCTGGGTCCCCTCTGTACTGCTGAGTTGGGGTGGCTGTTTCTTAGAATTCCCACCTATGACTTGCAGACAATCTTTGCCCTCTAACAGTATTCCCTGTCAAATCCAGGCACCGGGAGCAATGGTGAGGATGACAGCAAGGAGCAGGTCTGGAGCAGCCGCCGTGCTCCGTGCACTGGGAGCATCCAGCCCCTTTGATTTTGTTCACCCCAGGTGATGCTGTAAATGTCCGGTCTTACTGCCATGCCCCAGAGAAGCAAGCTGAGATTTACACTGTTTATTAACAAATCCATTTATTTATTTGAAATGGAGAGAGACTGAGAGACAGAGAGAGCAGAGAGACCTACCATCCACTGGTACTCCACAAATAACGACAGCTGGAGTTAGACCAGGCTGAAGCCAGGATCCGGGAACTTAATCTGAACCTCCCGCACACGTGGCAGGGACCCAGCTACTTGAACCGTCCCCCGTCTCCTGATGTGCATGAGCAGGAAGCTGGAATTGGGAGTGGAGTCAGGACTCAAATCCAGGCACTCCAGCATGGGGTGCCGGCGTCCCAGGTGGCTTCTTTACTGCTCTCCCGAGTGCCAGCCGCAAAGGTTGCAGTTTGGACGACTTGCCGAAGGCCACAGTGGCAAGGATTTGATTCTAGATGCGCTCCTTCACTATCCAACTCATGGCTTGGAGTAGACACAAAGTGTTTACCATGCTGTGCACTCAGTTCAGTTATTATTTTTCTCAAACTTGGAGGGTGTGTTAAACACAGACTGTTGGCTCCTATCCCACGGTTTGTGTTACAGAGTTTGCATTTCTAATGTTTCCGGGTGACCTTGATGCTTCCAGTCCAGAGACCACATGTCGAGCACTACTGTCGTAGAGCGATATTGATGACTGTGTATCGGCTGGAAATAGTCAGCCTTAGAACTTGGTTAATTTAGACCCAGCTTGGAGGGGCTTTCTGATGAAAACCCATAGCCTAGGGCTATGATATCAGTGTGCACAGGAAGATAACATCTTTTCCACAAATCAGCAGCAAACAGGGTTATCAAGAAGGAGCTTCAGCTGTGAGAAACCAAATTGCCCTCCGGCACTCAGAGGTGCACAGCCATGATTTTCCCAGAACCCCCTTCTCTGAGAGATGCGACAGATTGTGCCCTGCCACGTGGTACATAACTCTGACCCACAGAACAAGAAAGTCACTCATTTTATAGTTCTCTTTCAGTTCCGGTTATGCTAGTGAGAAGGCTTCAGTTTGGGGCTATTTTCTTTAATACCCCTGGAAACACGCCTTCATCACCCCATCAACAAAGACAGTGTGCTCCAGAGCCGGCAGCAGGCAGCAGCAACAGAATTGAATAGCCCGTTTGTTTTTATTGATGTGCTTTATTTTTTCATTAACTTACATGTACCCTAAATTAACAGCTTGGCACACATTGTGAAGACAGACCCTGCTGGCTTGTAGCAGCTCTGCTGATTCCAGCTGTGTGACTGTGAGCAGAGATCTAAACCTCTCTGATCCAGTGGCCTCACTTTAAAAAACAAAAAGTATTTATTTGACAGGCTGGGAGACAGAGAGCACGTAAAATCTATCTGCGGGGTTCACTCCCCAAATGCGTACAGTGGCTGAGGTAAACCAGGAGCTCAACCCAGTCTCCCATGTAGATGTCAGGGACCCAGCTACTTGAACTGTCCTACTGTTTCCTCAGATCTGCAGGGGCGGGAAGCTGGAGTCAGGAGCCAAAGTCAGGAATCGAACACAGGTTCTCTGATATGAGGTGCAGACATCTTTAGTCTTTATTGGCATGCTAATGATCTGGCTAAACCCCTCCCCCCTGCCATGCCTTAATTTTAAATGATAAAGACAGTCTCTGCATCAATATTGCTATACGTGTTAAATGAATTAATATTTTATAGGTTCCAAGATTTTCTGGAGCATAGAAAATGCTATAGGAGGAGACTTCAAAAAGTTCATGGGGAATATGGGATTTTTAAAAAAAGATTTATTTGTTTATTTGAGAGACAGGGTTACAGAGAGAAAGGTCTCCTGTCCACTGGTTCACTCCCCTAATGGCTGCAAGGGCCGGAGCTGGACCACTCAGAAGCCAGGAGCCAGGAGCTTCTTCCTGGTCTCCCATGTGAGTGCAAGGGCCAAAGCACTTGGGCCATCCTCCACTGCTTTCCCAGGCCACAGCAGAGAGCTGGATGGGAAGAGGAGCAGCCAGGACATGGACTAGCACCCATATGGGATGTGGGTACCTCAGGCAGAGGCTTGACCTACTATGCCGCAGGGCTGGCCCCGAAAAAGAGATTACAAGATAAATTTGATTCAGAATAATTTTGACATCCATGCAATAGTTTTTATCACAATAGGCATTTCCCATGAGCTTTTTAAAGACCCCTTGTATAAGTACTTGTGAATAAACACGTGAAAAGGTGGTTCACTTAAGAATGAAGAATCTGCTGAAGCCATCCAAGGGCAGAGAGGCTGGTCTGGTCTCCGAGGCTGGCCTGGCCCTCCCGGGCCGTGCGGGACATCGCCGACTCAGCTGTCCCCCCCCCCCACACACACACACAGCCCAGCAGGGGCCCTCCGTAGGGACGGGAGTCCACACACAGGACCACGATGGGTTTGCCTAGTGGGTCTGCTGTTACCAGCAAAGCTAACCAGGGGGCTGCAGGATCTCATCAGGGCTAGGAGATTGGGAAGGGGGTGTCAGGAGCCATGAGGCAGCAGGGCTGGGGCACGCGGGGAGGGGACACAGACTGTGGAATCACTCAGGCCCTGGGGCCTACCTGTTACCTCTCCTAAGCCAGCTTTCGACAGAGACCCTCATGACCCGAACCAAACTTGGTTGTGTGCGTCGCCTTGCTTGGGCAGGCCTCCCCTCGCTTCAGGGACTTTAATAAGAAGCAGATCCAGGCTCTGCACCCCGGATGACTCGGCGGATCAGCTGCGTTTTCAACAAGCCTCTAGTGGCTGAGTCGGAGGGCTTTGGCATCCTGCTCCTGCTTCTTCAGGGGGTGCCCCTGTGTCTCAGAACCATCTGTGTACCTCTGCTGCTGCAGCGCCTTGGGAGGGACAGAAAGTGAGACAGGCTGCCAGGGAGATGAGTCTGGAATGCGTGGCGAGCGTCAAAACAAGAAGTCAAAGTCACTCTCCCCACTTGACCTCCCCTCCTTTGCGTGTCCTGAAAATGTACATAGGTAGCTCTCAGGTTATCAGTAGGAAGTTTTGTGTGTCTTTGCAATCTTTAGCTAAAAACACACGTTTCAGAGCTTGTATTTTTCTGTAGTAAAAAAAAATTCGCCTCAATATGAATGTCCTTGCCAGATTTTTTAAAAATGTAAATGTTTATTTGAAAGGCAGAGTGATGGAGGTGTGTGTGGGGGAAGAGAGAGAGAGAGAGGTCTTTCATCTGCGGGTTCACTCCCCAAATTCCTGCAGTGGCCAGGGTTGGACCAGGCTGAAGCCGGGAACCAGGAGCTCCACCAGGTCTCAGCAGGGCCCCGTCAGCTGATGCCTCCCGTGTGTGCATTCGTGGAAGCCGGGCTGGAAGCGGAGGTGGGCGACTCCAGGCACTCCTGTCTGGAATGCAGGCGATGGTGGCTTCACCCAGTGCGCCACAGCGCCCACTCCCCTTTCCTGGGTTTCTGAAACAGGGGTTAAGAGCTGGTTTTTATTTTAGCTTTCCCCCTAATATCTTCCTTGTGGAGGAAAGCCTACTCCACAGGACTTCCAACTTAGAAAAATATCAGTTGCCAAGGAATCGTACCATGTCAGCCCCGAGGAGGATGTGGACGTCGTTAAAACAGAAACAACTTGAACTTGAGGGTGCTGGGACTCACTACTGTGCTCGGTTCCGTGCTTGATGTAAAGACATCAAGACGGGAAATTCTTCCAGCGGGAAGAATTTTTTTTTTTTTTTTTACTGTAGTAGAATATAGTAATGTAAAATGCACCCCTGTAACCGTCATCGAGTGCAGGGTCCATGGCAGAAGTCGCATCCACATTGTTGTATAATGGTTCCCGGCCATCGTCTTCCCAAGCTGAAGTTCTGTACTCATGAAGCCCCAACCCCGTCTCCCCGTGTCCCTCAGTGTCTGGCCACCTGCACCCTGCTCCCTGTCTGTGGACCTGGGCACTGCCCGCAAGAGGCATCACACACTTGGCCTCCTGTGACTGGCTTACTTCCTTTTGCAAACTTATCTCAGCTTCGCCATGTTGTAGCTCATACTGGAATTCCCAGCCTTTTGAAAGCTGAGCAGTAGTCCACGATCAGCGTATACAAGGGGTCTTCAAAGCATTCACGGAAACTGGGTATCATGAAAAAAAAAAAAACAAAACAAACCTCTGTGTGCATTTAAAAATTCTCTGTGAATTCCATTTGCCCAGGAATGATGTAAAGTCCCTTCACAGAAGTGACTTCTGTTTGTCCATTCATCCACTGGTAGCTCCTGGGTGGCTTTTGACTTGTGGCCACCAGGAGTCCTGCTGCTGTGACCCAGGGTACACACCAGCGGGGGATTTTAATCTAGGAAGTGGTGATCTCCTTGCTGCCTGCCCTGCCAAGCCTGGCCTGCCACCCCAGAGCAGGCAGGGGGGCTGGCCTATTGCTTGAATGACCGATTAGCAGTGGGATAGGCTGAACAGATAGTTAACTCTCAGGATCAGTGACCAAGCTCCGGCTCATCTCTCCTGAGGCTCAGTTTGTCTCTGTAGCTCATCAGTTAGAGATCCTCGTATTTTCCCTCGCAAGGAGACACTTGCTTCCTGTTAGGGATTTTTCTTTTAATGGAATGAGCCCGAATGATTCCAGTCGAGGACTTGAACCCCAGAGGAGGAGGAGGCTGCCGTGGGCCGAGACGCGGGCACAGCACGACAGTGTTGTCAGCTCTGGGCCTCTGCCCCCAGCGTTGCTCCCTGTCTGCAAGGGCCATTTCTCTGTGTGCAGAGGGCAGTCGCAGGAGGAGGAGAGCTCCTGGGGTGTCACTTGATGTCCAAGAGACAGCACGGGCTGCCAGTCTCACCATGCTGTGTGTCCCGGTGAGTGGTGCGGCGGTGCCGACCTGCACCGGGGAGGTAGAGCTTGTTCCCTGGGCATCCTGTGCCAGTTTTCACCCCCAAAGTGCCAATTACCACGTGGGAACAGGAACAGATGAGACAGGTGCCTGCCTCTCATCTTCAAGGCCATCTTCACTGTCCACCTACTCCCTTGGGAGGGTGGGTTTTCAAAGCCGTGGGACTCTCTGGAAGGGCAGTGAGTGGTCAGCTCATAGCACCTGCTGCACTCGGGTCTGGCCCGGCAGGTGCCTGCCCAGGTCTCACCCCTCTCCCGCTCTGCCGGCAGCAGCCACTCTGCGGTGCCTCCTAGGGCACTGGGCTGTTTCTGAACCCGGTTTTTGAAAGGGCTTTGGAGATTAGGAGGTGTCTTCCCTTCTTGCTGTTTCGTCCCTTCTTCAGTCTCTCTCTCTAGCGGTGATTCTGGGAGCTGTGGGGCTGGGATCCCACTGTGCCTCTAGCGAGGCCCTGGCTCACCCACCCCCGAGGGGGCCACAGGGGCTGCTTCCAGGCCATCCCTCACCCTTTCTCATCCCAGCTCAGAAACGGAGGGAGCTGGCTTAGAACTTTGGCAGTGAGTGAAATATGGTGACATGATAAACAGCGAGTTCATTACTTTTTTTAAACTTATTTATTTGAGAGACAAGGAGAAATAGAGCTCCCATCCACTGGTCCACTCCCCAAATGCAACAACAGCCAGGGCCAAAATTAGAGTCAGGAACTCAGACCAGATCTCCCACACAGGAGGCAGGAACCCGATCACTTGAGCCATCAACACTGCCTCCAGGAAGCTGGATTCAGGAGCCGGAGCCAGGACTCAAGCCCAGGCAGGTGGGGCACAGATGTCTTAAGCAGGAGGCATTCTGAAGTCAGAGAGCTCCGGTGCTGGATTCAGAGTCAGCCTGAGTGCCGCCACCGTGGGCTGGTTCTCCAGCCTCACCAAGCCTCGCTTGCCTCTTCTGTCGCGCGAGGACGGGAGCCGCGTGCGCTGTGCCTTGAACGGATCCCGGGCGCCGCAGGAGTGGTCTCTGGTGACTGACAGCAGTTGGCACAGGGGAACTCTGCAGGGGGGCTGGGCATGGGGGCACCCGGAGACTGGGCTCCCATAGCTGCCTGCCCTGGCCGCCTGCTCAGCCACACGCTGTGCATGGACCTTCCTCCTTTGTCCATCACACTTCCTTACTCTTCACCAGGTTTCCTTGTATAATCTCGTCTGATTTCTTGTTCCTACAGATTAATTGGAGTTTGGGAGTATAAATTCCTACTTACTTCCCACATAAGTTACAGGTGTGTGTACCCTCCTCTTAGTGCTGGCTCCCAGAAGAACCCAAATTAAGACATTATAGCGATTGACAGACACCTGTATGCTTTCCCCCTTTTCTTCTGCATGTGGTTTGGTTTTTACAGAAGAGAAAAATTCTGCTTTCACTCAGGTAGAGTCACAAACACTGGCAATAGGTCTTCAAGATCCTGCTTTGCACTTGCAGGCTATAGTCTTCAATTAAACTATTCTAGAAGCATAAGAGAGGAGTAATAATTATTTTTGGAATTGAGTCATTAACAAAATCTAAGAGCCACTCTATCTCACAGATCTTAGTCAAGCAAGAAACAGCAGAACCTTTTAAAAATTATTTATTTGGTGTGTGTGTGGTGGGGTTCAGAAACATACAAAGAAGAGAAAGAGCTTCTAGCTACAGGTTCCGCCCACTCCCCCACTCCCACCCCTCTGAATGCTTGCAAAGGCGAAGATTGGGCCGGGGCTGAAGCTCGGAGCCAGGAATGCAATCCACACCTCCTGTGTGGGTGGAAGGGATCCAATTCCTTGAGTCAACACTGCTGCTCTCCAAGGTTCTGCATCAGCGGGAAGCTGGAGCCAGGAGTCAAACCCAGGCACACTGATACGGGATGTGTAGGCTGCACGCCCACTCCCGGAAGAACCTTTAGAGAAAAGTGAAACTGCCTGCAGCCTGCGGTATTGTTCTGATGGGACAGCTGCACGCCTTGCCTGGCTTACGTGTCCATTCGTTCACCTCTCGCAGCACAGCTGATGGTTTCAAAGTGATGAGTGTGTGCACTGGGCAGGCAGAGCCGTCTTCGTGCGTGTGCGTGTGCGTGTGCGTGTGCGTGTGTGATGCCAGGACTTTGAGGACACGCTTTGCAGAGTAGAGCATTCTGAACCCCATCGCCTTTGTATGAAGGTCAGATTTGGGCGGATTTTTCCCAACTGCACAAAATTGAGCTCCTGAAGCTACACCAGCTCACACACTGGCCACCTCTGATGTGTTGGGACTCAGTGTGCCACAGAGGCAGGTGTTCATTCTTCTTTTTGTACAGTTTCTGAAGTGGTTAAAATATGTTATCCGGCATCAGCCACTTCATTGAGCCCCAGGACCAGCCTTGAAACCTTCCCATTCCAGCAGGCAGCCTGCAGAAAGCCAGCCCCTTCCAGCTCCGAGGGAGACAGGTGGACGCAGGAGACTTTGGCTGCGAGTTGAGCCTTTTGACTCATCCGCTCTGATCCTGGCAACACAGTTATTGCCTGAATAGCACCTGCTCCCACTGCCTGGGCACTGGCGCGGTGCCACTCATCCTGCACCTGCAGCTACCTGCTTCATCTCACTGGGCACCTCAGACGCCCTGCCAGGCAGGTCTAATTGCTATCACCTTTTATAAAAACCGAGAGGTCGGGCCTCTTGGTCAAGGTCACATGGTGAAGGAGTAGGAGAGTGGGGTTCGACTCAGACCTCTTGGGCTCCAGAGGTGACGTCAAGACCATTTCCCCAGTGGGCCTAATTTCAAAGCACGTGCTGCCATTCCTTCACTCCACAAATGCGTTCACCTCTCCTGGCACAGAGGAAGAAAGGACGAGAGAAGGGGCTTTCCCCTCTGGGAATAGGTTGGGTTTTGTCCACCTGATGCTCCTAGGACTTGGCACAAATGATGAAGAATTGTGTACAATCGTGTTCCTCTTTCATTTGAAAGGGAGAGGCAGAGACAGTCTCAGCCTCCCATGTGGGTGGCAGAGACCCAAGCACGTGGGCCCAGGAAGCTGGAATTGGGAGTATAGCTGAGACTTGAACTTGAGAGCTCTGATAAGGGATGCGGGAGTCATAAATGCTTCCCCACGATCTCTAACACAAAACAGGACTTCTGATGCACAAGATATAGGAGTACTGCATCTGTCTCCCATAGAGATCTGAATTCTTCTCATTTTTCTTTATTACCAACAATTCTTTGGAACTGTAAGTATTTTCAATAAAAATAACAAAAATAAGCTGGTAGGGAGTAACTGGCATTGACTGAGAGATCTGCAAGCTGCTTGGGGGAATTTTTTTTTAATTTACTTGCTTTAGAGCCAAACAGTGAACAGTAGGATTTCCCTCTGAGGGTTCCAGCAGGCTCCCTGGAAAAGGGGAGAGTCCTCAGGGTTTGGATTTGCAGTTGAGACCACAAGCATGGTTACTGAGCAAGAATGTAAGTAGAGAAACTGAAGTTCAGAGATGCTGGCTCACATGCCCAGGGCCCCGTGGCGACAGAGCCTGCCTTTCTGAACTCAGCCTGGGAGACCTGGGCTGTAAGACCTCTGGGTGTTGCCCAGGGCAGCCTGGGAGAGAGGAGCCCATCAGGAGCGGGTGGGTGGCTGCGTAGGAGATCTGAGCAGGAGCCCCCAGGCAGTGCCAGTCCTGGTCAGTTTGTAATGACAGAGCTTTGGCTTTAGGGGCCTCACACAAGTGCACAGCTGGGTTCTAACCATGCGTATTTGTAACGCTGCATTCCAACAGTTTATGCCCACTTTCTCTATGTGTCTTGGTGACTGCCTTCCTTCCACCCCTGGGTTTTTGTGTTCTGATCCAACATGAGGGGACCCAGGGGTGCAGTCCCAGGGCTGGGATGGAGGGGCAAGCTGGGAAGACAGGGAAGGTGGGTTCAGGGCTCTCGTCTGGGGGACATATGGGTGCCCGGGATCCTCACCAGCTTGCAGTCCACCAGTCTTCTGTCTGTAAATTAATTCCTCCCCATCCTCAACTCGCCTTCCTCCTCATGGGCTTCTGTGTGCAACACAGGCTTACTTGATGCCAACTCATGGAAGGCTGAGCGTGTGGGTTGGTGGTCTCCAGCACCTAAAGGGCCCGGATGCAAGGCTGACAGTCTACACAACCGTACGTCTTTTCAATGACAAGGGGAGCATCGTGGCATGGTCTGGTGGTCACCACTGGAGCCATGGACTCCCATTTGATATCAACAATAAAGAGCTAGCGTTTGTCACAGTCTACACAACCGTACGTCTTTTCAATGACAAGGGGAGCATCGTGGCATGGTCTGGTGGTCACCACTGGAGCCATGGACTCCCATTTGATATCAACAATAAAGAGCCAGCGTTTGTCACTAGGGACTTCCTGATGTGAGGCAACATGGAATGTCCAGACTCCTCTGTGAGTCGGTAGTGTCCAGAATTTTTCCCTGCATCTAATCAAGCCTGTTACGTAACTCCCAGTTTGTAGGAACTCCCCAGGGGTGGTAGCAGAGGAACAAGTGCAGGGATACCCGGAGGAAACAGCCGAGTCAGGAATGAGAACTGGACGATGTTGGCAGTCGACAAGACAAATGGCTTGGATTCTTCAAGATTTCAATGCCATGAAGAAATGAGAGAGGGACCCAAGGGTGCTGAAGAGATATGATAAACCATGAGATGTGCTGGACCAAATCCTTACACATCGTAAGATGTATTTTGGGGACATTTGAATATGCACTAGATAATGGGTAATGTTATAGAATTATTTTTAATTTTTCTCAGGTATAAAAGTGGTGTTGTGGTTACATAGGAAAATATCCTTTGGAGGTTGATACTGAAGTTTATAGGGCATCATGTCATAATATCAACATATTTTGAAGTGATTCAGTAAAGATGAGTAGGCGTGCACACACACACACACAGGGAACTTCAAAACGTTCTGGAAAATGGAATTAAAAGATGTTTATTTTGCAGGCTGGCGCTGTGGCGTAGTGGGTAAAGCTGCCTCCTGCAGTGCCAACATCCATATGGGTTCTGGTTTGAGTTCTGGTGGCTCCACTTCTGATCCAACTCTCTACTATGGCCTGGGAAAGCGATAGAAGATAGGCCAAGTCCTAGGGCCCCTGCACCCACATGGGCCATTTGAGGAGTGAACCAGTGGATGGAAGACATCTCTCTCTTTGCCTCTCTGTAACTCTGCCTTTCAAATAAATAAATAAATAAATAAATATTTTTAATAAAAAGAAGATGTTTATTTTGGTGCTAAAAAGTGTGAATACAATAAAGACTCTTCAGAATATTCATGAAAATGCAAGTTATGAAAAGTTATGCATGGACTTCAAAAATTTTTTGCACCCAAATCAACTTATCATCTAATTCCATTTTCCATGAATTTGTTGCAGCACCCTCATATCTATCATAGCTATTTTTCTATCTTTCTTTCTATCTATCATATCTATCTAGCTACCTACCTATCATCTTTCACTCTATCACCCATTTGTCTATCCATCTATTAGAGAATAAAACAAATGTGGCAAAACATTAGTGCTTGGTGACTGTAGGTGAGAATTTATGAACGTTCGTTATACTATTCTGTAAACAAAATATTTCAAAGAGATCTAGAAGATCTGAACTCACACAGGTGGTGGTGCAGACTTGACCCCGTGTGGTGCTCCTAACCCATGTCTCTGCTGATATCCAGTGGCGATCCACTCACTCGCCCCACCACCGGGCCCCTTGCTTTGAACACGGCCATTATTTATTAAAAGGCTATTTGGCTGCTTCACACGGTGGGCCATCTAGAACCCTGCCTGTTTATTAGCCTTCTACTTCAACTCAGCAGGACACACCGAAGCTATTCCAGGTTCTTGGCATGGATTCCGTTCTCTGATTGCACTTTGCTTTTCCTTGTGTGGATTATAGATGTTGTTGGTGTTTGGGCCCAGTGATGATGCAGGAGTTGGAGCGGGGAGGGGGCCATTTTATTACTTTGGCAGATGTTGGGAATCGAGGAGATGTGACACCGGTTCTCATTAGCACTCTTTGCATGTAGAAGGGGAAAACATCTTGTGAATATCACTTATTACTCAAGTGTCAGAACATCTCGTATCCTGGAAAGTTACAAAGCAGACTGTGAATTAAATAAGGAGATGAGCTGATCAGGTAAGTCGGAGAGGGGCTGGCTTGGAGAGATCACTTCTCCTACTGCCCTCCGCATGGCTCACTGCAGGGCAAGGAGGGAACGAGCCCCTCTGGAATGCGATGTCATGCTAGAGCTGAGGGGTGTATTGAAAAGGCACTCAAGCTGTTCTCTTGCCAGCATTCAACATGGTCCCTAGTCGTGAAGGTCTTGCTTTGTGGGTGACCATCCTGCTTTCCTGTCTAAACCTGGGTAGCCTCTATGCCTTCTGAATCCCTCAGTGGTGCTTGGCTCAAGGTAGATATTTGGTAAATAACCTGGGTTTGATACAATAGATTTTAATGATTGAGTCTGGTCTCAGTGATAGAAAAAAAAAATCCCCAAATCAAACTGTGTTAAACAAAACCAGGGATATAAGGGCAACAAGACTGGTAAGTCTGAGGATTAATGGCTTTAGGTGCAGCTTGCCTCAGGGACTTCCGTGGTGTCAACAGGCCTGATATCTCCGAATCTTATCTCTGGTTCACTGCATATCAATTTAATTCTAAAATCAATTGGGAACAAGACGCCTTCTGCAGTTCTACCTCCTCCAAAGTCTGAGTTCAAATGAGAAGGAGGAGGGCCTTTCTTGGCAGAAGTTCCACTGTATCCCATTGGTTCAAACTGGACCAAGTGCCCATCCCTAAACCAATCATTGTGGCCAGGAGAATATGCATTCTAACTGACCACATGAGAGTCAAATACATATCTCTCAGGCCAGAAGCAACGTCGTCGTCACAGAAAGCACAAGATCTGAGAGTGGGGGAGGGGCGGTTGTCTTAATCACTCCCTATTCACCACACTGCAGAGTGGGAGAGTCCTGTCTATGGTTATGAGGTCGTCTGATCTGCGACACCTGATGCAACTCATTAGTTACAGACACCCACAGCCGGGGGAAGAGAAGAGGTCATGGCTGACCACGTAGGGCAATAGGAGTCTGCATCTGTGCACAGAGGAATAACCAGGGGGGCTGGCTTGCAGGATCCAGAAAGTTGGGTGACCCCTGACCCAGCGGGAGGCTGTGATTGTCTTGTTTGTTCCAGTGGGAGGATGCAATTGGCTTGTTTGTTCCAGTGGGAGGCTGTGATTGGCTTGTTTGAATAATTCTTTGGGCTTGAAGGAACTGAAATCTCACACTCGGGACAAGCAGGAGCTGCTCCTGGTCCCCTCTACAAGGAGGATCATTTGGCTTGGGGACCTTATCTGTGGGAATGGAGTGAGAGGGAAATCTGCAGTTAGGTTACCTGAAGCTCTCTCTGTCTCTCCAGATGTCAAGACAGCACATACTACTGGCACTTCCTTTTCTCACCTTCTATCACCCCATAGTGGTGTCGGCTGAGGACTGTTTGCCCAAGAAAGGCAAATGGGCTGGACTGACAAAGCAGCAGGGGCTCACTCTTCCTGAGCCAAGCAGCTTCAGCGAAGTGGTCGGTGGGAGCTGGTCATCAGATGCCAATTTGCTCTTCGTCTGGGCTGGTCATCTTCATGCTGACCCAGTCCTGGGAATCTTGCATAAATGTCTCTAAGGTTATAAAGGAGGAGCTAAGACAAGTACATGTGGATTGCTGGAGGACCAAGCCGTGAGGATGACAGCTCTAGGGAAGTGGGTCATTCTTTTGGAAAAAGAGCGTGTGGAATTTGCAGCCTCTAGAGAGACTTTGGTAGACCTACTGCACTGTTCCATGCCAAGTCTGAAAAGGCACTTTTGCTGTTCTCTTGCCAGCATTCAACATGATCCCTAGTGGTGAACTTCTTGCTTTGTGGTTGATGATCTTGCCTTCCTGTCTAAACCTGGGTAGCCTCTATGCCTTCTGTATCCCTCTCTTTATCATATGCAGGGGCCTCCGCTGAGTTGAGTATTTTGGTGGACTGGGTCAGGTCAGTTGCTTGGCTGGACTTGATTCTAAGTCTGATGATTTTTTAATCTGGTTTGTGTTGCTTTAACAAACTACTATAGAATGGGTAACTTATAAAAAAAAATTGTTAAGTTCTGGAGGCTGGGAAGATCAAGGTCAAGGGATCCCCATCTGGCATGGAATCCATGCTGTGTCATTCCCTGGTGGAATGCAGAGGGCCAAGAACCAGGGAGCTGGAGGGGCTGAGATGCTTATATTACAGTCTACTCATGATAACTAACTGCTCTTAGAATGACAGCAGTCCGTTGACCAGCTCTTAGTAGGCCCCACCTCCCATCCCTGTGGCACCGAGGATGAAGATTACAACTCGTGAACTTCTGAGAACACATTCTGACCGTAGCACTAATCGTGGCAGGAATCTCTGTGATCCAGCTACAACCATTTATAAGACGCCATCCATTGCTTGGGGGTGTGTGGTGTTAGAACTGCTGCTCATCATAGCTTGTTGGGTCCCTAACTGACTTGACCTTATCATTATGCCTATAGAGCTTCTTGAATTATTTTTTTTCTATGAAACTTTCCAAGATGAAGATAAAAATTATGGACTTATCGGAAAAATAAACACATAGATCAAACAATTTCTGAGGATTTCACGTAGCTCCAAAACTCCAGCGTCGTACCCACCTCATGATGAGAGAACTCTGTACGCTTCGCAGGTGGATTTGGAGAAGTTGTTGGCAGCAAGTCAGTAAGGAAGACGTATTCCAGGAGGAAGGCCGTTTTCAGTTCCATACCTGCAAAGAGTGCACGTCCACAGCAAACAGCCTGGGAACTCCAGGGCCTGTGCTGTTTGGGGCCACCGAGTCAGGGAAGTCCATCATTGCTGCTCTACACATAGCATCCTCCAGTGATAGGCTCTTCTTATTATCTCTGAGGGAGAATAGGAAATGGGAAAGACTTTCAGAAATTGGACTCCAAGATTCAGTCTTAATATATATATTAACTTGAGAAATCCATCAATGTCAGTAGCACTGTGTTGGAAAATAACAGGTACTGTCTGCTTTAAGCTCAGTGGCAAATGACCTTTCAGGCAGCTGAATTTCACATGAACAGAGAGAGCTGTTGAGTATAGTTGGGTCCATACTCAACTCTGAAGTCCAGTCACTTAAGACCATATTTAGCAGCTTTTCTCGATGCATGACTTTTATTTGTCCATACAACAAATATGAATACTGAGCTCCCATTCTGTGCCAGTTACTTTTCTAGAACAAAGGTTCTGTTCTAATAGTGACTACTGATCCATGCATAGACACTTGAAATGTGCCTTCCCAACATCCCTTCACCCTTTTTCTGATCACAGCATCTGACTTTAGCTTGAGGATTTAACCCTTTTCTGGTCTTGATCATTTTGGTTTGAAGGATGGGTCTTTGACCCAAAGTTAATCTAATCAGAATAATTAAGTCCCAAATCCTTAGTCACAGTGGTCCCATGACCCAAACTGGTCTAAACAGAACAAATTTCAAAGTTTTGCAGTATCTGTTCATGTGACCGGTGTTGACTTGCTCCACATGGAGGCAACCAGTTGAGCATGGAGACAAGAGAGAAGTGGTATTGGGTGATTTTTACCAAAGACACTGAGGCTTCAGCATTTGATGCCTGGATCAAGTGTGAACATCAACCAGAGAACCCTCTGGACTATTATCCTGGCCAATTTGAGTTGGGTCTCCACCTGCTGCCACTAGAGGACCCACAGTAGACGCACCTGCTGGCCTGGAAGACTTGGTGAAGTCTTGCAGCTGGAAGTGTATTCTGACTACCTAGAGTATGTCAGTTCTCTGAGCACAGATTTGCCTGTTCAAATGTGGGGCAAGAGAAGGGGAGTCTGGTCACCCCTGCTTCCTATCATCAGACCTTGCTCCTCACCCCCTAATGCCCTATCCCATGCAATCCTCTTATCTCTCACAGGCACTGGTGCTGTGTTCCATTTCTGCTCCCCCGGGAGCCAATCAATCTCTACTTAAGTAAGTAGAGATTAAATAAGGACCTTGGTGAATGGCAACAGAGCTGTACCTGGCTGGCTGGGTGAACCACGCAATTGCTTGATGTTTATCATCCCAACAGAAAAGTGGAAATAGTATTGATATCCCATTCTCTTTCACCTGAACTCCTGCTAAGCCTCAAATGAGGGGATGCATGGGAGACTGCTGTGAATAGCAAACTGACAAATGAAAAATAAGATGCTGCCAATAAACAGATGCATGCGGGACTTTCCTTGGGGCACCCTGCACTTAACAAGGGGATCTTTGAGGAGGGAACTCCCTTCACTACCTGCAGGAATGAGGCTGTAACAGTGAAATAATAGCCTTTGGTAAGGGTTGCTATTTAGAGATGAAGAGGTTCTGCCTCACTCTGCAGTCCTCTTGTGTGCTTCGCTGGGGATTGGCTGCTGACTTCATTCACAGGAGAGTGCTTTGGACCCGAGAGTTCCTGATTCATAAAAGAGAACATTTTCCTTTTCATGTGTGGAGGCTTGTGCAACACTCATAGGGCACGATGCGATGCTAAGGAAAGACAATGGGTTGAATGAACAGTCTGGCTTCCCTTGGCTCCCAGAAGATTGGAGATGAGGAGCTGGGTGGAGCTGTGAATGTTAAAATGTGACCAACACATGAAAGATTGGAAGAAAGAAGATTGTGGTTAAAGGAGAAGAACTTGCAAACAAATGAAGAGTTGGCTGGAAAGTATGGAGCTCACCTGTTGGAGCAGATCAGTGGCCAGATTCATAACCAGCAGGGATCCTGGCGAAGAGACCTTGGTGTTATGGGTTGAAAAGGACAAGAGATTCACCTGTCATGTTGAGAATGTGAAAAGAGCAGGATCACAGGGGGAGGGGCCGGGTAAGAAACCACTGTGCACTGTGGCTTTCTCCTCCCTCCTTCATGGGCCTTCAAGGCATCTGGAAATCCCAGAAAACAGTATTTTTAATGGCAAGATGTCATTCAGCATTGGAGGGGAAATTAAAAAAATAATCCAACTATTCCTTAGAACTAGCTGGCCTTTCTCCCCTACCCTTCCCACTCAGCCTGGCCTCCCCCTGCGCCTGGTCACAGAAGCTGAGAAGGGTGAGCTACCCACGTAGATGTTTAAACCCTGCAGTCTTAGCGTGGAAGGATTGGGGATGAAGACCTGAACTAATTTTGGCATCCGAGAGGTGGGTCTGGCAAGGGGGTCTTGAGATCAAGGGGGCGTGCCCTCAGAAGGGAGTGCTCCTGAGAGGGCTGGCTCTCTGCGCTAGTTCAGCCTGGCTTCTCTCTGCTTCCTGGCCCATCTAGTGATCACCCCTCTGCACCTGCTCTGCCGTGGCCTCCACCAGACACCAGATTGACACCACTTGGTCCTGAACTCCAACCTGGCCCTGAGAACCGTAACATGAATTCAACCTTTTCCTGCCCCAGCAGCTCCTCTTGGGTATTTTATCTGAAGTAGTGAGAGGCTGACTGCCACGCCTGGTTTCAATGGCGGTTGAACAGATAGTGTCGGAGTTCTGTCCACTCCAGAGATGCCAAGATCCCGAATCTTTGGTGTTTACCATGCCCACCGTGGGGAGAGCCTGACAGATTCTCTCCTGCCTCTTGGCTCCTCTAACCAGTTGCATCAAGAAATAGAATGTTACATTTTTGACCACCCTTTTGGGGTAGCTTCTTTTTCAGAGTGAGTATATTTCTATGGAAACAATTTACACCATTATCTGAGTGTCTCCTTGCAAAGGAGCATCTGAGGAATTTCCCAGTATTTTCTGGAAGCAGCCTTTTAGTCTGGGTCTTTGTGAGACAACCATAGCATTGTTTGTTGAGTGCTTCTGACTCACTGGCAGGTGGAATACTTGGACGGATTGAGGAGCTGGCATGATTTGCTTGGGAGAGTCTCATTGAGAATTTCCCTCCACATCCTGCGACCTATTATTTTCTTCTAAAAAATTGAAATATAATTTACACAGAATAAAGTCATGTTTTTTAATTTTTGTTAAAGATATATCTATTTTGAAAGAGTTACACACAGGGAAGGAGGGAGGGAAGGAGGCATGGAGGGAGGGAGGGAGGGAGAGAGAGAGAGGGAGAGAGAGAGAGGGAGAAAGAGAGAGGAGAGGGAAAGAGATCTCCCATCCACTTGTTCACTCCCCCAGAGGACTGCACTGGCTAGCTCTGGGCCAGGCCAAAGCCAGGGGATTTTCCAGGTCTCCTGCTTGGTGGCAGGGGCCCAAACACTTGGCCATCTTCTGCTGCCTTTCCCAGGCTGTTAGCAGGGAGCTGGATCAGAAGCAGAGCAACTAGGACACAAACTGGCCCCATATGGGATGCTGGCATCGCAGGCAGTGGCTTTTCCCACTGTGTCACAATGCCGGCCCCATAACATCACAGATAATAAGTGTAGAGTATTGACAAATGTTAACATTTAAATTAAATACAGCCTGTTTCTAACACCTCACAAAGTCTCCTTTACTTCTTTCTTGTATCGCCAGGAGGTGACCACCATTCTGCTTCCTATCGCCAGAGCCCCGTTCTGCTTGTTCTGGACTGTGTTGTAAATTCGCCCACACGGATGTCTTCGGTTATCCACAGTTCTTTTGCTTACATGTGCTTTGGAGATTTACTTTTGTGTTTGCATGCATCAGTACCTCTCTCCTTTTTACTATGTGGGTAGAATCCAGTGTCTGGGCCACTATTAATCCATCCTGTGAGTGAGCATGTGCATGGATCCCAGCGTCTAGGATGTAAATTATGAATAAAGCTGCTAGGAACATTTTACCCAAGTCCCCTTGGTGTTGACTATGAGCAGGACCTCAAAGAAATGGGGGGACGCCTACAAGTTTTCAGTCCTCACGCACGGGGTTGAACTCAATGACCTACTTTGAAATTCCTCTCGGATCTTTTGGTGTCTCAGGCACAGGTTTGCATCTCCACAGGGAAGGGCCACTCAGGGCAGCTAGACACCGATCAATCTGACACAGAGTGTAACTTTGGGAAATGAGATTATGAGAAGTTGTTGCCAATTTGTGTTCTCTGAAAGTGGCTTTGGATTTGTAAAAGTCTGGCCAATCTGGGATCATTGTGCTGGACAATTCTGCTGAGGGTTTAAGAAACCTCCAATGACATTGGCCATGCCTGCAGAGGTGTGACGGGAATTTTCCTAGCATGCCCATAGGCTTATTGTGAAGTATGAGAGATTTCTTCAAAGCGGACTTTGAAAATGTGAATCTCCATGAAAACACTGGGGACAGCGCCACTCAATGAGTGTCTAAATTCTGGACAAGGCAGGACTAAGGCACCGATGTTAAGTTGCAGGGCAACGTGGTACAGTTCCTGATCCGACAGAGCTGTGTGCCGAGGGCACGAGCTCCCTCCAGGGTGAGTCTGCTGCCCGCACAGGACCACAGCAGAAGGGCACAGTGTCGAATAACCTGAAGCATCACATTGCGGGGGGGTGGGGAGGCTGACCTGGGCAGCTCCTGTGGTCTGTGTGCTCCAAAGTCACTTAATGTCTCCAGTTGTAGCCACGTGCCCAAATGCCCTCCCTGGGTATCGCAAACAAGAAACATAGTATGGTGCTAAGTCCTCATTTTGTGATCCTGGTAATGACCGCCACACTCAGCTTCACACCATCAACCCAAACTTGGCTCAGCTCCCCGTATTGAGAGCAAAGGTGGCTTCGGAATGCTGGCACCCAGCGCACAGCCTTGCACGAGCTGTGCTCAATCCATGCTTGTGGATGGGCAGTGCCTCAATACGAGGGGCTCTTGCCGGAGTCTCCCCTGGAAGATGGAAACCTGACAGTGTCTAGTCTTGGCCATCAGAGTTCCTTGGGCTGACTCTGCACTCTCCCATCCCATTTTGTTAACCCATGGGGTGTCCTGTTCTGCTCAGGGTAGCTGCTGGGCCCAAGACACAGGAGAGACAAACACACCTCTCCAAGTCTCTCCTACTCCTTTGCACCTGACACCCGCAGGGCCTGAGCTACCTAATCTCCCATTCAGTTGTTCATTAATTGAATCCTCACCAAGGACTGGGGGTGGGCCTTAGCATTGGGTTTACAGTGATGAGGAAGGCAGAGACAGCCCACACCGAGCCTGGGCCCCTCCCCAGGGAGACGTGTCTGTCTCCCCTCAGAACCGGAGAGGTCTTGGTTCCGAGATCTGGGATCTGTCACGTGTTTCCTCTGGAGGTAGGGTCAGTTTGCCCTTTGCTCCAACCCTCCTCTTTTGTCCAAGATGGAGAACAGGGCGCCTCCACCCCAGGAACCACCTGGGGCTCCCGAAATCCTGGCTGGATCTCTCCTAAAACGCAGGGAAGCCCGGAGCTCGCTAGGAACGACTTGATGGTTACTGATAATGGCGAGTTGCGCATTTCGCATGTGTTTTGCTTTAAAGTGGTAAGGCCCAGCTCAGAGTCCAAGAGAAGTCTACAAAGTCCTGACAGGCGATGGGAAAGCAAAGCCAAATCGGGCTCCAGCTTGAGGCCACTGTTGGGGGGCTGGGCTTTCAGCTCTGAATCCCGAGGAGGGAGCTCCGGTTCCCCCTGCTGCCTGAATGCTGTGTCAGCCAGGAGCGCCCCCGACCGCCTGCCGCGCGCAGCCCGGGGGTGCCGCGCCACAGCCAGCGCACAGCTGCGGGCGCCGGGGAGGGGGTGGTCGAGGGGGATCCCGCCCCTCCCCGAGCCACCTGCCGCCTGGAATGGCGGGGAGCCAGATTCGGTTTTGCTCTCAGTCTGTACCAGAGCTGGCTTCCTGAGAGCAAAGCGAAACCCGTCAGTGATCTCTGGGGAACTTCCTAGAGAAAACAAAGAATTTCAGGTTGGAAAGGTGTAGGGAGGGCAGAGAACGGAAGGGAGGAGCGATCCGCGGCAGGGACGGAAGGAGCCTGGGCTTCCCCGAGCCCAGAGCGTCCCCAGAGTGCTCCAGACTCCGAGCCCACGTGCGGGCGTGCGCCAGGGGCCGAGAGCCGAGGGCGGGGGTCGGAGGCAGAACTCCGGGGCGCAGAGGGGCGCAGGCAGAGCCCCGGCGAGCGCGCCGCCCGGGCGCGGAGCCCAGGGGCCGCCCACTGGCTGGGGAGCCGAGGAGCGCGCAGAGGCGGCGGCGGCCGCGGGGCTTCCCCGGCCTCCCTTCCCCGGGCCGTGGGCGGCCAGCGCCGGCTCCGAACGCGGAGGTGGCGCCCGGCGCGGGGAAGCGGGGAGTCCCCGAGGTGTCCCCCGCTCGCTGCGCGGACGCAGCCCCGGGACCCGAGGCGGGCGATTTGGGCTGAGCCCTCCCCGCCGCCTGCCCGCCCCCGCCTGGCGCCCGCCTCCCGCCCCCGCCCGCGGCCTGGAGCGCGCCTCCCTCGCCGCCCAGGGTCTGGCGAGCCCGCGTCGGCCGAGCTGCGGGAGCCGCGGAGAGCACCAGCCGGCGCCGCGGGAGCCGCTCGGGTCGCACCATGCGGGAGCTGGCCATCGAGATCGGGGTGCGAGCCCTGCTCTTCGGGGTCTTCGTGTAAGTAGCGGCGAGCCGCGGGCGGGGCGCCCGGAGCCGGCACCCAGCGACCGAGCCTCTCTGCGCCCCAACTTTGTTGTGCGCCGCAGCGTCCCGCCGCGGCCGGGGTCCCCTCCCCGCCGGGTGCCCGGGAGGTGCCCTCCGGGACCCAGAGAGCGCCTTTCCGGGACTCTGGTCTCGAGGAGACCCGCGCGCCGTGGGGCTGGGACCTGCTCCGGCCGCCGCCACCGCGCCGGCACGCGGGTCCAGCCGCCGCCCGGGGTCCGGGGCTGCTCCCCTGGCCCCGCGCCCCGGGAAGTTCCCCGCCTGTGCGGGTTTGCGCCGCAGCGGCGGCGGCGGCAGCTTCTGCTCCTGGCCGCATCTCGCGCTGTCCCCGCGGCGCCCTTCCGAGTCCGGCCCAGCGTCTCCCGGGCGGCGTTTGCGGAGCCTCTCCCGCGGGAAAACTGTTGCGGCGGAGGCTCGGGCGTCCGGCGCCGCAGCCCGGGGTGGGGGTGGGGGTTCGAGTCGGCGTCCGCCCCGGGCGCGCTCGGCGCTGGAGCCTGGGATCCGCGGTCTGGGAAAGAGGCGGGGAACTGGCGCAGGTTCTCTCGGAGATGTCGGAGCCCCCTCTCGGGCTCCAGCGGTGGGGAGCGGGCGCGTCGCGTTCGGAGGCCAGCCCAGAGCCGCGGCTCAGACCCACCGCGCAGCCCCCGGGGGCACCTGCCACCCAGGCGCCCCCGCCTGCCCTTGGCGCTGCCTTAGCGGCCAGGCTGGCTCTCTCCGCTTCCGCCCGAGGCTGCTCTCTGACACATTTTGGATATGAAGTTGCGTGAACTTTCTGGCCTTGCCTCTGTTTGAGGGCACAGCCCCTCCCCTGGCTTTCTGCCCGGTCCACGGCAGGTGCACCGGATCAAAGATGACTTCTGTTGCCTGCAGGCCAGGGCATGACCGTGGAAAGAAATGCCCTTTCCTGCGTGTTTTTCTTTCCTGGGGATTAAATTCGTCCGGGGCGCTTATTCACTTCTCCAGAAAAGGCGGTGAGTGAGCCCCTCCAGATGCAGGCAGGCCCCCCTCTCCCGCCCCGCGGCCGAACACTGCTGTCATTCACTGGGAACAGGAGCGAGACTTGCAGTTGGGTTTTGATGGCGTTTGGGAAAACAAAGCCCTTTTCCCTGCTCTCACCCCTGTTTCTACCTCTGGGATATGCATTGGGATTGGTGATCGCTGTGTGACCAGATGGGGACAGTTTCCAGTCGGCAGATAAGCCAAACCCCCATTAAAATATGCGTTAGAAAAGTGCTCTGTGCACATAAACTTATGTGTGTTGGAGGAATGTGTGAGAAATGCCGAAATAAAGCAAAACAGCCGCTTAGGCTGTGTGGTTTGTTGGCTGCAGGGGAATCATATAAAAAAGTGTTTAAAACGTCTGTACAATGTTTAGACTGCATTGCTTCAAATAGCCCCCCTCCCAAATACTCGTGAGATGTTTACGAATATACAGTGGCCCGCGCAGTGAATTTGGAAACTTGATGATCAGTGTTCCTGTGCCTCTGGCTTCCTCTAAGGATGTTATGTAAAAACCAGACCAGTCGGTTACAGCGTTTTCCTCCGAAGTTCCCTCTGTGTTACTTCATGCCAGGGTGGCTGTCCTTGCCCGCCGGGGGACAGACGTGGGCACCCTGGGCAGTTTTGAGTGATCCCTGGGTTTCCCAGCACACTGGACAGGTAAACCGTTAACCGTGGGTCCAACTTGTGGCTCTTAACACCTGCTCCGCTACTGCTCGCGGAGGGAGCCTCCCTGGAGAGAGGGTCCTGGCTGTTCTCGGCAGTGGACAGCGACTTCCGGAGGCCGGCCAGGAGCAATGGAGACAGATGACCCTTTGTATTCTCAGATGCGCTTCTGGCGCCTTGGCAGAGGCCGGCTTTGGGGCCGATTTGATTTGGTTCTTCCTTTCACCATCACTGGCATGATGGCAAGAGGCAGTAGGTCTCTCCCACCTCTTCCCTCGGAGATGGGGGTCCTGGTGACTTGAGTATATTTCTGGGAGGTCTCTCCAGGCAGGCTGAATTCCACTTCCTTGCTGCAGCTTCCAATTTGGCTGATGGAATCCATCCTCTGTTTCTTGTTGGTATTTCTGCTCTCTTTCTCTGGGTGAGAGACTGTCGAGGGGTGAGGGTGCAGGGCGTATCCCACCTCTGTAAACTTGGGAGAAGCGTCAGCTGTGGCTGTGTCTCAGCACAGGGACCCTGCTGCACCTGTTGTCCCACGTTGGTGTTAATGCAATGGGTTGTGGACTCAAGCAGCAGGGATGTAAGCTCTCCCCTGCTGACCGTAGAGGAACGAGTTTTCTGTTTGTAGATCAGGTGTGGTGCTGAGGTTTTGGGCTTTCAGGATGCTATGAGGATGCTGTGCAGACAGCCCCCATGGATGCTCTGTGTCTTTTGGGCAGTCCCACCTAAGAGCCTCAACTCCTTGGGTGGAAACTTAGCCCAGTAGGGCTGGAATGGGGAGTTTAACCTAACAAGAAATAAATCAGCTACATGAGCCCAACAGTGAAGAAAAACACAAGTGCAGTGTGTTTGTTGAGGCCGCACTTACTCGTTCTGAACCTTGTGAGCCCAAGGCTCTGTAGCTCTTACTCAGGAACCTCGGGAGGATCTGTGTTCCCTCAAACGCCAAAGCCAGCGCTGCATCTTGCTCAGCGGCGCTGCAGACCAGTGGCGACCCACTGCTGGGGCAGCATTACCTGTGCACCACGGTCGCCAGCGCAACGCCTCCTGCTTGTAGCGCACCTGCTGCGTGTCAGACAGTCAGGGAGAGCATCGTGTGCTGCTGGAACCCGCGACGGTTCTTCATCACGGGCGGGCGAGGAAGCTGAGGCGCCATCAGCTTAACCAACGGCTCAGCTTAGGGCGCTCATAGGGGAAGCTCTGAGATCTCGGTCTGGATGCATCAGCCGCCTCTCCTGGACTTGCAGTCGCCTCCCTTGAGGCAAAGTAACGGCCAGTGCTGGTCAGGAGAGGGCTTGCCCTGGGCCACAGGCACCCCCTGGGATTTCTCCAGGAAGCTCCATGTCCCTTGCAGTGGACATGGTCCATTCTCCTCACTTTACAAATGGAAACACCAAGGTTTAGAAAGGCCGACTAACTGGCCTGAAGACGCTCAGCCGGCAGGCAGTCCGGCCCAGGTTCAGACAGAGCTCCTGTCCCAGAGCCGTCAGCCACTGAGCTAGTACGCCTCCAGCCCGCAGAAGTGACCACATCCTGGAAGCAGTCGCCTGTGGGACCTGTTCCCTCCAGAGAAGCACGTGCCTGACTCCAGGGCCACGCATGGAACTGAGGTCACTCTGGCTCCAAGGTCCAACCCTAGGGTGGCACCTCAAAGGGGGAGGAGTGGCAGTGATGGCCCACACTCCCCGTAAGATGGGACTGAGGGGGGCGGTGGCATGGTGCATGGGATTGGTCCTCTGCCTGCAGCGGAGCATCCCTTATGGGCGCCAGTTCTAGTCCTGGTCGCTCCTTTTCCAGTCCAGCTCTCTGCTGTGGCCCAGGAGTGCAGTGGAGGATGGCCCAGGTCCTTGGGCCCTGCACCCACATGGGAGACCAGGAGGAAGCTCCTGGCTTCGGATTGGGTACCTCCAGCTGTTGCGGCCATTTGAGGAGTGAACCAACAGAAGGAAGACCTTTGTCTCTCTTTCGCTGTCTGTAACTCTGTCAAATAAATAAATAAAAAATCTTAAAAAAAAAAAAGATGGGACTGGGGCTTGACCGGTACCGTGAGGCTAAGGGGTGGTGAGCAGAGTGCTGCTGAGACTCTAAGTGGTAGTGGCCAAGAACAGGTGGCTCCTTGCTTTCTGTCATTGGCCACTACCCCTGGGACATTGGCTGATCTGAAGGCCCCTCGTCTACAGCAGTGCAGGTGAGGACCCCGGGAAGGCACCAACCTTCTGCTGGACCCCTCCCCCATCTTCCCTTCTTTTCTTTCTGCCCTGTGGCTTCCTGCCTGCAGAGTCCTCACAGGAGTTGTGGGTCTGCTCAGGCTGCCAGGTGCTGGGGCACTTGTGTTTGCCTCACCCGGGACCAGCCCAGCATCCCGTTCTGAGGTCCTCCTATGTGGGGAAAGCTCACCAGGTGCTGGGGACGAGAGGAGAGGCAGGCCAGGCGGGCTCCAGGGAGCTCATGGTCCACTGAGCAAGCCCATGCCGGGCCACTGCTTGCTGGTTTCCCCTCATACCATCGCTGGGGTTGAAACCCCCAGTAGGTCTTGTTGACCAGGTGTCCGGTGGACAGGCCCTGATCTGGCATCTTTGAGGTGCTTGCATGCATGGTGGCTATTTTCTTTTTCTTTTTTTTATAACGCTTTTATTTAAAGAATATAAATTTCCAAAATACAGCTTATAGATTACAATGGCTTCCCCCCCCATAACTTCCCCCCCCACCCGCAACCCTCCCCTTTCCCACTCCCTCTCCCCTTGCTTCACATCAAGATTCATTTTCAATTCTCTTTATATACAGAAGATCAGTTTACTATATATTAAGTAAAGATTTCAACAGTTTGGGTGGCTATTTTCTCTGTTTTGTTGGTAAACTTTGGTGGTTGTGATTCCATCCAAACCCAGGGGAACTTGGGACTTGAATGGTCCAGGTGACTTGTGAGGGCATTGGATGTCAGGTAGGTTATGGAAATACTGACAATCAAGATCTGTTGTCATTGCCCTAAGAGGCCAAATCCAGGTTTCTGGGTTTGTGTCTGTTGGGAGAGCAGAGTGCTCCCTGTTACTGAGGAGGAGGGGTGCTAACTGCTCAGTGCCAGGGAAGGCTGCCCAGAGCAGGTGTCTCCCCTGAGTCCTGAGTGCCAAGTGTACCAACCTGCGCCCTGAGCACTTTCCTACAAAGCAAAGTCCTGGGGGCACCTGCTGGGTGGGGAGGAGGTCCGCAGGTGTGGCTTCAGGCAGTGTGAGACTCAGATGAGCTGGAGGTGGTGGGGAAGCTGAGAGGAAGTGAGTGTGGGGTGAGGACGTGAAAGGTGTCAGCCCTGCCAGTGTGGATGCCTCACTGGGGCTGATGACTGGGGAGCTCTGGGGTTCGGAACAAAGCGACCACGCTCTGATACTTAGCCGCTGGTGGGACGGCCCCGCTGCCTTCTGAGTGACGGTACAGGGCTCGGCTGTGCTGCGCCACCTCGCTGCTCTCTGGGACAGGGCCTTGGCTCTGCCCTGCATGGTGGTCAGCCCCCTCCATGGCTGGCTGCTGTCCAAGGCCGGGGGCTGCATCCTCATTGTCTTTGCTTTCCCCCCATCCCTCGCGTGGCTTTGGCACGAGTGTAGCCGGTGCCTCCTGACTCCATTTCCAGTCTTGCATCTTGTGAGTGTGACGCCTCTGTCGAGAATAAAGCTACTTAAAGGGCTGAGTAAATCAACATAGATAAGGGAGCCCCTGGAATCCACATTTTGAACAGGTTTGGGAACTCCTGCCATGCAGTCTACAGTAATCCAAGGGTCTCCTTGGCTTCCTCTCCCCTTCCTGGCCACACAGGAGGTCTGTCCTCCTGCCTTTGCGTAGGGCCACATGACAAGCTCTGGCCAATGGAACATGGGTGGAATGACAGGTGTCACCACCCTGTGGAGGCAGCATGAGTCTCTTCGGTGCTGAGCAGGAGCTGTGGGCTGGGATGGCAGAGCTGCCCTGGAGGGCCCTGCCGTTGCAAGTGCACTTTGTGGGAGAGAAGCAGGCGCCTTGTGTTAACGGGATTTGGGAGCTGGTCTGAGGCTGTAGCGTCCGCCTACTCTTTCTCACTAATACACCTGCATTAAGTTCATCTAAGTTCTTTGGGGCACTAGCCAGGTGTCTTTGAGTTTTGAGTCTGCCGCCAATTAGCAAATTGCTTAAAATCTCCAAGCCTCAGTTTCTTTGTGTCCAGGAAATGGAGATACTACCTCACTGGATTTGGTTAGGGCACTTTACGTGTCGTCTGTTGGGTGCCTTTTCCCTGCTCTCGTTAATTGCTGCCTCCTACAGGTGGGGCTCCAGAGTGGCACTATAGCATAGTGGTTACAAGGGTGGCATCAGGTTGCTGGGGCTCGAATCCTGGCTTTGCCCCTTATGGTCTGTGTGTGTCTTTGGGTAAATTATTTATACAGCTTAATTCTTTGTTTCACCATCTGTTCAAGGGGAATGTTCACACTGTCCACGAATGCAAGGCTGGCGAGTGTTGAAGGAGACAGCGTTCAGCTGGTTGTGTGTGCTTGCTAGATGTCGTTATTATCCTGCCCTTGAACTGTAACCATCACACGTACCGAGGAGAAGCATGCGGGCAGGTAACGACATTGTTAGCACAAATGATTCACTGTGGGGCTTCTGGAAAAGGATTAAGAATATTCCAGATTGTTCCTTCTAGCACCCCCAGAGTGAGGTGTTATAACTTGCCATGGTTCATTCAATGAGAAAGACCTTTGCCGTGGATGGGGGCGGGTCTCAGCCCTGCAGTTTCCAGTGGTGACTTAAATCGCTGGCTCTTTATAGCCGTGACTCTAGGACACCACATCAGAAGTGTGGGCGGTGCAGCTGCATTAGGTAACGTTCGTGGAAGATGCTGTGGCTCGTGGTCTGTTTTCATGGTGTGGAGTTGGGCCAGAAGCCCCCTCCAAGGCCGTCTTCTCATTGGAACCCCTATGCCCCGTCGCACGTGGGCCGCAGTGAGTGTCCCGGGGTGGTGCTTCTCCCTACCCTGGAAGGCTTCTGCTCTGTTGTCTGATAAATCACCATTCTGTTTGAAATATTGTTGGCCACCGTGAAATGCGTCTGCTGTCCCTGGAATTCTGAAAATCGATGATGTTTTCCCACAGGGAGGTGAACACTAATGTAATAACACTACAAAGGGAGATTTTTGGTTTCATACCTCGTGGATACAGGTATCTCAGTTATAAAGACTGCCTTTTACGATGCAAACCAGGCTTGTTAATGTGAGAGTTATCTCAGTGATATTCTTTAAAAAAAATATCAGGCAGACGTTTGACGTCATGGTGAAGTTGCCCATATCCATCAGTGGAGTGCCGAGTTCAGGTCCCGGCTCCACGCCTGATTCCAGCTCCCTGCTAACGCGCACCTTGGGAGGCAGCAGGTGATAACTCAGGCAGTTAGGTACCTGCCACCCGGGTGGGAGACCTGGATGGGGTTCTTGGCTCCTGGCCTCAGCCCTGGCTCATCTAATGCGGGAAGCGAACCAGTAGGTGGGAGCTCTCTCTTCCTGCTTCTGTCTCACATGGATAAATAGATCAGAGAGTAAGTCTCCAGCGGTTCTCTAGCAGGAAGTGGACGCATACGGGGCCTCTGCCTGCCCGCGCCGCAGCCCTGTCCTACTTGAAGCCACGCAGCGTTAAGGGGGTGCTGGGAGGTTCCTGGGGCCAGTGAGCAGGGGGCCGGGAAGAGCTGGCCTGCGGAGCGCAGGGAGGGCTTTGTCACCGTGACGCATTGTCCCGTCTCACCCAGGGACCGAGTGTTTCCTGTCTGCTTTGGACTCTGGAGCGGGAACCGGGACAGAGGCTGAGGGCCATTGAGGCCGCTTTCCCCAGAGGCGGCGCGCGCTGGCAGGGCTGGCGGCCCCTCTCCTGTGCTGGGGAGTTCGTCAGGCGTGTTCGCGCTGCGGCGTGGGCTCGAGCTACATGCAGCCGTTCATCTTTGACTGTTTTGACCTACAAACCCGGGAGTTCCATCTAATTCAACCTAAAAATAACCCGCACAGAGCCAAGTGTGCTATTTGTGTTTGTGCAGCTGCGCAGGGCAGCCCCCTCTCCCACCCTGAGAGCCCCTGCCCGTCCACAGTGCCTCTGAGTTCTGTGCACACAGGATCATCCCGGGGGACCCTCTGCGTGATGTTTTGCTCCTAGTGTTTGGAGATTCATCTGTGTGGTCGTGAGTGGTTGTGCTCCGTTCACTGTCAATCCCATAGCGCATCCCCCAGGAGGACGGCACCCTGGCCCTGTCTGCTCCTTTTCCTGACGATGGCTCTCTGGGTCATTGTCGGTTTTGGCTGTTAAGCCTACTGCCGGTATTGTTTCTCAGTGAACATATTTGTGGTTTCTGTCGAGTATATGTATTTGCAGGAATGGAAATGCTGAGTTACTCAGCACAGGTTTTTAAAGAGGGCACTGGCTTCCTATTGTCCAGCTCTGACTCTGCAAGCCGTGTCTGGTCTGCTCGGTGCCTCCATCCATCTGGAGCAGCTGTGATGGGCCTGGTCAGTGACCAGAGACGCATACAGCCAGGTCTCCACCCTCTGGGAGGGCGGGCATCAAGGCATCGGGGGCAAAGTCAAATCCTGATGAAGATGCGCCCTGGCTCCCTCCTCTGTGGAGCAGGGGCACAGCCTCCCCTCCCCAGAGGGCTGGGAAGGAGAAGTGGCAGAGTCGTGGCAGGTGCCTGCTGCAGAGGTGGCACATGGGGCAATGCCAGTGTCTTCTCCCCCACGTCCCTTCCTAGGGCTGCGATCACTTAAAAGGTACCTGATACCCGAGGATGACGATGATGATGACCTCAGAACTGCAGCAGAGAGCAGAACCTTGAACTAGGGTAGGGGAGTCATCCAGGACAGTTGTCCAAGGAGAAATGAGAAACAGATACTGACGTGTAGATGCCTTTATTTTTACTTATTTTTTTTTAAAGATTTATTTAGTTATTTGAAAGGCAGAGTTACAGAGAGAGAGAGAGAGAGAGAGAGAGAGAGAGAGAGAGAGAAAGAGAAAGTGAGGTTTTCCATCTGTTCCCGAAATGGTTGCAGTGGCCAGGGCTGGACCAGACTGAAGCCAGGAGCCTGGAATTCTGTCTGGGTGTCTCACATGGGTGGCAGTGCCAAAATGCTTGGGGTATCCTCTGCCTCTTCCCTAGGTGCATAGGGAGCTGGATCAGCTGGGACTCGAATTGGTGCCCATAACCTGCTCCTCCATGATACTGGCCCCTGTGCGTGTCTTTTAGTGGGTGGTCTTTCCTCCTGAGCTTTGGGAAGGAAGCCGCACCACCTGTCGTGTGCAGCTTTGTGCTAGGCTCTTGTCACAGGCTGGACGCTTTCATCTCCATGGCCCCTCAGGAGGTAACGTTGCTGCGATTTACAGAGTTGAGAGTTGATGCCCCGTGTTTTCAGAGAGCACTTACCAATCAATAAGAGAAGAACCCTTTGTGTAGAAAGATGGGCAATGGATATGGACAGGAAAGGGCCAAACACATAGGCAACACAGCTTTCAACCTGTGAGTTCTATACAAGTTCAAGACTGGATCTGAAAGCAGCCACATGGCAGTGAGTGTAGAATACAGAAGCTTTTTATGTGCTACAACAAAAGAGCTCATAGCCATTAAAAGTAATATATAGGCAGTTATTTGTTGACTTGGAAGACATCTCTGAGTGTTTGTTGGTGAGTGATCAAAGCAGGCAGCAAAAGTTGAGTGACACTGTTTTAACGTGGTAATGTGATATAATTAGTGTGCCTGTATCTGCAGGAAAAGGCCTATAAAGACACACCAAGATCTTAATTGTGGTTCTTTCAGGTTGATGGGATTGTGCAGTGTTTGATTTTTCTTTATTGCCTAAATTATTTTACAATAAACATTTATTGCTTTCATACATAGACAGGAAAATCAATGTAGATGTTTCCTATTACGGGAAAAAAAGAAAAGACAACGAAATATGCTTGAATGGTGCACTAAATGATTCTCTTGTGATTGCTTTAGAAATAGTTACAGCGGGAATGTGTCAGAAATCAACCTTTCTGTGTGCCTGGCGGCTGCAGTATTTAAGAAAAATCAGAGCTTAAAGGTGAACACTCAGAATGGGCATTTGTGTTGAAGCAGAGGTCAGAGGCTGCCAGGGGAAGCACGGGTGGGCCTGGCCCTTTCAGAGAGCAGCTTTGCAGGGCTCCAAGGGTCCTGGCATGATCCCTGCCCTCCGACCTAGAATTCTTGGAAAACAGATGCCGAGTCACTAATGCGAGAGACGGGAAAAAGCCTCACAATCCGTACTTTTATCACTGTGTTCCCTGCGAAGCATGGGAATCATGTTCTCCAATGGAAGTAAAATGCAGATGTCAGCACTTGTAGAAGGTTTGGTGAACTGCTCCTGGAGACCATGAAGAAGCACGGTTGAGGTCTGTAAGGCAGTAGTTGTGGGAAAAAGCACCATTCAATAATAGATCTTGGCGCTGGAGCTGTGGCGTATCGGGCGTAGCCACTGTCTGCAGTGCCAGCATCCCATATGGGTGCCGGTACAAGTCCCGGCTGCTCCACTTCCTGCCCAGCTCTGCTATGGCCTGGGAAAGCAGTGGAAGATGGTCCTAGTGCTTGGGCCCCTGCACCCATGTGGGAGACCCAGAAGAAGCTCCTGGCTCCTGGCTTCTGATTGGCGCAGCTCTGGCCACTGTGACCATCTGAGGAGTGAACCAGCGGATAGAAGACCTCTCTCTCTCTCTCTCTCTCGCTCTCTGTCTCTGTCTGTCTCTCTCTCTGCCTCTCTCTAACTCTGCCTTTCAAATAAGTAAATCAATCTAAAAAAACCATATCTTGGGCTTGGGCATTGTGGCAGCAGGTTAAGCCACTGGTGGGAATGCCCATGTCCTGTGTGGGAGTGCCTGGTTCCGGTCCTGGCTACTGCATGTTTCCAATCCACTCCTCGCTAATGCACCTGGGAGGCAGGATGATGGCCCACATAGTTGGGTTCTTGCCACCACATGGGAGACGCAGATGGAGTTCCTGGCTCCTGGCTGTTGTGGACATTTGGAGAGTGAACCAGAGGACAGAAGATTCTCATTTCTCATTCATTTTCCTCTCCCTGCCTCCCTCTCTCTCAGTCACTCTGCCTTTTGAATAAATAAATAAATCAAATCTTTAAATATATAGCACAGAATTACAGCTTTTTGAAAGGATCACACCAGGATGAATGTGATGGGAATGAATGTATTTCCTCTCATACAATTTTTAAAAAATCAGAAAATACCTGTAATAATTAAAACAAGCAAAAGCATATGTCTTCTTGAACTCTTTCACCTTTCCCTTTATTTCTTTAAAGTTGAACTTTATAATATACATTTATATATAAAACACTGGAGAACATTTTATATATGCTGTACATTTCTTTGCTTAGTATATCTTAAAAATGTTTTCTATCTATACAGATTTACTGGATTCTTTTTTTTTTAAAGATTTATTTATTTATTTGAAAGGCAGAGTTACAGAGAGGCAGAGACAGAAGCAGAGAGAGAGAGAGAGAGAGAGAGAGAGAGAGAGAGGTCTTCCATCCACTGGTTCACTCCCCAATGGCTGGAGCTAGACTGATCCCAAGCCAGGAGCCAGGAACTCTGGGTCTCCCACAAGGGTGCAGGGGCCCAAGGACTTGGGCCATCTTCTGCTTTCTCAGGCCATAGCAGAGAGCTGGATCAAAAGTGGAGCAGCTAGGACTTGAACTGGTGCCCATATGGGATGCCGGCACTGCAGGTGGCAGCTTTACCTACTACGCCACAACGGCGGCCCTGGATTCTATTTCTTGACTGTGTGTTGTTGCACTAACCTATTCATGTAACTTTAGGATTTTTTTTTCGCAACAGTATTGCACTTGTGTGTGCATTATAATGCACCTGCTCAAATATTGCTGTGTGATAAACTTTAACAAGTAAATTTTCTGGGTCAAAGCCAACACAGACTGTCTTAATTCAGATGGACAATGCCATCTGTAAGTACATCTACTTATATTTCACCAACCGTGTGTGAAGGTGTGTGTGTTTTCCACCTGCTTCTCCATGCTGCGTGTTAATGTTGTGTATTTCTGCCACGGGAGGGATTGTGGCATTTACTTTGCTTTCCAGTTCAGTATATTTCACGCTGGGCATCCTTTCACAGGTGTGTGGGTAATTTGTACTTCTTCAGTGAAATACCTGCCTTCGCGCTTTACCCATGCTTTAATGGATCTCTGAATTGATCTTACTGTGTAGGGGTGCTTTATGCCTTATGGATACTAATCTTTTCTCTCATACATTGCAAATCTTTTTTTCCACAGCTATGGGTGATTTGTAAGTATCTTTGTGGTTTCCATTATGTGTTCAAGTTTTAGTTTTTAAATTTTTTATTATTTGTTTATTTGAGAGGTGAGGATTGAGGGAGGCAGAGAGAGAAAAGAGAGAGTTCCCATCTGCTGGTTTTTGAAATGCCTGCAGTGGCTAGGACTTGCCTGAGACTGGCCCTGGGCCAGGCCAGAGCCAGAAACTCAATCCAGGACTCCCACCTGGGTGCAAGACTCACTTATCTGACCCATCACTGCTGCTGCATGGCCTGCGTGAGCAGGAAGCTGGGGGCAGGAGCTTGAGCTGGGCCTGGAATGCAGACACGCTACTGGGGGACACAGGTGTCTTAACTACTAGATTAAATGCCCACCCCTAGTTTCAGGTTTTCTGTAATTAAAATCTATCAGTCTTTTGTTTCTTTTAATGACTTCAGCGTTTCAGTCCTATTTATAAAGTCCTTTCCCATCTAAAATGAATTTTCTGTATTGTTTGGTAATTTATACTTCTTTAATTTTGATTCCTTGATGTATTGGTTGTTTTTTTGCTTACGGTGAGGGAGGGGGATGGACTCCCCTCCCCCCACACGATTTGTCAGTTGTGAGCTAGATCATTATTTTCTGGGTAACACTTGTATCAGGTACACATTTCCATGCATCGATGGGGTTGCAGTTGAATTCTGTTCTGATTGCCTGTTTGCCTTATGGCGCCATTAGCATTTTAGTTATGGTAGTTTTACAGTGATATATACTTGTGTGAGAGGCCCCTCCCTAGCCTCCGTGACAGTGGTTTAAACTGGACTCTGAGCTGTGAAGCCTGAGCTCAGGACACGAATCTGCTGCTTACTAGTGGCGTGCACTTGGGCACGTTGCCCCGTCGCTTGTGTTTGACTTGCCTGGCCTTCAGCGTGGATAATCACAGTGCTGGGGCAGCCTCATTGAATTGAGAATAGAGACTCGGATGTGTGTGAATTCTGTGTTCTGTAATTAGTTAAGCTTTTTCTGTGTGGCCACACCCTTTTTAGTAAATTCACATGGCTTGAACATAATGATTAGTTTCTGTTTAGTGGGTGCAGAGCTTTCCACATGGAGCAAAGCAAGGGGGTGGTGCTATTGGAATCTTCCATGACCCCCCCGTGCTATTGAACTTGCTCTTTAATTTGAAGATACGCTGTCCCTGTCAAACCAGGGTAATTAAAGCCTTCACATTTTTTCCAGTCTTTTGTTTTTGAGATAGCTAATATTTCATGTTATTGCTGCCAACTTATTCTGTCTTTCCTTTTTAGCGCTTTATTTTGTAGGCTCCCCCTGCCCCGAATGTGTCCCCTCAAAAGCCTGTGCCTCAGCGTTGGAGGGCGGGGCTAAGAGGGAGGTGCTGAGTTCCCCAGGGCTCTGCCCTCAGGGGTGGATGGAGGCTTGGGGCTCTGAGCTCAACCCCTGCTCTTCCGCCCTGGGGTCATGCGGGGTCATGTGGCAGGCACAGAGGCCCTCCCCAAACACTGACCCTTCCACACCAGCCCTATTAGCCACCAGAATTGTAAGGATGTGAATGACAGGGTCTTGGGGAATTCTGTTAACAGCAGCGCCAGACTGAGACCCGACCCCCCCCCCCCCCCCCCGCATGACCCCCTCCCGTCGTCGCTTGTAGTTGAATGCCTCACATTTTCCTCTTCCTCCTTTATTGACTTGAATGTTATAATTTATATTCACGTGTTTCTAGCTAACGTTCATTCCTGTTACCTTCTTCACACTCTTTGTTTTATTTTTAAAATCTTTTCCAATCTGTGACTCAGCTGAATTGTGTTTACTTATCCCAAATTCACTTAGTATTTCTTCCACTACGTTTACTCTGCTAGTAAGCCCACATAATAAATGTTTTTATTTCAAGATGTTTATCCCTCCCTCCCCCCCAATTCCAGGATTTCCATCTGGCTGATTTTTAGAGTTTTAGTTTTTCTCTTGATGTTGTCCATCTGTTCATTCTTTGTGTCTATCTTTCCCTATGATCTTTAAATATGCTTATAATAGAAAGTTTTGTTTTGCTAACTCCAATGTCAAGATAATCTCTGATTTTTTTCCTGTGGCTTTTGAGTCGCATTCCTGCTTCCTTTGCATGTCTTGTGATTTTTTATTATCTATTTGACATTGTGGATCATACATGTGGTTGTTATTTCCCACTAACAACATCCAGTTTTGTTCCTGCATGCAGTTCATTTACTGCCGGGCCATCTTCCTCCTTGGAACCTTCGTTCTAGGCTGTTTTGGTGTTGCCTTTGGTCTTGGTGGTACCCCGTATTCCTGTGGTTTTCACCCCACGTTTGGTCCTTCTGAGGTTGCAGTAGAAACTCTCACTTGGAGGATTTTCAGCTCCAAGCTCTGTCTCCCGGCAGTGGCTGCCTGCGAAATCCCCACTTGACTCTTCAGACTGCAGCTGTCACTTTCTACCTAGTGTCGTTAGTTGTTCTGCACACTGTAAGCTCTGAGTTAGCAAATGATTTGACGATGTGTGCACACAGAATTTTTGGTTCCCCCTTGGTGGCTAACTTCCTTTATAGGAAGTTTTCTTCTTCGTGGTATTTTCCATTTATCTTTTTTCAAGAAGATGGCCCAGGTACTTGGGCCCCTGCACCTGCGTGGGAGACCAGGAGGAAGCTCCTGGCCTCGAACCATCTGAGCTCTGGCCATTGTGGTCATTTGTGGAGTGAACTAGCAGAATGGAAGAACTTTACCTCTCTCTATAACTCTTTCAAATAAATGAATCTTTTTTTTTTTAAAGACACTCTGCAGTCGATGTGGATTTGTGCTCATATATTCATTCTTTTTAGTGATGTTTTGAGAGTCAGGGGGAGGCAGGTTCACTCAGCCATCTTGAACTCTGTCTCTTTACAAAGCTTTTTTTTTCTTTAAATTTTCCTTTGGCACAGAGTTTACATTTTACATATACAAAATTATATTTTACAAATGCATTGATTCTTAATTTCACTATGAATATTTTTATGATTTTCTGAGTTATTCAGATGGCCTCACTTTTCCATCTAAAGTCCTACCAGGCTTTCATAACTTGCTCAACATTTACTTGTCTGTGATGTCTTGTCCGAACGTTTCAGCTCTGAAGTAATGGGCACAAGACTAATGGCAGAGTTGCATAGAAGTCCTACATTTATTTATTTTTTAATACTTGGTTCATGGATGTGTTGTGCTTTAATTCTGTCTTGCAGACCCATGAAAAGATCTTCAGTCATGTAATGAATATATGAAAGTATTTTAACTATTAATAGTTTTATGTAATTAATACTTATTTATGAAAATCCACATGAAACAGTGGTGCTTTGCTTTGATTTCTCCTGGCACAGAATATCCTGTACTGCCTACCCAACGTCGCGAACTTGGGCTGTTTGGCTGTAGGGATGCGGAGGAGGAGGTGGGAGGAAGCAGGAGGATAATCACTAATATTTAATGAATTCTTAGTGTAAGCCAAGCCGTGTCCTCAGGCAGTTCACTCCTTAAATCTTCAAACAGCGTACGAGGAAGGAATTTTCTAATTCTTTCATTTTCAGATGAGAAATCCAAGGCTTAGGGAAGTTGCAGAAGCTGCCCAGTGCCACACTGTTAATAAGGGAGATGACAGTGCAAGAAGTGAACATTTTAAGTCGAGTGTTTTACGTGAGGAACAGTTTGCATCAGGTTTGTGTGGGCGAGGAGGAGAGGATGCTGGCAGTGAGGCTTTCTGACAGGCGAACGGCCCCCACTCCCTTGGTGCAGCTGTGGACACGAAGGGGATCGTCATATTGGAAGCAAGCAGAACGCTGACATTTCACCTACGTGAATTATCTTATTCCCAGTATCTGAATGGGGGCAGTCCTTGGGGGGTTGTGTCATCTACCCTCCTTATTTAAAAAAATTATTTGAGAGGAAGAGAGAGAGTGGAGAGAGGAAAAAGGCCTCCCCATCTGCTGGTTTACCCCCAAGGTCTCCCCATCTGCTGGTTTAACCCCCAGATGTCTGCAGTGGCTGCAGTCAAAGCCAGGAGGCAGGAACACAGTCTGACTCTCCCTTAATGTTCGCCTGGGTCCAACTACCTGAGCCATCACTAGCTGCCTCCAAGGAAACTCATTAGCAGGAAGCTGAAACCAGGAGCGTAGCTAGGACTCGAACCCAGACACTTCAGCATGGGATGGGGGCATCCCAGTCAGCAGTCTAACAGGCTCAAGGCCCACCAGCCTCCTCCTGCTGTTCAGGGGTGGGGCTGAGTCTAGCACCCCGTATCTTGGCTTAGGGTGCTCAGGCCTGTAGTCACCTGCGGCCTTTTCTGTTCCAACAGTGCTTTGGTTCTGCTCATTCGGGCCTGCCCCTTACCCGGCTGTGTTGCTGATAGCCTGTGGGGGCAGCTAGTTGGGAGAAGTGATTTACAAACTTCATGCATTTCATAAATACAACTTAAGGAACATAGTGATTCTTCCTGCTGTACCGACCCTCCCACCTTGCCTCCTCTCCCCTCTCTTAGTCCCATTCTTATTTTTTACTAAGATCTATTTTCAATTAACTTTACACACATATGATTAACTCTCTACTAAGTAAAGAGTTCAACAAACAGAAAAAAAACTTCTTCAACAGTTGAGACAAGGGCTGTTCAAAGTCATTGCGTCTCAGAGTGTCAATTTCACTTCTATAGATTACCTTTTAGGTGCTCTATTATCACAGATCAGGGAGAGCACATGGTATTTGTCCTTTTGGGACTGGCTTATTTCACTAAATATGATGTTTTCCAGTTTCATCTATTTTGTTACAGAAGACAAGATTTCATTCTTTTTAATCACTGTGTAGTGTTCCATGGTGTGCTTATCCCATAATTTATTTATCTGGTCTTCAGTTGATGGACATTTGAGTTGATTCCATGTCTTATCTATTATGAATTGAGCTGCAGTAAACATGGGGGTACAGATAACTCTTTCATATGCTGATTTCATTTCCCTTGGGTAAATTCCCAGGAGTGGGATGGCTGGGTCACATGGTAGGTCTATATTCAGATTTCTGAGGCATCTCCCTACTGTCTTCCACAGTGGCTGTACCAGTTTACAGTCCCACCAACAGTGGACTTAGGTACCTTTCCCCTACATCTTCTCCAGCATTTGTTGTGTGTTGATTTCTGTATGAAAACCATTCTATCCAGGATGAGGTGAAACCCCATTGTGGTTTTGATTTGCATTTCCCTGATGGCCAGTGATCCTGAGCGTTTTTTCATTTGCCTGTTGGCCATTTGGAATTCCTATTTTAATGAATGTCTGCTTAAGCCCTTTGCCCATTTCTTAACCGGGTTGTTCTGTTGTTGTTGAGTTTCTTGATCCCTTTATATATCCTGTCATTAATCTTTTATCAGTTGCATAATTTGCACATATTTCTCCCATTATGTCGTTGGCCTCTTCACTTTCCTGAGTGTTTCTTTTGTAGTACAGAAGCTTCTCAACTTGCTATAATTCCATTTGTCAATTTTGACTTTGATTGCCTGTGCCTCTGATGTCTTTTCCAAGAACTCTGCCTATGGCGATGTCTTGTAGGGTTTCCCCAGTGTTCTCTAATAATTTGATGGCATTGGGTCTTTGATCCATCTTGAGTGGATTTTTGTGAAAGGTGTAACGTGGGGGTCTTGCTTTATGTTTCTACATGTGGAGATCCAGTTTCCCCAGCACCATTTGTTGGAGAGACTGTCCTTGCTCCAGGGATTGATTTTATCTCCTTTCTCAAAGATAAGTTGGTTGTATATGTGTGAGTTGATTTCTAGCGTTTCTATTCTGTTCCATTGGTCTATCCATCTGATTTTGTACCAGTACCACAGCTGTTTTGATTATAATTGCCTTGTAGTATGGCTTGAAACCTGGTATTGTGATGCTTCCTACTTTGTTTTTGTTGTGTACGATTTCCTTAGCTATTTGCGGTCTCCTGTGTTTCCATATAAATTTCAGCATCATTTTTTCAAGATCTGTGAAGAATGTGCTTGGTTTTTTGATTGGTATTGTATTGAATCTGTACGTTGCTTTTGGTCATATGGACTTTTTTTTTTTTTTTGGACAGGAAGAGTGGACAGTGAGAGAGAGAGACAGAGAGAAAGGTCTTCCTTTGCCGTTGGTTCACCCTCCAATGGCCGCCGCGGCCGGCGCACTGCAGCTGGCACACCGCGCTGATCCGATGGCAGGAGCCAGGTGCTTCTCCTGGTCTCCCATGGGGTGCAGGGCCCAAGCACTCGGGCCGTCCTCCACTGCACTCCCTGGCCACAGCAGAGAGCTGGCCTGGAAGAGGGCAACTGGGGCAGAATCCGGCGCCCCGACCTGGACTAGAACCCGGTGTGCCGGCGCCGCAAAGTGGAGGATTAGCCTAGTGAGCCGCGGCACCTGCCCATATGGACGTTTTGATGATATTGATTCTTCCAATTCATGAACATGGAAGATTTTTTCCATATTTTTATGTCGTCTTCAATTTCTTTAATGTTTTGTAATTCTCATTGTAGAGATATTTAATTGCGGGGCATGAGCACGGCTATGGTGCGGCCAGGCCAGGCCCGGGGGCTCCACATGCGCGGGTGCCCCCGCCCAAGCTGCGCGGAACGGAGCCACGTGGAGCTAAGCCCGTGAACTAACCCAAGCCAGGGCCTGCGGAGCCAGCCGGCAGGTGTCCTAGGGATGGCAGCGCAGGGAGGGGCCCGGCGTGCATGCACGTGGCCCCTGGACTGGGCGGCGCCAAGGAGGGGCAAAGAAGATGGCGCCCAGAGGAAGTAAGATGGGCGAAACTCAAAAGCTAATTGGCTACGCAACATCAGGGGAGGTAACAAGACTAGTATAGACATATGGCTAGTCCTATAGAAATCCCCCCGTAAAGTGACCTTTAAAGTGATTGGTTGATCCTTAGTCCTGCCCCAATGACTCTGCAGTTTTGTGCTATAAAAGGTTCGGTTAGGCATGGAATAAATGAGTCCTTGCTAGACTTGGCTCCCCGCTGCGTCTGATTGTCTCCGGGATCGGGAGGCTGGGGAACGGGCGAGCGGCGCACTCACCTTTCCTCGGACCCTGTCCGTCCTTGTACGGGTGGACTCAGACCCTGCATTTAATGTCCTCAGTTAAATTTATTCCAAGGTATTTGGAGGTTTTTTGTAACTATTTTGAGTGGGATCGATCTTACAAGTTCTTTCTCAGAATGGCATTGTCGTGTATACAGGCTATTGATTTTTGTGTGTTGATTTTATATTCTTCCACTTTACCAAACTCTTTTATGAGGTCCAATAATCTCTTAATGGAGTCTTTTGGATCCCCATGTATAGAATCATGTCATCTGCAACTAGGGATAATTTGACTTCCTCCTTCCTGATTTGTATCATTTTGATTTCTTTTTCTTGCCTAATTGTTCTGGCTAGAACTTCCTGGACTGTATTGAATATCAGTGGAGAGAGTGGGCATCCTTGTCTGGTTCCAGAGCTCAGTGGGAATGCTTCCAGCTTCCCCCATTCAGTAGGACGCTGGCCATAGGTTTGTCAGAAATTGCCTTGATTGTGTTGAGAAATGTTCCTTTTATACCCAATTTTCTTAAAGTTGTCATCATGAAAGCGTGTTGTATTTTTTTCAAATGTTTCTCTGCGTCTGTTGAGATGATCATATGGTTTTTAGTCTTCAGTTTGTTAATGTGATGTATCACATTGATTTGTGAATGTTGAACCCTCCCTGCATACCAGGGGTAAATCCCAGCTGGTTCAGGTGAACGATCTTTCTGATGGTGTTGGATCCAATTGTACAGATTTTTGTTGATGATTTTTGCATCTGTGTTCATCAGGGGATTGGTCTGTAGTTCTCTTTCTCTGTTATATATTTTTCAGGTTTAGGAATTAAGGTGATGCTGGCTTCCTAGAAGGAGTTTGGGAGAATTCCCTCCCTTTCAGTTGTTTTGAATAGCTTGAGTAGAATTTTTTTTTTAAATTTTTATTTAATGAATATAAATTTCCAAAGTACAGCTTATGGATTACAATAGGTCCCCCCCATAACTTCCCTTCATCCACAACCCTCCCCTCTCCCGCTCCCTCTCCCCTTCCATTCACATCAAGATTCATTTTCTTTATATACAGATCAATTTAGCATATATTAAGTGAAGCTTTCAACAGTTTGCAGCCACACAGGAACAAAAAGTGTAAAATACTGTTTGAGTACTAGCTATAGCATTAAATCACAATGTGTAACACATTTAGGACAGAGATCCTACATGAAGAGTAAGAACACAGTGACTCCTGTTGTTGACTTAGCAAATTGACACTCTTGTTTATGGCGTGAGTAATCTCCCTAGGCTCTTGTCATGAGTTGCCAAGGCTATGGAAGCCTTTTGAGTTTGCTGACTCTGATCATATTTAGACAAGGTCATAGTCAAAGTGGAAGTTCTCTCCTCCCTTCAGAGAAAGGTACCTCCTTCTTTTTTTATTATTATTATTTAAAAAAATTTTTTTTTGACAGAGTGGACAGTGAGAGAGAGAGACAGAGAGAAAAGTCTTCCTTTTTCTGTTGGTTCACCCCCTAATGGCCACTGCGGCCGGCGTGCTGTGGCCGGCATACCGCGCTGATCCGAAGCCAGGAGCCAGGTGCTTCCTCCTGGTCTCCCATGCGGGTTCAGGTCCCAAGCACTTGGGCCATCCTCCACTGTAATCCTGGGCCACAGCAGAGAGCTGGACAGGAAGAAGAGCGACCGGGACAGAATCTGGCGCCCCGACCGGGACTAGAACCCCGTGTGCTGGCGCCTCAGGTGGAGGATTAGCCTATTGAGCCGCGGCGCTGGCTGGTACCTCCTTCTTTGATGACCTGTTCTTTCCATTGGGATCTCACTCGCAGAGATCTTTCATTTAGGTCATTTTTTTTTTTTTTTTGCCACAGTGTCTTGGCTTTCCATGCCTGAAATACAGCTTGAGTAGAATTGTAGTTAGTTCTTTAAATGTCTGATAGAGTTCAGCAGTGAAGCCATCCAGCTCTGGGCTTTTCTTTGTTGGGAGGGTCTTTATTATTGATTTGATTTCCATCTTGGTTGTTGGTCTGTTTCGGTTTTCTGTCTTCATGGCTCAATTTAGGTAGGTTGCGTGGGTCCAGGAATCCACCCATTTCTCCTAGGTTTCCTGATTTGTTGGCATATAGCTCTTTGTAGTAAGTTCTGATGATTCTTTTTGTTTCTGTTGTGTCTGTTGTTACATTTCCTTTTTAATCTCTAATTTTGTAGATTTGGGCCTTCTCCCTCCTTTTTTTGGTTAGTTGGACCAATGGTGTGTCAATTTGGTTTATTTTTTTCAAAAAACTGGCTCTTCATTTTGCTAATCTTTTGTATTTTTTTGACTAATTTTTTCTCTAATTTTAATAATTTTTTTTCCTACTAGTTCTGGGTTTGGCTTGCTGTTGTTTTTCTAGGTCCTTGAGATGCATTGATAGCTCATTCATTTGCTCCTTTCTGATTTCTTGACGTAGGCACCAATTGCTATCAACTTTCCTCTTAACACTGCTTTTGCTGTATCCCGTAAGTTTTGATATGTTGTGTTGTCATCTTCATTTGCTTCCAGAGCATTTTTGATTTCTCTTCTGATTTCCTCAGTGACCCAGTGTTCATTCGGGAGCACGTGGCTCAGTCTCCTTGTGTTTGCGTACGTTCTGGAGGTTCTTGAGTTGTGGATTTCCAGCTGCATGCATGCATCTTCTCTGACCACGATGGAATGAAGCTCTCTCCGTCCTCCTCCTCCTCCTCTTTTCCCTCCTCCTCTGAGCACCTCCTTTGTGCCAGGTGAGAGTCTATGCGTTTTGGGCCAAAGCTCCTCTAGCCACTTCTGCCACAACCATGCTGCAGACGCTGCTGTTTCCCTCGCTAGACAGATGGGGAAGCTACGCTCAGAGGGGGATTGTTTGCCCAGGGTCAGTTACTAACAGGTGGCAGAAGTGGAATTAGAATCCACGCCTCCCTGACTCTGAAGCCTCTTTGCTCCCCTCGCTCTGTGGCTGCAGTTGGCCCGGAGGACGCTGTGCGGAGTCTCCCGCACATGAATCCCCTGCCCGCTGCACCCGGTGTGCATCTTGGCTGCAACAAACCCATATTCAGATGCGGTCGAGTCTCGCGGTGGAGGTTCTGGGATCTGCAGCCACAGTGTCTGTCTGGAGTCTGACCTTGGCTTAGGCGTCTTCAGGGAAGTGGTCACTGTAGGGCCTTCCAGATGGGATCCTTAGGGTGGTGCCTGCTGGGCATGCGGGCAGCATGCGTTGGTCTCAGGGTCTCCCTGCGCTTCTGCCTGACCCCATCTTTTGTTGTGCCGTTCCCTCAGTGGTCCTTTTGTCACCGTGACCTTGTCCTGCGTGCAAGAGCTACTTGTTTGCAAGAATTACCTGTCTGAGGTCACCACGATCATAGTTTCTATAGCAAATGGAGACTCCCCCGGGTGCCGGTGGACCGCACTGGGGAAGCAGTGTCTGCCGTACATAAAAGGCGGCGGGGGCCCGGCCGAGCTTGGTGAATTAGCTGTGCACTTGATGCCTAGAGAGTGAATGAGGGTTTTTATTTTTCCTCTCAGGGAGGTGAGCCACCTGCTTTAAATTAATCCAGAGCAGTGGTTTTTTTTTTTTTTTTTTTTTTTTTTTAACTGTCCACCTGCTGTGTCAGCACTGAGAATTACTGCCCGAGGGCTTGCTGTTTCCTTCTCAGGCATTTCTGTAAAGAAATGTCACATACTTGGGGGGTTAGGTTTAATTAGTTCCAAGTTTTCGTATGTTTCTCTAGAGAAGATTGTTTGAGTTCCGGAAGGAAGTGCTCCCAGTCTCAGCGGTTTTGATTCTGAGCAAGCTGCTCAGAGCACGCTGGTGTGCTTTGCCCGCTCGGTGTTCGGGCCGAGGCGGGTCCTTGCCTGGGACGGGAGATCTGAAAGCAGGTGTCGCTGTGGACCTGGCTGGGTCTGTTTCCTGCCTGCGAGAGCCAGGCCCTAAGTACAAAGCCATGGGAGATGGAAACCATCTGTGCAGCTTCGCATGATGAAGACACTCACCCTGGCGTCTCTGGGCTGGAGTCGAGGCTTGGCCCTCAGACGTGGAGACTTGGAGGACAGACTGAGGAGGGGTGCATCATTTGGGTTCAGCCTGCTCCCCAGGAAGAGATGCAGTGAGGAGCTGTGTCCTGGGCTGTGTCCCTCTCCCGATCTGGGCCACCCCGCCCCTCCCTGTGCGCGTTGCCATTGAGAGGCTGTGCAGAGCCAGTGGAGGGGCGGTTTGTGAACCTGCATACCAGCACTGGGGTTGTCCCGGTGTCAGGGCTAGGGCAGGCACCCCCTCTCATGGAGCCGGCTGTCCTGGTAGAGTCCGGCCCTTGCCAGGTGCAGGCCCGTGGCCGGGGGCCTCAGCGCCTCGTCCAGGGAGGGGCTGCGTGGTGGGGCCGCCTTGCCTGGATCCCTGAGGCCCTGGGCCGGGGGCCTCAGCGCCTCGTCCAGGGTCACGGCTTGCAACACGTTACCCTGTTGCTGGAATTCCTTCTTTTCATTCTAAATGAGCAGATTTTTTTTATGAGACCAATCTTGGCTTGATGGTGGAAACTTACATAATACAGAGAGAAAAATGGGAAAAAATGAAATTATTTATGATCCTACTACCCAGAGAACCCCACAGTGAATACCTGGGCTAGTTTTTTTTTTTTTTAACTCCTTTCTCATCACGCAGGATGCTTTTACTCCACAGGAGGCCTCCTCTGAAGTGAGGTTGTGTGGCCTGCCCTTCTCACTTGGCAATCAGGCCAGCAAACACCTTTCCCCAACTGGCTCAGGGAGGGCAGGTCCTTTCATGCCCTCAGGCCACTGCTGCCTTGGGCTGATGTGGGTGACACCACAGTGAGCATCCTCACCAGGCACAGGTGTCACCATGCGCATCTCTCCTTATGTTCTGGTGAGGAATTTCTGGATCAGTCTCCCCTCCCCCTCCCCCCAACCACCACCTTTGCAAGTTGTCCTCCGGAGAGGTGGAGCCAAGCCACATTTCCCCAGCAGTGCCTGCCGGATCTGGCTGGCTCCTCTCGTGGGTCCTGCCCAAATGTCCTTCCCTGGGAGACCCTCCCCCAGGACGTTCTGAGCCTTGTCCCACGCCCTGCCCTCTTCACACTGTCTCGGCCCCCTGTGTTGCTTCTCTGAAGTGTTACTGTAAGCGGAGCAATGCTGTGTTACTGCTGGTGCTCCTGCTCAGTGTCCACCCTGCTCAGTGTCCACCCTACTCAGTGTCCATCCTGCTCAGTGGGCTGTGCACGCCATGGCCTCAGGTCACTGCTGCCCTGCACACACTGTGGCCTCAGGTCACTGCTGCCCTGCATACGCCATGGCCTCGGGATCACTGCTGTCCTGCACACACTGTGGCCTCAGGTCACTGCTGTCCTGCAGTGTCTTGCCACAGTTCCCAGGACCTGGCTCTTCCTGGCGTTTGCTGAATGAATCAGTGTTTACCTGCACCATCAGCTACACTCACCATGGATGTAAAAAACAAAAACAAAAAAACGTTGTTACCTTTATTCTAATGCCAGGATGTGCAGCATATTTGACCTTTAGATGGTCGTCTGATTCCTGCTGGCCTCCTGAGGAGTGACCCCTCCCCTCTTTCTCACATGTTAACTGGGGAGTTTTAATCATGTTTCTAAGGTTTTCTCTGTTCTTGGAAAGCTGTAGCCAGTATGCTGCCCAGAGCAAGTGACAGTTCCACTTCCGGTTGCCCCTGTGGTCTGCCACTGTCTTGGAAGGAGAGGCTATTTATCAAACTGTTGGAGGAGTGAGCTGCCTGGCTTGAGTGTCTGGATCTAGGGTTCAAGTGCATGTTCAGGGGCTTGGTGGGTGGCCCGTGGCCTCTGGCTGCAGGGCCATCTTCATAGGTCTCACAGTTCACCTTGCTGAGTGTGCTGGTCCCTGGGGCACGGTGGCCAACGTCTCTGGACGCATCCAGTAGTGAGAGAGGAGAGAAGATGGCGCTGTCGGAGCACCCGGGTGTGGCAGGGCGTGCTGTCCAGAGCCAAGCCTCGGGACTCAGACTGACTTCCTCTGTCCCAGGTTTTTATCAACAACTCGGATAAAGACCTAGAAGGCAGGCTTATCAGATTTATGAATGACACCCGACTGGGAGGGAGGGCTAATAAGTCCGATGATAGAATCAAGAGCCGTAAAAAAATATCCCGCCAGAAATGATGGGTCTGAAAGCAACAAGGTAAACCCTAACAGGGCTTCCCACGGAGGCTACCACTCATTCAGTGGGGCCAGCAGAGCGTCCCTGCTGGGAGAGGCCCGGCCTGCAGGCGGTGTGTGGACCTGGGACAGCCCCTGGCTTTCTGTGATGCTAAGTTTAACTTTTGCCTTCTATCCTGTTAACAGCAGCAGGGCGTCCAGATCTCAAGGAGGTGCCCTCGGCCCTGCTCTGGTCCCTCGAGGCTGCATTCTTCCTGTGGGGACAGCAATTTGCCCAGTGTCCTTCTCCAACCCCCTCACCCAGCTAATAAGTTCTCAGCCCCTAGCTGGGCTCGGACTTGCTCTGGGAGCTTTCCCTGTGCCTGCAAGGTCAGGGAAACGATGCTGTCCTTGTGAGTGCCCAGGTGGTCCCCCTTGTCCCCACTGTAGTGCCCAGCAGACTGTGTGGCCAGTGTCCGTCAGTCGTCCCCTCTGGACCATGGACTCTCAGCAGGCAGGGACTGTCAGCCTTGTCACAGCCTCCACCTTGAGCGGTGACTCCGGGGACGCCCTGTTGTGTGTAATGTCCACCACCGGTGTCTGGTAGGGGCTGGCCCCCACGCCGTTGGATCTTACATCTTCACAGGCCTCCGAGGAATGACAGCCCCGTAGACCTTGTCCTAGGGGGAACTATGGGTGCTTTGCCAGAATAGCAAGAGGCAAGGGAGGGGAGGGCTGTGCCGTACGTGGCCTGCCGAGGAAGGGGGTGTGGACTGTTCGGAGGGGCTCCTGGGCAGCACAGGGGACACTGAGGACAAGGATGACAGCTCCTTGAATGAGCCGTTTAAAACAGGTGGCACGGTGCTCTGGCCACGCAGGGATGGCTCGTTTGGTGGAGTCACTCGTTAGCTGCAGATGTTGAGTTGTGGACAGCTTTGACTTGGAAGATAATGGTGTTGACAGCCGCGGCATCCACAGCTGACCCTCGGCTCTCCTGGGCACCAGGTGCCTCACATAACCCCTGCACCCAGCCTCCCACGGAGGATGGAGCTTTTGTTACCTCCATGGATGCACAGGACACCAAGGCCTGTGCAAGGTTGCCCAGCTGGTGGCTGAACGTGGTTCCTGCGCTAAGAATCTCTGAAGTTGTGATTCTGTGAAGGTACTTCCAAAAGATTGTAGAATCACAGGATCAGTTTATTTTGGTGCAAAAGTAATTTTTTAAAGATTTATTTTCTTGAAAGGCAGAGTTACAGAGAGAAAAGGTGAGAGAGGGGGAGTAGGGGAGAGAAATCTTCTATCTGCTGTTTTACTCCCCAAATAGCCACAATGGCCAGGACTGGGCCAAGGCAAAGCCAGGAGCTGCTTCCAGGTCTCCCACATGAGTACAAGCATTCAAATACTTGGGCCAACTTCCACTGTCTCCCAGGTGCTTTAGCAGGGAGCTAGATTGGAGGTGGAGCAGCCAGGGCTCAAACTGGTGCTCATTTGGGATGCCAGCATTGCAGGTGGCAGCCCAACCCACTGCATCCCAATATGGGCCTTGGTGCAAAAGAATTTTCATGTCCTTGCGTAGTTCTTCCATCATAGGCATTCTCCACGAACTTTGGAAGACCCCCTCGTGCTGTCTCGTGCCAGTCTCTGATGAGAGTAGCATTTTTGTGGCTTTGCTTTTAGTCGCTGGCCATAGACTTGTGTCTCCCCCATGGCGTCCTTTAATGGCTCATCTGTTGATGATCTTGGGTTGGCTGCAGACCCTTCACTGCCTCTGATAGTAGCCATTCCAACACAGCTCCAATGCTGTGGGTTCAGAGGTGGTGTGGGGTGGCCCTCAGGGGCCCGAAGTTAGCAGCTCTGGTTTAGAGTGCCTGCTGCCACCCACGGCTGTGTCACTCTGTTGCAGTCGCTTCACTCTGAACCTCAGCTGTGCAATGTAGAATTCATGTCCGGCTCCGTAAAGCACTTGACACTGTGCCTCCCGGATTCCCATCTGCTTGATGGGTCTCAGCTGTGTTGCTCACAGCCAGGGTTGATGGAAGTCTGCTGTCCAGAGGAGCTGAGCCTTTCCACGAAGGCCAGTTGACTCCCAGAGTGCGGCTGACAAAGCTTTCCCTGCCTCGTAAACAATAGGAGAGCAGAGAGGCGGAGGGGATCGAACTGTCCAACTCTGCTGGCCATGGGCTGACCCAGGAAGCTTCCTGCACCTTTGTCATCTGCCTGTGCTTGGCTTTCCAGCTCTCATGGAGGCAGGTGTGAGTGTGTGCAAATGTGTAAGTGTACACATGTGTGAGTGCATGCATATACATGAGTGTACACTCATGTGAGTGTGCATGTGAGCACACATGTGTGTAAGTGTGCCTGTGAGTGCACAACATGCAAGTGTGCATGTGAGTGTACATGTGTGAGTGTGCATGCGTGAGTGCATTTGTGAGTGCCTTTGTGAGTGCACACACGTGTGAGCGTGTGTACCTGCGTGTGTGTGTGTGCAGGTGTGCTAATGACCCCTCAAGGTGTAATCCATTGTCTGTAGTTCCCTTCTGTAGCTAAAAGTGCAACCCCAGGCCATTTGTTGGAGGGAGTCTCAGTAAGTGTTGAGTTATCTTCTCTTTGAAATGATGGAGAAAAGTCATTCATTCACTTGACAAGTTCTTTTGAGCAGCACCTGGACACCAGGCAGAATTGCAGACTCTGGGTGTTTAGCTGTGAGCAGAACACATAAAGCCATGGTCCTCTTGGGGTTTATTCTTTGAGCTGGGGAGAAAGACTAAACAAGCTCACAAGGCACAGTCAGACAGTGATGAATGGTGATAGGAGATTGGGCTGGGGTTGGGCTGGTGTGGGAAGACAGGGCCAGCGGGCTCATGAGATGTGGATGAGGGCCCCACAGGAAGTGGGGGGGTGAGCCCAGGCGTCTCTCCGGGGAAGAGCATTCCGGATGATCAGCAAGGACAGAGCTCCTGAAGTGGGAGCCTGGCAAGTTCAAGGATCCTCAGGGAGGCCAGCGTGACTGAAGGGAGTGAGAGAAAGGAAGACATCGACAGGAGATTCCAGGCCTGGGCCCGGCTGCCTGTGCGTCTCCTCCAGCCCTCACCATTTAACCCTTGGGGGCTAAGACCATGGTCCCGGCTGAGACTCAAGATGGGCAAGTGACACACCCAGGATCACAGCTCCAGGATTCCAACCCACAGCCTCAGCGGTCTGGAGTCTTTATACCTTGCCCTATGCTGGGCTGGTGGTCAGACCCAGTTCCCCTTCTCAGCCAAATCAGTCCCCTGGTTCCCTGCACTCCACCCAGCCTGGGGACTTCCTCCCTGCTCTCCGCCCCTCCCTGTGTGTGCCCCTGCCACACTGTGGGAAGCGGCTTCTGCAGGCTCCAGCCCGTCATGCGCAAGGTCTCTGGGAATAGTCTTCATCCCAGTCGGAATCGGAAGACAGCAGACATTGCTAATTGAGAACAGGACAAGGAGTTGGCACTGGGCTCCAGGAGCAGCGGCAGGCGGGAGGGCCAGGCCACCTCGTTGAGGACCCTGGCTGTGGCTTTGAGCGAGGTGGGCTGGAGCAGTTTACTGTGAGCAAACCATGGTGCTCAGTGGTGCTGCCCTCTTGGGGTCCTGTGAGGACGGAGTTCAGCAAAGCGCACAGAGCGCACTGGACTCGTTGTGAGTCGTAGGTCATGGTCCCCTGTGGTTGCCACCACTGGCCTGGCGCCTTCCCAGGGATGGGGCTCTGGGGAGGAGGGGGCAGCAGACTGGGTCATGGAGCTTGCAGGATGGTGCCAGCTGCTACACTGGACTGAAACCTGCTGGGACAGTGAGTGCGTGGACAATGCCACGTTCGCATTTTAGGGATTTTTTTTTTCCTCATCTCTTGTTCTTCTGTATGTTTTCATTGTTCTTACTTTATAAGTAAGAAAAAGAGAAAGAAAAAGAAAGGACAACCCAGAATCCTCTTTTTCTTTCAGTCGCCATGAATGGTCAGTGTGTGGTAGAATAATGTCCGCTGACATGGCCACATCCTCGTCCCTGGAGCCTGAGACTGTGTCGCCCGTGAGGAGAGTGAAGGCTGCAGGTGGAGTTCAGTGCTCGTCAGCTGACTTCGAGGTGGGGAGAGGAGGTGGGGGAGGGTCAGGTGATGCGTGGCGGCTGGCGCTGGGCCTGCCTGTCGTCAGCAACCTCGAGGGTGAAGAGCCCGCCAGCTGGGAATGAGGGCAGCCTCTGGAGAGTGGGAGAGGCGTGGACATGCTCTCTGCCCCAGGAAGGAGGGAAGCCCTGCTCGCACACTGGTTTAGCCCAGAGAGATCTGCACCACACTTTCAGAACTGTGGTTTTTTTTTTTTTTTTTAAATTTCTTAAACATGTATTTATTTCCTTGAAAGGTGGGGGGGAGGAGGGAAGGGGAGAGAAAGAGAGAAAGAGAGAGAGAGAGAGAAGAGATCTTCCGTCTGCTGGTTCAGTCTCCAAATGGCTGTAACAGCCAGGGCTGGGCCAGGCTGAAGCCAGGAATCAGGAGCCAGGAGCTTCATCCCAGTCTCCCACGTGGGTGCAGGGGCCCAAGCAGTTGGGCCATCTTCCTGTGCTTTCCCAGGTGCATCAGCAGGGAGCTGGTTCGGAAGTGGAGCAGCTGGGGTTTGAACCGGTACCCATGGAGATGCTGCATTGCAGGCGGTGGCTTTACCCACTGCACCACAGCGCCGGCCCTAGAACCCTGTTGTTTAAAGCCACAGTAGCAGCGGGAAACTCGGTAGGGCAAGGGCTGCGCCCCTTTGCTCGGGATCCCAGGGCCTGGCACAGCCTTCAGGCCCAACAGATGTATTCCAAACTGCACCTGCACAGGAGTTGAGTCTGAGTTGGGCTGGCAGGGCACCCCTTTGTCTCTTCCCTCAAGCCAAGCCCTGGTCTTCAGGTGGCCACGAGGAGTGGCCTCCAAGGTTCAGGGGCCTGCTTCCAGTCCAGGCCAGTGTAAAGCAAGGACAAGAGGTACAGGAGGAGGGAGAGAACGCCTGCCCACTGGCCACGCTCACAGCAAACAGCGCTCCTTCAGATTGGGAGTCTTTGTTAGGCAGGACTCACGGTGGGTAGAGCTAGTGCTGGCTCTTGTGGATTTCATAATAAATTTTGAAAGAGTTAACAGAGGGAGAGACAGAGAAGAGTGATCTTGCATCTGCTGGTTCACTCCCCAGAAGGTCACAACAGCCATCACTGGGCCAGGACAAAGCCAGGAGTTTCTTTTTTTTTGACAGGCAGAGTGGACAGAGAGAGAGAGAGAGAGAGAGAGAGAGAGAGAGAGAGAAAGGTCTTCCTTTTGCCGTTGGTTCACCCTCCAATGACCACCACGGCCGGCGCACCGCGCTGATCCAATGGCAGGAGGCAGGTGTTTCTCCTGGTCTCCCATGGGGTGCAGGGCCCAAGGACTTGGGCCATCCTCCACTGCACTCCTGGGCCACAGCAGAGAGCTGGTCTGGAAGAGGGGCAACTGGGACAGAATCTGGCACTCCAACCGGGACTAGAACACGGTGTGCTGGCGCCACTAGGCGGAGGATTAGCCTAGTGAGCCACGGCGCTGGCCCAAAGCCAGGAGTTTCATGTGGGTCTACCACGTGGGTGGCAGGGGCTCAGACACATGGGCCGTTTTCTGCTACTTTTCCCAGGCGCATTAGCAGGGAGCTGGGTAGGAAGTGGAGCAGCCAGGCAGGAACCAGCACCCACATGGGATGCCGGCGTTGCAGGCTATGGCTTTACCGGCCACGCTGCAATGCTGCCCCCATCTTACTCGATTTTTTAAAAAAGACTGCTATTGATTCATTCAGCTGGGAAACAAATGAGGTAGAGACAAAAATCCAAGAGAAAATTCAAATAAAATAATATCGAGAAGTAGAAGCCAGAGGAGAGGAGCTCCATGAAGCCTCACCGGCCGCCTGCCTGCCTCTCCGGAGGGCAGCTCCAGGGCAGGGCTTCGTCCTGGCCGCCCAGAGGTCCTGATTGCACTGGTCTGGCGGAGAGGCGAGGGCAGCGATGCTCCCGGAAGCCCTGAGCCTAACCAGCAGCAGGTGGAGAAGCGTACAGGAGCTCTTGTTCTGCTCTCAAAGCCCCAGGCCACCACCTGGCCAGGCAGCCGGAAACTCAGGCTCAGAGGCCCCGGTGCCATCCCCAAGGCCCCGCTGCACTTGGTGGCTGCGAGCCGGGTCCCTGTATAAGATTTCTCCTGCTCGTCGTGGATCACTCTGGTTCAGCCGGGACAGCCGCCAGCCCGTCTCGGCGAGCGGTTTGCTTTCTGCTGAAGTTTCCTTGCTGCTTCCCAGATGTTCCTTTAAAAGTCTGGCTTTTGGGGCCGGCGCCATGGCGCAGTAGGGGAACCCTCTGCCCGCAGCGCCGGCATCCCATATGGGCGCCGGTTCTAGTCCCAGTTGCTTCTCTTCCAGTCCAGCTCTCTGCCGTGGCCTGGGAAAGCAGTGGAAGATGGCCCAAGTCCTTGGGCCCCTGCACCCATGTTGGAGACTGGGAAGAAGCTCCTGGCTTTGGATTGGCGCAGCTCCGACTGTTACGGCCACTGGGGCGTGGACCAACGGATGGAAGGCCTTTCTCTCTGTTTTTCCCTCTCACTGTCTGTAACTCTACCTCTTAAATAAATAATTTTTTTTAAAAAAAAAAGGTTGGCTTTTGGTGTTAAACACAAACCTGCTCTTGGCTCCTCCTGACTCCCCTTTCCCTTGAGGGGGGCATAGCAGTCAACTGTCGTGAACATGGGGTTCCAGGGTCACTAGGCTGTCGGTCCCAGATCTGACTACACTAATGCTATCCTGAGACCTCCATCTGATTATCTGTAAAATGAACTGAATACTAGTACATAACTCATAGTGAGTATGCGGTTGAGAAGACTTAGTGCATTGGAAGTGCCCAGAACAGTGTGTGGCACATAAATACCAGGTGTTACTAAGAACGAGCCCCTTCTATCTCCCGTTGATACAGGGAGGAGGGCTGATGGATGTGGCTTTCACTATTGCTCTTCAACTTTCTTTGGAATGAGCTTGATGGTGGTCAATGGTTGGACAGGGAAGGAGTCCCATGCCAGGGTCTGGCAGTAGCTTCCAAGTGAGTGCAGCGTGCAGGGAGCTTGTTAGCAGTGGGCTGAAGGCCCTCTGGGCATTTGCACCTTACTTACACCTGCCGGGCCGGGCCGTCTCCTGCAGGGACCCTAGCTTCATGGACAGAGCTGAGCTCACTGTAGGATTGAGGGAGCACCTGTTGCATTCTCTGTCACTGGCTCCACCACATAAAAATTTTCCATGCAAGTAATTGCAGAACGGGGTAGCGGGAAGGAGTCTAGGGATGGAAATTGTGGCTAAATCGGCCTGATTACCCCCTCTCCCACACTGATTATCTGGATTTGCAGTGCTGTGCAAAACCTCAAGAGTCAATTGCGAGCTTAAAGTAGCGGCTGCAGGGCGCAGGGCCTGGGGACTTCCCTCCCGCAGGTCCAGCAGGTTGACAATGGCAAGAAAACTGTCCAGTTTCTGGATTGTTCCGTCTCAGAGAGGGTCGGGCACAGGGGTTGTCATTAGGAACTTAAACGAAGCAGTTCTCCATCCGGGGGAAGGCGGGTTTGGCACGTGGTCACTGGAGCGTCTTTGGTATTCGCAGTGGGCTCATCATGGCGGGTCATGTGTCCTCTTGCACTGGGTGCTGACACCTTGGTGCTGTTTATGAAACAGCAAGTTATGTGACTTGGAGCAATCATTTAAGGTGGAGAGGCAACAGTTGATTTGTTTCTCAGATGACTCTTAGCTTCCTCGTACCAAGTTTTTTAGTAGGCAGGATAGCCTTGGATCGTCACTGTGAAGTTTGAATTAACGTAGGCCGGTGCCGGCGCTGTAGCGTAGTGGGTAAAGCTGCGCCTGCGACAGCAGCATCCCATACGGGCTGCCCCACTTCCGATCCAGCTCCCTGCTTATGGCCTGGGAAAAGCAGCAGAAAATGGCCCAAGTGCTTGGGCCCCTGCCACCCGTATGGGAGACTTCCCTCTCTCTGTATAACACTTCCTCCCTCTCTCTTTCCCTCCCTCTCTCTGTGAAATACTTTCAAATACATAAACAAATCTTAAAAAAAATAACGTATGACACATGCAGCCAAATTGTGCAGTTCTCCCTTGTGTGGGAGGATGTAGACAGCAGGCACTCTCAAGTTGTCAGTCCCGATCCTTAGTGATGAAGATGAGGGAAGGAGAGAAAGAGGGAGCAGTGACTGCCTCTCACTGCTTCAGCGGTTCAGCGGGACTGGAACACAGGTGTCTGTGTGGCTCGCTGTGCTGGCGGGAGGCAGGGTGCCTGTGCCTCGGCCAGCCGTCACTTGTGTCCCGTGCCAGCAGGAAACCCACAACTGCCAGCCAGAGGCACTGGAAGATTCAAGATGCTAATGGGGATCCAGGGATGATGGTGACATTAATGAGGACAAGGCCCAGAACTCAGTGGCTCCTAGGAGTGGATGTTGTCCTCACTGGAGAGGGCCTGAGTCCCTAGATGGCCTCGGGTGGCGATGTTTCCTGTGGACAGAGGGAAAAGGAGCTTGGAGAGGAGAAAGTGAGCAGACAGAAGGATCGCAGAACAGGAGGGCGTGCCCCAGGAGTGCAGGGCCACGCCCCCTTAGAGTAGGGTCAGGTTCTCAGGTGGGTTTGGCTCCCCGGTGGGATGTCGGTGGGTGCTGAGTGAATAGTAAAAGGGACATTCATGCAGCCTGCCTACTGTGTGCTGGCCTCTTTGTTTATAACAGCGCCGTCACAGGCAAGCAGACTGAGGCACATGGACGTGAAGGGATCTGACTTAGGGTCCAGCGCAGGGCAGCGTATTTCAGAATCTCTGCTTTCTGTTTAGCCACCCCGCTGCACTGCCAGTGTGTGAACGAGTGAATAAACCAGCGCATTTCCTAACGACGCTGAAGGGCAAGTTGGACGGTAGCTGGTGGTTGAATCTAGGGAAGGCAGCTCTTCCCACCTCTCCTGCAACATGCGCGAATCAGCCGGCCTCCTGCACCACTAGGCAGTCCCCAGTCCTGCCATGAGGTCACCTGTTGCCACCTATCCCATCTGTTCATGCTCCACTTTTCCAGAAGTGGGTGCAATGGAAAGAGCCCAGGAATGTGGTTAGAAGTCCAAGCTCCAGCTGTGCTGCCTGTTAGCTGAATGGCAGCTCAAGAAATCTCTTTGAGCTTCTGTTTCTCTCTGGAGATAACAGTGCCCACTTTTCACTTACGGAGCTGCTGAGATAAGGAGTAGAATGTGTGAGCAGGTTCCTGGCGGGTGGATGCTCACAGCAGACGATGAGCTGACCCCTCCCTCCCTCCCTCCTGTTCTTCCCGCCTTCCTCTAGTGCTTCTGCTGATGGCGTCTCGTTACTGTGCAGAAGGAGCAGTTGAGACAGTCTACGATACAAACCTGGCTCCCAGTGAGGGTGGCAGGATCACTTCCAGCCCTGGGGGCAGGTGAGGAAGAGAGCAAGGCACGGATTGATTTTAGGGGCTCCGTGGTGGTGGTGGAGGGACAGTTAGACACAACTGCTGCAGACTGACTTGTCTTAATAAACCACTCAGCAAATTGGCACCCAGGAAAGCCAGGCTCCCTGGGAGCAGGCAGGTGCATCTCTTCATGGGGGAGCTGGCCTCACAGAGAGGGTCCAAGTCTGAGCAGCCAGGAGAGGGGAGCTCATGGATCACACTGTGCCGTCCACGTGAGAGTGGGGTGTGGCTACCTGGATCGGAGAGCCTATGAGTTGGGCATCTGCCTGGTCCAGTTTGGGCAGCTGCATCTTGATTGACTGTCGCCCTGAAGGATGTGGATATGTGGGTGCCAGCCAGCATTCCTCAACAGAAAGCGGATATTCCGATTGTGATGTAGGAGCTCTGTCCTCATTTTAAAATATTGGCCCGTGGGTTCCATTTTCTTCTACCACCAAGCAGCTCAGAGCAGACAGCGGTAGATGGCATTCAATCCAAGGGCTGCCAGCTTCGTGCTCAGGTGTCCGTGTAGCAGAGGCCTGGGTCTTTTTTTTTTTAATTTTTTGACAGGCAGAGTGGACAGTGAGAGAGAGAGAGAGAGAGAAAGGTCTTCCTTTTGCCGTTGGTTCACCCTCCAGTGGCTGCTGCGGCCGGCGCACTGCGGCTGGCGCACCACGCTGATCCGAAGCCAGGAGCCAGGTGCTTCCTCCTGGTCTCCCATGGGGTGCAGGGCCCAAGCACTTGGGCCATCCTCCACTGCACTCCCTGGCCACAGCAGAGAGCTGGCCTGGAAGAGGGGCAACTGGGACAGAATCCAGTGCCCTGACCGGGACTAGAACCTGGTGTGCTGGCGCCGCTGGGTGGAGGATTAGCCTGTTGAGCCGCGGCACCGGCCAAGGCCTGGGTCTTTACTGAGACATCTGTTAGGGAGCTTGTTCATTGACTCAACAGATATTTACTGAGAACCTACTACCTGCCAGGCTCTGCATGCAGGGCTAGGGACACGGCTCTAATCAAAGCCCCCTTTGCAGCTGATGCTCGGCCTGGGGCCGCTGAATCCTTCGGCAGTGGCGATGACCTAGTTATCCCCCCTCTTTTCCTTTAGAAGATGCCCACTGAGTGGTTCATCTCAACCACAGAGCTGACTTCAGCCAGGAGGCCACCGTTGCTGGTCCTTGACTCAGGCACTGGCCACTGGTGGAGCCACAGACGCCAACGAGGGGAGCGAGTGTCTCCAGCTGTCCAAGGTCAAGTCCAGGTCCACAGGCTGGTGTCTCTGTTGGACTTTGCATTGAGGAGCGCAGGGTTTGCAGGGCAGGCAGTGGAGAAAACACCTAGTGATGCTTGCTTTTGGGGGAGCAGTGAGGACCCCTATTTGCTTAAAAATTGCAGCCCAGTGCAGACGAGAAGCTGCTGCCTCTCCCATGCTGAGCTGCCAAGCAGGCTGAGGGGTTGCAGGAGCTGATCCCAGCGCCTTGTCTCACACTCAGATGGTCTCAGCTCTGTCCTGGGCCCTGTGCTGTCAGACTCCCATCTCATCCTGGCTGGCCCCAGACCTTGACCGTGACCTTGACCTTCTGACCCGTGGCTGCTCCATCCTTGACTCTCCTCACCTACCAACCTAAATGAAGACTACGTTGTCCTTGCAGGGGGGACACTAGATCATAAAGAAATAGTCAGGGCCTTCGGGTTAGGGTGGTGCTCATTTGGCGTCCTCAACCTGAGACCTCTAGGGAGGAGCAGAATGGCCAAATGCCACCTGTCCCCCTGCCCTCTGCACCCAGGGGAGTCAGCTGAGGTTACGAGGCAGGAGAATCTCAAAGACACGGCCCAGGCCCTTGTTTAGGAGCGTGTGCTGTCTGGGTGGTGCCTTTTAATTAAAGGAGCAGCAACAGAAGGAGCCCCTTCAAGTCAAGTCCCCTCATCACTGTTTCCACAGAGCACTGGGGGCATTCCTTCCTGCCTCAATTCCTGCTCAGTGGTGTGTCCCCGGGGTCTTGCTATGGCCTGGTCCAGGGTGTGGCACATGTCCCAGGGCGCTGTAGGCTCTGGCTAAATTCCCAAAGGCTCCTGCTAGCTTCAGGAATGGACAGTTCACTGGACGCTCCAAAGTCAGGTTCAGTGGAGACCGAGGTCTCCTAGCACAGAAGCGCAACTTTCACCCTGGGCCATCTCTTGCTAGTTTGTCTTTGGTGTCACCTCCATTTGTGTGGGCTGGGTGGGTTCTGTGTCGAGTGTCCTTTCCCATGGGAAATTGTTGTGGCCCAGTGAGGAATCCAGTGGTCTCTGTGCTCCTGGCTCTGCTGGGGCAGCCTGAGGCTCTGGGAATCCCTGGAGCCTGTGGGAGGCGGATTCCGTGGTTTCACGGAGTCGGAGTCGCAGCTCAGTCACCTGCCTCTGAGTCACCTGCCGTGAAGCCGCTGCTTTGCATCTGAGCCAGGAGACAGTTCCCGGGGGCCCTGGCTAAAGCGCTCCTTTGACCCGAGGGCTTTTGAAGGCGACTCATTTTTGTGAATGACCCAAGCTCTTTCCAGTTTCTCTTCCTGATGTTATTTTCCCGTTCTTTCTCTTGCCCTTCCCATTCTCACACTTTTCTGAAATCCAGTCGAAGCTACAGACTTCCAAAGTAACTGACCACTGCATGAAAGCAACAAGAGTTTCTTTGAATCGGGATCCCAATACGTGTACACACTTTATTTGGTGTGCAAATTTTGGGGGGGATTTGTTTTAATAAGGACTTTCTCAGGGCTTAGTCGTGTTGATACTAGTTACTGAGTGCCTCTTGTAGGTCCTGTCCTGAATTCTCACCACCTCCCAGCAGAGTGTTCTACCCATTTCAGAAGAGGAGGGGCTTTAAAAATATTTGTGTATTTATTTGAGAGTCAGAGAGTCCCAGAGTAAAAAGAGAAATAGAGACAGACATAGGGAGAGAAACAGAGAGCCCCATCCTCTGGTTCACTCCCAAAGTGCCCACAATAACTGGGAATGGGCCAGGCCAATGCCTGGAGCTAGACTCAGTCAGGTCGCCCACGTGGGTGGCAGGGACCCAAGTACTTGAGCCATCACCTGCTGCCTCCCAGGAAGCCGGAGTTGGAAGCGGAGCCAGGACTCAACCCCAGACGGTCTGATGTGGGTGTGGGTATTCCAATCCCTAGGCCAAACACCTGCGCTTTGGGATTTAGCAGGCTCCTCTAGGTCACGGAGCCCCCCCAGGACCTGTCACAGGCTCTGCCGCTGGGCTGTTGTAGACCAGGATTTGCTGTGTGAGTTCAGACATGAAAGCATTTTCAGTCTTCCGTTACTTACTTTCAAAGAACAGGCACCCTCTTGGGAATGTTCGCAAACAGTGGCGCCGAGCAGCGTGCGGATTCCTGGGTGCTGCAGATGGTCTCTGACTGTGCTCTTGCTGCCAGGCTCCCGCTGCGGTTCCTTGTCTGGCCTGGGGCTGGGTTCAGGGAGGCAGGGCTCCCTTCTGCAGGCGAGGGTCGAGGGTAATCAAATCAGGTGTCGGGGAAGCTGCTCTCTGAGTGACAGGTAGGAGGGAGTTGGTGGGTAATCTTTTCTCTTTCCGCTCCTTCCTTCTCTTCCCAGAAAACCTCCGATGCTTTCTGCAGGATTCTGGTGTTGGTCATTCACCCAGGCTGAGAGGCACACCTGCATGTCGCCCTTCACAAAGCAGAGGCCCCGCCTCTGTACCTCTAACCGTGGAAGGTTTTCCTCCTAATAAAATAACTGTAGGGGCAGGGGCTTGGCCCGGTGATTACACTGCCAATTGGGATGCCCCCATCCCTCCAAGCAGAGCAGGTGGCAGCGTCGTGTTTGCGCAGCGTCCTGATGCCTCTAAGAACCTGGTGTCTCGTTCCCCAAGTGCTGTGACTCGGGTCCCTTGACTGTCTTGACTCACAAGTGCTATAGGATGCTACCTGGCATGTTGTAGACTGAAAATATTCTTGAATGAATGAACCATCAGCATAGACAATAGCCCGTTTCTGTCCCCTACCCCCTCCTCCTATGTAACCATATGTATAGCCTAGGATGTGTAAGTCATGTTGAACTATGGAAATGGGATGAGCTGCCAGGAGTATGGCTGTGTGTTCACATGTGTGTGTATGTGTGTACTCATGTATGTGTGAGGGTACCCACATGTGTGCTCCTGTGTGTGCTCACGTGTCTGTGGGGGGGTGTGTGGCGGGTACATGGTTCATTTGTCAGGAGTCTGGATGCTACCCTGGTTGACCCTAGTCTGGACGTCCTCTGAGGTGTGGGGCCTTGTTCTTGTTGGATGCCAGGCTGACGAAAGGCCTGGAGAGCTCTGGTGATGCCATGTGTGTCCCTGGAATTGCACCCAAGACTCAGGGGCCAAAGGAGGGGAGGAGGCAGACGGTGACTTCGTGGTTCAGCGTGGAAGAGTGAGCAGCGGTCAGGGGCTGGCCAGCGGGCACAGGTGATTTGGTTTGACTTTACTCTGCTTTAGCTTTCTGCCTGCAGTATTTCATTCTCTTTCAGATCTTCCTTTCTCTCCTTTCTAGTTAATTTTAGTTGATTCTCCCAGTATCTTAGGAAATTGCTTTAGCTTGCCCCTGCTCACATAAAGTCAAGCTTGGGGAATGTGTGGTATGTGTGATGTATGTGAATGGTGTGTGTGTGCATCTTGTGTGTGCGTGTGTGTGATGTGCATGTGTTTATGTGATGTGTGTCCATGTGTGATGTGTGTGTGATGTGCATGCCTGCATGTGTTTGTGTGGTGTGTGTGTGTGCACATGCGTGTATGTGTGTGATGTGTGTGTGCATCTTCTGTGTGTAATGTGTGTACATGTGTGATGTGTGTGTGTACACGGTATATGTGTGCATCTTGTGTGTCTGCATAGCTAAGAATCCCATCTGAGCCACATTTAGGCGTCTACATTACTGTGTATGAACTGTACGTGAACTCAGGAGAGAATTTCTTGGTGTAAATTAGAAGAATGTCTTTGAATTTTTATCGTGAATGTTTTTCAGGTTCTTCAGACTATATCGTGAGAACCCCAAGGAGAACGCTTTAGCACTGTCTGCACTTTGCAAGGAAAAATTAAGATCTACCTGGACTAGGAATTGTCTGACTCTCAAAGAAATTAGCAGCGTGTCTTGGATTCAGATCCAACAGCAAGATACTTGACGTCAGACAACTATAATTCTCATCAAAGAAAATGATGAGTGTACTTTAGCAGTGAATCCACACTTTTCACGTGGAAACACTTGACCTACAGAGTTCCGGCGTTTTGTTTGTAGTTGGAATCGCCACTGAGTGAAACCAGGTGGACAGAATTAGCACTCGGTGAATGCCATGGTGAGGAAGAAGTCCGTCATTTTGAGGTCAGACTGGCCCTGGCTCGCGCCTCAGGGGTGTTGATAACAGTGAGGAAAGTACTGCTTTCGCGCCAACGCGGTCTCCTGAAGCAGCAGCTGTTCTTTGAAGTGACTGACGTGTGACCCCTTGCTACCCGTCGGGTCCCCATGCTTCCGCCTCACTCGGGGCCCTCTCTCCCTTTCTGTTTGTTTCTGACCCTCAGACCTGATGAGGTCTCAGGAGCCCTGGCCCGCCCTTCAGCACTTGGTGATAGGCGGTGTGAGCAGAGGACTGAGCGACTCTGTGGTCACCCCAGCTCGGTTCCCAGTGGGGCCCCCACAGAGACCGGGAGATGCCGTCCCTGTGGCTCAGTTACAGCCGCTTTGGTCTGTCCTGCACTTACTGGAAGTTCAAGTAAACCATGTGGTGTGCCCACCTGCCCATGTGCCCTGCAGCCAGCCCTCGGGAACTCTGGGAGATCAGGTGCTGGGCTGGTCGGGGACAGTGGACACTCGTGCGTTACTAACTCAGCGTTGCCATCTTCCTCTTTACCCAGTGCCCCGGACGATGGTGCCCGTGAGTTTTCATCTTTGGTTTTTGTGTTTTTTTTTCCTACTGTGACCTAAGTGGAACTTGAGATGATTGAGGGGCTGTGCGTGTGCACAGTGAGTTTATTTTTAATTTATTGTCATTTTATTTGGCAATAGCCAGAGCCGGGCCAGGCTGAAGCCAGGAGCATCATCCAGGCCTCCCATTTGGGTGGCAGGGACCCATGAGTGTGAGGCAGGGTGCTTTCTCAGGGTGCCCATACGTGGGGTCTGGATCCAACCAGGGGCTTTGGTATTGGATGTAGGTGCCCTAAACATAAGCTTAACTACTGGGCCCAGTGCCCACCCCAAGCATGCCGAGATTACACTGTGCGTGGACGGGACCTGCCCAGCACCACAGTCAAGGACAGGACCGCTCTCCACTCCCTGCTCCCCATCCCGTAGTTCCGGTTCATTGTTCCTTCTGGCGTGGAAGGTCTGTGCGACACAGCTTCGTCACCCCTCTTGGGGAAGATGGACAGGAGGTGGGATTTGATAGCACGCTTCTGTTTCTGCCGTATTTGTTTTGATGTTTACCAGCCCCTCATGAAGGAATGCCAGTGTTGTTATTAAAGGAGTGATGTGGATTTCTCCCGTAGTAGACTTGTTTACTTTTCAACCAGGGTTCACTCTAGAGAAAGCTAAAGAGTGCAGGTGGGGGGAGGATGAGGCAAAACTGGCCAGCCCCCTGGGAGGCCCGGCTTTCCCTGGAGCACTGGTGGGTCTCAGCGCAGCCCCCCGAGAGGCCCGGCTTTCCCTGGAGCACTGGTGGGTCTCAGCGCAGCTTGCACAGAGCCCCCGGGGCTCTTGTTGGATGTAGACCTGGACGCAGCGAGGTCAGTGATGGCCACAGAACCTGCCTTTTCCAGCAGCTGCTGGGCGATGCTGACCCCCTAGGCTCTTGCCACTCTAGGTTAGACCCACAGATCGGTAGCAATACCAGAAAGCCTGCTGGAAGGGCCAGCTCCCAGGGCCTTCCCTGGCCCTGCTGTAGTTGGATCTGCAGTCACAAGACCCCATGGGGTACCGGCGCTTGGCCTAGCAGGTAAAGTCGCCACCTGCAGTGCCGGCATCCCATATGGACACCAGTTCCAGTTCTGGCTGCTCCACTTCTGATCCAGCTCTCTGCTGTGGCCTGGGAAAGCAGTAGAAGATGGCCTGAGTCCTTGGGCCCCTGCACCCATGTGGGAGACCTGGAAGAAGCTCCTGGGTCCTGGCTTCAAATCGGTGCAGTTCTGGCCATTCGGCCAATTGAGGAGTGAGCCAGCAGATGGAAGACCTATCTCTCTCTCTCGCTCGCTCTCTGCCTCTTTTTCTCTCTGTGTAACTTTGACTTTCAAATAAATAAATAAAAATCTTTAAAAAAATAAAGACCCCATGGGATTCTGGGGCACAATGAAGCTTGGGAACTGCTGGCCTTACACACTGCAGAGAGTTCTCAGTGGGTAATGAATCCGGGCGTGGCGGGATCGGGGAAGAGGTCAGGTGAGACCAGGCCCCAGGCTGCCTAGAAGCAGGGTTGTCCTTTCTTGGTTTCCAGCCTGCTTTTGAAGAGCTCGGAGAAGGACATTTCTGGGCCTGGATACATCCTCTCTTGAGCAGCTTGAATGCCTCCAGCACAAGTTCCCACGTGGACCCCTGCTTTCTTTGCTAAGACCTGGCCCCCCTGAGGAGCTGCTTGCTGTCTGGATTCTCTGAGCAGACGCTGGGGGCTGGAGTATGATTGCGGGAGGGACATCTGTCTTTCTCGGTTCTGCTGCTCCCAGGGGATATCATTTGTTTGATGGATGTGCGCGGGCTGTGGCAGCTTGGGGTCAGGTGAGGCACTGTGCAGATGGCTGGCGCACAAGGCTTTAGAAACGTCACCAAGGGGAGACAGTGAGGCGAAGCTGGAAGGTGCTTGGCTGTAGACCCCTAGTCCTGCAGCCAGCCGCAGGGGAAGACATGGTTCAGGGTCTCTGAGAGTGGGGCTCCCTCATGCACCTGCTTTTCTGTGGTGGAACCTTGCCACACCCAGTCGGAGGGAGAGCCAGCCACCTCCCTGAATGTGGGCTGACCTTGAGACTCACCTAACTAACAAGCAGTGATGGGAGTGACACTGCATGACTCTGGAAGGGAGGTCAGATGCAGCCACTCAGCTGCAGCCCGTTTGCTTGGGGTACGCGGGTTCTTTTCCCCACGAGTAGTCCTGAGAATGAACTGTCACAGTGTGTGTGTGATGGTGGTGGGGGTTGTGCTGTGCACCTGTTTGGAATGCGAGAGCAGTAGGCTTAGCCAGGCGGGCCCTGGGAGCCAGGACCTACCTCCAGCCGGAGCTGTGGGCAGGCCTCATTCTGCTGCTGTTTGGCCTTCTCCGACAGGTGGGGTTGGGACACCCAGACCGTGGGATATTTGTATTTTTGCTCCTCAGATTTGTGGGGCTACTGCCCCAGGCAGGTCAGCATTGGACCTGTTGAATGTAGAAACCCCAACTGGCATCTAAACCACTGCATCAAATGCCTGGCTCAATAGGCAGATTTTTAGGACCTAAAACTTCACCTTTGGGGGAGGCTGGTTAGGAAAAGGAGGAGAGACAGGTATAGACATGAAAGGTTGACTTTTAGATCTCTTGGACTCTCAATATGACTGAGTGTGAAGCCGATCAAATTGAAAATACTGTGACAGCTGTTGTCCCTGCAGTCTCTGAGCTCCTTTGATGGTCTGACTCTCCTGGTGGGCGCTGAGGTCACTCCTGAGTGCCACGGCCCTGCCTGGCCTTCGTGTAGCTGAGGGTCCAGACAGATTGTGATCATGCAATATCCCAAGTCTAAGGTAGACACCAGGGCTATGGCACCTCTGATTCCAGGGTTTGGGATGATAAGTTTAGGACGACTCTCTGTCCTGGTTTGCCCGAGACTGAGGGTGTCCTGGGCCACAGGACTGTCAGTGCTGGACTGGGGAGGTTGTGGGCAACCTGGGATCCTAGATGGTTTCCTAGATCTCGCGATGGTTAACCCCACCCCCACCCTACCCTCAACCCCTGGGCTGCTCATCTTGGTTCAAACCAGAGACCTTGGAATGAGCTGCCACCTGCCGCCTGTGTGTCCTTCTACACTGTCCACTCCTCTACTCTGCAGGCATCTATTGCCGGGACAGGTACCCTCCCGCCTGCCCTTCCGTGCTCTGCTCCACGTCACAGCCTCACCAATGCCAGGGCCGTTGTTAGGAACTGGAACTCCTGTCCCGTGCTTCTCTGCCGGGTCTCTCAGTGGCTCCAAATCGAGCTTCCTTAGCCTGACACTCAAGGAGCAAATGGCCCTTTGGCTCACTCGAACAATGTCTGAAGCCATGTTGAACCCATGCATCTGGGGAAGCTGGACTAGAGAACTGGGGGGTGATGGTTGGCATCCAAAAAACTGAACTCAAGCCCCAGCGTCCTCCAGATTCTCTCCTGGCAGTGACCACTCTTGCTGCCCAGCCAGCGACAACACGGCACGGGCACCTGAGTGTTGGAGTTCTTGGGTGTGAACGTGTCCTGGGGAGAGAAGGGAGGAGGAGGGAGGTGGCTTAAGGCTGTCATGTCATGTCCACAGCCCCAGAATGCACCTCACCCTCTCTTCTCTCTGCAATCTCTCCTGGGCACCCTTACTCTGACCCTAGGCATGGCAGTGGCAGCATGGGCAACAGACCATCGGGGTGGCCCATTGAGGGGAGGACAGCTCTTGCCCCCAGTGAAAGGGGCAGCCTTCACTTTTATGCCAGCTCAAGCCCACTTCATTCCAGAGGCTGTGCTGCCAGCTTCGCCCGGCACAGTCTTAGCCGCTGTGCTGCACGTCTGCATCTAGCTCACTTTGGAACCTCTCGTTCTTGGTGTCTTTGAATGTCAGCCTCACAGTTGTTCCCTTCTGTGCAGAGTTGGGCTCCGCTGGCAGGTGACCTTAGAAGATGCTACAGAGGGCCGGCGCTGTGGTTCACTAGGCTAATCCTCCACCTGTGGCGCCGGTACCCAGGGTTCTAGTCACGGCTGGGGTACTGGATTCTGTCCTGGTTGCTCCTCTTCCAGTCCAGCTCTCTGTTGTGGCTCAGGAAGGCAGTGGAGGATGGTCCAAGTGCTTGGGCCCTGCACCCGTGTGGGAGACCAGGAGGAAGTACCTGGCTCCTGGCTTCGGATCCGCGTAGCGCTGGCCCTAGCGGCCATTTGGAGGGTGAACCAATGGAAGGAAGACCTTTCTCTCTGTCTCTCTCAGAGGCTCAGGAATTCTAGTCTTTCCCAGGTTGGAGCTGGCTGAGCCATCAGCAGGGGCAGCCTGCTTCTCTCTGCCCCCAGGAGGCTGGACTCCCCCCTACCCTCCGTGGGTGTGCAGCAGTGGTCTCCTTGGGAACTGCCCGTGGCAGCAGAATGCTCAGTTTTCATGCGCTCTTTTTTTGTTTTGTTTCAGTTTCACAGAGTTTTTGGATCCATTCCAGAGAGTCATCCAGCCGGAAGAGATCTGGCTCTATAAAAATCCTTTGGTGCAATCAGACAACATACCTACCCGCCTCATGTTTGTAAGTACCACAAGTTCATGGCCACTTTGACCATATCCCACGTGTGCGCCAGATGGGTCTTGTCTTTGCTTGTGGATTCCCAGCTGAGGATAGGGGCAGCTTGGAAGGAAGGAATGTGAGCAGCTCACCTGATGACAGTTCAGTTCCAGGTCATGGTGGGAGCTGCTTGGTCCTGTGAGAAGTAGTAACTGCCCACATCATTGGAAAGAGACTTGCTCACCTGAGCTGTGTAGAGTTGTTTCAGATATCGACAGTAAATAAAGAGTAGAAGTCATTGACAAGAACTTCCTGTCCCCTGTTTTTTTAGGATAAACCTTTCTTTTCCAACATAAGGTACCACAAATAGTTCTATTAATCACTTTTCTGGTTTAAGCTGGTCTGTAACAAGTGACCATGGATAAGGCCACTGCAGCCCACTTTCTGGATAGTTTCTTATCTTCTAGAATAAACGGGCAAGCATCCAAAGAGCTGGTTGATTTATTAGGATTTGTTTTACCTCCTCCCCATGCCAGAGGGCAGTTGCAGCCTTTACATGTCACTTCCTGTGTGCCAGGCACTTCTCAGGAAGCTTCTGGGAGGATATCTCTCTTGGTCCCACGCAGCATCCCAGAGGGAGAGGTGTCATCATTGTCCAAATTTTGCAGCTGTAGTTTCCACACCAGACACAGGGGAACATGCCTGATGTCACACAACAGGTGAGCCAGCTCCAAGCAGCCAGCCCTGGAGTCCAGTTCTCAGCCCAGGGACTGCCCTGTGGCTCATGAGCCGGGTGTCCAGGACTCCTTGCTGATGCGGGTTAACTCCTGGAGAATTGCTGTCAAACCTTTCTGAAACAGAGGACATATTTAGCCTCCTCCTTTTTACAGACCAAGAGGAGAACTCTTGGGCAGGCAGCCTTGTGGCTTGAAGAGTCACTCCTGTTGCCCAGAGCTTTTTATGGAGCACATGAGGAATCCTTCTGCATGTGTTTATTTTTTGAAAGAAATCCCCCTGATTTCATGGATGAGATCGTGTTAGAAATGAATGGAAAGACTTTTGTGTCTGTGAATTGCTGTAATACCATATACATATTAAAGTACTGCTGTAACTGCTCTTACGTAAGTACTGTTCTGCAGGAGAATGAACTGGACTTTTGTAAATCTCAGATGAATTTAAAAATGAGGGTGGTTTTGAGCAAAGCATTGCTAGCCCCTAAGTTTAAAATCAGACCTTTTCCATTCCTGCTCTGGCTGAAATCTTCTATAGATCTTTACAGTGAAGGGAGCCATGTATGTTTAATGAGTTGACTCTTTGGCTTTGAGAGGGAGAGGCATCTATTTATTGCCGATCCCCACTCCTTCGCAAGGTTTTGCATTTCATATGCCATAAAACACAACGTGGCGATGAAGGCTTATTTGGGATATTGCGACAAATTTGTGGCTGTGCCCTAGATTTATGAACAATGGATTGTTTTGAAGTCTAATACAAATGCCCAAATATTCTGGCTACCGACACAAATAGGATGGAGCAATTTGCATATTGGCAGTGGCAGCAGTGGGACAGAAGAAGAGTGATTCAGTGCTGGGGTCTTCAGAGGAGAGGGGGCTATTCAGCTACACTTGCTTATCCGTTCCCTCCAGTCCCCTAATGAGGGAAGTTCAGCTTTCGATTTCCTTAATAGTAGTTGATGAATGTCATGATTTGGTCACAGGATTGGTTGCCTTTCTGTGATAACATGAAAAAAGCAGTAGATCTATGCATAAGACCTGCAGCACGAAGATGAAAAATACTTTGTCATCACATAAATTAGATTTGTTCACTTGGATTTTATTAAGCCTTTAATGTAAAATATCACTTGTCTGTTTAGATCCTTTAAGACCTCCAGACATTTGTAGAAGAATTTCTGATACAGTGTGTGTTTTCACTGTTTAAAAGAGCGTCATTTCTTTTCAAAGCTCAAATTTCGTTATTTAATGCACAAACAGTCCTGGAGTCTCTTTCACTTTGGATTGAAATGCTTTAATCTAACGGTGAACTTTTGAATTTCCTAACCAGTATGTTTTTTTAAAGGCAGATGGTACTGACCCAGATGTTTCTTTATTGGGTAATTAGTGACTCTGGAGTTCTGTCTCTCTGTCTGTCTGTGGACTCAGTGGGACGAATGGAACAAGATAGAACAATAATGGTGGGGTTAAGGGCAGAGTGAGTGGCTATGGCGCCACCAGGGGGCACCCTCCCTGGCTTTTCTCTCTGGGGGCTCTGAGCTCCTGTCAACATGACAGTGGGCGTGGCTGGGCCTGCTTGGCTCCTGGAGTTTGTGGCCCTGGGTTCTCACTGTTGCCCCGTTGGCCAGACACGCAGGCCGAGAATCCTTTCTGGATGCACTGAGTCTTTACTTCACGTCTTCTGGCTTCTTCCTAAGCAGGTAGCCCCCTTGTGGGAAGGCGGCTGCCTCATTCGGAAGAGGTCACGGGTTCTTGCTGAGTCGGCGAGGCTCAGCAGAGTGCCAACACCAGGTCAGTGGGTGTTGGGTGCTGCTTTTTATCACACGCCTTGTTGTCCTCTGTAGTGGTCACTTACTGTGACAAGGAGAAGGACATAGGTGATTGGGCACCCAATTCAGAACTGGGGTGTACCCTCAGGGGCCCTGCAGCATCCTTTAGTACCAAATGGAATCAGGAAGGGCCGAGAGGAAGGCTCAGGTGAGCCTCTAGGGAGCTTCCTCACCATCATCATCATCATCATGACCTCCAACAGCAGTCAGGGTTTCCCGAGTGCAGGGACCGTGCTGTCACTTTACAAGCAGTATCTCGGTGGCTCCTTCCCAGAATCCCGTGAGGTTATCCTCATTGTTTCAATGGAGAAAGCAAAGCAAATGGCCAGGGTCTTGTCTACAGCCACGAGTGGTGGGGCCAGGATGTGAGCGCTGGCTGCCGGAGAGCAAGACCCCACTGAGGGTCATTCTGCGGTTCCTCCCTCCTCGGGGACGCAGGTGAGGGGGAGAGGTGGCGAGTGGCGTGCTACACAGAAAAGAGCAGGTGTGTAAGGGCGTGGGTGTGGCAGAGCAGGAGGCTCGTGGGCCCACTGACTAGGGGTTAGCTTGGAGTATCTGTGAGGTGAAAGGACTAGAAGGAGGCAGAGATAGAACCAGACCATGGACTGCTTTAGGTTAGTTAGGACTTAGTTCAGCACAGAAGAGCACCTGCCACGAGGCCAGCATGGAGCCACATAGTGTGGGCTCAGGGCTGAGTAGGATGGTGATTTCCGGTGTGATCGGGCACAGACATGGACAAGGGCTGGGTGGTTCAGCATCGCTGGGAAGTCTTTGAAGGCCAGGTAAGTCTCAGGGAGTTGAAGGAATGATAAGGGCTTGAACGCTTCTTTACTCGGCTTAAAAGAAATCCAGCGAAAGATCCCCTTTGCCCTGGCCTCTTTTTGCTCCAACCAGGCCGTGTCCAGAAGATGTGTTCTCGTAGAAAATGCCGCCGCTGTGTAGACTTATGGCGGGTCCTCTTGTGGGGTGGGAAGCTTCCGAGGAAGACCGCAGTGAAGTCGGTTTTAGAGAGGGTGGAGGGGGCAGAGACGGTGCTGCTTGTGACGGGTTAGCTCGCAGCCTCTTTGTGAGAGCGCACGGCAGCGCCTGCCTTTGCGAGGGGGAGTCACTGCTTCCCAGTGTCTGCGTGTCCCGACGTGGTCTTCATAATCCCTCTGCAGGGAAGGGCCCTCGGGGCTCTTGTTAGTCTGACACTGATGAACCCTGGGTGACAAGCTCTTCTGTACTGTCCTGACATCGAGGCTGTGCTGGCCCTGATCCTGCTGCTAGCAGTTGTTGGCATCCTCATGTCCTTCCCTCAGACACGCTGTTCCGTGCTTTGTCCTTTCCCAGAAGCCTCTGGGGCAGTGCCAGGGTCAACCTGCTCTCTGGGTAGAGCCATGGCAGGGATTGATGGCACTTCCAGTGTGTTTTCATGAGCAGAAGCTCATGGTAGGGCCCTGGTGGAGACACTATCATTTAGGGAGTAAGATTCCCTGGGGGACTTAGCCTCGTCCCTGTTTCTGTCCCCCCCTGCAAGCAGAGGTATGCACTGCTCAGACCTCCGGGCACAGATGGACTGGAGCAGAGGCTGCCTTGGTCTGTGTGTCTGGTTTGAGTCATCTGTCAACAGTCTTTCCAGGGCAATAAAGAGAGAGGAGCCCAGGACCAGCATGTGCTGGACTCTGCTGCTGGGTAGTGGGTGTGGGCTCTGGGGTAGCTGATTCACGTCAATGGCCATGGCTCTGCGATTTGGCAGATTGCCCGCTAGTCAGTTCCTAACTTGCCTCACCAGTAGAAGGTGGGCTTTATGACACGCCTCCCAGGAGCAGAGAGCTCCCAGGCCACTGCCACGTCTCAGCCTGTCATGCATGAGTATCCAGTGGCTGCGAGGGAGGCTCTCCCAGCTGCAATGCTTGGCCATGGGTGGTGATATTAGACAAAGTAGTCACAGACAAGAGGTTACGTGCCTTGCTCAGGGACACAGAGCCCTGCTCGCCTGAATTTGAGTCCATTTTCTCCTACAGCTCTGGGTTCCCAGCCTGTGGAAAAGTACACAGAACAGGCCATGTGCTGGATCCTGCCTGCTTACTTCAAGGCATTATCTTACTGCGTGGATGCTGTGTAGTATAGTCAGTAAAAAACAAAATGGCATTTCAGATGTAAGCCCAGCCTCAGTTTCCCCATCTGTAAAATGAAGCTGTTGGGTAAAGAGGATCCCTGAGATCAGGACTCTGACCTGGAGTCTGGTAGCTCAGGCTAGGGGTCCGGCTGTCACTCACTGTGCCTCTGTGCGTTCACTTGCGGCTCTGAGCTTTACTTTTGTTTCTTGTACAATGGGGATACTGTGTTCCCCAGCGGAGCAGCTAGGACATTAGATGAATGCAAGGAAAATCCCCAACACATAGCTTCATCCAGGATGGCTGTTGCCCAAGTTTCTAGGACATACCCGTGTCCTGGACAGTTGCGTCTCTATCTTTCTCCTCCAACGGGGAGAAAAGCATTCACCATTTTTATTCCTTGCCTCTCACCTTCTCCGGTGAGATCTGCTCTAACCTGTTGGATGTGCCCAGCTTCACATCAGCAGCCTGTGTGACCTTGAGCAGGTGGCTTGACTTCTCTGTGCCTTAGTCTCCTATCCATCAGGTAAGGAGCCTTGTGTGAGGACTGAGCAAGTCACTTGGCCTGGAGTGCCTCAAATACAGTGTGGTCCCCAGCAGGCCGTCGGCTCGTGCTGGCCTCTGAACGCCATGGTGGTAACAGGGCTTGCGCAGTTGTAAGCTGCTGTTGTAGGGGACCATCAAAGCAGTTACTAACGTCTGTGATCAGGAAGCAACAGTGGCAAGCTAGTAGAGTGTTTTTGAGGCAGCTCCCAAGGAGGAGCCCCCAGAGTGATTTGAGCTCTGGCAGTCGGGTCGTAGAAAGTGTGTAGAGCATCTCACATTATTTTGCAAGATTGTGTTCATTTGGGTGAATTCCATTTTTTTAAAGAGAAAAGTATCTTCCAGCCATGCCTTGGTCCACTCAGGAAGGCCCTCCCCAGAGTGACAACAATTAGAGTACACATGAAGATTTGCAAAAGTGTGAACACTGCCAGTTCTCACTACATCCTCCCACTGACTGCTAAACCAATTGTATGTTTGTGAGATTATCAGTTCCTTCTGATATTGTTTTTCTGAGAAGTTATTCTCATAGGAAATAACATACTTTTATTGGGAGAGTTGTTGGAGTATTTAAGGATAACTTCCTCATCACGGACATTTGGAATGAAGACTTGGGAGGCAGAAGATGGCCTCTGAACTCTGCCTTGCCTTTTACCTGTGGTGTGCCCTCGGGCATGTCACTTAGCTCTGGGTCTGGAGCAGGCAGTCACAGAGCCATCACGAGGGTTCAAGAGTGTATGTTCAGGGCTTAGGGCCTGGGAGCAACAGATTGGGATTCCAACAGGTCAGGGAACAACTTGGAGCTGTTTTATTCACAGTGTTGGTGAGAAATGCACAAGGAAAAGCCACTTGCCCCAAAAGGCAGTGGGGCTACAGGAGGTATCTGCCTTTGTGTCCACGGTGATCGCTGGACACACACAGAGACATCTGTGCACTGCCACATCCAGCCACATCCACCAATAGCTGCCCACATATCCACATCCATCCACTGGGAGCTGCATCTAGCCATGCACCCCAAGTGCTTGTAGGGGGGCCTACAGACAAACATGGCCCAAAGCCAAACCATTGCATCACAGGGCTGTGGGGAGTTAGCCAAGCAGGTGGATCTGTTGGTTACCATGACACCTGTTATCATATAGGCGCACAGAGATAAGGGGGCAAGGGCAAAAATAACTTCAGCCTCCTAAGTTCATCTCCTTAACAAAGAGGCTCCTGGGCTTGAAGGTCCCTTGCACAGATACTGCAACTATAGATGAGTGTCGGTTACATCTGGATACCACCAGCTTAATTCATTAATTACGTGTTGTGCATCTCTGCGGAGGAAGGGGAGTGAGGAAAGGAAGAGGTAAGACCGAGTCCTGCTTTGGGGAAGAAGTAAGTATTCAACAAAAGAACACCGAAACAAATGAATTGGCTCCAAGTACCACCTGCTGTCTGTTGTCAGAGATGGGATAGGGAGGCCAAGGGTTTCCCACCCTTGGGAGTTGCTGGCCCTAATGAGTCATTGTAATTGTAGACTGTTCTGTTTAAAGAACCCCCACTTTGAACATGGCTCCCAGCAATTACAAATCACTTGTAACCTACAGTTTCTCATGTCTCTGTGGCTTCCCCATATGGATATAAATCACCCCCCTTTATTTGAGGTCAGGAGTTCAATGAGGTCTTTCAACTAGTGAGCTAAAATGAAGCTAACTGGAACTAATGACCAATCAGCCCTCTGATAGCAAGCCAATGTCCTCATAAGGGATTATTTGTTATCTTTTCCAGGCAATTTCATTCCTCACACCCCTGGCTGTTATTTGTGTGGTGAAAATTATCCGGCGAACAGACAAGACTGAAATTAAAGAAGCCTTCTTAGGTAGAGTACCTGCCGTTCCTGCTTTAGGGGATGGGGCACAATTTAAGTAAATCATCACGTTTCAAAGTCTCAGTTGTACCCAACTGGGTTTTCTTTGGGTCAAATGAAGCTTGGGAGAAACAAGACACTAATAGTCAACTTGTACTCCTGAAGTAAGGGAGCCTTAGGGGTGGAGGCTGTGGTCTCTGTCCATGGTGCTGAAGTCTGTCCCTACACACTGGAAATCTGTGTTGCTCAGGCATAGAGGCAGGGTAGCCGCAGGCAGTAAAGACAACACTGACTGTCACCGCTGACTGTCCAATCTCACATTTGTGTCCAATAGGCCTACATTATGGGCAATTCAGAAATAAACATTGGCTGCAAGCAAAAGTGGGAAAAAGATGTAAAACAAAGTAGAAATTGGAACCCAGCGCCACCACTCTTCTTCACTTTGGGACAATCAGGCAGTAGGACAATCGTTAGGTGAAGGAGGCTGCAGTAATGCCGTTGTTGGAAATCCCTCCAGCAGGTAGTGTGCATGTGATGAGGCAATCTTCGTTTTGGGGATCAATCTGTTCTTCTAGTCAGCATATCAGTCCAGTGCCAAGTAGATGATGGTATTAAGAGATGGTTAAGGCCGGCGCCGTGGCTCAACAGGCTAATCCTCCGCCTTGCGGCGCCGGCACACCGGGTTCTAGTCCCGGTCGGGGCGCTGGATTCTGTCCCGGTTGCCCCTCTTCCAGGCCAGCCCTCTGCTGTGGCCCAGGAGTGCAGTGGAGGATGGCCCAAGTGCTTGGGCCCTGCACCCCATGGGAGACCAGGAAAAAGCACCTAGCACCTGGCTCCTGCCATCAGATGAGCACGGCGCGCCGTCCGCGGCAGCCATTGGAGGGTGAACCAATGGCAAAGGAAGACGTTTCTGTCTGTCTCTCTCTCTCACTGTCCACTCTGCCTGTCAAAAAAAAAAAAAAAAGAGAGATGATTAAAACTAACTGGCATATTTAACCCAAATAAAGCTGGCTGAAGTCAGGTTTTTAGATTTTTGATCATGAGGCAAACTGAGTTGATTTTTTTTTTTTTGACACCTTACATAAGAGTTACCCAAATCCTTACCCCCAGATTTTGTGTTTGCTGTGTGCGTGTGGACTTACCATTCAGGGAGGCAGTAAATCTGGGAAAATGAGATCCCTCACTTAAGAGTGTGTTTGTTGGCCGGCGCCATGGCTCAATAGGCTAATCCTCCGCCTTGCGGTGCCAGCACACCGCGTTCTAGTCCCGGTCGGGGAGCCGGATTCGGTCCCGGTTGCCCCTCTTCCAGGCCAGCTCTCTGCTGTGGCCCGGGAGTGCAGTGGAGGATGGCCCAAGTGCTTGGGCCCTGCACCCCATGGGAGACCAGGAGAAGCACCTGGCTCCTGGCTTTGGATCAGCGCGGTGTGCTGGCCACAGCAGCCATTGGAGAGTGAACCAACGGCAAAGGAAGACCTTTCTCTCTGTCTCTCTCTCACTGTCCACTCTGCCTGTCAAAAAAGAGTATGTTTGTTAATAATTGGGGTTTGAAAAAGTGAATACGTAGCAGATAACATGCTTGGGAAGGCAGTTGTGTAAGGACTGAATCCAAGATGTAGGGACCAAGGGGGTCCTGCCTTAAAGCAACACAGAACGTTCCTTACATAACCAGGCTTTAGTTAGGCCCTGTCTAGTTGAAAAGAGCAAGATCTCTCTCAGATTAGAGCAAAAAAAATTAGAGGTTTAATACAGGGCTATAATTAGCAATCTCATAGACATCCAAGAACAGAAGAGGAGAGTACAGAGGCGCCTCATGGGGAGAGGAGAGCTGGCCAGCAACTTGAAGACCCCCTCCTGGCTCAGGACCATCTGTGTGGGAGGTGCCTCCCTCCTCACCCACACCCTCCCTGCCTGACTCTCCTGGGTGGACGTGGTGGAGGTTTGGGCTTGCGCCAATGGCTGCCTCTACCCCAAGTCACCAGACCGTTCAGCATCCGTGCCAACCACCAGGTTCACTGTGTGACTTGGTCCAGACTTCCTAGATAGAGACCCCGATTTAATTCATGTCTCCAGCTGGGACACAAAGCAAGAGTATCTGGCAGCCTGTGGATGCTCTCCCTCCGGTCAGGTGTGTGCCCCAGGCTGCTGCTCTGTGGTTTGGGGATCTGCTCACACAGTCTCTGCCTCTGCAGCTGAGGGGGTTTCCACAAGGGCATAAGTGCCCTCCCACCTAGACTCAGCACCTGGGCAGTGTTTAGACAGATAACACAGTAAATCCTAACACAGCCTGCTCGAGCCCTCGCAGTTGGCCTGGAAATCCGTTTGCTTTACTTTTTTTAAAAAAATTATTTATTTATTTGAGAGGTAGAGTTAACAGAGAGAGAGGGAGAGGGAGAGGGAGAGACACAGAGAAGGCTTCCTTCTCTGGTCCACTCCCCAAATGGCTGCAACAGCTGGAGCTATGCCAATCCGAAACCAGGAGCCAGGAGCTTCTTCCGGTCTCCCATATGAGTGCAGGGGCATGAGCTCTTGGGCCATCCTCCACTGCTTTCCCAGGCCAAAGCAGAGAGCTGGATCTGAAGTGGGGCAGCTGGAATGAGAACTGGCACCCATATGGGATGCACCACAGGCGGAGGATTAACCTGCTGTGCCACAGCGCCGGCCCCTGCTTTACTTTTTATGCAGTTGCTGTCCTGGCACGGAGTCCCGAGATAAATGACTGTGGGTAAGAACTGTCTGTCATGGTTACGGCTCTGATTTACTGCGGCTTCTGGAGTCAGGCTGTTGTGATGGCGGTAAGCAGCTGACGGTCACCTCTGCAGACCTATCTGTTCTCAGCTAAATCTCCCTTAGGGCGACATTTCAGAACTGAGCACCACACTCTGCTCCTCTACATAAGCAAGAAGGTGGACTTACTGGATGTTCTGTTTGCCTACATGAATGAGAACCTGTCCTATAAAGATGATGCAGAGCCTCCATTGTGCACAGACTTTTTTTTTCCTTTTTTTAAAAAAGCCCTGGTTTTAGGAAGTCTCTGAAGTAGTGGGTGTTGGGGGAGTGGTCTTTAAAAACCAAGAATAGGAAACCAGGTACAGATTTTCCAGCGCTGTGTGAATTCAGGACGATCTCAGCGGGCCGGTCCTTCCTTCACTCAGGTGTCTTCAACAGACTTTAACGAAGCCTCCCAAACTTGACCCCAAAACGCTTCCCTGACCTGCGTGTGCGCAGTGGCCACGTCCTCACATCTGGTGCTGCACCAGAGGAGTGAGGTCTGCCCCTCGCAGCGTAGGGATTTTAGGAATCCAGGCTTCGGAACATCCTGGTCCGCATCTTGGAGAACCTGTTATCCACGTGCCTGAGGGTTGGGTTCCTCAGTCAGCCACAGTGGCAGCATGAGTCCTCTAAGCTCTGGAGTGCTGGCAGCCAGTAGCATCCTCAGTACTGGCTGCCCTCAGTACAAGCCCATTCACGGGACGGTTGCTATGGATGTTTTCGTCAGCCACAGTTTGGTTTATCTTTCTGACTCTTCTCCCACAGTGCTGTGGGGTCCTGGACAAACTGTCTTTATGAGCCAGACGCACCCGGTTATTGTCATGGGACCTTTCGTGTTCCTGATTGTTGGGTTTTTCAAGCATCGGATCTCAGCACAGCTTTCTTTCTGGTGTCAACGAGAGGCCTTGGCGTTGATTCTGTGGGAGTTGTGCTATTCAGATGAAAATAGCAATGAGTTTGCCTCTGGAATGCCGACATGCCTTCCACTCCACAGACACCCTCACGCTGGTTCCCCCACCCTTCTCTGTCTCTGTGAGGTACATGGGGGTTGTTGCCAGCCCTTGGTGACCATATCACATCCACACATTTTTCTAGCTCAACTCTTTCAAAGTTTTTAAAGAACTTCTGTGTGCAATGAGAAGCCCATCAGGCTCTAAGATTTACGTGGGTGATGGGAGACCAGCCAATGATGCTTCTGCCCAGCGAGCCCTGTGCCAGGGCCATGCTCAGTCCAGGGTGAAGGCCCCTGGAAGGACACAACAGAAGTCTGTGAGGCCAAGTCCAACAGGGGGAAGACCACAGTCATTTCCAGGCAGTCTCACAGACTGTTCATTTGTAGGCCTCTGGGAGAAAGTGTAGCAAAGACAGCCCAAGGAGTTTTCCCTCCTTTCTGCAAAAGAGGCCCCTCAACATTTCACAGAGCTTGTGAGCGAGGAGGGAAGCAGACTCTGGGAAGGAAGGGTCTGTGAGTACAGAGTGCAAGCAGGGCCGGCGCCATGGCACACTAGGTTAATCCTTCGCCTGCAGTCCAGCATCCTGTATGGGCACTGAGTTCTTGTCCCGGCTGCTCCTCTTCCAGTCCAGCTCTCTAGCTGTGGCCCAGGAGGGCAGTGGAGGATGGCCCAAGGGGTTGGGCCCCTGTATCTGTGTGGGAGACCAGAAAGAGGCACCTGGCTCCTGGCTTCGGATTGGCGTAGCTCTGGCCATTGTGGCCATTTTGGGGGTGAACCATCGGATGGAAGAACTCTCTCTGTCTCTCACTGTCTGTAACTCTACCTATCAAATAAATAAATAAATAAAAAGAATGCGATCAGTGGGTCTTCCCAGCCTCCCCCACACTAGGTCTCTATCTTTGCATCCCTGCTCCATGTTCAATGCTGCAGTGGCAGCGCTGAGCCGCTGACCTGCTCTGCTCACCAGCTGGAGGGCCCGTGCCTCCGGTGCCGCCACACTCAGTTACAGCTCTCTCTTTCCACACGGGAGTGGTTAGCTTCCTGCTGCCCGTGCCTCCGGTGCCACCACTCAGTTACAGCTCTCTCATTCCACACGGGAGTGATTAGCTTCCTGCTGTCGAGTTTGTGTGAGTGTGTCCCTCCAGGTGGGTTTGTCCCCATTGCAGGTCCTGTGCCCTTGGTGACCACATTGGCCATTCAGTGCTACTCACTGCGTGTAGAGCAGCGCGTTTGTCTCCCTCGATGGCCATGCATTGCTCTAGGCAACTCCTTCCCGAAAATGTCCCTCCACTGCGATAGCCTGCATAAATCGCAGCTGGTATCGAACAGTTCATATTTGCCAAAGGGAAATGGTAGCTCACATGCTTTATTATTCAACAAAACAGAAGATAGGCTTTTATTGCTTTTATGCATGGCATCTGACCTTCCATCACACTGATGGTGATGACTGTGCTTTTTATGTACTCTAGATTTTTTTCCAGGGGAAAGCCCTGTGGATGATCTGTACTTCACCCAGCAAAGTCTTTCCAAGCTACCTGGACAAAGTCCATGTGTGCTGTAAACTTTAAAACAATATATGCGGGAAATTCTTGATGTTTTACCTGGCACACACAACACCTGGGCAAGCTCATCTGGGTAAACCTCAAAGCCCAGAGAGGTTTTTGGCCTCCTCACCCTCCCAGATAACACATGGACAGCTGTCCGCTGGTGAGGCGGCCACAGTGAGACACTGCTGGGCGGGACTGTCCCCCTCTGCAGTAGAATTCCTACAGCTGCTCTGGTTGTAGTGACACCTGAGAAGGAACCCTGGGGGAAATAAAGCAGTTGTTTGTTGTTACACAACAGAAGACATTCTCCGTGGTGTGGTATTAAATCTGTCCCTATCAAGCCAGAAGATGATACATGGGCTGCTCTGTGATGGCAACAGTTTCGGTCCAGGAGGAAAGAGAAATCTCATGTCACGGGGGTGTCACATTTTATGAGTCACTCTTCAGAGTTTGTCCTAGCTGTACGTTCCTCCAGCAACCCAAGTTTCCCTCTGCTTTGAAAGTCCTGTTTGTATCCTGATGGTCACAAATTAAGTAGTATCATAATGTGACAGAGACGATGATGATTCTGAGTTCAGAGCCGGCTGGTAACGTTTCTGTCTGTCGGTTTTGTTTTGCAGCGGTGTCCTTGGCTCTTGCTTTGAATGGAGTCTGCACAAACACTATTAAATTAATAGTGGGAAGGTAAGTTCCTCAAAGAAGCAGATGGTGACTTAGATGCTCAAGGCCATCTCTATAGGAACCCTGGCCAGAGGACGTTGGATGGGGCAGATTTGAGCTCTTCAGATTTTCCCTAAAATTGTCCTCTGGGCTCTTCACCCTTGGCATAGGTCTTGCCTTGACTTCGAGTTATGCATTCACTATTTTACAAAGAAAGAGGTTAATAGTAAAGAATATGAGACATCTTCAGACAAATTCATGGGGAATGTGTTTTATGAACAATTACACCTGGATTTCCAATTTATCTTTTAATTCCATTTTCCATGAACTTTTTTGAAGTTTGCTCACATTGTCTTGTGGGTCAGCATCTGCTGTTGACATTTCTTGGGTGGTCATCACGGCTGTCCTCAAGCCTCACCACACACGTATTCACTTGCTAGTTTGGGCCTCTAGCAATAAATATCACATATTCGTTGTGATGAGGCATGTGGGTTGACGTGCGAGCTTTGGTCTGTGGACATTTCTCTTATGGCCCCTGAGAAGTACTTTCTGTTCTCTATTTATCTCCCCTTCTCCTCCGGCTACACTGACAGAGAGCCAGTCTCTGTAGAGATTGTCAGCCCAAAGACCCGAATTCAAGACCTGACTGGGGCCCTGACTAGCAGTTGGCTGTGGACACAAGTTATACGCCCCATCCAAGAAAGTCAGCATTTATTGTCTAATTGGTGCTGGCCAAGGACCAAGGTGGGTGGAAGATGGATTAAAAACCAGGCAGCATGTAAGCTGGGGCTACCATGTTCTTCCAACTCCATGTCCTTAAAATGCTGAGCCCAAGGCCTCACCCCTCTGAGGTTCAGGTCCGGCTGGTGGACAGCCACACTTGGAGAAATGCCAGCTGAGCAGGGGAGAGCCAGTGCACCCACAACTTAGATGGCTGACTGAGGCCCTGCCCAGATTGCGCAGCTAGGAATGCCAGGGAGTCCTTGTCGGTGAACCGTGACTCGGCACCTGCAGAGAAAGGGCTACAGCCTTGGCACAGCCCCGTCCACGGCAGGGGCTCAGCAGTGTTAGCTGGAGGACTGTGAGGTGCGTGGCTCTCACATGTCTACGTGTGTGTGAATCCTCCCTTGAGTGAGGCACTCAGCCTGGGGGATGGGGAGCGTCTAGGTGCAAGGACCCCACCGCTGGGCTTCAGAGCCTGTCTCTGCCACTTACTGGTTGTGTGCGGCCTTTGGGGGGGTGTAGTTTGTCTTTTCTAGCACCGCTACAGTAACGAAAGCCCCAGGCTCAAATTCATCTGATTTTCCTAAGAATCACATGGTGCAGGAAGTGCCTTAGCCCAGGAAGAACTCGGTGCGTGGTAGCTGTGCAGCAGCAGGAGGCTCAGCACCAAGGCCAGGGAACCCTGTTCCCTTCAGAGGCCTCCCTGCCTTGTCCTAGACCAGAGGAACACCCAGTGCCTGTGTTCTTGGCACCCCGGGGCCCTCGGCGAGGTCCAGTGAGACAGGGCCACCCACACGCAGGAGACAGTGACATGAGGAGCCTGGACTCGTGGATCCCGTCCAGGCTCTGAGCTGTAGGTTGTTGCAGGGGGCACCTTTTACACTGCTGGCACCATGCCTGGGCACCTCCTTAAGTCACATCATCAACCCTCAGGATCTCACCTTTGGACAGGTATTGATTTCCCCCTTTTGTAAATGTGGAGACCGAGGTTGGGAGAGGATGAGTGCTGCACCTGCCCAGGGTCACACACCAGCAAGTAGCAAGTGGGGGCTGCCGCTCAGACCTTGCTCGCCCCAAAGCTTGAGCCCCCCCGCCCATGTCTGTAGGCTCCATGGGAAGTTCTGGGGTTGGTGGCAAAGGGGGCTTGAGGAAGGAGCTGAGGGCAGCAGGGAGGGTGGGGGGCAGCTTGGGGCTCGCTTGTGATGGCAGCATTTTATATTGAAAATGTCCCTGGTGTCTTTTGTAGACCTCGCCCCGATTTCTTTTACCGCTGCTTTCCAGATGGAGTGATGAACTCGGAAATGCACTGCACGGGGGACCCTGACCTGGTGTCCGAGGGCCGCAAAAGCTTCCCCAGCATCCACTCCTCCTGTGAGTCCGCGGCGGGGAATGCCCGGCGACGGCCCCCGGTCACTTTCCTGATCACTTCAGAGCTCAGGGGGAGGGAAAAGTGTTGGTGTGTGAGTGTCAAGTTAGAGTGGTTTAGTTAGAAACAAGACATCCCACACAAGGTAATCAACCTACATAGGTTTCGGCACACATCCTGTGTGTTGCTTGCGTGAGCTCCGCAGAGTGGGACGTGTGACCTTTATCCTTTGATGGGATGATTCAAGAAATTGTCATGCAAGGAAATTTACCATGTTCCCTAGGGTGTTAGTTTTGAGGTCTGTGTTCTCTCTACTTTATGTCTTCAGTTAGGGAGTGTGTGTGCATACAGACTACATGTATGTGTACAGATACATACATGTATGTGTACAGATACATACATGTACACAAGCATTTTCATATATCCCAGTATGTAGTCTCACTGTAGAGATGGGAGCTGGGACCAGCCTGATAGTGAAGACTGGATAGCATGGGTTGGGAGTGGTGTGGTTAGTAGAGAGAACCACTGGTCTCTGTATCGGGACAGATCCTAGCTCTGCCAGGTGCAGCTCTGTGACCTTCCCTCTCTGCCTGTGTTCCTGCTGTGTAATTGGGAGTAAAGATGCCTCCACCAGCTGTTGGGGTGAGGACTGGAGTAAGTGAGGGTGAGCCCTAACGTTTCTGGAGCACCTGCCGTGCCCCAGTGTGCAGGGTGTCACCTTGTTTAATGCTCACAGTGTGCACAAAGCACGCAGCGTTGTGAACTGAACTCAGCAGCAGCTCTCCATGTTGTTATTTAGGACCAGAGCAGAGGCGTCCAGAGCGTCCTGGCTCCTGTCCTCCTCCTTGCCAACAGTGTTTATTGGACGCTACAGGTGCCACGCACTGTGCCAGGTGTTGGGGACACAAGAGAGAAGGCAGAGCTCTACCCTGGCAGGTCCACGTGGAGTGGCAGACTGCACCATGAAATTGGGGTGTTTGGAGAAACTCGGTCTTGGTGTGACTTGCTGGGTGGGACAGGATCGGTGCTTCCCGTGATGTGAAGCCTTGATTCCCCGTGGGTCTCATCATTGCTCACCTTTGGCAAGTCTGCTATCCCAGTCTTTTCAGAATGCCTAAGACACACCCTCGTAGGGGCTGGATCAAGACTTAACTGTGGGTGGCTCTTGGACATTTTCCCCAGAGCCTTCGGGCACAAGATACTGGGATGTCAGGTGCTCTAAATGATTGTCCATCAACCTGTACATCTGCCAGGACAGGTTGTGTCCGTGTTACACACAAGGGCGTGGTGTCTTGTCAGCCTCTGATGCAACAGTGTGTTGGGTGTTCAATGATTAAATGCAGTGAAGTGTTTGTGGCCACTTTAATTTAAGCAAATAATTAGTTTGCTGGAGACTGTTGTGGGTTGGCTCCATCCCCGAAAGAGCTAAGTCCAAGATCTCAACTGGAAAATGTCAATTCAACCTTATGAAGAAAATGTGTTAAAGAATAACACTGTATTAATACTGGAACTCTGCTCACCATGTACATGCACGTGTGTATGTGAAGAGAAGGGTGGTTGACTTGGCTGTTGTAGTCATTTCCCTATGTACATTTTTATTTAAATTAAAAATAAACACTGTTTTGCATGTTAAAGAACAAAGAACCTTTGCAGACATAATTAAGTTAAGGCTCTCGGGACGAAATCATAACCTAGGCCCCTGGAGGAGGAAGGCAGAGAGAGATTGAAGACACAGGGACACAGGGGACAAGGCCAAGTGAGGATGGAGGCAGACATTGTCTTTTCTAATATTTATTTATTTACTTGAAAGGCAGCGTTAGAGAGAAGGAGAGACAGAGAGTGAGATCTTCCATCCGCTGGTCCACTCCCCAATGATTGCAACAACCGGGCTAGGCCAGGCTTCTTCCTGGTCTCCCATGTGGGTACAGGGGCCCAAGGATTTGGGCCATCTTTTGCTGCTTTTCCCAGGTGCATTAGCAGGGAGCTGGATCAGAAGTGGAGCAGCCGGGATTTAAGCTGGTGCCCAGTATGGGAGGCTGGCGCTGCAGCCCATGGCTTAACCTGCTGGGCCACAGCGCTGGCCCCTGGAGGCAGGGATTTAAGTGTTCCAGGCTTAATCCAAGCACACCTGGAACCACCAGAAGGGAAAGAGGCCAGGAAGGGTGGTTTCTTAGGGCCTTAGAGGGAGGGTGGCCCAGCTGACCCCTTGTGTCCTGCCGTCAGTTCTGTGGGAGCGTGAATTTATGGTTTTCAGCCACCAGGTGTGTGGTGACTTGGTGTAGTAGGCTGGGGACTCAGAGATTCACAGGGAGTGCTGCGCAATCAGCGGGAAGCTCGTGGCTGAGCCAGGTGTGTTTTCCGCTTTCAGTGTGCACCATAGAGGGGCTGAGGCTGCCTGAAGCCACAGGACTCAAGTTCCCCTCCTCTCGGTCACGGCTGTGACGTCGGGCAACACACCTGCATGGAACTGCGTCCTCACCGCGTTTGTGTTTCCTCTGTGAAGTCACATTTGAAGCGAGTGTCTGGGAGGAGCTGTGGATGCCAGCTGGGGGCACTTCTGCCGTGTGCAGTCCTTGTCTGCTTACTGGGAGAGGCTCCACGTGGGCGGTGTGTGGAGGTTCCTGGGGTCAGGTCCCGTCTGCTCTGCGTCTGTCCCTGCAGGGTCACTCACCTCCTGGTTTTGGTTTTGCTGGTTTTTTAGGGATGTATTCTCCAAAAGACTTAATATTGAGTCAAATATGAAAAGCACTAAGTGAAACGCTACAGGAAAAGCTAATCCTGGATGTTTGCATGGTTGATTGAGGACCGTAGCACAAATTAGTATCCCTGTTGTATTTGAACTTGGGAAGCAGATTAGTGTCGTGTAAATACCTCAGGCTGGCAGACGGTGGGACCTCAGACACAGAGGTCCCAGTGAAATCTTTGTTTTAGATTCATTCTCTTCCCCTGCAGCTTCCCCAAAGCATTTTACAGCAGGGCCGCCCTGGCTGCCGCGTGGCTGTGTGGCTGAGCTCCAGCCTCTGTGAGCTGAGCTTCCTGGCAGGGGCGGTTCCCTCTTTAAGGTGCTGCCTTCAGTGTTACTGATGTTTACTGCTTGGCACACACAGAATTCACCCAGCCTCCAGGCTTTTGCAGTGTGTATTTGCCTTTTTTTTTTATCTGTCTTTCCCCTCTAACGCAGGGCAGCGATTGGCTGGAAGGGAGCTGCCCTGTCCACTTAGGAAAACCCTCAGTGCTGTTTTCTGAATTCTCTAGGTCTCTGCCACAAGCCTTGCAGGAGGTGTGACTTTGTCCCCCAGGGGAGGTGACCTCTGTGGAATCCCATTTTGATTTTAAAAAACAAAAGCCATTCTTTCTTCCTTACAAATCTTCAGTTTCCTTGGCTAGACTAGACAGAGGTGTTCTGGACCAGGGGTGCCCAAAGACTCATTCCCAGGTGAAGTTGACAGAGAGTTTGCTCCTGCTCTGTTTGCAGATAATTGGCTGCTGATACGCAGCCTGTGTGCCTGTGTCATCCTGTAGAACAGCTGGTGTTTTCTGCACTTAAAAAAACATTGATTTTTCTTAGAAACAAAGGATCTGGTTCTTAATCCACCATGAGCAGGCAGATACCACTTGCTCAAGGTGCTCAGGTGTGGAACTAACGTCCCCATGGCCCTGCTGTCGTGGGCCTTGCTCTGCAAGGCAGCCTGAGCCACCCTGGGTTGGAAAAGAAGAGACCACAACTTCAGACAGCAGGAGAGTTCCTTCAAGCCTAGGAGTGGCCAGGATTTACAGCAGAGAAAAGCAGCGCACCTTCCGCACAGAGCTTAACGCAGGGGTGTTCTGCAAAGGGGGACCTCTCTCACTGCACGCTCAGTGTTGTCTGGGATAGATTTAAGAGATAAAAGTAGAAAACATCGGGTCTTAATGCCAAGTCAAGCTGCCTGGCAACTCCTTGATGAGGACCAATAAGCAGTGCAGTTGTCCGGGTGTCAGCAGACAGCAGCATGTGGGCACATTCAGCAACTGCTTGTTTTTACAACTAGAACTTCATGGACGCATAGAGGTGCCCTTCGTTTGTATTCTGTCTGTAGCTGCGCTCATTCGACGACGGCCGAGTCTGTAGTTGCCAACAAAGCATCACCAGACGCATCACTAGAGCAGGACCAGTGTGCGCTCCAATTGCAGGCATGGATGTCTCATTTTTCAGCACCTCTGTGACCGCGTAGAGGGGGCAGCTGTTGCCTGTTGGACTCATCCTTTAATTGACAGGGAAGGTCTGAAGGTCTGGCTGGCCGACGCAGATTCAGCACACTCTTCTCAAGCCCTTAGTGTTTGGCAGGTACTTGGGGGCTAGGACACTCAACCTGGCCATGGCCTCCTGGAGGGTGAGAGCAGACACCGGAGCTTGGACTCCAGGCTCTAGGATGGAGGGGCTGAGAGTTCCAGAGACAGGGAAGCCCCCTGGGAGGAAGAGCACCGTGTCCTGTGTTTGCCCCCCAGAGGGTACTTACGCGGCACATGCTTTGCGATGTTGAAGTTATTGCTGTTCTTAGCTGTATGTACGTAGCTGAGAGACCTGTGTACGGCGTCCGTGAGAGATGTCTTGGAGTTCCTTGCTTTTCCCTGCTTTTGCTTTGATTTTTCTTTTTCCTCCGCTGGAACCTCTTATGTTCCTTTCTCTATCACTGGTGATTTAACGGTTCACAAGGGCGTGACTTCCTGGGCTTCTGGTTTTGTGCTTATTCTTGTGATCGCTCCACGGGTCCTTCAGTCTGGAACCTGGTGTCCCTCCTCATCTGTGTTTCCTGCTTTGTCTGTCTTGAACTTGATTAGGCAGAGGTTGGGGCTCCTGGATTGATCTTTTTATCTTTTCTTTCCTTATCGTCTCTGTCTTTTCTATTCATCTCTCAGGAGATTTAAGAAGAAATTATCTACTGACTATTCCATTGAATGCTCATTCTGATGTTTAAGTTTTGATTTCCAAGTGTTCGTTCTTGACCTCCTCCTTAAACAGATGAACATCTGGTTCTTCTCTCCCTCCCGCTCCTCTCCACCCCATGGATGCAGTTCTCCTCTGGCCCTTGGTCCGCAGGGTTCCTCTGTGTCCTGCCTTCTCTCTTTTTTATTTAGTCCAGTGTCTTTAAACACCTGCTGTCGGCTGCTGCTTACTCGTAATTAAGGTTGACTCACTCAAGCTAATGGGTTGTTTCCATTAATGGGCTTTACTGAAGGGTGACTGGTGGAAGCTGGGTTTTCCCTGGCCTTGGCTCTGAAGTTGGCTGATTCCTCAGAGGCGGCTGCCCCAGTGCCTGCCACGTGCGTGAGCGTGCCGTGCTGGCAGCGGTGCGGGGCACGTTGGCGCTCACGGCTCTCATTTCAGACTTTGATTTTCCCTCTGGTTGTTCAGCCACGCCCATTGCTTACTTGATTCCCCCGAGCTGTTAAACCTTCTGTCTTCTGGAGTTGGGGAGGGCGTGGTCACTGGCCTCCTACGATGGGGTAGGGCATGGCAAGTTCTCTTTTTTAGGGACTTGCTGCTTCCCTGTTTCCAACCCCGTGTTTCACCCCTGCCTTCCACAGCATCTGGTGCCTCTTGCTCAAAAGCTTTGCAGGGTCCTGCCTGGTGAATGGGTGGCTTCCTCTCAGCCCTGCCCTCTGTAGGCAAGCGGATGGGTCTGACTTCAGCTCTGCACGTCAGCCTCCACTTCCCCTTCTGCTTCCTGTGTGCAGATAGAGTAAAGTAGACTTCAGGTACTCCTACATGCAATTTGTGTTCCAGTACAGGCAGGGTTGTCCAGAAAAACAGAAGAGTAGAGTGAATGTTTATATCTCTATCTCATGCATGCATACACCCATACAACTACCCATCCATTCATCCATCCATCCACCCATCTACTATCTATCCATCCATCCATCCACCCACCGACCCACCTGTCCTTGTATCTACCTATCCATCCATCCATCCACCTGCATATTCATCCACCCATCTACCTATCCACCCATCCAGCCATCCACCCATCCATCCATCCACCCACCCACCCACCTATCCACCTGTCCTTGCATCCATCTACCTATCCATCCATCCATCCACCCATCTACCTATTTATCCATTTCCTGTCCATCCATCCATCCACTCATCTATTCATCCATCCCTCCACCTATCTATCTGTCTATCTATCATTTGTCTATCTTGATCTATGTTAAGGAATTGGCTCATGAAATTGTGGGGACTGGCAAGTCTGAAGTCCTTAGGGCAGGCCAGCAGGCTGGAAACAGGCAGGATTTCTTCTTACTGGGGAAGGCTCAGTCTTTACTCTCAAGGCCTTCTTGGGTGAGGCTCGCCTCCTTCACATCGCAGAGGGCAGTCTGCTGACAACATTAACTGATGGTCAGTGTTCCTCGCTTCCACAGGCACATCACCGCATCATCTAGACTGAGCTTGACTGAGCAGCTGGCCGCCCCAACCTAGCCAGGTTGACACACAGTTAGCTATCACACTCTGTTCCCTCCTCCTGTATTATTTTACTGTCAGAAATACCATCATGATGTTTGAATTCCTCTGCTGTTGAAGAACCATTTATTGTTAGGTTCTTGTTCAGCCTCAATGTTCCTTTTTTTAAAAAAAGAAAATATTTATTTGAAAGGCAGGGTTACAGAGAGGGAGGGGAAGAGAAAGAGACAGATACAGACAGACAAACTTCCATCTGCTGGTTCACTCCCCAAATAGTCCCAAATGCTAGGGCTGAGTCAAGCCAATGCCAAGAGCCTAGAACTCCATCCACGTCTACCACATAGGTGGCGGGGGTCCAGGCAGTTGGGCCATTTCTGCTGCTTTCTCAGGCACCTTAGCAGAGAGCTGCTTTGGAAGTGGAGTAGCTGGGAGTTGAAGTGATGCTCACGTGGGATACTGGCATCGTAAGTAACGGCATAACCTGCTGTGCCACCGTGCTGGCCCCACCTTGTTAGTTTTGATGGCAGAGCCCTAAAGAGTGGAGCATTCACGCTGAAGGATCTTTGCAGAGTGTCTGGGAGTTTGCTTTCGCTGAAGGGATCTAAATAGGCTTTAACTATGAATTAAAAATTTATCACAAAATAGCATCTATGCCAGGTTTGACTCCATCAAGCGTGAATATTCAGTATTATATACCAGCTGGCTCTTGGAGTGGTTAGGCCGATTTTTCATGCAAGGAAAGAAGAAAAAACAACAGGCGTGCAGAGGGAAATGCAGGATTTGTTTGTATTGTATCATTGAGTAAAAGCAATTTCTATCAAGGGGTTTTCCTGGTAGATGGAGAGTTTGAAAAATGCCATTTTCTCCTTCTTTTAAGAATTGTGCAAAACAGTATTGGCTGCTTAGGTCATTGATTCATCCAGGACAAACTGGTTTTCATTTTTCTGAGGTCCTCTTAACCAGTGTGTTTTTTTCTTGTAACGGAAAAGTAAAAGTTTCCAGGTTCACGCTCATGGGAAGGGACATCAGCAAACTTGGCAAGAGCGCCTCATAGTTTTTCTCCCCCTACGTATTTTATTATCCTGCTTCTCAGGCTTCTGGGGAGCAACTGCACTCATTGGGGCATCCCCCTATCCAAGTGTTGACACGACCCCCTCTACCCCCCACGCCCCTCACCCCCCACCCCACCCTTGCCCCCAGCTTCAGACGTGGCAACCTCAGAGGAGATGCATGCTGGGAGCAGTCTCTTTGCAGGCCACTGTTTTGTTGTTATCCCCTCCCCTCCCCCGGGGCCTTTGAATCCAGTTTTTCCTCACTCCTACCATGAACTTTTTATGCCACAGGTCTGTTGTTTACCTGATTGTGCACTTTCATGTCAAGGGGCATCAGGAGGCTTGGCAAGAGCCCCATCTTCCTGAGAACCAATTTGTGCCCCTTGGGGGTGACGCCATCCCAGGTGAGAATCCAAAGCTAGGGCTGTAGGTCTCCACTGGGCAGGTTTGCCCCCTAGGAGATGGTCACCAATATTGGGAAACACTTTCTGTGGTCACGTGTGTGTGTGTGTGTGTGTGTGTGTGTGTGTGTGTGTGTGTGGTGCAGGTGCTGCTGTCGGCGTGCAGTACATAGACACTGTATCACATAGACACCTATATCACCCAGGGTAGCCCCCGCGGCACAGAATTATCTGGCTCCCAATGTCACCAGGTTCCAGGCTGAGAAGCTGTGTTTTAGGGTAATTAGGCTACTGTATGGGAGAAACTGATCACTTGTGTGTTAAATTTATCCACACTCCAAGTTCCAGGTCTGAATAAATAGAATATTTTTAGAAATGGATACTGTTTAATTAAATGCAAAGTACTCTTCCTCAAAGAACTGGCTCATTATTTGATTTCTAGGAAAAAATCATCAGAGTCAAATTAAAGTTTATAATTAAAGTCCAGCACCTGCCAGCCTTCTTTTTTCCTCTCCCTTCCCCCTTGCCCTCCCTTACCCTCCCTCTCTCCCTCTCTCCCTCTATCCCCCCCCTCTCCCCCCCCTTCCTTCCTTCCTTCCTTCCTTCCTTCCTTCCTTCCTTCCTTCCTTCCTTCCTTCCTTCCAACATTTTGTTATTGAAAATATCAGATTTAAAAAGAAAAAGCAAAATATCTCCAGGAGGATCCTCATCCTCTGGGGACAGCATTTTTCACATCTTGTTCTCAGTTTGTCTCCACACATATCCTGCTACCAGTCATTGATGACAAGTTGTTTTAATTAATTTTATGATTTCCAGGTAACATTTGCAGTGAAGTGCATAGATCATAGATTGTTCTGACCATGGACAGCCTGAGTAATCCACATTCCTCTCACAGCATGGAACACGTCCCCGTCCCCGACACCAGTCCAGCATCATCCCCTGGAGGGAGGCAGCCACTCTTATTTTGTTGTTGTTCTTTTTTAAACTTGAGATGAGTTTTGCCTTCATTTAAATGAGCTTCGTTTAAATGGGGTCTCACTGTGCTCTTTTGTGTCTGAGAGCCTTTGTCTCAAAATCCATTTAAGTTATTGCAAGTGCCAGTAATTTATTCCTTTTTATTGCTGAGCTGTAACTCACTGTAATGGATATCACACACATTGCTTATCCACTGCATCACTGGAAAACATTTGGGTTGTTGATTTAGTTGTGAATAAGTGGCTGTAAGCATTTGTACGCAGTTCTTTAGTGGATGTTGTCATTTTATCTTGGCTAAATATCTTTGAGAGGCATTGATGGGTTAAAAGTTGTATTTCAATAAAGATATGAATATTCAAAGAGTTTTTGTATGCAAATTATTTGCATTGAAAACTATAAAAACATTGCTCAGAAAAATTAAAAATGATGGAACTGAATGAAATATAATGTGTTCATGGATTAGAACACGGATATTCCCTCCCACCCTGGTCATAATCCCAGCAGGTGTTCTTACAGAAACTCATTGACGTGTAGTTTAACCTCAGAAAACACGGCCAGTGCTTTTTACAAAATGCTTCTATCCAACTTGCAGCGTAGGAAAATTTGGATTCTCCTTATCTTCACTGAGATTTGGTACCACCAGTTTTAAAAAATTTTAATCATTTTAGTGGGTGTATAGTGACGTCTGATTGTAGGTTTAATTTTCATTTCCTTGATGAATAGTAATATGTGACCCTTGTTATCTGCATAGTGGTTGTCCACATGTTTTCTTGTTTGCAAGTTGTTCAGGTTCTTTGCCCATTAATGTTGTTGTCTATTTATGAATAGGAGGCAGAGTTTCCTACATCATAAGCCTCATGTTGGATAAATGTCTTGTCAATGGGCTTGCCTGTGTATTTCCTTCATGGTGTCTTTTTTAATAATTTTATGTCTGTTGAAGAAGCTAAGAGGATAAAAGGAAAGTGACTTATAGATAGTTTGCAATATTTACTTTCTTATTTACCGTCTTTGGTTCCCTTCATCTGTTCCTATGGATTCAAGTTACCATCTGGTGTGATGTTCTTGCCTCTGCATAGCTCACTAATGTCCTTTGTGTTGCTGTGAGCAAATATGTAATCTTCCCATATAGGTCCAATAACACAATTATGTACATATAAATTTTGAAAATTACCATTTGCTTCAGTTATGAAAAAGAAAAAGGGAACCGGATTGTGGCACAGAAAGTTAACCCACATCTCACATCTGAATCAGCTTGAGTCCTGGCTGCTCTGCCTCCAATCCAGCTTCCTGCTGATAGCCCAGGTACTTGGGCCCCTGACACCCATGTGGGAGACCAGGATAGAGTTCCTGGCTCTTGGTTTTGGATAGACCCAGACCTGGCTGTTGTGGCTAACTGGGGAGTGAACAAATAGATGAAACAGACACACATACTCTTTCTCTCTCCTCTCACCCATCCAGCTGTGTGTGTGTGTGTGTGTGTGTGTGTGTGTGTGTATGTGTGTTGCTCTGCCTTTCAAATAAATTTAAAAAAAGGAAAGGAAAAAGAGAGTGAATATGCATTAATGCTGTCTTTTACAGTTACGTAATTAACTTTATTGGTGCTTTCTGGTTTTTTTGTGTGATCTGAATTACTATCTGGGAACACTTGTTTTCAAGCTGAAGGCTTTCAGGTTGCTTTTTTGTAAAGTGGGTCTGCACACAATGATTATTCTCAGTGTTTATTTCTCTGGGGACATCTTCATTTTGCTTTCACATTAAAAGACAGGTTTGCTGTCTCAGTGGACAGGTTGGTTTTTCTTTAAACATTTTGAAGATATTGTCCTGTTCTCTTTTGAGATTGTATCGAGAAGTCGGCTGTTAATCTTGTTAGTTTCTCTTGTGAAATGGCATTATCGTTTTTCTCTCGGTGCTTTCTATGGTTTCTCCGTATCTTCAGCTGTCCTTATTTTAAGAGATGTTGATCTCTTTGTGCTTATCTGTTTGGGGTTCATTGAACTTCTTGGGCATCTACATGAACACTTTTTTTTTTTTGAGATTTATTTATTTGAAAGTCGAAGTTACACAGAGAGAGAATGAGAGGCAGAGGGGTGTGGGGGGGGGAGGGAGAGAGGTCGGTCTTCCATCCACTGGTTCAATCCCCCGTTGGCCACAATGGCTGGAGTTGTGCCGATCTGAAGCCAAGAGCCAGGAGCTTCTTCCAAATCTTCTATGTGGATACAGGAGCCCAAAGACTTGGGCCATCTTCTACTGCTATCCCAGGCCATAGCAGAGAGCTGGATCAGAAATGGAGCAGCCAGGTCTCGAACTGGCATCCATATGGGATGCCAGCACTACAGGCAGTGGCTTTACCTGCTGTGCCACAGTGAGGGGCCCCATGGATGCTTTTCTTCTTTCTGTCTTACAGGCAGAGTGGACAGTGAGAGAGAGAGAGACAGAGAGAAAGGTCTTCCTTTACTGTTGGTTCACCCTCCAATGGCCGCTGCGGCCGGCGCACCGCGCTGATCCGAAGGCAGGAGCCAGGTGCTTCTCCTGGTCTCCCATGGGGTGCAGGGCCCAAGTACTTGGGCCATCCTCCACTGCACTCCCTGGCCACAGCAGAGAGCTGGCCTGGAAGGAGGGGCAACTGGGACAGAATCCAGCTCCCTGACCAGGACTAGAACCCAGTGTGCTGGCGCCACAAGGCGGAGGATTAGCCTGTTGAGCCATGGCGCTGGCCTTTGCACCATGATTGCTTTTCATGTGAGACCTTGTCAGCCATTGTTTCTTAGTACATTTTCTCTGCTCCATTATTTCTCCTGCCTCTCCTTCAGGTCCTCTGGTGTGATTACAAGTGTCCTTCAAGTCTCTGAGACCATTATTGTTCTAGCCTTTTTCTGTATTCTTTGGATTACATAAATCTCAGTTGCATTTCTTTAAATGTCCAATTCTTTCTTCCCCAGTTTTGTTCTACTCTTAAGACTCCATTGAATTTTTTATTTCAATTATTATACTTTTCAACTCCAGGATTTCCATTTTGTTCTCATAATTTCTATCTCTTATTGATATTTTCGATTGGATGAGGCATCATCATCAAACATTCCTTTCTTTCCTTGGTATCCTTTGGTTCTCTGAACAGATTTCTGCTGCCTACGTTGAAGTCTTTGTCTATTACATCTGACATTTTTTATTCTCACAGGCAGTTTCTGTTTCCTGCTTTCCTCCTTTGGTACATGGGTTGGATTTGTCTGTTTATTTTTTGTGTCTCATTTTTGTTGTTGGGTACTGGACAACTTAGGTAATATATTGGGGAAAATCTGAGTTCACCCTCCATTCTCAGTCTTATTTGCTTATCTGATTAGTAACTGGCTGGGTTGGTTTAGTATGTCTATTTTTCCCAAAGTGTGATGCCTCTGTTGTTAGTCCTTAGTGTACAGCCTTGAGCAGGTGCACAGCACACAGGAATGACAATGGTTTTGGTAGGGCTCTCTTTGATTGTTCATCCCTGACCATATCTGGCTGTTGGTGCCACTAATAGATTTCTGTTTTGTTTTCAACAGTGCCCTGGGACATAAAATGCTCTACAGATTCATTGAGTTAAACTTGGGCTCTTTTGCAGAGAGAGTTTTTGAGTTTTGGATTTAGTCTTGCTCCAGGGGACCTTTTCTTAGCTATCTCTATCCCTGATCCTGGTGGGAACCCTGCTGGCCTGCAGCTGCTTCGTGTGCAACTCCAGGAAAGCCACTCTCTTCATCGTCTTTTCTACCACCCTGTCTAGGAAAGCACCTTTGACTTGAGCGTTCTCACATCAGGGCTCTGCTGTAAGGCCTGCCTCTCTCTGACTCATGCTGAGGTTTTAGGGGTGGGGGGGGGAGGAGGAGGGGGAGGGGAGCACAGTAGCCTCTGGCCTCTCAAGGAGTGAGAAATGCTGAAAGCTTGTGCCTCCCAGGAAGATGTCACAGCCTTGACCAGGAGCTAGGGGGAAGGCAGCCCTGTGCTCTGGCTGCACCGAGTTTCCTTTACACCAGACACGGAGGGATGTGGGGGGAAGGAGTCGGGTTCAGATCCCACGGATGCTCACTCCTGCACATTCCCCTGAATAAGTGTTCTTCACTTGCATATCCCTAGGGACGTTCCCAAAGCCTGAACAGTGAAAAATGTGTGTTTTCCCCAGTTTCCTTGAAAGTGGGGCCGTGGAGCTCTTCACGCTGCCGTCTGGAAGTGTAGCTCTGTTGTCGGCTTTGATAAATTGTGTTTTTAGAGTAATTTGTGCGTATTTCCATGTGGTTCGTCACACTGGTCAGCGTGAAGTTGTTTATGATAGTCCCACATTGACTTCGTTGGTATCAGTTAAGATCAGTAGGGATATCCGCTTTCCATTTCTAACATTAACATCTGTATTTTCTTTTTTCTTGGTTAATTTTACTTCAGTTTTATGAATTTTACTAAGTCTTCAAAAGTCGAATTTTCTATTTTTTTTCTATATTTAGCCTCTTTCCTAGTTTATTGGTTTTGGCTTTTCTTTTTATGGTGTCCTTGAGTGAAATGTGTGTTAATTTGTTCACAATTTTCTGATTTCTTAAGCTGGAAGTTTACATCATAGGTTTAAAGTCTCTTCCTTTCTCATGTGAAGGTCCACTTTAGTTATGTCCCGCAAAATTTGATGTGGCGTCTTTTTATTATGTTCAAGAATTTTCTTCTTTCCCCTTGCAAATTTTTCTTTGATCTGTGAGTTTTTCAGAAGTAGGTTGTTCATTTTCCAAACTTTTTTTTTTTTTTTTTGACAGGCAGAGTGGACAGTGAGAGAGAGAGACAGAGAGAAAGGTCTTCCTTTTTGCCGTTGGTTCACCCTCCAATGGCTGCCGCGGTCGGCGCGCTGCGGCCGGCGCACCGCGCTCATCCGATGGCAGGAGCCAGGTGCTAGGTGCTTTTTCCTGGTCTCCCATGGGGTGCAGGGCCCAAGCACTTGGGCCATCCTCCACTGCACTCCTGGGCCACAGCAGAGGGCTGGCCTGGAAGAGGGGCAACCGGGACAGAATCCGGCGCCCCGACCGGGACTAGAACCCGGTGTGCCGGCGCCGCAAGGCGGAGGATTAGCCTGTTGAGCCACGGCGCCGGCCCATTTTCCAAACTTTTAAGGCTTCCCTAGTTACTTTAATGTTATGAATCTTTAATGTAGTTTTATTGAAACATAAGGTAAAATTTCAGCCTTCTGACATGTATTTAGGTTTGTTATATTGCTCAGCGTGTACTTGGCCTTGGTGGGTGCTCCAGGCATATCTGAATGTGTCCTGCACTTGTATTGGTTGGGTGCAGTCTGTGGAGCCCCCAAACCTTCATCCCTTGTTCCCCTCTTGACTCTCTGCTTACGCAGTTCCCAAGAGTGACGTTTGGTCATCTTCAACTGTGATCCTAGGTTGGACGACTTCTCCTTTTGGTTCTGCTGGGTGCCACATCATATAATTTGGAGCACAGGCTGCAGAGGTGGGGAGCATCCAGTCCACAGGCCATGTAAGGTGCAAAATCATTTGGTGTGGCATGGCCCTGCCAAGGCAGCCACAGGCAGTACCAGAAATTTAATAAATCTATAGCAGGCTAGTTTTTAAGTTGATAATTTTCTACGACCTGTGGATGAAGTTATGAATCCCTAGATGGCCGTTGGTTATAGGAACATTCACATTTATGATCCTTATGTGTTCTTCGTATTTTGATCCTTTTATCAATGTTTAATGTCCTGTGCCCCTCATTTTATCTCTTCCTGTTTCGTGATTTGACTTCATATGAGTGTGCAACCCCTGGGTCCATCGATTGTGAAATATTTTTCAGAACAGAGCCCCTGTACTTGGCTCTTGCTGATACAATGGGTCTGAGCTGTAAAGCAATGGATGGATAGCTATTTTGGGTTGGTTTAAACCACTGTTTCAAACCATTGGTTTTTTAACACAGTCTGCTAAATTTGGACCCAGACATCATTCAAGATGTTAGATGTATTCCAAAGATAGAAGTAGAAAATTGCCATATGCCCTCTGTAATGGACGTCTCCTGGAAAACGGATGGATGGATGTGTGGATGCATAGATACCATGAGGAAGTAAGAGATCTGTACACAGAAGGCTATTTAACGTCAATGAAAGAAATTAAAGACCCAAGTAAATGGAAATCTATTTCATGCTCCTGGATTTGAGCATCAGTGTTGTTATCTGTCTCTGGGTAAGTGGTTAAAGAAAATGTGAGATGTGTAGAAAATGCGGGAAAATCTGCCGTTTGTGACAACCTGCATGAATCTAAAGGATATGACACTGAGATGAGTCAGAGACAGAGAGTCAGACACCGCATGACCTCCCTTCTATGTGAAACCTTAGAAAGTTGAATTCCGAGGAGCAGAGAGTAGAACAGTGGTTCCCAAGAGGTAGGGGAAATGACGAGATGTCTGTAAACTCTCAATTAGAAGATGAGTAACTTCTGGAGACTTAGCGGACAGCGAAGTGGCTGTAGTTAATAACAACAACATGTACGAGTATGGCTGATGCTATAATAATGTATGAAATATGCTAAGGGGGTAGATACTAAGTACTACCAGCCCCTCCCCAAGGTCACTGTGTAAGGTGATAGGTAAGTTAATTAGCTTGGTTATGGCAGTGACTTCCTAATACATGCATGTAGCAGTGCATGATATGTGCACCTGGAATATATACAATTTGATTTGTCAACTGTACCTCAGTAAATCTGAATTTAAAGGTAGGTAGCATGAGCCCACCCTTCTCTGGAAGTTGTCCCAGTCCCGAGGCCTGTGTCACCCGTAGCTGAGACTCTGCTGTAGAAATGTCATTTGGGGGTTCCAAGGCACCGGGCTCTTTGTGTTTTCCCAGATTCCCACCCAGTACGCGTTTCCTTAGAACGGAATGTTTTCTTTTCCCTCTGGGATGAACTCGGGAACCTACACAAGCTATCCCAGGAGGGTCCGCCACAGCACGCGTTTCGCTGCCAGCTGGCATCCTTGCACCTCCCGGTAGCACTGGGGCTGCCTCCCCTGGCTCCGTTGGCGTCCACTTGGAAAATGCAAACTCATTTGGATGTGAGCTACGGCCAGCCTAAGCAGGGAGCTAAGTCTGCTGGAGGAAAATGAAACAGATCCGTCTGCTGCCAAGTCGGCGCCACCTTTGGCTGCTGCCGATCGATGCCTCTTCCCGTCCATCAGCGTTGCAGTCTGTTAATTAGTGCTAAACGGCGCCTTTCTGCCAGACCAGCCGGGGACGCAGCACTGGGGGTGGAGGAGTGAAAAGCTGTTTATGCTGTTGGAGCGTGTGACGCTCTAAAGGGACCATGTCGGGTCTCTCCATGGCTTTAACTCCTTGGTGCCTCCCAACACACCTAAAGAAAATGCAGCATCTTTCAGGTGCTCTCCCGACCCTTGCGTGGTGTGGCCCCTGCGGCCGCCTCAGCCTGGTGTCCCGCCCCTTCCCTCTCCTGTGTCCCAGCCACCCTGCCTGCTGATGGTAATGCAAATGGTGCGTGGAAAGATGTCAGGCCTTGTGTTGTAAAACTCATGTCCCATTTAACCTTCACCATGAATCTTGAGAGGTCAGCACTCTTTGTAAGTCCCTTTGTCCCAAAGAGGAAACTGAGGCTTAGGCAGCGATTTGCCCCAGTGTCACGCAGCCAGCGTTGTCACGGGGCTGGCAGTGTGACCCAGTCCATCTGAGTCCCGGACAGCTCCCTCCTTCAACAGGAGACATCAGACTCTCTCCTCGCTTGGTCTCTGCACCTGCCTGCCTCCTGTGCTCCCCCCACCCATATTCACCCCTTAAAATGTCCTTGCACACCCATGTGAGTTCCAACTGCCAGCACCCATGTCTTTCTTGCTGAGGATGTCTCCTGGCTCCCAGCACCCACCCTGCCTGGGCGCATCGCAGTCCAGATGAGTGTGGAGCAGGTGCTTAGCCAGTCCCCTGGAGCATCCTCACCAGTAACTAACGAGGAAGATGGTAGAAACACTCCAGCTCCTTGCCACCACTGTGGGAGCACTGCCCTCCCCCGGGGTCCCAGCAGCACTGGGCTCTGGCTGCCCTTGGTGGCACCTTGCTTGCCTCCTTCCTGTCCCTGCCTCACTCATGTTCCTGGCACCATCTTCCTGATAAACTACTGGTGCTGGAATTCATCCCAGGGGCTCCTCTTGAGAACCCAAATGCAGACAGTCCCCGGCTGACTCCTGCTTCCTCGTGGGTTCAGCCTCAGGAGGCCATCCTGAATTTCCCAAAAACTTCCTCTCGTGGTTCTTTGGCATGCACTTAGTCATCCTCATTGTTTATCTTGTTTTTATTTTTTTTTCTCCTGCTTCCAACGTTAGGCTTCAGCGTTGGGACAGCAGGGTCCTTGCCCTGGGCACTGATGTGCTCTGAGTGCCTGGCACGGTGAATGGTTGGTAACGGGTTACACCCCCCGCCCGCCATGTTGACTGAATAAATGGATTTGTTGACTGAACTGAACAAAGACGTAAATGATATAAATGGACCCCAAGTTCACCCTGGATGGTGCCTGTCTTTGGACTCAGAGGGACCCACAGGGTAGGAAAACACGATCCCCCCCAGCTGCCTCGGAGCATCCCTTAGCCTTTTCTCCTACTCTCAGAAGATGAAGGGGTTGGCTATGGTATGGGTCCTGGGGAGCCAGGAGACTCTCTGGTCCCTTGCAGCCTGAGTGGCCTCCGCTTGGTAAGATTTAGAAAAGCCGCAGAAGGCAGTGCTGTGGGGACTGGGAGGGGTCCAGGGCATGGTCCGCCTTGTGCTGGTCCTTGTCAAGGCTGAGTGGTGTTCTGTTACACACACACACACACACACACACACACAAACACCCTAATTTCTCTTATCCATCCTTCTGTCCGTCCATCAGTGGACACGTCTTGCCTCCACCCTCCACTTTCTGGCTGTCACCAGTCTTACTGTTCTGTCTACGGGCATGCAGACAGCTCTGCGTCTGTTGTTGTCAGTTCTCTTGTACCCTGTCGTGGAGCTTCTGTACCACATGGGAGTCTGTTTTCATTTTGTAATGGACTCTTTCCCACAGAGCTTGACCAACAGCGTGTGTCCAACATCCTTGCCAACCCCTGTTGGTTTCTGCTTTTTGTTTACTTGCTTTTTTCTTTAATAGTGGGTTCGCTGAGATTTTTTACACAGTCCCTAAGAGGTGTGTCATCTTTCCTGCCCCAGGAGTCTTGAGTCAGAGATGAAGCTCTCAAGCTCTCACAGCCCTGTGCCCAGCCCCCCTCGCCCAAGCAGGCTGCCCATTTCCACTGCTGGGCCACCACCACCTACCTGCCCCATCACTGACCCTGGTCAAGGCTGTCATTCCAGGCCTGGCTCATACTTCTTCCGGGCAGCCCCTCCCGTACATAGACCAGAATCTTCTCTGGCCCTGCCTCTTCCCTCCACACCATCCCTGTCTCACCTTCTAGGCTCCAGAGTGCAGGACGCAGGCTTCTCCACACACCTGTGCATCTTCTCAGGCCCAGCCAGCACTCTGCTTGCATAGAGGTTCAGTGGACAGTGGACAGGCTGCAGTGTTGGACTTCCACGTAGCCACGCTGGGGGAACTTCCGGATCAGGATTAGCAGAAGCGTGTTGGTCTGGGGTCTTGTGTAGTCCATCTGGGGACAGCCAGGGGACTGCAGTGTCACAGGGGGACAAGGACTGCCACCCGCCGTGTCTGCTTAGGCGCTTCCTGGGGAAGTCCATCCCCAGAGGAAGCCAGGGACAGGGGTTCTTCCTGTGTCCTTCACCTTGGGCTGAGAAGTGGTAGGGTTGGGCTGCTGCCACCACTCCTGCACTGAGCAGGCATTGGTAGCCAGAGTTCTGGGGACCATCCTTAGCTCCCTGGAGCGGAGGGCACCTTGTAGGGCTGGCAGCTTGCCTGTCTGACACTGGCAGGCACAGACAGGGGAACCTGCCAGTTAGCCCCCACCTGCCCAGTGCCCAGTGCCAGATCTCTTTGCTCCTCCTCTTGCCTGGCCCTTCGGGAAGCTAAGTCCTGGGTGGCAGCCTGAGGCTTCCTCATCAGTAGGCAGTGGCTGGATATAAGGACAATGGCTGTTCGTCACCGGCCTTCTCTGCCCACCACGTGGTGCACTGGAGCCCCAGGGATCGGCCACACCAAGTCAGTGTCTGGAGGAATGAGGATTCTCTGCCGAGCCTCCAAGTTGCTTCCTTCCGTCATGCAGACAGCCCTGTGTTCTGGCTCTGCGCATCGTCTCCTTGTGGTCACAGGCCCGCAGAAGGCTTGAGCTCCATCTCCTCCTCCCTTTGTGTTAAAATGAGTAACTGTGGCTGTTTGTGGGCTACATGGCAGCATTTCAGTGCACACGCGCAGGGTGTCCTGAGTAAACCGGGGTGGTCAGCAGTTCCCCTTTGTGGACGGTACTTCGCGAGTGGAGCCAGGGCTCTCCTTTGTAATGTTTGCTCTTCAGCTAGGGAGCAGGTTACCCTGGCCTGCAGGCTCCCCGCGGTGCTGTCCTGACACCGGGACCTCACTGCTTCAGTCTGACGCTGACTTGTACCTGTTACCCAGACTCCCTCCACCTCCTCCCCTCCACCCTGCAGCAGTCACTGTTCTGTAGTCAGACGGGGTTCTCTCTGCATAGGAGGGAGAGCGAGCGGTGCCTCTCTCTCTGTGTCTGCCTCATTTCATTGAACGTGATGTCCTCCCTCCGCGTCCAGTTTCCTGTCATTTTCTGGCCAAACACCGTCCCATCGTGTGTATGCACCGCCTTTTCTTTGCTTGTCCGTCTGATGAGGGACGCCTTGGTTGACTGGCGAGTCTGCCGGGTGTGAACTTACCGTATCGTAGATATACCTGCTCACCCTGTTACTGCTGCTCCGTCCCTGTTGCACCTGTCTGGCCTTTGCAAAGCCCTAGATGCTGGAGGGAGGCTGGGCAGACCTTCCTTGGCCCTCTGCTGTCCAGGCTGGGCAGGAGTGGCCTCCTGGGCTGCTGCCTCCCTCCCTCCCTTTGCCCTGGGGGTGGCAGTGTGGCTTCCAGCACTGGGGAGGAAGGCGTGGCTGTCCTCAAGGTCTTCATTTCACTCCTCCCAGAGGATGAAAGATTGGCCTGGATTCTGCACCTGGCCCCGGGCCCGCCCACTCTGCGTCTTTTCTTCAGTTCTACACCAGAGGCCTGAGCCTCTGCTCTCTGGCATTGACCCCGAGGACCCAGGGCTTCCAGTGTCTGTAGTGAGCCAGCGGGGAGCTCTCACCTGTGGACTTCTCTGCCCCGGGCCTGAACCGCTCTGAGTTCCTCTTTCCTGCTTTGGGGACAGTACCTTCCTCACCTGTCCAGCAGGTGTTCCTCAAGCCAGTCAGCCTCCCCTCCTCACAGTCCCTGCCCAGTCCAGGGCCTCCTGGCCTTCTGTGAAGTCCACCTGCCTGGAACAGAAAATTCATCCACCCCCTCCCATCTGTTAAGGTAGACACAAGTCTCCAGGTCCTTCCGGAAGCCTCCTGTGATTGCCAGAACCCACACTTGCCTCTCCCCCTCACCTTCCTGCTTGTACTGAGCCATTGTCACGAGGATGCTGGAGAAGACACACACGAGGCCCTGTTAACACCAACGCCACGGGGCTGGGTGCAAAGTAGAAGAAAAATCACTGTTCCCATTGCTCCCAGTGCTGAATGATTTCTTATTTGCTCGTACATTGAATAGCAGGTGAAATGAACAATGTTAAGTGCACAACTGATAGGTCTGGCATGCACGTCTGGTATTTTACTAGAATTCAGGAACACTGCACAAGTTCTTCATCCTAAAATAGTCATCCCTGAAACAGTTGTCTCTTTTTAATGGTTAACAATTGATGAGCACAGAAAATGAGTGAAAAGTTATTTTTCTTCATTTTCTAAAACAAGGTACTCAGAACAAATTCTGAGATAAATGTCTACTCAGACCGTAATATTCCTTGACTAAGAAGAAATAAATGCCTTTCAAAGCAATGTCCAGAAACCAGAGGGCAAAACATAACCCCAGAAAATGATTTATTAAATCAGCAGAGTTGGCCTGGTTTTGACCAAACGTAGTGCATTGTAAGCCTGCAAGTGACATTTCCCATCCTCATCCGTCACACTTTAGAAGTGGAACTTGAAGGCTGTATATTCAGAAAGACAAGAAGCAATTGGTAATTTGCAAGAGAAGCCCGGTTAGGAGAGTGTGGTTGGTGTGAATTCCTCAACACATCAGTCTGTGAGTGTAGTCCTGGTCAAAGAGCTGCTCTCTGTCATTTCTACCAGTGACGGTGCGCTGGGCAGTGCCCTGTGACCCCTCTTGACCTGAGGATGGATGGACATCTTCTCCTGCTGCATCATCCTTTCCCCTCTGCGTCCAGCCCCGCCTCCAAGGGACTGTGGCTGTTCGAGTGCTGACGACGAGGCCCTTGGGTGTCTGCTTGTGGGAATCTCACTGCTGGGGGGGAAGGTCCATTGGCCCTGGAATCAGATAGACGTGAGTCTGATCCAGAATAGTTGTTGTGACTTTGGTAATAATTTCTCCAGACGTTGGTTTTCTCATCTTTCAAATGGATGTGATGGTGTTTCTTAGTGGTATTGTGAGGACTGTGCCACTGAACTTCTAAACATGCTGGTTTCTTCATGTTCGTCATTTGCTGTTAAATTTCTTAAGGGTGGTAAGTTCATGTGACCCAAGAGGGTTGGTGTTAAATTTGGAGGATTGATTTATGTGACAATTATTTGGAATTCCAAAGCTCTTAGACTTCTGGTTTGAGAAGTGAAGTAGAAGTTGATCCTGGACTTGAAGTTATTACTGTTTTTCTAGGTTTAGTGAAATCAATAAGCTCCTAGCATGGCTGATCAAGGGAAATTAAAGAGAGAACGTACCAATTACCAGCATCAGGAAATAAAATGTACCTAAAGAGCCTAAATATATTAAAAGGACTACTGGGGAATAGTTTGAACAGTTTTGTGCCAGCAAGACCTCTGCTCACCAAAATGGATACAGAATGAAGTGGAAATTTAATTTGTAGTGATGCACTTTTCAAAGAAAGCTCCAGGCCCTGAGAGGCTGCAGGCGATGGCTCAAGTTGTTTGGTCCCTGCCACCCACACGGGAGACCTGGGTTGTTTCCAGCTCCCGGCCTTGGCCTGGCCGAGCCCTGGTTGTTGCAGACATTGTGGGACATGAACCAGTGAGTGACAGCATGTTCTCTCTCTCTCTCTTTCTCTCTCTCTCTCTTCCTCTTCCTTCCTCTCCCTCTCTCCTTGCCTCTTAGATAAAATTAAGCCAATTTTTAAAATTAGAACAGAACTCCTTCAATCTGAAAAAAGCCATATGTGAAAAGCCTGCTGAGTAGTGAGACTGGAGGCTTGTCCTTTTTGATTGCAAACATGTTGAAGAAATACCTAGTTGCACCATATCTGTCTGAAACCGTGATGGTGCCTAATGTAAGAAGATAAGAAATTGAAGTCAAGAAAGAAGTTGAATCATTTTTTTTTTTTTACTTTCAGATAACATGGTTAAATTTGTAGAAAATTCAAAAATATCTACGAAACATACTAGAACTAGTAAGAAAGTTTTGCAAGATCATAGGATGTAAGGTCAATGTAAAAATCAGTTTTGTGTAACTAAGAGCAAAAGCTATTTAGAAAATAATTTTTAAATTTTCATTTTCATTTTATTTGAAAGAGTGTGACAGGGTAGAGGAAGAGAAAGAGAGACAGAAAGGGAGGTGGGGAAGAGAGAGGGAATAAAAAGAGAAAGAGCGAATGCTTCCAGGAATCTGGAATTCGGAGTGCGGCCCAGACTTGAACCTCGCTACTCCAGTGTGGGAAATGGGTGTCTCAAGGGATGTCTTAACTGCTGTGTGGAATGCCTGCCCAAAAAAGTAATTTTTAAAAAGATTTATTTATTTATTTGAAAGTCATAGTTACACAGAGAGAGGAGAAGCAAAAAAGGGAGAGAGAGGTCTTCTAGCCGCTGGTTCACTCTCCAATTGGCCGCAACAGCCGGAGTTGCACCGAGAAGCCAGGAGCTTCTTCTGGGTCTCCCACATGGATGCAGGGGCCCAAGCACTTGGGCCATCTTCTACTGCTTTCTCAGGCCATAGCAGAGAGCTGGATCGGAAGAGGAGCAGCTGGGACTCAAACCAGCGCCCATATTGGGATACCGGTGTTTCATGCCAAGACATTAACCTGCTGCACCACAGCACCGGCCCCCAATAAAGTAACTTTTAAAGGTACTTTTACAGTGGCATCAACTTAGGAATTCACAGAAAATGCAAGACCTAGGTTTTTAAAATCTCGAAACATGACTGGAAAAAAACTAAAGACTTAAATAAGTGGAAATATGTGCCATGTTCATAAATCAGGTAACCCAATATTGTTAAAATATCAATTCTCCCTAACTTTAACAATAGATTTAACATAACTCCATTTAAATTTTTAAAATAAATGTTGAAAAGCTGATTATAAAAATGCATATGAAAACTCAAAGGACTCGGGGCCAGCACCAATAATACAAAATAAAAAGATTACCTGAATTTTACCAAAATTAAAATTTCTGCTTTTCCAAAGACATCATTATAAAAGCAAAGGGTAAACCCTAGACTGAAAGAAAATATTTATCATTCAAGTATCTCACGGGGGATTTGTACACTGATGTCCATAATATGTAAAGAATTCCTGAAGATCAGCAGTAAAAGAGCAACCGATAATATAGACAAAATCCTTGAACAGAGACTCTAAAATAAGGTGTATAATTATCAGTGAGCACATAAGAAGATACCTTATTATTACTCATGAAGTGTTGGGCAGTGTTTTTTCTCCCCAGGACCGTTTGGATGTGCATAACATCATCTGTAAGCCATAGAAAATTATCAGCTTAAAAATTAACCTGCTATAGATTTATTGAATTCCAAGTCCCACCTACAGTTGCCTTTGGCAGGGCCAGATGATTTTGTGGGCTTTATATGACCCGCTGGCTGGATGTTGTCCACCCCTGCTAGAGAAATACAGCCGAAAACTACAGTGAGATACGACTCCACAGCCAGTAGAGTAGCTAAATTTAAAAAGACTGACAACCCAGGTGATGCGTGTGGATTCAAGTGGAACTCTCATACATGGCTGGTGGAAATATAAATTTTTATAACCACTTTGTAAATTGGTTGTTAGTCTTCTTGTAAAAGGTAGTCATATACTGCTACTAGTCATATCCTGCTACCCAGCAGGTCCAAGGTACTTATCCAAGAGAAAGAAAAACATTTATGTCTGAAAAAGAAACTGTACAAAATATCATTGGCAGTGTTATTATAACTCACTACTTATTATTACTAATAAGCCCAAACCAGAAACAGTCCAAAAGCTGATCCATAGAAGGAGTGGATAATAATGAAAAGGAACCACTTGGACAATTTCAAAGATGCTGGGTTGAGACAACACTGGAGCGCATGCTGTGGTATTCGGTTTATGGGCGGTCCCAGGACAGTCAGCACTCGTCCACGGCACAGTCAGGAGCATTGTCCTCAGTGGGCAGTCAAGGACAGAGGGAGCATGGCTGGAAAGTGCCAGAACAGCGTTCTGCAATGATGGTGATGTTCTGCATCTCTGCTGGGCACTTGCGTACATGAGGGTCTGTGGTCTGGGGGACTCGAGCTATACATTTCACTGTGTATAAATTTTACTTCATTTAAAACTATCTCAAAAGCAAAAAAAATGTATGGATGCTTATGGTATACCATCCACATGTTAAGGAATCTAAGATACACAAGAACAGCTTGATCCGTGATGAAGGCCTCCCCGTGGTATTCACTTGAACTTGACGTATGAGCAAGTGGTGAGTTGTGACGACCCGGAGGGGGCATGTGGGATGACGTTGCAAAGCCTGGGAGTGGCCTCAGGCCAGCTGGGGTCCTCAGATGCTGAGTGACTCAGGCCGGTGGGCCCTCATCCTGGTTCTCGGCCTCCCCTTTTGCTCACCTCCCGTGCCACTCACACAGCAACCGATTGATTTTTACTACTCTTTAAAAACTCTTAGGATAAAAATCAGACTTCTAGAATAAACTTAAAATGCCTTGCCATGTTCCACAAAGAGCTAGCTCCTGCCTAATTCTGTACTGCAGCTCTGTGCAGCTGAACTGACCATCTGCTTGTAAGCTCTTCCTCTTCAGAGTGTCCACTGCTGGTCCCTGCCTGGGGTTCCTTGTGTCGTGTGTTCCTTCCTCTTGTTCAGATGGGTGTACATTGGGGTCTCCCCACTCTTACCAACTACTCTCTCTCCTGAAAGCATATTTGGTTTCCTTTCCTGTCATTTTTTACATTAGTGACTGTTTCTTTATTGTTTATTTTTCATCTATTTGTGAGAGAGAGTGAGTGTGTGTTTGTGTTCCATCCCCTAAATGCTTGCAATAGCCAGGGCTGGACCAGGCTGAAGCCAGAGGCCAGGAGCTCCATCCAGGTCTCCCACGTGGATGGCAGAAATCCAAGGACTTGGGCCATTGTCAGCTGCTTTCCCAGGTGCACTAACAGGAAGCTGGATTGGAAGTGCAGTAGCCAGCACTTGAACAGGTGCTCTGATTTGGCATGTGGACCTCCCACTGCGTTACAACACCCACCCTAGGTTGTAGTTAGTTCTATTTCTAAATTCCATAAGGCCAAAACCAGCTCTTTTATGTTTGTTGCCCAGAAGTGAGCCTACCACCTGGCCAGGGGCATAGCAGGAGCTGAGTAAATATTGTGTGGATAAATGGCTTTGTAATGAAACTCAGCCCTGCTGCCCCTGGTGGTGATGATGATGGTGATCGCGCTGGGGCAGTGTGTATCGGGGTGTGTGTGTGTGTTGTGAAGTCCACAAATTTTTTTCAATCCCAGCAGACCATATTCTTATTCACTGACAACAGCTTGTGTTATGGTCGGGGCTAAGGCATTCTTCCCTAAACTCGGGAATTTGGCCATGCATGATTAGAGAACCTCCCACTGAATCATCGCTTCTTTATCTAACGGATGAAACATGGAGGCTGGAACCAGCGATGCATCCTCATTGCTGCTCTGGGGAGACAGCCGGGATCTGATTTGATTTCAAGGTTTTAGAGCCATCCATCCTCATTCTGTCAATGTTGGCCATCAGGAGAGTGTGAGTCTCGGGAAGCTTCATCTGAATTCGTGGTGCATCTTCTCCATGTCCCAGATGTGCTCATTCTCGGGAAGCAGTGGCTCGTGGACCACTCAGACCATGTCTGACTGAGTGAGTGGCATGAGTGATTTTTTATCTGAACTTTACTGAATCTGTGACCTACTTGGGCACTGTGGAAGACAAACCAGCTTCCCCCACCGAGCCTCCTTGCGCACAGCTGTACACGTGTGTTGTGGGTGGGAAAGGCGGATCCACAGTGCTGACTTCCCCACCTCTGCAAGGAGCCCAGCGAGAAGGCACTGGTGCAGGAAACGGTCTTGGGAGGGGGCAAAGCAGGAAGCCGGGACTGCGCCCCTGAAGCGCTCGTCTTCTGCCGATGGATCCACTGCAGACAGCACCCTCACTGCCTCCGAGAGGTTCACCCTCTGATCATCTGGTTCTCCCCACGAGATTGCCTGGGGAAGCCCCCAGATCAGCATTCCAGGAGGGGAAACCAGGGATGAGCTGGCCTTCCCTGGAATAAACCTGCCGTCGAACACCTGTTCTGGCCAGATCCTGGTGGGAGGCTCCCTGGCTTAGCTCTCACCGGCCTCCCAGTGTTTCAGAGCACGCTTGCCGTGATCCAAACGTGTCCCTTCAGAATTCACGTGTTGAGCCGTAATCACTATGTGAAGGTACTAGTGGGCGGGGTGTTTGGGAGGTGACCAGGTCAGGAGAACCTACAGTGAGTGCCCTCACACCCGAGTCCTCTGAGCTGCCCCGATGCTGGAGGTCACAGTGAGAAGGCATCCACGGACCAGGACGGGCCTCCCGTCCTTTGCACAGACTTGACCTTGGATTTCCCCGCCTCCAGAACTGAGAGAAATACATTTCCGTGGTTTCTGAGCCACGGAGCGGCCGCCTGGAGTTAAGGCAAGAAACAGCACAAAGCAGACACACATTGTGAGTGATGACAAAGGAGTCCTGCAGCTGTGGGAAAGATGAAGTTAGGGGAAGTGCAGTTTGAGAACCGTGGCATCACTGGTGAGCCGCTGCGTGCGGAGGTCCGGCGGTGAGGCTGGTGAGCCGCTGCATGCGGAAGTCTGGCGGTGAGGCCGGGTAGCAGTGGAGAGGAGGAAACTCCCCCCAGAATGAGGCCAGCAGAGTTGCTTCTGCTGAGACTGGTTTGAATGTCAGACGTTTCTGAGATGTCGTTAAGGAAGATGGATGAAGATGACGAACATTTCTGCAAAATGATTTTCCTGGTGATTTTGAGGGAAAAGCGTTAGATTGTGCTGTGGTTCTTTTTTTTTTTCAAAATAATGTCAAAAATAATCAAAATTTTATTGTTCTTTGTTCTAAAAATTAGCTTAGCTGCAGCCCATCTTATGCTAAATCTAAGTAAGCCTATATTCTGTTAAATGTCAGGCTTTATAGTTTATAAAATTTAGTGTAATTTTTCAAATTGGACTCACAATAAAACCCTCCTTGTATTTGTTGATATGATATGCTGCTCACTGTTTTGAGTGGATTCCTGTAAGTAGTATTTTTTAAATGATTTAGTTATTTTATTTATTTGAAAGGCAGAGCGGAGAGACAAATAGGGGGTGAGGTTTTCCATGTGAGTCTCGCACGTGGATGTCAGGGGCCCAAGCACTTGGCCATCTTCTTCTGCTGTCCCAGGCACGTTAGAGAAAGCTGGACCAGAAGCAGAGCAGTTGGCACACAGTCAGGTACTCCGATACAGATGCCAGCCTCACAAGATGTTGTCTACCCTGTGCCATTTAGGAGGTCACTGAGACTATTGTCTGTCCCCATGAGCAACCTGGGTGCTGTGTACCTGGGGTCTCCTGATGTCTGTGGGTATCTGAGACTCCTGGAGAATCCCAGAGCTGGAGAGACAGGTCTGAGAGGCCCAGTGCAATGGCCTGAGCTGCCAGCCTGACATGGCCTCTCCCTTCTGTCTCTACCACCTGCACATCTGGGCCCAAGGCTGTTGGCTCTTTGGGCACACAGCATGTGTGTCTGTGTTGTCTGCCTCTCACCTATGTTCAAGGTGGTACACTTGGAGGCTGCAGATTAAAGTGAATGCCAAATTCAGGGAATAGTGTTGGAAGAGAGTTGGGAAAATCACAGTAAACGAGAAATCAACTCAAAACATTAAACCAAGCAAAGCCCCAAGAGCAAAGCACTTATTTTTTGGCTCTAAAGTAAAATATGGCTCCATGGAAGAACTTTTACACCCATAGTTAGGCTGAGAAAACTTCATCTTTGTTCTATGATTGATCTGGAAAATTCAGGCGCTTCCAAATGGTATGCTGGCCCCGACTGGCTTCTTTCCTTAGCATTTGAATCACATTTTATGTTTTCCTTGCACCATGCACAGGGCATTGAGACTGCGTAGATGAAGGGGACTTTGACTTCTTGTGAACACCACAAAGACTTCCTTCGGTGCCTTGTTCTCCAGTCTCTGTCACTCAAGTCAGCGAGAAAGGCTTGGAATAGAAATAAAGACCAAGTGCCCGAGTGGGTTGACATTAATGTTTTTTCAGTGTAGCCTTTTTTGTCTGCTCCCCAAACTACAAAATTGTCCCATTGCTCAGCTTGTTAAACTTCCTGGGTGTGACTTTGCCAAACTCCTTACTCAGTCAAGACCCGGTGGATACAAAGACCGAAAGGGCACAGATCTTGGGGTCTGCCTAGCTCAGCGCCTGTTTGGATGTTTGGATGGATGGATGAGTGGATGGATGGATGAGTGGATGGATGGATGGACAGGTGAGTGGATGGATGGACAGGTGAGTGGGTGGATGGATGGACAGGTGAGTGGATGGATGGATGAGTGGATGGATGGATGAGTGGATGGATGGATGGACAGGTGAGTGGGTGGATGGATGAGTGGATGGGTGGATGGACAGGTGAGTGGATGGATGGACAGGTGAGTGGGTGGATGGACAGGTGAGTGGATGGATGGATGAGTGGATGGGTGGATGAGTGGATAGGTGGATGGGCAGGTAAATGGATGGATGGATGAGTGGATAGATGGATGTTTGGATGGATGGATGAGTGGATGGATAGATGGACAGGTGAGTGGATGGATGGATGAGTGGGTGGGTGGATGGACAGGTGAGTGGGTGGATGGACAGGTGAGTGGGTGGATGGACAGGTGAGTGCGTGGATGGATGAGTGGATGGACAGGTGAGTGGGTGGATGGATGAGTGGATGCGTGGATGGATGAGTGGATGGATGGATGAGTGGATGGGTGGGTGGACAGGTGAGTGGGTGGATGGATGGGTGTGTGGGTGGGTGGACAGGTGAGTGGGTGGATGGATGGGTGTGTGGGTGGGTGGATGGGTGGATGGATGGGTGTGTGGGTGGGCAGATGGGAGGATGGTTGAGTGGATGGGAGGATGGATGTGTGGGATGGGTGGATGGATGGATGAGTGACTGGTGGGTGGATGGGTGGGTGGTGGATGGATGGTTGTAATTTCGAGTCTTGAATCTATCACTTGCCAGACGTGACCTTGAGCAGGTTGCCTGACATCTCATCCATTCACCCAGCAGACATTTATTGATCGCCTCTTGGTGCCAGGCTCCAGATTAAGAGTTGAGGATCCCAAGGTGAATCAGACAGCATCTGTTCTGCTTCTGGTAGGGAGGGAAAGACAGCAAAGGAGGGGTTTGCCCAGGAGAGCGACTGGCTCTCTCTACCGTGCGGTGAAATTATAGCTGGGGGCTTGCCGGACTGTTCCCCTGGCCTCCCACAGGCTGTTCTGTGATGATTGTGAGGCTGATAGCAGATATTTGGGTCTTTAACTCCTGGAATTCCAATTTCTTCTTTAAATCTTTCTGTGTTCAATGAATCAGAGTATTTTCGTGTTACAAGGCACCCGATTGTCCATGTTTTACAAAAGTTTCTGGAAGTCATTTTTGATCACACAGGGAGGGTCCCTTCATGTTCTGGGAGGTAATTCTTTGAGTCCTGGAGATGTCATTTCTCTTCAACAGCTGACTGCATCCTTCTTGCTCCTGATGGCCAGTCTCCTGTTGAGTATATTCAGCCAAGTGCAGAGGCTTTCTGCTAAGTACCAGCAGGCCCGAAATGCAGCTAACATTCATTGAGCACTTACTGCATGCTAGGCATACACCAGATGTTCTACATGCACTGTCTTATGTAATTCTCAGGAAAATCTTTTTAAAGATTTATTTACTTACTTGAAAGGCAGAGTTACAGAGAGGCAGCGGCAGACAGAGAGAGGTCTTCCATCTGCTCGTTCAGTCCCCAAATGACCACAGTGGCTGGAGCTGGGTTGATCTGAAGCCAGGAGCCAGGAGCTTCTTCTGGGTCTCCCACATGGGTGCAGCAGTCCAAGCACTTGGGCCATCTGCTGCTGCTTTCCCAGGCACATTAGCTGGGAGATAGATAGGAAGTGATGCCACGCCCATATGGGATGCTGGTACTGCAGGTGGCGGCTTTACCCCCTACACCACGGCTCCGGCCCCTCGGGAAAATCTTATGAGATAGATGCTTATTAATCCTATTTTATAGATGAGAATCAGAGGGTTAAGTATCCTGCCCAAGGTTACACAATTAGTAGTAATTAGTGAAGCTAGGATTCACATGCTTAGATGCTATAAATATCCACCCATCTTACACAGTGTCCCTTGGTATCCCCAGGAGATTGGTTCCAGGACCCCCATGGATACTAAAATCTGTGGACACCCAAGGCCTTATATAAAGTAGTTGTACATTTGCATCTGACTGGTGCACATCCCTGTCACTTTAAATCATCACAGTGTTACTTACAATGCCTAATGTGATGTAAATGCTATGCAAATAGTTGTTGTGCTGTATTGTATAGGGAATAATGACAAGGAAAACGTGTTTGCATTCAGGACACACTTTTTTCCCAAATATTTTTGATCTGCAGTTCCTGGAGTCCACAGATACAGGAGGGCTGACTCTATTTAGGTCAAGTCAGCGAAGAAATCACCAATTGATGACTCATGAAGCTGTTTTCTTCCTCAAAAACTTTGTAATGAAACAATTTTATTTTCATGTTTGTAGAGCATTTTTCAGCACTAATAATTTTCAAAGAAAAATAAAGTCCTGGCTTAGCATTTTTCTGAACCCATGCAAATCATGTAAGACATCACAACAAATGGCACGGAAGTCTCAGGTGTATGTGCAACAAAGAGAAAAAGTGAGGATGTCTGTCTCTTCCCCCTAAATAAATAGCTACATTAGAAAAATAAAATAGCAATGAAGCTTGAACTATGTTCTGGTGTAAGATCTGTAACAGGCCACCAGACGGGTTTCATTTATTCTGTATTTATTCCCATTACGAACCTTGAATGCTCCCTGGGCTGCTTCCTGCTAAATCATTGTTTTCAGAATGCTCAGGAGAAATCAATCAGGAGCCTCGAGAAAATGCCAGGGCTTATTCTACTCTGAGCCTCCAAACGCCTCTTGTTACTAAGTAGTAGGAGGAGTTCATTGCACTTGAATAATGAGGTGATGTTTGGGTAGGCTTGCTTTGTTGTTTTTTCTTGAAGAGCATCGCTTCTGTTTTCTGGTTAATCAAATCACTGTCATCATAAAAATGCAATTTAAAGACTCCATCATTCTAATACGTGGCATCTCTGGTTCTTCAAGATCATTAACATGTTGCTTTAGCTGCGTAGGTAACCCTGGCCTGCACCGGGCGTGCCCTGTGGTCACGGAGCTTTCACAGCTAAGCTCTTATAGTGAAAGGAGACTAGGGCTGGGGTACTTGGCATTGGTCATCTCTTAAGGGCTCTGTCTTGTCTGATGACCAAAGGAATGGCTGTGTAGTCCCTGCTGTCAAGGGAACAGTGTGGTGACTGCCTGCGGTTCTGTGTTTGTTCTTGGACGATGGCATTTTCCTGGTGCTGTGCCATTATTTCACAGGGTGGGTTAACCCTGAAACACATGAAGGGAGTGCGATGTAAAATGCATCCGTGTGGTCCAGCAGATGTTGTTACTGTTACTAAATCAAATCCTATCAATAGGAAACAGATCTTCAGGCCCTGGCCACCTGACACCTTACCTCACATGACACTCCCTGCGGCTGATCCTTGCCTTTCCCACTCCGGACATTATTTTGGAGATTGGAACAAATCGTATCTTTGCTTTTCTAGATAGTTTTACACATGGAAGGACAAGGTCTTCCTAAGAAATGTATTGCCTAGCCTTTTCTCTTTTTAAGCTTTGCATAGCGTCATATAGAATATATTTTTGTGATTTGCTACTTTGGCTCACGGTTGTTTTTGAGATTCTCCTATTGATGGATGTAGGTGGCCGAGTTTGTTTATTCTTATTGCTCTGTGGTGCTCCAAAGCAAGACTTACCACAGTTTTTAAAAATTCTGAAGTTTATGGACATTTGAGTCTTCACCTGTTCAGACCTGTTACGAACAGCATTACTGTGCAACCTTGCAAATGTAATTCTCAGGTATATGTATTTTTAAAGATGTATTTTATTTATTGAAAGGCAGAGAGAGAGAGGCAGAGGCAGAGGCTAAGGCAGAGGTCTTCTGTCCCCTGGTTCACTCTCCAAATGGCTGTAATGATAGGGTCTGGGCCAAGAGCCAGGATTTTCTTTGGGTGTCTCAGTTGGGTGCAGGGGCCCATGTACTTGGACCGTCTTTCACTGCTTTGCCAGGTGTATTAGCAGGGAGCTGGATCAGAAATGGAGCAGCCAGGCTTCGAACCAGTGCCTATCTAAGATGCTGGTGTTGCAAGCAGAGGCTCAACCTTCTATGCCACAGCATCTGCCCCAATTATCTGATGTATTACACACAGTAAGATATTTGGATCATTCGCTAATCTTAGCTCCAATAAATAGTGCAAACTGTGTTACAGTCTCCCCAACAGGATATGAGGGTACCCAACATCCCGCACCTTGTCAGCACTTGATATTGTCAGCGCGCAGCTTTGGCCTGTCTGAAAAGGATGCTGGTACCTCCCCGTGGTTGTGATATAAGTATGCTCTCTCTCTTTTTAAAAAAGATTATTTACTTGTTTGAAAGGCAGAGCTACAGACAGGCAGAGAGAGAGAGAGAGAGAGAGAGAGAGAGAGAGAGAGAGAGAAGAGAGCAGTGCCTTACATCCACTGGTTCATTCCACAAATGGCTGCAATGGCTGGAGCTGGGCCAGTCCAAAGCCAGGAGCCAGGAGCTTCTTCCGGGTCTCCCATGTGGGTGCAGGGCCCAAGGGCCATCTTCCACTGCTTTCCCAGGCCATAGCAGAGAGCTGGATCGGAAGTGGAGCAGCCGGGACTTGAACCAGCGCCCATATAGGATGGCGGCACTGCAGGCAGCACTTTACCCCCTAAACCACAGCGTGGCCTTGCGGTGAACTTTCTTGAGGACTAGTGAGCTAGACCATCTTCTCATAAGTTTATTGGAACTTAGATCTCCTCTTTACATAATGTTGTTGTTAATGTCTTTTGCCTATTTTTCCAATAAAATTGTCTGCCTTTTCTCATTAATTACTATGTTTGGATGCTTGTTTCTTGTTGATTATATCTGTGGCAAACATCTTCTACCCTTCTATTCTTTTTAAAGATTTATTTGAAAGACAGAGTTAGAGAGGGAGAGAGAGAGAGAATACATTCCATCTGCTGGTTCACTCCCCAGTGGCTGTAGCAGCTGGAGCTGAGCTGATCCGAAGCCAGGAGCCAGGAGCCTCTTCCAGGCCTCCCAGATGGGCCCAAGGACTCGCGCCATCCTCTGCTGCTTTCCCAGGCACATTGTTCAGGGAGCTGGATCAGAAGTGGAGCAGCTTTAACCTGCTACGCCACAGCACCGGCCCCTACCTTTCTGTTCTTAACTTTTTCATTTTCTTAGGATTCTTTTTGCATCCCCAGCTTGTGTATTTATTTTTTATTTCATGTATTTTATTCATTGGTTTATTTTAATATTTTATTTTATGCACATTATAGAAAGCTTATGAATACAGAGAAGCAAACTTTCTTAAACAAACTTTACATTCCCAGCAGTCACCAGCATTAACAGCTTATCAGTCTTCTTCTGGATTCCACCTATGTGTGTATGTGTGCGTGCACACGTGTGTATGTGTGCATGCACATGTGTGCAGTTCAAATGAATTTTTACTTGAGAGTAGTCAGTGTGATGGCACACCATGGAACTGGACCATACTCTTTTTTTTTTTTAAGATTTATTTTATTTATTTGACAGAGTTACAGAGAGAGGTAGACAGATGCAGAGAGAGAGGGAGGGAGGGAGGGAGACAGATCTTCCATCCACTGGTTCACCCCGCAAATGGCTGCAGTTGAGCTGATCCAAAGCCAGGAGCCAGCAGCTTCTGGGTCTCCCAGGTGGGTGCAGGGGCCCAAGCACTTGGGCCACCTTCTTCTGCTTTCCCAGGCCACAGCAGAGAGCTGGATTGGAAGTGGGGCATCCGGGACTCGAACTGGCGCCCATATGGGATGCTGGCGCTGCAGGCCGGGGCTTTAACCCACTACACCACAGCGCTGGCCCCGTGCTGTCTACTGCTTTTTCTCTGTTAGGCCTGTGATCTACCTGGCATTGGTTGCTGGGGGTATTGAGCAGCAACAGGACAATTTTCGTCTTTCTGTGTGGATGCCCCTCTTGCCTCACACGATTTATTGATCCACACTGATCCACAACACGACTGCTGTGCCTCACGTCTTCGTGGAGTGGTGAGATTCCTCCTCGGCTCCCCATCGTCATCCATTAGTCTGCTTGCTTATCTGTCCCAGTGCCTCATTCCCCATCATTAAAGCTTTGTCACAGGGGCCGGTGCTGTGGCGCAGCAGGGGAAACTACTGCCTGCGGTGCCAGCATCCCGTAGGGGCGCCGGTTCAAGTCCAGGCTGCTTTACTTCCAGTCGAGCTCCTTGCTGAAGTGCTTGGGAAAAGCAGCAGAAGATGGCCCCAGTCCTTGGCCCCTGCCACCCACATGGGAGACACATGTGAAGCTCCTGGCTCCTGGCTTAGGCCTGGGCTAGCCCTGGCCCTTGTGGCCATTTAGGGAGTGAACCAGTGGATGGAAGATTCTCTCTCTCTGTAACTCTGCCTTTCAAGTAAAATAAGTAAATCTTAAAAAAAAAAAAAAAAAAAAGCTCTGTATTGTGTTTTGAGATAGTGAGTTTTGTGCTAAGTTTTGAATAGGCAAACCCTCATGTTGGGATGGGTTAGACTGCCCTAGAGTGGTTCAACACCGAAAGGGCTTGTTTCCTGCTTGTGTTGTCTATACAGTTGTGATCACCCGGGACCCCTCTGTTACTACGATGGGACTTCAAAAATTTGTGGAAAATGGAATTCAAAGATAAGTATATCTTGATGAAAACAACTGAGATCTGTGCATAGTTTCTTCATAATGTTTATTTTCATGAACTTTTTAGAAAATTCCTTTATGCATAGACTTCAGGTTTTTTTTTTTTTTGCATCAAAATAAACATTGTAAAATCCTGTTTTCCATGGGCTTTCTCGTCTCGTGTGGAAGCAGAGCGTGTGGAGAGTCCCACGTTGGCGCACAAAGCTCCCTCGCAGAGGGGACACGGTCAGGTCTGTGTTTCATTGGCAGGGCTAGTCACAGGGCCACCCTGAGGTGGAGGGACTGGGCGGTGTAACCTTGTGCACGTGGAGGCAGGGTCTCTGGCCTTGTGCTCCTGTGTTAGGGTCTTCGCTGTTCTCAGCCCTGTAGAGCCAGCTGGTCACGTTCCATGAAAACCCTCACTGAGATTCTGATAGGAATTTTATTGGACCTGTGGTTCACTCTGGGGAGAAGTGGCGTCTTCCTGGCCCAGTGGCTGGTTTATTTGTCTACTTATTTAGGCCTTACTATCTTTTAATAGTTGTACATTTGTCTCTAAAGGATTTACATATTATTTGTTAGATTAATTCCTGGCATGCTATATTTTTACTGTTATTGTAAACTGTACTTTTTAAAATTCCATTCTCCAGCTGATTATTTTCTGGTATCCAGAAATGCAATTGACTTTTGTACCTTGATTTTTTTTTTTATGTAGAAGTTTTGCTAAATTCTTCTGGTAATTCTAATGACTTATCAATAGATTAATTTGGGTTTTCTACATAGCAAATTGTGCCAACTGTAAATAATGAGAGTTTTATTTCTTTTCCTTTCCAGTTTTTAAAATTTATTTTTTTATTTGTAAGGCAGAGTTACAGAGAGAAAGGGAGAAAAATAGAGAGGGAGAGAACTAAGAGAGAGAGAGAGAGAGAGAATGAATCTTCCCTCTGCTGGTTCACTCCCCAGATGGCCAGGCCAAAGCCAGGAGCCAGGAGCTTCTCCAGGGTCTCCCATGTGAGTGCAGGGGCCCAAGCACTTGGCCCATCTTCTGCAGAAGGGAGCTGGATCAGGAAGTGGAGCAGCCAGGACTCGAACCCTCAAAGCAGACGGCGGCTTTACCTGCTATGCCACAATGCCAACCTCTTTCTTTTCCAATTTTTAAAGTTTGACCTTTTGTGCAGTATTTTACAAGAGGGGTAGCGGGCATCCCTGTGTTGTTACTGATTTTGAGGGAGCGCTTTCAACATTCCATTAACTGGAAGACAATTCTGCATCAGGCTCCTTCCATTTTTGGTTTACCAAGAATCGATTTTTAATTTTCCACATGTAATAAGATGATATTTTCCCCTTTATATGTTAAAGTGGTAATTTATAGTACTCATTGTTTAAAATATTAAGCCCACATTAGTTCCCGGTATTAATCCACTTTGGTTAAGAGGTATTCCCCTGAGGGGCCGGCCTTGTGGTGTAGCAGGTTAAGCCTCTGCCTGTGACGCTGGTATCCCATAATGGGCACTGGTTCAAGACCTGGCTACTCCACTTCTGATCCAGCTCCCTGTTAGTGACCTGGGAAAAGCAGCAGAAGATGCACCCGTGTGGGAGACCTGGAAGAAGCTCCAGGCTCCTGGCTCTGGCCTGGCTCAGCCCTGGCTGTGTGGTCATTTCAGGAATGAACCATCGGATAGATTTCTCTTTATCTGTCTCTCCTCCTTCTCTCTTTAACTCTGCCTTTCAATTAAATAAAAAATGTATCTTCATTAAAAATGTTTTTAAAAAAGCAGTATTCCCCCTTTTTACTCAGTATTAGATTTGGTTGATCATGTTCTACTTAAGACTTTGTAAATATCTCGCGTGGTAGTCCTTGGTAATTTTTGTTGTTTATGTAGCACTTATCTGGTTCTGGAATCACTGTTACTAACACAAGACAGAAGCACAAACAGAGCCTTCATAATCCACGGAAATGGATAAGTCAAATAGAAATGGGCAAATAAGGAAAATTTGAACAGCACAGTTAACAAGTTTCATAAAATGAATGTTCCCTCATTTTTAATTCTCTGTAAAGAGTCTGTGTAAGATGATTTATTTCCTTTTGGATGTCTGGCAGATATGCCCATAAAACATTCAGTTCTAGATTTTAAAATACTGGATCAATTTACTTAGAGTTATAAAGCTCCGGAGTTTTAAAATATGTTCTTGAGGTATTTTAATAATCTCTATTTATTTTTAGGACTTGGTCATTTCCTATTAACTTTCAAATGTATTGACATAAAGCATTTTATAATAATCACTTAATTTTATTTAATATCTCCAAAATTTATTTTTATATTGCTTGTACGTGTGCACTGTATCTCAAAATTCTTTCCATTTAATCTTGCCATAGATTTATCTGCTTACAAGGAGCTAATATTGACCTTCAGCCTTTTTCCTATATGTTTGTTTTACTTCCGTTATTCATTATTTGTTACTTTTATTATTTTCTTCCCCAATTTTAAATTTATTCTTTTTCTAACCTATTAAGCTAACTTAATTGCATCTTAATAATGTTAACCTTTTCTCTTTTTTCCAACGTAAGCAATTTAGGCTATACATTTTCTTCTAAATGTTGTTTTAGTACATAAGCTTTATTAATATTGTTTCCATTATACTTATTTCTGTACATTTTATAATTTATATTATTTTCTTCTATGACCCATAATTTATTTGAGTTTTTTTTTTAAGGTTTATTTATTTATTTGAAAGTCAGAGTTACACAGAGAGAGGAGAGGCAGAGAGAGAGAGAGGTCTTCCTTCCGATGGCTCACTCCCCAAATGACCACAATGGCCAGAGCTAAGCTGATCTGAAGCCGGGAGCCAGGAGCCAGGAGCTTCCTCCAGGTCTCCCACACGGGTGCAGGGCCCAAGGACTTGGACCATCTTCTACTGCTTTCCCAGGCCATAGCAGAGAGCTGGATCAGAAGAGGAGCAGCCAGGACTAGAGCTGGCAGCCATATGGGATGCCAGCACTGCAGGCCAGCCCCGTTATTTGAGATTTTTTTAAATTCCCATTCTTGTTGTATTTTTTATATGACTTACAGTTTTGTTATAGTCGGATAATCTATAAAAAGAACTTGTTGATCTTGAGACTGGCTTTGAGAATGGTCAGTTTTCATAAATATCCTAAAGGGCTTAAAGATAATGTGAATTTTAATACTGTTGGATGAGGGGCCAGTGCCATGGCGTAGAGGGTAGAGCCTATGCCTGCAATGCCAGCATCTCATATGGGCACCATTTCAAGTCTTGACTGCTCGTCTTCTGATCCAGCTCTCTGCTGTGGCCTGGGAAAGCAGTGGAAGATGGGCCAAGTCCTTGGGCCCCTGCACCCATGTGGGAGACCCGGAAGAAGCGCCTGACTCCTGGCTTCAGATCAACCCAGCTCTGTCCATTGCAGTCATCTGGGGAGTGAACCAGCGAATGGAATCAATCTCTCTCTCTCTGCCTCTCTGCCTCTCTGCCTCTCTGTAACTGTGTCTTTCAAATAAATAAATAAATAAATCTTTAAGAAAATAAAATTATTGGATGAAAAGTTATTATATGCCCTTTAGACCAAGCTTTCTGTTTATATCTTACATATCCTATCTAATTTTCCTATTTATTCTTACTTTATCAATTACAAAGATATAGATGAACATTTTTCATTATTATGGGTAGATACTATCTTTCTGTGGTACTTGTAATTTTGTCCACTTTTAAAAGATTTGTTTATTTACTTTAAAGAACTACAGCGAGAGAGAGAGAGGTCATCCATCTGCTGATTCACTCCCCAGATGGCTGCAGCAGCCAGGGCTGAGTCAGGCTAAAGGCAGGAGCCAGGAGCTTCTTCCAGGTCTCCCACACTGGTGCAGGGGCCCAGGCACTTGGGCCATCTTCTGCTGCTTTTCCCAGGCCATTAGCAGGGAGCTGGATCAGAAATGGAGCAGCAGGGACTTGAACTGGCGCCCATATGGATGCTGGTGTCTCAGACAGTGACGTTACCCAGTGCACCACAATGCCGACCCCTCCATTTTTAATTCGTATATTTTGAAATGACATGGAAACATGGTTTAGAATTGCCACATTTCACATTATACTTTCTACCTTCACAATTAAGTTATGACCATATTTATCTGTAATCTTGCTTTTTATAATTAAGATTACCCAACAGTAATATTGACACCAGCTTTCTATTACTATTTGTGCCATATGTCTTATGCACCTTGTGACTGTATCCTGTTTACATATGCATTTTTTAAATTTTTAGCTGAGGAGCTAGTTTCAAGTATATTTATTGTCATTACTCAGAGATTAAAATTTACTTATTCCTTTTTCACTTCTACTTTTTTTGTATTTTCATGTCTGATTCCATCATTTTCCTCTTTTTGTTTGAACGATCTTGGAGATCTCCAGTTTGACACTCACAGTTAACAAAGGCTTAGTTTAATATCTTTTTCTTCATCCTGGATAATACAAGGACATTATGTGCTCCAGCCCTGTTCAGAGCACCGTAGCCTACTCGGTAGTTTCGTCTGCTGCTTTAACACTAGCCGGATTTCTTCCTCTTGCTTTCCAACAAAACCATCCTACGTGCTTGGTTGACCCGTAGACTTGCGTCTGTCAATGTCTTGTTCACCATTGCCTAAATGCCTTTCTCTGTCTCTGTCTCTCTACCTTCTGCTTCAAATATGCCCTTCAAATTTACTTTGTTGATGCTTGCATGTGCTGTGGTGCTTTTTAATTTCCTTGATTTTCATGATTTGACTGCAGTCTTAGCAGGTGGCTTAACTCAAAGCTGAGCGCTAGTGTGACAGTTTCTGTCTCTGCAGACTTGGTGAACACCTTTGACTGTTGTCCGTTTTTGACACCTGTGAGGCCAGCTGTAAGCTGCACCCGGCTCCTTGGTGGGCAGTTCCCTCTTCCTTTCTACGTGCTTTTCAGTGTGGTGCTTTCTCTTGTATGTCATGGAGTTTTATTACATCTCTGTGATACATATGTGCATTACGTAATGTGTGGATTTCCTCTTATGCGTCTTAGTTGGGGTTCACTGGGCTTCATAAACCTCAGGGTGCCATTGTCTTTTTTTTAAAAGATTGATTTATGTATTTGAAAGTTGGAATTAGAGAAGGAGGAGAGAGAGAGAGAGAGAGATAGAGAGAGATCTTCCCTCTGCTGGTTCACCCCCTCAAATGGCTTCAGTGGCCGGAGCTGGGCCAGTCCAAAGCCAGGAGCCAGAAGTTTCTTCTTGGTCTCCCACGTGGGTGCAGAGGCCCAATGATTTGTGCCAATTCCACTGCTTTTCAAGGTGCATTAGCAGGGAGCTGGATCGAAAGTAGAGCAGCTGCGTTTTGAACCCGTGTACATATAGGACTGCCACAGTGCTGAACCCCATTTTCTATTTGAATATTACTTGGACTGCCCTGAGACTTCTTTGTCTCCTGCCCCTGGGCCCCACGGAGATGTCCAAGTGGAATCTGCAGGCCCCCAGATCTCTGTGGAGCACACTCAGGATCCACCTGATGTCGCTGTCTCCTTGCACCCAGGGTTCTCTCTCTCCTTTCACATTGAGGAAGCTTGGTTTTGTTATTTCTTCTCTCTGTGTCGACACAGGGATGTGTTTAAACAGTTACTGGATTTTATAATTCATCCCACAGGTAATTATTTCAAAGATACGTGTTCTGCCACACCACCAGAGATGGAAGAATAGGTATTTTTGTATTGGAGAAGGGGCACTGGACTGAATCTTGGGAGTAGACAGGCCTGGGTTTGAGACCAGCTTCTTTTTTTTTTTTTTAACTTTTATTTAGGATATAAATTTCCAAGGTACGACTTATGGATTACAATGGCTTTCCCCCCATATTTTCCCTCTCCCCCCGCAACCCTCCCCCCTTGCCCGCTCCCTCCACCCTTTCGTTCACATCCTCAGTGTTACATTGGAAACTGCATCAAAAAAATTAATCAGTTTCAAATATATATATATATATTTCATGTAGGATCTCTGTCCTTAATGTGCTGTACAATGTGACTCAATGCTAAAACGAGAACTCAAAGAGTATATTTCACTTTGTGTTACTATATGAGGGCAAAGGGACGAATTCATTACTTAACACATGCTAAATTGATCACATGTATACAAAGAGAATTGAAAATGAATCTGGATGAGACCAGCTTCCGACAGCTGTTCCCTCAGCCCCACTAATCCGTGTGTGTGTTGAATTTCTGTTTACAGGTGTCCAGACAAATTCCAAGTCCTTTGGAGTTTGCTGAGGCAGGTGCTGCCATTCCCGTTCAGCACATGGCCGTGGCCGGTGCTGGGAAACCACTCTGTGCCTCACATGCTGACACCCAGAAGGTCCTGCTTTTTGTGTCAGTGCTGTCTTGGATTGAAAGATTTCTAAACACCCAGCAGGTGGATTTCAGGTCACTGCCTGGGGCAAGACATTGCTTAAACACTGTCTTGAGGGAGGTTCTGCACGCCAAGCTGGCTTTCTTGGTAGAGCCCTTGGTGGGCCAGCAGTGTCTGTGGAGGTCACGGGGGTGAAAACACAGCACGCTTGCATTCTCAAATCGAAAGTGGCCCTCCTCACTCTGCAAAGCCGCGCTTCTCATGGGAAGCTAAAATAAATCTTTCTGGATTCTGATGGTGTAAGAGCGGAGGAGACAGATTTTATATGCATCAGACTAGGAAGCTGCTTGTCCTGTTGAATAGCAGTTTCCTTAGGGGTGGGTGAGAGGGGCGTGGCTGGTCTCTGGCCAAGAGAAATGCCATGGCGGAAGAAGCAGAATGTGGGGCGAGCTCGGGATGCCCCCCTCTTCAGCTGCACCGTCGCTCGGAGCTTCTTGGACTGGGATGGGCTGTGGTTCTCTCCAGGAACCAAAATGGTGGTCTCGTCTGGCTCAAGACTGTCACTTACCCCCGTTCCTCTTGAGGAGCACATAAGAGAAGATCTCACGGGGCCACGGGGCCAGCAGCGCTGTGGACTGTCGCTGTTGGCAACCTCAGGGGTACTTGCACCCGCCATCAAGGCTCTCCGGTGAGCTCACTGAGCAGACCTGGGGCTGCTGCCTTTTGGTTGTTTCTCAAAGTTGCACGTTATGATTCCAATCTTGCCATCAAATTTGTGCTCTGCCAAGGCCCTCGGAGGTAACACAAAAACCATTTTTCATTAAAACATTATCTTTTGACGACTGCCCATCCGCTTATCAGCTCTGCTAATGGCATTACGGAAGAAGGTAATTTCTGCCTTTTGCAGGCTTATTCTTGCATTTATGTTTTAGATCATTGCGTGCCATCAGCGAGGCTGAACGAGGAGAGCTGGTCCGGGGGATTTAGACCTTCTGTGGATGAGGGCGCTCTGATATGCAAAACCGCATCCTATCTCTGGGACTACTCTCGGCTCCCTCCGGGGTGAGCGGGAGCATTTGTGACCCCTCATCAGCGGAGTGGGGTGGGCGGGGGGAGCCAAGGTGGCTTCTGTCATATGACACTCTTAATCCTCCTCCGCCCTGCTTCCCCGTTCCCGGGATCAGGGCCTCCAGCAGTTGGACAGAAAATGGCCTCCTCCTCCCGGCTGCCTTTCTTCCCTCTGCCTCGCTTCTTCTGCACTTCCTGTACACTGTGCCTGGTCCATGTATAGAAGAAAGAACAAAAGCCTCCTGTTTTAAAAAGATTTACTTGTTTGATTGGAAGATAGAGAGGCAAAGAGAGATCTTCCATTTGATTCACTCCCCAAATGGCCACAACAGCTGGAGCTGGGCTGATCAGGAGCCAGGAGCTTCCTTTGGGTCTCCCGCATGGGTGCAGGGGCCCAAGGACTTGAACCATCCTCTGCTGCCCTCCCAGGCGCACCAGCAGGGAGCTGCATTGGAAGTGGAGCAGCCAGGACTCGAACCGGTGCCCGTGTGGGATGCCGGCACTGCAGGCGGCAGCTTTACCTGCTGTACCACAATGCGAGCCCCAACAAAGTCCTCTTTGAAGATGCAAACCAGGGTCGCACAGGAGTTGCCGGTGCACTTTTCTGTTTGCATTTCCTGCCTCTGACATTTGCCTGCAGGCTAACTATGAGCATCAGAGTTCCTTTTTCCCCCATTGCTCATTCTCCAATAAAGCAGTACAGCCGTCTCCATCACAAGCTGGAAATGAACCCAGCTCAGCTGACTCACGTCTCACCCTGCCTAGAAACAGGCAGTGAAGGGCACAGTCTTCATCTTATGTGTGTTTCCATCCTTAAGGACCTTGGCCTGTTGCCCTGGTACTTAATAGGGTCGACTTTGTTTGTGGAAGGGGTAGGTGGTTCTTCCCATGCATGTGTCCATTTGGGCACCACGCATTGGGTCGCTCTATTGTCAGCAGTGTACTGGGTCCTGGCGCTTCAGTGGTCACCCTAATGGACCATGTGGGGCTGGAACTGCAGTGAGGCCAAGAACATCTGTGCGTTTTGCTCTCTTTGCAAAGAATTGGCAGTTTCTGATGAGCTGTATGAAATATAGGCCAACAGCTCAAACTCTCCAGGCCTCCACTTCTCGTGCATAAAATGCTATCGTCCTGTTGTTGTGGGGGTGAAGGAGGGTGAGCTAGTGAGGCCTTTGTGCGGAGGGGAGGCCCCCACACCCGACCACCTCGCTGCCTTCCTCCTGGTGGTGCTCCTGGGGCCTCCTGAGGGAGCTGCAGTCTCTGCGTTCCTCAGACCCTTGGAATCACGTGTGGCTTCCCCTTTTGTGACTTTACCTCACCTGAGAACTCACAGCAGCTTGTCTTGTCCCTGGAGCCTGTCCCGGGAAGTTGAGAAGTAGCCGTCAGTCTCTGCAGAACAGAGGGACCCCTGTTCCTAGTGCCCTGAGAAGGTTCCAGGATCACCTCTGCAGGAAGACCCCCGGGGAGAGTGTGTGTGAGAGACAGACAGAAGCAGAGACAGACAAAGAAGGGCAGGCGGAACTGTGCGTGTCCGGAGGGTGGGGCCTCATAAAGGCCCCAGTGAGCTGCATTCACTGCAGTGAGCTCTTGTCCTTCAAGATGTTAGACATCACCGGTATGAGATTCAAATTCAGGATGTTCAGAATTCTCTTCCTTCCAGCAAAGACAGACTTTTTCTCTCCTGTACCAGAGCAGACACGTTCATTGTGAATAGACTGGAGAGCAGGTGGAATGTTTTAAAGAACCACTGTGGATATTAAGTTTAGTATTTTTTCATTTTTTTAATTTTCATTATTGTCTTCCATTGAAGTGATATGCTGGCTGGCTGAGTAGCTAAACTGGATGTCAGTGCTCATCTGGTGATATTTTCATGAGACATTCATAACTTTGTCTCCTTAATCTGTGTTGAATGATTTAGGTATACTATGTATGGACTCCTGTTCTCTCTAAGAGTTATAGCAATCCTATGTTCTTTTTTTGAAAATAAAACCTCCTAATGACCTAGCATATTATATTAATGAATATACTTTGTCATGAAAAAGAAGACAGAGTGAGAAACTTAGCTAAGCTGAAACCATGAATTAAGAAACTAGGAAATTGAAACTACACATTTAGAAACTAGTTGGGTTACAGGATTGGGAACCATAGGTATGTTACAGTAGATCCCAGCACCATGGACTTGCTTGTAGGGAATCCGGAAGACAGCCTAGATGATGGGCCACATAGCACTGGAATGGCCTCCTAAGGGTCCCCTCCTGAGAGCCTCAGACTTCCTGCAGAGTGGGATAAGACAGGAACTTCCGCTAAGTCATCTCCTTGAGACTTCAAGTTGGTGAATTTCAACAGCTAAGATCCATTGACAGCCCTGGGAGCTGCACACTGCAAAAATAGACCTCCCGAAGGCTTCTCTGTCAAGCTGGAGCTTTGTGGGTCAAGGCTGTGGCCCAGTGGCTGCTGCAGTGGCAGTGATAGGGGACGGGCACTGTGCCACGCACTGGGCAGAGCAACTTTACACTTTCTCATTAACTGATCCTCACGTTACCCTTCAGAGTCCAGGGCTACCAAGTGTATTGTACAGAAGGCAAAACTCAGGCCCCAGGAGGGCCATCCACACCGCACTCCGTGGCAGAGATGAGCACCACGTGTGTGTCAGAAGCTCCGGCTCCTCGACAACACACAGTGCTCCCTGCTGTTGGGCGGATCACTTAGTCTGCCAATGATCTGTGTAATTTAGCTTGTTCCTGCTATCATATTAAGTAACCCCCCCCCCCCAACCTCATCATGTGATCTCTTGTGTAGAGAATGGTGGCAGCCTGACACTGGAATTCTAAGTCTAGCTAAGCAGTCGACTGTTGGTGCTGGAAGGTAGGACTTGAGTGAGGTCTGTGATTGGCAGCCTGCAGACCCAGCCCGGATGAATCAACCCTGATGAGCTGCATTTACTCTGTACTGTATTAATTTTTTATTAGTTTTTTAACATTTTGAAACAGAGGCGTGTCCCACACATAGCAACAGGCTATCAAACAGAAGGGAACATGAAGTCTGCAATCCCACGTGGCAGATCCTGCTGGAGTGGAGGCAGAGTCACATCTGTAGATGAAAGAGTTCTCTACAGTTTGTCCTGCTCCTCACTGTTCCAGATTGTCTCCCGACAGTGAAGCCAGGTGTTAGTTGTCATTTAGCATCACAAATGAGCCACTGAGTATTTCCTGCATCTGAGTGTCTGGCAACACTGGAATGGTGGATGATGGATCAGCAAGGTTTGCCCTCGCAAGCCATTTGGCTTCAGTATCCAACTTGGTGTTCTGTCTCTGCCCAGCCCCTTGGGTGGGACCGGGTGGCCTCTGTGACTCTCATTAGACAGAGAACACTAAAGCCCAAAGACTGAAAGTAACTTGCCCAAGATCCTGTATCCCAGTGACTGCCAGCTCCCAACACCGCACTCCTGCTTGGAGGGGGCAGCAGGCACTGACCGAGCAGGCTCATTTCCTCAGTCGTGGCTCTGGATGGTCTTGGAGCTGCACTGGCATCCACCCGGAACACCTTCCAGTGCTGGTATTTGTTCAGTTCTTGTTGCTCTTCTCTCTCGGAGAAGAAAATCCTATAAATCCTATCTCCTCGCACATGATAAAACCAAAATTGATAAAAATTGCCTCATCCAAAAACCATTCTATCTTCAGGGACAGAGATGATCCATTCATCTGGGGAAATTTATGGCAATTAGAAAAAGTGAAAAATAACAGCATTAAAAGTGGGGTCTGTCCCCCTGATTCTTATCTCAGTTTTTAAAGGGTTCCTCTCTTTCTGGTGCCAAATTCTTGTTTCTTGCTATCATTAGAGCCCAAAGATTTTTCATTTGGTTTAAAAGCCTCCTGGGGAATAGTGGAAATCGCATTCTTTTTTTTAAATTTATTTTTTTATTTTGTGACAAAGTTTCAGATTCATAGCAAAATCGAGGAACAGAATCTCCCATCTGCCATCCCCAGCTTCATGCACATTCTCCAGCATCCCAAAGCCTGCATCAGAACCGTGCATTTGTTAAAATCAGTGAACTTGGCGCATCACGCTAACTCCAGTTTGCCTTAGGGTTCATGGTTGGTGTTGTGTGTTCTGTGAGCCTTGAACGTGTGTAGTGACACGAGTCCACCAGTAGAGCATCTTACAGACACTTGAAGAGTAGTTTCACTGCCCCCAAACCCTCTGTACTCAAGAAACAGGGTGGGAAACCGTCATCATCGTTCGTCTTCCAGTTGAGATCATCCTTGCTTCAAAGGCATGTCAGTATATAAATATTTACAACCAGCTGTTGGAAGCCAGGAGATCCTGTTATGAGCTCTGAAAACACGGGACATATGTTCTCCCCCACCGATCACTGTGCCTGCTTCTTTCTCGTCAGTTGCAAAGGGGTGTGTGCGTATGTGTGTGTGTGTGAGTGTGTGATCTTGTATTTCCCATCTTGCAAAATGCGCAGAGCCCTGTCTGGTGTCTTTGAGGTCTCATTTTGCAGTCTGGGTTCTTATCAAGCTGGAATCCAGACCCGTGTTTCAGGGAAGGGATTGAAACTCCCATAAAATGGATGTCGTCTCAGTCACTCTGCCCTGAGATTAAAGGCTCTACATTTTTATTTATTTGAAAAGCAGAGAGACAGGGGAGATCTTCATCTGCTGTTTCACTCCTTGAATACTTACATCAGTGGGGGGTATGCCAGCCCTGTCAGAAGCCCAGAACTCCATCCAGGTCTCCCATGTAGGCAGCAGGGACCCAAGGACTTGAGCCATCACCTGCTGTCTTGTGCACACTTTCAGGGAGCTGGAATCAGACATAGACCCAGGCACTCTGCTAGGGGGTGCCAGAGTCCCTTGGGTAAGAGGATTTACAGCCCTAGGGTGTCTTTAACAGCCTTCCTGCATCTTTTTCTCCCAGTTGAATCTGAGTTCGCACCTTGATAGTTGTGAGTCCTAGGATCTTGCAGTCTGGTGGCTCATGGGAGGCTGCACTGCGAACCCCTAGTCCCTTAGGAAGAGGTGACAGGAACAGCGTGGACTCATACCTACTCAGAGTCAAGTTCTAGTTCAGGCAGTTATTGGAAAAGCTGGAAGCAAAGAAGCCAGTGTTTCTGTGACTCAGATGTGCCTCCTGGGCCAGAGGGAGTCAGTGCAGAAGTCCTGTGTCAGAGGACTGTATGTTGGCTCAGTAACTGCGTAAACGTCAGAGAGACAGTGACAAGCATGAAACCGAAGCCGCCTTATGTCTCCTAGAAAAGGAAGGGCACACGGCGATGCCTTCACCATGCTGTCCGAGGCCCAGCCATGTGTGCAGAAGAGATGGCTGCTCCTGGATACCTGTGGGTTCCGGGCCCTTGCATTCAGCCTTGAAAAATGCCTCTGAGGGGACCAGTGCTGGGGCATAGCCAGTTAAGCCACCACCTGCAGTGCCTGCATCCCATATAGGCACTGGTTCATGTCCCAACTGTTCAGTTCCAATCCAGCTCCCTGCTAATGGCCTGGGAAAGCAGCAGAAGATGGCCCCAGTCCTTGGGCCCCTACTCCCACGTGGGAGACCCGGAAGAGGCTCCTGGCTTTGGCCTGGCCCAGCCCTTGCCATTGCGACCATTTGAGGAATGAACCAGTGGGTGGAAGATTCTCATTCTCTGCCTCTCTGCCTCTCTGCCTCCCTGCCTCCCTGCCTCCCTGCCTCCCTGCCTCCCTGCCTCCCTCCCTCTCTTCCTCTCTCCCTCTCTCTCTCTCTCCCTCTCCCTCTCTCCCTCTCTCCCTCTCTCCCTCTCTCCCTCTCTCCCTCTCTCCTTCTCTCCTTCTCTCCCTCTCTCTCTCTCTCCCTCTCTCCCCCTCTCCCCCTCCTTCTCCCTGCCTCCCCCCCTCCCTCTGTGTGTGCGTGCTGTCTACCTTTCAAATAGATAAAATGCATCTTTAAAAAATGCCCATGGATCCTTCCTCCTTTCCAAAGAAGCAGAGTCTTCAACGTTTTGAAGGGCTGAGGAGGAGGAGGCTGGTTCTCACTATGCGGGAGAGAATGCATTGTACCTGCTCTCCAAAGATTAAGCCAAAGCCTGTGTGGCCAACTTAGAGTTCCTGGGGCAGGAGAGCTCAGGTAGAGGCTGTGGAGCTTCCAGGGTCATGACCACGGAGGGCTAGGTAGCCTCCTCCCTTCCCCATCCCTCGAGGGTGCTCCGAGGGACTTGAGCTGAGGACTCATTTGTCTTGAAGTCTCCAAGTTGTTTTTGGTGGGGAAACACGCGAATCCCTGCTCACCACCTGCTCTCTGTCCATTTACTTTTTGTTTGTTTTTTCTTTTTTTTTAAGATTTGTTTATTTATTTGAAAGTCAGAGTTACATAGAAAAAGAAGGAGAGGCAGAGAGAGAGAGAGGGAGGGAGGGAAGGAGGGAGGGAGGGAGTCTCCCATCCGTTGGTTCACTCCCCAATTGGCCGCAACAGCTGGAGCTGCGCTGATCCAAAGCCAGGAGCCAGGAGCTTCTTCCAGGTCTCCCATGTGAGTGCAGGGGCCCAAGGAGATGAGCCATCTTCCAGTGCTTTCCCAGGCCATAGCAGAGAGCTGGATCAGAAGTAGAGCAGCCGGGACTCAAACTGGAGCCCAAATGGGATGCCAGCACTGCAGGTGACGTCTTTACCCGCTACGCCACAGCACCAGCCCCTTGTTTTTTCTTTTCATGAGAGGTGCCAGCACCAGCCCCTTGTTTTTTCTTTTCATGAGAGGTGCCAATCTGACAACCTGTGGCTGCTTCTCTTCTGATTTGGGTCTTGGAGACCTTTACCCACAGCCCCACAAAGCCCCAAGGCAGTTCTGTCTGCTGCCCACATTTAGTGGGATGCGGTGGATTGACTCGCTGTTGGAACGAAGTCCTTTGTTCCTTCTGGAAGAACTCAGAATGGGACCTACACTGGGAAGTGGCAGTGGTCTAACCTGTCTCTCGCGCTCAGAGAGCAAAGACAGAGCAAAGTGGATGAGGGTAGGAATTAAGCAGCTGTTGCATTTGCTAGGATGATGGCCAAATGGGGCTACTTTGGAAGGCCATGTAAATCACTTACTGCCCTCCTACCTTAGCAGGCCTTCTAGCACAGGGCTGGACAACACAGTGTCTCACATACCCTTCCTCTGTGCAGAATACCCACTACACTTGGCACTGGGCTGCCGTTTGAGGAGTGATCATTATTCAGAAAGTTTCAGTGCACAAGCCACTCACGTGTGCATTTCCTTACTTTTACTTTGTTTTTATTCTCGGGTTATATCCAACTTAATGTTCTCTTTTCCTTGTTTATTTGGGTTCTGGGTAAGTTACCCTTTGGTACCGTCCTGTGTTCATGACTGAGGTCGCTTTTAGGAAGATATCTGGAGAAGCGGCAGGTTATTCTTTATCATGAACGCCAGCTCTGATTGTCTTGAATCTATGAGTAGGGGCCCTGAACTTTTCGGTGAACACCGTCTCCTAAGTGTCGGTCTTAATGCAACACAATCACAGTTTGTGTGCTTGCCTCGTAGTCTGTTGAGTGGAAACACAACACTTGGCCGGTCTGTGCCTCGTGCTGACACTCTGAGGTTTTGCTATAACTTTAAGTAACTTTTGAGCAGAGCATGACCTACAGGTCCCCCTGTCTGACATTTTCCTAAAGGTGAAAGGTGACTTTCAGAGATCTCTTGCAAAGATGACACAATGTGTGTGGGACCAGGGCTTCTCTGACTGCTAAGTGCACAGGTGACTTGCGGATGGCATGAAATGCAGATCCCGTCCCCATAGGTCTGGCGTGGGCCTGGGGGCCTGCCTTTGTAACCCCCTCCCACGGGAGGCCTGAGCACCTGTTAGAGTTGTCAGCGTACTAGCATTGGAGTGTTTGTATGAGCCGTTTACTGAGTCATGCTGTGGGTCAGCCCCTGGAGTGTCTTCTAGTCAAGAGTGGAGTCTTGGTGGGGCAGGTGTCAGAGAAGGGGAGGAGCTGTAGCACCTGCCTTCAGCAGAGATCACATGTGACCACCGTTAGGATCACCATGTGCACACAGACCAGGGCCCACCTCGGGCCACTGCACACAGAATGCCTGGCCACGGGACCTGCCTGCCCAGACACTGAAGGTGGCTCCATGTGTAGCCCGGCTTCAGGCCCATGGCTCTGAGCCCACAGAGCCCCACCTTAAACACCACTGGGTTCCTGATGTGTTTTAAGCCTGTTTGGAAGAGAAGCTCAGGGCCTCTTGTATGCTACACTCAGCCCCACACTTTGACAGTGCGTTTAGCACAGCCTGAGCCGCCCTGGCGTTTCTGGAAAGCGGTCACCGTTATTTCTAAGAGAAAACAAGGCATTTGGCATCACTGGCTTCTCCATCTGTTATGTCTGCAGTCCCTGGTCCCCCGAAATCAACCACCAGAGGCCGAAGTTGAAGCCAATTAGCAGGGTCGTTTTTATTACGAGTTCGAACCCGGGCCTCTTAGTGCCTCCAGAAGAGGAAGCCCCCCAAGAAGCCCCGAGCCCAATTCTAACAGAGCTTTTATTATCATGTACAAGCAGGCTTTAGGGGAATGCTTAGGTCAAGTTGACACTTCCGATAAGACACCTGCTGCCGACTCCAGGGTAGGGGCTGGTTGTTATCTCAAGCTTTAAACCTCCCTTTCACATTCCTGGACCTGGGTCAGGGTAGAGTCACGTCTGGCCAGATGGAGGAAAGGGGGAGTGTAGGATAGCAAGGGCCAGGAACAGGCAGTGGTGCGGTTTGTACAACAATCAACTTATTGTGTTACTGAATTACTTAGCTCAACATCCAACATAGTACATGTATAAAGTCAAGGACACTTAGCATTGCTTATTATTACTACTAGTTGCCTAATAAGCTAATGTGATTACACTTTAGGTTACATTAAAATAATGATGATATTTTCTAGTAAAAGCTGGTTGTGCCGGTGTCTTCTCACATCAAACCCGCTGTTCCAGAACATTTCCTGGTTCCGTCTTAGAGAAACCACCACTGTATACCGTCTCCCAGGCCAGCAGTCTGGGCTCACCCTCCTAGTCTAAGCTGTCCTCGCAATCTTCTGTTCTTGTAGAACGTAACACTCTATATGAAAACTATCTGTTAGCATGGCCGTATCCTTCAATCAGACTGTGCAAGCCTCTTGGCCTAATATCACACTCATTGTTTGTATTCCCCACGCCTAGCACAGCACCTGTCTACACAGGGTGTATCCATTAGTCAGGACTGAATGGATGAGGTACTATAGACTTTGCTCGTGGGCAAGCCTGGAAGGTCACTCTCACCACCGAGAGCTTCTGCCAGCATGGTTCCTGCGGTAGCACAGATTGCCTAGACGGCGCCTGCTGTCACATGGCCTTGCCCTGGGGGTGTGCAAGATGGCGGCCAGCGTGCCCAGCACGCCCTGAATCTGCCACTCACCGCCTGCTGCCGTAACTCGTGCCGTTTCTCTTTGGCAGTTGCCTTCTCGGGCCTCGGCTTCACGACGTTCTACTTGGCCGGCAAACTGCACTGCTTCACGGAGAGCGGGCGGGGGAAGAGCTGGCGGCTCTGTGCGGCCATCCTGCCCTTGTACTGCGCCATGATGATCGCCCTGTCCCGCATGTGTGACTACAAGCATCACTGGCAAGGTGAGTCCCCGCCCAGGGACCAGGGACCGGGGTCGAAATGCTCCACACGGGGGAGGACCGAGTGTGCGTGAGCAGAAACCCAAGTAGGCGTAGACGGCGAAGTTGGTGCACTTGGGAAGCCCGGTAAGCTCTGGAGAGTGGGAGCTCCCTGCTCCCCTTCCTTCGTGTTCAAGGACGTCAGGCCGTCCTGACTCCCCCTTGGCCTCAGCCCCAAGTGGGGTTTCCCTGCTGGATTGCCGGCCTCGTCCTGGGGCTTGGAGCCAAGTGTTTTTTTGGCTCCTTCCCCATATCAAACCCAGCCCACAAGAACAAATTTCTCATCATGGACGCTCTCCCAATGGGTGTGCTCAGCCCAGGCGTGGATTTCAGCCGTGCTCCTCACCCCCCGGGACGTTCGTCCAAATCAAAATAGACAAAACTAGAGAGGGGCTTGTTCCTGGGACAGAACTGACCCTGGGCCCTGCAGATGAACTGCAGCTTACAGCCTGCCAGCAAGACAGCGCCACCTGCCCCAGCAAGCTGGAACTGCAGCCTAGAGCCGTCCTCAGATCACCCTGACCAGGTTGCCCCACGCTAGGAATTGTACCTGAGGGTGGGGAGTGCATGTGTGTGTGTGTGTGTTGGGGCGGGATGGGGGTGTCAGAAACCTTCCTGATTGACAGGCAGACCTACCTGTCATTTCTGATGAAGTCAGAGAAACACTGGCAAAGCCTTCTATCTTGCAGGTTGACTTTAAGCAAACGAAGCAAATTCAGTGAGTTGACACCTAGCTTTGTGTCAGGCCTTTCACCAGCAGGCTGCGACCCAGCCTCTTCCTCTTGTGCTGTTGTCAAAGGACAACACCAGGCACTGTGCCCGTCTTCGCTCCTTCCTGTCTCTGCAGCCGGCTGCCTTGCGGGACTCCCTTCCTCTCACTCTTCCAGGGTTTTGTTCTGGTGGCACGCAGGAAGCAGGCAGGGCCAGACGCGAGGGCAACTCCAACATAGGGCTCCGTCTCCCTGTTTTCTCTGGGGGCCGCTGGCTCCTCCCAGCATTGCTCTGCCTTCTCTTGCTCCTTCCCACCCTCAGCTCCACCTCTACCCTCTTGGAGGTCGTGCCCTGGGTGTCATGTGCCACCAGCAGCATTGAGCTGGAGGGTGCAGGGTTGGGGAGAGATGCTCAGACAGGGGTGGGACAGGTGGCTGCATCACAGGTCAGGTAGTGACCAGGCCTCCTGGCGGGAGGGGGCAGGAGAGAGCCGCAGAGCTGGGCCTGGGCCCTCCTTTGTTGTCTGTTTTCATGGCTGACTTGATGAAACTCTGGATAATATGAAATCACACCATGGGAGGCGGGAGAGGGGGACTCTGAGTTGGCAGCACAAGGGCACCCTTAGACCTGGGAATGTTTTCCCATAGAGTCACGGATACCAGTGTGGTCAGGGCGCTCCCCACAAAGAGTCTTACAGGCCACTGGCCATTTGTGGTTAGCTTTGCCCCTGTGGAGCACAGGAACAGTGACGCCCAAACATTTCAGAGCTGTTCCATGGATTCATGAAGTCCTGGGTCCTCGTGGACTCAGAACTAGAAAGGCAGCTGTGCCCACCACCGTGCACCAGTGCCGCCACCTGCTCCGTACGGGAAACCTCTCTACACAGGTGCACACTGGGATCCTGGATGCCTAGGGCACTGCTTCTAAGGAACCATGCGCTGTGATCCCCCAAACACCTGACTTGGTGGCAGCCAGGTTCTTGGAACATAGTCTGTAGGTTAGCTGTGAGTGTCCAGGTACCACTTGTATTCAACCACTCTGGCTATGGAGGATGATTGAGGGTTTCAGAATCGCACCGGTTTCTCCTTTATCTTGGGAATCGCTAAGAGCCGTCTCGTGATCATAGGCCGAGAGCCTGGGATGGGAGAGTGACCTCTCTGAAGCCCTCTCTGGCCCTCGCCTGCTCTCTTCCTCGTCGTCTCCCTGGCCGAGGGGAAGATTATGGAAGTGCAGCTCTCATCTACAGGGACAGCGGGTTCATGAGGCAGCGGGGGGCTGAGGCCTGCTGGCAGCCGGACTTCATGGCCATCCCTGCTGGCGGGCCCACGAAGAACTCTGAGCAGCAGAGAATAGCGAGTGCCCGTGGGAGAGGCAAAGCAAGAGACTTTGTGCCCAGCCATGTCCAGGGTCGTAGATGGGGTGCAGATGAAACCAGGTCAAGTTAGGCTTCTGCAGCTGGAGCTGAACTTGCGGCAGCCAGTGCAGGTCTTACTGGTTCTCCATTGTCTGCTCCGTTTGTGCCACAGAGAGAGCCAGGAGAGGGCCATGCCCTTCCTCGGGCGCTGTCACGGGCTCTGAGTGAGGCTCATCGTACCCAAGTTCCCCTTTATGTCACAGTCATTGTCTACACTGCTTCCTCTCTACTTGGGGTGGGTGGGGTGAGTGTATCTCCCAGGGGACATTTGGCGTTTTCAGTTGCCATGCGTTGGGAGGGAGGTGTTCCTGGCATCAGGTGGACAGAGGGCTAGAGGCTACAGGTGCTGTTCAACCTCCCGCAGTGCACAGGACAGCTCCCCACCCACCCCCGTTCTGTAGCCCCAGATGTCAGCACTGCCAGGCTTGAGAAACCCTGAGCTACGGCCGGGTTTTGGCTCCATCTTTCTTTCCTTTCTGACATGCCAAGAAGCAGGCACGTTTCAGGAGTGGGAAAATTCAGCCACGGAGCACTCGGGTTTTTTTTTTAAGATTTTATTTATTTATTTGAGATGCAGAGTTACAGACAGAGAGAGGGAGAGACAGAAAGAAAGGTTTTCCATCCACTGGTTCACTCCCTAAATGGCCACAGCAGCCAGAGCTGGGCTGATCTGAAACCAGGAGCCAGCAGCTTCTTCTGGGTCTCCCACGTGGGTGCAGGGCCCAAGCACTTGGGCCATCCTCCACTGCCTTCCAGACCATTAACAGAGAGTGAAATTGGAAGTGGAGCAGCCAGGACACGAACCTGCAGCCATATGGGATGGCAGCTTGGCAGGCAGAGGCTTAGCCCACTACACCACAGCCCTGGCCCCTGAATACCCAGTTATTAAGAGAGGAACCCAGGAAGCCTCACAAGACCCCCTGCTTGGAGAAGGGGTGGACAGTGAGGCTTTGGGCGGCTGGGTGGCTGCATGTTTGAGGCAGAGGCCTGATGGAGATGAACTGCTCGTTTCCCTTTGGTGGGTGGAGCCGCCCAGTGACCATGGCCCAGGACTGTCCCTCATGACGAGGGTTCCCGCAGAGCCCCAGGAGCTTGAGCAGAACCCAGGGCCCTCTCATAATGGACCTCAGTTAGCAGCAACGATGCCGTGAGATTTTATGACTCCATTTCAATTTTGATGTGAGCAACTGTGCCTAGTGTGGACGTGCATCCAGTTACTCCATTACTCCATCCGCCCCAGCAGCTGGCCAAGGCCATGGTCATGCTTGCTTCCTGTCACTGATGCCCGTCTCTCTGTTCTGCCTCTCCAACCTGCTCCACATCCACAAGTCTGTTGTTTCCATTAAATGAGGAAAACACACAAGCATGGACTATGCAGAAGGGGGGACATTCAGCAGATCTTCCCCAGCATGGCCCTGGTCGGCCAGTCAACCCTGAATCTCCGTGTGGCTGACGTCCCCCGAGTCTGTGACACGCTGGCCTCCGGCTCAGCGGGAAGCCGGGAGTCACAGGTGAGGAGCCTCACAGAGAAGCTCACCTGTGGGGCTGAGGAAGGGTGTTTCCCAGTGCGAACGCTCCACATAGTTCCCGTTCTAGAGAAAGTAAATGCAGAGAAAGCTCAGAGCCTGCCATGAAGCCCGCTTGTGCCTCTGCTCACACTGGTGTGTCTGAGGTTTCTGGCCAGCAGAGTCTTGGAGCTGGGAGCGGCAGGCACGTGTGGTTTACACCATCACTGGGCACCGGCCCAGGGTGTGGCTCCAGGCTCACCGCTTGTGACTCCAGGTTTGGGGATGGCCTTAAGCCCACTGACTGCTCTAATCATGGCTCCCGTAAGCAGCCCCGAGCGCCTACTCCTTTCCAACAAATGGACGTGCTACACACTGATGGTCATCTGCCCCGTCCGCTAGACCGAGTCAGCAAACTTTGGGAAGGGTCGGGGATAAGTGGCCCTGTCTGTAAGTGGCCGCCCGGTCTCCGTGGCAGCTACTCTGGTTGTAATGTGTGCGCATAGCTCCTGACCCTTGCCCTGGATTTTGGGGATCTGTGCCCTTCTGTTGCCATGGCGCAGAGCAGGTGCTTCTGTGAGGCTCCGAGGGCTGCCACAGCGAAGCGCCAGAATCAGAAATGTTTCATCGCGCAGTCCCAGGGGCTGCATGACAGCCAGGTGTGCGCAGGGCCCCTCCCTTCCCCGCCGCTCTTAGCTGTGGCTGTGGCTTGGCTGTGGCAGTGTGTGCCCACCTTCCACCTCCACCCTCCCTGGATTTCCCCTGTCCTCTCCCCTCCCTGTCCACGCTGCCTCTTTGTAGAAGGACACTGGTCACAGTGGATGAGGGCCCACTCAGGTCACCGCCTTCAAAGACCCTGATTCCAAAGAAGGTGGCAACCTGAGGAACTAGGGGTTAGGACTTCCAAGTGTCTGTGGAAAGAACACCACTCTTTTTTTTTTTTTTTTTAAGATTTATTTTATTTACTTGAAAGACAGAGTTACAGAGAGGCATAGAGCCAGAGGGAGGTCTTCCATTCTGTTAATTTACTCCCCAAATGACCGCAACGGCCAGAGCTGAGCTGATCCGAAGCCAGGAGCCTGGAGCTTCCTCCTGGTGTCCCACGCGGGTGCAGGGGTCCAAGCACTTGGGCCATCTTCTACTGCTTTCCGAGCTCATGGCAGAGAGCTGTTTGGGAAGAGGAGCAGCCAGGACTAGAACCAGCATCCATATGGGATGCCGGTGCTGCAGGCTGGGGCTTTAACATGCTGTGCCACGGCACTAGCCCCAGAACACACTCCTAACAGTGCTCAGTAAAAGCTGAATGAATGAGTGATTTTGACTAAATCGTGTTCCTTTCTGATTAGTATCAGTTTTCCATTAACCTTGTTGTCTACAAACTCTGTTTACTTTTGGAAATAATCAAGAAGCTACAGAGCTAGCATTAGGACACCCACATTCCACACCAGAGGACGGGGGCTCAGCACCCAGCTCTGTGTCCTGACTCCAGCTGTGATGGCTCCGGCAGTTGCTGGGAGACCTGGAGTGAGTGCCCGTGTCCCGGGGGTGCCACCCTGGCCATTACGGGCATTTGAGAAGTAGACCAATGGATGGAAGCACGCGTGCTCTCTCTTTCTGCCTCTCAAATAAATAACATTTCATATGGAAAAAATTTAAAGTCACGCTTCATTTCTTAGTTCTCTTGTTTACACCCCGCGCCTGTGTGTTGGGCACGTTTCCCAGTGGAGGCGGGGCACAATGGTGTTGGGAAAGACGTGGCGATTGCCCTTCTCGCCTACAGCGCACCCGGCAGATTGCGCACCCTCTGTGCTCCAGAACTCCTTTTAGAGAAACTCAAAGTCACAGGCAGGGAGCTTCCCTCACAGTAGAACCACCGCAAATAATAAAAAGAACCATGGCAAAGGACGTGGCCTTGTGGAGTTTGCCAGAGCTCATTTTTGCCCTAGTGTCTGGAGTCATGGAGCCCAAGGCATACCCAGTGCCCAGGCAAGCCAGCTCAGTGATGCTGTGTGTTGCCATGGCAACAGTGCAGGTTGTGCCCCTCCCGGAGACTTGGCTGCACCTCTTCAGAAGGTTCTCCGGCTGCCCGTGTCACTGCAGGTGGGCAGAGCCCAGCGTCTCAATGTGCCAGGTCGTGTGAGGTCTTTACTCTCCTTTGACATTGTGAGAAGATAGTTAAGGACTCAATTCCTGGCTACCTCATTCCAAGTTTAGCCCCTTTTCTATCATTAGAATTGATCCACAACCCGCCTTTTTATGAATAACTTTATTGGGATGTTAATCTATTCTTTAATATTACGGTTTTCCCTGTGAAAGTCTGCAGTTCAGTGGAGTGTGCATGTCCAGTTGTGCAGCCACCTCCACTGTCTGCTTCCGGAACATTTCATCACCCCGAAAAGAGACCCGTCAGCAGCCACTCGCCAGTCCCCCGTCCCTCAGGCCCCGCCACCGCAAATCACTTTCTCTGTGTGTAGGTTGCCCGTCCTGGACACTGCGTGTGAGCGGGGTCCTGCACCACCTGGCCTCTTAGTGTGTCCCACTGCTGTCATGCAGCTCATCTCAGTCCCCTCAACATCTGGAGTAAAGACTCTGCCGAGCTCTGGGGACGTGAACATGGAGGGGGTGGTCGGGGTCCTGGGCACCACCGCGTGGGACAGCGGCAGACCTGGGGAAGGCCTGCAGCACCGAGGGGCACATGTGAGGTGGTGGCTTGCATAGTGGGCAGCCCAGGACCAGAGTGGGGCCCTGATCCTGGCCGAGCCCCAGCAGTGCCATAAAGTAATGCAGAAAGCAGTCTTCCCCAGCCCAGGCCAGGCGACTGGTCAGCCTGTGTCCTCTGAGACCCCACCCCTCCAATGTAACAGGTTCCCACATTGACCAGGTCCTCCCGTGGTGCCTTTACGCACACTCTTCCATTGCCTGGAAAGCCGCAGGTGCCTTCCTCGCATCCGTGTCTTCCCCTGCCCTGCTTTATGCCTGCTCAGCCTTCGGGTCCTGCCCGTGGATCGTGTCCTCGGTGAGAGCACACCCATTGCAGTCTCCTCCTTCAGGGTGTGCCTGGCTGCTCCTGGCCACGCGCCGATCGGCGGTCCTCACTTGGTGTCCGCCCTGCCCCTTGGGACTGTCAGCACTGCAGGGCAGGGACTTTCCAGTTTCCTCCATGCTCATGTCCAGGACCTCACTGTCATGCCTGACACCTGATCCCCACGCAGCACACGCGTGTTGAAAGAACCATATCGACGCTAAGCAGGGAGCCAGCAGCGTTTGTATCCCAGGAGCACCGAGATCCTTGTCTTTACCTTTTGAGCCACCCCAGGTTGCTGTACTTGGGATGGAGTCAGTCCCAGGTAGTTTTGCCTCCCTCCAGTACAGACCCACCTGTCCCCGACCTGCTTTTCTGCACACAGGATGGGGGTGCGAGTTTCTAGAATAGCAATAGGCCATACTCCCTCCTACAGTGAGCTGCGTGTTGGGTCTCGCTCACCACCTTCGTAATGAACAAAGCTCTGAGTGAGGCAGAGAAGGCAGCTTGGACAGGCTTCCTGTTGCTCCTGTTACTTCTGATAACCCCATGGTGGTGTCTGTCTCACTGCTTTACTCATTCCATCCGACGGAAAGATGGCAGCGGTGGGGACCGCCACTTCCTCGTGTGCTGCTCCGTCGGGAGCCTGGGGAGCGTGCACTTGGAGCGGTTTGATGTGGTCTGGTCCATGACCCACCTAATGAAATGCTGTGCCACAGGAAATGGAATGTAGAGTGGGGCTGCCTGTAGGCTTTGCTCTTTGGTCTGTTCCATAGTTGGTTGCTCAGATGCCGACGTTGTGGATCATTTTAGATGCTAATAAAAATAACACCCCAGAGGGCTCTTCCCTGGGAGTTAGAAGAGAGAACAAAACAATGGCGCAACTCGGAGACCTTGGACTAGAATATATTTTATAGACTGCTGAGTGCAGGCTACGCGGAAAGGTTCGTCATTTGAACAACTGCCTGCCTCACTGTAGCTGTGCCTGGGCTCTGCTCCGGAATTGATGGTCCTACGGCTTTCCAGTGTCGTGGGTGACAGGACTTTCTAAGTTCATTAGAAGTGCATTGAAACCCAGTTGCCCTGCTGAAGGGGTCAGGACTCTTGACTGCCGAGTTGCTATATGAGAGAGAGGAGAGGCAGGGAGACATAGTGCCTGGCAGAGGTGAGGCGAGCAGAGCGAAAAGGAATGGGGTGGCTATTATTTTTTTAGGTCCTTTATTTTTGGCCTGGTCCGTGGCATAATGTGCAGAAGTAATGTTCTATGAGTCATCAGCACCCAGTGAGGGTGGATGTTGATTTGAGAGATCAGCCGAAGCTCTGGGAGCGGAAGCGAATTCCCTGGGAGGCTGACACGGGGGATCAAGTTCCTGGACCCCTGCTCCCAAAGGCCACGCGCTTGTTGCGTGTTCTTACGTTAGAAGCCTGGAGCGGGAAAGTGGCTCCCCCGTGGACCAGCAGCTGAGCCAAACCTGAGTTACTGCACGCACTTCCCTCCCCACTTACTTCTGCGGAGAGCAAGGTTTTGGTCGAGGTGTTCAAGGGACTCAGCAGCCAACAGCAGAGACACAGCCGCTGTCTTTCCGGAGTTCTGAGTCCAGTGCTAGACATGAAATGATCACAAGTTGTCATTTGTCACGGCTGCGTGCAGGGAGTGGGGAGGGCCGCCAGGCTAGCCTGGATGTCAGCTGAGGCTCCGTAGCCCCAAGGTGTAGAGCTCCGTAGCCCCGAGGTGTAGAGCTGTGCTCCAAGGCAGCGGGAGGAGATGAGGCGAAGGGATGCCCGGGCGTCCAGGATCAGAACAGCACCTGCAGAGCCCTGAAGGCCGACAAGTCAGGTGTCTGAAGAATGGAAAGGGAACCAAGGCTGTGGCAGATGGGGGTGGGGGTGTCCAGCACGGTGGGCAGGTCCGGACCAGCGGCTTTGAGAGACGTGGGCTTGACTGGGGCTGTAGCAGCAGCCGCAAGGATGCAGCCGGGCTGGCGAAGGGCTCTGTGCCCTTGCTTCAGGCACGCCGGCTATGGCTTCATCGCCTTGCACTTGAAAGTCAGCTGCTTCCAGCCTCCAGGGCCCAGATGTTGGTGCTGCAGCCACGGAAACATCTTAGGTAAAAGAACTTTGCTCCTCTCTATGCTTCTTTACCTGTCTCGCCATTATAGGCCAAGAAAAGTGCCTGCACCTAATAAAATCCTTTAAAAAGAACTGAAAGCTGTCTCTCAGGGAACATTTTACGTTGTACTATTAGACTAGTAGAAACGCTGTGGGTGGAGGCGATTCTAGGAGCGCAAATGAAATACACACACGTTACCCCCATCCTGCAACGTTAGCCTGGTTAGATGTAGCTCGTGCCAAGGTACCTGGAGGGGAATCACAAAAGGACTGAGGAGTGGGGTGCGTGCATCTAAACCCTGATGGGTGCCTCTCCCTGACGGGCACTCAGTTTCACCTGCAGGAGACTGCAGAATTAAAGTCTCTGCTCAGTGGGAAACTTCCAGAGAAGTACTGAGATACACGCCACCCTGAGCAGTGATCCCCAAGGAAAACCCTTGGCCCCCACCCCCACCTCGGTGGCTGCACCTCTCAGCCCGTGGGGGCGAGCTGCTGTCTCAACTGGGACTTGGGGAGTCCCGTGGTAATCAAGCCTGATGGGCCCAGCACCGGGGGCTGGTGTGGGCTGCAGAGTCGGGGCACCAGGGTGCATGCCCAGGGCTTCTGGGAGACTGGGGCTGCTGCTGCCTGCCTGTGGGTAGTTTGTGCAATCCCACAAGAGAGTGTGGAAGTGGGAACCACCAGCAGGGAACTGGGCAGTCCAACCTGGCAGTGACCTTGATCCCCAGAGTTCTGCATTTCTTCAGTTAGGGGAGATTCGCCATTGTGCTAGGCCCTTTTCAGCAAGAATAATCCATCGGAATGCTGAAAGTCCTCACGCACCCACACCAGCCAGGGCTGCTGGGGCCAGCCGCCCTCATGGGGTCGCTGTTGGGCACCAGCTGAGCATCCTCTTTGGCAAGGGGCTGCCTCCAGAGGAGGGGCCTGTCCTGCCTGCAGCCACGCCCTCCCACTACATCTTCCATCTTCTCCCCCTGCACGGTGAGATCTGCAGCTCGGCAGGGGGATTGGGCCCCTCCCGCCTACATCCGCCAAGTGTGCGCGTGGGAAATGTTTTATTCACATTGTGACTCAGGATCCGTTTCATGTCTGGGAAAACGCTTGCCCCGGGGGCAGAGACCAGCCTGCTCAGTGGGTTCCTGCGGCGCACCAGCCGTCACTCAGGACGCTGGTGGGAACTTGCCCACCAAAAAGCAGTGACGGTCCCCGAGGGGATGTAGAGCCTGTAGAGATGCCATTGAGAATTGACTTTGACAATCAGGAACACGGATCTGAGCGCCTGCGGGGCTCGTCTGGGAGTTACGGAAGGCGAGGGAAGAGAGAAGCAAGTGCCCGTTTTCACCATCGGAGCGCTCGAAATGCTGACAGCCAGCAGAGGCCACCGGGATGCGTAGCTCCAGCGTGGCTGCCCGTCTCCTAGTCTTCCGGGGGTGCTAGGAGCCAGCCAGTCCCTGGCGCAGGTGGGAAAAGCGGTTTCTGGAGCACGTCGCTGGCCACGCAGGAAGGAAGAGTAACACGTTTCTCCCCTTCTCTTTCCTGCCCAGATTCCTTTGTTGGCGGCGTCATTGGCCTCATTTTCGCTTACATTTGCTACAGACAGCACTACCCTCCCCTGGCCAACACGGCGTGCCACAAACCATACGTCAGCCTCCGAGTCTCGGCCGCGCTGAAGGAGGAGAGGCCCACGGCCGACAGCGCGCCCAGCTTGCCTCTGGAGGGCATCGGCGAGGGCCCCGTATGACGGGTGGCCCGGGAGGATGGACACTGAGCCCCCTCCACCCCAGGCACGCCCTTGCACCCTGACGTCAAAACGCAGTAGAACGAGTTTTCTGTAGTATGTCCCTCACCCGTTTCTCAAGGTTACCTTTCCACTCCTGTTTCGCCGATGGGGTTCCTACTGCTCTCGGTGTCCACGTCCAAGGTTCTCCAGTTTGCAAGGGGAGGACACGGGACCAGTCCCCGAGGGACACGTGGCCAATCCAGGGTAGCTCGGCTGGTTCCTGCCTCTGAAATGTTTGCTGTCACAGCCACCTTGTTGTCACGGTCGTACGCACAATAAAGCCCCTCCCACTTGGAAGACTCGGTGTTGGCCGTGTGCGGTGCAGCAACAGCCACTCGGGGCTACACGGGTTTCACGGCGGAGGCCCAAGGCCAGCTCTGTCCGTAGGTCCTTCCAGACGGTGAGCTTCGAGCCAAGGCTCAGGGCTTTCTGCACCATCAGCATCTCCCAGCACAGGGCCCTGGGGTGGATTTGCAGCTTGGAGCTACGGCTTAGCATTTCCAGAGCCCAGAAGGAAAGAGAGGGCTTTGTGTTTAGACCTCCACCCAACACAATGAACGAGAAGGCGCCTGGGCTGGGGAGGAGGTTACTGCAGTGGCAGGAGCTCGTGGGCATGGATCCTCCCCACCCTCCCCTGTAGGATTGTGAACCTGGCCCGTGGCCCAGCCACTTCCAGGGGATTCTGTAGCACCCCTTTTTTGGGGGGAGGAGGGTCTTCATTGGCCCTTGTGCAGGAAGTAGTGTGACTAATCTCACAGATCCGGAAGTCGGTGCCTGGGGCCCATCTCGGAGTGACCACCAGAGGCAAGAAGGGCTTCAGGGTGAGAGCTGTGCCTGTAGGGCCTGAGCTTCCCAGAGCTCTGCCGACGGTTCTGCAGGGGTGGCGGGAAGTGGCCCGGCGACGTAGGGCCCTGGCAGAGTGGGAGATGAGAACAGAGCAGGAAGCAGCAGGGACTCCAGCTCAGCCTTGCATTATTGAACGCAGCCAGCCAACATTAATCTTGCTCAGTCTGAACAGAACACACCGCTCCTCAGCCAGCCTGGGCTCTTCAGAGCAGTGGGCACGCCGTCCTCCGTTCCGAGGAGCTGCGGCACCTGCTTCTCCGGGTTCCTGGGCCCGAGTGCTGCGAGGTGCGGCACCTCCCCTTTCCAGCAGTTTGTGTAACACACTGCACTTGGAAAAACTCCAGTGGCTGTGCAGATTGTCAGCCGAGCACTCCTGGGTGCACGGAGACAACCGTGGGGGTGACCTTGATCAGCTGTCTCTGCCATGGCTGAGCCCCGGAGTGCACCCAGCACCTGGACCAGACCTCAGTCAGCGAGCCCAGTGCCGCCCTCGCTGGCCGTGGTCTTCCACACTGACTTTGGCACGGAGCCACATGGTTGTCCCGTGGTGGGGTAGGGGAGGGGACAGCCTAAAGTGGCTCCATCCAAAGCCAGACCATTGATGTTTGACGATTGTAGCAGTTACACTTGCAAGCACGATTGAAAATGAATGTGAGATACTTCAAAAGCTAAAACATAGAAATTCATAAAGCATTTAAAATCCGGAGCTAAAATTCTTATAACATGAGAAAATGAAACAATATTCTGGCTGAACTGAAAATTCTGTTCTTTTCAAAACTAGCAATGCAGGAAAATAATCCTTTGCAACTGTTTTTAAAAAAGAAACCATGATGTAGCCCATTTATTGATTCCAGTTTTCCCCAAGATCTGGCGGAGCAAACAGAAGGAAAGTCAAATGGTTGCACTTCTCTGAATGAGGACTTAAAATCATGGACCACGAAGTGTATGTTTATATAAATCCTAAAATAAAAAGTCCTTACATCTACAGACAAATCCTCAAGAGTGACCCCACAAAGTAACAATGAACTGGATGGCGTTAATGCTGGTAACTGCATTGACAGGCCTAAGGCAGGCCATGTAAAAGCTTTGATTAAAGTGTAATTAAAATTACAACGGGTGAAATAACATGAAGCTGATGGCTGGAGCCCTGGGGGCCGTGGCAGTGTCAGGGAGTCCATGGGTGGCAGGGGGTTTTGCGGATCCATATGTTTTAATTTCATGCTCGATTACTGTGAAGGAAATGTAACATTGTAATGAACCAATAAAATGACTACCAATGGGGGGGTTTGTTCCTCAGCCCCCGTGTGTTGGGGTGTGAGGGGTGACTGTTCCCGGCCGTCTGGTGAGAAGCAGGTTCCGCATGACGTCAGTAGTCAGAGCCCCCCAGGGAGTGGTGGACTTGAGGCTTTCCTCCCTGCACTGCCCAGCTGCTCGAGTCCCTGTTACAGATCAGCACTCACAAGGTCAAGGTCACCCCTCTAAGGGCTGGGAACGGAGTGCGTGACCGAGGCACTAGGAAGCGTGGGGACTGTGCAGAGCTCGAGAGCACACCGCCCGGGAGGAGGTGCTGAGCCAGGCAGCCCAGGGATGCCAGAGCTTCCGATGCTTCCGAAGACGCCAGGAATCATGTGGAACTTCTCAGGCAGCTGTTGCCCTGGGGGTGCTAAAAACCGCTGTCCGACCAAAAGCCATGGGACCCAGACGGGTCAGGGTGGTTCATGTTATAAATAAGCAGACACAGGAGCCAGGCGGTCTCGAAGACCCCGACCCTTCCCATGTTCAGTCTGCCAGTGCTGCCCCTCTTCCAGGGTGACAAGGTGGCTGCTGTGCCCCCAAGTGTCACGCCCTCACCCAGCTGTGCTCAAAGGCAGGAAGAGAGGCCCCATAGCACTAGCTGTGAGTCTCATTCCTGAGAAAAACTCTCTCTCCCTGCATTGGCTAGAACTCTATTCGTGGCCACACTCGAAGGAAGGGGGCTCGGAAGAATGAGGTCCCGGCATTCCCATCTCCCTGGGCAGAGGTGGGTCCTGCCTGGCTGGGAGAAAGGTGGAAGGTGGCTTTGGGTTGACAGGCGGCGGCGGCGGCCTCACCTTAGTTGTAACACAAGCAGGTGCAGCACAGAGCTGCCTGCTGGCTCCCTTAGGGGTCACGGGGCTTCCTGTGGGTTCACATTTGAGCAAAACTCCTGCTCTGCTACCCGTCCATGGAACCCTGCCGCACCGCCCTTCTCCTCAAGAGCTCTCCCAGCCCCAGCCACAGGCTTGTTTGGGATATCCCAACACTCTAGAAGGTTCTGGCACATTCTCGCCCCCGGCTCTGCCTTCTCCGAGACACCGTCCTTGCTGGAGCTCACCGTTCCCACACCTCCCTCGGCTGTATCACCAGTGACGAGTCCCATGCTTCCCAGCGCAGGGTCACAGAGTCCTGTCCGTAGTTATCCACGTCCCGCTGGCGTCTGGAGCTGACTGCGCTTGGACAGGTCCTCCCTGTCCCCGGGAAGAATCCCCACACGCGGGGTGTGGTCAGAGGGGCAGTGGCTGGCCCCCACCCTGCCCCATGCTGGCTCGGGGAGACACGTGGCTCAAGGGAGCCAGTCTTGGTCTCTGCCCTGGGAATGGGAGCAGAGCTGAGCTGCCTTGACGAGTGCAAGCCCCTGGCAACCCCAGGCCCCTTCCCTGCCTCCTTGCCAGTCCCTCAGCTTTTCCTTCAGTCCTGTGGGCTGCCCAGCCCCTGCCAGTGCTGCGGGTTTGTCTTCAGTTCTCTGCCGCGGTTGCTTTCTGTTGCTTACAGCAGAGGCGGCTGCTAAGGAAGCACTTCAATCTCAGGCCCAGCTCCCGGACAGCGGAGGGGCTGATCCCCAGGCACCCACAGCGCATGGCGCCACCAGGCCCAGCTCCCGGGACGCGGAGGGGCTGATGCAGCGGATACTGTGTCAGGCCCAGCTTTCGAAGCTGAACTCCCAGAGGCTAGTGCAGCCGTCCCTCAGACCCCGGCGGGAGACCTCAGAGAACTCCTGGCGGGTCGTGATCCGAACTGCAAGGTTCCCACAGAGTCCCGACTGATCCGTGAGCCACCCACCCTGCTCTGGCAGCTCCCACAGGAAAGGCCTCAGTGCGGCTTTGCTCTCTGTCCTGCTTCCAAACACACAAAAAACACCCAGTGCTCTCCTGCGTTCTGAAAGGCAAGATACCAACTTCAGCATGAAATCCGACAAGTGGTGCCTCCGTGGGGAGTGTTTCCCCATGTAGGTGTGTTTATGCAGCCTTTTTTTTTTTTTTTTTTTTTTTTGGACAGGCAGAGTTAGAGAGAGAGAGAGAGAGAGAGAGAGAGAGAAAGGTCTTCCTTTTTCCATCAGTTCACCCCCCAAGTGGCTGCTACGGTCGGTGCATTGCGGCCAGTGCGCTGCGCCGAGCCGAAGCCAGGAGCCAGGTGCCTCCTCCTGGTCTCCCATGCGGGTGCAGGGCCCAACCACTTGGGACATCTTCCACTGCCCTCCCGGACCACAGCAGAGCTGGACTGGAAGAGGAACAACTGGGACAGAACTGGCGCCCTAACCAGGACTAGAACCTGGGGTGCCGGCGCCGCAGGCGGAGGACTAGCCTAGTGAGCAGCGGTGCCTGCCATTATGCAGCTCTGATGGGAAAGGGGTTGTTAGGGCGCCTCTCGCAGGGGGGGAGCACATGCCTGCTTTGGTCGAGCAGAGCTGTTAACGCGTCAGATGGTGACTGCTCTCTTGTGGCTGTGGCCATCCTCGTATAGAACAGTCCAGGTGCCCCGGAGCTTCCTCTGATGCTGGGGTTTGTCCAAATGCCCAAGAGCGGTGAGCACTCCCCATGGCGAGGAGAGGCCATCACACAGCCTACGCCGGGGGTGGCTGACCCAGTGCTGGCCCCTCAGCTGGTGGCCTTCGTCCTGCTGTTCCCTGGGAAGCTCTCCCTGGACTGACACGGTCCGTGGCCGCAGAATCCCTGGGGACCCCACACACCAGTGCTCACCTCTGCTTTTCTCCACGTCCACAGTGCTGGTGCTCGGTCCCCAGCAGGTGCCTCCCACTGTAGGGTAGTGCGCAGGGGGTGGGGTGGGGTGAGGAGCACTTCCACGGGGCCAGGAAGCCCTGCTAATAGCTCTGCCCTGTACGCGTGGGCAGGTGGCCCCAACTCATGAGCCTCAGTGTCTGAATCTGCAAAATGGCCAGAATACCACCCTTATTGGCAGTTCAGTGATGGGGAATGTAAGCTCCCAGGCCATGAGGTTATACTCATTGCAGAACCCCTGGGGTGAATGCGGCATGGACAGAATGAGCACCCTGGCATTACAGATCTCCCTGGCCATGGTCTGCCTGAACTGCTGTCATGGAAGATCCTACCTTGGGTGGTTCATGCATAGCACAGTTTTCTTTCTCACAGTCTTAGAGGCCAGGAAGTGCAAACTCAAGGCACCTGCTTGTGGTTTATAGGTTGCCATCTTTCCCTGTGTGCTCCTGTCATGCAAGGGGCCAGGGAGCTGTCCAGGGCTCCTTTTGTAAGCACACTAACCTGGCTCATTAGGGCCATGTTTCATAAGCCCGCCTCCCAAAGGCCCCCACCTCGTACCCAGCACCATCCCACTGGGCTGTGGATGTGCACATGGATTTGGGGAGGACGTGACCTTGCTCTGTAGTATCCCTAAGGAGGCTTTCTAATGCACGCAGAGAATTTCACCAGCATCCTAATCCAGTATTGAAGCCCCAACTAATTTGTAACCTGCCCTCCAGCCCCCCTACTGCCAGTAGGCAGCGATGTAATTTGCGCCGTTAGAGTGCAGGTTCCCATGCTAAGAAGGCTGAATTATTATTATGACCATAGAAGTCATTGTGTTGGTTTGTCCAAGAATTGCTGTCTCTGAGAGGTGCCCACTGTTAAGTCAGATGCTGCTGCAGTGCCCAGCTGGGGGCAGGAAGAACAGCTTTGGGGATGCCAGGAAGGAGAGGCCCTCAGAGGACGAGGAGCAGGGCCCCTCTGCCAGCCAAAGGAGCAGAGTCTCCTGAACCCGGGGTGCTTGGATTCTCGGGGGAAAGCATGAAATGAGGAAAACGCACAGAAAGGCTCGAGGGCGTCCGAGCCTGTTAGTGATTGCGCGGTGTTCTGGTTCACATGGAAACCTGTGTGCAGGTGGCTGACTTGGAGCTGGGGAGGGTAACGAGTGTGCAGAGGGGGCAGGGCTGGCTTCCGTGGAAGGGGACCTCAGGAAAGGTGAGCCCAGCCTTACGGAAAAGGGGGAGTCAGATTCCTCCTCGCACACGTGTGTATGCAGGCATGTGTACACGTGTGCATGTAGAGACACACGCATCCTTGGTAACCAGGTGAAGGTTTGCGGTTTTCTAGCTCTTCCTGGAGCAATGAGCCACGTCCTCCATGGGCCTGCCACAGCCTGAAACAGATTGGTCGAGCACTGTGGGCCTTAGCTGGTTACCCTGGCTGGGGTCTCCGTGCTATGCATGGAGCTCAAAAGGGATCCTTGAAGTCACGGCTCACTGCTGAGAGCTCACAAGAGAAAACTGAACCCAAAGCCAGGGCCTGTGCTCACTGAGGGTGTGGGACCTCCTTAGGGTGGGCAGGCATCCATGCCCAGGGACACTGCCTGACCCCGAGGGCCTGCAGGGCTCAATGCTACACCATCAGGAGCCACAGGACAAGGGCGACACAGGAGTGGTTTGGAACAAGGAAGCTGCACTGTGTCTCAGGCCGAAGTCCTGTAGCTCCGCCAGGCTCCTGAGTTCTGCGCAGTGTCCCACAGGGAGCAGCGGGGAGGATCCAGGTACAGTGGGCGGAGCCACAGGGGGGGGGCTCTGCATCTCCCCAGCAATGGGCAGACGGCCTTGGGGGCGTCTCTGCTGTGGCCTCAGCACACTCCCAGCCAGGGATGGGGACTTGGGGACTCGCAGCTGGCAGCCTGACTCCTGCGGCTGCCCTGAGGGGTGTTGCTGCAGCCCCAGCTCCCGACCCCTTCAGGCAGCTCCCTTGGCTGGAGCCCACCTCCTGGTGAATCTGTGGCTCTAGTCCCCAGCAGGTGACTAGAATTCCTGATGGGCATATCTGATCCCCTGATGTGTGGAATCAGAAATTCAGTGTCCCCAGCCCAGTGGCTTCAGGCTAAGGTAGTACCTGTGTTTGATCCCCGTGACGTGACAGGTGTGTGGTGTGAAGGGGTATGGTGGGGAGTATGGGGGGGCGGTGATGAGGCTTGGATGACGGGGGGTGCCAAGTGGGGGTCCCGTGGTTCCATTCTTCCAGCTGTGGTGTTTCTCCCAGTAGAGTTCTCAGGGTGCCAGTCCCAGGGCTGCCCCGTCCCGAGAGCTACTGAATGAGCAGCTGGGGAGGACTGGGGGTGTGGGGTGCACACTCTTCAGGCTCCTGTGGTTTAGGGGCCCTGGCGTCTGCCTCCTATCACCCTGATGGAGCCATGGAGAGGAGCAGTTTTAGGGGGCAGTTCCCAGGTCGTGCTCTGCCCTGGAGCGAGGGATCGTGGGAAATGCTGGCACTGCTCTCACAGTGCATTGTGTGCGGGGGGGGGGGGGGGGGGTATCAGCTCATCCATTATACCTGAATGCTAGAACCTCCCCTGACTGCTCCTTGTTCTGATTCCCTCTATCTGTCCCATTGGCAGCCTCTCACGGCCCTACCTCCCGGGAGACCCCCCAGGTAGCTCCCTGCCCTGCCCTCCACTGCACCCTCACTTGGGTACATGGTGGTGGCATTTCCTGCCTGTTAGTGCCACCTCACCTCTGACCCCGTGGCCCATTCTCTACTCAGGAGACAAAGTACACAATGCCAGTGTGTGTGGCCTCCTTTTTATTGCGGTACTGATCACACAGAACAAATGGCACCTATTTTCAACATACAAAAAAAAATACTTTTGATTAACGTGAAGTAGTTGTATGTTTTTGTGGGGCACAGCGCAATATGTCAATGCCTGTATGCAGTGTAAGCTGATCAGATGAGACAGTTAGGGACAAGCATATGGCACAGTGGTTGTCACCACCTGGGACACCCCATCCCATACTGCAGTGCCTGGTTCACACCTCAGCTACTTCCAATCCAGCTTCCTGCTAATGCACTTCCTGGAAGGCAGACCTTACGGCTCAAGTACTTGGGTCCCCGCCACTCACGTCAGAGACCCAGACTGAGTCCCAGGCTCCTGGCTTCAGCCTGGCCCAGCCCTGGCTGTTGCAAGTGTCTGGGGAGTGAGCAAGCAGATGGAAGGTCTAAGTCTTTCTGTTTCTCTGTCTTTCAAATAAAATGAAGATAAACAAAAATATTTATTTATTTATTTGAAAAACAGAGTTACAGAGAGAGAGAGAAGGAGAGACCCAGAGAGAGTGAGAGAGATCTTCCATCTGCTGGTTCTCTCTCAATGGCCACAACAGCTGGGGTTGGGTCAGGCCAAAGCCAGGAGCTTCATCCGGATCCCCCATGTGAGTGCAGGGCCCAAGCACTTGAGCGGTCCTCCACTTCTTTCCCAGGTGCATTAGCGGGGAGCTAGATGGGAAGTGGAGCAGTGGGACATGAACTGACACCCGTATGGGATACCAGTGTTTCAGGCAGCAACTTTAGCTGCTACGCCACAATGCTGGCCCCTAACAAGAATTTTAAAGGACAATTAGCATACAGTCTTGTGAACTTTGGTCGTTGTAGTGATTGTGTGGCTACTGCCACTGTTACACGTAGAGCCGTTCCTCGTCCCAGCCCCTCCTCCCACCCATGGATCGGCTTTCTCCTGTTGGTGCTCTGTCTTTGCTAAACTTCATATAACTGCCTTCATCCGGTCTGTGTGTTCTGCAGTTTTGACTTCCTTCTGCTCTGGGGATCCAGCCACATCATTGCCTGTTCCGTTTGGTCCCGCTGCTCTGCTCAGGTTGGCCTCCTTTCTGCTCCTCGATCTGGCCCAGTGCTTTCTCGTGTCTGGGCTCCATGCCCTTGGCCTGGGCATTCTCCTTTGCCTGGCTGCTTGTCTCCTGTCATCTCTGCACAGATGCCGCCTCCTCAGAGTGTCACTTGCTGTGCTGGCTTCTCCACACGTGTCCCCAAACCTCTACTCTAGCACACATTATGTTTTTCTGTCCTATTTGCCTATTTAGCCACTTTGTGCCACCCACACAGTATATTATTCATGAATCCTTTTCTTAACATTTTTATAAGCAAGTAATAATTATACATGAATACTTCAAAATGTTAATGGAAAATGGAATTAAAACAAATTTATTTTGAGGCAAAAACCACTTGAAGTCCACATGTAATTTTTCATAAAAACATTTTCCCATGAATGTTTTTTAGTTCTCTCATATACTTGTATTGCAAAGATCTCTGAACCAAAAGAAACATTTTTAACTCCATTCTCTGTGAATTTTTAAAAAATATTTTATTTATTTGAGAGGTAGAGCTGCAGACAGACAGGAAGAGACAGAGAGAAAGGTCTTTCATTTGCTGATTCATTCCCTAAATGGCTGCAATGGCTGGAGCTGAGCCTACCCAAAGCCAGGAGCCAGGAGCTTCTTCCAGGTCTCCCATGCGGGTGCAGGGGCCCAAGCACTTGGGCCATCATCTACTGCTTTCCCAGGCCACAGCAGAGAGCTGAATCAGAAGAGGAGCAGGCAGGACCTAGGTGAGTGCCCATTTGGGATGCCAGCACTGCAGGCAGGGGCTTAGCCTGCTACAGTCCAGTCCCTCTCCGTGAATTTTTGAAGTCACTTCATACACACCTTCAAGGTACAGTGTGAGATTTTTTTTTTTCAGAATTTCTTTCCTTTTTTTTTTTTTAAGATTGATTTATTTATTTGAAAAGCAGGGTTACAGAGAGGCAGAGAGAGAGAGAGATTGATTTTCCACCCACTGTTTCACTCCCCAAATGGCCGCAAAGGCCAGAGCTGGGCTGATCTGAAGCCAGAAACTTCTTCTGGGTCTCCCACATGGGTGCAGGGCCCAAGCACTTGGGCCATCTTCCAGTGCTTTCCCAGGCCGTAGCAGAGAGCTGGATGGGAAGTGGAGCAGCTGGGACTTGAACCGGCGCCCATATGCATAGGATGCCGGCACTGTGGTGTGGGATCTCACCACATGGGTGCGGGTGTTCTACATCACAGTGACTAGCATTCCGGCTGCTGTCGTTTCTTTGTGTTGGAGCCTTTAGTGCCTGTCTCGGTTCTTGGCAAAGTGTGGGAGAGGTTAGTGTGAGCTGTGGTGGCCACGCTGCTCTACAGACGCTGCGCTGAGTCCTTCTCTCTGTCCATGTGTCTGTGTTGGTGCCCACGGTCCAACCTCTGCCTGTCCCCTACTTCCCCCTTCCCGGCCTTTAGTAATCCATGTCCTAAGCCCAGATTGTCTTGTCTCCTTCGGCTTCCATGTGTGAGAAACAGCGCACGGCGTTTGTCTGTGCCTGTCTGACCTCTAACGTAGTGTCCTCCAGTGTCATCGTGTTGCTGTGAATGACGGGATTGCCTTCCTCTTATGGCTGGGTAACAGTCCATGGTGTAAACACGAGACCTTGTCCTTCTCCGTGCATCCACTGATGACAGCTACGTTGATTCCCTAGCTCAGCTATTGTGAATAGGGCTGCAGTGACCCCGGGAGTGCAGAGAGCTCTTAGATGCGCTGACTTCATTTCCTTTGGATGCATAGCCTGCAGTGGGACAGCTGAGTCTCATGGAAGATCTACATTTAGCCTTTAGAGGAGACTCCATGCTGTTCTCCATAGTGGCTAATTTACATCCCAGCCAACGGGGTCTCAGGGTGCCCCTGCACATCCTCACCAGTGTCTGTAACGTCTTGTCTTTTTTATTTTATTTTTTAATTTTTGCCAGGCAGAGTTAGACAGTGAGAGAGAGAGAGAGAGAGAGAGGTTTTCCTTCCACTCCCCTAATGGCTGCTAGGGCCAGCGCTACGCCAATCCGAAACCAGGAACCAGGAGCCAGGTACTTCCTCCCGGTCTCCCATGCGGATGCAGGGACCCAAGCACTTGGGCCATCCTCCACTGCCCTCCTGGGCCACAGCAGAGAGCTGGACTGGAAGAAGAACAACCAGGACTAGTACCTGGTGCCCCAACCGGGACTAGAACTCGGGGTGCCAGTGCCGCAAGCGGGGGATTAGCCAAGTGAGCCATGGTACCAGCCAACATCTTGTCTTTTTGATAACTGCCTTCCTAACTGCGGTCAGATAATACCTCCTTGTGGTTTCTGTTTGCATTTCCCTGGTGACGAAGGGTGGAAGGATGTTCACGTATTCTTGTGGGCTGAATCGTGTCCCTCCCACGAGTTCACAGGTTGAGATCTTTAACTCCGGTGCCTCAGAGTGTGGCCTTACTTGGACACAGAGCCTGTCTGGAGATAGTCACGTGAACACGAGGTCATCAGCATGGGCCCTCACCCCGTGTCAGTGACAGCCTCGTGAGGAGATGTGGCCCCGGTCACGTATGGTGGTGGAGAGTGCTGTGAAGGTGGCATCCACAAGCCATGGAGAGGGGCCCAGAGCAGCTCCCCACAGCCCTCGGAAGGAGCCAACCCTGCTGACACCTGTGTCTCAGGCGTCCAGCTCTGGGTGGGACTGTGGGACTGTGAGTGCTGTCTGGGCCACCCCTCCTGTGGTACCTTATTCGGGCAGTCCCAGGAGACCAGCCTAGGTATTTTTCCTTTCTGCCCTCTCTCGGGGGCAGGGATCCCCGCTTCTCTCTCACGGCCCTCTCCCGCAGAGGAGGAGAGACAGAGACAGAGCTCCCATCTGTTGGTTCACTCTCCAAATGCCCACAGAGGCTGTGGCTGGGCTAGGGCTGAAGCCAGGAGCCAGGAACTCAATCCGGGTCTCCCACATGGGTGGCAGGGACCCAACTACTTGAGCAATCACTGTGGTCTCCCAGGTTCTGCACTGGCAGGAAGCTGAGATGGGAAGCAGAGCTGAGACTTGAACCCAGGCACTTCTATGTGGGAGAGCCCAGCTCTGAGCTGGAGAGCCCCGTCCTGATCTTATCCCCACACGATTGGCTTGTCCAGCCTAGGACATCTAGCCCTCGCCAAGGCGCAGCTGAGAGCACGGGGCCTCCCGGTGCCATGTCATTGTGCTTCTGCCACAGGTGTCCAAGGGCCTTCTGGCATAAAATAGAATCTGCAGATAAAATCCGTCTGTCCGTCGTACAGGACATGGAATTCTTGTTCTCCTGATGTGTTTCAGGAAGTTCAGAGCTGCCTCTTTCGGGATGTGGAGAGAGAAGCAGGACAAAGATAATCACAATGAGATGCACTAACCTCAGACCCCTTGGAGGAGGCGACTTAACGTTAAATGGAGCAAACCAACTAAATACGAAGCTGCTTATCTCAACCCCAGTTGAGCCACCCATTACGCTTACGTATAAAGCCAAGGCCTCACTCCATTCTCCTATGATATACTTTATCCCAATTTGATTTACAAATTCCTGTTGATTAAAACACACTCACAGGATTGGGCATTTGACTGAGCAGTTAAGATACCGGGTAGGATGCTTACCTCCCACATAGAAGTGCCTGGGTTTAAGTCTCAGCTCTGCTTCCCATCTCTGCTTCCTGCCAGTGCAGAACCTGGGAGACCACAGTGATGGCTCAAGTAGCTGGGTCCCTGCCACCCATGTGGGAGACCCGGATTGAGTTCCTGGCTCCTGGCTTCAGCCCTAGCCCAGCCACAGCCGCTGTGGGCATTTGGAGAGTGAACCAACAGATGGGAGCTCTCTCTTTCTCTTTCTGTCTCTTTGCCTCCCATATAAATCAATAATTTATCAGGAAGTATTTGCTAAAATGGCCAAAAAGGAGAAGCCACAGAAATGTTTACACCAACACTAGAAAATCCAGGAGGGCAAATTCAAAACACTAAGTGCATGCAAAGAAGTGTCTGGAGAGAGGGGGGAGGCAGTGGAGAGCAAATGTATTACTCCAAGTGGCCAGATGCCCTGGAGCAGGTGTGCAGTGCAAAGCCCACCTAGGGACCTACGAGATGCAGGTGTTACTTTAATTGGAAATCAGTCACGTTTGGGGAATGACAGACAGGAGATTTCGGTTACAGTTCAGCTCTGCTGTGTCCTGGCTCTTGCTGTTTTCTCTCTGGTGATTCCATTGCTGCGTGTCGGTGACTTCTGTGCACATTTCTCTCTCCCTGTCATGTCGTATCTCTGTCTCAGTGTCCGTCTTCCTGTCCTGTCTCCCTGTGTGACAGGTGCGGATGCTGTGCGTCTCAGTGTCTCAGTGTCCCTGTCTGCCGGGCTGTGCTAGAACTTCATCCGAGTCCCTCTGCAGAACAAAGGACTGGGACTCGAAGCCCCGGGAGTGGGGAAGGCTGTTCCATTTCCCCAGGACCAGCGGGAGGGACCTCGAGTCGCTTCAGTGGGAAAGACTATTGGAACCCTTACAGTCACCTTCCAGCACACGTCTGTTTCCCACTCCCTGCTAAAGATGGATGAGCAGTGCTGAGCGCTGGCCCGGGGAGGGCAGGTGAGGGGACTGGTCTGTCGGCTCTGTCAGGTCAGGCTCTGTCTTTGCTGCTGATGGAAAATCAAAGGACTGGAGGCCTGTGCCGTCCTGTACTCTGGGTCCCTGAGCTCCAGGGCCTTGGCTGAGGGTCCAGCAGGAGGGCAGAAGGTGTGGCAAGCAGAAGCAGCTGCTGCGGATGCCCTGAGGTCTGCAGGGGGCAGGAGCAGAGGGGGAGTTTTGGGGGCATGAAAAGGGCAGAAGCGGCACAAAGCTTGTGTCAAGTGCTGACATCAGAGAATGAAGCAGATGCCTACACCTGTGGAGGGGACAGTGAGCTGATAGAGGACGAGAGCTTCCTGCCTGGGAGTGGGTGTTGCTGTGGATTTGGTCTGAGAGGAGGAGCATAGTGGGGACAAGAGGTGCGGAGTCACCACACAGACACGGGGAGTCGGGTGAAAGCAGGCCTGAGGCAAGCAGCCCGCAGACTCGTTTATTTCAGTTGGTACTGCAGCTTATATAGCCGAGGCAGCCAATCCGGTCAAGGGGCAGTTTATGCCCTAACCAATCACAGCCTGTTGCCAGGCAGGCTCCTTTGCCAGGTGGGTTCCGAAGCCATTCCTGAGTAACTAATGCTCACTTGCCAGCGGCCATCTTGGCACAGCCTTCTCATTCCACCACAAGTAGGGCCTCATCCTCTCGGGTCCCCAACCTCAGCAAAGGTTGACGGATGCAAGGATTGCAAGAAGGGAGCAGGACCTCCACCCTCTAAGGAACCACCTGAGTCCACGCACTGAGTAAAGTGGTGGCAGTGAGAACCATGAGGGCCCTCAACATGTCCTCCTCCCTGTAGGGCCCCAGAAGCCCCCAGTTCACTGAGCCGGAATTCCTTGTCAGGGCAGTGGCACTGGGGAGGGGATTAGGGTCCCCTAGTTTGATTTAAAGAAAATGACGTAGCTTCGCAGATCTTGCCCACTTAAGCCTGTAATAGCCGCATGCACTCAGGCCAGATGGAAGGTTTGTGTGGACTGCAGCCCGTGGGCACTGCCTGCTGCTCCTCGGGTTTTTACCCCTTATTCCTCATGAAAACTTGTCCTGCAGGTCCATGTTAGGGTTGAAAAAGTCTGTCTGAGTGGACCAGAGGGATAGCCCTAGAATTTCTCAGATCTTAGTTCAAACACAGATCTACTGCCATGGATTTTTATCCCAGCTGTACCTTGTGGCCTGGTACAAGCTACCTGGTTCTCCTGTCCTCTGTTCACCTATAAAGTGATGATGATGCCAGTATTCACTGCAGGAAACCCGTGAATCAGTGTGTAAGAAAAATGCTTGACACCTGACAGGTACCTGCGACATCTGAGCTTTTACTGTTTTACTGTTTCTTACTGACCAGTCTCGGAGAAAGGGACTATTCAGTCCCCCACCGCGACGCTCTGAGCAAGCTGGCTTCTGAAGTTCAGGACAGCTCCACTAGAGCGGGAGGATGTGGGACTCACGTAGCCTTAGTCCCTCCCCTTCTCTACGTTGACTGACAGTGCGTAGAAGTCATGATTAGGACTTGCCCTGATGAGACAGTTTCTTAAGAATTTTTTTTTTTTTTGACAGGAAGAGTTAGACAGTGAGAGAGAGAGGCAGAGAGAAAGGTTTTCCTTCTGTTGGTTCACTCCCCAAGTGGCTGCCATGGCCAGCGCTGTGCCGATCCGCAGCCAGGAGCCAGGTGCTTCCTCCTGGTGGGTGCAGGGCCCAAGCACTTGGGCCATCCTCTGCTGCCTTCCCGGGCCACAGCAGACAGCTGGACTGGAAGAGGAGCAACCGGGACAGAACCAGCACCACAACCGGGACTAGAACCCAGGGTGCTGGTGCCGCAGGCAGAGGATTAGCCTAGTGAGCCACGGCGCTGGTTGAGTGCCTTAAGACTTACAAGAGGCTGATCTGGAGGTCAGAGACCAACCAACCATCTGAGTTCATGGAATGAATATGATGAAAAACAGCATGCATGGATTTTAAAACTTTTTTTCATCAAAGTAAACTCACTTTTGAATGGAGTTTTCCATGAACTATGTCAGGGAGAAGGCAGGGCAGGGTCTAGGTTGTGTAGCCAGCAGCATTCTTGGCACAGGTCACAAAAGCATCTTCCTGCTTCCGAACACTGGCTCTCCAGTGGTGAGTGGAGCTCACCCTGCAGAGCGGGGGTCTGATAAATAGAAGGAGGGAAGTGGGGAAGATGCTGAAACAAAGACAGTTCATCTGACTCACAGAAAAGAATTTGCTATGGGGCTGGCACCGTCTGCAGCACCGGCATCCCATGTGGGTGCCAGCTCGAGTCCCGGCTGCTCCACTTCCAATCCAGCTCCCTGCTAATGTGCCTGGGAAAGCAGTGGAAGGTGATCGAAGTCCTTCAGCCCCTACGGCCACCTGGGAGTCCAGGAAGAAGCTCCTGGCCCTTGGCTTGCAGCCTTTTGGGGGAGTGAATCAGTGCATGGAAGATCTGTCTCTCTCTCTCTCTCTCTGCCTTTGCCTCTCCTTCTCTGTAATTCTGACTTTCAAATAAGTAAATAAATCTTTAAAAACAAGATTGACTCTCAAAAGACAAAAGAAAGAAAAGAATTTGCTACAAGGTGGCTGATGTCTTCTTCATCAAGCCTTTCACTTGCATAAACTCTGGGTCCCTGTGGAGACTGGCATATTCAAGGACCCTCTGGCTGCTTGCCAAGGAATCAAACGAGATGAGTGGCGCTGGCCCCCAATCAGCCTAGCGTTTGGGATCAAGCAATGTGAAACAGTGGGAAGGCAGGAGGGGTAGCTGTCCTGGGTGTGTACCAGGCGGTATCTGCGGGGTGGACATCTGATCCTTTACCCTGGAGAAGGATTCCACAAGCAGCATTGTGTAGTGGGTCCCCGGTGTGTGACCTCGGACAAACTTCATCTTGTCGTCCATGAGATGGCCATGACACCTGCCCTGCCTGACCCACAGGCACCTGTGAAAGCCTGGGAGTCCAGCCAGTTGTGTCTGTGCTGATGGGAAACAGTTCTATGTTCTCTCTCCTTTTCTCTTTCACTCGCTCCCGCCCTGAGATCTGTCGTCAGGCGTGTGTGCAGTGAATAGCTGGGCTAAAAGTAGAGGGAACAGGGTGTGAAGGTTCAAAGGGCGCTTTGACAGTGCCAGCCAGGTCTGGTCTCTTCCACTTGACACTGGTTTGCTTTCTGCACATCACCACACATTCTCCTGTCAGTTGGAATCGTCCTGGGGTGGGGTCTCGTTTCATGAAAATTCCTGCTCCGAGGAATTGCTAGGCGTCAGTAGGAGGGACCACCAGAGACACCAGAGAAGCCACCACTGTTCCGTGGCCTTGCAGGTGAACTCGCCAGCCACAGGCCTCCTGTCTGCTCCCTGACTTCAGAAGGACCTCAGCTCCTTGTCGACATAGAGAGAACCAGAAATAATTCACATAGAGAGGCACCAGCATAATTCACACGCTCAGGAATGACGATCTTCCACTTCCTAGAGAACCTCAGGGAGATGTCGACAACTTTACATGTCCACGTTAGAAGGTTACTCCTTAAGGAATGAGTTGAAACAATGGTTTTGCCATTAAGAGCAAAGGAAACGTGAAAGTATACAAAATGTCAGAATAATTACAGGGGCCAGCGCTGTGCAGCAGTGAGCTAAGCCTGTGCCTGCAGTACTGGCATCCCATATGGGCGCCAGTTCGAGTCCTGCCTATACCATTTCTGATCCAGCTCTCTGCTATAGCTTAGGAAAGCACTAGAAGACGGCCCAAGTTCTTGGGCCCCTGCACCCACATGGGAAGACCCAGAGTAAGCTCCTGGCTCTCCCAGCTTCGGGTTAGCACAGCTCCAGCAGTTGTGGCCATCTGGGGAGTGAGCCAGTGGATGGAAGACCTCTCTCTCTCTCTCTCTCTCTCTCTCGCCTCTCTGTAACTCTGCCTTCCAAATAAATAAATAAATAAATATTTAAAAAAGAAGAATTACCAGCAATCACAATCTGCTATATTTTAAGCATCATCAGCCATCGGAACCTCTGACTGACTGCTGAGGAGGGAAAATTCATTTGGGGTTGTCCTTGATAAACTCGTCCTTTTTTCTCTCTGACGAGACCAGCGTGGGAGCCACCGTCCCTGCAGTGGTCGTGGTCTAGGGGAAGGGAGCAGGAACACAGCTCTCAGGTTGTGTGGGCTCGTCTGAGATCCTCAGTGCTGATAAATGAAGCCACCACCTTGCGCTGTACTTAGCGTTCCTTGCTGGCCATAAACCCTGCCCCTAGCCCTCCGGTCACTTTTGCTAACCTGAGCTGCTTACCTGTTTACTATCCTCCATCCTTTTCCCTTCCATAGAATTCAACTCCTCTTGGAGACCACCTCATTCTTCCCTCTTTCCAAGTGGTAAATGAGGGTGGACCCCAGGCCCTTGGCATCAGAGGTGAGCACGTGACCTTGCGTGGCCAACCAGATTATCACATCCCTTTGACCACTGATGAGCATGTGGCCCCCAGCAGACCCATCGAACGAACGACTGACAGTTCCAGAACTTCTGTTGGCACTGCTTTGGAAGAGTTCTCGTTCGGCCATGGTTGCTGTGAGGGTGTGAGAGTGGGATGGGAACCTGGGACGGTGGCAGTGGCCATCTTGCCAGCAGACGAGGGGCATCTGCTTGGGGGTGGAGCCCATACAGGCGGGTGGTGAACTACGGGCAGCACGTGGGTTCTGCCCCTCGCTGTGCTGGAAACCAGGCCTGCCCTGGGCATGTCACTGTGCGGGTGGCAGTGTTCTGATTTTCAGCTCCTTGAGCCAATGCATTCCCTCGGCTTCTTCGGGAGGTTTGTATTTGACATCCCATGCAACTGAACACAACAGACACTGTTGCCAGCCAGGGCCAGTCTCAGGGGCTCCAGGTCCTGAAACAGGTGCTGCTCGCTTCCCCCACTCTCCTTGGTCTTTTTCCTCTTCAGTGGAGTCTCTGTGAGCCTGGCAGTTCTTTCGTGCCAGCTCCGTTTGCTTCTGTTCCTTTGCTCGCCTTCGGCCCTCAAGCCAGCTCTGGCACTCCATTTGTTCAGCTAATGTTTGGAAGCTGCAAAGTGGAACTTGGTGTTGCTCAACGTTCTCCCCCATTAGCACGCCGTTTTCCTGTCTCGGGGGAAGCAGGCTGAATGCAAAGCACCTGGCACGCTGGTTTGAATTCCACGCTCTTCCTTCATCAGGCGGAGTGCTGTGTGCGCGCAGCTGGGCTCCAACTGCAGTTTCTGTCTGATGGCTCAGAGCCATGGTTTCACCCTGTTATTGATGCTCATTATGTCATTTTGGAAAATGCAGGGATATGGCTCTCCAATTTCTCCAGTTATCTGTATATAAATAAATTTATGTCCATTGGAATCCACTCTTACTTTGATGTGATCTGAGGGGAGAACGTGGTCTTAGGAGAGTGGGTTGGTGCACCATCAGTGTCACAAGCATTAACTTTAAATACCATTTGCAAATTATTGTTACACTTGCAGTGTCATTTTGCATGAGGAGTCGTTGTGGTAATTAACTAGCCCCTCCCCCAAGATGTCTGTCTTAAGCCAGACCTCTGTTTGTTTATAAAAAGAAAGCAAAGAGGTCGGTAGGCTTGGTGTGCACTCGAAGCCGTGTCTGCACGTTCCATGATGAGGTTGAGGCTTAGGACATGAGTCAGAAACCTCGTGGCAATGAAAGGTGCTTTATTTTATTTTATTTTTATTTTGACAGGCAGAGTAGCCAGTGAGAGAGAAAGAGAGAAAGGTCTTCCTTTTCCGTTGGCTCACCCCCCAAGCGGCGGCTGCATTGATCCGATGGCAGGAGCCAAGTGCTTCTCCTGGTCTCCCATGGGGTGCAGGGCCCAAGCACTTGGGCCATCCTCCACTGCCTTCCGGGGCCACAGCAGAGAGCTGGCCTGGAAGAGGGGCAACCGGGACAGAATCCGGCGCCTCAACTGGGACTAGAACCCGGGGAACGAGTGCCATAGGCGGAGGATTAGTCTAGTGAGCCGCAGCGCCGGCCGCATCAGCTATGGCGTTAGACCAGAAAGCTGCTTGTTGGAATTGAACCAAGTGATTCTCTTGACTTCAGCTCCGCTTTGTACTCAGAAGGAAGCAGAAGTGCCATGCATGGAAAGGCGAGGTTTGGCTCTGGTAAATGTCAACATTCTGGGAAAAACAAGCAAAGAGGCCGGCGCCGCGGCTCACTAGGCTAATCCTCCACCTGCGGCGCCGGCACACTGGGTTCTAGTCCCGGTCGGGGCGCCAGTTGCCCCTCTTCCAAGCCAGCTCTCTGCTGTAGCCAGAGAGTGCAGTGGAGGATGGCCCAAGTGCTTGGGCCCTGCACCCCATGGGAGACCAGGAGAAGCACCTGGCTCCTGCCATCGGATCAGCGTGGTACGCCGGCCACAGCACGCCGGCCGCGGCGGCCATTGGAGGGTGAACCAACGGCAAAGGAAGACCTTTCTCTCTGTCTCTCTCTCTCTCACTGTCCACTCTGCCTGTCAAAAAAGAAAAGAAAAAAAAAACAAATGAAACCTTTCACTGTGATTCCTTAGGTAAATAGGACCCAAGAGTCTTTTTTTATGGCTCAATAAAGCGGTGGTTACTAGGAGCATATTTGAATCTAGAACGTCCAAAGAGATCCGAGGGAGATGTAGAGGCATGCTTGGTGTTTTTCAGCAGATCGCGGAAGGTTTTAAATCAAAAGCAATGGAGGGAGTGGGGGAGGAAAGAAGGGAGGAAGGAGGAAGGCAGGGAGAGTGGAATACGAGAAGGAAGAAGGGAGAGAGGGAGGGAGGAAGGAAGAAGGGTTGGAAAAAGGAGGAAAGGAAGAATGGACAGGAATAAAAACGACAAAGACACCAAGAGGGTCAGCATTGTATTGCATTTTTGTTGGCCAAGGGAGAGGACCTTTGGGGGCTGTCAGGGCCTGGGAAGTATTGTGGAGTTGGAGGAGAACAGCACACATCAGAAGTTATTGTTTGGAAACTGCGTAGACTTGTTTCTTCATGGCTGAAGGAAGAATTTGAATCAGTAAGTAGGAGAGAGCCTTTAGCTGCATTTGTGCACTTTCTTAAAAGAGAAATGGACTTCCCAGGGAGGGAGGAAGCTTCCAGGAGAGACCAAACACTTACACGACAGACTGACAAGGGAATTCAAATACTGGGGAAAACGTTGGACTAGCTGTCTCCTGAGATCTTGTGCTTCATATTTGACTTGGAAATTAAGCAGTGGTCTTAACACAGTACCTAAAAGAAGCTGGAGCCATTTGGGAACAAATAGCTCTTGGACTTACAGAGGGTTCTGGAAGGAGAAAACTGTGGTAGCAACAAGGAAACGCACATTAAGTTAGGGCTTTGCGGTAATGAGAAGGCGATTACTCCCCTCCAAACCCCCAGGGGGAACCATAGTAGGTAGGAGCTAAATCACAGACATTTCCTCTCATTATCTAGGAAATAACTTGAGCTGCCCTTCTAATTAGCATCCGAATGCAGCCTGTGTGCCAGCTCTGGAGAGCTCTCAGAGCCTAGGAGATGGTTATAAAAGTTGCTCAATCCCCAATTGTGCGTGGCCATTGTTGGCCAGAACGCTGCGGCCCACACAGTGACATGAGTAAGAGGCCATGTGGAAGGCAGTGAAGCCCTGGGACCTGCAACACAATACCGTTTGGAACCATTCCGTGGTCCTGCAGCTCAGTGAGCCTCGGCGCATTCTGCAAGTGAATAGCACCATTCCTGCATTGGAGATCTGTTTGCTGCCCGACTACACGCAAAGAACTACGTGTGCGTGTGCGTGCTGACAACAGATAAACTGACAACATTCTTCATGGAGCTGAGCGCAAGCTTCCAACTATCACTTAGAAGTTCCAATGGAAAACAGTCTCCTCCCACCTGTTCTTGCACTCTGAGTTCTGTGGACACAGCGAATGCCGGATTCTGTATGCTCTGCTCAGGAGCTATTAGGAAAATCTAATAGCCACTGAATATTGGGTCACTTCTTTAATGTGTTCATTAAAGAAACGGAGATAACTTGGCATAATTCCCCAATGATAATAATGAAAACCAAAGCACCATCCAGATCATCTCGCTCGTACATTTCCCTGCTTCCTCCTTCTGGGAGCTTGTTAATATTTGCTGTGTGGTTTTCTCGTTGTTTTACTTTGAAATCATAATGGGTGTGGGGTAAGGAAGCAGGCTGGGGGATGCTTTTACAAAGCCCTGTGGGGCTGAAAAAGAACAGGGCACATCGACGGCCTGGAAGGAATCCATCTGGTATTTATTATCTCGTGTGCCGTGGTGAGCCGCTTCTCGTCGTCTCACCCAAGCGAGCGCAGCCTTGGCTCTTCCGAAGAAGAGGCTGTCAGGTGGCCTCAGGAGGCTTTTTGAAAATATTTAGTTAATTGGATGTCAAGCATATCAGATGGGAAATAAACATGAGAAGCTTCATATTCAGGGAGTCTGACAGAGGTAAAATTAACTGCTAATTATGAGGTGAGAGATTTGGGTAAGAGACAAAAATATAACCGAGTATTTATGTTCTGGGTCTCTGTTTCTATGGCTTAATTTTTCTTCTTGTTATAAACCGCTTTTTTTAATCTCTTGGCAAATATAGTGATTTCCAGTTATGTGCTGGACACTGTAAATTACTGTGACAAGCATCTGGAGTTGGTTGCCTTCCTTCAAATAGCAGTGGACTTTGCTCTGGCGGGCAGTTAAATTATTTGAAGACCACCATTGCCTTAGTCATGGTCTTCTGAGGAGTGATAACAGATGCTAACCTTGATCCAGTATATCAGTGTGGACTATGTATTTTCTCCCCTAAGTCCCGATCCTGGAGCCCAGACAAGATGCACAGCAACAGTGGTACCTTTGTGCAGAGGGGAAGGCCGGTGGCAGTGCTGGGTCTTTAGTGACACAAGGAGACGACTGTGACCAGTGGGCACCCTCAGCCCCACTTCCATTGCTTTTCTGAGTTGTCCTCCCTCCCCAGCTCTCTGAGCAGAAGACCCCACCTGTCTCACAGCCTCCAAGCTCAGCAGCCGCCCATCCCTGCTGTGGGTTCTTATGTCAGGTGTGCCAGGATCCCTGCCTGGAGGCACGGTTTCTGGCCAGCTTGTAGTCTGTTCCTGGAGCTGCTTCCTAATCAAGTGAGGGGGGGCCCCTGGAATGTCACTGTCTGTGACACTTAAGTTAAGGTAGCAACTTGCGCAGAGAATAAAGAGAAGTTTTCCCAAAGGGTAAAAACAGGCCTGAGGATATGCCACAAAGTGGTGAAGATAGAAGTGTTTAAAGGCAGGTGGAGTTGTATGATGACAATGAGCTGTTTGTAGTTGCTGCCGTGAGTGCTGGAGTTTGATCTGTTTAAAGGTGACGAAAGCCCAGCTCTGAGCTCCACTGGCAGTTCTCAGCGCTGATTGGAGAGTGGCCTAGCATCTCCACAGGAGGCGAGTTTGCCAAGCTCATGCCTCCTTGTGGGGGCAGTGGCTGTATTGATACCAGGCCTGAATGTGATCTGATAGATACAGCGGCCCTGCCTTTGAAACCACAGTAGAACCGAAAGACCTTAGAATCTGGCTTTTTAGTTTGTATTCCATTCATCCCAAAAGGAGCCCAATTAAGGCAATCACTGACTTGGTTTCAGCAACTGTGACTTGCGAATCTTGACTTGGCAAAGCTCGTGGTATCCCCTCGGATGCTGTGGCTACAGAGTGAGCCCTTAGCTCTCCCTGAGGATGTCCTGAAGGTGCCAGGAGGATGTGTCGACCTGCCTTCTTGAAGGACGAGATGTGTCTTAACCAGACGCGAAGATGCTGTGTGCTCTCTGATCTCCCCTCTGCTGGTTCACTCCCCCAAATGCCACGATGCCCCCAGGACACTGGGAACGCAGTCAAGTTCTCCGGCATGGGTGGTGAGAACACAGCTACTTAAGCAGCCACCTGCTGCCTCCAGGGTCAGTATTAGCAGGGAGCTGGAGTCAGGAGCTGGAGCTGAGGGTTAAACCCAGGTGCTCCCATGCGCCCCGTAACCAGCTGCTTGACCACTAGACCAAATCCCGTTCCCCACTTCAGCATTTTTTATTGAATTTTTTGAGGCAGAGACACTGAGACTTCTGATTCCTGTTTTTTCTCCCTTAGAAAGTGGTTAAACACACACACACACACACACACACACACCACAGTACACACCACCACTGCCAATACCAAAATCTCAACTTTTGTTGCTGACAGTTTGGTTCTGCTGGGCTGCTTTCTCCCCAGCACGGTGGAGGCGCTTGTGTGCCCCAGAGCACCCTGCCCCATCCCAGTGCCTCTGCAGACGCACCACCCCTTCCCCTAGGGCCCCTTGGGGCAGAGGGATGGGGTGTCCCCTATGCAGCTGCTGCCCTGTAACACCATGCACTTTTCAGTCGCTCCATTTCTTTGGAAGTGTGTCCCTGTCCTGCCGTGCCCACAGGAGGGTGGCTGTGTGCTGGGAGGGCTGGCTGAGGCTGTTGCTGCCACCGCCTGCCTTCAGGCATGGCTCATTTGCATCTGTCTTTTCTCTGGCAATTATATTCTAGCTGTGGGCTGTTCCAAAGGGAGTAGATTTATTAAATCAACTTTATTCAGGTATAATTTACACCGGTAACATGCACGGATTTTAAGTGTATGGTTTGATGCGTTTTGACAAACGTACATTGGTCTAACTGTCACTCTGGTGTAGAACATCGCCATCTCCCCAGAAAGCCAAGTGCACTCCTCAGGGTCAGTCTGTCCCACAGGCAGCCACTGATCCAACTACCACCATCACTGGTGAGTGTCGCTGGTTCTAGCATTTCACATAAATGCAAGTAGTGCCATCCATTCTTCTCCGTCTGGTTTCCTTGTTCAATCTGTCAGTGAAGGCAAACTATAGTTTTGTGTGTACCAGTTCTTTCTTTCTTTTCTTTCCATTTTGACAGGCAGAGTTAGAGAGAGAGAGAGGCAGAGAGAAAGGTCTTCCTTCCTTTGGTTCACTCCCCCAAATGGCCACCACGGCTGGGGCGCTGCACTGATCGAAAGCAAGGAGCCAGGTGCCTCCTCCTGGTCTCCCATGCAGGTGCAGGGCCCAAGCACTTGGGCCATTCTCCACTGCCTTCCCAGGCCACAGCAGGGAGTTGGACTGGAAGAGCGGCAATCGGGACAGAATCCGGTGCCCCAACCAGGACTAGAACCTGGAGTGCCGGCGCCACAGGCAGAGGATTAGCCAAATGAGCCGCGGCACCGACCATGTGTGTATCAGTTCTTTTATCACTGCCACTTGTGCTGGTTGAGTGTATTCCATTTATGAATGCATCACATTTTTTTCATTCACCTGTTTATGGACATGAAGAAGCTCCTAGTTTTTGGCTACTATAAATGAAGCTGCTATGAATGTTTGCTTCTGTGGTTTTTAAGCTCTATTTATTTTTTGTTTATTTAAAAGGCAGAGTGACAGAGAGAGGCAGAGAAATCTCCTACCCACCGGTTCACTCCTCAGATGCCCACAATTTCTGGGCCAGGCCAAGGCCAGGAGCCCAGAAATTCATCTGGGTCTCCCACATGGGTGGTAGGGACCCAAGTATGCCAGACATCTCCTGTGCCTCCCAGGTGCACATTAATGGCAAGTGGCATTGGAAGTGGAACAGGGACTTGAACCGGGGACGCCAGCCTGGGAGGTGAGCTTCCCAAGTGCCATCTTCACCATTGTGCCACGACGGCTACCCCTTTTTAAGATTTTTTGTTGACATCTATTTTGATTTGTCTTGAGCAAATAGAGTAAAAGTACAATTGTTGGGTCACAGGATAATTAGAGGTTTGACTTTATAAGATACTTCTATAGAGTTTGCAAACTCTATCAGCTAATATTCCCACTAGCAATGTACAGAGTTCAGTTGCCCTACATCCCGGCAGTACTTGATATTGACAGGTTTTTAAAATTGCAGCTGTCCCAGTGGGTGGTCTTGGTGCAGCACTGTGATGTCACCTTCCTGATGACTTGGGAGTTGGAGCATCAGCTCATGGGTGTATTGGCCATTCATGTGTGTGCACACGTGTGTGTGTGCATGTGTGTTTTTAAATGTTTTGCTCATTTGTAATTGTATTGTTCTCTTCCTGTTACTAGGTTATAGGAGTTCATTTTATACTTTGGATACATGTTCTTTTCAAAAATAGGCATTACTAGTACCTCCTCCTAGTTTGCCAGTTAACTTTTCATTTCCTTAACTGTGTCTTTCAAAGAATTTAAGTTCTTAATTTTGATGAAGTGCAATTTTTTCAATTTTTGTTCTTTATGGTTTATGTTCCTGGTGTTCTGTTAAAAAAAAAATCTGTCTCTTCCAAAGTAGCAAAGACTTTTTCTTGTTTTAATCTTGAAGTTTTGGTTTTACTTTTTTACATTGAAATCTGTGATCCATTTTACATTACTTTTTGTTCAAGTAAAAATTTACATACTATGTTTTTTTAACATACACCAGAAATATATGTAAAACAACAAGAGCAAAATTAACAAATGGGGGTGAGTTTGAGAATGCAGAGTTCTTGAGTTACTGCGGGAGTACTGTAATACTGGGTAGCATGTGATGAGTTGAAGACACACATGTTTCAAATCCTAGAGCAACCATTTAATAAAAGAGAGGCAGCTGATAAGCCAATGTAGGAAGTAAAAATAAAATAAGAAAAATTCTCAATCCAAAGGTATGCAGCACAAAAGCACAGAAAACAAAAGCATGACTGTAAATTTAAACCCAGTCATATCCATCACTACATTCAACGTAAGTAGTCTGAACACTCCAATTAAGAGGCAGAAATTATCAGAGTGTGTACAAATATAAAACTCAGCTCTATGCCGTCTACAAGAGATTCACTGTAAGCATTAAGGTAGACAGGTTAAAAGTAAGAGCTGAAAGATATACACATAGAAACAGTAATCCTAAGAAAGCCGAGTGGCCATGTTAAGCAACTAATGATGAAAGGGTTAATTCATTAGGAAGACACCTCAGTCTTATAGACGTATGTGCCTAATAACAGAAATTCAAAACATTAGACACAAGTGATAGAACTGAGAAGACAGATAGGTCTGTAATGTGTTTGGAAATCTTAACACTCATCTCTTAATAATTTGCAGAACAAGTTGACCAAAAAATAGTTAAGGACATAGAAGATTTGAATGACACTGTCGACAAACTGACATTTGTGGAATACTCAACCCCACAATAGCATAATACACATTCTTTCAAGAGTGCATGAGGCTTTAACCAAGATAGACCCTCTGGTGGGCCATAAACTAAGTTTTCATAAATGTAAAAAGACTGATAATCATAGAATATGTTCTTGGATCACAATGTAATATAATACAATAGAAAACTTTAACAAAATATATCTGAGAATTGCTCTTATATATGCAAAGTCAAAACCAGACTTCTGTATAACCTGATGAGTCCCTGAAGAAATCATAAGGAAAATTAGAAACTTGTTGAAGTATCAGTAGAGCTAAATTTGAGAAACTTTAGACCAGAATATTAGCCACAGAGCTAACTGGACATGAACCCTGGCCTGATTCCGGCTTTGGAGGGAGACTTTATCAGGCCCCAGTCTCTCTTAGCCTGTAGTTCCTCTTTCTCCACTCTGATAATCACAAGCCAACTCCTTACTGCAGATTAATTCACTACATTAAGGGAGTGGCGCCCGGGTCAGGCAGGCCCCGCAAGACCAGAGCACGCGGCTCAGAGTTCGGTGTTCCTCTCTGTAGTCAGCATCGTAGCCTGAGACCTCATTTTGAGCCTCTTCACAAGAAGCCTTGGCCCTGATCAAACACCTCCCTGTAGACCCCAGGCTGACCAGAGCCCTCGGAGCCATCCCAGAATTCTCAAACACACTAGTGTCCCGTTGCCTTCTGCTCCCAGGAGGGCCGTGAGCACTGGGGAGTACAGGAGACCCCCCACCCCCAGAAGTGACTGCGCACGCTCAGCCACAGCGTCCGTCTGCGGTCCTCTGTCAATCACACCTGTACTCCCTCGGGGATGGCGCGATGGCCACAGGGCTCCTCGCTGTGCTCATGGCCCATAGCTCATTGCACCTGCTTTCTCCCACCCAGCCTGGTTCAGTGGTGGGCTTGGGGTGTATCAGGTGGGTGAACTTGGGTTTTATTTGGGGCTGTACAACAGTCGTTGCATAAACAAACCTAGCAATGCATTCAGCACGTTGTGGAAACATTTAAGTTGGAGGCGACCTTAACCAGAACTTCCTAATGGTGTCTTGAACTTGTCCATCTCTGTGTGCCTCTGAGTCCGTGCTTGCTGGGGCAGTACCTTCACCCTGGCCAGAAGTGCGGATTCTCGTCTGACAAAGCCAAAAAGAAAGCCTAATGCTCATGGCTTTCTTCGGTTCTTTCCTGTGCCTTTCCAAGCTTATGGAAACCCCTTTGTTAAATTGCAGGTTCAAATGACAAAGAAGATTTTAAATTAATACTTGGGTGTTATGCTGTGAACTCAACTATAAATTAGCCTGCAAGTGAGTCTATGATTTGAATATTCACTGTACAAAAAAAGCAGTAGGTAAAATGTTACCTGAAAGCTTTATTATGTCTTTAGCTTTAAGCAGTAATTGAAAAATTATCAACCTTGGAAAGATAATGGAAGTATTGGGGGATTTATTATTAAAATTACATGTTTGCATGAACACAAATGTGGGTTAAGTATAAATTCTGGTTGTAAGATGGAAATCAGGTTGACTGTTCTGTTGTTCTAATCAGCCTGGTAGGGGGGTGCTTGGTGCAGCAGTATAGACACCCACATCCCACACTGGAGTGTCTGGTTCAAGTCCCGGCTACTCTGCTTCCAACCCAGCCTCCTGCTAAGTGCACCCTGGGGGGCAGCAGGTGATGGCCCAGGCGTGTGGTTCCCTCCCTCACGAGGGAGGGAGACCTGCACTGAGTTCCGGGCTCCTGGCTTCCATCTGGCCCAGGCCTGGCCATTCCGGGAATTTGGAGTAGTGCACCAGGGATAGAAGATCTCCTTCTGTCTCTGCCTTTCAAATAAAATGAAAACAAATACATTCAAAACGCACAAAAAGGACTCAGCTTCCATTTAGGATGTAGGGAGTGACACCTCACAGTGAAAACAAGGCAGAGAAATCTACAGAATTAGGAGCATCCCCTTGAGCTCCTCAGAGGCAGCTGAGCAAACCGAATTCTCACGAGGAATAAAGCCCCTCGGGGAGGTGGGGCACCGTGCTCACCTTACACGGAGCAGGGCGCAAGGAGGCGACTGTCTCAGCTGCTCCACTTCCGATCCAGCTCCCTGCTGATGCGCCTGGGATGGCAGCAGGTGATCCGAGTGCTTGGATCCTCTGCCGCCGATGTGGGAGACATGGATGGAGTTCCAGGTCCCTGGTTTTGTCCTGGTCCAGCCCCAACCATTGTGGCCATCTGAGGAGTGTCCCAGCAGATGGAAGATTCTGTGTGTGTGTGTGTGTGTGTGTGTGTGTGTGTGTGTCTACTCCCCAGCCCCCAGAATGCTGCCTTTCGAATTTTACTTGAAAGTCATAGTTACACAGAGAGAGGAGAGGCATAGGCAGAGAGAGAGAGAGAGAGAGAGAGAGAGAGAGAGAGAGAGAGATCTTCTACCTGCTGGTTCATTCTCCAGATGGCCGCAACGGCCGGAGCTGGGCTGATCCGAAGCCAGGAGCCAGGAGCTTCTTCCGGGCCTCCCACGCGGGTGCAGGGGTCCACGGACTTGGGCCATCTTCCACTGCTTTCCCAGGCCACAGCAGAGAGCTGGATCGGAAGTGGAACAGACAGGTCTCGAATTGGCACCCATATGGGATGCCAGCACTGCAGGCGGCAGCTTTACCTGCTACATCATAGCACCTGCACATAAATAAGTAAATATTTAAAGAAAGATAAAAACCGTGGCCTTCCCGGTTCCTCTGCACCCTTCCTCCTGCGCCCCTGCAGTCTCTTCACCTCCCCTGGGGTGGCCACCGTCTGCATTAACTTGCATCGGTGATGTTTGCTGTCTCCTCCATTTGCAGACGGAATCCTGCACTGGTATTTGTGCTGTCCGACTTTTCTTGCTCCACATGTTTCTTCCTCCGTGCTGTCTCGTGTGGCTGTAGTTGATTTAATCTTGTGGTTGGAAGAATGTTCCATTCTGCTATTGATAGGCCTTTGGGTTGTGTCCAGTTTGGGGCTATTATGAATACAGTAGGAGCAGTCTTGTACCAGGCACTTTGTGGTCAGTGTTTTCTTTTAGATAAATCCCTGTGAGTTGAAACGCTGAGGCGTAAGGCGTGTAGATGCTGCCAAACTGTTTATGAAAGTGGTTGTAGCAATCTGTATTCTCAGTAGTGATAGGTGAGACGGGGGTTTGAAGCAGCAGCAAGTGGCACAATCAAATGTGAAGCACTTAACACTGTACAGACGGTGAGGGCCAGCAAGGAGAGACATGAGTGAGAGTGGCGCGTCAGAGAAGTTTCTCCGGGAGAGAGGGTGGCCAGGGGAGCCCCCGTGTGGTGGTCCAGGTCCCATAGCTACCCTGTACTTGATGAATCTGAGCCTCAATGTTACCACCTGCGGAGTGGGGGAAGTAATGACGCCATTGTGGTTTCATTGACTTGACATCCGGGGACACTGGGTACAGTGACCAGCCTGTAGAAGGCTACTGTTTTTTTTTTTTTTTTTTTATAAAACCGTTCCCTGCTCTCAGACAGGGCTGTGTGTGTGGAGTGTGCACTGCTAATGCTGCCCTGAACCACTCCCAACACGGGTTTTCCCTGAGCGCTGGGGCATCCATACCATCGCTCTCTAAGTTCACTAAATGGGCTAATGAGGGAGAGTGGATGAGAGAGGAGAGTAGTGATTGATGTAACACAAGATGGTATTTAAAAACCTCATGGAGGCAGAGGGCGATCACTGCTCCTGTGGTTTGTGTCTGGCACAGAGCAGCCACTCCCGGAAGCCCTTCTGGCGCTCCCACCCCTGCCTCCTGCATCCTCTCGTGTCCTGTGGTCTCTCCACTGACTTGCTTACCTACAAACCCAAACTGCTGGGTGGTTGGCCCCTGTCGGTTCAGTAAGTGATGGACCTCCTTGATGACAAGGTTTGAGACTCACTGGAAGCCGTGGACTTTGGTGCCTGGAATAGGGGCACTGTTCCATTCCAACAACGGATTCTTTCCACACAAGTGCCTTGTGCTGGCTGCTGCTGCAGTGTGGGTGAGGAGACCCACTGTGGTCTTTAGAAGTCAACAAGGGGCCGTCTGTCCATCTGCAGGTGCCATCATGGCAGACACGGCCAGCCAGGTGCTCCTGGGCTCCAGTCTCACCATCCTGTCCCAGCCTCTCATGTTGGGTATGAACCTCTTCCTCCAACAATAGGACGAGAGTAGGGCGGCAAGTTTGTCAGCCTCCTGTTCTCTCTTGTTACACTCAGCACATTGCCAGCATTGATGGGAGGCATGGGTTGTTCACAGCCTTAACTTCTGGACTGTGTCCCTTGGAACTGTGATCCATGGTAAAGTTGTATAGCATTACCAGGTGTGAGACAAGGTTGAGGATGTGGGACCTGGACATGCATAGGGGGAAGTCTCATCTTCCTTTGACCGAGTTATCAAAGCGACAACGCGAGAGATAACCACTCGATCTGCTGCTACCCTCCTCACACATCCCTTCCACGTGATCGCGCTGAGATCATGGTACAGTTCATTGGCAGAGAATCCAAGTACTGTGGACTTTGTGACTCCATAGCAACCACCTGTTGGGAAGAAGGCATCCTAGGAATTTTTGCAGGTCTTACTCCTCTCCCCCTGGGTGACATAATTTCTTTGCGGCTCTGTAACTTGCTGGCGTCCTCATCGGTACCTGTGCACTGGACAGTAGGGTGTCTACCTTGAATAAAAGGGAGAGTTACTCCCAAGTGTCACAGGATATTTTGCCAGTATGTTGACATGCTCCTTTGTGCTTGAGTCTAATCTTACGGCTGTCAACAACTGTGGGCTTCTGGTGGATGCCCTTACTCCCCGGGATGTACTTCTTGGATAGATTGCTGGTGCATGCTACAAGAAGACAGAAACATGAGCCAAGGAAGCAGCTTGCTTTTCCGGAAGGTCCCCTTTGGAAGACTTATTGTTGTGACCTGAAAATGTTAATGTGAAGAAAGCGGGGCAGGGACAGTGACATGTCTGTGATCGCAGATGCACAGAATTATGGGAGAGAATGTTGATTTCTATACAGCGTGGCACACTTTTTTAATGATCATTTAATCTTGAGGGGGGAAAAGAAGTCAACAAGGGGAAATTCCATGCTTTACCCTGTAAGCACTGGGAATAGGGAGTTAGGAAGCCGTGAAAACTTGTAACAGAACAGAGAGAACCATGTGAAGTACCCAGTGACTGCTGGCCGCAAATGCACCGTAGTGTTTTGCAGCCTCGAGCCAGGTTAAGGAGCACCCCAGGTAGAACTTGTAAGTTAGAGTTAAGGTAGTGAGCTTGGGCTGGAGTAGACCCGACCATGATATGATGTGTTGTTGGCAGAAATCTGTAGTTCTAGCTACGTGGGTTCTTATCCCGTGACCAAGACGAATGAGGAGCACAGACAAGGAAAGAGCAGAAAGGAAAGTTTGTCTTCTTCTTTTAAAGATTCATTTATTTATTTCAAATTCAAAGTGAGAGCGAGAGAGAGAGAAAGAGAGAGAGAGAGAGAGAGAGAGCTCTTGACTCCCCAAATGACCACAAGGGCTAGGACTGGGCCAGGAGCCAGGAGTTTCATCCAGGTCTCCCATTTTAACCAGATAGTAATATGGCCAAGAACTGTGCACAGACTTCAATATTAGAGGCTCGATTCACGAATAAACATCCACATCCCCATGAAAGTAGAAAGATAAGATTTATTTACAAAGACTCCCATCCGTTAGAAACTTACAACTGCGGCACTGCAATAAGGCATCGCGGGCAGCGCATGCAGCATTCGGGGGGCCATCAGTACCACCTTCATTTGTTTTTCTTCTTACTTTTATATCCTGTCCTTATGTAATCCCTTACCTGACCTTAACCTTAGCAGTGCTTGCCAATCGGCCAGAGGCAGATGTTTTTAAAATTGTCTGTGAACTGGCCTGGCCAGGACCATATCCCCACACAATTTAATTAGAACATTGTTTGGAAGAACATAGCATGCCCTCTATTCCCCAAACAGCCTCTGTGTTCACCCAAGGTTGTACAGACGTAACTCCTATCTTGTTTACTTCTTGTCCTTGAGTCAAACTTTTTCCTTCTACTTTTAACAGGACTTTTTCATTCTCTTTCCAGTGGGTGGCAAGGGCCCAGGCGCTGAGGGCGATATTCCGCTTTTTTTTTTTTTTTTTTTTTGACAGGCAGAGTGGACAGTGAGAGAGACAGAGAGAAAGGTCTTCCTTTTGCCATTGGTTCACCCTCCAATGGCCACCGCGGCCTGCACGCTGCGGCCGGCGCATCACGCTGATCCAATGGCAGGAGCCAGGTGCTTCTCCTGGTCTCCCATGGGGTGCAGGGCCCAAGCACTTGGGCCATTCTCCACTGCACTCCCGGGCCACAGCAGAGAGCTGGCCTGGAAGAGGGGTAACTGGGACAGAATCCGGCGCCCCGACCGGGACTAGAACCCGGTGTGCCGGCGCCGCAAGGATATTCCACTTCTTTTCCCAGGCCATTAGCAGGGAGCTAGATCAGAAGTGGAGCAGCTGGGACGTGAACCAGTGCTCGTATGGGATGCTGGCATTGCAGGCAGCGGCTTAACTCGCTATGCCCCAGGAAGACAAGCTTATTGAGCGGAAGGAAAAAGCCAAGTTGTACTGAAGCGAAGGAAGGCTCCCGTGGTGGGGGGATTCCTGAGCAGGAATCTATTAGGGGAGGTTTGCTGGGGTGCTGTATCCTTTGGGCGAGGGAAACCGCCAGGGCTTTGCAAACATATCAGTTAATCAGGGAAGACCTTGTTGCTGGGAGTCGGTGTCTGGAACTGGGCGGGGCCATCTGGGAGCTCATCCTGTTTTGCTTCAGTCTCTCTGTCTTGTTTTTGAATAGTGAGGTGTTTCGTGCCCTTCTGGGAGTCAGGCTTGGGTCACTTGGGCTCTCCGTCCTTGGTGGTCTATCTCAGACCTCGGCTGTCTCCTGTCTCTCTTGGTATGCTTCTGTTCTACATGTTCCTTTAACCAGCTCAGGTCAGGACAAAGGGGATCCAACTCTCCTCTCCCTGGCTACCCTGGGACAGCTGCACTGCCTGGGGGCGAGGCGAAGGTGTTATTTGGTGGGCAAATGGGGAAAAGGAATGGATTTAGGAATAATACACATATCTCAGAATAAAGATAAAATACTTATTTAACTTTCCCAATGAATCCCCCAAGGAAGCCAGCAAGCTCCTGTAGATCTTTAGGTTGCCTCTGAAATCAGGACGTATTCCTTACAAACTTATGCATGGTCCCCTCCTCTTTATGCACTTATTATAGCACAAATGTCTAATTTTCTTTCTTCCTAAAGTAGCAGGGAGAAAACAGGTAGTGTGTGTTGAATACCCCCCCATCTGTGTCATACTTTATTATCCAGGTCATACAGGTGTTCTGGGACATCTTGGGTGAACTTGCTAACAGACTGCATTTGGCAAGTGTGCCCCAACTTGCATTTCATGCTTTGCTCAGTCAGTGGTTACATGGGTTTTCCTATTCTCTCAGGGTTCTAGTTGATTAATGCTTAATTAATTAATTAATGCTTGTGCAAACACAGGAGCACCCTCGTGCTAGGCAGATTGAAAGACATAAAAAATGTGACTGCCAGGACTCAAGCACTGTGCGTTGGTTCTCACACTCGAGTGTGAACGACTTTAAAAAAAAGATTTATTTATTCTATATTTGAAAGGCAGGCTGACAGTGAGAAAGGGAGAGACAAGAGATCTTCTGTCTGCTGGTTCATTCCCCGAGTGCCTGCAACAGGCAGGGCTGGGCCAGATTGAAGCCAGGAGTCAGGAGCTCCATCCTGGTCTCCCACGGGGGAACAGGGTCCCAAGTATTTGGGCCTTCTTCTGCTGCCTTCCCAGGCGCATTAGAAGGAAGCTGGGTGCTAAGCAGAGCAGCCTGGACTTGAACCAGCACTTTGATATGGGATGCCAAGGTCACCAGCAGTGGCTTAACCTGCTGTGCCACAATGCCGGCCACTGTCGATGCAGGAGATACAGAGCAGGGTCTGAAGATCACGCCTGAGATCAGGGGTTCCCAAGCAGATTCCTCATCAGAATCACCAACCCATCCCTGGGCCTCACCCTGTGAGATGATGAGCCACCGGTCTGGGATCAACCCCAGGAAACCATGTTCGTTCGAAGATGCCACAGACCTCACACACAGAATCGCTACACGGGAGCCGCCTGTGAGTCCTTCGCGCCAAACTGGCCGGGCTCCTGCCCACATGGGAAGCTTTAGCTAGGGAAGTTCAGGTCGACTTTCTGCTTTTGTTACTGGATGACCTGCTTCATTACTAGGAGCTACTCTCTTCTAATTTTCCTTCTTGTGTTAGTAACAGTGGGACACTCCTCAGTGAGCTTAAGTATTTTACACCTGCTGCGGGTGTGTTCCAGACACCTGATTTCACCGAGGGACAATGCTAAGGAAATGCCATTCCTTAAACGGGCTTTGCCTGATCCCTATCTTGATGCTCATTTATTTCAGTCTTGTCTGCACTTTGTAATCAACCATCATCCGCTGAGTTCCTCCGCTGTGTGAAGTCTGGGTTTAGGAAGCAGGGAACGTAAGGAAACAGGAGCCACAAGCCCTGCTCCAAACGAGTTTATAAGCTGGCTGGGGAGATAAGACTAGAGCTTACGAAAACATTGCTAATGATTCAAGGCACTCTGCTATCATCAAGTGACCGGTGCAGCCCACACAGGCTGCGGAAGATCAGGTGACGGGGGAGAGCAGTGGGCTCAGCTGGTCCCGAAAGGCTTCCTGGAGGAGGTGCAGTTTGCATTGGATGCAGGGTGAGATTTCATTGGGGGGGGGGGGCATGAGTTCAGACTGGGGACACATTCAGAGGGCAGGGCTAGGTCAAGGGAAGGTCCTTCCCTGGGGAATCTTTGGAGGGAGATGGGATTGGATGGTGGGGTGGGGGTGGGGGAACCGTGGGTGCTGAGGTTCCGAGCAGTAGGCAGCGGGGAGTGAGCGGGTTCTGACTGTGTTAGCGCACAGCGTGGGGAGTGCTGAGCTGGAGGAGGGTGTCCATGGGTTAGGGCAGCTGCTGCTGTGCTAGGTGACCCTGAGGGAAGCCATGGTACGCACATCCATTAGCATGGGAACTGATAGATAATGCAACGGAAGAGGAGGTTCGGGGTCAGAGCCCACGCGCGCGCTGGAAGGAAGGCACTGAGGAAGCCCGAAGCCGGGCTCCAGGGCTCAGGGCTCCAGGGCCCAGCGACCGCCTCCTCGGGGTCCTGCCCGCGGGCTGCTCTGGCCCCCAATGACTTCCTCCTCGTGGCATCGAATGCTGGCACCAATGGCGGGCTGGGCCCTCGGGTCACGTGGGAGGCTGTCCTCCTCTTGGAGAGCTGGGAGGAAGAGTGGGGGTGCGAGCAGGAGGCTGTGGTCCGGGAGGCCACGCGTGACCCCAATTATCAGCCCTGTGGCTGTGGCCACGTGTAGCACTCAGTCATTGCATGAACTTGGTTTAGATCTCTGCCACCCACCACTGATGCATGAGAACAGCCGGTGTCTGGCTATTCCGGCGGCCCATGAGCAGATGGGTTGGTGCCATTCTTCTCCATAAACCCTCAGAGTCTCCAGCCTCATCCCAGTCTCTGAAAAGGAACTGAGGCAAAGGAAGCCGACCACGACACAGCCTGGATACACTGGTCTGAACGAAACGGCTTTCCTCGCGTGCCCGCTCAGGACAGGAGGCACTGCCGCCACGTGTTAGGAACAGGACTTTGCATTCTCCCCCGTGAAAAGTGAGGGGTTCATTGCCAACAAGCTCTGCTTCTTCCTCTGGGATGGAGGGCAGGTAGCACCCAACCTCCCGTCTCTGTCACAGCTCACATTACCAGTGGCTTTGTCCAAGCCTAAATTGATTCGGCCGCACCGGTGCTGAATGGGAGAGTGAACTTGGCCTCGGAGGCCCTCAGTGTGTAGTTCACTGGCCTCATGTAGTCACTTCCCTCCCCCGTGATCCTCAATGCCTGCGTACTTCATTCAGTCCTTCCGCGGGGATAGATTCTCACTTTTCCTCATCATTACATCTGAAGGTATTTTTTTTTTAAGATTTATTTATTTATTTATTTGACAGGTAGAGTTACAGACAGTGAGAGGGAGAGACAGAGAGAAAGGTCTTCCTTCCATTGGTTTACACCCCAAGTGGCCGCTGCTGGCCCGAAGCCAGGAGCCAGGTGCTTCCTCCTGGTCTCCCATGTGGGTACAGGGCCCAAGCACTTGGACCATCCTCCACTGCCTTCCCGGGCCACAGCAGAGAGCTGGCCTGGAAGAGGGGCAACTGGGACTAGAACCCGGGGCCCATATGGGATTCCAGCGCCGCAGACGAGGATTAGCCAAGTGAGCCATGGCGCCGGCCCCCTGAAGGTATTTTTTTTTAAATATTTTATTTATTTGTTTGAAAGCCAGAGTTACACACAGAGAGAGAGAGGCAGAGAGAGAGAGGTCTTCCATCTGCTGGTTCACTTCCCAATTGGCCACAATGATTGGAGCTGTGCTGATCCAAAGCCAGGAGCCAGGAGCTTCTTCCGGGTCTCCCACGTGGGTGCAGTGGCCCACAGACTTGGGCCATCTTCCACTGCTTTCCCAGGCCAAAGCAGAGAGCTGGATTGGCAGTGGAGCAGTTGGGACTTGAACTGATGTCCATATGGGATGGCGGCACTGCAGGCAGTGGCTTTACCCACTATGCCACAGCGTCGGCCCTGAAGGTATTTCTTACCCTCCTACTTAGCAGCCTAGATTTGGGCAGCTGCAGATCTTAGAGATAACGCACTCCTGTGTTAATATAAGTGAATTGACTTTCCAAGAGGTGAAGTGAATGGCTCAGGGTTCAGGCTCCAACACCCACTCAGAGCCCTTCCGACTTCAGCACTGTGCCCGGAAGGAAGACTGTGAGAATATTCTTTTATTGCTTGGCGTCATTTCATGAACAATGGTGACAGACCACGGAGGGAGGACAAGGGAGGCTAATGCTATAAAAGTAGGCGTGGCTTAGAAATCTCCTTGGGGAAGTGGACAGCACTCTGCGGCAGGCTCACCTCTCGCCCTGACCTGCAGCGTGGGCTGCGGCTGGCTTTGGCAGCACTCTTGAATTGCATGGTGGGCTTCCTGTCAGCTGCTTCTCCCAGGAAGACGCCTGTAGGCATGCGTGGTCCGCGAGGCAGGACGTCGTCTGCGGTGGTCACTGCGGGACCTGCCTGCGGGTTGCCCACACAGCTGTGGGGCCACCTCTGCAAGTCTCTGGGGGCTGGAATGACCCCACCTAGGTCAGTGCGGGAGGGGACAGCTCAGTGGGAACTCTTGGTGGTAGGGGGAAGCGGAAGGACCCAAACAAGCAGGAGGCCTCCCTTCTGTACCCAGGAACCGTGGGGCTTTGCTCCCTGGACGGGTCCTGGCTACAGCACCAACCTCCACTGCGAGAGGAATCCCTCCATCCAGGCGTGGCCTCATTCCCACTCCTCTCCTTTGCTGCCAGACTCTCTGGGGACAGGCACGTAATCCTGAGCCCTGGCCACTGAGCCTTCTTGCCCATGACCACCCCAGCTTTACCAGACTTCTACTTCATTATGTGACTGGAAAATCAACACCACGTGAAACTTCACTGGTGTGAGGTCTACACAGACTGCATCAGTACAGCCAGACCAGACGTGGGGCCACCTACATGGCGCCACAAACCTCCCCCCAACTCAAAAACAGGAAGCCGCCCCTACCTCCCTGTGCCCCAGGGAAGGCTCTGGGCTGCCATCCTGGACCTGAGCCCAAGGCAGAAGGATGGTTTGGGGCAGGCTGGATCCAGGCAAGCTCTCTGCCCCTGGGCTATGGTTCCCCTGGGTGGGATGACGGAGAAGGAGTACTGGCAGGAGGGGCGCAGTGGCACAGTCCGGCCACTGGCTTCCTCCCCTTGAGCCTCTGAATCTCAGAAGGTTGCAGGGAGGGGAGGGAAGGGAAATGGGGGGGCTCTCTGGGTAGTGGGATTCCCCAGGCAGTGAGGGTGTTGGAGGAGAACTGCCCGTCCCCTGCCTAGCAACGCTGTGGCTGGTGGAGATGGCACCTGACTCTGGAGTCCTTGGGATGTGCTCAGCTGGAATTCCCTGGGGCAAGTCACTGACCCGGACCTGTTCCCTCCCAGCAGAGTGAGAGCTACACACACCTTGCTGGGTTGTGAGCAGTAGATGAGATGATGGACAGTGTGTTGGGCACAGAGCCCGTGCCCGAACAGCAAGTGCCTCCTACTGTAATCTACTTTTTTCACAATTAAGCATTTATTATGCTCCGTAAGAAAGGAAGCAATTGCAGTGCTGTTTCAAGAGCTGTATTATTTTTCTTAGATGCAATGTATGCTCATAAACTCCAGACAGTTTTAAAAATATACTGTCTCTCCTAAAGAAAATATTCAGTTAAAGAGAGACAACTTTTAATGTACGTACAATGTTGAATGACTTTCAAATTAAGCATCCGACTTCTCACAGCACAGTGTACAGAGGTTGGCAAGCTTCCTGCTCAGAGCAGTAAAATCTTCCCTCTTGGGCAGGTGGTTCAATAGTGCGTCGGCCATCTTCCCCAAGTCCTGAACGCCGCCTTCTGGCATTCGTGTCGCATGCGTATTTCTGTTTGGTTCATCGGCTTTGTCAGTTCTTCTGGTCCGAGACCTTTTCTCAGCAAGATCTCTTTGCCTTTTCGTGTGTGGGATAACGAGTCTTCTCTGAATATCTGATCTATAGCCTCTGCATTGTTCAGCAACACTCGCGTCAGTATTTGAAGGCTTCCATAAACCCATCTCGCATGTTGCTAATTTATTCTGAGCTTTTGTTGTGCCTCTGTAGCTGCATCCTCATTGAATCCCTGCATTATCTTTTCCTGGGAAAAGCAAAGCAAATCTGGACACAGCTTCCCAACACATCGTCTCCAAACGTCACCAAGCTTTTTAATGGATCTTCCACTTAAGCACTGAAGGCTATTCACAGTAGTGTCTATGTTTCAGGAAGTTGAGCATTGTGGCCTTGACCTTGAAACAGTCATTATCCGCATCTGACTTATACATACTTGGGTTTTGTCTGGGTACACATAGTAATTTTAGAATCCATTATCCTATGGTCATAAAGAACATAGCTCCATCTTTATTTCCAGTTCTCAGTACTAGAAAGCAGTGTTATTTACATCACCCATGTGAGTGAGTAAAGCTACCAGTTTCAATAAACCACGTCAAAAAGATCTGAAGCCTTCCACGACAGCCTCAAAAGCCGCTGCCTGTCCTGTCAGCCTCATATATCCGAAACGTAAAATTTCTCCTCCTGTTGGACTGAGAACTGAGTATGTATGGAGTAAGGTTCCAAATGGCTTGAATCCGGTACCTTTTCCAGCAAAGAAGGGAAATCACTCGTGTTTGTGCCAGATCCAGGTGGAATGATTGATCTGTTTGCCCTCAGCATCATCCACCTGCACCCGAAGTCCTCATCAACGTTAGGTGCGTGTTAGCTCGTTGTTGATGGGCTATAGCCAGATAGTGTGACAGCATCTTCAGACCCTCGTAACCAAAAGCGTTTTCACCGATTTTGGTCCAGTTGCTGTGTTGGTGCTACAGCTGCACTCTGCCAGTTTCTTCCCCCACGGAGCTCTTGTGGTCTACCAACACGTCTCCCTAGCGCCAAATCCTGCCTTCTCTGAGCTGTGAGCACCCATGCTTGACGGAAGGAAGAATCAGCCCACGCTCCTGGCTGCATGTGACTTTTCTGTAAAGGGCCCGGAAGTGAACATGTGATTTTGGAGCCCTGAACAGGCACTGTCGCAACAACTCAGGTCGGCCCTTGCAGGGACGGTGGCCTCAGGCCATCTGTAAATACTTGGCTGTGCTTTGTGCCAGTACAACTTCTCTTTGCAAAAACTGGCAGCTGCTGGATTTGATTTGCACAGCCTAGTCTGCCCTGGAGGGAGAGAGACAGTGAACAGAGGGAAGAGGAAAAACCAGGCCATGGCCGCTGCACCTGCTCATGTTCCTCACCCGCAGAATCATGGCAATGGGTTGAATGTGGGGGGCACTGCTTCTGTTTATCTGTTTTACCCCACAATAGATAACTGACTCCATTTGTCAATGAGGAAATTCTGCCTGGAAGTCCTAAATTCCAGCTTCTCTCGAAGACTCAGAAGCCCTGGCCTGATGGACCTCTGTTTCCACAGGGTTGCAGTTTCCTGAATGCCAGTATGGTGCCTGTCTTGAGTCATCCACTGGCTGAGTGGGGCCGTGCCACTGGCTGTGTTCTCAGCCCCACTGGCCACCTGTCCCCAAGCTTCCTGTTGGTTTCTATCCCCTGGCCTGCCTCAGTCATTTGTGCCACTGATTGACCCCTATAGGCACTTGAGCTTACCACCCACGGCTTAAACTGATGTCCTCGGGTAGGCCAGGGGCCCTCTGAGATTAGTGGCCAATCACTGAGCTTCTGTGTTACAGCCAGTCCCTGACAGGGACAACGAGCCATCTATCAAAAATGTACCCGCCCCTTCTTCCTGGGAGGCAGCTGCCCAGCCTTGGGCTGCATTTTCCAGCCTTCTTTGCATGCAGTGTGGTCTTAAAATCCTTCTCACCAGTGCAATAAGAGTGCCATAGTGCAGTGTTAAGTGGGTGTTCCTTTTCTACTATGGAATAGCACAGAATGAGCCGGGGGTCCCTCATTACCACACAGAGCAAGGCTGCCTGCAGAGTGTGCACTCCAGCACTGGGCTGATGTGTGAGAAGTGGACATCCGCTCTGTTGCGTGGTAGCTCTGTTGCATGGAACTGTCGGTTGTTACAGCAACTGACGTGAACCCGGCACAGTACTTGCTGTGTGCTCTCACACTTCGTCCTCACACTAAGCCTTTTCCTCAGGCAGGTCTTGTCTCCCCATTTTATTGATGAGGTCACCAAGCCAGCCAACAGCTTCCCTGAGGTCCTAGTTAACAGGAGCCGGATTTGATGATAAGCACAAGTGGATTAATCGCGAAGCCAATGAAGCTTGAGCCGCAGGATCCCTTTCTCGCATGTTCACCTACAGAATGAACCGTGTGCTTGTGTAGTCATCCATTTTTATACAATTTGCAAAAGGAAGGTGTTTGTCTGCAGTCAGTTAAGACCCCTGGCTCCTCCCATCCCAGGTTCCTGTCCAGGGTGCTTCACTCTGACAGCTTTGAGTGGGTTACTGGGTCTGGGCTTATTTGGCATCTGGCTAACAGCGTGGTGAATTCAGTAACATTTGGTTTTGTCACTCGTGTAGTTTCCATGGTTTGCTGCCACTTCTGCATAGACGTAAATTCTTGTTTGCCTTCCAACTGTGAGAATGACTTCCAAGACGGCTCCTCGCACTCGTTGCCCGCTCACCTCAACTCACGGAGAGCTGAACCTGGTATTCGACGCCAGAATTAGGTAGGAAGGGAAGAAGCGAGAATTGCTGTGAGGGAGCAATGATGCTGCTCCGGGGAAAGTTTTTCAAATGTTACCTTCCAGATGTAGAAAAACCATGATAGAGCCTCCCAGGTTTAGCAGTATCCTAACAATCACAGGACATTACAGGTTGTGAAGGTCATGGAAACGCTTCCAAGTTACCGACACCTGAACAGCAAATATCGATCCATCATACCAGAGCAGCGGCAGAGTTAGCTTTCCATTTGACCTCATTGAAAATGTGACAAAATCGTTGTCACGTGAAGGGGAGACTACAGGATAAGTAGCAAAAGTAAACTGCGGGAAACATACAGAAGTCAGACCGTTAATTAACACAATTGTCGTACTGTTTCTCTGGCTATTTGTCAAATGTGTAAAATAGAAATTTGCTGAATGAAATTCCTTTTCTCAATTCAAATACACTCTATGATCAGATTGTTTCTTCTCTCCTTCTAAAGGAGAGTTCAACAACTGGCTGAGCCCCAGGCCCCACGAGACTCGTATCTGCATGGACTCCAGGGCATTCGAATCATAAGCAGGCATTCTGTGCTCCCTCTGCCAGAGCCGGGCACAGCTGTGGAGCGGCCCCTGGAAGCTGTGCACCTGTTCATGTTTGCCTGGTCTCTGTTTGATCTTAAATTCACCCATGAGCTTCTCCATCTGATACTAATTGGGAAACTTCTGGCTGGGGCCCCAGCCTGCTCTGATCCTGCTTCCCCGAGAATCCATCGCAGGATTATTGTTTTTGTTTTGTTTTGCTTTATACAGTTCCCTCTCTCCTGAATTTATGAGGCTCTAGATGGAGTTCGGTCTTCGTGGCGGGGCTGCCCTGTGCTGCCTAGAATTTCTCTGTGCCATCTTGGGGCCCTCCAGCCAGGCCCAGCAGCAGCAAGGAGGCCTCTGAGCACCACCTGCTCCTCCCTCCCCACCCCGTGTCCTCAGCCCACCCGGGACCCCAGGGTGTACTGCCCTGAGGCATTGCCCTGGGGGAGAAGGAAGCGGATGAGGCGCTCGGTCTGGGTGCCCACGCTCACTCTCTCACTGCTCCCACCGCTGTTTTAATTTGCGATTACTGAAGTCTTTTGTCTGTCTGCATTCTGTTCTCTCTTGGTCTGTGTTTTGGATGGAGAGAGGCTCTGAGGAGTTTAACTTCCCCATCATTACCTAGAGTTCTTCAGCATGAATGCTACTGTACCTGGTTTGCCTTTATTGTACATGGAAATTGCACAGCCTGTTTTTAAGTCTTTTAAAGAATGTTGAAACCACAGTTTCTGTAATTGTCAAAATCAGGAGTGAAATTACACATTCTGAGTTAATCTAATATAACAAAGAAATACGCACTAACTCTCTTCGTTCAGGTCTGGGGAGAATAAATTAGGGATGAGAACTCTTATTTTAAAAAATGTATTGGCCGGCGCCGTGGCTCAACAGGCTAATCCTCCGCCTTGCGGCGCCGGCACACCGGGTTCTAGTCCCGGTCGGGGTGCCGGATTCTGTCCCGGTTGCCCCTCTTCCAGGCCAGCCCTCTGCTGTGGCCCAGGAGTGCAGTGGAGGATGGCCCAGGTGCTTGGGCCCTGCACCCCATGGGGAGACCAGGAAAAGCACCTGGCTCCTGGCTCCTGCCATCGGACGAGCGCGGTGCGCCGGCCGCAGCGCGCCGGCCGCGGCGGCCATTGGAGGGTGAACCAACGGCAAAGGAAGACCTTTCTCTCTGTCTCTCTCTCTCACTGTCCACTCTGCCTGTAAAAAAAAAAAAAAAAAAAAAAAATGTATGCAAATTCTTCTACGTTTATTCTTAGAGAAAAGTTGTCTTCCTGGCTGCTTCAGCTGCTTGGCTGCATTTTCCAGAGTTCGTCATCTTTGCTTCCCTCTGGGGCCCTTGAAATAAAGCCCTTTGAGAATCAGGGTCCCTAGGAATCAGTATTAGCCTAGGAGCCCCAGTGGCATGACATCAGGGCAGCATTGCCTCCATCCATCCTCGACTGTATATGTGGTCTCCTCACAGGAGATGTGGGCCATTCTCCCTTAAAAAATATTTACTTATTTATTTGAAAGTCAGAGCCACAGAGAGAACCAGAGACTGAGAGATCTTCCATCTGCTGGTTCACTCTGCAAATGGCTTCAATGGCCAAGGTTGGGCCAGGCCAAAACCAGGAGCCAGGAGCTTCATCTCCCACATGGGGATAGGGGCCCAAATACTTGGATCATCTGCCACTGCTTTCCCAGCCCAGTAGCAGTGAACTGGATTGGAAATGGAAAAGCCAGAACATGAACCGACATCCATATGGGATGCCAGCATCCCAGGCATCAATGCCACACTCTCTCTCTCTCTTTCTCTTTTTCTCCTCCTCTCCCTCTCTGTAACTCTTTCAAATAAATAAATATATTTTTAAAAAATCCTTCCTGAATTCTTCCCCAGTTGTTGATTTGAAATGTGTTAGGGGTTTGAAGTGGTTTCCACTTTCCAAATAACACCAGCTCACCCACCAAATCACTTCCGAAGCTATTATTGTGCCGTGTGCATCCTTCTGGTTGTCACAAATGTGTACCGAGGGACAGGCCTGGCATTAAGCATCTGTGCACATCATGGTTTCCAGTTCTCTTGCAAGTCAAGGAGAGAGACACTGTCATCATCCCAATAGCATGATGCAGTTGAGTTCCTTGCCTGAGACGACGCATCTGGCAAGAGGCGGAGCACAGTGCTGCTCCAAGTCCATCGTGCTCCCAAGCACAGGCTGTGGGGCACCACGATGCGGCACCTCTCACAGTTTTCCAAGCATTCCTTTATGGATTTGTCACATTCTGATGGACCAAATGTCTCTCTCCATCTGGCTGTGACACTCATTTGCAGCAAATTGTCACCTGGGGCTTTGATCAACTTCTCCAGGTCTTACTCCTCTGCCATAAGCACTTTTCCTCCCTCGCCCTTCGTCCTGCTCCTAGACAGTTTGCAATCACGCAATCGTACTTCCTAAGGTCCCAGGCCAACAAAGAGGAAAGCACGTGACTTGAGGCTGCTCTCCAGTGCCGTGCCAATCATCTGCATCTGTGATGGAAACGTGGATGCTACATCAGCTCCATCTCAAGCAGTTTCTTTAAAAAAAAAAAAAAAAAGATTTGTTTTTGTTTGAAAGAGAATTGCAGAGAGGTAGAGAGAGAGAGGTCTTCCATCTGCTGGTTCACTCCCCAAATGGCCGCAATAGCCAGATCCAAAGACAGGAGCCAGGAACCAGGAACTTCTAGGCCTCACACGTGGGTGCAGGGGCGGAAGGACTGGGGCCATCTTCCCCTGCTTTCCCAGGCCACAGCAAAGAGCTGGATTGGAAGTGGAGCAGCCAGGACTCGAACTGGCGCCCATATGGGATGACGGCACTGCAGGCAGCAGCCTTACCACCACGCCACAGTGCCGGCCTCCTCAGGCAATTTCTGGCGCTGCTCTGAGTGTGCGGCTAACTTGGGTTATTAGAGGAAAGTGTTCTCACTATGCTGGAAGCTTTTATAAAATCCTAAATGCCAAAGCTTCCATTCCTATCTTGATTTGTGTTGTAAACGGTGCTGTTTAACGGTTCGCCATCATCTTCGGTGATAGAACTGTAAAAGTTTTAGTGCCGTTTTACAGACACAGCTTGGTCTTTGATATTATACGACTGTTTTCTCTCCAACAGGAGCCTGCAGGTCTTCGGGGTGTGCTCACAGCTCTCTCCTTACCGTACATGACGAGCGGTATTCATAAGAGGCGCTCAGTATCCTCACAGGACCCATTAGGTGTTGCTGCTGGGGGAATGCGGAGCAAGGGTCAAACATGCAGATCTTACCCGCCCTGAGAAGGTTGTAAGTGCCCCCTGCAAGAGAGACCTCAGATTCCCTTCTTCAGAGCCGATGCTCACCTCTCATGAAGCCCTCACGCACCCAGAAGACGCCTGCCTAGATTTCTCCAAGATTGATGGCACCCCTGAGCCTCCCCAAGTCCGGGAGAAGGAAGTGAGTATTTTCTCTGCTGCAGCACTTAGGCTGGAGAATTGCTTTCACGCCGGGCATTTTTGTAAAATCAGATAATAAACAAGGTCTTAAATTCTTTGTTCCTCTCAAATTGTATGCGCCCACAAGAATTGCTACGGAGGATTTTATTTCTTATGCTGCAACTTTAATGTTTTCATTAGAGCGCTGGCTCCCCCTGGTCCCCAGCTGTGGATATTTGGGTGTGAATGTAATTTACTCTGACCACAGCAAGGAGGAAGCTTCTTAAACTGTTCAATTTCTGCTAAAATGTGGAACACAAGCGCATTTCCCCGGGGAAAGAACAGACTGTATTGACTAATTCAGGGGTCTGCAAACTTTTCCAGAAAGGCTCGAATAAGAAATAGTTTAAAAACCCCGCAAATGCCCAGCAAACACTCACTGGAAGCCAATGCATGAAGCTGAGAGCGGGTGCATGGAAGGTGCCCTGGAAAGTTCTGGAAGGGAATGAAGCAGTCCCTGCAGACTTGAAACTGACTGGCCCGGGCTGCTTCTCAGGACAGAAAACACCCACCAAGGAAAAATATCTGGGGGCGCCGTCCAGACTGAGCCGGATGTGGACGATAGAGAAAAGGAGAGAGGAAGTCCAGATGAAGTCAAGGAGAGAGGAGACATCGGAATTCAGAAAGGGAGCTTTCCTATGTTTGCACACTTGAAAAGCTGGGAGAGGAAACGCGCATACGTTAGGGAAGCCGTCTGGAAACCCCTCCTGCTCATTTCAGGATAAAAGAAATTTACAAAAATATAGTCATATAAAAATGTGCAATAAGAATATCTCTGGGTCAAGTCCATGCAGAATTATAGGGAGAAAAATGAGACTCAGGAGAAAAATATTATCATTAAGAACAATGAAAGATTGACAGAAATGAACGCAGAAAGTGTTCTAGTTTTACATTAAACTTTTTATTTAATTTAACTGGAGAAAAAGAATGCAAGCTCTCACCTGCAGGTTTACTCCCCAAATGCCCACAATGGCTTGGGCTGGGCCAGGACAAAGTCAGGAGACAGGAATGCAATGCAGGTGTCTCACAAAGTCAGGAGCCCAATCACTCGAGCTAAGGCCTCTGCCCTCTGGGGTCTGCATTGGCAGGAACTGCAGTCCGGAGTGGAGCCAGCTGTTCACCCCTAACCAGCGTCTTACCTGCTAGGCCAAATGTCTGCTCCTCCTGGTTTTAAATGAGAAAAAAAGTCATTTGGAGAATTGAAATTTGAAGGAACAATATGAATTAGAATTAAAAATCAGGCAGGAAATACCAAGTTCAGAAAAGAACTAGCAATGAAATTTGAAATTATATTTCAAGAATGAATATAAGAGTGAATGAACTTTAAAAATTAAAAGGAAACAAGGAACAAGATAAGAAAGATTCAAATGAAGGTGACAGATTGGATGTGAAAAAGAATATACAGCGATCAGGTGAGAGCCTGCATGGACAGGGAGGTGAGGCAAGGTGGCAAAGACGGATCAGCTGCAGCTGGGGGAACGGTTACTGAATTAGGAGAGATTTACAGCTCTTCCCAACCTCATAGGCTTTTGCTGTCTGCGCTGACAACTAGAGTGAACGAATGATGCATTTATTCTTCATTCCTTAAGAACTCTACCAGTGGGTCACCAAATGGTGGATGAGAGAAAGGATCACTGCACAAAAGCTTTCCACTTAAAAGAAAAAGAGAAAGGGTGGATTTAGAGGTAACCTTTGATATTAAGATTTGTAAGAGCTGCCCAATAATTTTCTCAAAGGATTTATTTATTTGAAAGAGTTGCAGAGAGAGGAGGAGAGATGGAAGTGGAGAGGAGAGAGAAAGGGGGGGGGGGAGATTGGGATCGGGAAGGGGCCCAAGAAGGAGCTCTGGGGCAGTGAGCTTGTACCTTTGCTTGATCTGGCTGCTGGCTACAAGAATGCTCATTGCATAATAATTCACGAGTGATTTGTTTTGTGTGTGTCTATGTGTGATTTTACTGTTTTAAGAATATTTATTTGAAAGGCAGAGTGACAGAGGGAGAGAAAGAGAGAGATCTTTGATCACTGGTCTGTGCCCCAACTGGCCACGACAACCAGGGCTGGGCCAGACTAAAGCTAGGAGCCTGGAACGCCATTCTGGTCTCCTACGAGTGTGGCATTTTCTTGGCCCATTTTCGGCTGTCTTCCCAGGGCATTAGCAGGGAGCTGGATTGGAAGCAGAGCAGCTGGGACTCCGATGTTGGATGCCGGCATAGCAGACGGTGGCTTAACCCACTATGCCGCAACACCAGTGTTGTTTTTGCAAGGGTGTTGCTAGATGGATTCGAGACAGGGTGGTTCATCTGCTCTCAGGACAGGACACTGTATTCCTTGAGTCTAGGGAAACCAGGCACTGGGGGAGCAGCTCAGGTAGATTGTGTCTTAAAGTGCTGGCAGGAGTGTGTAATACACACTCATTGCTGAGCTGTGCCAGCGCCTGACAGCTCTCAGGTGTTGCACCAGAAGCTTCGGCAGCACCTGGGACAAATGTAAGACATGCACCGTCCCCACCTGGGAGCCTGCTGGGCCCGCACAGTCTACGGGCTCAGAGGCTCGGGGCTCAGGGTGGGGTCTAACACCTCTACTTTAACAAGCCCCATGTGTGATTCGGAGGCAAGTTGTAGCGTGCAAGTCACAGGCTCCGCAAAACAGAACCCTCTCCTCTGGCTTGTCAAAGGGCCAAGCCTGTGCCAGGATGAGGAGAACAAAGGTTTTAGAGAGTGCTGGGCGCTGCTGGGATTTTAGATTGAATTCACTGGCCCAGAGAGGCCCCTGGGCTGCCCTCCCAGCACAGCGAGTACCAGAGCGAAGGCAAATGCATGTTTGGGCCATTTTTCAATTTGTGACAGTCTGGTGGCTCCTCTCCACCCTGATAATGTAATGCGTGGAGACGATGATGACTGCCACGGAGCAGGCATGTTTTCAACTCTAAGCTGGTTCCATTACTGAACCTTAATGAATCTTCATGGTTGCATCACAGAAATCTGCATGTGGATTTAATATGCGGAAATTATCCTTTTAGAGCGGCCCAGCAATAACAGCAACAAGAAAAACATGAATTTATGCTCATTTGTGTTCTTAGAGCATGGCCACCTCTTAGCCCATCAGGAGGTAAGCGAAATGGAAGTGCCTCACCCACAGGCTTAGGGGCTTGGCCAAGAAAGCCACTTGTTTCTTATTTGTGAACACCAGGGTGAGTTTCTGCAGCAGCCTTCATCTGAGCACTGTGTTAAGTAGAACGGTCTGAAAATTGCTGTTTCTGAGTACTTTTGGGAGACATGGCTCTAAGACGAGGAAGCTTCACGCCATTTGATCGTTTGCAAGGGGAGATATTTTTAAAGGGATGTCAGGGAAGGAATATAATTGTTCCCTCTGGGTGGGTCTGGGCTCTGTGCAGATTCACTGGCAAGGATTGGACATGTTCTGTTGCCCGTGCCCCCAGGAAGGCACCGGCTTCCGGCTGCTTTTCCAGGACCAGGCACGCAGCCATCAGGAGGAGCTCTTCTGGGCCACAGCTTGAGTCGCAGCACTCCCGTGCTGCCGGAGCCCAAGCTCTGCTGGTGGCAATGATGTCCTTAAAGCTCCTAAAGGCACTGGGATGGCCACTGCAGGAAGGGCCTTGAAGGAAATCAGGGAGAAGGAAATTGGGGAGCCATCCATGCTATCGTTTTCTGGTTCCTGACGTAGGGGCACGTGTGCCTGGAATGCTGAGGTTACACCAGGGTCTGTGGGCCCTGGTCACAGGCATCTTGCAACCCAATGAACATTGCTTAGTGATGGCATGAGCCTTCGTTCAGAAGAATGCCTTAGAAGGAACCTCTCTGGGGGAAATCCATGGAAGAGCCCACAGGAAAACCAGACCTTGAGCTGAGGGGCAAAGAAGGAGAGGCCTTGGGAGGGTCAGCCTGGAAGGTTCGGTGCTGTGGGACTGCAGCTGATCCTCTGGTCCTGTGTGTGCAAATGCAAGCTGCCGAGGTGGGGAGCACCGGAGACGATGGACCAGCAGGGTCTGCAGCTGAGCGAGTTCCACGTTAATCCAGCTTTTGAGGGAGGGCCTTTGAAGAATGCTGAGTGAGAGGAGAGCAGGCAGTCGGCAGCTCTTCTCGGCATTCGTACCACCTGCACCTGCTGTGTGCTGCGCACTGGACTGAGCGGTTCAGCTGAACCTTGCAAGCACTCTGTGCCATGACTATGACTCCCTTCCTTCTATACGCGAGGAAATCATCTCAGAAAAGGTAAGCACTGGCCTGAGACCACACACTGGGAAGTAGCCAAGGCCTGGGTGAGACACAGGTGGCTCTGGCTCCAAAGTAGTGCCTGCACCCCTTGGCGGTCTGGGATAGGGAGACTCGGAGCAGAAGAACTGTGGCAGGCAGGGGCAGAGCTGCGTTGGAACTGAAGATGTTTGGAGGTAGCATTTTTCTTATTTTCTTTTCAAGTTTTTAATTAATTTGTTTTTTGACAGGCAGATTTAGACAGAGACAGAAAAGTCTTCCTTCTGTTGGTTCACCCCCAAAATGGCTGCTATGGCTGGTGCTCTGCACCGATCTGAAGCCAGGAGCCAGGTGCTTGAAGGTAGCATTTTTCAGTAACTATGCCCCCATAGTATGCAGAACTCGGCTCCATTGCCCTCCTCCACGCATCCATCCTGTTCACCGTGTGCCAGGTGCTGTGCTGAGTGTTGGAGACTCGGGGTGAACAAAATACGACGTGGCTGCCCCCAGCTCTCCTAGAAGCTTACGTATTAAATAGAAGAGTATTAATGATGGAGTCACCACTCCATCAGTTTACCTTGTGTGTTAATCACCTGGACTTGTGTTCTGATGTCAAGTTTATGAGCTTTAAGGGTACGTAAGGGGGTGGAGTGGGAATCCAGCATGGGGCAGGAGGACCGAGGAAGACTTCCCAGTGATAGGGATGAAGAGTGGGCAGAAGCCAAAAGCTGGTCTGGTCAGGCAGGACTGTAGGTGCCGGTGATTGAGAAAAAGCAGAGCTGTGGGGCAGGTGGAGGAGGGAGGGGTGGGGGAGGAGCTGCGAGGCAGGTGGGGCTGTCCCGTGAGGGTCTTGGAGCCATGGCAGGATCTGGGTCTTTGCACGAAAGCTTCATTGTCAGCCTAGGTGCGCACTGGATCCTCTGGGAAGCTTTACCAAGATGCAGCCCTGGGCCCTGCTCCCAGGCACGCTGGTTTACATCGGTCTCAGGTGCTACCTGGCTGGCAGGTGTTTAAAGGTGTTCAGATGTTCTGATGTGCAGGCGAGCTGGAGAGTGACTGATTAAAGTGGTTTTAGGCGCATCTATATCACGTGGCATCCATTTTGGGTGATGAGTCTGGCCATGGTGTGAGAACAGGTGGGCAGGGCGGGTGGGGAGGAGCCGCTAGGAGCAGACAAGGGCAGTGTCCTTGGCAGCCATTGGTCAGGCTGTTCGAGGGTGTTTTGCTGCTGACCACGGCAGCCAGCAATCTGCCTGCACCTGCTAGAACCTTGGGAGGCGCTCGACTGCTTTTCCTCTTTTTCTCCTTTGTTTTTAAAACTAAGAAGCCCAACCCGCTGTCTTGAATCTTAAAGGAACTGGTCTCATATCTGCTGCTCAGGACAAGACAGAACAAGCCTTGCCTGTGTTCTTATGTGACCGCTGCAACGGCTGGAGCTGCACCGATCCACAACCAGGAGCCAGGAGCCGCCTCCAGGTCTCCCATGTGGGTGCAGGGGCCCAAGGACTTGGGCCATCTTGTACTGCTCTCCCAGGCCACAGCAGAGAGCTGAATTGGAAATGGAGCAGCGCCTATATGGGATGACGGCACCGCAAGTGGCGGCCTTACTCACCAGCCCCAAGCCACCTTTTTAAATACCAGATGCTGGACACACAAGGGTGCTTCAGAAAAACTAGTGGAAAAATGGAATTGAAAAATAAGTATTTTGGTGCAGAAAATGAGAGCCATATATAGCTTCTTCTAAGCATGCGTTTCTCACACTCTACATAACTGTTTCTCCGGCATGGGCTCCAGGTTGCTCTGCTCGGTGTATGCTAATTTGTCACTAACATGTCCTCTTAAATCTGCTTTCTGGCTACATATTGCTTGCTTTTTCTGTTTTATGTTGGCCATTTCAGGTGTTAAGGGAAAATGCTAGGAGAAAATATTGTGCAAAGAATGAGGCTTTGGTTTAAAGAAAACTACCCATTTGTTTTCTCTAACAAATTATACTCAAGTGATATATGTAAAGGCACTTACGGCTTTGCTCTTGGCCTTGGGAAGAGTCTAAGTCAGCATTTGAAGTTCTAACTTTCCTACTTCTGTGTTCTTAATTAATGTGACTGCTTTTGCGCAGGAAATTGGAAACTACATGGGACTTTTCCCTCCATTTTTCTCAAAATAAAATTTTTCCATCAGAGAATCTGACTCGGCACAAAAACAACGTCTCCATTTCTGAGTGTGGGAAAGCATTGTGAATCGGCATTATCAGCATTTGTTGAGTGGTTACTGTGGCTCGCTCACACAGAGCTCATCAGTTTGCAAGTGAGGGATCTCGGTCAATTTCCATCACATTCCAGGCACAAAGCTTGGTCGTGTGTCCATCCTCCGGGTAAAGAAGAGCTGTTAGAGGGCTTGCCCACATCGTACCATTAGCACCTCTGTCTCTCCCGCACGGCATGCCACCTTGAGTTTACACCTTGGCTGGGGTTGTGGCACAGTGCATTGATCTACTTGTGACAGCCACATCCCATGTCGGAGTGCCAGTTTGAGTCCTGCTCAGCTTATGATCCAGCTCCCTGCTAATGTACCTGGAAAGGCGGGGGAGAATGGTCCAAGGGCACCTGCTTCCCCGGTGGGAGACCAGGGTGGAATTACTAGCTCCTAGCTTCAGCCTCACCCAGCCTAGGCCATTGTGGCCATCTGGGGAGTAAACTGGCAGAGATGGAAGAGAGCTTCCTCCCCCTCGCCCTCAGCCTCCCAGTACTGGAGTCATTGCTGCCTCCCAGAATGTGTTAGCAGGAAGCTGGAGTGGAAGTCGAGGAGCTGGGACTGGAACCAGCACGGTGGTGTGGGACTTGGGTGTTGTAAAAGGTAGCTTAACCTACTGTGCCACAACAGTTGCCCAAACCACCCAACTGTTTAACTCCATATACCTGTAGGCCTTTTATCTGCACTAACACTGTCAGTTTCTTGGGGGAAGGACTGTGTGTTATGAGTTTCTACCCTCGGGACCTAACGCATTGCTGCCTTCCTGTGAGAGACAATCCGTTTCCTTGACTGAATGAATGTGAGTGGGTGCAAAGCAGCCAGCCGTTCTCGGAAACAGGAGGGAGAAGCCTTGGAAGAACCTCCTGAAAAGCTAAGAACCGAGAGAGGGAGGGACTGAGAGAACAGGTGTGTGAGTCGCACACTCTGGGCTGAGCGCCGGCTGTGCCACCTGCCAGCTCTGTGACCTGAGCAAGGTCCGTCCCCTCATCTGTAAAATATTCACTGTATCGTAATTCCCACCTGGAGGATCGCTGTGAGATGAGATAATATGTGTAAATTCATCTGATTCCTGGTCTGTCTCCACTTTCACATACATGGTAGCTGTTACGGTCGGATATCTGAGCCCTGCTTTGTCATTCATCTAGAACTTTCCTGAGTGTGATTCTGTCCTTGACAGATGTTTCCTGAGCACTGCAGTGTGCAGGGTGGTGAACACACAGGCAGAGTCCCCAGTGCCACGGAGTCTTCCCCACCTGTGGTGAAATGAGAAGGCCATGCCAAGGTGGCCGCTGGCAAGCAAGCGTCAGTTACTCAGGAATGGCTTTGAAACCCACCTGGCAATGGAGCCTGCCTGGTAAAAGGCTGTGATTGGATGGCTTTGGAAACTGCCTGGCAACAGGCTGTGATTGGATGGATTGGAAACTGCCTGGGAACAGGCTATGATTGGATGGATTGGAAACTGCCTGGGTACAGGCTGTGACTGGATGGCTTTGAAACCCACCTGGCAACAGAGCCTGCCTGGCAACAGGCTGTGATTGGATGGCTTTGAAACCCACCTGGCAACAGAGCCTGCCTGGCAACAGGCTGTGATTGGATGGCTTCGGATACTGCCTGGCAACAGGCTGTGATTGGTTAGGGCATAAACTGCCCCTTGACCGGATTGGCTGCCTTGGCTATTTAAGGTGCTGTACCAACTGAAATAAATGAGTCTGCGAGCTGCTCACCTCGGGCGTGCTTTCACCCGACTCCCAGGGTCTTTGTGGTGACTCTGCGCCTCTCGCCCCCACCATGCTCCTCCTCTCAGAACAAATCCACCTCCACACCCACCCACACAGCAAGATCTGGAGAAGGGTGTGGTTCTCCCCACTCTCCTGATGCAGACAGAGGACCCAGGAGGCACACCTGAGGCTGGCTGCTTGGTGGCTCTGCATTTGAGCTGTGCTGTATGGGGATACACTTACTGTGGCAGCCCAGAAAGAATTCCCTGAAAAGCTAAGAACAGGAAGGCAGAGGGACTGAGTGCGTAGGTCTACAGGTTGCACACCTGTGGGCTCAGGTGCTGGCTCTGCCACCTCCCAGCTCTGGGGGAGCACTTGTCTGTGAGCTGTGCTGCTTCCAGACCAGGGAGGTGGTGCCCATTGTCAGTACCTTCTTGTGCGTGGCTGTTAACTTAGCTACAACCATTAGCTCTCATTTGTTTGAGGTTAAACAGGCCTGAGCAAACATGACGGTCTAAAACTAAGCACCGCTTGGTTCCTCACTGCCTTTTCTACGGGTGAGTAACTGTGAATGTCAGCTCATGAGACCTGCAAATATCCAGTCCACCCTCTGCATCCCTGGGCTCCACAGCCGTGGATGTAACCAACCATGCACTGAAAATATTCAGAAAAAATTTAAAATAACAATACAACAATAAAAATAATACAAATAGAAAGCACAGCTTAACAGCTGTTACTATTGTAACAGGTAATGTATAATCTATGGATAACCTGTAGACAGATAAATACTATGCCATATTCTATAAGGGACTTTAGCCTTGGCAGGTGTTGGTATTCGGGAACCAGTCCCCCACAGATGCCAAGAGACATCTGTATTACTTGTAGGCCGATGTGTATTACAGGATCGGAAAGGAAAGTGAAATATCAAGTTATGCTGCTTAGGATAAACTACTGCAGGTCTACAAGTGAGCTGGCTGGTTTCTGGGTCTCCCGCCTGCAATATCTGCCTCCCATCATCTGCCCATGAAACATGCGAGGGATCTTTTCTTCCTTTTGGGTTGTTTTAACAATAAACCGTGTGTGTCTTCTAATTTGGTTTGGGGTTTGATCCTTAGTGGTCTCCTATCTTTATGATGTATATAATTCTGTAGATGAAATCTGCCTGTAATTATGTTTTATTTTAGAAAATAGCCCAAGGGAAGTCCTCAAGCTCAGATTTTTTCCCGAATTTCCAATTTGGAATTTTTCTGTTGGGATCTTATGAGCAGCGTTCATAACTTCTCCGTAGCCAACTCACATGCTGAGGTCTTGAAAATATAGATTGATCCCCGCTGAGTAAATGTTTGTTCTAGGATCTGTTTGGCCCCTTATAAATAAATTTAGAGATAGCCACACCCTACTAAAATGATGATCTAGTAGTGGGAGGGGGATTCAGGAGGACTGGGGCCCTGGCTCTGCCATTGACCAGTCCTGGAGCTACAAGCAAGGCTAAAACTCTGCGCCTCCATTTCCTTGGCTTTAAAATGGGCTAATGGCACCGCAGAGGGTGCTAGTGAGGGTCAGGTGAAGTGCACCTGTGGGCATGCTCAGTGGGGTCAGCCACTTCCTAAGCATCACCAATCCCTTGTCCTGCCTCCTTCCACAGAGATGGGGAGGCCCCAGATGGCTCAGCCACTTTTGTGCCTGGAGCAGGTAGCCCATGGTCTACATGGCAGATGGAGATTTACAGCTTCTACAAAGATGATGGAACTAGCAAGTCCCAAGGCCCATTACAAAACAAACAAAACCAGTAGCCCCTGTGATGTGAGTGTGGAGTATATTAACTTCACTCTAGGTGCTTGCCTCACACCTAGACAAGTGTTCCACGTGCAAACATGTAGTCGGCACACAGAGTGATAGGATTTATTTAGAAGGTGAGAAAGTGAACCACATGCTCACGTGAGCATGGGTTGCCGCACACAGATACCCATCGTGAGCTGGTGGTGGGCCAGAAGATTGCCCAAAAGGAGGAGGGGTGAGGGAAGAGGGGCACCTGTGCAGCACGCCAGCCCCCAGCGGTGGTCTGTGGCACAAGGGAGAGCCCCTCCCAGTGGTTCCCCACCTTTATGAGGTAGGGGCGGTGCCTCTCAATGTGATGCCACCTGGGAAATACATGGCACCTCCACCCCTATAGCCAGATTTTCATGGGATCCCCCCACCTCCAGCCATAGGCCCCAGAATAAGCACATGCATTCTGGGAAAGGGGGCGTTTTGATTGACAGGAAGATAGAATTACATGGGGCTTGCAGTTGAGTCTGCCTGATCCCTGTGCTTGGCTCCCAGGTGGTGGCATCGCTCACATGCATCTCTGAGGAAGCACTTTGACCTCTTCCCCATGCAGGGTTTTCATAAGATGGCTTAGAAACTATTGATGTGAAAGTAGTCTCAGAACAGTACAAAGGAAAAATCATTTGTATTATACCATAAAGCTCATTCAGCATTATATTTCCTACTTAGCCTTTAAAATATGCAGGGATAAAACAAAATCAGACACGTTGCATTTTCAGTTTTCTGTCTCATGAATGTTCTTTCCGGTCATTAAACATTCTTTAGAAATGATAAATACTTTTAAATTATATTTATTTTGAAAGACTGAGATCTCTCATGCATTGGTTCACTCCTCAACTATCCACAACAGCCGCAGCTGGGCCAGGCTGAAGCCAGGAACTCCATCCAGGTCTCCCACGTGGGTGGCAGGGATCCATGTACTTGAGCCATCACCTGCTGCCTCCCAGGGTGTGCATGCGTGGGAAGCTGGACTTCTGAGCAGACAGAGCGAGGGCTCGAACTCTGGCACTCCAATATGGGGAGCCGCCATCCCAACTGGTATCTTGATCCCTGTGCCAACATCTACCCAGAAATGAAATTTCTAATGGCTCACAGGGCTCTCTGTGTTGGCAGCCAGTGCACAGTATAGGAACATTGTTCTTTGGGCGGTACTGTTACACACCAGTGAAGTAGTGTTCTTTTAAAGTACATTCATGTTCATGGATGCTAATACAGCCGTAGCTGTTAGCTTTCGTTTACTTGGTATCTAGTAATCCACTGTATAGATTTGTCTTTTTGTTGACCATTTCTCTCTCACTGGGAATTCAGGTTCTTTTAGGTTTCTTACTACAAATAAACACTGCTATGTTCTATTTAATATTATGACCATGAAACAGATCTAGTGTTATTCCAGCAGTATTGTATATGTTAAACTATAAAAAATAAAAACCGGTATGCCTGTGATGTAAAAATCAAGCAACAAAGCGATGAAACAGGAGGCAGTGCAGGAATAGGTCCAGATGTATTTAACAGATCAGATGACAAAAATGCATCGGAAACCAGTGGGGGCGGAGTGATTGTATCACAAGTGGTAGTGGTGCTGGAAAATCCTGACCTCCTCCTGCGTCGGCAGAGTGAACGCTGGGTGGAGTAATGAATTCGATCTTTAAAAAGTGCAGTCATGAAAATACTGGAATAAAACCTTAGTGACTAATTGTTCTGAGTTAAGAGATACCAGGCATGAAAGCCAAGGGGGAACTCAAAGGGGCGATGATACATTTTCCTAGGGAAGGTAGATACTTTAAAACCAATGCACACACGGACTTCTTTTTTGTTTCTGTAGGAATCGTGGCTGAGCAGTGAACAAATTCTTCCTTCTCAAGAAACTTGCATTTCTAAGGGATGAAGGTAGGAAAAAGAATATATACATATGTATATAAAAACCTGCGAAGTTGGGTAAGGAGAGAGACATGTGCTTATTTCTGTTGTCAGCTGGAGTTTTCTGGATTCAATTTCTGAACTCACTTTAGGACTTACTACTGATAGCTCTACACCAGGATGTCCTCATGTTAACTACAGCTAATCCCTGACCCAAATTGACTTAACCTAGGGTTTTCCAGTTTCACAGTCCTATGAAAGCTGTTTGCAGTGGTAGGGACTGTGCTTGACTTGGAATTTAGATTTTTGATCTCCTGGGCTAGTAACAGGCAGACCAGGGAGTGCTGGTGGGCAGTGGCAGTGAGCAGAGCTCCCTGGCGGCCAGGATGTGAGGTAGCCCAGGTGTGAGTGCTGACGTTCTCAGTTTCTGGTGGGTTTTTCCAGGATGTAACTGCATCGTAAGTTGAGGAATATCCATACTTCATTTTCATTCTGATCTTGTTAAAAAATTAATAACTATGTTTAAGTGTTCTTCTCTCTCCCTGCCCCCCAAAAAGCAATGCTGTGTTTTCCTGAGTTTTGTGTTTGTGGTATCTTTCTCTTAATTTTCCACATAAACAGCAACTTGGCCTGGGAAAAGCCTTTGAAACCAAATTTTGGTCCTTGGGTATCCTTACCTGTTACTTGATGCTGTTTTGTTCAGCTCTGTAGGGGAAAAAATTCACACTAGCACAGTTTTGAATGCTTTATATAGCTGGTCTACTTTTTTTTTTTTTTTTTTTTGCTCTGTATTTCTGATTTAATTATTTCCTGTTTTAGGTCGTTCTGGGGTTTTAAATTTATTCTTTCAACTTAAAAAATTGGCATGATACTTTTAGGTACAAATCTCTTCATGAATACGTCTTATGATGTAGTCAATACATTGTTGGGGTCTCAAGCCCGATACTAGCCCCTGACCAGCAGGGCCAGTGCAAGCACTCCCCAACAAGGCGAGCGAGAGAGGTAAGGTCGACGGGTGATGAACACACCACAAGCACCCGTCAGTTCTGTCCAAGCAAGAAGCACTTTATTGAGGAAGTGTATAGGCTTATAAAGCTTACGAAGGACATGCGCAGTAGGGGAGCCAATCAGCAAAAAGGTATCGCAGGCACGGGTGGACCACGCACAGGGGCACCTTAAGCGAGACATAGGGATCATGCACTGTCCACGTGTCCGGAACTAAATCGGACCTATCCCTGCAGGTGGTCTGATCTTGTGCGGTTTAACTGCAGCGGCTGCAGACACGCCCCCCTCTCCCCCCCCAATCATCCACCAGGCGCCATGTTGTTAGGAACTGTTTTAGGCAATGCCCAACAATACGTTTATAAATATATATTGCCTTGTACCTTGGGAAAGTTCATTCTTCTTTTTATTATTTTTTATGTGCCATTTCCTAGGAAAACCTGGAACTCTTTGGCTCTTCCATGTCCTGAATCTTTTCTTTCATTAATTTGGTCTCTTTATTTTTTCTCTGCTTTCATATTTTATTAATATTTTCATAAAATATTTTTAGCCTAGTTTCTGTGTAAACTCCACTCTTCCTTGCCACCAATGCAGGTTCTAATTGGGCCCTTCTGTTTCTTTCCTGGCTGATCTGACTCCCTTTCCGTAGCATCTGCTTGTTTCAAGAACCCAAATATTTCTGGAAATTATGAAATTTGCCTGATGCATTTCTAAGAATGGCTTTTGATACCTGGAGTGAATTCTATGGGTTTTCAAAATGATATTCCCTTGGGCTCACTTTATAGTTTTAGAATCCTGTGTTTTTTATTGTTTCTCTATTTTTCCCAGAAGCAAAGATGGTGTCTGCAGAGCAGGTATCCTACAGACGAGGCCTGTCCTGCCTGTGGCCCCTTCCTGTCCTCTCTCTGTCCGTGTGGAGCATAGAAATGGGTCTGTCTCAGGACTGGAGACCAAGGCACAGTTCTGTGCGCAGGTTCCTGGCCCAATCCAGAATTCATTAGGTCGTCACCTCCATCAGTCCCGCGAGTTGGGTGGGATCAGCTACTTCAATGATTTACTGTTTTTTGTTTTTTTTTAAGATTTGTTTATTTGAAAGAGTTACGGAGAGAGAGGGAGAAAGAGAGAGAGATCGTCCGTTCTCTGGTTCACTCGCCAGATGGCTGCAATGGCCAGGGCTGGGCCAGGCTGAAGCCAGGAGCCAGGAGCTTCTTCTGGGTCTCCCACATAGGTAGTAGCAGCCCAGACACTTGGGCCATCTTCTGCTGCTTTTCCCATGCCATTAGCAGGGAGCCGGATCAGAAGTGGAGCATCCTGGACTCAAACCAGCACCCATATGGGATGCTGACACTGCTGGCCACAGCTTCACCTGCTATGCCACATCTCCCTTCCCCCTCCCCCATGTGCTTTCTATCTCTTTGAACAGATGGTGTGGAGAACCAGAGTTTCCTACGTGCCTGCTGCCTGGACCTGTCTCAGCCCCATGACTGTTGCTTAAGTCAGGAAAGACGGGAAATCCCCCCTCCCTGTCCCTGCCTGTCTCTTCCACTCTGTGTCCTGTGGCTTTCTGGAAATTTCTTTGATTCATGGAATTCTTGGAGTCATTAAAGAGGGAGCTGTTGGTGAGGGCAGAGGGGACCACACTTGCACTGAGGAAACGTGGAGGGGGACTGCACGGCTTCCTGATCCGTGCAGGTCCTGGCTGCCCCATTAGTGACCACATGCGGTGATGTGCTTGAAAGGCCCATGAATTACATTTAAGTAATATTAAAAATTCAGTTCCTGGGGTGTTCTAACCACTGTCAGTGCTCAGTAGCCACATGGGGTACTATACTGGGCAGAACAGATTGCAAAATGTTTCCATCATCATGGAAAGTTCTAGAGGGCATTGCTGGCATAGAACTTGGTGCTGGGGTAGGGCAATGGGGTTCACACGTAGTGGAGAAGAATGTACTTTATTCTCTGTGTGCGTGTTTTCAAGGTTTTCTCTGTTTCATGTGTGGGCTCAGATCGTGAGACTCCTCTCATCTCTGTAAGTCTTGGAGGTAGGAGAAAATTCTCCCCATGTCTCATGGCAGCTCGAACGCCAACTTCTTGGTCGTTCTAACATGAGTTGGAGTTTTTCTTCTTAATAGTCTTTTAGAGAGACGTGGAGAGAGGCTGCACCAGGGATTGCCAGACAAAGTAGTGAAGAAACTGCAGGGTGTAGTGGAACTCTGAAATGCTGGCACTGTTGAGCGTTATCCTAGCCCAGTGAGGGGTGCCCTTCTGCCTGGATCGGGGCAGGGTCTTCCGTTTGGACGGCTGTTCCGGCCCATGAGCTGTGCCATGGTGCCGGGCCACGTGCCATGTTCTGCGTCAGCCTGGCTCCCGGGTCTTTCTGCAGCTCCTCTCCCCTGTGTGGCCCCCGCTGGCCCAGCCCCCTACCCCAAACTCAGCTTGGCTAGTCTCTGCGGGAGGTGGCACCGCCTGTCTCATGCTTGGAGAGAGAACTCTGAGACTTTTGGTCTGTTGGGGCTGGGGTAGGATGTGCAAAAGTGGCCCTGTGGTGCCAGTGACATAAGAGAGAGGAAAATGTGCAGAAACGGCCGCGCAGGGGTCCCTCCTCCCTGCTCATCACCCATAATCCTACTTCCCAGATTCTAATATTGTGTTCACATTTTGACCCGTTTTCTTCTGGATAGTATGCATTCTATAGTTGGAAATCATCTTTCTATACAGCTAAACATCATTAGAAAGACTGATAATGCTAAAGATTGGTAAAAATGTAGAAAGTCAGCAACATGGTTGCTAGGGCATGAATTAATACGAGCACTTTGAAAACAATTCGTGAAGTATAGGTAAAGTTGAAATTGTGCAAATTCTTTGTCTCCGTACTTCGCCTAAAGAAACGCCATTATACGTACACAGGAACTATTCTAAGAATACTTTTTGGAGTGTTCGCCAACAAATGTAATGAGTAACCACTGTGTTTCAGGCATAAGGAATATGACAGTGCATAAAGCAGGCAAAGCCCTTAGCCTCACAATAGCAAAGAGGCAGGGAGAGAAAAAACAGAAGAGACACAGGTGATGGGAGGTGGTAACCGATGGCCTAGAGGAACGGGGCCAGGCGATGGCGACAGGGGAGGTTGGTGGCTTAAGGCTGGCAGGAAAGACCTCAGCACAAGGAAGACGAGGGGACGTGGAAGCAGGGACTCTGAGAGAGGGGGTCAGCAGCGCAGGGGCAGGGGAGGGACTCTGAGAGAGGGGGTCAGCAGCGCAGGGAGAGGCCTGCCTGGCGGGGAGTCCAGCCCGCGCAGATGCCAGGCTGTGAAACTGTGCGGAGGGAGTGTGCTCAGGGAACAAGAAGGAAATGTGCATGCCCAGGAGCACTGGGGAGATGGGCGGGGAGGAAGATGATGCCAGAGAGGTGACAGGGCCCTGGTCCTCTGGGGGTCCTCCCAGGGCCGTCTTGTAACACACGCCCGCGTTTTAGTTGTCCCTGTCCTACATCTTCCACCCCAGCAAGACGGAGCGGCTGAGCACAGCTGTACTTCACAGCCTCCTCTGTGGACGGGGTGGAGAGCAAGGCCCTGTGCTGGCTTCCCCGGCCTAGGACATCCTCCGTCCCCACGGCACTCACTCGCCATGGTCATTGCCACCTCTGTGCACCTGCTAGAACGTTTGAAACCCAGAATGAGGACAACAGAAATGCTGGGGTGGAGGCGGAGCCACAGGACTCTCCTTCACTGCTGTGGGAATGCAGCCGCTGCGGCCACTTTGGAAGGTCATGTAACTTCATGCAAAACTGAGCATACTAGTGCCATGCAGTCCAGCAGCTGTGATCCTCCGTGTATACCCAAGGTGCTGAAAACTCAGGTTCTTACAAACAGCCTGGACATGGACGTGGACATGGACAGCAGCTGTAGTCACAATTGCCCAAGCTTGGGGGCAGCAGAGACGTCCTTCAGAAAGAGAGTGGATGAGCGGCGCTGCTTCCAAACGATGGAATACTATTCAGCAATGAAAAATGCACGAGCCACATAAAGGCCCAGCGAAGCCTTCAGGGCACAATGCCAAGTGAAAGGCGGCCGGGGAGCAGACAGCGCCTCTGCGGCGACACGGCTACAGAGCGATGAGGAAGGCAGTCGTGTGAGTCCAGCCTCCGACTCGTGTCATTCTGGGAAAATTCCTTTTTTTAGGTTCCTGTTTGAAATGTTACAAGCAAAAGTTATATTTTTATACCAGTATTTATACCAATATACAGTATATATGCCAGTATATATCTCAAGTTATATTTTATACCAGTAACATGCATTAAGCTGTGGTCTGCAAACTTGTTGGATGCGTTAGACGTGACTGGACGTGGCCCTCTTCCCTCAATTCCCCCGCTCATGTCTGCATGTTTTCCCCCTGATCGCTCCAGTCCTGTCCACACCCCACACACAGTCGAGGAATATCCCCTTTGCGTGTCTTAGTCCCTTATATCCCCACTGGACATGCCTGCTCCTCACCCTTTCTCCAAGTAGCACCACCAAGGTCCCCTCCTCCAGGAAGCCTTCCGTGACCACTAGCTGACCCTCATCCATGTCCATCGCAGCTGCAGTCTCTGTACCTTTCAAGATACCTTTTCATGGTTATGATAAATAAGAACTTTATTCAGTAAATCATTCAACAAGTGTGTACTAAATATTTCTTATGTGTAATCCATAGTTGTAGGCACCGTAACAATTCAAAAACACATAATAGTTGTTGATTTACAAAGTTTAGAGTGAGACATCATAGGATGAGACGTATGTACTCAGACCACAGACGTCGGTACCTAGGGCTGCGTGGTATCTGGCCTTACTCCGTAAGTGTGCGTAGGGTCAAAGACCACGTGTCACAGGTTCAGCCCAATGATGGTGGACTCCTTCCTGGTGCTGCAGGAGACAACTTCACAGAGGGAGCTGGCTGAGCCGTTGAGGACGGGCAGTCTCGGTGGGGCGAGTATGGGGCGACAGGTCCTGGCCACAGCCCACAGTGGGTATGGGGCGACAGGCCCTGGCTGCAGCCCACAGCGGGGATGGATGATAGAGTCCCTGTCACCTGGCAGGTGTTTCAGTGAGGAAGGCTGATACAGAGAGCAGTGATGGGAGGGTCCCAGACACCTCTTGGGGTCCACATGTGCGTGACAGAATGGGGGTCCTGTCCTCTGGAAGTCGGAGCTGAGGAAGGGGCAGGTCGTGGAGCTGGCATGGGAAGAGGATGACACCTCCTCCGTGTGCAGGGATGAGTCTGGGGTGTCGCGAGATCAGGCAGTGTATCCAGGGGGTCTCGTCCCCCAAACAAGGCAGACCATAGGTGGGGAGTAAGCAAAAGAAGGCATAGAATTGCAAGAGTAATGTTGGATTGAATGTTGAGAATTTAAATGTGACTTCTTTTTAAAGATTTACTTATTTGAAAGGCAGAGTTACAGAGAGGCAGAGAGAGGGAGAAAGAGAGAGGTCTTCTACCCACTGGTTCACTCCCCAAATGGTTGCAACAGCCGGAGATGCACCAGTCTGAAGCCAGGCGTTTTCTCCAGGTCTCCCAAGTGGGTGCAGGGGCCCAAGGACTTGGGCCTTCTTCTGCTTTCCCAGGCCATAGCAGAGAGCTGGATCGGAAGTGGAGCAGCTGGGACTCCAACCGGCACCCATATGGGATGCCAGCACTGCAGGCGGTGGCCTTACCTGCCATGCCACAGCACTGGCCCCCAAATGTGACTTATAAGCCATGAGACTTGATTCCTGTTTCTGGGGTTTTCTTACCTGGTAAATTTATCTGGCAGAACTAGATGTGCACGTTGTATACAGTTCTGTGGCGGGGAGCCATGGGGAGTTATGCTCAGGGCAATGCATGGGTTAAGCAGGTGAAGGTCGTGGTGACCAAGAGACAGCTCAGACCCACCCGTGGTGGCACTATGGACAGCACCCTCTCCTGGCTGCTGCTCCTAGGCAGAGCCCCACAGGTGCCCTGAAAGCATCCACGTGTGTTCTAGACGGGGGTATTATAGGATGCTTTACACGCCCAGTACTGTGACAACTAACTGAGAAAGACACTGTATTAAATACAGTTAAAAGATTTATTGCTAGACTGTTTAATAGTCCTTAATATGCTCATTTTCTCTCTGGGATGCTAATGTACTGGATACACTTCCTTTAAAAAAAAAGACGTTGTAATCAGGCAAAGCCTGATCATGCAGGATGGGGGAGCTGACTCCCTGCAGGGTGTTGAGAACCCTTGATGGCACTGGCACCTTTCAGTGAGATGGCTCTTGGCTGAGTCAGTGAGGATGAGCAGGGGAAGTCACTACATCATCTCCTGGTCCCCAAGCGCCTCACAGAGGCCAGCAGGAGCATCTGTCAGTCCGGCATGCACACCTGCTCCTGGTGTCTGCAGACGTATTTATATATCCTACGTATGTAAATGATCCTTTCAGAAAAGATTTGTTTGAAAGGAAGAGTTAGAGAAAGGTGTCTTCCATCCACTGGTTTACTCCACAGGCAGGTGCAACAGCCAGGGCTGGGCCAGGAGGAAGCCAAGAGCCCGGAAGCCCATCTGGCTCTCCATGTGGGTGCAGGGGCTCAAGGACTTGGGCCATCCTGTGCTGCTTCCCCAGGCACATTAGCAGGGAGCTGCATCAGAAGTGGAGCAGCTGGCACTTGAACCGGAGCCCATATGGGACGATGGCATTGAAGGGGGCCGCTGCCTAACCTGCTGCGCCACAACCTTGGCCCCAAAATGACGCATCTTGAGAAAAGCTCTGGACGCTCAGGCGTCCCCGCCTCCAGACACCTTTGGCTGCTGTCAGTGAGGTGCTGCTAGGGATCTCCTCGTCTCACCTCTGTCCCCGCATCCTCCTTGCTCCCAGTCCGCCCCTGTCTTATTTCTCCTTCTGCAGGCATTTCAATCTTTCTAGTGCAAAGGAATGAGGGCTCTGAGGACGTCCAGCTCCAAGCTGGCGTTGGTTCAAAGACTCGGGCAGCAGGTGGTGACACTCCCAGTGGTGCAGTTGCTGGGTGCCTCGATGCGGAGCCAGGCACGCCCAGGCAGCGGGTGCTATGATCATGCCTGCAGCTCCCGGGGCCTAGCTCACCTATGGCACGGGATGCATGCTTTTAGTGAGAAATGAAACCTCCTGTGTCACCTGCCTGCTGGGGCCAGTGAGTGGGCAGTGCCATGCACCTGTCGAAGCAGGGTCCTGCTGTGCCGCCGCTCTCGCACCCCTTCCCTTTGTGGCCCGGCCCTCTCTGACTTTCTGCAATTCCAGCAGCTGCTTGGCGCCGCAGGACTAGGAGAGGGGAGGACTCTTTGGATAAAAGCGAAAGGGCAGACTTTAGGGAGCAAAGCAGTAGTGACGTGAGGGTGGGATGCCTTACAGGGGCGGGGCAGCGGGAGGACATCCTGGGTGTGCCCTCCAGTGGTACCTGAGGACTTGCAGGCTGTGAGGGGGCTCGGATGAAACTTCTTCACTCAGAATAGCGGCAGGCAATCTTCCTAGAGAGACACCCGCGTCCGAGTGTGTGCCCCTTGGCTCTACCATGTAGGACACCAACACGCACATAAAACGCCAACTGGTAAACCAACACTGATGACTACCAATCCTCACATGCTGTATCCCCAGCATGGTGCCTAGGTACACATGAAGCATGCCATGCCCTGGTCATCATCAGAGCCCAGTGCTGTAAGCATGGGTGTCCCTTGTCCCCTGCAACATAGATTAGGAAAGAAGGGGCCATGAGAGCTGATGACACCTGCTGGGGGCCCAACAGCTGCAGGTGGGAAGCCCAGGTCTCCGAGGACAAAGCAATCGCTGGAGACCACAGGGCCTTAGTAGCAGCAGGTGAAGAGGAAACGCTGAGCCTAGGGCTGGTTGGGGGGAGGTAAATCTTATCCTCAGCCTGGTTGGAGGTCACCAGCGAGAGCACGGTGGTGGCTCGGGGACAGCTTCCATCATGAGGAACGCCCCCTGTAGAGGCTGCACCCTCCTGCTGGGCAGGGTGCACACCTTTCCCCATCATGAGCCCGGGTTTTGTGCTTGGGCACTGAGTATTTCACGCGAGGTTATTTTGCCAGTGAACCTCGTCCACCCTGGATGTCTTATTATTTTCACAAAAGATTTTAGCTTAGCTTTATTTTCTGTGTCATTGAATAAAGTAGTCTCAGAATAGGTAAAAATAGTTCTATTTCAGTTCCACTTAAATTTGCCCTTTAGTTCCTGGTGGTGGAGACCTTTCCCCACGGGAGAAGCAGTTAAAAAGGGTCACCAAGGCTCCAGGGACACAGTCCCACCTGATGGCCTGGAGCCCTCCTCCTGCAGGACGCGGAGCTCCTCTCTCGGGTGCAGTGGGCAGCCGAGGCCAAGGGTGCAGGGTCAGGACTCTGTCCATGTCACCTCCGGAAGGCGTGAGCTCTGCACTGCTGGGCAGCAGCTCCCTGTTCCAGAGGGAGGGGAGAAAGTGACACAGATGCAACCACAGCTCTGCATTTTAATCTCAGGGCTCATCCTGTCCCTAGTTCAGAATCAATTTTTTTTTTTTTTGCAAGAGGCAGCCACAATGACTGACATTAATTCATATCTCGGGTGGGTGTTTCTAACCAAACAGTGAGGTATCTGGGCTGGGTGTTTCTAACAGAACAATTATCTGCCTGCTGAGGCCGAGTATTCATTTCGTTTCCATCAGGAACCCCTTCCACGTTGCTCTCAGGGTGGAAGATGTGAAATTGGTTATCTCAGTTCTGAGAACAGAGGATGCGTTTAAATTACACAAAGGATCTTCAGGCCAAGGCGCCAGGCCTGACAATGCAATAGGAAAGCAGCCAGAAGAAGGGGTTAGCTTCGGATCGTTCGCCAGCTCAGAGTGAATTTCATTCTGCTTCTTTCACTGTTACAGCCTTGCCCATGACAATGAGCCCACGGAATCCTAATGTATCCTCGTCCTGGTCACGTGGGATTCTCAGGACAAAAACAAAATTAACAAAAGGAAAATAGGAGTCAAGAATAGACTCTTGTTTCTTTATAATAAAGGACAGAAAATTGTACAGGGTGATTCTGTTTTTAAGACCTTTTAAATTATACTCAGAAGCATGAATAAGGTAAAATAGTACTGGTTTGGGGGACAGTACGGAAGCTCCATTTCACAGTTAGCACACACGTGGCCGGTGGTTCCGCAGTAGCAGCAAAACTAGATTTCATCACTTCAACCCAGAAAAGCAGTTGGCAGTCAGCTCTCCTTGGCCCCTGCAGGTTGGGGACAGAATGAGACAGTTTGACTCACGGCAGTGACCCTTCAGGCACTGAACACGAATGTATCACCCGTGTGTTGTCCAGGGGATGACACTTCTCATGTAGTTAAGCCTACAGTGCATTTCAATGATGACTCATTAGTCAAGATTTCAGCTATACACCTGGAGGAAAACATTGAAAAGTTATGAAAAAGTCAACCACATGTCCTTTCTACCCACTTTCTAAGCCCAGAGAAGCCTAAGCCAAAATTGGGGGAAATTTTCAAATGGGTGGGATACTGGGATTTTTTTACAATTTTGTTTTTACTTATTTGAAAGGTAGAGAGATGTGGGGGTTTGCAGACAGACAGATCGCCCATCTACTGGTTCACTACCTAAATTCCCACAGCAGTGAGGGCCGGGCCAGGCCAAAGCCAGAAGCCTGATGCTCCATCCGGGTCTCCCACGCAAGTGGCAAGGACCCAAGCTCTTGCGTCATCACTGGTTGCCTCCCAGGGTGCACATAAGCAAGATGCTGAATGAGAAGTGGAGCCAGGGCTTGAACCCAGGGCCTCGAGTAAGGGCTGTGGGTGTCCTAAACGACATCTTAGCTGCTACACCACGTGCCTGCCCACAGAGTCTGGAATTTGAAATTAAAAGGAGGGGGGGGGCAGTGCTGTGGCACAGCAGGTTAATGCCCTGGCCTGACGCACCATCATTCCATATGGGCGTCGGTTCAAGTCCCGATTGCTCCTCTTCTGATCCAGCTCTCTGCTATGGCCTGGGAAAGCAGTAGAAGATGGCCCAGGTCCTTGGGCCCCTGCACCTGCGTGGGAGACCTGGTGGAAGCTCCTGGCTTCAGATCCACGCAGCTCCAGCCGTTGCGGCCAATTGGGGAGTGAAGCAGCGGATGGAAGACCTCTCTCTGTCTCTACCTCTCTGTGTGTAATTCTGACTTTCAAATAAATGAATAAATCTTAAAAAAAAGAAATTGAAAGGACTGGTTCTCGTTAACTGGTGATCACAAAAGCCTGAGTCTCTCCTATGCTGTGAAGCCGTCTGAGAAGTGGGAAAAACCGAGTTCCACCTCGGTGGTCAAAGGTACTAAGTAGTAGGACAGCACATCAATGTGCTTTGGCTGGACTGTAACCAAGTCTAACTAATGACATAGATTTGCTATACATGCAAGCTGGTTCACATAGGATCGGGTACATATATAATATATATATATAATATGTAATATATATAATGTATATATAATGACCAACAAAGTTTAGCTAGTATGACTGTAGTATACAAGAGACTTCAAAAGGTTCATGGAAAATGAAATTAAGAGATAGTGCAAATTCCCCATGAGCCTTCTGAAGCCCCCTCATACGTCTCACTAGGACCGTGGGAGGCTTTTTGTTTGTTTCTTTGGTTTGGTTTCTGCTTTGTTTTTTATAACTAGGGTTCTGGAAGGGAGGGCATACTTGCGCACTGGGATGAAGCTGTGGGGCGGGGTGGCTTCCCCAAGTCACTCAGGGGCTCAGGGTGGTGGAGGCGCCACGATGGGTGACAGCAGCAGCCCAGTGGTGCCAGGTGTCTGAGGAGAGGCGAGTGAGGCCTCAGCTGTTGCCCCCTCTCTGGGGCGCCTCCAGACACTGACTGGTCATCACAGCCCAGTGGCGTCCCAGCCACCTGGCCTCCCACTCACCCAGGCAGGAGAGGAGAACTGAGTCCCCGGAAGAATCGTTCCCCAGTTTTCAAGTGTTGAATCTCCTGAGCTTGTAATCCCCTCGAGACTAAAGCTTTCCTGTGTCTCTTCCGGGAAAGCTACTTAACCTGTGTCTCTTCCGGGAAAGCTACTTAACCTGTGTCTCTTCCGGGAAAGCTACTTAACCTGTGTCTCTTCCGGGAAAGCTACTTAACCTGTGTCTCTTCCGGGAAAGCTACTTAACCTGTGTGACTGCTTAGGCAAAGCAAACTCCCCTCCCCCTGCTTCTCACACCTGCATTCTAGGGACGGGGTGAAGCTCAGGAAGTAAAATTTCTCCCCAGGGAGCTGTCTCTTGGGTCTGCCATATAAAGTAGGTCCCCCCGGGGGGAGGGGAGGATGGGAGGAGACACATTGGGCCTAATGGTTAAGATGCCTGATGTCCCATGTCGGGGCACCTGGGTTCATCCCTGTTTCTGGCTCCTGACTCCAGCTTCCTGCTCATGTGCACCCAGGGAGACAGCTCTGATGGATCTGGTAATTGGGTTCCTGCCACCCACGTGGGAGGTCTGGGCTGAGTTCCTGACTCCCGGGTCCAGCCCACAGCTGTTGAGGACATTTGAGGAATGAACCAGTGGATAGGGTCCCTCTCCCTGCCAACCTCGACAGTCCGGCCACCTTCATCTCTTTCTTAGCAACAGACTGGCTTTTTTGCCAGCAGCATCGCTGTGTGTGATTATACAGTTTACTTCTCTATTGACTTTTTCCTCTCTAAACTGATTATTCCACAAGGTTAGGGATGACATCTGCTTGTTGAATGTTTGGTTCCTGGCTGCTTGCACCATACCAGCCTCTATACCAGGGGGAATCAATACGCTGTTTGCTTGGTGCATGCGTGAATAAATGCCAGCTTTAAAACAAGCCTCCGGGTGACTCTGCCGGTTTGCCGCTGACCACACCTTGATAAGTTCTCTTGTTGTCTGCTTGCCCCTTTCTGCAATCAGTGGTCCTTAGTTTCATTCCATTTGATCCTCCTCGCTCAGTCCACATCTACAGCAGGACCAGAGGGCAGGGGCTACAACTCTGGGACCCTCCTGCTGCCCCACTGGACACCCGCACTCTCGATGACCAGAGTTCAAGTACACAGGGCTCCAGGACAACAGATGTGCAACAGGTGCATACCTGGTATTTGCAGCCACTTGGTCTCCTCCAGCGGCACGTGGATGGGGGGGGGGGGGGAGGCGCCGTCTTCTCCACCCTCCTGTCACCTGCTGGGGGGGGGGCGTGGAGAGGAATGTGTCCAGGTGCTGGCTGTGCAAACCCAGAGCCACCACCTCATCCAAATGTGGCCGCTCAGTCGCCCTTTCCCAGCTCCGGAGCTGAGTAATACAAAGGCAGGGGGAGGCAGCGGCGGGTCTGCCTCTCTACCTGAGATGCACAATTGCAGGTGCTTTTCATTCCAATGCTCCCTGACTAAGTGCTTGAACTCCAAACACAGGCAGCGCTGGATCTGGAGCTTAGAGCTGCCGTTTTCCTCAAGCAGATACTGTGTGCGGACTTCACAGTGTTCACTGAAAAATGGAATTAGCAGGTGAATTTACTTTGGTGCAAAATTAAATTCATGCATAGCTTTTCTATTAAACACATTTTCCATGATTTTTCTGAAGATCTCTTGTATAAAAAAGCACGCCATGCTTCCTCACTGGGAAAGTGAGGCCCCCAGAGAGGATGAAGTGAGATAGCGCTCACGGAAATGCCTAGCTTGTACAAATAATGAGAGCTCCCATTGTAATCAGCAGTGTTGATCGCAAAATGCAAATTTCACGTTGATTTGGCCTGATGCACGCACTGAGATATCCTATCCAATTTACACCAACAGGGGCAGTGTGAATGGGGATTTTCCAGCTTCTAAATGCATTTTCAGAATCATATTGGGAAATAAAAGTGTTTTATCACCCTGTTTTTCAAACCTTCTACTTCTGACTGCTCTGAAATACTGCAGACCTCTTTATCATTAGAACTCCCGGTGACTGGCATGCCAGTCCCTGAGAGAGCTGGGCTATTTTTTATTTTTTCCCATTGAGATACATGCAGGAAAATACACCAACTTGAAGTATTCCCTTCAACGAGTTTTGAAGACTATATAATACTGTAGAACCATCATCCAGACAGGATAGAAAACATTTCTGGAAGTTCTGTAAGGTGCCTTATTCAGTTAATTCTCCCTAAGGTAACTTTCTGATTGCATCATTGGTTGGTTTTGATGGTTTGGGACGTCATATAGAAGGAATCATACCACGTGTACTCCATTCCCACAGTGTAGGATTGAGGTTCAGCAGTGTGCTGGGGTCTGTGTGTCGATTATTCATCCCTTTTCTGTAGCTGGGTCGTGTCCAGGTGCAGGAGACATGACACAGTTGTTTCTGAATCTCCTTTTGATGGGCAATGGTGTTTCCCGAATTTGACTATTATAAACAAATTTACACAAGTCTCAGTGTGTCCCAATGTTTCCTTTTGTCTTGGGTAACTGTCCAAGAGTACAGTCCCTGAGTCATCAGGTAGATGCGTAGTTAATTCCACTGAGAAACACTCAACGGGTTCTTCAAAGCGCCCATGCCATGTTTTATCCCCACCATGCTTCACATCTTTGGTACTGAGTCGCCCCCCAACTCATTCTTATGGGACCAATCTGTTCTTACTGTTTTCTCATTTTTCTTTTGAGTTAATCAATTTTTATTTCACTTTATCACCTCTATGATCCGTAATTCTTTTTTTTTTTTTTTCAGTATGCATCCCTAGTCTACCTTCAAATACTAAGACAGCTCTTCACAACCAATGTAAGAACCTCAGAACAGTATCATTTCACTTATTCGTTCCTGCAATGTGTATTCTGGGACATAGTCACTTAACAGTAGGGACACATTCTGAGACACACGTTGTTCGGTGTTTTCATTATGTGAGCATTGAGCATCCCCGAGTGTGACACACCCAGATGTGGATGACGGTGACATCACCGGTCTGTATTCTCTTAGGACACCCTGGTGGTCTCTACAGTCCATCACCACCAGCAACAGCATCATGCAGCTCGTGACTATATCTCACTTCCGCGTGTGCTGTCACCTCCACAAAACGTCATTATTTTGCTTCAGACAGTGATCAGCCATTGAATAAATGTGGATGTATATTATTTTAAGATGAAATACATTTTTAAGAAATATGTCCCACGTACGTGTCATCTCTGGGGCTCTTTGCTCCTCTCTGCTTACGTGGGTCTCCATGCCCGTCAGGCCGAGGAGGTTTTCTTAGCATTTCTCATAGTTTGAGTCTGTTAAAGACACCTCAGCCTTTATTTCTTTGCGAATGTCTTCATCACATCTTCGACTTCACAGAGAGCTTTCCTGGATAATAATTCTAAGATGTTGATTTTCTTTTGTTAACTTTCCCTTTATTTTATTTTTTAAAGCTTTTATTTAATGAATATAAATTTCCAAAGTACAGCTTATGGATTACAATGGCTTCCCCCTCCATAACTTCCCTCCCACCCGCACCCCTCCCCTTTCCTGCTCCCTCTCCCCTTCCATTCACATCAAGATTCATTTTCAATTTTCTTTATATACAGAAGATCAGTTTAGTATATATTAAGTAAAGATTTCAACAGTTTGCCCTCACATAGCAACACAAAGTGAAAAATACTGTTGGAGTTGTATTCCAAGCAATACATAAAATGACAGTAGAGGCTGCAGTAAATAACACTGGCTCACTGCACAGGGCTTGTATCTTTCCCCGTCAGGCCTCTCATTGGAAGCTGTGGGTCTAATCTGTGGTTGAGATGGTGCCGAGGTAAAGGGAGCTTTAATTAGATTCAGCTCACCATGGGCTTCAGCTGTTCTGAACCCAATTCCAGGGCTTTCTCTTGCTCAGGGATTGGACTTGAACTCTGGAGAGATTCCAGGGACCTCCTTGAGAGCTTCCCATGGAGCGTCCAGGTTTGTGAACAGTCAGAGGCCCTGCTCTGCTGTGGGGTAGCTGAGAATCCCAAGCCGCTGCTTTCTTTTCCCACCTCTGGCCCGGCCTGGCTGGTGGAGGCCACTGCATTGCACCTGCCGAAGTCTCAGTGCGCATCAGCCAGGCGTTTACTCTGCTTGGACTCGTTTCCTGTCCTCTTCATTAGGATGTTTTTCATGAGTGACAGAGAGCAGAAAGCAACCAAGTAGCCAGCAGGATGTGGGAGACAGGAGAGGGAATTTGAATTCTCCCAGGACTTGCTGCCTTGGATTTCCCCTGGGCTCCCGACTTCGATCTTTCCTCTACATCACCTCCTCTCAGTCTGGAAGCACACAGCTCCCTTGTTCCAAATAAATCCTTTCTGGAGCCCTGTGTGTAGTAGTTACCGTCCCACCCATGTCCTCAGCCTCTCCTCAGAGGAGTCTCTGCCTCTGCAGCCTCTGCCTGCTCGCCCACTCCCCAGGTTGGAGCACCTCTTCATGGTGGGGGACTCTCCTGAGCCCCCCACCACCACCGGTGGAGTGCTTGTCTCTGAGCAGGCTTTCTGCAGATAAACTTCTAGTGAGTGACAGCCCTCTGCCTGGACATAGGACAGGGGCCAGGCAGGGAAAGACCAAGGTCTCGCGGGTCCTGTCTTACCTTATTCAGCTGTTGGGCAGCGCAGGTGCTCAGGAGGAGGGTTGGGGCTGTGGTGGGCCTGGGGCGGAGCCTTTGCCACGACTGGCAGATTCCACCGTGACCCAGGCAGACCTTCCTTGGCATCCCTGTCTCAGGAGAGCAAGGCCCTGTTCTGGGAGGCTGGAGTGGTCCCTGCAGGACTTGTTGGATGGAGGAGGAGGTGACCCCACTGTCTTCGCCTCACTGTGGCCACCTAGCGCCTGGACTCCCACTTGCCAAGTATACGGACAGGATCCAAATATCAAGTGTCGGGAGCGAATGTGTAGTGTTAGACACAGCAAGGTGGGTAGATAAAATGAGGAGTGAAATTAACCATGTGGCAAAAGGTAAGACTACGGAGATCAAATGTGGGAGAAACTGGAACTACTCATATTGAGAACTATGGGGTAGCAATCCAAGGGTCCTTCAGAAAGTTCAAGAATGACGGAATGGGAAGACGTCTATTTTGGTGTAGCGCCCGGTGCCAGGTGGAGAGTGGGAGAGGAGGGCTCTGTGTTGTGCCTGCAGTGAGCATGTCGTGAAAATAAGTCTGTGGCACAGGCAGCTGGCTGTGTTTGTGTGTGTGTGTGTGTGTGTGTTCACAGTCAGCCGTGGGTGTCCTTGGCCCCTGGGCAGAGAGGTAGTGAGACTGCTCCCAGGCAGCTGCCCCCACCCCCACCCCACCACCCTGCTAGCGGTCTGGGAAGCCAGGCGATGGCACGTGGCCTCCTGCTGGGGACGCCCCTTCTCAGCTGAAAGCAAAACAGCCAGTGATGGGCATAGAGGCGGGAGATTTGTTTTAAAGATTTACTTATAAGGGAGAACATGGGGTAACTGTCTTTCTGTGTCTGGCCTAGTTCACTGAATGTGTATCAGTATTGCTGCAATTACAGTCTCGTGAAACTTTGTTTTCTACCTGTGTCAAACCAATGGTTAAGAATGTTATACTACCATAGTTTTAATGATCTGTGATTACTTTAAAATATACCATATATTGGTCAAATGGTCATTTTTCCACTTAATTCTTTATAGCCATTGTCTGTATTACCACTGAACTAGGATCTTTTTGCTTTTTATTTGTTAAACTTCTTATTCAGTGAAGTGGTTAGCCTTTTACTGTAAAGTGAATTTAAAATATGTTACCTCAAAAACTAGAAAAAGAAAGGGAGAGGAAATAGGGTAGGAGGGGGAGAGGAGAGAGGGAGAAAGGGAATATATTCTTAGAATTGTATCTATGAACCAGATTGAATCTGTTAAAACTAATTAAAAATCAAAATTTAAAAATTTAAAGGATTTACATATTTATTTGAGGGCAAAGTGAGAAGGGAGAAGGAGAGAGGGAGAGAGACAGAGACTTAGACAGAGATCTATCCATCTTCCATTCCCTGGTTCACTCTCCAAATGGCTACAATGGTCAGGGCTGGGCCAGACTGAGGCCTGGAGCCACATGGGTGCAGGGGCCCAAGGACTTGGATCATCTTCTACTGCTTTCCCAGGCCACAACAGAGAGCTAGATTGAAAGAGGAGCAGCCAGGACTAGAACCAGCACCCATATGGGATGCCGGCGCTTCAGGCCAGGGCATTAACCTGCTGCACCACAGCACCAGCGCCCGGCACATGCCGTTGACACCCATGCAGTCACCTTCTTCGGATGTCCATTCATGTACCTGCCACTCCATCCAAATAAACTCCCAGATCACATGCCCAGTGATGGGCTGTTCCAGAATGTTTTCTGTAAGCAAACCAGGCATTGTGAATGCAGTGTCGTGGCTGGCATCCATCATTCAGAGGACTCATTCCCAAGTTGCAAGGTTCTCATGTTTCAAGGGAACGCTGGGCTCATCTATGGCAGCCTGGCCTCTGTAGACAGCACAGTTAGTGGGAAGTCCCAGTGAGAAGCAATTCCTTGAGAAGAGGCGGGACCTCTCTCTCTGGTATGGACTGTCATGCAAAGGGGCAGCAGGTGGCTCGTGCCTGTTTGTAGTTTAGCATCTTCGTGAGCTCTCAACACTGATTTCCTTTCACCTCCACCCCTGGCATCTCCCTGATGAGTCAATTTCAAGTCGGAGTCTGTGCACTTGTGATGTGACAGCCACTGTGGAACAACGATGCTGTGGAGTCTGGGACTCGTGGGAGCTTTGAGACCATCTGGAGGTGCTGCCTGCCTGTCTCATTCGTCTCCCCACAACTCGTTTGCTGAGAATGCAGTGAAGGAATGAAAATCGACCCCATAGTCGTTGCTCTGGTGTGAAGAAGTGTGAGCATGCCGTAGCCGTCAGCCCCAGGATTTAGAAATTACTCCTGGAATGCCCAAGGTTGACAGTTCCTGCAGATCCCTGGGTAACTCTGACAGTGTGTCTTGAGCTCTGATTTAAAGCCACCCTGAGCTGTATGGGAAGCCCAGGATGTGAGCTCTGCCCCTCAGATGGTCCGCAGAATCCCTGGAATCCTAGGGGATCAGTTCCATCCTGCTCCTGCCTATACAAATTTGTGTAAAATATCCAGCCATTTCCCCCCAAGGCGCAGCTCCTTCCATTCCAGGGAACGCCATGGCACTCGGCTGCTTGGCAATGGCGTGGCCACCGTGTCAGCACTGTGGGCTGCAGGTGGTCTGTCGGCCCCCTGAGAAGGTCATTTCAGAGCACAGAAGGTGGTGATAACCCCCCGTCCCCCTGTGAGAATGAGAAACCTCAACTCAGGCTCTCTACTTCATCAGGTTGAGACAGGGCAAAGCCGCGGGGAAGAGAACAGGATTGGACATTCCATGATGAGTTTGGAAGGTCATGAAGCCTAGATAGAACAGAGCACTGGAAATGATGGGCTGGCTGGGGGTGGGGACACTGATGACCAACAGGTGTCATGGATACAAGGATGCCGAGTGCTCTTCAGGCAACTTCTGGCACAACGTAAACTACTTCCTGGTTAGAGTCTTCTACGGGGCTGGTTTTTACCTCCCCTGTAAGAAGCATTGGAGTTAGCTTTTCTATTTAGGGTGGGAAAAAGGAGAGAGAAACACACAGGATATAAACTAACTTAGCACAAAGTTACTTCTGTTTTCATAGTTTATGACCAAAGAAGATAGAATCCTGCCCTGAATGCACCCAGCAAGAAAATAAATCCAATGCAGAAGTTTTTGAAATTGGTTGAATTCATTTTCCAGGGAATAATTTTAACAACGCAGCAATAATAGTCATGGTCCCTCTAGTACCTCGAGGATCTGCATCAAAATGAGCTCGTGTGTGCAGAATGCTTTATTTAATGCTGACTCAGCATGTGGGAAGATGCTGTCCCACAGACAGGCCGTCTCCCTCCGCATGCCTGTGTGTGCAAACACCCGCACGAAAGGTGTCCAGAACCCACAAGGGCGGCTTATACTTGAGTGTATGTTCTGACACGGCTCTGGGTTGGCACCCAGCCACCCCCACACAGGTAGACGGCTCACAGAACACTGTGCTCTGAGTTGGGTTTTAATGAATAGCTGACATGTTCTCTTAGACAGCAGTTTTCAACCTGGAGATTTGCAGCCATGTCTGGGGACATCGGGGGTGGTCCCAGTTTGGGGGTGGGAGGAGCTCCTGGCATCTGGGTGTGTAGGGAAGAAGGATGCTCTCACACACCCTAAGACACACAGGCAGCCCTACCGCACTGAGTGACCCGCTGCAATGCTGGTTGTACCAAGACAGGGAATCCCTGTGCTGAGATGTGAAGGGGCTTCCCCGTCACTGGCCTTGCAAAGAGGAAGAGCTCGGGGCGTGTGGCCCCTTGGCCGGGGAGCAGCCGGGCTGGCTGCCCTGTGACAGGGGAAGAGCAAAGAGCAGTGTTGGGGAAATAAACAGGAAGACGGACAGGGGGCCTTCCACCAGCAGCTGAGACCAGCCAGCCTGCGGGGAGGGAGGGGACACAGAGCTGGCTTAAGACCGAGGCCAGCTCTGAGCGCACAGCTCCTTGCGCCTGCCCTCTGAGCCAGCAGGGACCGAATTCCCTGACCTGGGCACAGCTGTTCGCACACAGCGGGAGGTGGGGAGATCCCAGAAACCCAGCACAGGGCGAAGACCTGGTGTTTCCTATGAATGCAATATTTGCTGAATTAAAATAAGGACAAAAGGCAGTAGTTCAAAGGAAGAGAAGGGGCCCAGCGGGCTGAGCAGCTTCTGCGTTTCCGGGCCTGCAGCGATCCCTCTCGATGCAGCAGCAAAGCCCACCTCGTGGGGAAGCTGGAGACGTGAGGCAGTGCAGAGCCTTCTCAGGGAAGTCGGTGGAGCCTGGCAGGAAGTCCGAGTCCGCATGGAGGAGGCCACGGGATGAGACCTGCTGTCACTATTTGCTGAACAAGGTTTTTGAATCTCTTGAGCCCCCAGTGTCTTCACAAGGTAGAGATCTTTGGAAAATGTTATCCAGAAAACCTGTTTGTGAGCTTGAATGGCATACAAGGGAGACTATGACGTGTGCCAGAGTGAACAAGCCTCCCGCTGTCTGTGCTTCAGGGCTCACGGCGAAGTGATCTGGAGGGTCCCAACCGTTGAAAGTCCCTGGTAAAACAAAATGCTGTTTATGGTTGCAGGCAATTAGAATGCATAAGGTCATATCTTCAATGCTTGTGGAACTGGGACTCTAAGCACAAAGGGAAAGTACTGCAGTGCAGGTCAACAGTGACAGTGAAATGGCGAACGCCCACCAGCGAGAGGCAAAGGAACAGGGCGCTCCCATCGCATGAGGGATGTTCAGGGTCAAGTGCAGACTAGTCCTTTACCAGGAGGGACTTGGACACGAAGGATCTGGGCTGCAGCAGTCCCTCAGTGAAACGTTCCCCCAAGTACTGGAAGGTCTGTGCGCTTAGCACACAGGACCCAACGCTCGGTCCACAGCTGCAACCACCGTTGAGGTGGAAAAGACTTCTTCAGCTTCGGAGTTTGCCCTCCTAGCCGTAAAGCCCGCATGCACTTCCAGCTACACCCGAAGCCTGAAAGTCAAAGCCAAGGAGAAAGGGAATGGAGACCCAGCATCAGACAGGAACGAAGCTGGGACTTCGTTAACGGGAAAGTGGGGCGTAGACGGTCCAGGAACCCCAGGCTCAGTCTCTTTTAGGTCTCTGAAGACTCATCGTAAAATTGGTGGACTTTCCCTTCTAATAAGGGATGAATAAGTAGTGCCTGTGGACGTACTAGCGGGAGCTGTGTGCATGGTTATCTGAAACAGAAACTTCCTGTTATTATGCTGGACAGAAGGCATGGTGTCTGCGCAGTTCCTGTGAGAAGGACCCCCTCCCCAGCTGTGCCAGCTGTTTGCCAGGAAGGACAGGCCCTGTCCCTAACAGGCCCACAGGAGGGAATGGAGCTGGCATTTGTGTGTGTGGTCCAGCAGCACCACCCTCAGTCCGGGCCCTGCACCGGGGGAGGAGTTCACGTCCTCTCAGTCAACCTCACCAGCGAAGGGCTGCAACCCACACTGCTGTCGCTAGATGTTGCGCAATATCATTTTATTAAGAGAAGAGGGAAGCGGAGTAATTTTTTGATAGTTCTCCAGGTCTTCTTGCATCACAGAAGTTCTTTCTCTTTGCTCATTTCAACAGATAAAAAATACCGAAGCAACCCAAGGAAAGAAGTCAGCCCTGGGTGTGCCAAGATGCAGTAAGATCAAGTGAGGAGTTGCCTTAGACTGGGAATCCTCAAGGCCTGGTCACTCCCTTGACATCCAGGAGGTTCAGCCCCGTGGTCCCATTGTGCAGTGTCTGCACCTGGAAGTCTGGGGATGCAGAGGCTTCCGTTTGTTTGTAAGTGACAGGAAATGATGGGGAAGGGGTGGGATCCTGCAGACTAGGTGAGGATGTGTTATCCAGATTGGGAACGTGATAAAGAGGCTCTGGAGAAGGGTTGTTAAATATGGAGGACTCCAAGGGTCTAGGAAGGGATTAACAGAAACGTGGAGTAAACTGTCATGGTTCCTGATCACTTGCTGGCCGGGTGATGATTTATCCCAATTGCAGAACTGATCTCCCTGTAAAACTCTTCTCCCAGCTGGTGTGACCCTAGATGGCCTTTAAACTCCCTTCTCTCTCTGGAATTCTCTCATTCTCCAAGGCCTGATGATCAGTGTAAAGTTTACAGTGATGTTAACAAAAATGAATACCCTGAGACACTCCATCTAAAAATAAACTATATGCATGTTAAAGCAAATCCCGAGACTTAAATCCAATCACATCAATAATTATATTACGTGCAAATGAGCTAGACACTACATAAAAAATCAGAGATAATCAAATGGGTTAAAAAATAAAAAATAACTTGGGGCCTGCATAGCGGGCTGCAGTGCCAACATCCCATATGGGCGCTGGTTTGTGTCCTGGCTGCTTCACTTCTGATCCAGCTCTCTGTTGTGGTCTGGGAAAGCAGTAGATGACCCGAGTCCTTGGGCCCTTGCACCCACGTGGGAGACCTGGAAGAAGCTCCTGGTTCCTGGCTTCGGATCGGCATAGCTTCAGCTGTTGTGGCCATTTGGGGAATGAACCAGCGGATGGAAGATGTCTGTCTTTCTCTGCCTCTGCCTCTGCATAACTCTGCCTTTCAAATAAATAAGTAAATCTTGGGGAAAAAATAAAAACTTCTGTGTTGCTTAAAAGAACCATATTTCAATCACTTTTAAGTTTGAAAATAGAATTTATGTAAATACTAAACAAAAGCCTGGTGTGATTATATTAAGTAGACTTTAAAAATGTGTTAACAGACACAAAAGGCACATTTTGGTTTTACTTAAAAACTTTTAACAGATTTAAAGTTGTATGTATTTGTGGAGTACCACGTAATTATTTTGATATGTGTACATATTATGTAATATCCAATCAAGATAAATAAACCTTTTTCCCAAAACATTTAACTCTTCTTTATGGTAAAACTATTAAAATCCTACCTTCTAAACTTGTTTTAGATGGAGAGAGAAATATACAGGACATCAATATTACCCATAGCCACTCTACTGTGCAATAGCACCCAAAACCTCTTATTCCTACCTAACTGTAACTCAGGACCTATTAATCAATGTTTCCTCTCCCCTCTTTCCATCGCCAGCCTCTCATAACCGCGTCATACGTGTAACTTCTACGAAGTCATAGTTGTTTAGATTCTACATATGAATGAGATCATGTGGTACTTACTTGTCTTTCTGTGCTTGGCTCACCTCACTTAACACAATGCCATCCAGTTCCATCCTTGTTATTGTGAATTACAAGATCCCATCCTTTTTTATGGCTGAGTAGCATCCCACTATGGGTATGGACCACATTTTCCATGTCCATGTATCGGCGGAGGAAGGAGGGATGCTGCTGCTTTTTTTTTGGACAGGCAGAGAGAGAGAGAAAGGTCTTCCTTTACCATTGGTTCACCCTCCAATGGCCACTGCAGCTGGTGCACTGTGGCCGGCGCACCGCGCTCATCCGATGGCAGGAGCCAGGTGCTTCTCCTGGTCTCCCATGCGGGTGCAGGGCCCAAGCACTTGGGCCATCCTCCACTGCCTTCCTGGGCCATAACAGAGAGCTGGCCTGGAAGAGGGGCAACTGGGACAGAATCCGGCTCCCCAACTGGGACTAGAACCCGGGGTGCCAGTGCCGTAGGTGGAGGATTAGCCTAGTGAGCTGCGGCGCCGGCCAGGGATGCTTCTGACTGATCAGAGGATAACGTTCTTCAAGATGAAGCAGGAACTCTCCGTGCAGAGAGATGACTGCGTGGGAACTCTTTAATAAACTCCAAAACAAAGAGCGTTTGCAAGCACAGGGCACCAGAATAAATCCATATTCAACTGGTTAATCTTGAAAATGAATCTGCAGTGTCTTCAATTCTCATATTGTCTTGGTAACAAGAAACAGACTCAACAAATGAATACAAATGAGTAAAGGCTGCTCTTAGTTCAGTTCTACTCTGAGTGTGACTCACTTGGCAGGAGGGTAAAGAACTAAAATTAATGGACATGACTCATTGCACAAGGGCAGTTTGGATTTTGTGTGTGTGTGTGTGTGTGTGTGTGGCTTTTCCTCCCACAGTCTTCAAGGTTCTTCAAGCAGCAGCTAGTAACAGAGGGAAAGGATTCCCTCCCCCTAACTCCAGTGGGGGATTGAGAATAAGGGGGTCACTTCCCAGGGCACTGCGCCCAATCAGTATTTTCTAACATACTTGACAAGACTTTCTGGAAGACTGACAATTATTTCCCACCATAAAATAAGTGAATGAAATTCCCTGGAACAACAAGAAAATCCAGAGTAGCTAAAGGAAAAAGAGTGCAGCGTGGGGGCAGATCCTAAGAGACCCACATGGAGATGCAGGACAAGCGAGAGCTCGGTGACCACACAGAGCAGGAGAGATGGAACCCCCACACCAGGTAGGGGACGTGTCCACGGGTGGAAGATTCTAGGAGAGGATAGGCCAGCAGTGGGCAAGGTCAGGCATGTGTGTGTGACAGCAGAATGGCCACACTTGCAGGAGATTCCAGAGGTTGTCCCAGCCCAGGATTGATAAGGAAAATAGGGGACTGATGTGACCCCTGGGAAGAAGACCCAGACTGAGGCCCACAGCAAAACCCAGTTGTTGTCAGGTGTGTTGGTTCCTAGGTCTATGGTAACAAATGACCTCAAATTGGTTCGAGACAACAGAAATCTATTCTGTCTCCCAGCTCCTGAAGCCAGACGGTCCCGATCCAGGTGTTGTCAGCATTGGTTCCTTCGGAGGCAGAATCCATTCCACGCCCCTCTCCTGACTTCCGGTGGCCACCTGCAGTCCTGGGCACTGACGGGCTAGCAGGTGCATCGCTGTCTTCAGGTGACCCTCCCCTCTGTGCCTCTGCAACTCAGACCTCCTCTCTCATCTCTCCTAAGGACACCGCTCAGTGTTTAGGGTCCATCTCAAATGTGGATGCTTTCATCTTGAACTCCTTAATGGCATCTGCAAAGACCACTTGTTCTGGGGCCAGCGCTGTGGCATAGTGGGTAAAGCTGCTGCCTGCAGTGCCGGCATCCCATGTGGGCGCCGGTTCAAGTCCCCGCTGCTCCGCTTCCCATCCAGCTCTCTGCTATGGCCTGGGAAAGCAATGGAAGATGGCCTAAGTCCTCAGGCCCCTGCACTTGCATGGGAGACCAAGGAAGAAGCTCCTGGCTCCTGGCTTCAGATCGGTGCAGCTCCAGCTGTTGTGGCCATCTTGGGGGGGGGGGGTGAACCAGTGGATGGAAGACCTCTCTGTGTGTGTGTGTGTGTGTGTGTGTGTGTGTGTGTAACTCTGTCTCTCAAATAAATGAATAAATCTTAAAAAAAAAAAAAAGACCACTTATTCCAAGTGAGAAGTGAGGTCCCATTCCGAGGTTCCAGGTGGACATGAATGTGTATGAGGGCTGGGCACTGTTTAACCCTCTGCACCAGGCAACTCCGAAGGTCTGCGGGACTGATGGCAACGGCCTCACGCTCTGGCACAGCCCTCGTTAAGCCTGGATGTGCATTTGGTCACCTGGGATGTTGTGGATGTACAAGCAGTGACTCAGAAGGCCTGGGTGAGGCTGAGGATCTGCACTTCTGCAAGATCCTGGCTGATGGGGCCAGCGCTGTGGCATAGCGGGTAAAGCCGCTGCCTGCAGGGCCAGCATCCCATAGGGGCACCGGTTTGAGTCCTGGCTGCTCCACTTCCAATCCAGCTCTCTGCTGTGGCCTGGGAAAGCAGTAGAAGATGACTCAAGTGCCTGAGCCCCTGCACCTGCATGGGAGACCTGGAAGAAGCTCCTGGCTCCTGGTTCCTGGCGCTGGATCAGCGCAGCTCTGACCATTGTGGCCATCTGAGGAGTGAACCAGTGGATGGAAGACTCACTCTGCCGCTGCCTCTCAGTAACTCTTTGCCTTTCAAAAAAAAAAAGATCCTGGCTGATGCTGGTTGTGCAGATCTATAAAGGACTGAGTGGCACTGTGTTTGTGCAGCTTGGGGACATGTGTGCAATTGATTGGCCATGCTTCACCTGACTCCTGATAAATCTGAGATGGCCACAAATTATTTGCAGAAGAATTCCAGGTGCTTATGGGTGAAAAATAAGACATTAAGAGAAATCTGAATGTGGCCCAAACTGTTACCCCAGAGTGAGAAACAAATTGGGAGAAGTCTGTGGGAGACCTGTTACCCCTCACCCGTCCCCAACATTACTAGGCTGGCGTGAGGCATCAGGCAAGTGAGCACTTGTGAAAAACCTTGAGAGCACAGAGCTTGCATCCAGGCTGGCGTGTGCGTGTGCATGTGTGTGCCTGTGTGTGTGTGTGTGTGCCTGTGTGTGTGTGTGCCTGTGTGTGTGTCGGGGGGAGGTCAACTGCCGTGAGACAAATCCTTGAGGACTTTCAGAAACTGGAGTGAGGGGAGGGGTATCAGGTCTCGTGTGACTTGTGAAATTCGGGGTGAGACCAAGTCCAAGGAACGCCTGAGGCGGAGAGAGGCACCCGCTGATGCCTGGGTCATGGCCGCTGAGGTCACAGAATTGGCCCACCGTGGATCAGGGCTTAGGCAACGATGCCTCTAGCTTTGCTGGAGGAGAGAGCCTTTTGTGCGCAGGGCAGAAAGAGAGCAGCAGCAGAAATATGGATTTTTCAATAGTTGAAAGGAGGACTGCACAGTGCAGCTCGGGTCTCACCCTTTTGAAATCAAAATCCTGTCTCGGTCATTAGGAGGGACATTGCAGCCACCTGGACAGCTTTTGCACTCGGTTCGGGAAGAGGAATCTTACAAACCACGTTTCTCTTCTTAGAAGGAAGCCCTTCCCAGAGGGCTGTGGGGGGTGAGATGTGGGTCTTGGAAGTGACGCCACTGGAGGAAAGCCATCTTTGGCTCCGGCAGTGTTGGTCCTGGGAAACAGTGAGGGCCAAGCACCCCCTCCACCACCTCCTGTGCTCAGGAACTGGCCCTCTGCAGGGAGCTACCCTTCCCACGTGACTCCCCTTGTTCACCTGGGAAAGGGCTGTGCAAGTTTCCGTTCTTTGTCTCCTGAACGCTTAGCTGAGCGATCTGTAATCGATGCAGACAAAAATCCGTGCTAACCCAGCTTGGGCAAGCCGGCACACCTTGCCCCAGGTGCCTGCGTGTGACCAGTCCTCAGTGTGAGTGTGCCCAGCGGCCCCTCCCAGGGACTCGGCTGGCCTCAGGGAAAGCGGCCACTGCTCTGCTGACCAATCACACCACTCTCCTGCTCTCCTCTTCCCCGGACCGGGTTCTTTCTAGACGTCCTGACTTCTCCCCGTGGAAGGAAAGGCCTTTCCTAGCTAACCTTCGTGATGCTTGTCGGTCCCACGGTGACAGCATCCCCCGTGACAACACCTGCCCCTCGCTGCTATCCTGCTCAGTGACGTCTCTCTGTACCCGAGTCTGGATTTTCATTTGACAACAAGGGAAATAAAGGGAAAAATGTGTCCACGAGTCATTGTCACAGAAGCAGGGAGCTGGGAGACAGGGCTCCTGGTCTCTTTTCCCACCTCTGCCAGTTAAGGTCGGGAGCTGTGTGGCTGTGGGGAGTGTGTGACCTCCCGGGCCTCGGCAGAGATAAGGACCTCACCTTCGTGGAAACCTTGAGTCTTTGAGTCCAGCTCTCGCAGCTGTAACTTTGTGATTGACTGGGCTTCTTCAACCACCCACGCTGAATTCTCAGAGCATCCTTAGCCTGAATCTTTCACCGAGGCCCCTGTCAATCAGTTCTGCTGTTTGGATGTTTTGTGTCTGCTGATGTGTGTGTGTGTGTGTGTGTGTGTGTGTGTGTGGGTGTGTGTGGGTGTGGGTGTGGGTGTGTGTGTGGGTGGGTGTGAGGTCCTGAGGACGCTGGGATGCCCGTGATGTTCTAGACACAGTATTGGATTTCCTCTTCTATGCAGCTTCATCTGAGTTGATCCACCCTCTCCAGCACCCTCCCTGCTGATGCGGGTAGACTCCACTGAGCTGCTGTTGTGGGTCTGCAGTGGGCAACCCTGTGAAGCTCCCACTGTGCAGAGAGAAGCCCTTGCCTGGTGGCTAAGGCACCCTTACCCTTCTGGCACAGGTCCCAGCAGCGTTTACCAAGTACCTGCCCTCAGTTCCGTAAAAAGCTCCGAGTAGAAGCCTCAGAGGGGACATGTCCATGCCAACCGGTTTTCAAACATGTAGACTTTGCAGTTTTGATTTTTTCTAAAAAAAGATTTGTTCTGTTTATTTGAAAGAGTGACAAAGAGGGAGAGACAGAGAGAGATCTTCATCTGCTGGTTCACTCCCCAAATGGCCACAGTGGCTAGGGCTGGGCCAGGCTGAAGCCAGGGGCCAGGAACTCCATCATGGTCTCCCACGTGGGTGGCAGAGGCCCCAGGACTTGGGCCATCCTCTGCTGCTTTCCCAGGCACATTAGCAAGGAGCTGGATCGGAAGCGGAGCAGCTGGGACCCGCACCAGTGCTCCTGAGTGGGATGCTGGCATGGCAGGTGGCGGCTTAACAGGTTGCACCTCAACACGGTGCCCCCGGTTTTGGTTTGATTTATTTATCTTTCATCACAGGAAATTTCTGACAACTCCATGTGTTGAGACCCATCCAGAGCACAGAGCAGAAGACAGTGGAGTTTCTCTCTAGGGTCCGAGTTGGGAGTCTGCCCTGTCTTCCCCCCGATGCCCTCTGTGGCTCCAAGGTAGCATGATGATGTGACAAGCACTGATCGGGGGCAGTCACTCTGTGTGGACAGGAACCTGAGACTCACAGAGAGTCTTGTCCCTGAACGTGCAGCTGGTTAGGACAGGGCTGGGGGCCTTGGCCTCTGGTCCTCCGTCTCCTCCACCCCCACCCAGGAAGCCGCCACCCTTGCCCTGCCACCTTCTTCCCATGACCCCAGCTCCTCCCCGAGGTGCTGTGCTTTCCGGGTGCACATTCTCCCGTGGGCCCCTGATTCCAGTGTCTCGTGGACTGAGCGATTCTGGAAGGAAGAGGGGAGGAGGGAGGGAAGGTCGATTATTCTGTGAAAAGCACTGAGAGCATTGAAAATCCAACTCTCCATGGCTCTCAAACACATTTACAATGCAACTTAGAGAAAGATGATGGCAATACTTGCTACCTACTGATGGACGATTTCAGTCTTTATTTTAGGGCCAGACTTTTAGTCTGTTTAAAAAGTGGGTTTGCTTTTAAAGAATAATATATCATGTTGCAAAATTAACAATCTTCCTGAAAAATACCACAGCCTAGACATGTAAGAATTTGAATAAAATTTTAAACTCTGATTTACATCATTAGTAATATACTCCCACAGGCTGCCATTACCTGGTGGTGAGACATACATCACTGCCAGGATATTATGAGGTGAAGAAGAGGCAGAAATTTTGCAGTCTGCTAGATTAAAATAATTGATCAGGTTGATAAAGTGTCATGCCCAGAAGAGAACTGAAGCCCAAAAAACAAGAACTGAACCTTCCATGTGATCCAGCAATCCCACTGCCGAGCACAGATTAAAAGAAATGAAATCCTTGTAACAGAGACACCTGCACACCATGTTTATTGGAACACTGTACACAGCAGCGAGATACAGAGTCAATCGAGATATCCATCAACAGGTGAATGGAGAGAGAGCGCATGGTATATATACACAGTGGAATATTACTAAGCCCTTAAAAAGAATGATATTTTGTCATTTGCAGGGAAATGGATAAGACCGGAGAACATTATGTTAAGTGAAATTAGCCAGACTCTCTCATATGTAGAAGCTAAAAAATCTCAATCTGAATGTGGAATAGTGATTACTAGAGGCTAGAGGGGGGAGGGAATAGAGAGAGGTCAAGTAACATGTGCCTGAGAGTTAGACAGACGGCTAAGGCCGCAGTGTTCCCCAGCCCAGTGGGCTGACCATGACTTACAGTAACATGTTATATACTTTGAGCATAGGGAAACAGAAACGCCAAGATTCCAATCACCAAGTAATGACAAAAAGAAAATTAACTACCCTCATTTGATCAATGCACATTATATCTATGGAACAATACATAATATGTATAAGTATAAATATGTATAATGGTTAATCCCCATAAATATGTATAATTATTGTTAATCCAATTTTTAATATTTAAAAAGTATGGTAAATTAAACATATTTGGGAAAGAGAGCTTGCATATTTGATCAAAGGTGGTCACATACATGGCCGGCGCCGTGGCTCAACAGGCTAATCCTCCGCCTTGCGGCGCCGGCACACCAGGTTCTAGTCCCGGTCGGGGTGCTGGATTCTGTCCCGGTTGCCCCTCTTCCAGGCCAGCCCTCTGCTGTGGCCCAGGAGTGCAGTGGAGGATGGCCCAGGTGCTTGGGCCCTGCACCCCATGGGGAGACCAGGAAAAGCACCTGGCTCCTGGCTCCTGCCATCGGATGAGCGCGGTGCACCGGCCGCAGCGCGCCGTCTGTGGCGGCCATTGGAGGGTGAACCAACAGCAAAAGGAAGACCTTTCTCTCTGTCTCTCTCTCTCACTGTCCACTCTGCCTGTAAAAAAAAAAAAAAAAAGGTGGTCACATACAAAATTTACTTCTTCTGTTCACCAAATTCAAAGATGGCAGGTGCAGCACTATTCGCCGTGAGCTCCCTGGCACTTGGCATTTCCTGTGCTGTCAGGTTGGGACCACGTGACTGGTTTTGGCCTTGGGCACCTAGAGGACACGGCAGGTGTCATTGCCAGGCTGAGGCACTGCAGAGCAGGGGTGAGTGCCCTTCCCCCGGGGCATTCTGGGTATTCTGTGTGGATGGAGAGCAGGGGACGAGGGCTCTTTTCCTTTCCTCCTACGTGGGGCACAAACCACCAGCATGGCTCATTGCCGCTGCTGATGGCTGTGGTCGCCTGGCTGGGGCAGTTTGCCACCTCACCCCACTGAAGGTCCCTCTCTTCCCCTCTTGTGCACTTGGTGCTTTGGAAGGAAGTCGCTCTGTGCACCCTACACTTGGAGACTGAGGTGTTCCCTGGAGGTGCAGCGGCCACATGAATTATTTGGAACTTCTCAAATGGAGAGTTTGTCCTCCCTCAATCATTTATTCAATCGTTTATGTGAGTATACACTCAGAGATAATTATTGTATCCTTTGGGCTGTCATCTGATACTATGGTAGTTATTTTGTTCAAGTTTTTCTAACTGATCTTTGAGAGTTTTACATGTAGCACCCATATCCCTTTGCCCTACTCCGTCATTGTTGGGGTGTGTTGTTTGCTTGAGCTCTTTCTTACGTTTGAGCATTGCAGGATGATCCAGGATCTTCATGCCTGGGATCAACATTTCTCCAGGGAGTCCTGGTTCTTTTTACTGGACACTGGTATTAGAAACCAAGATCTGGGAACTGGGTGTGCTTACTGCTACTGAGGTGCTATTGCTGCCTGCTCCCTGGGCTGACAGAGCAAGCAAAGACAGGACATGAGTGTGTACTCCATGTGCACACACACATCCATAGATACTTCTACTTGTAATGCTTCCTCAACTTTCCTTTTTGGCTTTTAAAAATAACTTATTGAGATAGATGTTTAACTTACTGATTTTCAAACTTTGTAAAGGCTGTAAAATTTTTTAAAGATTATTTATTATTTATTTGAAAGTCTGAGTTACAGAGAGAGGAGAGACAGAGAGAGAGAGAGAGAGAGAGAGGTCTTCCATCCGATGATGGTTCACTCCCCCATTGGCTGCAATAGCTAGAGCTGTGCCAATCTGAAGCCAAGAGCCAGGAGCTTCTTCTGGGTCTCCCAAGCTGGTGCAGGGACCCAAGCACTTGGGCCATCTTCTACTGCTTTCCCAGGCCACAGCAGAGAACTGGATTGGAAGTGGAGCAACTGGGACTCGAACTTGAATGCTTCAGGCCAGGGCATTAACGTGCTGCACCACAGCACTGGCCCCTGTGAAATTTCTGCTAGCATATGCCATAGCCTACAAATTTTTGTTTATGTGTTTAATTATTATACAGGTCAAAATATTTTATAGTTGTTACTATAATTTCTTCTCAACCATGGGCTATTTAGAAGTGTATTTTTCAACTTTCAAAAGTGGATTTTATAGTTATCTGTTTTATAATTAAGTTACAACTTTATATCTTAATTATAGTATGAACAGAGAACATGCTCAGTGATTGCAGTCGATCGAAATTAGTGGCTATCTGCTCAATGGTATAAGATATTTTCAATTTTTAGAAATGTTTTGTGTGTGTTTGAAAAGAGCATGCATTCTGCTGTCTCTCAATGCACATTAGTTTTGTTTTCTAACAACGATATTGAAGCCTTCTAAATCATCACTGAATTTTTGCCTTTTGTTCAGAATTTGATTTGCGTGTTGGTTGCCGAAGAAGCTGTCTTAATGGCTGCCTTCTGACTGGGGATTTGTCCCTTTGTCCCTTCCTGTGTGTGTCTGTCAGGTTCTGGTTTACTTTCTGTGAGTCTGTGCTAGTAATACAATGTTACTGCAGAGCTACATCTGTTGGGTGAATTTGAAGCATGTTACAAAATGCCTCTCTTTATTATTTACGATGCTTTCTGCCTTAAAAGGTGGCTTACCTGATATGAGTACAGCTTCCCTTTGAAGTGCTCACGGAGTACATTTTCTATTTTCATCCTTCTTATAAACACATTTTCCTCGTGTCATTCATCACTGACTTTTCTTCATTTCTGATACTTTAATGTACTTATTAATATATGGAGATGTAAGTGTACCATCTGGTTCAGTGCTGTTAGTCCCAGCTCCTCCACGGTCTCTTTTTTCTCCTCTCTTACTTTTTTTGATGGAAAATTTTTTATAATTTCATTTTCCTTCCTTTTAGTTTACCAATTATTTGCTTTTAAACAATTATTTTAATGGATACCCTAGAGCTACAGCCTGCAAAGTATAGGTCAATGGGCAAATTCAGTGCGTCACCTGTTTTTGTATGCTGTATGACAATGATATTTTATGATGTGTCAAAATTAAATTCAAATTTGCTTGTTCCTAAGCAATGTTTTATTGGAACTTTTGTCATCTTTTGCAACTACTTGGTCTGCACGAGCCAAGCGTTTTTCAACACTGCAAACCCAAAGGAAGTGCAGAAAATTATTCGATAACAAAATCCCTGTAGGATTGCACAGATCTTAATTTCTGCTGTTTTTTTTTTTTTAATTTGTGCTTATTTGAAACGGAAGAGGCACAGAGACAGAGGTCGCCTAAACAGTGATTCACTCTTACAATGACTGTGATGGGCAGGACTGGGCCAGGTCGGAGGCAGGAACCTGGAACTCAGTATGAATCTCCAGCGGCAGCAGGGAGGTTGTCTTTGAGCCGTCACCGGCTGCCTCCCAGGCTGCGTGAGAGCAGGGAGCTGGAGCCAGGAGTGGAAGCAGGACTTGAACCCAGGCTCCCCCAGGTTGGGTCTTCAGTGGTGCACCAAATCCCCAACCTTGATTTTACATATTTTTTTAATTAATCAGAGGGTCTTTTTGTTCTCAGGGATCACATTTATAATAAATATTTCAAACACATAAAACTATACTAATAAAATCTCACTTTTATTTTTGCTGTGATGAGATTAATTCTCAACATGGGATTTTTCAGGCTCAGGGATTTGAGAATGAATGAATGAATCTCATCAACTAACTTTAGTCCAAGAGAAAAATGATACTGATTTTATGCCCTAGTGCGCCCCCCGTCCATGGGCACGGCATTGGGAGCTTTCCTTTACTTTCACCCACTGTACAGAGGGATGAAAAATGTCAAGATAGCTCTCCAAATTATTTTGAAGAAGATAATGTGGAATATATTCAGCAATCCTTAAAGCAGAGGTTTCTAGCTCATTACCTGGGGGGTCAGTATACTTTGCCTTTACGTTGAGTTAGGTCTTCTTTGTAGCCAACATTTTCAAATTGTGACATTTTATATGTAGCAAAATCCCATTTCTGAAACTGGCAGCAGAGCACCAGCGTTTGTCATGTAGCAGCACTGGGTCAGAGGTCAGCAGGCGTGGTCACCTGCGTGGATTTCCTAGGTTGTCATTCTAGAGGGCCACCCATGGAGAGCCTCACAGGGCAGAAGCTCACTGGGCTCATGTGGCAGTGCTGGGTCAGAGGTGCAGGTGTGGTCACCTGTGTGGGCTTCCTAGGGTTATCATTCTAGAGGGCCACCCACGGAGAGCCTCGCAGGGCAGCTCACTGGGCTCATGTGGCAGCATTGGGTCAGAGGTCAGCAGGCGTGGTCACCTGTGTAGGCTTCCTAGGTTGTCACTATAGAGGGCCACGCATGGAGAGCCTCGTAGGATAGAAGCTCACTGGGTTCTGGAGGCCGCAAGTCCCAGATCAAGGCGCTGGCAGGTGGCTTCTTCCGTGGGCTGTGATGGAGCGTTTGCCCCATGCCTCTCTCCTGGCTCCTGGGTGCAGGCAGCCTTTGGAGTTACTTGGCCTGGAGACACCATCCACCCACCCAATCTCTGCTCTCCTGTTCGTGTGGCTTCCTCTTGTATGAATCTCTCTGGTGTCTAAATCCATACCCCCTTTATAAGGACACCAGTCATGTCAGATTAGGGGCCCACCCTCCTCCAATCCAGCCTCATCTTGACTGATTACGCTGGCAACAAGTCTGTCTCCAAGCATGGTTATGTTCTTGGCTACTGGGAGCAATGGACTTCAACATGCGAACTGGGGGGTGTGGGGCAGTCAACCCATAAGACCCCCTCTGGAAGGGACTTGCATTCCCGCCTTCCCCACAGTCGATATCTGATCCATTACCCATTTCTGTTGTTCACCTGGTCCATTTAGGCATTTGAATTTGTGACCTTTGACCTAAACCCCACGGGTTTCAGAAGCTGTGGGTTTGGTAGCTGGACCTAAATATTAGGGGATCACAGGAGGGTGGGATGTCATCGCTGGGAAGAGCCTCCGGGATTCAGTACCGTCACCCTCTTGCCCTACTGCAGGGAGACAAATATTAGAGATGCTCCCAGCTGACCTAGTCCAAAATAGTTCCCCCATAGTGCCTGAAATTCTTACTGTTTGCCCATTACACTGGATTTGTTGGAAAGGGGAGAGACATTGGACAAGCCTCTCCTTTCAGGCCCCTGGAGCGGATATAAATCCCTTTGCTCTTCACTTTCCCCAGGATCTGGCTTTGTGAGGTCGGTTCACCCTCCGGGGCCTAAGGATTGCTTTTCATTTGTTTGTTAGAGCAGTTGTTTGCTCAGTTCCTTAGAAAATCAAGACACATTCCACATGCACAGGGCCACTGTGGGCAACTCCGAGTCCTGGGCGTGCGGCTTCTGCATGGCTCAGAGGCCACTTCACACGCAGCCTGAGCAAATGAGAGTCCCATCCACGCAGGGCTGCTCTGAATTTACAGCTGCTGAGCAGCCATCAGTTTTGCCAGTATGTGGGCCCCGAGAGGCCAGCCGATAAATCCTTCCTCGGCAATGCATCATGCCCTCCTCTACACACGTGTGCCCTCAGAATCCGTGTGTATTTCAGCCAGGATATAACTGATGTCCCACCAAAGCTGGGCCACCGCAAGACAAAGACCCATATCCCGTGCCCACCTGCTTCTGATAAATTCTGGCTCCTTACGTCACGTCTCGGCTCTGCCTCTTGTCCTGTGGAACTGGTTATTATAGAAGTCGACGCACCATAAACTTGACTTCTAAAACAATTTGCCTCCATGTCAGTCAGAAGTGACCCAGCCTATGAAACTTTTTTTTCCACCTCAAAGATTTATCATCATCTTCCAGAAGTACAATAGTACTGAATGATTTTTCATTACTACATAATTATAGTGTAAATCAGCTCATTTAAGAAATTTGTTGCCAATTGAGATCTATTACACAATAAATATTAAGTCACATAGTTTTCTGTTCAGCACATTTATCACTATCATTTGCATAACATAACTTGAATATAATTTCAAATATACACTATAACAACAGTCCGATCCTACTCACATAACAGACAACAGTGTTCACATAATCGTGAATGTATGGATCCCTCTAGGTGGTTGGACATTTCCTGGTACAAACTTTTCTTTTTTTAAAAGTGAATTACAACTATCTCAGCTCAAGAGGTAGTTGATGGCCCTCAAGAGGTAGTTTGCCAAGTTCTTCCACGTCCTTTCTTGCATGTTTTGCAAAACGAGCAGTAACTATAAACCATCATCAAGGCTGTTGGCATCTTCTAGAAGACACTGAAACTCAAGACAGTCGAGTCAAGTCAAGAACAACTTGCAGGGGCCCCAGGCTGCAGGTGCTGAGCTGGGCTCAGGCTTTCTGCCCCCACCAAGCCCAGTGTCCTTTGTTCTAACCAGTTTGCTTCCTCCAATACTGGGCTTGGGTATTTCTTTCCCCAGTAGTTGAACAGGATTCACTCCAGAGCACTCTGCAAACACTGAGCATTGCCTTTGCAGCCTGCTTCTACTGTTCCAAGCCAGCCACGTTCTAGGATTTACTCCATAGCAACTCTGCATCAGGTGGGCAGATGCCTAGGACACACTTCAGGTGCCACTGGCCACTGTGGACTTGGGAGCTCTGTCTCAGGTCAAGGTGAAAGGAAAGTTTGGTGTTGAGTTCAAAGGGGAGAGGGAGGAGCTGTTCTCATTTTATCAGTAGCTCAGAACCCTTCCAAGTTGTCTTGCTCATCACTGTGTCTTTCTTCTGTAGCTTCTTCCAAGCGACAAATTAAATTGTTACAAGAAACATCTTTGAATGAACTATACTTGTGTCCAGTTCCATACATCTGCATAGAAATTAAAGGAAGATTGTATTTTTGTTTCAAAAATAACTTCTGAATAACAGCTTGATGTGAACTTGTTACTTTTGTGGCTCTGCAGGGGGTGGCAGGAATTGTTACAGTAACTGCACGCTTCGGCTGCTGGCGTGGGCATACTTGGATGGGGGCTCGGCCCTCAGGAGAAGCGCAGTTTTCATCTTTACAGATAGGTGAATGTGGCATCCTCTTTTCACCGAGCACGGGATGGTATACGCCCTTTCCCAGTATACTAGGAAGACTTGTGTCTGGGCACAATGATGAGAGCAACTATGTTGATCGAGCTGTGTCAAGCTTTGGGCTGAGTACTTTCCATGCACTTGGAATCCAAACTACCTGAATTTGAATTCTTCTCCTTCATTGACTAGAGTTTAGCCAGCTGCAAGTTCCTGTGCCTTGGTGTGCCTCAGTGTCAGTGTCTGTAAAATGGGTATAATGGTAGCACCTTCTTTGCCTTCAGTTATGAGGAGGAAATGGCGAGGGCTAAGAGGCGTGCAGGTGCACAGTGGAGCAGCAGGCACCACAGGTGGAGGTGGTTGTTACTGCAGCCAGGAGGATGCTGGGAGTTAAGAGCGTATTTGCCCTGACTTTTACTCTAATCCCAGCTCCATAGCACTGGAGGATTACATAGACTATGACCCCAGGAGAGTGGCCCAGTTGGAAGGGGAACTGGTTTCTGGGTCCAGGACTCCCACATCACATGTTGAAACCAGCCAGACCATAGACCCAAGGGGTTGGTCAGTTGGGGCATGGGAGGCAGGAGCTGGGAGGCGTCCAGGGAGGCAGTGATGCAGTGATGGGCGGGGGAGGTGTCCAGGGAGGCAGTGGATTCAGAGGCCCAGATCCCCCTCCCAGCTCAGGTCACTGGCCCCGCTGAGGTTCAGTTCCCTCATCTGTGAAACAATCCCTGACAGAGCCCCTTAAGGAGAATTGTTTGGAAAAATGGAGAAATACCATGTTTGTGAATATTTTAAGTCAAACTACCAGGAATAGTATCATTTTTAAAATTATTTATTTATTTATTTACTTGAGAGATAGAGTTAAAGACGGGGCGGGGGGAGGGAAAGAGAGGGGGTGGGGGAGAGAGGTCTTCCATCTGCTGGTTCACTCCCCAGTTGGCTGCAATGGCAGGAGCTGAGCTGATCCAAAGCCAGGAGCCAGGAGCCAGGAGCCTCCTCCAGGTCTCCCACATGGTGCAGGGGCAGTGCTTGGGCCATCTTCCACTGCTTTCCCTGCCCATAGCAGAGAGCTGGATCTGAAGAAGAGCAGCCAGGACTCGAACTGGCACCCATATAGGATGCCGGTGCCACAATGCCGGCCCCATATCAATTATTAGTTTTTGACATTTTAAAGACTGAGTTTTACTTTTTTTTTACATAGTTGTTGATTAAAATGGTAGACTCATTAATTTCTCATCACATATGTGGAATCCAATAAATTCTTTCACCCACAAGCAAATACTACAGGTAAGAAAATAAGATCGGGGAATCTCCCAGCTCATGAGAAGGGGCCGCTGTCCCTCTCCCCCAGGGAGTGTCCGGCACCCACAGATTAAGTCAGCCCTGCATTCTGCTTCTTTCTCTGTGTTGCACATCCTGGGTGACGGGATGAGTTGTCTTGTCCTGGGGAGGATAACCAACCTCATGAACAGACTGCTACAATCTGTGGTGTTAAGTGTCATACCAGATAGTTGACCTGTGCCATGGACACATTTGTGTGGAAAGGGAAGCCATGGGAGACTTCCTGGGAGAAGTGACATCTGAGCCGACTCTTAAAGAAAAAAATAGAAATAGCTAGATATATTTCTATTCTTTGTGACCCTTTTGGGGGGCAGATGGTAAAACGTGGTTGATGGACCGCCCTCTGTTGTGAATTCCAGACTCCGCTCTGCTGTGCGCCCAGGACCTCTTTGCTGGTCGTGGTTGGTGCAGATGTTTGCGAACCTGGCTTCTTTAATGTGTGAAGTTCCCTGTCATAGACTGAAGTCGCCTTTAGAGAGCAAATGGTGTGATTTTCTCGTCTGCAAGGACCATAAAGAAACACTCGTGTTGATGCAGTCTGGCTCTGTGTCCAAGACTGAAGATCGGAGTGAATTTAGAGTTCTTCCGGGCACTAAGACAAATGAAGGGAGAAGCTAGAGTCAGACCAGAATTCACGGGAGTAAGTCAGATACACATCTCAGCCTGCAGAGAAGTGGCCTCAATACCACTGCAGGCTCTTGGGTCCGAGTGCCACGTGAGGATGGTTCCTTAAACGCCTTTAACGTGCAGTGCAAACAACAGTGCTTGCACAATTTGAGGGTTTACTGACTTCCCTAGGAGCAGAGGACTTGAAGTATTAGTTAGGACAAAGGAGGGGCCAGAGAAGAGCCTCCAGGCCAGGCACATCCAAGTTGTTCCTGTCTCCTCCACAGTCAGGTGGAGCAAAACTAGCTCTGGTTCCTATTTGCTTGCCTAGAGCTGGCTAGAAAGTGGGTTGAGCTTAGGGCATCTTCGGGTAGTGACTGAGAAAATGGTCCTTCCAGAACCAAAGATGAGGGGTGGCTTGGGTGGGATGGGGACCCCCGGGCTCAGTGCGTATTGATCCTGGAGCTGCCTTGGGATCCTTGACATCTGACTGCGTGGATGAACGCATGCTCTGAGTATTGACAGCCTGGGCAAGGGTTTGCATTGTATTAAGTGCTGCGTGGATAGATACTGTATCCATTTATAAAGAGTTTGGAGTGATGATTGACATTAGCATCTCGTACTTTAAGGTAAAGGCTGGGGTTCTGTGCCAGGTAAATTGAGCTGCGCCATCTAGTGGGCGGAAGTGATATTTACAGCTTCCCAAGCCATCTCTGTCCTCTGGGAGTTAACACCACTAGTCGCAGTGTGAACACACCTTCCGCAGTTTCGGGATAATTCCATGGTAAGTATCCTCAGTTTTGGGATAATTCCACGGTAAGTATCCTCAGTGCTTCTTCTCCCAGAGATCCCACGTGCCGTCCGGGGTGGCACGTGTGTTTGAGATTCTGAAATCCATCGGTCCGCGGATAGCAGGTGGCCCTCTCACCCACTTCTGTGATTGGTTTGGTTCCAATGCTCACTTCTCCACTACAGACAGTTTAAACCTGGCCTCAGAGCAGCTTCTGAGTTTACCAGATGGTGGATGGCACAGCACAGGGACAAGGGTTCACAGAGGGGACAGAAAAGGTGACTCGGTCCGGTTGGAAGTCATTCTGTCCCTGCTACAGGCGTGAGGCAGTACAAGGTGTAAGCAGTGTTACAGGTGAAAATAGTGAGGTGGGGTCAGCACTGAGCTGCAGGCAGGGAGCCTGGCGCTGTGCAGGGAGGGGCCGGGGCAGGGCACCATGTGCTGTGGACGCCGTGTGACAGAGGCACGGCCAGTGTGGTCGCTTCCCCATGCTGGCATCTGGCATGTGCAGTTGTCGGCAAGTGGGTGGTGCCTGCCTGCTCCCCTCTGGGAAAGAAGGATCACCAGCCCAGAAGCGGGGGTGGGGGAGAGGGAGAGGGAGGCGTGGCCTGCAGCCCGGGAAGCTGGGAAGGGAAAGCTCCCCCAACTGCTGTGCAGACCCCACCGGGCTGCACACTCTGCTGCCACGCACATCCATCCATTCAGCAGGGCTGTGGCTTCACCCTCTGCTGCAGTGGAAGGAGAGGGTGGGGTTTGCCCAGGCCAGGGGGAGTGAGATCCACCACTGGCACCCCCGTGGCCTGCTTGACAGCTGAGTGGCCCATAAGGGGTCTCCGCCATCCCTAGGCTTCCATGTCTGCTTCCAGAGAGTGGAGGTGAGAGCCCAGTGTACCCCACATATGACGCGGACACCATCCGTGCGGTGAGGCAGCCCACAGAGGTGAGGTGCCCGGCAGAGGCCCTGGCACGCTGCTCATGCTAATTGAGAGCAGCCCTCAGAAGACAACACGTGGCTTCTATTTTTTTTTTAAGATTTATTTATTTATTTATTTATTTGAAATTCAGAGTTACACAGGAGGAGAGGCAGAGAGAGAGAGAGGTCTTCCATCCACTGGTTCACTCCCCAATTGTCCACGACAGCCGGAACTGCACTGATCTGAAGCCAGGAGCTTCTTCTGGGTCTCCCATGCGGGTGCAGGGGCCCAAGGACTTGGGCCATCTTCTACTGATTTCCCAGGCCATAGCAGAGAGCTGGATCAGAAGAGGAGCGGCGGGGACTCGAACTGGCACCCATATGGGATGCTGACACTGCAGGCGGCAGCTTTACTCACTATGCCACAGTGCTGGCGCCAACACGTGGCTTCTTAAGAACAATGGAGCATACCCCACTGCCATGCAGCTCCATCCTGGGATGAAGCAGAGCTCCCCCTGGGCTTGCTGATTGATCAAGTGATCAATTGATTGATTGCTTCTGGCAGTGGCCCACCATCTCATCCTCAGAGCAAGCCACACTGCGGTTAGTCCTGTCCACTTCTGTCACTTGGTAGCCAGGTGAGTTTGCATTGAGGCAAACGTAGAATCCCATCTTGGCACATATGTGACTCATGAGCAAACTTCTTTAGGTTCTTTATAGGGATACGGGGAAAAAAACAAAGAAACAGCTTTTCCCTTCCCTCCGCGTGGGTCTGTAAGGATGGGAGAGGGAGTCAGTGTCGTTAATGCTGGACTTTGAAATACCCACCTGGGGAGCCAGCCGGCGTCTTCCAAACAAGGATGACTCGGAGCCTGGAGGTGACATGGCGTGTAGGGAAATGTATTTCTATTAGTAAACAGGAGAGAAAAAGTAGGGCAGGTGGTAACCGCGGCGGCAAAGCTGCTCACAATGAGGAAGCAGGTGCCCTGCTCATGGCGGAGCAGGTGCACAGCTCTGCGCTGCCTCCCTCCACCCTGCCCAGGAGAGAACAGGCCACGCCCACACTGATGTTTGTCCTCTGAGACTTTGGGGCATCATGGGATTTCTGACCCCACGTGGCTTCCCCGAGAACCCTACTTTGGAAGGAGAGCTGCTGAATTCACCAGGTCTCCAAGCTCTGGGGACCACGTCCCGAGCAGGGCAATGCATCTGTTTTGTTTCCTTTTTGAAGCCAATTTTAAGGATGCTCAAAAAAATGTTCAGGGGAGAGGGGCAGAGGAAACACAGTGAAAAAAGTACAAGAAAAACTTAGAAGATAAAGTGGAGGCTGTGGGGGCGGGTGGGAGACAAATCCTAGCAAAGCTCCAGTTCATCAGCTTTGACGTGAGGGCTTTTCCTGCCAGTTCACGGGTCGCTGGTTTGTGAAGACAAAACCCAGCCCCTGACCCAGCTGCCCATTCCGCCCACGGCCGCGCCTTGCTGGCAGGAGTGGGGGCTGCACACATGCTCTGAGTCGTAGACAGGAGAATGGAGCTGCACCCCAGTCGAAAGCCTTATTTCTATGAGCACCTCCCTAAGGAGCCTTTTGAGAGGTGGTTCTCCTAACCCCACTCCCCGTGCTACCACAGAGCTGTCAGTACTGAGCTTTTGCCCTCGGGGAAGTGACCCCCGCACCCCCACCCGGGTATGTACTTTATGCCTGACCCTAACATACAGTTACTTGTTGAAATCCATTCTGTCTGTTGGCCTGGGAGACTTGGAAGGCTTGAGTGGTTTGTTGCAGGACACAAACGAGGGATTTCGAACCCAGAGCTTCAGTCACAGCCTTTTTTGTTTGTTGGTTTTTTTGGTTTTTTTTGACAGGCAGAGTGGACAGTGAGACAGAGAGACAGAGAGAAAGGTCTTCCTTTGCCATTGGTTCACCCTCCAATGGCCACCACGGTTGGCTGTGGCTGGCGCATTGCACCGATCCGAAGCCAGGAGCCAGGTGCTTCTCCTGGTCTCCCATGCGGGTGCAGGGGCCAATCACTAGGGCCATCCTCCACTGCACTCCCGGGCCACAGCAGAGAGCTGGCCTGGAAGAGGGGCAACCGGGGCAGAATCCGGCGCCCCGACTGGGACTAGAACCCTGTGTGCCAGTGCCGCAAGGCGGAGGATTAGCCTGTTGAGCTGCAGCACTGGCCCACAGCCTGCTTCTAACCGCCATGCTCCTGGTCAAGTGAGAACCCTGCCCACAGCTGCCTTCTCCCCTAGGAGGAGAAAGCAGGTCCTGGGGGCAGGTCCATGGGCCACTGCTGGTGCACATCTTCTATGGAGGTAAGAGCGGGGTTGTAAAGGCAGGGCCCCAACTGTAGTGCTGGTTACCGACTGTCTGCTCTCTGTGAGATGCCGCAGCCTGTGTTGCAAGACTGGATGTCTGCCACAGAGGGACCCTTAGAATCTGAAGGTCCTCTTAGCAGCTCTGGTGTCCCCCACCTCCACGGACTCCAGTCAATCAAAAATGATGAAGGCCCTACATCCACGGTTCCAACCAAGGGCAATCTTGTACCCCCGTGCCTCTGTCCTGGGGAGATTTCCGTTGATGGTTTTGATTGTCATTACTGGAGGGGCGACACCAGGAGGCCAGAGTCAGAGGCCAGAGATGCTGCTGGCTGACAACCCCATGCAACAACAGACTTCCTGATGCAA